>OY856410.1:1103714334-1104991834 GCA_963693085.1 Alisma plantago-aquatica
CGAGTTTATTCTAGCCTGACTCTCTGTGTGTGTGTGTGTGTGTATATATATATATATAGAGTCAGGCTAGAATACACTCGAGTGTATCCGGAGCGGAATACACTCAAGTAGTTTTTCATGATGCAATATTTTTTTTGAAAATCTAATCCGTTGATCTTCTTAAACATCTCGTGAACAACTCATACGCAAAATTTGAGCACATTTGGATATGTATAGCTCACTTTATGAAGACCGCAAAAATTATACATTTCAAATTAGTTTCACGCGTCGATTTTGTTACCCTTGGATGAGTGACTTACACTCATCCAAATGGGCTCAAAATTTGTATGTAGCCTAGTTATAGTATGACGGTGAAGATCAATGGTTTACATTTTACAAAAAATAGTCTTGATATGCAAACACACTTGAGTGTATTCGCGTGATCCGTACACTCGAGTGTATTCTAGCCTGACTCTCTCTCTCTCTCTCTCTATATATATATATATATATATATATATATGAGGGTGTTTATATATCCCGTGTGGGTACTGTAGCAAATACTACCCGTGAGCACGGTGACATCAATGGTAAATACTGCCCGCTTTATTTATTAGCTGTGTTTCCCTCGGGGATTTCTCCCGGCTGAAGGACGGTGAAGGAGGAAACCTCATCCCTTTCCAACTCTGGGACTAACACTCCTAGAACCCGCAAACGCAGGCGTAGGAGTTGCTTCCCCTTGCTGGTTCTTCTTCAGGGCTTACCCTTAAGCCATAGCACCATCATTGTTCCATGCAACACATTTCATTTCCGTCGTTTACCTCTTCCACCGGGGCGTGCTCTCATATTTGGGCTGGTTTCGATTTTGGATGAATCCGGGTCTAGTCAGTTTCTGGATCAAAATAACAAATTTTTTTGAGTTGGGCAGAGTGACCAAAATATAGATTCAATTAGGTCCGTGGACTGACCGTCAGAAAATTTATAGTGCACAAATTGTAACTATTCTTGTTGCACTAACAATAAATCTTGACATTTTTGGTGCACACTGACGGACAGGTCCAAGTTAGGCATGTCAATTTTGTGGTACTTGACTTGTGGAGTAATAATAGAACACTAATCGTAACTATGTGGTATTAAAACTAACTTTGACACAAAAAGTAATATGTGGTCAGTAAAAGTAACACATCGGTTACAAAAATGTAAAAAAAAATACATGTTGCATGTTAAATGTATACTAATGATGAAAATGTAATATTATTTAAATAGAATTTAAGTACAGCTTGGTATAATAATAATGAGACATAAAAAATAACCAATTTGTTAAAAAATGTACGAAATAAAATTAAATATAATTGCAAAAATGAACAACGTTCACCAGAAAGTGACTATTTGATTGACAAAGTAACCGTGTGACATACAAAGTAAATATTTGGTATTAGAAGTATCTACAGAACCCAAAAGTAACTCTGTTTCATCAAAAATAATGAATCAATTACCAAAAGTAACATAGATTACATAAGAAAGCTACATAGATGATTTAGTATAATGTTATATGTATTAATCTTAGATTAATGTAATTATAATATAACATATAGAGAAACCTCACAATGTAATAATATGTCACAGAAGACTCAGTCTTAGATAGACCGACAATGTTATATGCATCGTCTTAATTTTAGGGTGATATAATATCTCCTCCTCCAGCGTCGTCAAAATCTGTAGATTTGTTTCTATTGGTGTTGACATTGTGGATGAGAGACATGTCTTTGCCGCCATTACTCATGTAGTTCACCATGAGATATGGAGTATTGGAGGAACGAACCTTGAATGCTTCCCTGGCTGGCTATAGGGCTATCAAATGTTGTCTAAACCCATGAATTTGATCTCATACGGCCCAGGAAAAAAGATGCAAATTTTGGAGTTTAATCTGGGTTGAATATGGATTTTGACACTGATGTACAAAACTACAAATTAAATTTGAGTCGGTTCAGGCTGGTGATTTTTTTCAATCCATTACTAATCTGGTCCAACGAATTAAGATAATCTAGAATCTAATGATTATGTAGAGCAGGAGACATTCCCTCCACACACTTCCTCATCTCTTATGTAGGATCACGACTGGAAATAATTATATAGTATACATGTAACTTGAACCATAATAATTAGTGTATTATTTATACATTATGATATGCAATATATCTCTAATTGACAATCTCCTATATACAATCCAATATACAGAATTTGATTGCTGCTGCAGTTTAGTTAGACTACTGCCGAGTCATGCATTTCAACAGACACGTAGTGCGCATTCTGCTCTGCAAACTTCAGCACAACATCAATATCTCCTTCAATTAAACGGTCCTAAACAATCGGACAAGATAAAGAAGAAAAGGAAGGGCAGTCCGATGGGGATTAGAGAAAATATCTAGAGGTACAAATTGTTCCATGCCGAACACCTACACTCAATCATCATATGGGCACAATTTTCGCACCACTCACTACTAAATCTATTGAAACTGAAAATAATCCATCTGCCATTGCATCCAGTGTGTTCCATCCAGGGCGAGGGAAGTGGACATGAATCCTGACTAAGACACTGCAAAAGATGACGGCACAAGCTCTCTTTCCCACCTTGTCCCCAATGAAGCTCGTCAAGGCCCTGCTAGAAAGGTGTGCTCCGTTGCGAAGCCTAACAGGGCAGTGGTGACGATGACAGCCATCACTGAGAAGGGTGAAGACGAGGAGGTTAAGCTTAACTACAGTTTAGGGTACCTAAAATTTCAAGGTCAAGTTCTGACGGTTGCGAAACAATTGTGGGCTCGTCATCCCGTGCCTTGATGAGATCGTCCACTACACTAGACAACAAGTACGTAGAATTACAAGGTCCAGTTCTGACGATAGGAGGATTTTGTCGACGGCTGGCTGCTACACTGAGGTTATCTGACAATCTGTTCGACATATTCGAGGATGAGTTTTCCATCTAGCTCCCTAACCACAACAAGCCTCTGTCGCTAACCCTCCCACCCTCCCCGCCTTCCATGGTTTCCGTCGGAACCAATCCAACTCTTTTGACGTAATGCTCGTCCCACCGCCGCTCCTGACATCCGTCTTCACCAGTCTCCTCGCTGTCCTGCAATGTATGTCCTTCTATGGCTACACTCAACAGTCTACATCGACATTCATGACACCAACCTCCGTTACAATGGTTGTCTCCAAGTGCTAGATACAAATTATGGAATTGTGATGAGGAACGAAACCAATGATTTGCAGAATTTAGTAAAATAGATAGCATTTACAATTGATGCCACCGTGCTTCTACCTAACGGGTAGAGAGCGACTGTTACGCGTGCGGGCATTGAATAAATCCCCTATATATGATATATATATGATATCATATACATAATGTATTTTCATATCTTTTATTGGATACAATCTAGATTGTAAGAAGATATGAATCTCATAAATCAAACTAACCTTTCCTTTGCTATCTCAATCTACTTGATTCTAGCTTATTGTATCATAGCTCTATTCAAAAGAAGCTTACATTGGGTTTATAGTTGGATCAAGCTAAGGTCTAGTTTAAATCTGGGTACAAATAGTGAAAAATAGATAGTAGTCATGCCTTTTTTATCTTCAATAAAAATATTCATCAAAGTATCACAGACAAAGCTCTTACCCACTCCGGCACAAGTGATATGGCAAGGAGGCAAATCAATTAATCAATAATAGAGAAGCTAATGTCGCAACATGCATTTGATCTAAAGGTTAGTTTATTGCTACCAACATCACTGACATGTCCAACAACGTGTCAATAAATTCAATGAAGCCCATTAGTTTTTCGTCTCCAACGCCCGAACATCGTCATAAAAATGCAACAAAGCCACCATAATAAAAAATGACTTCATTGATCGTCAAAATAACAAAATGAGTGAGGTTCACTCGACTTCACTGACTTGTCTAATCGTGGATTATAGGTGTATGCATGCATGACTATTAAATATATAAAAACATGGAAACGGATTAGGTTTATGACAACCCAACTTAAACACCACCCATGATCATCATCTAGAATCCAAACTGAGCATCATTTTTTGATCACCTGTATCCAAAGTACATGATGTCAATTTTGCAGGTGTGGTAGTCGAAGTTTATCAAAACTTTGAGGAAAATTTCCGACAAGAAAGTTGACGCAAAATAAGCTAAAAATAGTGAAATATTTCATATCTCCTTTATATGTTTACTTCGTTAAAAATTATATATATAAATAAAAATAATATAAATTAATTATCTGTGATGTCATAACGACGTCACCAATTGAACCGGTCCAACCACTGGTTGAACCAGTCAACCGAGAACCGGAGGCCTTGCCGGTTCGCTCACCGGTTTGGTTCTAACAACCTTGCACAATACATTTCAAAAATACGCCAATACCTAGCCGGGGGAATAAAGTAATCTCTCATATAAAAACATAAGCTGTTTGTTCAATCTTTACCATATAGATTTTGAATTCGTTATCATCATTTTTTCATAATGGAGACAAAATTGATGACAACTAACAAGTAACGAAGTACAAACTCAATGTCAATTAATATTGCTATAATACAAGATAAATCATATATGAATGCTCTACTTGAATCCTAAATTCTTGCCTATTTAATATATCACATTTTCAAGATTTTATTGAATTACCTATTAATAGAGTCACAATGAACAATGTCATTTTATCAAATTTGTGTGGATACTAGGGCCTAGTTTGGGAGAGGAACTTCAAAACGCGGCATTTATATACAACGGCAACAGTAGTACAATTATTAGGTGGTAATAATGAATACCACATTGTTAAGATTCAGTAGGCTTTTGATCACCGCATACGGCATTTATAAAACACGTAAAAACGGACGGCCGTTTTGATCACCGCGTTTCTTCCGTGACGAGACTAGCCGCATGAGCTGGGACGCAGCAACTGCGCAGAAAAAGTTAACTAATCAAGCAGCTGAATCACCGGCCGTAAAAAGTTTATGCGTTAAATACCGGTAGTGTGAAATGTCAAACGCAAACGGCTCCTAGATATACACAACTTTGGTGGTTGGTATAATATGTCTACATAATTTATAATAGCATTAGGTTTTAGAATCACGACAAATGAACATATTTAAAAGATATGTATTTGGGTAAACTTCGTGTAATAGGAGGGACTAATGGTGTTGGTTGACTTAGAATTAGTTTTTTTCTAGTAGATGATGATAGATGTAGTCGTCTTCGCTTGAAGACAAAAAAAATCCAGTAAGGGTACTTATGCTTAGTTCCAATAGATTTTATCACAAGTAGAAGTAGCAGTAGAATAATTCCACCATAATAGCAACGACCTAGAAATTGGTCGACATCTAGGTAACTTGTCAACTTTTCCTACCTTTGCCATCGGGTTGGGGCGACATAGTCAGATTTGAGTCGACATCATTGATGTTGGTCGAAGTATCGTGAAATTTTCTAAATATAGAAGTTCACCCAGATTTGATGATGACAAACTAACAATTTTGTTGCTAGATTTGGATAATATTTAGCACAATGCCCGTATCCATTAAGCCCGAACCACCTAAACCCAAACTGTTTTTCGGAACAACCCAAACCGTGTGAGCAAAATTTTGTGTCTAGCCTATTGTAGCTGTCAAGAGCACAAACAGACAAACCGAAAATCCAACAATTCCAAAAGCCGATAACAATTATAACTTGTCTATCATACATAACAATAATTTGCAAAGTGCCACATTTTCTAGCATTCCAATTATACGCAACGATTTGTATTAGATAAAGTAATATAACAAACAATCATCATCATCAACAACACATCATCTAAGCCTAAATCTCAACCATGTTGGGCCAGTTACATTGATCTTTCTTTTCTAATCAACAATGTTATGGTTCCTATCTGATCAAGATGTAAACATTCAAAATCTCTCCTTATAATCTCTTCCCGAGTCAAATTAGGTCAACCTCTTCAATAAATTGTGCTCGATTCAAATAGGCACGTTAGTTGGTCTACATTGGACATGTCGATACCATCTCTGGCGATCCTCACACAACTTGTCTTCAATGGTCACCACCCTGACTTCGTTGCTGATATATTTGTTTCTTAAAGATCTTTCCTTGTCTTATAATACATCCATCTCAGCACACACGTTTCAGACACGTTCATCTTGTTGAGGGCCTTGAGGACTTGTTTCTTCGTTGCCAACATTTACTCGTGTATAGCAAGGCTGGTCGTTATCTGTTCTATAAAACTTACTTTTTAATTTGAGAGGGATCTTCCGATCACATACTACTCCAACTGTACTCCATTTCAACCATCATACCGTGATCCTGCGACTAACATCATCTCAAACATCACCGCCCATTTGAATAATAGAACTTAAGTAACGAAGCTTGTCATTCATATATTCACTCTATCCCGCTTGCCCCTACCATTTCCATATCATAAAAAGAGTGATAAAGCTGTATGGATCGTTGTCAACCTACCACCAACCCTTCTGCTTTACCTAGGCTTAGGACCGACTACATTTGCACAAGATGTACAGAACATAGATGGCGTTAGAACAAATAATTACCTACAATATGCAATGTTGGTCCATCAACAAGCCGTAAGATTTTGTGGTCAGTTTCAAACTGCCGCAGGCCATTCCGCTCTTCAAGTAATAGCATCTCAATCTCTGTTTGTATTTCAGTCTTAACATGAACATAATGCGTCTTTAATATGATTGGCTGGCAATAAGTTATCATCTGAAACAGAGAAAATAAGGGGAAATATGTTGCACAAGTCTGCAAGACTGCAATTGAATGATAGTGAACAAGAACAACTCTATGTTTTTGAAAGTCAATTGATTGGACCGATCATTCATTTAAATGGTGCTGAAAAACATATAGACAATATGTCAAACGTCTACTTAGTTGACATGCACATGCTTATAGTTGTATCTTTACTCAATTCTAGTTTTGATATTTGATTCTCCTACTGAAATGAAAGCAACTGTACACATAGGCACATTTGATGTTCAATTTTGTCATAGAATTGAATGAAAATATGCTTAAACAATAATAAACATGCTTTTCTGAAATTGTTTCTGGTATTGTCGTCCACCAAATTGAACATTCTCCGCATCCAGCATAAACATTTCTTAAACACTATTGCACTACAAATATATTCACTCTCATCCTCAGCAGCACTATCATCACTGTTTTAATTTTTAATCAACCACGAGTTTGCTGCTACAGTGCTCTAAAATTGGGTCAACATATTAGATTGTATGCTACGATGAATCACAAAAGGTTACATATTTTTGTAGGAAATCACGACCATAAATAAATAATTATCTTCTTAAATTTACTAGTACAATTTGAATTTCAATAATCAATTTCAACAATTTCCATTCATTTTGAAGTAAAATAATCACTGGTATTCACTATTGACCTTTTGTGAAATTAGGACTGTTTTTGTGTTACAGCCAGTAAAAGATTAGTGCTTGATCTCGTTATACTAAAAGTTGGTAGGAATTATGAAAGATTAAACCATGGCCAGTGCGTCAGTAAAGATAAAAAAGTAGCACCAATTAATTAAAAAACTATACAATACATTAGTAAAAGATATGATGATCACTAATGATATGCCGTGTACCTGAGATGAATATCAATGACTTATGGATTATAAAAGACCATGCTAAGTACACTTGAGTACATGAAAAAAAATCAAAATCCATACTTTATAACGTGTAGACAGTGAGAAACTCTCACGGTCCATGGACCAATAGTTTGGGAATGATATGGAATTCAGACTTTTGACCTTGGCACTAGGCAGGCGCCAACCCTCATACATGGTCTTACGACTTTGTGGAGACCTGTGTTTTTGGTTTGTCATAACGAATAACATAGTTTAAGACGCAGCGGGTGCTACAGATAAAAATGAACAAGGCTAGGAAGTGGGAACCCACTCAGATAATGTGCAAGGAGGAGGCCGTGACAAACAAGAGGAACTCTAAATTCAGGGAGGAGAGATAGAAAGAGATTACCCAACCTGAAGCTTGAACCTCCAAAGTTAGAACCACAAACAAATGATCACACACGAACAGAGTTCCACATTCCTTGGACGGATCGCTGCAGACCACAAACCAACCACCATAGACAAACAGATCATGGCAGCCCACAAGCCTCTACATGACAAAAGATCACTGCAGAAGTTTGTGTCCCTAAATGATGAACCCATCAAAGACAACTAAAGTAGCCATCCCAGCCACTACCACAGAGAGTAGTGCTCTGCACACAAAGGGAGGCTGAGAAAAGATTTTAAAATATCACTTGTATCTTACCCTAGCTGCTCTTGCTGCCATTCCATCAACAGCGACTCAGGCAGCATAAGATGCGAGCCTGTGTCCTTGCTGCTATGTGACCTTCGTTGCACCAACATCAGCACTGGCTCCTTCACCTTTAATTAGGTCATCAAGACCCTATTTATGGTCTTCAAAATCACAATTGCTTTTATAAAAGTTTATCTGGTTTTTAGCCTATGATTCCTTTTTTTCAGGTTGCCTTGCTGGACTACGGACAAGTCAAGCTTCTACCTGAATATTTGAGGCTTGGATTTGCCAATCTCATCCTTTCTATTGCTCAAAACGATCCCATTAGAGCTTCCGCAAGCTATGGGTATATATGACATACTCTCTTACTGGCAATAATTTTAGAATGTTTAGATACTAGCTTGAAGTTTATGCTAGCATGCAGGTTCACATAACTAATGTCTTGTTGACTCTTTTAAGTTTAAAATTATGGTGTCAGATGTAAATCAACCGCAAGCTAATCATGGAACTAAATATTGGGCTTGCACATGCAGGGAGCTTGGCATTGAAACCTTAAGCACATGTGATAGTGGCTCAAAAGAACTTTTTAAATTGGCAAAGAGGATGTTCGACACCAAACTTCCTCCAGGAGTAACCATTTTGTCACCATTTGCTGATGATTCATCATTAAATAAAGTCGCTGTTAGGGTATGCTAATTTGGGAACAATTTAATTAATAAAATTGCTTTGATGATTTGTACCTGATTGATTAGCACCTTATTGAATGACCGCATCATGTAGAGTTTTCCAGAAGAATTATTCTGTGTGCTTCGCACAATGCAACTACTGCGAGGGCTTAGTGTTGGCATGGGCATTAATTACTCTTGTGCAGAAAAGTGGAGGCCTATTGCTGAAGAAGCCTTATACAGGGCTGGAAGACTAAAAGGTTTCATTAATTGTATGCATCTTTCATTGTTACTGTAGCTTTTAACTTGACTTATATATAGAAACTATAGGGTGGTACTTATAGGTACAAATAATATATAATTCTGTGTTTCTTGTAGATTATGTATACTATTTATGGATTGGAATTTGTGGAATACTTTCATTTCACCATTTTGGTTTCTTGAGGGGATCACAATATGGGTACAATTGTCATTTGTTTCACAAATTGTTTTGTCAATAAGAGCAACTTCGTTAACTTAAATGTGGTACAAACGGTCCTATGTATAAGAAGGGGGGACCTAAGTATCTACACGTGAGGAATGCAATAAGATAAGTTATACCACTACTAATGGCCTCAGTTAGGCTAGATCCATTAAATGACACTCCCCCTCAATGTTTTGGGAGTACACCATGTATTCCTAGCTTGTTACACATATAGTTGAAAGAGGAAGGACCCAAGGCGGTATAGATTTAGTGAATATGTGCTATCAGTGTACCGGTCTTCACATAAGATGTGATGACTTTCTTTGCACGAGTCGAGCCCCATAGGAAATGGCAATCAGCAATCAACTTCCATCTGTTTGATGCTTTCATGGAGGACCGGACTATTTGCAATGCGTATTGCTGCTTAGTTGTCACGTTTGAAAGTGACTGGAATTGTAGCAGAGATCCCACGTTCTTGAAGAGAAGTACTTACCTAGAAAGCACAAACACATTTCTAGACATAGACGCCAACATGGGACATGAAATTTTTTTGGACACATGCATGATATTAGGAGGGGGAGCATAATATTTTTATTATATATCTCTATACAAACATCATTAGCATTATTTAAAATCTTATTTGGAGAAATATATAAAATATATCTATTATATGGATGTGTGTGTGTGTTAGAAACAATATAAGTAGATAACCAAACTTGTATTATTTTTCATTCTAGAGTATACTTCCAGAATAAAGAAATGTGCTCCCGTCAATTATTTAATTTACTAGTCTGTAATGTGAAGCATGCTATCTAATTCATCTTATGTGTTACATATCGACTATATTTGAAAGACTTTATATTTCCATTAGAGCTCAGCTTTATGTTACATTTCTCAACATCAGGACATTTATATATTTGTTGTTTATTCTAAATTTACACTCTAACTGAGCTACTGAAGCAACAACGGCTACATTTATATGTCCAGGGAGTGTCAATGCCGTGTTCAAATGTGTTTGGGCTGCAAAAAAGGATCAAAATGAATAAGGGCTCATCCTGATCATTCCAAACAGTTTTGGGTCGTTTTCGTATCCAAAATGTCTGACACGAACACAAGGACTGTAATAGAAACGTTTGTGCATCCTATGTAGTTACCCATGGAATGTAATAACAAGCTTGAACCATAGATCGAGCGAGCGAGTGGCGACAAGTGTCTTTTTGCCTCTCTGGTTTATAGTGTGACTACCCAGAAAGACACAAAATCTAAAGGTAGACCGGTGATTGTTAACGTATCCTTTCCAATCGGCTTCAACATATCTAGTCAGGATGATGTCCTTGATCTAGAGTTTTTTTTTTATAAAAGAGTCCTCGTTTTGGTGCACTGTTAAAATATTGCATGATTCTCCAAACCTGGATCGAATGATATGCTAATGGCTTGGCCATGCGTTGAATGAACACACCAACTGCAAAGGAGATTTTACTTCTAGAAATTGTTAGATAGATGGGCTTTGGACACCACTTCAAAATCCATGGAAATGGAACTTGTGGAATGTTTGACGGAAATTCCAGGGAACTTTGATGGAGATTTCGGTACAAGATTTGACAAACCATGTCTTGTGGAAATTTAGTGAAAAATATAGAATTTTAACTTGAATATTTTGGTTGTTCTATACACGTAAAACACATTTACAACCAATAATGCTCACTCTTTGCCTGTGTTATATACATCTTGGTCATATGTAGCTGGTTTCAAGTTTGGGTAAACGATGGGGGTTGGTGGTAGGTTGACAACCGGACATAAAACTTTGTCACTCTTTTTATGACATGAAACAAGGCCTCAAAAAAATGATTGTGACCTAAATATGTTTGTTGAGATGGATGTGTGGGAAGATAAGGAAAGATCACATGATAAATGATTATATCAGGAACAGAGTGGGGTGGCGAGCATAGAGGACAAGTTGTGTGAGGGTCGTTTGAGATGATGTTGACGTGTAACTCAGAGAAATTAATGTGCCTGTTCGAATGAATGCTATTGAGTTGAGAAAATTAAAGAAGAGACATCCTAAATTAACTTGGGAAGAACTTATGAAGAGAGATTTTGAATCTTTACATCTTGATCAGAATATGACCCATAATGGAGGTAATGGGAATAGAAGGATCCATGTGGCCGACCCCAACATGGTCGGAATTGAGGCTTACATGATGATGATGAATACCCTTGCGAAGACCATACAAAACAAGATTGGTAACAGTCATAAGTTCTTTCTTTAGCCTGAAACTATCAGAAAGTTGTAGCCTATAGGTAGTGGCTTCCATTTGTGGAAGAAATTAGTTGCATCACTGAAATTGGCAAAAAGTTGGGGGAAAACCATTTTGGTCATGAACGAGCCATCATAAATGAGCTAAGTAGGTATAGCTCTAGGCATATCTAAGTAGATTTTGGTGTTCCTATACATGAAATGTGGTCGAAATGATTGATTTCCCAATAGTAAATCTTATGATCTATTATATATTACTGAATATCAATAAAAAGTTGTTGAAGGGGAAAAATTCACCTTGGTCACAAATGAGCTTGTTAGCATAAATCTAGGTAGAATTTGGGTGTTACTATACATGAAACATGATAACTATACAAATTTTATGAAAAAAGGTACTAAAAATCTATAGAAAACAGGGGGAAAGCAATTTGGCTTTGTTGTGAGCTCATGAGGGTTGCATATTTGCATGCTACTATGCACAAAACATGCTTGCTTTCCACAAAACCCCATAAAACCATTGAGAAAAGGCCTACAATTTCGGCTGATTCAGCTTAGATCATGACTTTAGGAGGTGAGTTTATTGAGCTTTTACCTAAATTTGAACAAAATTGGATTTTACATATTTCTCCACATGTTTTGACTACATTACTTTGTCGGCCACTTGACAACTGTTGATATATATTCCTTATATATGTTATTGGCTCTTTAGTTATGCGTTATGCTATGTTGTGTGTTTTTTTATGTGCTTTAGACTTGTCTTGTCTTTAGCTTTTCTTTTATCCCATATTACCTAGTTCTGTTTCTTACTCTCTTATCCTACAAAAGAGAGCATTGTATTTGTTTTAGAAATATCAAATAAAGGTTCTTCTATTCTATATGGTATCAGACGGCTACGATCCTCCAGACCCTTCCCCCCATCCTCTCCAACCCTGATGCTTCCCTTCTAGCCTCCCCCCTTCTCCTTCCCCATCCCGTCGCCATCCAACGCACCCCTGCTCCCACCGCCCCCTACTGCCACAATCCTGCTCTCCCTCCTTCCCCGCCACTGCCACAATCCACCACCCTACCACTGTCGCCACCTGCCACCCCCTCACCCCCAACCCTTGCACCCGCCACTGCCACACCCCACCCCCTACTACCGTCGCCGCCACCTGCCCCCCACCCTAATCTCGCCACCTCCACCCCACTCTCATCCCGCCATCATCCCCTCCCCAAGCTGTCGACCAACAAGTCGTCGTCCCTCCTCCCTTCTATATTCCTTCTTCCGTGTGTCCCAGACACTTTCTAAAAATAGCACGTTGAAGATCCAAAAAGGACTACCTTTCTTGCTTGCCTAGGCCTCATGGCGAAGTAACTCTCTCCCCGTGGTGGCGTAGGTCTTTCTCTTCTTCTCTGCCCCTATGTGAATTTCTTAGATCTCATGATCCAGATCTGCTGCTGCTACCTTCTGCCCCATTACAAAATTTTTAGATCTAGATCTACTATTGGCCATGAGTTGGGTTACTTCTACTGCTGCTATACTTGAGTTGAGTCCTTTTTCCTGCTACTGCTTCTTGTTGACTTAAGTGTCATTCTACATATCTTCTAATGGCATCTGCTGAGCCGCTTCAGACACTATGCGTCAATACTGTGAAGTTGGATGGCTCCAACTATGACACTTTGTCTGCGGACTTTGAGCTCTATGTCAATGGTCATGGTCGTTACTCACATCTCACTTTTGATGCTCCGGTCGTACTTGGTGATAATACTGATGATAAGACTAAACAAGCCTACGATTTGTTGACTAAGGACGACTCTGACGTCATGACGTAGTTGATCAATAGTGCTGAGCCCAAGATCAGCTGATTGCTTCTTCGTCTCCGGACTACCAAAGCCATGTAGACCAGCTCTCACATGTTTACTCTCATCAGCAAAACCCAAAGAAAGTGTTTGAAATTTTCAAACACTTGGCCAAAAAGGAGTATTATGCTACTGAATCTATAAAGGATTACTACAATCAATGTTGCGCTTTTTGGGACGAGTTTGAAGTATATCACCTCTCTGCTGATAAAACTGAAATACAACGTCAGCACAATGAACTTCAACTAGTGCAATTTCTTACAGGCTTGCCACATTCTTTGGAGTTGTAGATCAGATCTTATCTAGCGACTCGCTGCCTACACTACGTTATATCCTGAAATGGGTCCAACAACTCCAGTCTATCTTTGTCACCTGACCACTCTGATGTTGCTATTGTAGCTGTCCGCTCCCGGGACTCCTCCCATGGCCGTGGCCGAAGCCGTGGTCGTGGTCGTGGTCGCTCTACTGCTGGTCCTGGTCGTGGTTCTTCATAATCTGGTCAAGACCTAACCTCTTCTGAACATCGCTACTTCATTTCTGTAAACACACAAATTATACTGAAGATCGTTGTTGGATTAAGCATGGTAAGTCTGGATGGGCCAATCAGGTCACTATAGATCAACTTGATTCTATACCATCCTCATCGTCCAACCATCTGTGGATTGGATTTGTTCTGAGTTCAAAAAACTGCTTCAGTCCCCTCTCAATTCCTCCATTGCTGATGTCTCTGCTAATGGAGGTTCTGCTCTCCTTGCTTCATCTGTATCTTATGGTAAAAATAAATGGGTGATTGAATCTGACGCCACCTCCCATATTTCTGGCAATTTTGCACTTTTTTTGAACGATATAGCTTCTATTGTTCCACCTATTACTCTTGTTGATGGTTCTCAGACCCATGTTTTTGGTATAGGGAATATCTATACTCATGGCAATCTCTTATTGCTCTCAACTCTTTATGTTCCCAAATTTCCGTTGAATTTGTTATCTGTTAGTAGAACTGTGAAGAGCCTTTGGTGCTCTATTATTTTTTACCGGAATGGTTGTCTTTCAGGATCTCGACAGGAGGATGAGGATTGGTTCGGGCCATGAGGGACTAGACGGATTGTACTACCTGGATATACCAATGGCTAATGCTTTGCTGACTGCGTTTGTGATAGACTTACAATGACATTGTCGACTGGGCCATCCATCTATTGCAAAATTGAAGCATTTAATTTTTGATATTTCAGTTTCTATTTTTCATTGTGAAACTTGCTAGCTGGGCAAACAAACTCATGTCAGTTTTTCAAATAAACCCTTCATTGGTTCAAAAAAAACTGTTGATGTTTGGGGTCCATGTTCTGTTCTAAGCACATCTGGATTGTGGTACTTTATGAGCTTTGTTGATGACTTCTCTAGAACTACATGGATGTTTTTATTGAAGGACCGATCTCACATGCTAGATACTATAACCACCTTCTTTGCTGAAGTTTGTATTCAGTTTGACACACAAATTAACTTTTTTTTTGCACTGACAATGCCTTAAGAGTTTGTGCAATCCTCCATCAGCCAGGTTTATCGCAAGTTGGGTATTATTCATCAAACATCCTGTTTGTACACCCAAAACAAAATGGGTTGCTGAGCGCAAGAATCGTCACCTTCTGGAAGTTGCCCACACCCTCCTTTTTCACTATAATGTACCCAAAACCTTTTGTCCTGAAGCTATCTCTACTGCTTGTTATCTCATTAACCGCATGCGCTACTTTGTTCTTGGCAGTCTGGTGCCTTATCAAAGCTTGTATCCTACTGCCCCCTTCTTTACTGTGCCTCAGATTTTTAGAAGCACATGCTTTGTCAAGAACTTACGTTCTGGTTTAACTAAGCTTGATCCGTGGTCCACAAAATGTGTTTTCTTGGGCTACTCTCGAACTCAGAAAGGGTACAAGTGCGATGATCCCTCTACCAAGAAATGGTTTGTCAGTGGCAATGTGGTCTTCTTTGAGCATATGTCATTCTACTCTACAACAGGATCTACTGTGTCATCTGATCTGTTGGTTGATACACCACTGCCTGTGTCAGTTGAAATTGTCTTGCTGCCTACTGATTGTTGTACCATCCCTGCCTCTGAAAGTGTATCAACGAAGACCGAATGCTAAAACTCCCTCCATGGCCCCTCTACCAATTCCTCCATCCTCGTCGGCAGATCCCCCTCAACCTCAGGTATTTTCTGATTTTGATGTTCCGATTGGTCTACGTAAAGGGACCAAGTCTTGCACTCTGCATCCTATTGAGAATTTTTGCTCTACTGCTAATCTGGGCACTAGCTTTGCCTATTTTACCTCTGCTTATCAACTGTCTCTATTCCTAAGATTGTTGTCTAGGCTTTAAAGCATCCTGCATGGCACCGAGCTATGGAGATTGAAATGTAGACCCTTACTGATCGACGTACGTGGGACTTGGTTGATGCTCCTGCTGATTGCTCTCATGTAGGTTATCGTTGGATCTTTACCATAAAGTATCAGCCAGATGACACAAGATGAAAGGCTCGTCTTGTCGCCAAAGGCTACCGTATAGAGTTGATTATTTTGAGACTCTCTCCTGTTGCACGTCTAAATTGTCCGTGTACTTATCTCTATGGTTGTGAATAGTGATTGGCCTCTGCTTCAATTGGATGTTAAAATGCCTTCTTATATGGTGACATGTAGGAGGAGGTATATATGGAGCAACCACCTGGGTTTGTTGCTCAAGGGGAGTGTTCCAAAGTATGTAGGTTACACAAAGCTATATATAGACTGAAAAAGAGTCCACAGGCCTGGTTTGACAAATTGAGTCATATTCTTCAAAAATTTAGCTTCTGGCGCTCTCATTCTAATCACTTGGTTTTTATTAAGAAAACTCACTCTGGTCTTGTAATTCTGATTGTCTATGTTGATGATATCATCTTATCTGGAAGTGATCAAGCATGCATCCACGCTACTAAAGAATACCTGGAAAAACACTTCATCACTAAAGACCTGGGAAATTGAAGTATTTTTTGGGTATTTAAGTTTCCCGCTCTTCTTCAGGTATTTTCTTACCACAGTTGAAATATGTTCTGGATCTTTTGGTGGAAACATGCGTGCTTGGAGAAAAACCTACTAGTACCCCCTTAGATCCTAATACCAACTGGGATGATGACTCTTCTCCTCCATACTCAAATAATAAAAAATATCATAGATTAGTTGGTAACCTTATATATCTGACTGTTACAAGGGTTGGTATATCTTCTGCGGTTGGATTAGTCAGTAGATATTTGGATAAACCTAGACAATGCTACTGGGATGCTGTGTCGTATTTTGAAATGTCTGGAAAATTGTCCAGGAAATGGCTTATTCTACAGAAGACATGGGCATTGTGAAATCACATGATATTCTGACTCTGATTATGTTGGCAATAGGATAGATCATAAATCTAAATCTGGTTACTGTACCTTTGTGGGAGGTAATTTTGTTACCTGACGCAACAAGAAACAAACTGTAGTTGTCCGTTCTAGTGCTGAAGCTGAGTATAGAACTATGACTGATACTACTTGTGAACTGTTGTGGGTCCGTGGTCTTCTGGAGGAGTTTGACATTTCTGATCCTGATCCCTATGATTGTGACAATAAAGTTGCTATATTCATTGCCAACAATCCAACGTTTCATGAGCGCACCAACCAATTTGAGGTGGATTGCCATTTCGTCCGAGAAGTTGTCTTATCTTGCAACATCTCTACTCGATATACTCATAATTTTGATCAAGTAGCAGATATTTTCGCAAAGCTTCTTCCCAACGCCAGATTCACTACCATGGTGGACAAGCTGGGCATGATTGATATTGCTCCAACTTGAGGGGGTATTGATATATATTCCTTATTTATGTTTCTGGCTCTTTAGTTATGCGTTATACTCTGTTGTGTGTTTTGTTATGTGCTTTAGACTTGTCTTTTCCTTAGCTTTTTTTTACCCATATTGCCTAGTTCTTTTCTTACTTACTCTCTTATCTTATAAAAGAGAGAGCATTGTATTTGTCTTAGACATATCAAATAAAGGTTCTTCTATTCTATAACAACTTTATGTGGGAATTTCCACCCGTCGACTCACATGTTGACATCTAGTGTGTTGTTTTTTTGAAATTGTAAGAATACCATTGAAATGGTAGAGATTTTGTCAGATTTCTGACCTAGCTACTGGCCACTCGTTTGCCATGTGCCAAACCTTAAAATCATAGTTGTTGAATTAAAACCATGCTTCCCAACGACTCACTCATATTTCTCATGATCCTCAAAAGACAACCTTGGTGTGGTTATTCATAGTAGAAGACACAAGGTTGGAATTGACCATCCTTGTACCATTTAAGAGACACACAACATGTCTTCACTTGGAGAGGTAAATGTTACTGATGGATCTGAGAACGTTAATGCCCAAGAAATACAACAACGAACTGATATCTTTGGTGTAGAAGTGAGACTTAAGCACATCTTTTGAAAGCAAAAATCCGCACGCATCACTATTAGTAATGATGATAACATCTACATATTTTGCCAAGAGAATACTCTCGTACATAGTTTTGGAGAATAAGAGAAGATGACAATACATGACCTCCAGAAACCATAGTCGTTAAGGGCCATACGATAGACGTTCTTGAGGGGGTGCCTAGGTGGGCGCCCAGGCGTTTCTAGGCATTTTGTTTTTTTTCAATAAAGAATTTTTATATTTACATTCTTATTTTCATATATGTAAATATTTAATAAAGACGTTATTACATAGTATTACATAGAATTTAGGCTAAATCACACCTAAAATGACCTAAAGTAGGACTGATTGGCCTGAATTTGAACTCATTTGATCCAAATTTGATCTAAATTGACCTAGTTTACCCAAATATGGCCTAAACCAGACCTAATTTTGTATAACATGACCTAGTCATACCCAATTCCCTATTTTTTCATATATTGACCTAAATGAGACCAAATTTGGCCAAATTAGACCTAACCTTCCCAAGTATGAACTATTTCCCCCAAATCATACTTGTCTTCCCCAAATTAGACCTAATGTGCCCAAATTTGACATGATTTGGCCAAAATCAAACCTAATTCTACATATTATGATCCAATCAGACATGATATCCCCAAATTTTCCCTATTTGACCTAAACATGATTTAATTTGGCCGAATGAGACCTAATCTCAACAAATCTGACCCATTTTCCCCAAACCAGACTTGTTTTCCCCAAATCAGACCTAATCTGCTTAAATGTGACATAATTTTTCCTAAAATCAATCCCAATTTTCCAAAACATGACGTAATCAAACATAACTAGCCCTAATTTTCCCTATATTGATCTAAATGAGGTCTTACGGCCAAATTAGACCTGATTCCCCCAAATTAGACATGCTTTAAGCTCGTTGCCATTCAGAAGTTCCATCATAACTACCTTGAGTGGTACTTTTTTCTCGACAACTCGCTATAAACTCTTGCTTCTGCAAGTTTTCTTCCTCGAACCAGGTTGGTGCCAGATACCTGGAGTGTTGTTGCCACACACTACTTGTAGAAACCGTGATTGACAGACAATGTGATTGTCGGACATCCATGGGCCCTTGTTTAGTGCCTTGTTACACTTGATTGGCGGAGAAGTGAGCAAGTTGAAAGCATACACATACTAGGGCTTTCTTAGCTTTTGTAGGTCTAAGAATCCGCTCCTAGAGGTGTGCAAGAAAGGTGTTTATGTCCATAACCTGCACAATGACTAGAAAACAATGATAGATTATCTATTCATTTAGAGCAATAATTGATATCTTCATCTATGGCTGTTTGTCTGCTTCTTGGAAAAAGGATTCTTGGTGTCTTTGTCTCTTGTCTTCAGCTCAACATCCTCCTTGATGTAAAGGTCAATGGTAGTGGCCACCGAGTCATACGTATTGACGACGTTTGTCCTTGTCAGGTGTCATGCGATGTAGGGTTGTCACCACCTAGTCCAAGGGCATGCTAATCCCATGGGTAAGGTTGAAGAGGTGGGTTAGATGCATATGTAGAGATCCTTTTATCCACATGCTTGACTCCAGCTATGAGCAGCGCCCCCCCCCCCCCCCCCCCCCCCAAAAAAAAAAAAAAACACCCCAAACAAGGATACACTAGAGGGCTACGCGAAGAACATGAATGAATGCTTCTTGACAGCTCAGATTAGCATATCATAGAGATGTAAGAAAGTTTTTTCCTAGAGAAAGAAAGATGATTTTGTATTCTCTCTACGTATTTGTCTGAATTTCAAAGGAATTCTTCCCCTTACCTGCCAACAATCTTAGAGGCTTGATGTAAGAATGGTCACAATATACTCTTGACTTTTTGAAAAAGTCACCTTTTAAATGCGATTCTTTTCCTAGATGTACTAAACGGCCGGATAAATCCCGATTCCCGGGGATTACACTTTATTCCCGTATTATTCGTGAATTATTCATGTTTAATGTTTTCTTCTCGTTTTATGCGTTCTTTTCCCATATCATACTGATTCAAACTCTAACTTCTTTTGAGTACAAATATGTGTGTGTATGTATGTAATATATGTATATGTATGCAATATATATGTGCAAAACATATATGTGCACTTATACACACACAGATATATATATATATATATATATATATATATATATATATATATATATATATATATGCAGCGATTGAAAAAGCGGCTGATGCGGGCGCTGTAGCGGCTGATGCGGGCGCTGTAGCGGCCGCTGAAGCGGCCTAGCTGATTTGCCGCTGCAATATAGCCCAAGGTGGGAAAAAAGCGTTTCACTGTGTAGCGGGCGCTTTGGGCCGCTTTAGCGGGTTGTGGGCCGCTGTAGTGGGATCCTCTGTAGCGGCTATAGCGGGCGCTTTGTGTTAATATTACTGATATTTAACTCTCAGTTTCGCCTAACAACGCGACTCCTCGATGCTCCTGGACTCCTTTTCCCAGTCGGAACCGTGCGCAGCTACAACCGCTACCCTAGCCATGGTTCCCGATGAGGAGAGGACTCTCCTCAACTCCTTCTGCGGAACTGGGCTCTCCCGCATGGTTTCTCTACAAAGCAAACGAGCATTGGATGGCGCTTAGTCCCCTGCCGGGGACAACCAAGTATAGCGGCGCCAATGGCCTGCTGCTTATTCGGCAGCTTCCAAGGAGGCCGCCAAGTACAACAGCGCCAAAGAGAGACAAGCCTCCTCTGGTGTACGGCGCCAAGTTTTCTTCTGCGGAGTTCCCCGTTCTTCACAGCAGCGCCAAGAGCCGTAGGCTGTTCTTCACTGGAGTCCACTCATAGCTGGAGATCAACAAGTAAGTCATCTCCCTGCTATTGGAAACTTCTTCTCTACGTCTTTTTTTTTCTTTTTAATTTCATTAGCAATCGTACTGCCCCTTCTCCCTTATGCTTTCTCCCTGTTCCCTGGTCATACTCCCCCTTTTTCCCTCTTCCCTTTGACAAAGTCCCTTAACCTTTTCCGTGCTGTACATTCCCTTTTCCATATTCCTTTCTCCCTGTTCCTGTAGCCTCTTCCTTGCTGTTCTGTCTTCGTTCTCCTTGTTCCCCTTTAGTAATGTAGAACTTCCTACTGTAATTACCATGTACATGCTACAACATACGTTATATTTGTTTTCAATGTAGGCAATATACAAGATGATGAGATAATGTCGTTTGGATTTAATCTTTAGGCTGTTATTTAATTGTATACAAAGTGCAAACATGAATCATGAATATGATCCATCTATTTTTTAATTGCACGCTGCGACATTTTCCCTGCACTCTGCTGTTGTAGTAGTTCCCTCCATATGATATACTTCTTGTATTTGAAATTGTATTAACCTATTAGTTAATAATCAGTAAAATATTTTTATTGTGATCTTACTAAGATTACATCAGTGATCATTACATGAACAGTAGTGTACTTGATTAAGTTAACAATTTACTCATGCTCTGTAATATTATCAGTAACGTTCTCCTAATAATATCAGTAAGAATTTGAGTAATGTTTCCTATTAATATTGATAGATAATAATCACTATGACAACATTACAAATCAATATTATGCAGAATGATTTATTCTTGAATTACATGACTACTTGGATAATTATCATAATTTTCTCTTCTCTAGAATTTACTTACTCTTCTCTAGTAATTACTAATTAATTAGTAATTAGTTACCAATTATAAATCAAATAGCTTGAAAACATTTACTCTAGTGAAACCTAAAATACTTTTGAAAAGTCATTTGATGTAGTGAAATGTTATTCAAACTAGTTGATTGTTGGGTAATATATCTTTTTGTTGGTATTGAGACGATCACTAAATTTTTCAATTTTATTTTAAAAGAATGTGAACCGTTTTTTAAAAAAGCGCCCGCTTTAGTCCGCTTCAAAGCCCGCTTCCCGCTTCAAAGAGGGCAATCCGCACGCTTTGCGCTTTCCAAAACCTAGTATGTATGTATGCAATATGTATATATTCTTTGATATTTTTCTGAATCGCTGGCCATACTTTTACCGTACATCGTTTTTGCCCTAATTTCCCGCATAATCGCCGATAACCAAAATTTTCAACTCAACCCAACGTATCCCGAATACTGAATTTGTGACTATGGATGTAAGTGAGATAGGCTAATCAACAAGAATAACAGTTGATCGGCACAAACAGTAGATGAATACAAACCAGCACCTAAATGCCAGAGCCCCCACTCGCCCTCCCTGCTCATGCCTTGTGGTTCCACGTGCGAGGGAATTTCTCTGCTAGTGTATCCATGCTGGGACGTCCTTGGCAGATTATATGCATGCTATGCCCTTGTGCGCGCTATGTATGTGTGTGTGCAGGCATCCTGCGTTTGCAGTTTGGTGGGCGTATGTTCCTTTTTGTTGTGAAGCGCGATGCTAGTGTATATGTATAAAGTTTTCCGGAATAACTACAACATGTATGGTGTCTCATGAAACAAAAGTCAATTGCTTGGCTTAGTAAGATGTACGAAAGAATTTGCCCAGTTGGTTTTCTTTTGATATCAAACTGACACAGCATGAAACCATGACAGAGAAAAGAAGAATTCAATGAAAAAAATGTTAGTATAATAGACGCAATTTATACCCATGCTATTCTGTTACGTATCCAATATCATTTATTTAGTTGATTATGAAGACTTCCTCGTTGATAACTGTTTTATCTGGTGGAATTTGCGTTTTCTTGCTGATATCTGTAGGTCGTAATTATTAAGTTGAACGCTATGTTTTCTGTATTACAAACTAAATTGCCTTACTGTCTTACGTGATGGTTTGTTTCTGTCTGTTCTCCAGATACCGAGTATAGATCACATAAACATGGATTTTTCAGAAGGATGCTGAGAAGAAACTAAAGCCATAAACATATGTACTCACCACGAAATGATGTTGTAAAAGTGGATATTGGCAAGTATTTATTTGTTTGTAAGTTGTAATATTCTTTTGTTTATAGTGATGCAATTTTGATTATGTTGTTTCACAATCACACTCAACGATCTTTTGACTCATTACCCTCTGCTTCTGGGGTTTCTGAACTCTTTTAGGCCTAGTTTGGCCGCCGTATTTTGATTAACCGTATTTGATACACGGCGTATACAGTGAACTAAGATTAACGGTCGTCCTTTGGTATTTATTATTTGCCATTATATATATGATTTAATAAAAATCTGGTAATCACGAAGAATCACGCCAGGAATGGCGGTTTTTGGAAAAGCGGATCGCTGCTCCCGTATCACCAATTTTGTATGTCCTTGCCCCATGCGGAGCTGGCCGCTTTCCCAGCCTGTCCTCGGCTCTTTTACTGCAGAATACCAGAAGCTGTACAATTATACATACAACTACCAGAATTTCTGAAGTGCTTACCCAAACTAGGCCTTAGATGGTAGTAATTCTCATGGAATAACGTAAGCCTTGCAGTTCTCCGTTTTGGAGAAGTTTGTAGATGTGTCCTTGCTGGTTTATCACTTGAATAAGTTCAATGATGTCAGCCACATTCTCGTTTAGTCTAAATCTCTCTCAAAACCCATATCCGCATTAGCTCTAGTGCAAAAAATTTTGCTTCATTGGTGGTCCATCCGGTTGAGAATGCAAATAAGAAATCCGTCAACCAAATTACAAACTGTTCTTTGAAGCTCCAATCACATGATTCATTTGTGTGCTCAAACTGAAGCTGTTTTTCTTTCTGTAGACTGAGTTCTGCTAATAAGCAAGGCAACAGAGAGCAATCAATATTGCGTTCTAATAATGCCCAGGTCAGGAGTGGTTGACGTTTGTTTAACAATACAATTCAGGATTACATGTCAGCATCCGCCACCTCTACAGCCCTTGAACTCCAGCGCTGAATTGGTATGCTATCTGACAGCACGTACGGCAAATCCAACTTCGCTGGTAATGATGGCATTGAGGTTCAGTAACTGTAAATCTATAGATTGGTTTTTACAGTGACGCCTGACGGTCCGGTGCTGTTAACTCTCGTACAGTAACACGTATGAAAAAGAAGTCACGCCTTAAGGCCCTTAACATATGGTCGACTGGTTAAGAACTTAGACTTCTGCTGAAAAAACAAATGGTGTAACTTAAGGTGAAGAATAGACGCTGTGATAAGAAAAAGTATTTTGTTTCACTAAACCGTTGTAACGAAAAGATAACAAGTGCCTTCACCGATATTTCTATCTTGAAAGCCAGAACGCAAAAAGTAATACTTCTAAAGTTCAAAAGTATTGAAGACAGCTGTAGATGTGACAATGTGTTTATATTCTAAGGTGTTGCGTACGTTTGATCACTTGTAAAATGGTATTGTAAGTGATTGTCGAACCCTATGATGAATCTGTAATACCGTTTAAAAATTAGTGTGGCATTTGCAACAAAATGTTGACAAAATTGTGGTACGGTGATAAAGATGCTTAGATGCATGTAGATATGACAATGTACAATATACCTACGTTTATATTGGTTGGTACGTGATGATGAGGGTGCAACTAAGATAGAGTTTGGAATCTAATTGGTGGGGAGTAAAGTAAAATTAAGGTTATTTGGCTAGAAAGTTTCAGTGGTAAGCATTTTTTTTTTTGGGATAAACAGACTAATTTTATTACGGAGTAGCCATACGACATCTACATGAAGAGGAAGACAAACTTACCGACCACACAATGGTCAAGAACAGATACATCCTACTACAAAAACTCACATATGAATATGATAAGAACAATGATGCATAAATCCCTCTTCTATTTTGCTGGCTAATGCAACTTTCTATGAAGGATACCTTCAACTTGAGCATGTATATGTGGTAGAGTAACTGCACCAAACCGGTATTTTGAAAGGAAGTCGCCTCTGCACTTGCTGCCATACAACTACGTAACAAAATTAACTGAGAAAAAGTAACCTACTATGAGGAGAGAAAGAAATGTCGATTAATGACGAGAAAGACAAAACAAGACAACAAAAACTAATCTCAAGGAACAAGTAAAGGAGAAAGGGGTAGGAAACTTGTCGTAGCAGGATTCAACAATAGGATAGAAGAAGACCGCTGCCTCTAAAGGCACCACAAACCGGCCACCAAGCAAGCTTAGCAACCAGAACGCGTCGTAAGAGTCGAGAAGCCTCTGAGACGCCCAAGATTTAGACTCGAAAGTCTAGAACAAAACACCTCCACTGTCGACGCCTGGAACCAGAGGAGAGAAACGACCACATCTCCCCGAGAAGAAATCCCGCTGACGTCGAGCGATAAGAGACCGAGGGGGAGTGGGGTGCCACTTTGCAGCGGCTAGAAACCCCCTCCCCCCAGCCAGCCGCTGCCGAAGAGGATGACCTAGCCGCTCTAGGGCTAGGGAGAGTGGAACCACAACAATAAGTAGTTTTAGTGGTAAGTAATTTAGACTTTTACAAACATAAAATCAGAGGATGTTGGTGGCCTAAGTGTATGCGGCATGACACCTATTTTGTATTGGATGGGGTCTCAAAAGAAGGCATGACAAGATTTGGCCGACATCAAATTGGAATAATCACTACATTATTGCAATTAAATAATGAATCATGTCATGCTTGGTGAAGGAACGTGTGTGAGGAGACTTTGTTTTATAAAAATCTCGTTTTATCCCATGTCATTACATTTTTCACAAATGATATGTTATTGCAAGAAATGATATTCTAGTCGTAACTGTAATGATAGGAATAATAAGTGACCCTAAAAGATGCACTAAATGTGTACTTAATTAGGATGCTAAAGAAACCACATTTGTATCACCTTACCTACATTAAATCATTAAACAAGATTCGTCTCTATCATAACACTCATCAAAATCTACCAATTATCTTCATAAAAACTCCTAAAAATCTACCTATTCTTGACAGGCATGTTTTTTCACACACATACATATGTGTATATGATTCACATAAGTACCAACCAACAACTCAAATTTCCCAAGAGATGCTCATGTTAGGTTCTTGTTAACACTAGAAAAATACCTCCCTTTAGTCAAATGACTTATTTTGGGTTAATACTAGAACAATATCAGAATCTATGAAGTCCATGACATACTATTTGGCAATAACTTGGGCTAACACTATGAAAAATATGGTCTTTAACTACAAAAAAAATTGTAGCGAAAACCCCAAAATTTGTAGCTAAAAGCTTTGGCTACATTTATCCTTACATTTATAATATATAGCTAAAACCCGTGTAGCTAATTGTTTATGCTACATTTTTTAAAGTTGTAGTTAGTTATTCCTCTCACTACAAATTCATATGTAACCCTAATTGTAGGTAAAAATGTCCTTATACATAAACATGTAGCTTCAATTGTAGCCAAATGTATGACTACAATTCAATTTGTACCTATGATATGTAGGGAGACACTACTACAGAAACGGCCTTTGGCGTCGGTCGTTTAACCCCATTTGGCGTCGGTTTCCGACCGACGCCTATGTGGGCGCCGCTAAAGGTCGAACACTTCGGCGTCGTTTTTTTAACCGACGCCTATTTGTCTATAGGCGTCAGTTGTTTAGTAAATAACCGCCGCCAAAAGTGTTCGCGCCACAGAAAATGGCGTCATCTAGGGCACTTTGTGCGTCGGTTATTTACTAAACAACCGACGCCTATATAGAATATAGCGTCGGTGTTTTAGTAGATAACCGACACATAAAGTGCCCTAGATGACGCCATTTTCTGTGGCGCGAACACTGTTGGCGTCGGTTATATACTAAACCACCGACGCCTGTACTTCAAGACGACACGGCCGTGCTTCCCTGCACGGCCGTGTTTAGTACTATAGGCGTCGGTTTTATATGAATAACCGACGCCTTTTACACCACGGCCGTGCTATCTTGCACGGTCGGGTTGTTTGTACTATTAGGCGTCGGTTTTTATCAAATAACCGACGCTGTATGTCTTTACTGACGGTTTTCTATAAATAACCGACGCCTATTTATATTTTTTTTTCATATCAGTTTGCAGGCCTGCTGTGGCTGGTCAGCAGGATGAGAACCTGCAGTTCAGTTTTCTGAACTGCAGGTTTACGACATCTATTGATATCAGCCTACAAACAGGCCGCAAACCTACAAAAGTCACAAGGAAAATTCTACACAAGTACATACATTCAAACATCAATTCAATTCTCACATTCACACATATAGAAACATTCAAATACATGTATTAACATTCAGAAATATTCATTTACAAAGTATCATTCATTATCGCTATCAACATCCCAATTATATCTTACAGTTGCCACTGCTTGTATGGCTTTTGCCCATTCTTCTCTTACTTCATTTAATGCTTCCATCGTATATGGAGCATGTATATTTTTTAAGTGTTTACCTGTAGTGTTGTCAGTTTTAAACACCTGCAAAGAGAATGATGTATATATATAAGTAATAATATAAAAATAAGATAAGATTGATATATTTCATACTAACTAATGAGACTATATATAATACCTCATGTATGGTATCGATGTCCAATGCGGCATATTTGATAATCATCTGCATAAATCGCATCACATAGTATGCGCATGCCCAGCCATTGTCTTGTGTAGCACACTATAAATTGAAACATACAAAATAATACAACTAAGCACAATTCACATCAATAATATATATATTCGAGTCGGGAACTTACTTGTACGTTCTGCCAATTTATTGGCTGGTTCTTTTTCCTTAGGACCGTTCCTCCAGCCTTTTTGAATGCATCTAAACCCCTACATATTAATATAACACAATAAATTGCATAAGTAAATAGTAATGTAATAAAAGATGTTAACGGATATAAAAATGAAATATTTCTCATCAGAATAATGGCATTCTCATTACGTGTCCAATTTTAGTGTTCAATGTACTCCCCGCAGGATCTAGATAATAAACAGTGAATGTCCCGGGGACAATAACTAGTAACTCCCAATGTCTACCGCTAGAAGTAAGAAGTTAACAATTAATAACTCAAAATGCAAAATAAAAATGGAATTTTCTTAAGTCCAAATTATAAATAAAGTAAACTTACTTGACATTGAATGGAGCTATTATTATCGTCTTCTTTTGCTGACCAAAAATTGTAAAAGCATCTATACAGTATTGTTGAACATTATCAGGGTCTTTAGCTACCAAACTAATCAATGATGGAATAAAAAATCCCACATGATCAAATGCAAATTGTTTGCAATGATCTTCGACTTAGTAGCTGCAAAACATATAGGCGTATGCATTAATATATAAGAAACCAGATCACCGGATCTTACACAAGGTATATGGATGTATAAACAAGATCTCACCTTATCCATGTCTCTATCATTGATGTATTCAACCAATCATACATAAACAGCTCAATAATATCTTGTATAAATAAAGAGCTATCGTATGATCGACCTGCATAATCTACATCTAAAGAAACTATTATAGGGAAATGTATATTATGTGCCCGTAGCCAACATGCCATTCCCCTACAAGCAGGACCTAACGGGTATGTTAGGTCAGTTGGAACCCAAGTTGGTAATGCGGGAAGTGGAGGTGGAGGCCTAGGTGCTCCTGGTGTCTTCTTTTTAACATGTATATATAATTTCAGATCAGTTCACATCATATATACACATTAACAGTCTAAATCAATGTAAATTTATCTTACAATTTCAGTCGTGTAGACGACATCTGCTTTGGGCCACAATATGACCCCGCCTTCTGCCTCACCAAGTGTATCAATATCTGGGTGGGCATATGGCAACGCAACTTCCCTCCAATCGGGTAACACACGTAATGGGCCCACACGAACATAGCCCTGTGGCATTGGAGTCCCGTGAAACCTTTCCCCAGGAAGGGACGGGTAAGCTTGCACCTCTGCAACAACATAGTCTTCTATTCTTAAGCGGCATGGCTTCAATGCCTACAAATTTACGTAAAGAATGTTATACATATATACATATAATCTTGAAAACATATCATCTTGAAAAGACTAGCTACAATGTCATAAACAATACTTACAGCAGACATGCTAGGCGATGGGTCTCCAAGATTACTCGCAGTCTGTGCATCAGGAGAAGAGTGGGTCGCCATAGGCTGATTGGAAGCCTGAGATGCCTGCCACCGCAGCAATTCTTCCTTGACCTTCTCAGCAACTACATCGTTGACCTTCTTAGCAACTAAATCCTCAACTCTCTTATTCTCCTATACATGGATAAAAGAAACATTAGCTTCTTATTAATGAATTTCCTTTTGCAGTAACATTCTAAAAAAAGAATAGGTTACCTCTTCTTGAGAAAGTCCCGCTCTGGGTTTGCGCTGGGATGGCCCAAAGAATGCTTTGATGCCAACACCAGCGCCGGCACCTCTAACACGTCCAGGATGCTCTGGGTTACCCAGAGCAACTGTCAATTCATCCCTTGTGCCCTGAGGGATGAACGTGCCTTGTTTCCTCTACTCGTGCAGCTCCCGCTAATCACCATAAATAGAAATTGGTAAGTTAACACCACAAATAATCAATATTCAAACGATTTCTCTAAGAGTGTTATTTTACCATTTTTGCAGCCGCCTCAGCAGTTACAGGCTTCTTTATTTCACCCTTCTTGTTTTGCCTGCCAGCTATCCAGATATCATGGCGAGGCATGGGTGTGGCAGACTCCTGAGTAGGAGCAGACTCCTGAGTAGCCGCAGACTCCGCCTGTAGTCTTTGGCGAACACTTGCATAGCCTTTTGGACCCATAGTGTGGTCATGCACATTCAGTGCACGCCTTGCTTTTTGTGCGTCACTGAGGGCCTAGTTAGTATGCACATTAATGATTTGGTTAGTAGCACTAAATGCTAATCTTGAATAGGTGAATACAATGTATATTAATTAAATTGGGAGTGACGCCTAATACCTTGAATTCTTCAGATTTTCTTGAAGCAACAAAATTGTCCCAATCTTCTTTGTCTAAGAAGTTCCATTGTTCAAGGGCTGACTTCTTCTTCTTATCACCCTCTTTTATGTATTCTCTGTTCAGATTTGTCCTATAATTCCTAAGCATCTTTCCAGCGCGTTGCATCACATTTTTACGATGCAACTTCTCATCCAATGCAAACAGATTCTGTAAAATAGAAATGTTATTAACTAGTATCCAAAATAGAATTGCAAATAATAGAATTTGTAATCTACAAAATAGAATTGCAAATAATAATAACTCACGCATAAATCCTTCCATATCAAGTCTTTTTTCCCTTGAGGAACTTTATGCCAATTGTCATACTTAACACCACAATGGCTCCGAGTGGTACACCCAAGATAGTTTACAAAATTATTGCGGTTCACTCCAATTGGATTTCCTCCATTATCAAACTCCACCACCAATTTGGATCCACTACCACTTAGCGCTAATAACTTCTTCAACAGAGTGATGCCCCTTTTCTTGTTAAGTGTTTGGTGTTGCGCATCAAGTTGCTCCAGTGCTTCAGTGGGTACAGGTGCATCAACCTAAAATTTGACAAAAATAAAACACACTAAATTAGCCCAATATAGAAATATAGGATATATGACATAACTAGAAGATAATGAATTTTATAGAAATACAAGATATGTTTTTAGAACTTACATTAGTATCCTCGCCATGCTCGTCATGGACATCATGCTCATCATGGACTTCATGCTCATCATGGACATCATGCTCATCATGGTCAGCCATCTGAAAATGTCATTTAAAATGCAAACATTTAGCATTTGTATTAACTAGAAAAAGGCAAACATTTAGCATTTGTATTAACTAGAAAAAGGCAAACATTTAGCATTTGTATTAACTAGAAAAAGGCAAACATTTAGCATTTGTATTAACATACATGTCTCTAAAATTGTGATCTTTTATCAATTAACAATCCTTCATTGTGATCTCCGCGCACATATAAGTCATCATTAGCTTCAATATTTTGTGGAGTGGGCAACCCAACTGAGAATGGATTGGAGTCATCATACTTATCATAGTACTCTTTTTCATCTATAGGATCTTCAATGAACTATCTTTTACCATGAAGAACAACCGACCATTTATCATTCGCAGGATCATCGATATAGAATATTTGTTTCGCCTGTGATGCCAATATGAATGGTTCACCCTTCTCGCCAAATTTTTTCAAAGTTCACCAAAGTGAAACCCAATTCATCCACTATAACTCCTTTGGTGTTATCAACCCAATTACATTTAAAGAGCGGAATTTTGAAATCTATGTAGTCAAACTCCCAAATGTCCTCAATGACACCGTAATATGACATTTTAGCTTCACGTGGACTCTTATCCTTTGCACTTGCAAAGTACATAGTCGACGCTTGAAGAGTGACCCCACTATTTTGGACGACACTCTTATCATCTTGGCGCTTTGTGTAATATGTGAATCCATTAATGTCAAACCCTTCATAAGACATAACATTCGGTTTTGGTTTAAAGGCGAGGCATTTGATAGTTTCTGTAATATCATTTGGTGTTTGAGATAGTTGATGTAAGACTTTATCTTCAAACCACTTAGTAAAAGTCTTATTATGCTCTCTAGCAAGCTACATTGAACTTGCTCGAGGATGTTGTCTCTTTATGAAATTGGTATGTTCCTCGATATAAGCACTCACTTCATCCATATTGTGTAAAATATACAAGTGAGCTTGTTCCAACTGCTCACGGCTGATTACTTTCACCCGTGATCCCAAAATTCCTTTGCCCTCCTCAATATTCTTGTCATTATCAGGAGTGTCATTACCACTGAAAAAGTCATTGCAAAAATCCATAACCTCTCTCGCCACATAACCTTCAATAATACTCCCTTCAGGCCGATAACAGTTTCGAACATCACCTTTAAAAATGCTCATGTATCGTTCAAAGGGATACATCCAATGCAAGAAAACTGGTCCCAACATTTTCACTTCCCTAGTCAAGTGGACAACAAGATGTACCATGATATCAAAGAACGAAGGAGGGAAATACATCTCAAGCTGACATAGGGTAACAACCACTTCTCTTTGCAAATTATCGAGAGTATCAGGGTCAATAACTTTGCTGCATAGACTGTTGAAAAAGAAACAAAGTCTGGTAATTGCAAACCTTACATGCTTCGACAATATAGATCGAATTGCCACGGGCAATATTTGTTGCATTAGAGTGTGACAATCATGAGATTTAAGACCTATCAACTTCAGATCTTTCATTGATACCAATCTACGGATGTTGGATGAGTAACCATGTGGCACCTTAACATTTACCAAGCATTCACAAAAAGTTTTCTTCTCCTTTCTAGACAACGTGTAACAAGCGGGAGGTAAGTATGTTCTTTTATTACCCATTTCACGTAATTCTGTTAATTCTGACCTTATTCCCATTTCACGTAGGTCCAGTCTGGATTTTATCCCATATTTAGTCTTACCTGGTATATTTAATAGAGTACCAATGATGCTATCACATACATTTTTCTCAACGTGCATTACATCGATACAATGCCTGACTGTCAAAGAACTCCAATAAGGAAGATCCCAAAATATTGACTTCTTCTTGAATGAAGAATTGTCACTCCGTGTGGCCATACTACATTGTGATTTCTTACCAAATTCATTGACAATGTCTTTTACTCTTTCATAAACAACATCCCCTGGTATAGGTTTAGGTGCACTCCGTTCATCATTCCATCCATTGAATGCTTTGCGCTTCCTACGATACGGATGGAATTTTGAAAGAAACCTTCGATGACCAAGATATACAGTCTTGCCGCCATGTTTTAGTCTTATTGAATCAGTGTTTTATTCACATATAGGACACGCTTTAGCTCCTTTGACACTATATCCAGACAAATTCCCATATGCTGGAAAGTCATTAATAGTGCAAAACAACATAGCGTGCAAACGAAATGTCTCTCTTGCTGAAGCATCATAGGTCATCACACCTTCAGCCCAAAGTTTCTTTAAGTCATCAATCAAAGGTTCAAGATAAACATCGATATCATTTCCGGGTTGTTTAGGGCCCGATATCAACAATGACAACATAACATACTTATTTTTCATACACATCCAGGGAGGAAGATTGTATATAACAAGCATGACTGGCCAAGTGCTATGTTGGCTGCTCAATGTCCCGTACGGATTCATCCCATCTGTACAAAGCCCAAGTCTTAGATTCCTATCTTCTTCACCAAATTTAGGGTACAATAGATCAATCTTCTTCCACTGTGGGGAATCAGACGCATGTCGTAGGATCCCATCATTATTTTTCTTAACATCTGCATGCCACCTCAAATTCTTCGCATCTTTCGGATTTGCAATCAAGCGTTGAAACCGTGATATTATAGGTAGATACCACAACACCTTGGCAGGAGAACCAGTTTTGGACTCCCCCGAAGTCGTCAATTTATACCGTGACGCACCACATTTTGGACAATCTTTCAAATCTACATAGTCCTTTTGAAATAATACACAATCATTCGGGCATGCGTGTATCTTCTTGGCCTCCATTCCCATTGGGCACAACATTTTCTTTACTTGGTATGTTGAGATTGGAAGCTCGTTTCCTTCAGGAAGAATTTCTTTCAACAAAGTCAACAATGAAGTGAATCTTTTGTCGCTCCATCTATTGTTAGCTTTCAACTTATACAATCTCAACATAGCGCTAAGCTTCGTAAACTTAGCACAGCCTGTGTATAACGGTATCTCAGCATCATGCACAATGTTTGTAAAGATAGGAGGTGGATCGGTGTGCTCTACCCTACAACTATCCAGCATCGCATCAACGATGTCTGCTGGAACTGGTTCGTTCACATTTACGTCATCAGAGGCAATTTCTTCTTCCACCCAAGCACTGCTATCGACATCTACTGGTTTCGATTTTGAAATCTCTCCATGCCAGTGCCATTCTGTATAGCCTTGTACAATCCCATTGCACATGACATGACTTTTGATTTCCTCACCAGTGTTGACTTTCAAGTTGTTACCGCAATGCCTACATGGACAGTAGAACCTATCTGTAGGTTTTTTCCTATGTTCCTCGGAAAATCTAATAAAGTGATCAAGACCAGATATAAACTCTGGGATGCAATGATTATGAATGGACATCCATGATCTATCCATTCTATGATCAGAGAAAACAAGTATATATTAGGAAACAAGTATATATTACGAAAAGATTAGGCAGCATTTCCCCGCTGTTCTCTAAGTACATATGTACTTAGAGAACAAACGGGGAAATGCCAACAAACACATGTGATGTCATTCTTATATATAATAAATGTTTACCACCTATCCCATCCTTGAACACCTAATCTCACTAGTAAGTGTATAATGTGTATTGGGTTTTCAAGAAAATTTCGACAACATTTCCCCGCTGTTCTCTAAGTACATATGTACTTAGAGAATAAACGGGGAAATGCTACCAAAATTTTCTCAAAAACCCAATACACATTATACACTTACATCCTAAGTGAGATTAGGTGTTCAAGAACAGTCCCAAACCGGGGACTATCCAAGATTTACTCCTAATGAGTCAATCTTGGACGGGTTTCTAGGCCAACAAACACAATAATAGATATCTACAATGAAGCCGGACTCCATACAAACAGTATATAATTTAGTGATTGTTCATTCTAATTTATACCAATGTACAAGTAATATAAAAAACAATGATTGTTCACATTCTAGGCCAACAAACACATGTGATGTCATTCTTATATATAATAAATGTGTACCACCTATCCCATCCTTGAACACCTAATCTCACTAGTAAGTGTATAATGTGTATTGGGTTTTCGAGAAAATTTCGGCAGCATTTCCCCGCTGTTCTCTAAGTACATATGTACTTAGAGAACAAACGGGGAAATGCTACCGAAATTTTCTCGAAAACCCAATACACATTATACACTTACATCCTAAGTGAGATTAGGTGTTCAAGAACAGTCCCAAACTGGGGACTATCCAAGATTTACTCCTAATGAGTAAATCTTGGACGGGTTTCTAGGCCAACAAACACAATAATAGATATCTACAATGAAGCCGGACTCTATACAAACAGTATATAATTTAGTGATTGTTCATTCTAATTTATACCAATGTACAAGTAATATAAAAAACAATGATTGTTCACATTCTAGGCCAACAAACACATGTGATGTCATTCTTATATATAATAAATGTGTACCACCTATCCCATCCTTGAACACCTAATCTCACTAGTAAGTGTATAATGTGTATTGGGTTTTCGAGAAAATTTCGGCAGCATTTCCCCGTTGTTCTCTAAGTACATATGTACTTAGAGAACAAACGGGGAAATGCTGCCGAAATTTTCTCGAAAACCCAATACACATTATACACTTACATCCTAAGTGAGATTAGGTGTTCAAGAACAGTCCCAAACCGGGGACTATCCAAGATTTACTCCTAATGAGTAAATCTTGGACGGGTTTCTAGGCCAACAAACACAATAATAGATATCTACAATGAAGCCGGACTCCATACAAACAGTATATAATTTAGTGATTGTTCATTCTAATTTATACCAATGTACAAGTAATATAAAGAACAATGTGGATTATATGGGACATAAATTCATTGTTCATTTTCCAACATTAGGTTCAACACTTGAAACATACATTCATTTTCAACATAAAAAAATTGTATCATTAGGGTCCAACATGTGCATTATATGGGACATACACATCAAGGTGGTCATAAGGGAGGATATTTTCTTATTTATGAGTAAGTGATATAAGATTAAGATCCATATAAAAATTAGGGCAGAAGGAAGAAATAAATCTTCTTTAGGATACAATAGACACTTATGGATGTATTTAGGGCCATAGGTACCATCATAGAACAAAAGGGGTACACTCTAGGATTTAAGATCACACTACATCATGTATTTTATACAAAACTACATGTATGTGTATATAAAAATATATTTATAAGGAACTTCTATACATATCTAATCAAAAAATCAGTAATTAACTAAGTATTCATCAATACTTACTATTAATCAGTATCTCTAATCATGAAAATCGGCAAGCAGATCAGTAATTGTAAATAACAAACTACGAATTGTTGAATTAAAGTAATCACTAAAGTAATACTAACCAGTAGTACCAATCATTAATCACTGAATAGGTGGGCGACAGTAGGGCGAGGTACCTGGGCAAGCGAGCAGGGCGAGGTCGAGTAGGTCGAGTAGGTGGGCGGCAGTGACACCGGCGAGCTCCAGGACCACCGGCACAAGTCAGGCAGGTAGCGACAGCGACACCGGCGAGCAGGGAGCGGCAGGCGGCGGCGGGCAGGCAGGCGGCGGTGGGCAGGCAGGCGGCGGAGAAGGAGCAGGCAGGCGGTGGCGACACCGGCAGCAGAAGGAGCAGGAAGCGGCGGCGGCGCACAAGCAACAGCAGCAGCGGAGGGTCGGGCGACGGTAGCGGAGGGTGGCGGGCAGCGGCGTCGGTGAGCAGTTGCAAGCACGGGCGATGAAGACAATGAAACAGGAAAGGGGACCTAAAGTCGATCGATCGTGCGTCTAATAAGTTCGTAAAGGGCGTCGGTTATCTAACAAAACCGACGCCTAAAGTCTTCAGCGTCGGTTCCTATTACAAAACCGACATCCAATTAGATAAAATTTGCCCTAAATAAATTGGCGGGAACCACTATCGGCGTCGGTTATCTAAGGATAACCGACACCTAAGATGTAAATTTTCACGCAAATTTTCATCTTATATAGGCGTCGGGTTTGTGGTAACTAACCGATGCCGTATGTGACATATTTTTTTTGCTCAAAAATTGGATTTCGCGGGCAGTTTTAGGTGTCGGTTTTTACCAAAAAACTGACGCTGAATACAAAGCGGTACCCGTGTCTTGGCTACAGACGTCGGATGACCTAGATGACCGACGTTGAATGTTATAGGCGTCGGTTTTCCTAAATAACCGACGCCCAGAAAAGCGACACTGAATGTTGTTTCTGTAGTAGTGAGAGATGACATTGGTTACAATTTGTATTTGTAGTTCATGTATAGAAAAAATTAGCACTTGCTACACATGTAATTATAGCTAGTGTGTAGTGAAAGACACCATGTACTATACATACATATGTAGTAAGAGACATTATGTAACTAGTCATTCGCTTGCCAACATAGAGTGGTTTTCAATAAGAAAATAGATGAATGTTAATCAAGACCGAGTTGTGCTTACAATGTCACCAATGATACTTTTATTTATATTTGAACAATGAGTACACATGGGGAGGACATTAACCTGGCCCCTGTTTTACAATATGCATGGAAAAAAGATACATGTATACAATATCTTCTTCTGACTACATCTATCCACTGCAGACTACAAAGCACAATATAAAGAGGGCTCATCTCCCTTAGTTCCTCCACCTAATTCACAGTGAGTTTAATAGCCCTATGAATATCAGCTTATAACCTATTTCTTCATTTGACAATTCCTTTGCATCATCGGCTGTAGACAACTTTTGCCCAGGATTATCCTTTGTTTCAGTCCCCTGATCTCGTTGCTTAGAACGTAAGGTTTCATACACTCGAATGCTGTCCACAATTCTTTCAAGTTTGGCTCACTGTGAAACAGAAGCATCCACATCCTTGTTTCTTTCCATATCAGTTTCATTCTTATTGCCCGCCAACCGTTGTTCAACTAGAGTATCAATGAAAAATGGAAGTGAACTGGGATGCACTATTTTCACATTTCCAACCCTCACGAGGAAAGGTTTGTACATTTTCCCATCTTTCCCATAAAGACCATTATTAACTCTAGATACTAGTTCATCTACAACAGCATTTGACTGTGCATAGATAAGAATCCTTCCTCTTGAAGGATTACTAGAGCTAGAGTCAACTCCTAGCTTATCATATGTCATCTGTTTAGCAACTGCAGCATCTTGCCAAGCTCTTGCAATTGCAGCAGCTTGGCAAAGTCGAGCTTTATACTGAGAAAATGTGGTACCATCAGAGCTTGAAGTTTTATGTTGTACCTTTGAATCAGATATGTTTCCAGATAAGCCTAAGGAAAGCAATGCACTCATAATAGCAACAATAGTACTGGTTTTCCCAGTGCCTGCAATCAGATGGAAACACTCAACATATAACCTGAAAGAAACTACAATGAAGTAAATTGAAGATTTAGTATTTAACAGCACCTGGTGGGCCTTGAATGACTGCCAGGTCAAATGCTTTGTTAGGTGTTTTATTTCTAATAGCACCACTAATAGCTTGTAGCTGACTATAGTTGAATCAAGATTCAAGTGCTCTTTGCATAGGCTGTGATAACCTAGATAAGTCAGGTTTTCCAAGAACCTTGTAAGATATATATCTCATAGTTTACTAAAATATAATTTAGATATGAAAAATGATAATTTTGACTGATCTGACAAGTGAAAGGCAGGAATATACATCAGTGATTGTGATTTAGATATTAGAAACAATCTACCATAATGCATTTTGTTCGATATGACTTTAGAAGTTGAAGAGGTATCAGTGTTGCTGGCTCAAGAGCCTGCGAAGTATGGCCATTGAAAATTAAGATACGTGATGGACTGATGCCAAGATATAAGTCAATGCAATGAGGAATAATAGAAAGGAAGTGTACCTGAGCTGCTTCATCAATTACAACTGCATCAAACAAAAAACGTTCTGAAGGGCTTCCAAATTTAGAATTCGATGCATAATCAGAGCAAATAGCATAAATATCACTGCCACAACCACTGAGAGTCGTAACAACTATCTCAGCAAACAAAGCTTACTCCCCAGTTCGCTGCTGCCATAGCTACATCACAAGAGATCCATGCTGCTTGTAATGAGTCTCACATTGAGGTAGAGAGCCCAACTTCTTTATATACCATCCTCAAGATTGTTTTGATGGTACCACAGGTCCTAAAAAGATGACCTACATAATCTTCGAAGGTAGAACAGAATTTATAAATCACATACATGGGTGTAACTCCTTTGATGTTGTTCAGTGTGGCCATCCTGTTGAAATGGAATTTCATTTTTAAGAACACCTTGATTTTTAGATGATTATGGCCTTTCAACTTTATTCCTCCATGAAAGAATAGCCCCTACATGTCATCCACACCCTAATGCGACAAAAAGAAAAAACTCTCCTTTGTTAAGGCATCAAGCCACAATGGAACTGAAACTGGGTGCCTTGAAAACGTAAAACTCCTGTTAGTTTCAGGCAATTTTCCATTCTATTTTTGCAAATCCTACAGTTATGGTGAGTTTCCCCCTTTCATATGCATATACCTTGTGGTTAAATGCATAGATACATACATAAATTATGGTTATATACATAAACAAAGATAGTAAAATATACACATATATACACATGTATCTATGGATGATCCCAAAAAAGAGCCCTCAACCGTGTGAAAAATAACCAACTAAAACAAGGTATTTCCTACGTGGTTAATACATAATTTAGGGTCACTATAACAACAAAGAGGGGCTGTACAAGTACAATAATGTTTTATATTACATGTACATAGGCAGGCAAGCTTTTATGCTTTCAGGTTAATTCCACACTTACATGCCTCATATAGACATGACAAATAGTTTAACGCAAATAATGGTATTTGGTGTTTTTAAAATGTATAAGAGGGTTTTAATAACAGTATTGTGATCTTAACATTACGACTAAAGACAAATAAATATGCAAACAGTCCTGCACATAGAAAAAAATTTAAGGAGTGAGCTAAGGCAAATCAGAAATTGGGCACTAAGGATATTATTCTCTAAAATAATAATCAGACACTTGATAAGGAAATAATAGTTAATATGGACATTAGAACACTATAACACTATAAAACAACATTATACCCATTAATAGGTGTTAGGACCCAAAAACATACCCCAAGTAAGCAAATATGACACACAGAAAGTCGAGGGCCTCAAGGCACACTACCATGGACACCTTGACACCAATGTACATGCCTTATCAAGTATGACCAATTCTTGTTTGTTGCACTACTTGTCTTCCGGCCTCAACAAGAGGCTAGTGACATTTCCACCTCAGTTTCCTACTCCAATGCTTCATTCTCAAACATGTTCTTCATCACAATTTTGTATAACGGATGAGTGTTTCTTGTGATGTACCCATGCTACAAGACGTCAGATTTGATATGTTTGCATGATAATAGATTTACGAATTTTCATTTTAAGGAACTTGCTTTCTTCGTAGAATTTTTTTCTCGTGTCTGAGCAGCAGCAAGTTCAGCACAAACTCTTTTTTTTGAGAATATAGGATGTTTAGCTTATAACCTGTTTCTTCATTTGACAATTCCTTCGCATCATCGGCTGCAGACAACTTTTGCCCAGGATTATCCTTTGTTTCAGTCTCCTGATCTCGTTGCTTAGAACGTAAGGCGTCATACACTCGAATGATGTCCACAATTCTTTCAAGTTTGGCTTGCTGTGAAACAGAAGCATCCACATCCTTGTTTCTTTCCATATCAGTTTCATTCTTATTGCCCGCCAACCGTTGTTCAACTAGAGTATCAATGAAAAATGGAAGTGAACTGGGATGCACTGTTTTCACATTTCCATCCCTCACGAGGAAAGGCTTGTACATTTTCCCATCTTTCCCATAAAGACCATTATTAACTCTGGATACTAGTTCATCTACAGCAGCATTTGACTGTGAACAGATAAGAATCCTTCCTCTTGAAGGATTACTAGAGATAGAGTCAACTCCTAGCTTATCATATGTCATCAGTTTAGCAACTACATCATCTTAACAAGCTCTTGCAATTGCAGCAGCTTGGCAAACTCAAGATTTATACTGAGAAAATGCAGTACCATCAGAGCTTGAAGTTTTATGTTGTACCTTTGAATCAGATATGCTTCCAGATAAGCCTAAGGAAAGCAATGCACTCACAATAGCAACAATAGTACTGGTTTTCCTAGTGCCTGCAATCGGATGGAAACACTCAGCATATAACCTGAAAGAAACTACAATGAAGTAAATTGAAGATTTAGTATTTAACAGCACCTGGTGGGCCTTGAATGAGTGCCAGGTCAAATGCTTTGTTAGGTGTTTTATTTCTAAAAGCACCACTAATAGCTTGTAGCTGACTATAGTTGAATCAAGATTCAAGTGCTCTTTGCATAGGCTGTGATAACCTAGATAAGTCAGGTTTTCCAAGAACCTTATAAGATATATATCTCATAGTTTACTAAAATATAATTTAGATATGAAAAACGATAATTTTGACTGATCTAACAAGTGAAAGGCAGGAATATACATCAATGATCGTGATTTAGATATTAGAAACAACCTACCATAATGCATTTTGTTCCATATGACTTCAGAAGTTGAAGAGGTATCAGTGTTGCTGGCTCAAGAGCCTGCGAAGTATGTCCATTGAAAATTAAGATACTTGATGGACTGATGCCAAGATATAAGTCAATGTAGTGAGGATAATAGAAAGGAACTGTGTACCTGAGCTGCTTCATCAATTACAACTGCATCAAACAAAAAACGTTCTGAAGGGCTTCCAAATTTAGAATTTGATGCATAATCAGAGCAAATAGCATAAATATCACCTCCACAGCCACTGAGAGTCATAACAACTATCTCAGCAAACAAAGCTTACTCCCCAGTTAGCTGCTGCCATAGATGCGTCACAAGAGATCCATGCTGCTTGTAATGAGTCTCAGATTGAGGTAGAGAGCCCAGCTTCTTTATATACCATCCTCAAGATTGTTTTGATGGTACCACATGTCCTAAAAAGATGACCTACATAGTCTTTGAAGGTAGAACTGAATTTATAAATCACATACATGGGTGTAACTCCTTTGATGTTGTTCAGTGTGGCCATCCTGTTGAAATGGAATTTCATTTTTAAGAACACCTTGATTTTTAGACGATTATGGCCTTTCAACTTTATTCCTCCATGGCAGAACAGCCCCTACATGTCATCCACACCCTAATGCGACAAAAAGAAAAAACTCCCCTTTGTTAAGGCATCAAGACACGATGGAACTGAAGCTGGGTGCCTTGAAAACATAAAACTCCTGTTAGTTTGAGGCAATTTTCCATTCTATTTTTGCAAATCCTATAGTTATGGTGAGTTTCCCCCCTTCATATGCATATACCTTGTGGTTAAATGCATACATATATACATAAATTATGGTTATATACATAAACAAAGATAGTAAAATATACACATATATACACATGTATCTATGGATGATCCCAAAAAAGAGCCCTCAATCGTGTGAAAAATAACCAACTAAACCAAGGTATTTCCTACGTGGTTAATACATAATTTAGGGTCACTATAACAGAAAAGAGGGGTTGTACAAGTACAATAATGTTTTATATTACATGTACATAGGCAGCCAAGATTTTATGCTTTCAGGTTAATTCCACACTTACAGGCTGTTTAGCTTATAACCTGTTTCTTCATTTGACAATTCCTTCGCATCATCGGCTGTAGACAACTTTTGCCCAGGATTATCCTTTGTTTCAGTCTCCTGATCTCATTGCTTAGAATGTAAGGCTTCATACACTCAAATGATGTCCACAATTCTTTCAAGTTTGGCTCGTTGTGAAACAGAAGCATCCACATCGTTGTTTCTTTCCATATCAGTTTCATTCTTATTGCCCGCCAACCGTTGTTCAACTAGAGTATCAATGAAAAATGGAAGTGAATTGGGATGCACTGTTTTCACATTTCCAACCCTCACGAGGAAAGGTTTGTACATTTTCTCATCTTTCCCATAAAGACTATTATTAACTCTGGATACTAGTTCATCTACAACAACATTTGACTGTGCACAGATAAGAATCCTTCCTCTTGAAGGATTACTAGAGCTAGAGTCAACTCCTGGCTTATCATATGTCATCTGTTTAGCAACTGCAGCATCTTGCCAAGCTCTTGGAATTGCAGCAGCTTGGAAAACTCGAGCTTTATACTGAGAAAATGTGGTACCATAAGAGCTTGAAGTTTTATGTTGTACCTTTGAATCAGATATGCTGCCAGATAAGCCTAAGGAAAGCAATGCACTCACAATAGGAACAATGGTCCTGGTTTTCCTAGTGCCTACAATCAGATGGAAACACTCAACATATAACCTGAAAGAAACTACAGTGAAGTAAATTGAAGATTTAGTATTTAACAGCACCTGGTGGGCCTTGAATGACTGCCAGGTCAAATGCTTTGTTAGGTGTTTTATTTCTAATAGCACCACTAATAGCTTGTAGCTGACTATAGTTGAATCAACATTCAAGTGCTCTTTGCATAGGCTATGATAACCTAGATAAGTCAGGTTTTCCAAGAACCTTGTAAGAAGAGTCCATAGGATTTAAAATGATTGGAAGAAGAGGAATATCGATCAGAGATGATAGAGCTTGAAACTCTCTCAATTGAGGTGTCATGTTCATCACAGGAGTTATACACCATTTGGTTCTTTTAGTGAGAAGTCTCTTGATTCTACTCAACCACACTTGTGTGTTTTGAAGATAAAATCTAATTGAAAGGATTGTTGGTTTTGTTATGTAACTCAATCCTCTCCACCTGAAAATGAAAATCAACTGAAAAAATAAGAAAATATGACCAGCTTCTTCTGTTGTTTAAACTACGCTATGGAAGAATACCTTTCCCAGAGCATTAACAGGCTGAACAATGCCCTGAACGGGCTTTTTTGTCAGCAGAATCAATTCATTTTCAGATAAATCCCTACTCGAGTGAGGTTTTGTATCCTCAAGAGAAGCACACACTAGATGAAAATCATCGATTCTTTCCACTGAGAGTACGCATAACCTGCTGCAAGGCATCTGATCTGTTGATGAAACCTCTAACTATGAATTATGCAACTGAGCTTTAAATTCTTCCAAAACCAAAGGATGAAATATTCTCACATAGTGATCAGGAGAACTAAAGCATAAAGGGATTTCCTTCAAGAGTGGGTGCACATATGTATATTCTGAAGATAAACCAACTAAGGAAAAATAATCCAGCTCAAGAATAGGTTTTTACCAGTCATCCATTCTGGAAGGCCTAAGCCTTCTTGCTCGAGAGTCCGACCTATACGAACTGCGTTTGTCATCCACATGCATCTACAATTGAATAACTATCCTTTTGGGAACAGTAACAGATGGCTTACCCAAGATTCCATGCAATGGTCGAACAGAATTCAGTGCAGCCTCTAAGGGATCCTCAACTTCCTCACTCACTAATAAATCAATTAAATTACTTTTAGTATTAATTTCAGATTCATCTCTTAAGGGTCTCTCTTTCAGCATCCTTTTAAGTTGTTTTCCATTATTGTCGCCTGAGTTGACAATGGATTCTTGTGAGATTTGAGTAGGAACTACAAATGTGCTGACATCCTGTTTGGAAGATGCTCTTCTAGTTTGAGCAGCTACATTGGCATCAGAATATTTGGACAAGAAGCTATGATAAGTTGACACCTTTTTAGGGCTCTTGCCATTTTCTAGTGTGACCAATTTGTCTGATTGTAGCTTGTTTTGAGCTTTGCCACATAAACGGCCTTCACCAGTGGATGAAGCAAGAGTGTGAGAGAGATTTTCACCTTCATCATCAGAGATAAGGATGATACTATCCTTCATGGTGTTTTTGCCGGTTGGCATCATGCCACTCCTGTATGATGTTCTATTTTCATAGTAAGATAAGTCAGCATCAAAGTTCTTTTGGTGCGGCTGTAGGCATTGCAATCCAGCTTGTGTTGACTTAGAAAGTGAAAGGTTTGAGATGTATTCTCTCAACTCATAAATACAAATTGTATCTAAAAATGAACACACAAGATGAAACATTTACAAAATGAACATTTAAATTGGTTGACAGTAACTAGAGACAAACCTTGTGACAAACTTCTTTTAATGGAGCTAATGATGTATTTCATGTTTGAAGCACAAAAGCATAACAGTAATATCAGTAATATGATATATCAGTAATATGATAGCCTCAAAAGCATAACATATCAGTAAATCAATAACCAGTAATATGACATATCAGTAATATGATAGCCCCAAAAGCATAACATATCAGTAAATCAATAACCAGGACAAATAATGACAGGTCAATAAATTAATAACCAGGACAAATTGTAACTGAGCATGATGTATGTATTAGGTTAAGGAGTACCCAATCCCGCCCCCATCCTAGCATAGTTAATCAACAATGGGCAAGAAAGCTCCAATACTAAATTAAATGTGTCACTATAGATAAAAAGTAATTAGCACAGACATCATATTACGAACTGGAAGGTGTAGTAACTTAAAACAGAACATCAACACCAAGAATCACTAGGCTAAGTTGATCTATCCTCTATGGAAGACCTAGACATCACTTTTAGATAACCCAAACAATATAAATTTACCAAACAACAAATAAAAAGAACATGTTGAATGGCATGGAAGTGAGAATAACTCGGGAATGTGGAATGTTATGTTTCCATGCATGTTATTCATATCTTGGATGAGCAACAACTGCCATGAGGAATGAACATGTAGAAAGAATCCAACCTAAGATTTGGTAATCCGGTCACTAATCAATAATGGAACCTTCGAAAGGCAGATTTCAGCCACCATATCTGAAGCATCTGTACAAGAAATTAATACAGAGGTGCATAATCAAAGAGCTAATCATGAAAATCATACCAAAAATTTATGACATCTAAAAACCCAAATGTACTTGTTTAAGCCAACACATTAGTTAATATCAAGGCATCTATAGATTAGTTGCCTGCACTATTTCTAGTAGAAAAGCTAGAAGAAATTGCATCTACTGATATTACACCATTAAGTGGCATAGTTAGGGAAGCACAGGCTCAAAAGACAAATAATACTAGACTTAGTGAGCGATTTCTTAAGCCTAAAGAAATTCACATAGAACACAAGTTCACAAACAAGTCCCCAACAGGGAGGGAATGGGATATTAGCCTTTAGCTCCATGAACCTGGCAGGCATTTAACACTGCAGACAGTAGCAAAAAATAAAAAAGAGATATGCCTGCAACTCAATAAACCAGTAGAAAGAAAAATTTCCAATGGGCTTGACCCATGAACTTAGGGACTGCAAATGGGCTAAGATGGTGTGGCAAAACCTCCTAAAAGACTACACGCCAAACATTTTCTACACCAAAAAATCGATCTTCAACTAGAACCATACATGCCACTTGTTAAGTAACTATAATAACATGGTAATCATTTGATGCATGGGAAATAGATAGCAAATGATCTATAAGAATTTTTCCTTTGAATTTAAAATCAAGACAATGAAATAATGAATGGTACTACAATATGTGTGACATCCACATTTATTGAAAACCAACTAAATATAATAAAGAATGGTTGACTTCTATTTTTAATAAATCCTATGGATTCATATGATATGTGAATCTCTATGTTGATCAAATGACTGCTACTCTTGGTTTCCACGTCTCTAAATGGTTCACCTACAATGATGCATAAATAGTTAAGAAGTGCACTTTTAGTATTGAGATTAATTTATAAAGTGTTACCTGACAATGAGTAATTTCTTTGGCCAAGCTATCACTGTCCCAATTACATCCTCAATGACTTGGTGTTGACCAAAAGGCCTAATCAACTTCTCTTGAGGTTGGATTGGTACAGTAATGGAAACGACAGCAAATGAGGACCCCAACAGTGCTCCTCCTACGACATAAGTTGGACTTGTAGAAGTAACGTGTCCTCGTGCTACAATTGAATTTCCATCCTCAAAACTTAACAAGGAAACAACCTTTAAATTTATAAAGATTGTGTCAAACATTGTTTATACCTAAAAATCAGATTGAAATAATTAATCAATAAATGTTTGGATATAATAACATGTCCTTCGGTAATGGGTGTTTCATTACTCGATGGATTTGGTCTGGGTAGTCTTTCATTGGTGGTCATTGTGATGTTCTACAAAATAAATAGTTTACTATAAGAAAATCAATTGTATTATGTAATCACATTATAAGAATTTGAAGATTTACCTCGTTTGGCTGAAATGAAGCACTCAGGTTAGAATTTCTCAGCATCATAGCTTCAAGATTTTCAAAATTTTTCTTCATTTCTAACAACTCCTTTTGTTGAGCCTTGTATATCTGGGTATGAGCATCAACAACCAGTTCTAAGTCTGTGATTTTATTTTCATATACATTATGAGACACATGAATCACATGTTTCACATGAATCTTCTTTGGGCCCAAAATATGATCAAATATCTCATCTTCATCGAGATTTTCATCATTACTTGCAAGTGCCGCATTCATCTTGACCTACATACAATATTAATGAGAATATTTTCATTAAATAAAAAATAAATTTGTTAAATGATTGCTTACAATCAATTCTGCAGATTTTGCATCCATAGCAGTACCATCCTTCTTCAAATGGGTGGCCTTAAACAAGTCTAATCTTCTAACATTGCCACCATTTTTCTTTTCTTTTAACTATTTGTAACAATAGCAGCATATATGAGCATAGTAGTAAGAAAGTGTAATGCACATTTCAACTAGAAGATAACTCACATTAGCCTTCACACAACCATACGTCGTTGATCCCGATGTATGTCTTGTCATTACGAACTTTCTGCTCATAACATTTTTAGCACTCCTTAACTACATACAATGCATTATAATATAATTATATACAATATACACTATTAAATTCTACAAAATTAGGAATAAATTGTTTTACCTTTCCATCGTCAGAATCCCAAAAATTCACAAGAAATTTCCATTGATCAGGATCAACACGGGAGGGGCAATCATTAAATCGGTCAGATTTTTCTTTGTGCCGCATGTAGTAGTTTTTTTTAATATCTGCTTTGAAGTTTCTCCAACAATCCCTCACTGTTCGCAAAACTAAATTCTTCTCCTTTATGTCGATAACAAACTTGGTCTGTAACAAAAGAATAATTTTTAAATAAAAAATTCACAACATTGTATTATATCTCTAAGACTAGAATTACCTCCACATAATTCCATATAGCGGTTTTGTTTTCCACAGGTACTTGTCGCCAATCAAGATAGTTTAATGGTGCAAGATCAGAATTTCTAGCAACAGTTCCCAAAAAATAAGATAGGTCATTCTGATGTGGTCCTATTAGATCTCCATTCTCATCCAAAGTAATTGGCAGCTTTTTATCCCCTGTCTTACCCCATAATCGGATACACTTAGAATATCCCCTTGTTTTGTTATTTGTAGCTCCCCCTAAAAAATCATGAATATGATGCAAGCATTTACAAGGATATACATATTATACACATATAATTAAGTAATAGTTTGTGAAAAATATAATGCATCTTTGTATATAAATTTTCTTACCTTCACTCTGCCCAGGATCAACAATAGGAGAATCAGCAACAGAATGATGATCATTATCTAATTTATCAATTTCAACCTCTTGATTGTTACTGACATCATTTACCAAACGTTGCATACTTGCTTTTACAGGCACTCCTTGATGACTTTTTTTTTCTAATTGTCTTTTAGAATGACTTCCTTCTCTAGAATTATTTGAATTTGCCACCACATGACTTTTACCAACAGTACCAACTTCATCATTTGACACTGAGGGATTTTTTTCTTTTGCAAGGTTCAAAGAAGAACTTATGTTGTTGTTTGCAGCTGATCCCGCCACGATTTTATTGTTTCTAAGTCCTTTTGCATTTGAACACCCCCAATCAACATTTATCGAACCAAGATATCCTCCTTTTGGTCTTTTGAAAATACCTGCAACTAAAATGATGATATGAGCGGTTCTAAAAAAGATATTCAATGATGTAATTTTTTATTTTACCTGTCATACTCCCATGAGTTAATCCTTCATTACAGACATCATCAGTAAGTGGAGACAATAGCTCACTGCGTCTTTTCATTCTCCTAAAAAGACAATTGATATCAAAAATATTAAATTTCAAATTGAAATCATGGCATTCATTCTCTAATTGTGTTCCTCAAATAAAATTAAAAATTTCAATAATATTTTTATTTTGTTGATGAAGCCAACATCCAACAAGCAAACTCATTAAGCAGATTAACCCAAAAGAAAAAAATTGTGCAACAAATGTAAAATTATGTAAAAGAATAAATGACCATTTTAGAAATAAAAGGATAACATGAGTGTTTCCAGTAATTGAACCAACTAATAAAATAAAAAGAGTTACATAAGATCAATGATGGAGATCATGACCTCCTTCATAAAAGGTCACACCCTCCATGTCTTCTCTGACTAAATTAATGTCATCACAAACGTTACTTAAGATATCTTCCAAATCACTTGGAGATCTATCTTCTGATAAGCAGGTTCCATCAATGAAATTATCATGAAGCTTGTCCTCCATGTCATAAGTATCACGAGGTGTAGTGTGCACAATAAAACTCCAATTTTTTTGACTTATGTCTTTCACATAAAACACTTGTTGTGCTTGGGAGGCCAATGCAAATGGATGATCAGTTACATCAATATGTTTTAAATTGACCATTGTGAAGTTATTTTCAGATTTTTTGATGCCTCTATTTGCATTGACCCAGTCACATTTGAACAATACAACTTTAAGTTGCTCGTAATAACGGATCTCGAAAACGTCCGTGAACACCCCGTAGTACGTAACCTGACCCGTTATAGGATTTTTGTCCTTGGAACTGGAAAAACTTTCGGTCTGAGCGTTCACCATAATTCCACTATTTTGTGTTTTTCTGCCGCATTCTCGATCCTTGGTGCGAAATCTATAACCATTTGTTACAAACCCCGCATATTGCATTGCCATTTGTTGCGGTCTTCGAGCCAACACTAAAAGGTTTGGTGACAGAGTTGTCGACTTTGCCTCCTCCTCAATCTGAAAATATTATGAATTTTATTATTTATATATATATTTTATTATGCTAATGGAAATAACTTATTTAAACTTACATGTTTCTTAAACCATTCATTGAAATTGTTCATATGAAGATTATTGATTTCCCATTGTCGTGCACGTGGATTGATTTTCTTCAAGTATCGGATGTGCTCCCTGTCAACAAACACGTGTGACACACCTAGATGTAAATATGAAATTACATAGTGAAAAGTAAACATAGATCTTACTTCATGTATGGATCAACTGCATCACAATTGGCTAAAATATATTGATGTGCAGCTTTGAGCATTGTGCTATCAAGCATAATAGGAGTCTTCTTTCCTAGACGACGCCCTTTATGAAAGAATATAGACCACTCTTCATCATTATCCATATATTCATCTTCCACATCATTTCTAGACAATTTAGTGAACCTTGTGTCAACTCCTGAGAGATATCTCAAACAGAATGTTAAGCATTTGTTTGCCAAGTAACCTTCTACTATACAAGCTTCTGGAGCAGCTTTATTTTGCACATATCTTTTTAAAGTTTGTAAGTGTCTACATTAATAAGAAGAAAAGACTTTGTAAGAACATGACATATGATCGGATGCAAAGTCTGAACAAATTTAATTGCTAGAAAGATTACCTCTCCACGGGGTACATCCAACGATAGAATATCGGTCCGGCTATCTTCGCTTCTCGTGGAAGATGAATGACCACATGCTCCATCACATCAAAGAATGATGGTGGGAGAATCTTCTCTAGATTACAAAGAGTAACTGCTATTCTGGATTCCAACTTCTCAAAAGTATTTGGATTTATGACTTTAGAGCATAAGTCTTTAAAAAACTTGGACAACTCAATTACAACAGATCTAACATTTTTGTTGGGAAATGCTACTTGTAAAGCTAATGGGAGAAATTGTTGCATCAATACGTGATAATCATGACTCTTCAATGCCATCAACTTTCTTTCTTTGACGCGTGCATTTCTAGCTATATTAGAAGAATACCCATTAGGAACTCAAGTAGACTTCAACAGCTTACAGAATAATTCTTTTTCCTCCTTCTTCAAAGTAAAACATGAAGGCAAGATGATTTTTTTATCTCCGTCCTTGATAATGTGAAGTTTATTCCTTATGCCCATCTCTTCGAGGTCATATCGAGAATTTTCAGTGTCCTTTGACTTCTCCATTCCTAGCAGTGTGTGAATCAAACTCTCACATATATTCTTTTCTATGTGCATCACGTCAAGATTATGACGTATAAGGTTATGCTTCTAGTATGGCAACTCAAAAAATATACTTTGCTTTCTCCAGTTGTACGGTAGATTATCTACATCTCTAGTTTGATCTAGAACTTGACTTCCAGACAACATCTTAGGAGCACTTCTAAATTCTTCTTTTCCGTCAAATGATGAAGCATCTTTATGAAATTTATGATCTATTGGGAGGAACCTCCTGTGACCCATGAAACATGCTTTCTTACTATATGGTAGTCTCCATGAGCACGCGTCTTTGTTGTAGAAAGGACATGCAAGATACCCACTAGTTTGCCAACCAGATAGATAACCATATGCAGGAAAGTCGGTTATCATCCACAGTAAGGCAGCATGCAACTTGAAAACCTCTTTACGATCAGCATCATAAGTATCAGCACCAGCTTCCCACAGTTCTTTTAATTCCTCAATCAACAGTTGCAGGTAGACATCTATGTCTATTCCGGGTTGAGTTGGACCAGGAATAATCATCGACAGGATAAAATTGGGAGACTTCATGCACAACCATGGTGGCAAGTTGTACGGAATCAATACGATGGGCCAAATGCTATATGATAGACTCATGAGGCCAAAGGGATTAAATCCATTGGAAGTTAATCCAAGGCGAACATTGCGAGAATCATAAGCAAACTCAACATGCATATTATCAAACGTCTTCCATGCTGGAGAATCTGCTGGATGTCGTAGAATCCCATCCTTGGTATGACTTTCATCGTGCCACCACATTAGGGGTGACAGTTTCGAACACATTAACAATCTCTTCAACCTAGGAGTCAAGGGAAAGTAGGGCAGGACTTTACAAGGAACTCCTTTCTTGTTCGTATGAATGTTTTCTACACCAACTTCATCAATTTCAATTTCTTTATATCTAGAAGCACCACATTTCATACATGAAGTCTTATCTGCAAAATCCTTTCGATACAAAATGCAATTATTTTTGCAATCATCGATTTTATCATAGTTAAGTCCAAGGTCCCTGATTATTTTCCTGAATTCATAATAAGAGTCGGGCAACGTCTCACCCTCTGGGAGTAGTTCCTTCAAAAGCTCAAGCAGCTCAAAAAATGACTTATTACTCTAATTATTGACACATTTTATGTGAAACAACCTCACAACAATGTACAATTTAGAGTACTTCTTACTTCCAGGGTACAATTCATGTGCAACAATCTCTAACAGTTTGTAAAATTGCTCAGCTTCTGCGTCATCAACAAATACAAATCAATGGTCGTAGTCTTCCATATTCTCTCCATCCTGTTATACACCATACACATCACGTAACATGTCTCTCATGTCATCTTTGAACGTGTCATTTTGTGTTTGTGAATCCTCAGAGCTATCAAATGAACCCTCACCGTAAAAAATCCAGTTTGTGTAGGTGGTCAAGAATCTGTTCCATAACAAGTGTTCAGTTGTGACTTTCCGATTCTGCCTATGCACATTTAAGCACTGCTTACAGGGATATAAGATAGTCCCATCCCTGCTGGATTTTGCAAATGCGTGCTCTATAAATTTAACCACTCTAAGTAAATATGTCGTGCTTGTTCTATGTTCCTCATGAATCCAACTTTTATCTATCATAATAATCTATGACAATAAAAAACAAATATATATATATATATATTAGAAAAATGTTACATAATATAGTTTACATATAGTAAAATTAAAATACAGTCCATAACTTAGTCTTGATGTTAAAAAAATTGAGACATGCTTGTATGTTGGTTACTTAGCTCAATTTGGGGTGCCTCCGCACCATAAGTGGGCACATGGGTGCCACACTCCTTTTTTTCTTTATTGTTGATTTTTTTCCTTAACAAATATTGAGCTCTTTTCAATATTTTCAGCTTTGAACTTATTCCATCAAAGGTTCTAATAGTATATTAATCTATGAATTTAAATGTTTGTTTCGTATAACATTTATGTAACCATCTAGGTAGATATGAAATATATCTTGTTTTAGGGAATTTTTAGACAATACAAATAAGGTGTGTGAACCTTAGTATATTTGTGAGAGAGTTTATGTGTAAATTGCCATGTTGTACTTATCTTATATATATTAATACATACAAATGGACGAGAAAAGACCAACTTCCTAATATTGCATTTGGAATGCATATGTGTCTCCCAATATATATTGTTGTCTAAGTTGTACGAAATTACACAACAATAATAAAATGCTCATACTAGAATTGTATATTTCCATCAGTGTTGGTGCTCATAACAATAACAAAAAAATTGCTCAATTGCTTATGTGAATCTTTTCTAATTTAATAAGTCTCATAAAAAATATCTAAAGAGACTTTTATAGTATCTTATCCATGTGTTAAGTGTGCTTATATTATGAAATGAAATGAAATCATGGAGATGTATATTGACATTAGGAAAGATATTATCTTCTACTAAAAAAAGACTTAAACTACTCCTTTCTACTGCAAAATCCGTTCAATGTGTTAACTCGCCATAAAGTCATTATTCTATAAAGCATATCTAATATGGTCAAATAATCAGTTGATCATATTTTTTCATTCTAAGCTTACGTGACATACAAAATTAATAGATTGATTAGAGGCTTCTATGAATAATATACTTTTGAACGGATATTATTCATAGAAGGCGGAGGGCCTTCCAGCAAAGACGAACCTGCATGGGCTTCGAGCAGAGCGAGCGAGTCTAGTGGCGGTGGTCTGGCGAGGGCAGACAGTGGCGACTGACAGTTGCTTCCGTCAAGAGGGGACGAACGGTGGCTTCCTGGAGACGAGACAAGCGGTAAAAGGTCTCCTCGTTTCCTGCCTGGAGATGAACAGAGGATTCAAACTAAGGTCTTCGAACAGCCAAGCGACTGGCCTTAGGCGAACGGTGGCCGAGAGGGGAGGGGCATGAAGAGCTGTTTGTCGGCAGCAGGCGGAGCGCGAGCAGAGAAGGTGATCGGCTGAGAGGCGGAGTTGTGCGATTGACTGAGAGACGGAGATATGCGATCGGATGAGGGTAAAGCCAACCGCCTGCCTTGGGCGGATGGTGACAGCCACCTACGTTGGGTGGACGGCAGCCCGTGGGGGTGGGGGAACAGGAGGCACGACCGGTCGGAGAGATGGGCGCCCTACTGTGCGATCCTTCCGGTGATCACTGTGCGATCGGGAACGGTGATCGGGGACGGCTGAGCGCCGACTGAGAGAGGGGTGGGGGGAAAGAGTGAGCACTGCTGAGAGAGGAGTCGCTGAGGAGTCGAGGTCATGCGCGGGGGGGGGGGGGGTTAACCGTGCACCCAATACTCAATTAAATTAAAAGGATACAAATCTAACGAGTCAAAATCTATAGCCACATCTTATTCAATGAGGTGGCTACAATCATTTAAGCTACACAAATATATTTTATAAGTCGAAATAGCTTTGGCTACATATAAATTAAATATAACTGAAGCAATCGTAGCTAAATCATCATTTTTTTGTAGTGTAACAAGACCTTAGGTGATGCATGGCACGAGTATGCTATCAAGAAAGCAATACCTAATTCTTTTTCAAAATTAAGAATGGGTCTTTTGGATCTAGAGGTTGACCACTTCCTTCAAACAAGGCATTTCAATGCCTACACTTTGAATGTAGTTGTGAACACACACAACTGAATATATATACACTGTTACCACAAGGAGGGGATTCATACCCTAAAAATAAATTGTATAAAAAAATCCTAAACTCGACAAGAATCAATGAGAAAATCCTACCACTATTAAAATTGTCTTTAGATGAGTATTTTTTCATAATGTAAGTATACATATTATTCATGTACAAATATGTATTGTTGTGGTTTAGCCTAGTGAAATTCCACCTTTTATAAGTCAAAATATTATTTATATTGTTTGAATAATTTTGAAGCCAAATAAAACCATTCCCCTAACTAAAATCAAGCCAAACTGGTTAGCTTTTTTTGGTTTGGACTTTTGTCACAAACTACCTTTAATGTTGAAAAAAATGGTTCGACTTCTCAATGATAGTCTTCATTCCATCTACTTCATTGGTCATTGTACTATAACTGTCTAAATTAAGCAACCTATAATGTAGACTATCTTCAAAATGTTGGAATCACTTCTAAACATCAAAATGACACTATTAGATTGATAAAGATAAGGAGTTTCCACCATACATTGTTTAAGTAATGAAAAAGGATTGCAAATTTTGAATCAAGGAAGAGTTGTGAATTAAAGTATGTATATATAAAGCTACTACAAATTAAACTGAGATTTGATGTAGATGATATGAAGATGCTTGAGACTTGACATGAGGATGATCATGTTAACATAGAAAAACAAAGACATCTTCATTGCTTATGGTATTTCTTCATAACTCATTGGCCTATAAACTAAAATTCCTTACAATTGCAACCTCAAAAAATCAATCAACATTACCTAAGCCTCCTAGCCCCCCCCGCCAACAAAAAGAGATGAAGCCATATAATCACATTCAATGTCAACTGCATTTCTACAACACAGACCTAATGATGCTAGCAGTATTAAGGCTCACAATTTACACTTGCAAGCAATCCAAGATGTAGTTTGTAGGTACAATTCGATAGAGACTATATCTCTTAGACTTGATCGTTGTTGAACTTACAAAGATGAGACATTTCGTTCTTAGAACATCCGATGATGTCCTAAATACCTTATTTTATAAATTCTTACTTTGGTATATGTACCAATTATAACCCTAAGATTTGGAAGTACAATTTACATGTATACACATTCCTCCATGATGCAAGAAATGAGATGAATACTATAGGAGTCCCTCTTCACTATTAATTACATCCTTCTTTTACCTAGAAGTGTTAAGATCAAGTCCTTCACTTCCATATTAAATTAGGTTTGAGAAAGAAGAGTGAGCAACACTCCTAACATAGAATATTTTCTCAGGTAGCCTCTTCAACAATTTAGTGGTTTTCTATTTGTTCAGTGCCATCAAAACATGTACATGCATGGGGTCTATGTATTGTATCTAAATAGTCTTCATTTCCTAAAAGAATTCACTTTTGATATCAATGGGTTTCTTAGTGTATGTTATAATTAATCATGGATTCAAGATTCAATATATGGGGTGGTCACTAGTTACTTTATGTTGTTCATATATTTGAGGGACATCAACTTCTAATAGTAGTTAATTTTCACTTTTTCAATTTAAAATATCATGATTTTATTGGAGGAAAAATTGTTCATGATTAGAGGCAAGAACCATATTTCCCGCGTCCATAAAATCTACCAATTAGGTTCCTTCACTTGATAGGAGGCATGAGATCATTCTTTTTCTACCATGTATAAGTCACATACGGCATTAGTTATCATAACATGTATAGAACTTGTAAGTATGATTAGTAGAGGTGTTGTTCATCACTTGAGCCTTCACATTGTCTACAACTTAATGAAATGAAGAACAAAAGTTCTAATAAAATATACAAAAATCAAAACTATATCTTGCACATGGAATAACAAACCACTGTCCTATGTATTTCTAGAAAAACCTTTCAGAGTCCACCATGGTGTTCTCATGATCAATAAAAAAGATAAAAAGGGTAAAAACAAGAGAGGTAAACTTAACATAAAACACTACATTCCAGTTAAATTATATGATCAATTTTGATTGGATAACCATTGAATGCTTCACCCATAATTCCAATAACATAATGTACCATAAAGGGAATACACCACACATAGAAGGATGGAAAAAGGTGCATGAATGGCATCTAGTAGATCACTAAAACTTACTTCTATTTAAAATGAAAAAAAGAAGCATAACCGGTTACCATATTGGTCAAGATGATTATATGATATAAGTTACTCTTCAAGAGAATATCATTGACTTAAATCTCTCTACTCCATTTGAATTTTTAAGAACATTGGAATACAAACTACATAGGATATGGCAAGTGGTATATGATTCTTCATGTATAAGTTCTTGATAATGGGGATACCACGATATACCAAGAACATGTCTAGAAAGAAGCGTGTAAATGTAGAAGCTTGCTTTTTAAGGCATTGATATCCCAAATCAGAGTAGAAATAGCTTCAAAAGTAGGCACATCTAGCAATTTAGTATTAAGAAAAACTTTACATGAGTTTAAGATCCTATTTACATGACTCATGGTGTCCTACGATTTTAGGAAAAAAGTTTTCAATAAAATAGTCAAACCATAAAAAGAACCACAACTAGAATTAGGAGATAAATATTTGGCCCAATCAACAATTACATTTCCAAAATCAAAACATTAAAGTAAGTACCCAATGGATGTAATGATAAAAAAAGAGGATAATGTTGGCCCATGTTATACTTTAGATGGATTTTGTATAATAAGTTGTCTCAGAAGCATATATATCACATGTGGTTTAGCAGTTTGAGAAATAGTTATGGCTTGATCAAGTTGCTTAATTTTTTTCTACATTACATTTTTGGTTTATAAAGTCATTTCATGCCACAAAAAAGTTCTCCCAATGTAATATATTATATTTTATGAAATTGCATGAAGTAGTGGATAACTTTACTCTAGTAACAATTTGTATATTTAAGTATTGAGCTCCTCAAATATATACATAAGACATAAAAGCATTTGATGGATCTAGTAATTTATTCTTAACTAGTCACTTAGAGTAATATAAATCTCAAATATATTCAGAATTTTATTACACATTGGTAGCATACTAAATGTTATGTTTTATAAAGCGAGAAGCGGGAGGCGTGATGACAACATCTTGTGGCCACTTGACCTCCAGGTGGGCGTTCAGGCGGACACTTTTGAAAAAGTAGGCCTTCAAATTTTTAGATAATTTTATGAAAAATTATACATATTAGTACATAATTTGCACATTTCAAGAAATTTTTATACTTATCTAAACACCCTACACAACAAAATAAAATACCTAAATAGTTTATAACACAACCATAAAATAATGAATACACAAATACAATTCAATTACACAAGTTTCACATATTACAAATTATACTTTTCAGTCTCTTTCTCTTTCTCTTTCTCTTACTCTTACTGTAGTAAATTAATAGAATTATAACTTTATACTAATATGCAGAAAATAGTATAAGATATATAATGTATTACTTTATATTATGTTTTAACAATAGAATATATAAAGTGTATTAGTGTCAAGTAAGTAGTAGAATACGTCATGTACTATAGAATGTACTAATTTATTATTATATGTAAGGAAACAAGCTGTAGGAGATATATAATATATTAGTTTATAATATGCAGTTAACTATAGAATATATAGAATGCATTAATGTTTAGTATACAATAGAACATATCATGTACTATGAATGTACTAATGTGTTATTATATACAAGGTAGAAAGTTACAGAAATATATTATGCAACAGATAACTAGATACATAGTGTATGTATTAAGGAATTATAGTATACAATATTTTATATAGTAATGTTACATATTATACTAACGTATTATACTATTATAGACTTATAATATTATATCATATTACAATAGATGGGCTAAATCTAGCCCCAAAAAATTAGGCAGACACAAATGGGCGCCTGAAGCAAGGTTTCGGGCAGACCCATAGGCGGGCTAAGCGGGTCTTAGGTGGCTGCTTATTGGCATGTAGCTTGCAGCCTGCTCAAAGCCTTAACCAAACGCCTGGGCATGTGGGTCGCTCAGGCGGACGCCTAACCCGCTTTTTGAAACAGTGATCAGAATATTATTAAGGCATCATAACTGCATGTACTAAAATAGATTGAAAGTATGTCTCACCTCAGTCAAGACTAGAAAAAACTAAACATAGAAATCCATAGTGAGATCTTGTACATATCTATCCTTGCAAAGGATCAATGTATCCTTTTCCTGAGGTTTCTAATAATCTAAATCAAAGAATATATGTAGTGGACAAAATTAAAGTGCCTAAGAATTAGACAAAAATAATGAGAGATAGGCATCAACAAAAGTAGGTTGGTTCGTTTGTAACAATAAAAGTTTGTATGGACAAGAATAAGGAGACAACCTCCGCAAGACAGATATGTATACTCCAATATGATGTAATTATACATAAAATACATTTAAAAACGTATCATAAATAAGATATTCAAAGGTAAACATAGTATCATAGATTTAAGCTGCAATAATAAACACCTTTCCATAAAAATAAAATGCAATATTTCTCAATTAAAAGATTTAAGCGAGCAATAATAGTATCATAAGACATCAATTGTAACATTTAACATTATAAAAAAATGTAAATGTAACCCAAAAGTAGGGATAGAGGAAATTGTGGCCAACTCTATCTTGTAACTATAAGGTTAGAGGAAATAATGACCAATTACCTATACACCATGACCAAACCATAATACAGAGTACCCCAACATTTATAAAACTTCACTAGGTGAATTCACATTTGACTGATAGGACTTGGCGGGGTAATAAGAAATTACAACATGTCACACATGTATAGCTAATGGAGTCATCAAAGTCATTATAATTCTTATTTTTATTAATCAACAATATAAAATATACAATCAAGGTCATTTCATAGAATAATGGAGAAACAATGAATATATCAGAGTAAAATATAATAAAGACCTCATATCTAAAAAAGAGATGAACATATAAACTAGCCTCAATATATGGACAAAATATAACAATAAATATTATTATGTCAAACTAATTTGAAAAAGTACCATACAACTTGTTACAACTAATAAACTCAACTACAATTACATTAAATTTCTTATCGAACAATTCAGTTCTTAACTTGATGAAAATGATTTGGTATTAATATATAATTACATGTGTATATTCACTCACATTCATTTGTACAACACAACAATTTTTTATGTCATGTTGAAGATAAAAACATTATGTTTTCGCATTGACATTGCATTTAGTTGAAACAATCATTCAATATTGTTATATGCTAAAATATATTATTAGAAGATAGTAATATAATCATAAGACAACATTGACAGAGCTCTAGTTTGGGTATCCACCTATCTTCTTTATGCCCAATAATTATTTTAAGATATGTTCAATGCATGCTTATTATTCCAAACAATTCATGTTTACAATGAAATGTACATATGAATGACCGGCCTAAATCTCACTTCTAAAATGGAGCGGATCTAGAGTAGTCAAACTCTTAGATTTATAACCCGACACTCAGGCCCCCCAAAACTATTATTGTCCGCTGCTTCGTATGGTAGGGTTTAGCTTGGTTTCTTGGTAAACGGAAGGTGGAAGAGGATTATTCGACCCCCTTTGATAGTTTTCTGTCACTTGGTCTACCACCGGGTGTTCTGGTGGGCTCTCCGACCCCTTCGACCATCAATCGATGGCTTGGCAGGCGGTGAAGGTGCCTTGAACAGTTGATGGCTCGTCTACACCTGTCAACCGATGGTGTGCCCACACTTGTTAGTCGATGGCTCGTCTGCGAATGACGTCAGATTCAGGCCCTGATGTAATCACCCGGTGGTGGTTCTGCCTTACCCAACCGATGGTGGTGGTTCTTCCAGGTACCAACTGGTGGTTGGGATCAACCGGTGGCCTGACAAAATTGACTCCTGTAATGAAGGACATGTATATAAACTTCATATAGTTTATTAATTGCATACTAAATCCTAACAACCAAGTTTAAACCTTTTTGTAGATAAGATTTTTGACAAAAATCTATTACTTACTAAATTCAAAAAGGCACTAGGGCCTTAAACTAAGACCTATTAAAGTACTAATTCACCACTACAGAAAGTGCTTTTTACAACGGGAGAAACACAACAGTTCTACTGGTTCTGTTGTAGTTAGTATACTTATCACAACAAGCCTATTTGCGTGTTGTATATTGTGAATTTTATACAACACAAGATATTTACAAAATTCTAAACCCGTTGTAGTACACATGATACTACAACAGGTGCTAAATTATTTTAATAGATTGTAGTATTACAACATACTCGAACTTGTTGTAAAAGACCTTAATTACACAACATACTATAACCTATTGTAATAGTCACACGTGATAATATGTTGTAATAGACCATCATTACACAACATAGATTGACTTGTTGTAATATATCATAATGACACAACATACATTTATCTGTTGTGGTAGGTACATGTTGTAATAGACCACAATAACACAACATGTTGAAACTCGTTATATACCAAGACCACACAACAGACTCCGACATGTTGCTATATACTATAAGTACATAACATGTTCTGACCCGTTGTAATAGTCACACATGATAAATCATTATAATAGACCACAATTATACAACATAGACTAAACGTTGTAATATACCATAATCACACAACATGAGTTTACCTATTGTAATAACTACATCTTGTAATAGACCACAATCGCACAATATGTTGTAACCTGTTGTTATATACTAAGATCATACAACACACCCTGACTTGTTGTTATGTATCATAATTACATAACAAACTCCAACTCATTGTATAATCATACGTGTCAACCTTAATACAAAAATACAAAATCTTCCGGTTAATTTGACTTCCTCTTTTTTTAATTTACACGATGAATACATACTTTCTTATCCTCTCATTCATCTTTCTCTGCCTCACTCTAACACCCAATCGGTCCCTTTATCACCCGTACCTCACACCATTGCCAATTTCAGCCTATGTTCGGTCAACCTAACACCGGGTAACCATGAAAATATAATTAAACCCTTGAAATTCTCAACTCTTACGAGACGGACCTTAACTTCACCATATTGATTTTTATTCTTAAAAAATAATTATCAAACACGACTCCAGGTTTAGTCTCAAACCTAAATTTCTCAATCTGGGTCGGTTCCAAATTGAGAAGTCAATCAAACAAATATATGTCAAATGTTTTGATCCGAAACTACAACAAATCATTATTAACCGACATTAAGTTCTGGCAATTTTGAAAAAAATGTCGTCTTGGTTAGTGATTGTGTTTTTATATAGAAGTATTTGCGCCAAAGCAGAGATAATCGCCGAAATGTAAAAAAATGAAGCACCAAAGACTGCGGACCTTTCTCGAATAAAAGGAGTTTGACTAGTCGTATTTCTCTCCATTGCTGCCGAAAAAATAAAAACAAAGCACTGCATTCTATTGTGCCCCTTTTTTTCTTGCCCTATTCCTCAGCCGTACTGGAAACGTTCCGCTCGATATGCATTTTGGAAACCTAGCTTCCGCTCATCGCTCATCCTCCATGCCGTGCATGCCTCTCCTCGGCTCGTCACAGTCTCTACCTCTATTATCTGCACCCTATCTCCTTGTTAGCTCGACGCTTTGCCGTATGGATCCCTCGTCAGCCATGGCTAGCCCTAGGAGAGAGAGGGGCGTAGCAAAAATTAGCCTTGCGCTCCATATGTTTTAGGTATGTATGTTCGCTCCTCTTCCGGTCGCGCGTCCTCTTCCGATTAACAACTGAAACAATATGTTGACGTCCTTGATTTCAATTGCAAACCCCAAGCCATAAAATTCTACTCACCCAATTGTACAGACACCCGAATGAGGTAATGGTGTATACTGAATTCTTAATCTGATAGTAAAGAACTACGGGGACACTCACGACAAGGTTCCCTATCTGCAAACCTTTACTTTTAATCTATGTTGTTGGTCGGCTGGTTTGGGTGCCTACAATCCAGGCACTTTGTTTACATCTTTTTTCACATATTAGGGTACCAATTCAGGGTAAAGCGTCTACTAATTAATTATTCATTAGAATCCGGCATGATGTTTACTACTTCGTTGAGTTATCTTATCTAGAGTTTTTTTTTTTTTTTTTTTCCAATGCTCAACCATGTCGGCAAACCAGAATGCTTCCTAGTACTTGGGCTTTTTATTATTAGTTTCTCCTATGCGCTGTTTGTTATTTTGTTATATTTTTCTATCCATTTGTTAGAGTTGCAATTGAATATGTTATTGTTGTACGCTGAGACGTCATATAATTATCTTGTTCGACTTTGTAACAATATTTTTTTGATGATTGTTACGTTTCTTCTTATAGTTACTTTCTTTTAATGTAGTATCATTTAGAACAAACCAATGTACAAGTGATTTTAGCCATCAACACTTGTTAAAAAGTTACTTGGAATTTGTATAGGACCAAAGTGGAAGGCATGCATAGTTTAACTTCCATTTGATATTGGTATGTGGTCATGTACTCTTTTTCTATTAGGTACGACTTTGTAGGACTCTTGGTTTATCTTTCTCCCTTTTAGATATCTTTTTAAATAAAAAAAATCAGATATGACTAAGTTCGTGGTGAGAAAAAATGTTTAATATTTTGTTAAAGAACCATATCTTGCTGCCCCAATGAGTACAGAAAATCCCAAGATGTGCCTGGGAGGTAATTCTAGTATACTTTTCCTAGTGTACGAACCTAGGTTGCTTCATTACTTATCCTTTTGTTAAGCTATTGCAAGTCACAACCTGGATCGGTATATGTATTAGCAATTTGATTACTATTAAATTACTATGTTGCACAACTAAGGGATGCAACTGCCATGTCTTTTTCTTCTTCTTTATTTGGTTATTCAAGAATAAATATTATGTAGCAATCTTGCTTTTGTTTTATGTTTTCTAAGATATATAATTAAGTATTTGATTATAATTGCTATGGATCAGAAAGCATTATCCAACGACCTTGACTTGTCTCTATGACTACCGGCCTAACTTGTTGAGGTCAATGAAGCATACAGGCACCATCCTAGCTTGACCCTAAACTTTTGTGTAGTACAAAAATACTCACTCATGATTGCCACCACGCCATAGTATTTGGTTGCATGCATGATTGTGACCACGATTTTAGCATTTATGCACATCTCACAATCTATTTACACACACCCCCAAGTTGGGTAACAACTTAAGTGGTCCTTGGATGGTAAAGCTTATTCATTTGACATTTATAGATTTTATTTTTGGTAAAGAATTATGTAACAAACATTGTTACGTCGTGTTTGTAAATTTTTTATGCACCGTTAGTTATCTATTGGTTTCTTATTTTAAAAGAATCTCCATTCATTGAGTGATGCAAATATTCATGAATATGTTAATAACAGTTTCAAATAAACAAGCTAATGAATTTTATATGTGAGACAAAGTTACTTCCAATAAAGTTTGTCTTCTTTGGCTTCTATGGTATAAAATTAACAATCTTGTATGGCTTACAATTCTATGACATTACAAATTCCCTTTGTGTTATGTGAATTATCAATTGTTTCTTTTTGCACTTTCATTTAGATTCTTTACAAAAAAACATCAACCATGTGCTTAACCAATGACAAATAGATGGATAGCAACAAAACCTTGGAGGTGTTCAATAAATTAATAACTGAGGTCATTGTAATGTGGTGCTTTTTTAAACCTTTCAACAAAGTAATAATAACGTTTACTGAGACAAACATTAATAAGAATTAGGACGAGTCCAAGATGCGATGGGGTAGTGGCATCATGACACGCACATCCCAATCTTACACCAAGGACTGAGGTAATTTTCATTTCCTATGTGCGGATGGTAGATTCCATTTATGTTTTGATTTGGAAAAGTTAGATGTGTTCTTCATATGTTATATATTCTCATTGATATTCCAAAATGTGTAGTTTTCTACATGAAAATAAAAGTTATGGTGTCTAGAACTTCCATATAAAATTCAACTGCATAAATATTCTTTCAATGTATGTGTCCAACTTGAGACATAGTCTTCTCCAGTTCAACTTTTGAAGGACATGTTGCATCTTCATTCCTATGCTATCATCATTAATCACCTAGTTGGCTACACTTCTTACTCTCTCCTAGACATGGCCATCTGCATTGTTGCTGACTAGGGAGCAGGTCATGACACTTAAGGTCGCGCCACTCATCTGCAAGATATTAGATATTGGGAACTTGAAGTTCCCAAGGGAGGAGATCCAACATCTAATGGGCAGTCCACCATAGATCCAAAGCTATGGGATGTGCAAATGTAGGGGAAGCTAATTGAAGTATTGAAGACAAATGCTTCAAGCAGCTCAGAGCCGTCCCATTCATGTTGGAGGTTAGTCGAGGAATTTATGTAGGGCCACATCCCCATTGCTGTCGTCAACACCACTTCCGGCATTGTTTCTAAGATAGTCATAGAAGTTTGCTCCACTACTACTTCTTCAATCCCTAGAGCCATCGTGTCCATTTGGGAGGACCTTCGTGGCGGGCTTAAGAATCTCTACCAACATGACGAGGACAAGGATTCCCAGGTACATGAATCACATAGCTCCTACTAATTATATATCACATGGGCATATATTCTTAGGTATTAATTGATAATGGGTATATATTCTTAGGTATTAATTGATGATACTTCTTTGTCCTCCTACAAATAGTTATCTTCTAAGTTGCATTGAGCAACGATTAGCCTTACTTACAGATGTTTGTTCCTCTTGTTCATTCTCTTTTGCCTCTCTATATCCCACTTTTGGTTGTAGTGATAAAGGACATCACTGCCTGAGTTAAACTCTCTTCTGCCCTCCAATTGTTGTTGAGTAGCAGGTTAAAGTCTGATGCCTCCTACCAACTCATCCTTGTTATTATGATACATCTATTCCCCAGTCTTTATTCATTAGTAGTGATTACGATGGAGGTGTGGTCAGGGTTCTGCCTCTCAACCACTACTAATTTCGCCCCTCCTTTCTTATTTAGCAATCATATGCGGTCTCTCCTGTAGAAGACCTCTCTTGAAGCTCATCATTGGTCCCCTCACACCTAAATCCATGAGTCTACAATCATCTAGAGCCTCACTGAACTCTAGGAAGTTGTTGTAATCTACACAATTCATGATTAACCGTTGTTGGGACGTCAATCTCAACTAGACTTCTATGCAAACCCTGCAATGGATGACAAGGCATCAAAACCATACTTGAACACCAATAATCCATCTTAGACCTCATGCTTCTTCACTATTTTGACAATTATCAACACAAGTTTACCATCCAAGGTTAACTACCATAGAGTCGCCAACGTCCTTCGTTATGCACCCCTCTAATGTCATGTGTGTGCATTGTGTATTGCTTAACTATTTCAGTTACATGTGTCACATTCTTTATTAATTTAGGAGTTGTCTCCATTTCAAAGTTCACATTTTCATATTTTGTCCCTCGTGGATGGTGCCAATTGTGCTTGTGTGTTGATTGTCTATTCAGTTGCATGTGTTGCCTTCTTTTATGAGTTTAAGAGTTGTTTACATTTGCATGGTCACATATTCATGTTATGTTCTAGAATCATTTTAAATTGATCTTGGGTAATAGATGAGTCAATCACTAAGCACAATCAATCTTTGATATATTGATCTAGAATCGACTAGATAAATATGACAAAAAATAAGTTGATATAGATTTTTATTACCATTTCATTTTACTATTTCCTATTACTTTATCTCATTGTCATACTAAGTACATATCTTAACATTTATGTTCTTTCTTCTTCAACTCTCTGAGTTATTCTAGTGCCCTTATCTAAACGTTCATGTAGTTTCTTATTCAACTCTCTCAATTATGCCAATGCCAATGGATACAATGTCAATTATATATGCAATGTTTTAGATGTAAAGTTGATCTCACATTTTATCTCTCTTGGTTGAATAAACCTAATAGTTCAAGAAAAAAATATGTTAGAATAATTTTGAACCATTACCACATCAAAATATTATTTCTGTTTATCTCATATTTATTTTATATTGTATCCAAAGTAGCCGAACAACACAGATTGTAGGTATTATATGTTTAAGTACATGAGAGACATCATTGATGTGATAATTAGAAATATTCTTGAGTGTGATCTACTTATTATTATATTTTTTAGTTTGTTTAAATTTCTAAGTACATTGAATAAATGACAATATGTTGATATATTTGACATGTGGTTGTAGTATTATTCGAAGTATATTGGTCGTTGCGTCAACCAAGAAGAGACCGACGAGGTCCAAAATGAGTGGGCAACGTGTGTTCTTGACCAAACATTAGATTATGTGATATGAGGGGGATACATATGTTCTCTAGCATAGACCAATGCGTGAAACCTTTGTAGTTAATTTTCAGTTTGATTCTAGAGTGCTTACTCATTACTTTGTATTATTGAATTTTTATAAGGATGATTGATTGTTTATTAAATCAGGTGCAATTTTTTTTCAAGGTTTGATGGAAACTTTTTGTTCAATAATGTGCTTGTTTGTGAAATGAAAAAAGTATAATTTCATATTTATTATAATTTTTAAAATATGGTCAATTTGATCAATAAAATTAGTTTGATATGACCTGTCAAACTTTAATCAAATACAACAGTTAATGATATGTTGTAAATGACATGATATTACAACAAACAACACATGTTGTGTTATCCACACCTATTACAATGGGTGTGTTTAAAAACGGACCCCTATAACAACATGTGTGTCTAGTGAACTACAACATGAATCTCCTATTGTATAAAATGTGTATATTACAATAGACACACCACATGCTGTATAAACACCCCTATTACAATGAGTGTATTTATGGAAGACAACATGCTTAAACTATTATATAAATATATATATTACATTAGGTGCACTGCATGCTGTAAAAACACCCGTATTACAGTAGGTGTTTAGTCAAAGACAATATGCTTGAACTGTTGTATAATATATATTACAACGGGTGCACCACATGTTGTAAAAAATATCTCCATTATAATAGGCATGTTTAGTGAAAGACAACATGCTTCAACTATTTTATAATTTTTATCACAACGGGGGGTACCACATGTTGTATAAAACACCAATATTACAATGGGTCATTCATTGAAAGATAACATGTTTCAACTATTATATAAAATACATGTATTACAACATGCACATCACATGTTGTATAAAGCACCCCCTGTAAGACCACACGATCTAATACAATGGTAAACACATGTTGTAAAATGAAAAAATGAACTGCTGTAAAAAATATTTTTGTAGCAGTGATTGTTTATTATATGAAAAAGTGGATGAGAAAGTTTTAGATAAAAAGGGAAGTCCTTGGGTTGCCTCCTAATAAGTGCTAATTTAAATTCTTTAGCTTTACTCATGTTTCTAGCTTCTCATGGGTTTTCAACTGGAGCAAGTCTGGGCTCCTCTAGCTCTAGTTCTGATCTTTTTACTTAAGCTTCATCCTCGTAATATCTTTTGACTCTGCACCGATTCAACTTAAAAGTACTAGTCTTTACACTGGTATTCTCCATCACCCCAGAAGGATAAATCTTGACAACAGAAAAGGGTCCAGACCATCTAGACCTTAGTTTTCCTGGGAATAACATGATTCTTGAATTGAACAGCAAAACCTTGTCTCCTTCTGAAACATCGTTATTCTTGATGTGGGCATCATGCCACACCTTCATTCTTCTCTTGTAGATGCAGGCGTTCTCATAGGCATGTAGCCTCAAGTTCGTGAAGCCACAAATACCTTTTCTTCCCAACCCTGTCTAGGTCCATATTTAAGAATTTTATAACCCAAAGGACCTTGTGCTCTAGTTCAACATGCAAATTGCACAACTTTCCATAGATCAATTGGCAGGGGGTAGTCCATATCAGTGTTTTGTAAGCTGTTCTATATGTCCACATGGCGTCATCCAACTTCATGGACCAATCCTTACGGGTCCTACCAATGGTTTTCTCTAATATTTGCTTGATCTATCAGTTTGAAACTTTGACTTGTCTAGATGTCTGGGGGTGGTATGATGTGGCTACTTTATGCTTGACCCCATACTTCTTTAGCAATGATTCAAACTATTTTTCTATGAAATGGGACCCCCCGTCACTAATGACAGTGTGTGGAATCCTGAATCTAGGGAAAATGGTCTTCTCGAATAGTCTCACAACTACCTTAGAGTCACAAGTGAGGGTTGCTACAACTTCTACCCACTTGGAGACATAATTTACTACGACGAGAATGTACTTGTTTCCTCTGGAGGAGGGGAAGGGCCCCATATAATACACTCCATATACATTGAAGATTCCCACTTCCACCCAGTTAGACATAGGCATCTCATTCCTTCTGCTGATATTTCTGGTGAGCTGGCATCTATGAAGAGTGTCAGCCAATAAAAGCTTGACTATAGGACCTTATCCACAGTCCTTTTGCCTCCATGGTGACCCCCATAAGGTGAGGAATGCCATTCCTTGAGGATTTGAGGTGCCTCCTTCTTCGACACACAACAATGATATAAATTGTAAGAGCATTTTTTGAACAAAAGAGGATCGTCCCAATAATATTTTTTCAGATCGGAGAACAAATTCGTCTTCTAGTTATAAGTAATCTCAGGCGGCAATTGTCCATAGGCTAGATAGTTACAAATGTTAGCAAGCCAAGGTAGAATTCATTCAACTGATCTAGCCATTCACAAATCTTCATCGACGTAGTTGTCATTCACTGGCAACTGATTTTCTTCAATCAGTACTATTCTTGACAAGTGGTCTGCGACCACATTCTCAGTTCCTTTTTTATCAATAATCTCGTGATCGAATTCTTGTAGTAGCAAGGCCCATCACAGTAGTCTCGACTTCATGTCCTTGTTTTGCATAAGTTATTTTATAGCTCCATGATCAATGTATACCTTCACCCTTGAACCTATTAAGTATGATCTGAACTTATCAAAGATAAAGACAATGGCTAGCATTTCTTTCTCCGTGGTTGTATAATTCACTTGAGCCTTGTCTAAAGTCCTACTTGCATAATAGATAGCATGATGCTTCTTGTCCTTCCTCTACCCCAGAACAGCTCCAATGGCGTAGTCACTGGCATCACACATAATTTGAAATGATAGTTTCTAGTCTGGTGCTTGTAGTATCGAGGATGATGTCAGGGCATTCTTCAAAAAATTAAATGCTTCAATGCACTTATCAGAAAAATCAAATTCTGCATCCTTAACTAGCAGATTGGACAATGGCTTGGCCATTTAAAAAAAAATCCTTTATGAATCTTCTGTAGTACCCTGCATGCCCCAGGAAACTTCTTACTCAGGTGTAATGGATTTTAGCAGTGGTAACTTCGCTATAGCTTCTATTCTACCCTTATCCATTTCCATGCCCTCCTCAGAACTTTTGTGCCCTAGAACTATGCATTCTGTCACCATAAAATGACATTTTTCCTAATTAAGCACCAACTACTTCTCCTCACACCTTTGCAAAACCTTTGACAAGTTTTCAAGACATCTGTCAAAGTCTGGTCTGTACACAAAGAAGTTGTCCATGGATACCTCCATCATGTCTTCAAAGAAATCCAAAAACATGGATATCATGCATTTTTGGAAAGTAGAAGACACACTACATAATCCAAAATTCAAAGAAATCCAAAAACATGGATATCGTGCACTTTTGGAAAGTAGCAGACACACTACATAATCCAAAATGCATTCTTCTGAAGGCGTATGTCCCATAAATACATGTGAAAGTAGTATTTTCTTGATCATTAGGGTGGATAGGGACCTGATAAAATCCATAATATCCATCAAGAAAATAGAAATGGGATTGTCTTGCAAGTCGTTCTAAAACTTGGTCAATGAAGGGTGGGTGAAAGTGGTCTTTTCTTGTGGCAGTATTGAGCTTGCGGTAGTCGATACACATTCTCCACCTTGTAACCATCTACATGGATACTTCATCCCATTTCTTCCTTTCACCACTATCATCCCTCCCTTCTTTGGACAACACAGATCGAGCTAACCCAGTTCTTATCATTGATGGGGTAGATGATCCCTGCGTCACACAACTTTATTATCTCTTTCTTTACTACTTCTTTCAACATCTGGTTTAATTTCCTTAGCAGTTGAACTAGTAGTTTGGTAGTTTCTTCCAGGTTGATTTTGTACATAGACAGAGCTGGATTGAGGCCCTTGATATCTTTCACAAAATACCCTATAGCCTTCCTATGCAGTCTGAATTCCTTCAGTAGTTTTTCCATTTGTCCATCTGTTAGATCCACATTAACTATCACCAGATTCCTCTCTTCGTCATTAAGGAATTCATACTTTAGCCCTTCAGGCAGTGGCTTTAATTCTGGCTTTGGTTGCAGTGCTTCCTTCTCTTTAGAGGTTTGCTCGAGGGATGCATACTTTGCTATTTTGAAGGTTACTTCTTCATCCTCACTATACTCCTCCTCATCGGGTAGATTCAGGTAGTCCAAAATTTTAACCACTTCTGAGTCTTCCAAGCTAGGGTCAGGGTTGTTCAAGGCTCGCATGAGTGGATCAACAATGGCCTTATCCTCTTGTACTTCTTCACAATATTGCTTATAGTTATCCATGAAGTAGGATGCCTCAAACAAAGAGGGTCCCCTCATAGCATCCTTTACACAGAAATCAATGTGGTCATTACCAACGCACAAAGTAATAATCCCTTCCGCAACATTTATTAGATCCCTTCCTGTGACAAGGAAATGTCTTTTGAATATCATCTGGTACTTCAGGTTTTCCATAGTGTCGATCACCACTATATCACATGGTATAAAGAATCGCCCAACCCAAATTGAGACATCCTCTACTATTCCTACCGGTCTCGTAAAGGTGTGATCGGCTAACTCGATTCTCATGCCAGCTTTCACCATATCCGTTAATCCAAGCCTTTGGGCTAGGGTTAAGGGCATAAGGCTAATGCTTGCTCCCAAGTTTGCCAATCCCTTTCTTTCCACATTGTCTCCAACACAAAAAGGGATATTAAACACCCCTTGATCTTTCTACTTTGTTGGTAACTTATCTTGAACAAAAGCACTCGGCATTTTAGCCAATTGTACTATATCCACATGGTCCCCTCTCCTTCTCTTCGTGATCACGTCCTTGAAGAACTTCACATATGCTGGCATCTCTTCAATTGCATCTAGAAACAGGATATCCAGGTGCAATTTCTTCACTGCCTTCATAAGCTTCTCGTATCTCCTCTTCAGATGAGCCTTGATCAGTTTGTAGGGAAATGGGACCCTCAGATCATAGGGTTTTCTTTGCATAAATGCCTCTTATGCAAGATCTGGGTTTTTGACCCTTGCACCTTTCTTCTTGGGACTCTCTTCTACTTTGTCCTCATCAGTGGGTTTTTCTCTTTTAGATTCTTCTTGTACAATTACTTTTTCAGATTGCGACTCATTACGATCTCTTTCCCCTATGGTGATCTTGGTACTAGATTCTTCCAGCGTCCTCCCAAATCAGAGGATGGCCATCTTAGCAGTCTCAATGTTCGACAAAATTTTCCCTGAGGGATTCTTCACAAGCTCTGCCAGTTGGGCAAGTTGTTGATCAATTTGTCTTTGAAGCGTTTGCATGTCTACCATCTGAGTTTGCATTGTGGTTAACACACCTGAGTTGGTGATGACGCTTTGGGTGAGCTAATCATTTACCGAAGCTTGCCTCTTCACAAAATCGAACAATTGAGTGATCATGTCGGGTTGGTTACTATCCTTGGTCTGATTCTGACTTAGGTTTTGTCCTTGATTTTAACAACTAACATGTTTGTTTTGATTTTGATAATTGTTCTTATTTGACTGATAGCTAGTAGTTATGGTATATTGAGTTGGTCCACCTTTCTTCTCGAATCTTGGAGGTGGTTTAGATGAACCACTTAGTTGATGAGAGTTCTCAGCAACATCTTTGTCACCATGATTAAATCCTAGATGGTATGGTCGTTTAAAATTTTCATGAGAGACATTTTATGTCTCTTCTTCACTTTCACTTTCTTCACTTTCTTCTGGCCGCATATAGATACAATTGTAAACTCCATGGCCTCCTTCACCACATGTAACACACTTCATGACTTTCTCAATGTGTTTCTTACCTTTACCTCCAATGTCTTTTAGTTGTTTGATGTTTGTGGCAATCTTCTGAATTTGAGCCGTAATGGTTTCCAGAGCTTTGGCTTTGATTGATGGTCCTTCGGGGCCAGTCTTCTTGACTGAACCTCTATCACTTCTCTCATACTCCATGCCTGCCTGCAATGCAACCATGTTGTTGATGATTTTCATAGTTCTGCTTGAATTCTTTCCAAGGAAACCACTCTTGACGGCAGCATTCAACGAGGTCCACTCTGTGGGAGTTAGCCCATTATATAAAGTTGTTACAAGAAATCCTTTGTGGTAGTAGTGATGGGGACAATCTCTTTGGTATTCTTGGAAGGGTTACAATGCTTCATGAAGGTTCTTTCCAGGCTTTTGCACGAATGAAGTGATATTTTTCCTATTTCAAATTGTCTTCTCAGTGGGGTAGAATTTATGACGAAAGCATCAATGAGGGGCCTCCATCCGTCTATAGACTGGTGGGGTAGATTAAAGTACCAAGACATAGCTTTATCTTGAAGAGAGAAAATGAATCCTTTGCAATATATGACTTCTTGAGGCACTCCCCTAATCTTTATGGTGTCACAGATGTTTTTGAAGGCGTCAAGATGATGGTAAGGATTCTTGTTCTTCAAATTCCCTTGGATAGGCTTATTCTAGATCATAGAGATGACAACGAGTTTCAACTCAAAGTTAGCTACATCAAATCGGGGATAACGATCGGGCATCTTGGTTCATTGGCCCTAGTTGTGGATAGCTCCCTTAGAGTTCTCTCTTCCTCATCATCTTCACCTTCACCATTCTGGTCATCACGTTCACATCCACAATCATTCTCACGTTCATGGTGATTCCTTCAGTGTCTTTTGTAGCGGTGACATTGGTGCTCGTGGTGATGCCGCTCCTCTTCACATCGGTCTTCATGATCTTCTTCCTCATTGTGATGACTGTCAGAGTGATGTTCCTCTCATTCTTCTTTGATCTTTAAAGGTAGATGATTATGTTGGACTCTTGCATTCCGATCCTTATAGTAAGGCTACCGTCTCTATGAGGCGTCATGGTGTCGTGAAAAGAGGGTGAAGTGTTGATTAAATCTGCTTCCCTTCAGTCTACCTAAATAAATCGCACAGTCAAGTTAGAGAATTGGACTTATTAATGAGATATTCTAAGCAATCTAGATGTAGAAGATTTAGGATTTTGTGCAGTCAAGATTGTTGCTAAGCTTGAGGCACGAGTGTATAGTGAGTAGACTCGTGTTCTTAACAGTACCATTTTGCCTTGTCTCTGGCAACAATGCAAAAAAACTGACCTGCCCAAATCTTACATCCAAAATGGAGTAGATCTAGAGTAGTCGGACTCTTAGATTTATAACCCGACACTTAGGCCCCCACAACTATTATTCAAGGTTCACTGTGGAAGATCAAGGTCACACCACATGGACAAGGTCGGTAAGTGCTACGAATGTAGAGCCTCAAACTCAGATACACCAAACAAAAAGGTAGATCAAGATGGTGTTTCCTAAGGAACGATGCTACTCCAAAGAAAGCAATAAAAGTAAGAAAAGAAAACAAAACAAGAGCACAAAAATCAAATAAGAAAGATGTAACCAAAATATGGATGGGAATTTAGATCGGGTTTCACCTACTAAGACCCCTCACCAACATGTAATACTCACACCCTTTTGTATACCCTTAGCAAGATTACAAGCAATCATCATATATGTCTATTCCCTCCTCTCTCAAGCTTAGGATAGATCTAGATTATAAGCTTGTCTCTCTCTCGAGATGGCAAACAAACAATCCCAAAACAAATCATATGATCATTAGCTTTAGCATTCCAACATTTTTATGCACTCATACTACCCCATAACACTTGGATAATGTTAGTACTACTCTTTCGAGGCACTAACAATCAACATCACAAGATGGTAGCTAAGCATGTAGGTGAAGCATTCAAGAATAAGAGTATGTAGATAACCATTGCTAAGGACATATATTCAAAAGGATGTAAGCATATACATGTTGGGAGAGTCTTAGTGGTTACTCCCCACCCAAATAAAGATTTTAGCCATTTATTCTCATGAGTAGCATTTCGGCTTTACAAACAGATGGAGACATGGAGGGCACAAGAAGAAAGATACAGAGATAAGGGGGCAAGAATAGTCAAAGTAGGGGACCAGGGGATACATCGATGGTGACCAGGCGGTGCCCACAACCGATGGCCTGGTTCTATTTCTTCTAGGCCGAAGCAACAATGCTTGCGATCTCCTTTCCTCTTTCTTTCTCCTTCTGTCAAAGGAGGAACTCTAGGAACTGACTGGGATGAGCAGTCAGAGGTTAGGGGATAAGACCGATGGACTCTCATCCGTCGCTTTTATCAGCAGGTGGTAGTGGGAATCGGTTGATGGAAGCTTCTCCCTTCGGCGGCTCCATGTCTGGTCAGTAGCGCTATCTCGAGAGCAAGGTGTGTGACAGAGACCCTCATTATGCAGATGGTTGTCTCTTATTTATAGGAGTCGGCCTGGGGTCCTTTACTTGTGCCCCAAGCCTCCCATGTACCCGTCCTCAGGGCACATGCTCAACAGTCCCGAGTAGGGTACCTGTCAGGGCTGCCATCAGATGTCAGTAGCAAGTGCACCTTCACCTCCAAACGGTCTCAAGACCGTTTGGGTGGTTGAAACCATTTGAAGGTTGAAACCGTTTGGAGATTGGTGATGGTTTGTACTTAACCGTTTGATGATGTAATCAGTTCAATGGTGATCCAATCTAAACCCTAATGGTAACCTAGATCATTAATGTGATTAGTGAGTTAACCCATGATGGTGATCATGTGGCAAATTACCAAAATACCCTTGAGGGGTCTAAAGGGATAAAACCTTGTTCTAATCAAACCCTAATCACATGATGTTGATGTTTTTGCTTATGTTAGTCAAAGGAGACTTATCTCAACCTGATCTAGAGTGGTGTTGCCACCATCTACTAGTGAGAGGAGAGAGAAAGTATTTTATAGAGAGAGAAAGTATCCTATAGAGAGAAAGTACCCTTTTTAAGGTGGAAACTCTGGTGAGATACTTCAATTACACATGAAGGTGCATGTTTAGGGAATGACCCACCTATGTGAGGTCATGGAAACCCTATTTATAATATCTAATGGATCTTAATCCTAATTGAGAGCCTTAATGATGATGTTTCTCTTACGTGATAATGTAATGAGTACAATTCACCATGGAGTGAATAGTAAACCCTAAGTTTAGGGTAAAGATATGAAAGATGAATAGTAAACCCTAATTGACAGGGTTATTGAATTCAACCCTAGTTGAGGGTAAATCCATGTGAATCTCTAGTTGAGGTGATTCCATGTGAAACCCTAGTTGAAGGTGATTCCATGTGAAACCCTAGTTGAGGGTGATTCCATGTGAAACCCTAGTTGAGGGTGATTCCATGTGAAACCCTAGATAAGAGTGATTCCATGTGAATCCCCAGTTGAGGGGGGGATTCCAAGGGAAACCCTAATTTGAGAATGCATCCTTAATTGTTGAATTGTTTACTATTGTCTGTTGAATGTACCATGCAGGTTGTTATGAGATGATGGGCATATCCAGATATGGAATGCCATGTTATATTAATGAACCATGCAGGTTGTTATGAGATGATGGGCATATCCAGGTATGGAATGCCATGTTATATTAATGAACCATGCAGGTTGTTATGAGATGATGGGCATATCCAGATATGGAATGTCATGTTATATTAATGAACCATGCAGGTTGTTATGAGATGATGGGCATATCCAGATATGGAATGCCATGTTATATTAATGAACCATGCAGGTTGTTATGAGATGATGGGCATATCCAGATATGGAATGCCATGTTATATTAATGAACCATGCAGGTTGTTATGAGATGATGGGCATATCCAGATATGGAATGCCATGTTATATTAATGAACCATGCAGGTTGTTATGAGATGATGGGCATATCCAGATATGGAATGCCATGTTATATTAATGAACCATGCAGGTTGTTATGAGATGATGGGCATATCCAGGTATGGAATGCCATGTTATATTAATAAACCATGCAGGTTGTTATGAGATGATGGTTATATCCAGGAATGGGATGCCATGTTATATTCATTAAAAGCATGTCTTAAGCTTTATGAATAATGAATCATCTTGATGCACTGTTAGGTGACATCTTTTGTGGGTTATGGGCTGTAAGAGCCATAAATGTTATCAAGGTCATGCTTGATAGATGACTTGAGATGAAATAACTGATGTTTGTGATAAGTTAGGCCTGCTACATTTTAGTATTCTCATATATAGCTGTGTTGTTGTATGATGATAAGGATACTGAATGTACCTAACTAATCAAGTGAAATGTAGAGTCCTGATCATAGATCCATCATTGTCAGAGTCTAAATGATGGTGAAGAAGGTTTTTCCCAGGGAACTCCTGGATCATATACTTTTGAGTATATGGGGTACATGGATGTGTAGAACCTTACATCCTAGTGTAGGTATTTGATGTAGATTCTTGTAGTCCGTCATACATTCACTAAAAGAGAAATGGTGAGAGGATTTGATGTAGATTCATGTAGTCCATCATTCCCCACCACACAGTCTAAAAGGTGAGATGCATCCCTATACTCCCTTAAAAACATAATCAACAGCGTAGTATATCTGTTAGAGTTATCTACGAGTTATTTGATTGATGTTACCTTGAATAGCATAGATGTTCTCATATTTTATTATTGGTTGAACTCTTGCTTACCATCAAACTTCTAGTGAATACCTTGAAGACTTTTATTGCTTTAGTTATTCCCTGCTTTGCTTATAAAGCTTCTAGTGGAGAGTTATAACTCTCGCTGGGGCAATTATGTATAATTGTCTCACCCCGTAGACTTCTACTTTTTAGGTGGTCGTCGAAGACGGAGGGACAAGAACTCAGGTGACCAATCCCAGCAACATCAGGAGCAGTAGTTATCTCAGGTGGAGATCTACCTGCTTCATGGTGTAGTATAGAGTCAGTCTTATGTGTCCTCTGTACTCTCAGGTCCTGGAGTGTTTTGAGTATGAATTCTTGAGAAGTTTTGTATCATGTTGTATATAATTACTCAAGAAGTAATTGTCAGTGATGTAAACAGTTAAATCCTTTTTCTATGGAAAAGGTTTGAGGTTTCAAGCTCTTGTCTCAAAAAGTTTTAATTTCCTGTGATTTTTGGTCTTCCGCTGTTTACCGAATGCTTCCGCACATGTTTAAATCGAGATTAATTCGTGGTTTGGAGATCGGAGCCCACAATTAAGTGGTATCAGAGCTCTAGGTTCGCCGAGTCTACAGAGGCATAAGACATAGGAAGTCGAGTCTATCTTTAGTATTTCTTCCTTATCTATTAGAGTCTTCTACTCCTCAGGAGAAGAAGATACTTAAGATGTCAGAGCCACATGATGAGTATGTGGGAGAAAGTAGTGTCAGTGCACCTCAAGGCGGTGCAGGAGTACTAGAGGTAGAACAGCCTGTACCAGAACAACTTAGAGAGCCACCCCAGTTTGACCCAGCTGATATGGGTAACCCAGCAGTCCAGACTATGTTTGGGCAGTTTATGACTGCCATGACACATATAACCGACAGGTTGCCTATGCCTGCACCTAGGGCACCTGTCCAACCAGAGGGGCAAGGTATCGGAAAGACGTTCGAGCGACTACGTCGTGTCGGAGCTACCGAGTACCATGGGATTGCTGACCCCGCAGATGCTGATCTGTGGTTGAAAGAGCTGGAGAAGGCTTTCAGGATCCTCAACATCCCTGAAGTTGAGAAGGTTAGACATGCTGTCTATCTTCTCAAAGGAAGTGCTGGTCACTGGTGGACCATGGAAGAGCAGAAGAGACCTGGAATAGAAATCTCGTGGGAAGACTTTCGGCGGGAATTTGTCCAAAGATTTTTTCCCGAAGACCTTCCTAGACGAGAAGATCTCTCAGTTTGAGAAACTGAGACAGTGTATGATGAACATTAGCGAGTACGAAGCTAAGTTCATGGAGCTGTTGCGGTTTTGTCCTCAAATGGCAGTTAATGATGAGGAAAGAATTCGGCGCTTTGAGAAGGGGTTGAACGCTGAACTGACCACTCATGTGTCTGCTTTAGAGAACAGGGAGAGGTTTGCCATTTTTGTGGAATCAGTAAGGAGGATAGAGAGGTCTGAAATTGAGAAACGACAGACTAGTAGCAAGAAGGTGTACTCTCAGACTCAAAAACAAAGGTCTGAAAGTTTTAAGAAGCCGAGATTTTCTGCATCGACAGCATCATTAAGATCCCAAACCCAGACACAATGGATGCCAAGTAGGGATAGGGATCTTAGTTATATTCCAAATAAGGCCTCCAATATAGCATCAACATCGGTGTCTGGACCTCACCGACCTTATACTATACCTAGAATCTGTTATCAATGCAGACAACCGGGACATCTGGTAAAAGATTGTCCAGACGGGAATCCAATGATGACTCAACCTCAGGGGCAGAGTCAGCAAGGATCGCAAAGGAGGCAGTGTTCTAGTAACAATAGAGGACGTGGACAGACGTCCCGGGCAGGTCAGAGGAAATAAAGTCATTCTGATATTTCATTTTCTTGTTTCTATGTGTTAAGGATATGAAAAGTGAGGAATGAGACAGTATGTAAGTGCATACTACTTGATCTCAGTATTTGTAAACCCTGGCCAGGTATACAGCTATTGATGATAAAGTTGTATGGAAACTCCTAGATTGATATCTTTTTGATTGCCCTGATCAAGCAATCATTCTAATACAATCTAAGGAGTATCATGAAATAAGAAATATGGAACAACAAAAAGGGGAAAGCTATGTGTCATCCCCAACAAAAATGGAAGAGCTATGTGTCATTCCCAATTAAAAAGGGGAAAGCTATGTGTCATCCCCAACAAAAAGGGAAGAGCTATGTGTCATTCCCAAACAAACAAAAAGGGAAGAGCTATGTGTCATTCCCAAAACAAACAAAAAGGGAAGAGCTATGTGTCATCCCCAACAAAAAATGGAAGAGCTATGTGTCATTCCCAATTAAAAAGGGGAAAGCTATGTGTCATCCCCAACAAAAAGGGAAGAGCTATGTGTCATTCCCAAACAAACAAAAAGGGAAGAGCTATGTGTCATTCCCAAAACAAACAAAAAGGGAAGAGCTATGTGTCATCCCCAACAAAAAATGGAAGAGCTATGTGTCATTCCCAATTAAAAAGGGGAAAGCTATGTGTCATCCCCAACAAAAAGGGAAGAGCTATGTGTCATTCCCAAACAAACAAAAAGGGAAGAGCTATGTGTCATTCCCAAAACAAACAAAAAGGGAAGAGCTATGTGTCATTCCCAATTAAAAATGGAAGAGCCATGTGTCATTCCCAAATCAAAAAAAAAAAGGAAAAGCTATGTGGCATTTCCAATTAATAAGAAGAACTATGTGAACTATCCCAATTACATAGAGTTGTAAAGGATTACTGAGTAAATTATCCTTGTTAGATATATATGTTGTTCCTTTTGATAAATATTATTGGGTGATGATAGAAGTATGTTCTTTTATGCCTCTTCTTTCCAATAATATGGACATCATATGTTAGGGGTTTATGCTCTGCATAAACATTGGTAAGGTTGAATTAGTGAAAGGAGCCTTGTGTGGAATTGCAGAATTCATGATACCTCCATGATATTAAGATAATATGTGGAGACTTGAGGGCATGATTAATGAATACTCTGTTTCTCCTTTTTGTCTGAGATTTCGGGGACGAAATCCTTGTTAGGGGTTTATGATTTGTAACACCCCTGACCTGGGTTATGAACTAACCCTGGAAGTTTTGCCTAAATATGTAATTAATATACTTGTGAACACTCCCTGGCATGTAATTAAGTTCCTCAGGAACATTTATTTTCAATATTGCTCCTTTTTGTATAAAGTTGTAGCATTGTGTTGTATGCAGGGACCTATGTGCAAATTACCCAGTTTAAGGGTTGAACTTGCAAAATTCACAAGATGAGATGTATCTCTGATGTTGAAACATCATGAGGATGCCTATGATGAAGTTTGAGGGATCTCCCAAGCTTGAGCACCAAGGTGCAGCTGTGGAAGCAACCCCTGTACTTGAAAACCCTAAATTGGTGTAAAATGCAATTTACCCAATTGGAGGGGTGCAACTTGTAAAATACATCATCTAAAACATCTTTTATGGCTCTTGGCATCATTTAGAAGAGAAATGATGAAAAGGTTACTTCAAGTGAATAATCATATAGTAAAGAACACCTTTGTGATTGAATAATCAAGGTGTATGTATAATAGCCCTTTTATGTGTATGCTTTAGTGATGGGTTGATCCTCTTTGCCTTCAATTCTTGACCTTAGAAGGAGTTTGTCCTTAGAAATAAGATGAGGGGACGTGCAAGGAAGAAAGGAAGGACTTAGATGAGAAAGGAGGAAAACATATGTCCTTATGTTGAAAATTCACCCAAGTATATATATATAACTTTCCTCACTTAGCAAAGGAACGATCCTCTTCCTTTCATTTCTTTTCCCCTTGCTCAAACCAACTAAGGAGAACTCTGGAGCTCAGGAGGACGACCAAGGGAGTGCAAGGTAGGTTTGGATCCTTCCTTTTTGCTCAATTCTTGGATGAAACTCGGATTTAAGGTCAAATTCATGGCTAGCTCACTTAGCTCCATCTTTCTAGCCATCTCTTCTCAACCTTCCTTGGAGGATTCACCTTGGCCGACCTGTGGAGCTTCTAGGACGCCATTAAAGGCTTGGAGCTCGAAAGCTTGGAGCTCAAGGAGCAAGCTTTAGGCGGGTTTTATAACTCTAAACTTTATGCTTGATTATACATCCTTTTCTATGCATATAGTTGCTAGTTCTTCTTCTTCCCTATCTTTCCTTGCATCCTTGCAAGCAAAATCGTGAAGAACTGCTACTGTTCTCAAGGTAGAAGATAAGGGCGTTAATTCCTATGCTTATCCATGGTTTTTCACTTTATCAAACGACCTCCACCTATTGCTCAAAACGGTTTCAAACTGTTTGGTGGGCAAACGGTTTCAGGGTCGTTTGAGGGAAAACGGTCTTCAAGACCGTTTGGTCCCGTTGACCAAGCGAAGACCGTTTGGGAATCTTGTTCATAATTATGTAGGTTAATCACCCACAAAATTTGAGAGGTTAACTCCAAAGGAATCGTGAGTTATGAGCAAATCAATTAGCAAAACCAATTGAATTAAGTTCTGATTTTCAATCTGTTTAATTTGCCCTTTTTGGGCAAACGGTCTCAAGACCATTTAAGATGGTTGACTAAACGTTGACCGTTTGGGATTACTGTTCATAATGATGTTAATTAACGACTCACCAAATTTGATGGATTAATTCCAAACGAGTCATGAGTTGAAGGATGATTAATAGGGCAAACCCTAACTGAAATTAGTGTTGAATCTCCAATGAATTAAGTTGAGATTTTGGGTTGATTAGCCCAAACGGTTTCAAGACCGTTTGGGAATCACCCAAACGGTCTCAAGACCGTTTGGGGGTCACCCCAAGACCGTTTGGAGGTCTGGGGTCAAGTATAGTTGATCAATTGAAGGTCCAAAGGTACCAAATCATATTGCAATTAAGTATTGATGTGATGATCAACTCAATAGATCAAACCTTGATGAATTTTCACTAGAGTCCAAAGGATGGATGGGCAAACGGTCTCAAGACCGTTTGGAACTCATCCAAATGGTCTCAAGACCGTTTGGTGTCAACCCAAGACCGTTTGGAGGTCTAGGGTTAAGGTAATTTGATCAATTGAGGGCCCAATTACAGTGGGTTATTGAAACAACCAAATTGCTGTTTTCTAAGTATAGATCTTGTTGAGTTTTGGGTTGAAGGACCCAAACGGTCTCAAGACCGTTTGGGGTTCCTCCAAACGGTCCCAAGACCGTTTGGGCACAACCCAAGACCGTTTGAAGGTCTAGGGTTGAGTTAATCTAATGGTTTGAGGGTCCAATTACAAGAAGTTGATGAATTGATGAAGATTGCTGATTTTGACCTAATTGGACTTCAACCCTAGTCAAAACGACTTAGTTTTTGGTCAAACTTTGGGCAAATGGTCTCAAGACCGTTTGGATGATGTCCTAACGACCTCAAGACCGTTTGGGCCAAGTTTGAGCCCAATTGAAGGTCAATTGATAGGTTCAACCTTGAATTGATTTACACTGTTGAACATTGATGACCAATTAACTTGAAACCCTAATTGAGAACGATTGAACCCTAATTGGCTTGCAATTGAGGGTCAATTTGATGTCTAAGTGGCTAAGGCTAACCCTAATTGACTCAATTTATAAGTGGTTAGCATAGCTTGATCAATTGAGGGCTTCAACACACATATCCATGAACATTGGTGATCTTTGAACCCCTTTGGAGGTCCAAACAGTTTGAGCCCATTTTAGACCAAACGGTCTCAAGACCGTTTGGATCCAAACGGTCTCAAGACCGTTTGAGACCAAACGGTCTCGAGGTCGTTTGAGCCCAAACGGTCTTGACCTCAAGGTCGATTGGTCCAAACGACCTCAAACCGATTGAAGCTCCAAATGGTTTGGAAGTCAACCCTTCCAAACGGTCTTCACCTCCAAACGGTCTCAAGACCGTTTGGATCCAAACGGTCCCAAGACCGTTTGGGTGGTTGAAACTGTTTGGAGATTGGTGATGGTTTGTACTTAACCGTTTGATGATGTAATCAGTTCAATGGTGATCCAATCTAAACCCTAATGGTAACCTAGATCATTAATGTGATTAGTGAGTTAACCCATGATGGTGATCATGTGGCAAATTACCAAAATACCCTTGAGGGGTCTAAAGGGATAAAACCTTGTTCTAATCAAACCCTAATCACAAGATGTTGATGTTTTTGCTTATGTTAGTCAAAGGAGACTTATCTCAACCTGATCTAGAGTGGTGTTGCCACCATCTACTAGTGAGAGGAGAGAGAAAGTATTTTATAGAGAGAAAGTATCCTAGAGAGAGAAAGTACCCTTTTTAAGGTGGAAACTCTGGTGAGATACTTCAATTACACATGAAGGTGCATGTTTAGGGAATGACCCACCTATGTGAGGTCATGGAAACCCTATTTATAATATCTAATGGATCTTAATCCTAATTGAGAGCCTTAATGATGATGTTTCTCTTACGTGATAATGTAATGAGTACAATTCACCATGGAGTGAATAGTAAACCCTAAGTTTAGGGTAAAGATATGAAAGATGAATAGTAAACCCTAATTGACAGGGTTATTGAATTCAACCCTAGTTGAGGGTAAATCCATGTGAATCTCTAGTTGAGGTGATTCCATGTGAAACCCTAGTTGAAGGTGATTCCATGTGAAACCCTAGTTGAGGGTGATTCCATGTGAAACCCTAGTTGAGGGTGATTCCATGTGAAACCCTAGATAAGAGTGATTCCATGTGAATCCCCAGTTGAGGGGGGGATTCCAAGGGAAACCCTAATTTGAGAATGCATCCTTAATTGTTGAATTGTTTACTATTGTCTGTTGAATGTACCATGCAAGTTGTTATGAGATGATGGGCATATCCAGATATGGAATGCCATGTTATATTAATGAACCATGCAGGTTGTTATGAGATGATGGGCATATCCAGGTATGGAATGCCATGTTATATTAATGAACCATGCAGGTTGTTATGAGATGATGGGCATATCCAGATATGGAATGCCATGTTATATTAATGAACCATGCAGGTTGTTATGAGATGATGGGCATATCCAGATATGGAATGCCATGTTATATTAATGAACCATGCAGGTTGTTATGAGATGATGGGCATATCCAGATATGGAATGCCATGTTATATTAATGAACCATGCAGGTTGTTATGAGATGATGGGCATATCCAGATATGGAATGCCATGTTATATTAATGAACCATGCAGGTTGTTATGAGATGATGGGCATATCCAGGTATGGAATGCCATGTTATATTAATAAACCATGCAGGTTGTTATGAGATGATGGTTATATCCAGGAATGGGATGCCATGTTATATTCATTAAAAGCATGTCTTAAGCTTTATGAATAATGAATCATCTTGATGCACTGTTAGGTGACATCTTTTGTGGGTTATGGGCTGTAAGAGCCATAAATGTTATCAAGGTCATGCTTGATAGATGACTTGAGATGAAATAACTGATGTTTGTGATAAGTTAGGCCTGCTACATTTTAGTATTCTCATATATAGCTGTGTTGTTGTATGATGATAAGGATACTGAATGTACCTAACTAATCAAGTGAAATGTAGAGTCCTGATCATAGATCCATCATTGTCAGAGTCTAAATGATGGTGAAGCAGGTTTTTCCCAGGGAACTCCTAGATCATATACTTTTGAGTATATGGGGTACATGGATGTGTAGAACCTTACATCCTAGTGTAGGTATTTGATGTAGATTCTTGTAGTCCGTCATACATTCACTAAAAGAGAAATGGTGAGAGGATTTGATGTAGATTCATGTAGTCCATCATTCCCCACCACACAGTCTAAAAGGTGAGATGCATCCCTATACTCCCTTAAAAACATAATCAACAGCGTAGTATATCTGTTAGAGTTATCTACGAGTTATTTGATTGATGTTACCTTGAATAGCATAGATGTTCTCATATTTTATTATTGGTTGAACTCTTGCTTACCATCAAACTGCTAGTGAATACCTTGAAGACTTTTATTGCTTTAGTTATTCCCTGCTTTGCTTATAAAGCTTCTAGTGGAGAGTTATAACTCTCGCTGGGGCAATTATGTATAATTGTCTCACCCTGTAGACTTCTACTTTTTAGGTGGTCGTCGAAGACGGAGGGACAAGAACTCAGGTGACCAATCCCAGCAGCATCAGGAGCAGTAGTTATCTCAGGTGGAGATCTAGCCTGCTTCATGGTGTAGTATAGAGTCAGTCTTATGTGTCCTCTGTACTCTCAGGTCCTGGAGTGTTTTGAGTATGAATTCTTGAGAAGTTTTGTATCATGTTGTATATAATTACTCAAGAAGTAATTGTCAGTGATGTAAACAGTTAAATCCTTTTTCTATGGAAAAGGTTTGAGGTTTCAAGCTCTTGTCTCAAAAAGTTTTAATTTCCTGTGATTTTTTGTCTTCCGCTGTTTACCGAATGCTTCCGCACATGTTTAAATCGAGATTAATTCGTGGTTTGGAGATCGGAGCCCACACTATGGTTGAAGAATTTAAACCCACTCGTGAACATCAAATAAAACTGAACCCAAACTTGAAAGAGGTAGTTCGTTTGGAGGTCCTCAAACTACTCAAAGCTGGCATGATCTATCCTATCTCTGACTCTCAGTGGGTCAGTCCAGTTCAGGTTGTTCCAAAACAAGGGGGCACTACTGTAGTAATCAACGATAAAAATGAGCTCGTACCCACTAGGACTGTAACGGGGTGGCGAATGTGCATCGATTATAGGAAGTTGAATAAAGCTACAAGGAAAGACCACTACCCTCTACCCTTCCTTGACGAAGTCCTAGAGCGCTTGGCCCACCAAAAGTATTTCTGTTATCTCGATGGTTACTCCGGGTTCTACCAAATACCCATACATCCAGAGGACCAACAAAAAACCACTTTCACTTGTCCCTTTGGGACATATGCTTTCAGAAGAATGCCATTCGGGCTATGTAACGCTCCTGCTACTTTCCAACGCTGCATGTCTGCCATCTTCGCCGGATTAACTGAATCTGTTATGGAAGTCTTTATGGATGATTTCTCTGTCTATGGATATTCTTTCGATAACTGTCTAAATAATCTTGAACGAGTCCTGCAACGTTGCGAGGAAACGAACCTTATCCTGAATTGGGAAAAATGTCATTTCATGGTAACAGAAGGTATCGTCCTTGGACATAAAATAAGTGATAGGGGATCGAGGTCGACAAAGCAAAGATTGATGTTGTCTCAAAGTTGTCACCTCCGAAGGACATAAGGGGCGTTCGAGCTTTCCTAGGTCATGTTGGGTTCTACAGAAGGTTCATCAAAGATTTCTCGAAAATAGCTAAACCCATGACCCAACTCCTGACAAAAGATGCCGAGTTCGTTTTCGACCAAGAATGCATGCGAAGTTTCTCTACCCTTAAAGAAGCATTAATTTCTGCACCTATTCTAAGGGCTCCAGACTGGTCGCAACCATTCGAAATCATGTGCGACGCAAGTGATTATGCCATAGGAGCCGTTTTAGGACAACAGATCGATAAGTAACCCTATGTCATCTACTATGCATCTAAAACGCTTGACGAAGCACAGAAAAACTACACGACCACGGAAAAAGAGTTTTTGGCTATCATCTACGCCTTCGAAAAATTCCGCTCTTACCTGATCGGCTCTAAAGTCATCGTCTACACTGACCATTCTGCTATCCGACATCTGATCCAGAAACAGGACGCCAAACCCAGGCTCATCCGCTGGGTATTAATGCTTCAAGAATTCGACCTAGAAATCAAAGATAAAAGTGGCGTAGAGAACGTTGTAGCCGATCACCTCAGCAGAATTGAGGTTGAAGAAAAAGATAAAATCCCTATCAGGGATTCTCTTCCTGATGATCAGCTTATGAAGGCCACTCATAGTTTTCCTTGGTTTGCTGATATCGTCAATTATCTAGCCACAGGGATCATCCACCCGTCTGCTTCATATCAAGATAAAAGGAAATTCCTTCATGATATAAAACGTTATCATTGGGACGAACCCTACTTATTTTACCTCTGTGCCGACGGACTTTTTCGTCGGTGCCTTCCAGAAGAAGAAATAACCTCGGTTTTGGAACACTGCCACTCCGGACCCACGGGGGGGCACATGGGCGCCAAGAAAACTACCATAAAAGTTCTACAATCTGGTTTCTTTTGGCCCACCATATCAAAAGACTCACATGATTTTGTCAAAGCCTGTGATAAATGCCAATTTTCGGGAAACATATCAAAAAGGGATGAAATGCCTCTTACCATGTGGCAGGAAATTGAACTGTTTGATGTATGGGGGGTAGACTACATGGGACCTTTCCCTTCATCATATGGCTTCTCTTACATTTTGGTCGCAGTGGATTACGTCTCAAAGTGGGTCGAAGCTATAACCACCGTATCCAATGACTCCAAACCTGTTGTCAAATTGTTCAAAGACACTATTTTTCCGAGATTTGGAGTTCCAAGAACGGTCATATCTGATGGCGGGACCCATTTCTTAGAACGAAGTTTCGAAGCGTTACTGAGAAAATACGGAGTCCATCACAAAGTTGCCACACCTTACCACCCACAAACTAGTGGCCATGTAGAAGTATCCAATAGACAGATAAAAGCGATTCTTGAAAAAACAGTGAATAAAAACCGCACTGATTGGTCCACCAAACTTCCTGACGCCCTCTGGGCATACCGTACTGCTTACAAAACACCAATTGGAACAACTCCGTTTCGTTTGGTGTACGGAAAATCATGTCATCTTCCAGTAGAACTGGAACATAAAGCCTGGTGGGCCATCAAGCAACTAAACTTCGACCTTAAAAGCGCAGGGGAGAACAGACAACTCCAGCTACAGGAGCTAGAAGAACTCCGAATGACAGCATATCACAGTGCTAGAATCTACAAAGAGCAAACAAAAATGTGGCACGATGGACATCTTAAGAGAAAAGATATCGCCGTTGGCGACAAAGTGCTCTTATTCAACTCCAAGCTCAGATTATTCCCCGGAAAGCTCCGAACAAAATGGTCCGGACCCTTCACCATAAAACATATCTACCCAACTGGAGCCGCCATTATCATCGACAACAACGGAGGAGAACGAACGGTTAACGGGCACCGTTTAAAAAGATACTACACTCAGGAAGACAAAACACATCAACAAACCCTCGATATCAGAGATGCTACGCCCACAGCATAACAACCTTACAGTTTCGTCGAGCCAGTGACGTAAAACCAAGGCGCTTCTTGGGAGGCAACCCAAGACCTCAGTATCACCTTCTCTAATTTCTAGTCTTTTATTTTTCTTTTGAATTTGTTTTGCTTTCTTTAAGTTCTTTCATCATTAATCTAAAAATACAAAAAAATCTACATAATCAAAACTACAAAAACAATACATAAAACAAACAACATAAAAATTCATAAACCAAAATACAAAAAATAATATACATACTCAAAAACAAACATAAAAATATACAAACCCTTTGTGCCCCTCCAAACGGTCTCCAAACCGTTTGGAACCAAACGGTCTTGAAACCGTTTGGACTCCAAACGGTCTTGAAACCGTTTGGGACCAAACGGTCCTGAAACCGTTTGGGACTTGCCGACGAAAACGTCGTTTATAACGTTGAAATAAGGTTGTGGTTATATACGTCGTTTATATATCGCAACTAAGGTTGTTTGCATGATCCTGAAACCGTTTGGGACCAAACGGTCCTCAAACCGTTTGGAACCAAACGGTCTTGAAACCGTTTGGGACCAAACGGTCCTCAAACCGTTTGGGACCAAACGGTCCTGAAACCGTTTGGGACCAAACGGTCCTCAAACCGTTTGAGACCAAACGGTCCTAAAACCGTTTGGGACCAAAACGGTCTTGAAACCGTTTGGGACCAAAACGGTCTTGAGACCGCTTGGGACCAAGCGGTCTTCAAACCGTTTGGGACCAAAACGGTCTTGAGACCGCTTGGGACCAAGCGGTCTTCAAACCGTTTGGAATTCAAAAGGTCACCTACCTATCACTATAAATATCGACCCTACCCCTCCGTCTTTCTCTCTTCGAACCTTTGATTTCTCCAGAATTTTCGTGCGAAGAGCTTTCCTTTTTGCTCCTGTTGCATCCGTGCAAAGTCACCCTTCCGTCCACCTTCCGCAAGGTAGTCCGGCGACTCCACGCTGCTCATTCCATTGCCAGTCGCTGCTTACGTTGCCATCGCCGTCGTTATCGACCGAGTTCACCGACTCTTCTATCGCCTTCACCTTCGCGCCGTTCCACCTTCTCCCGCGCCGGCGACCTGCGACTCTTCGCTTTCCAAACGGTCTTGAAACCGTTTGGGGCCAAACGGTCCTCAAACCGTTTGGAACCAAACGGTCTTGAAACCGTTTGGGGCCAAACGGTCCTCAAACCATTTGGAACCAAACGGTCTTGAAACCGTTTGGGGCCAAACGGTCCTCAAACCGTTTGGAACCAAACGGTCTTGAAACCGTTTGGAACCAAACGGTCCTGAAACCGTTCGGTCTTCGTTTCCTTTTTGCTTTCACAAAATGTAAAAGATATAACTACATATCAAATTTAAACTGTCTCAAATCTTCTCTAAATTATGAAACTCATACTTTTTTCAGAAGTGGCGTCAAACAAGGCTTCCGGATCCGGAACTGTCCCTGCTCCGACAAGGGAGCAGATGATGGAGGAGCGAGACAGGCTCATACAAATAAGGGACACTTACAACACCACCAGAGCCGTCCCTCCCAAGACCAAGATCATTGACGTCCTGTTTAAAATAACCCACCTCACCAAATGCCTGGGTGAGGCTCCTGAAGAAGACGTCGAGCGCATCTTTTCGAACGATGATGAAGGTTCGGACTACACACCGAACCCCGATGAAGACTCCTCTGCCCAAGAGACAGAGGGAAAGCGCAAGGCTGCAACATCACGTCTTTTCTAAAAATAACTACTTGCGCATTCCCTCTCAATTTGTGAAGCTGAACAACATTTGGGGAATTGGTCGAGCATTGCTTAGTTATTCAGCAAAGCAGTTTCCCGTAAAACTTTTTCACTATCAGGATGGGAACCGTAGGATATCCAAAATGGGTGTTGGTTGGTATGACTTTCAGATAGAAAACGATCTGAGGATTGGAGATGTATTTGTATTTGAGCTACTTCTGAAGGACAAAGATATCGTGAACTTTTGTGTAACCAAGCAGCACATATCAAGCAGCACTTGCAACAAAGACCATCCTTCAGTTAGTGGCAACATGGAAGATGGAATCAATATTGAGAATAGCAGCTACCTGACTTAATCCATGGATGATGAAGTAGGACATCCCAAGGAAACTGATGACGAAGGCAGCGGCTACCACAGTAACTTGAAGTATGATCAAGCAAAGGATCTGCTAGACAATATCAAGACAAAATTGCAAAAGAGTGCGCTGCGAAATTAATGGAGCTCCTGAGTCAGCACTCCAAGGCATACAGCAAAGAGCACTTCAATCGCCCAGCCTTCTGCCACAAATGCCCCCATCTTTACGAGGGCAATTCGCATCCACTCTACTCCGATCTCCAGGGGCTACCGAAAATCTGCCTTAACTCGCAGCCCTTGTTCTAATGACTTCTCAACCTATCACTTTGCCACTCTGGGGACAGAGTGTGTGATAAGTTAGGGGGGGATTCATTAGACAAGGGCTAGGTATCAACTTCTATACTCCCTTTTCCTTTTTACAATTCCCTATATATATATATATATATATATATATATATATATAGTCACCTCAACTAACCCTAGAATCATGTTAGTCTCCGCAAGTAAATAGCACTCAGACATCAAATGGCGATTTATCAATTTCCACCTACTATGGATCCCGTATTTTTGCTTCAATTCTTTATCTGACTCTCCACAGGCCAAAATCAGGGCAGAAATAAGCCGAGATCTCGAGGATGAGAGGGAAATTAGGCAACTTCCGAATCAAAAAGTTCTGCAAGTGGACCACAAACCAAATAAGTGCATGCTGAAAAACTTTAAGAACAGCTTTCCTCTCTTCAAAATAAAAGAGGCTTGGCCGCCCAAAATAAATCCTCATTCCAAAACCCAAGCCTGTGAGTTTTTGAATAAAAGCCAGAGAGACGAATAAAATCATGAGAGTTGTGCCACACATAAGGACCTATATGAAGAACTGATAAAGGGCTCACCCGGCCGGCACATTCCGCTGCCCTCACAAAGGTAGATGTGTCGCGTCCGGTAGTGAAACCCTAAAAGTTCCAAGTATATGAAAAGGCTCATAAAGGACTTGCCCGGCCGGTACATTCAGCTGCCCTCATAAAGGCAGATGTGTCGTGCCCGGTAGTGAGACCCTAAAAAGCATAGACAGCCCCTCCCCCACTCGAAGGGGAGCTACACTTCAAAGCCTTTAGCCAACCCTCATACCCTCTCTAGCTTCCAGTAGGTTTCCAGAGAGGTATAAAGTTGATTAGAGTCAACGGCATGCACAAAATAAATGTGGTCCCAAGGCAAATTTTGAGATACGGAAAAACCCTGAGATCCAAGCAACTCTTGAAATCCAAAAGAATCAAGGCATGCAATAAGCCTCGATATGACCCCTGGGGAACTCAGGTCAAGAATTGAAGCAAGAGTATGGAGACCCTAATTAAGATCGCCTCGCCATTTCATGTCTCAGCTCTATCTAACTTGAGGACAAGCTAGACTCTAAGTTAGGGGGGGTGATAACCTCCTATTTTAGTAGTTTATCTTAGTCTTTTTCTTTAGTTTTCCATACTCTTTTTACGTTTATACGGTACATAAACCTAATTTTACCCCTTTTTGTAAATACATCATCAAACTAACTTTTTTCCTTTTACACTTGCAGAAAAAGCACAAAAAAATCATAAAAGAATAAACCAACCTCAAGGCCGAGTGAAGCCAAACGGTCCCAAGACCGCATGGAGCCAAACGGTCCCGAGACCGCATGAAGTCAAACGGTCCCAAGACCGCATGAAGTTCAAACGGTCCCGAGACCGCATGAAGCCAAACGGTCCCAAGACCGCATGGAGTTCAAACGGTCCCGAGACCGCATGAAGCCAAACGGTCCCAAGACCGCATGGAGTTCAAATGGTCCCGAGACCGCATGAAGCCAAACGGTCCCAAGACCGCATGGAGTTCAAACGGTCCCGAGACCGCATGAAGCCGAACGGTCCCAAGACCGCATGGAGTTCAAACGGTCCTGAGACCGCATGAAGCCAAACGGTCCCGAGACCGCATGAAGCCAAACAGTCCCAAGACCGCAGGGAGTTCAAATGGTCCCAAGACCGCATGGAGTTCAAACGGTCTCAAGACCGTTTGACGCCAAACGATCTCAAGACCGTTTGACGCCAAACGGTCTCAAGACCGTTTGACGCCAAACGGTCTCAAGACCGTTTGACGCCAAACGGTCTCAAGACCGTTTGACGCCAAACGGTCTCAAGACCGTTTGAACCCAAACGGTCTCCAGACCGTTTGACCTCACTCAAGGCCTATAAATAAGACCTCAAGGGCCATCCCTGAAGAGAGTCCAGACGTCCAGAGGCTGCCTCTCTAGTACCAGAACAACTCCATCCACCGCCCGAGGCTGCCGGTCTGAGACTCACTTTCCATTACAAAGCTACCTTCTCTCTCATCAACAAAGAAGGTGAGAGGAGAAGATCTATTGTCAAGCAAGCCACGAAGGGTGGAGATCGTTGCTCTCTCCACCAAGGGTTCAACCTTCTCTCCTCAGTGGAGATGATGTTCTTTCTATCTCTTCTTGCCTCCTCCTTTGTTGTTCCCTCTATGAGGAGCGAGTAGTTCCATCCACTGGGGCGCGGGGACTAGCCCCGCTGCCCATGTTTTGTACTTTGTACTAAAAAGATGTTATCCTTTCGTTTTAATACTAAATCGTTCCATACATGCTTGAATGATGGCCACGTTCTTGTATGCATCTATTGTCTTTTGTTGTGGTTTGTCTACGACCGCTCTCGAGACTCGAATACCGATTTAGTGTTGGTTTCTGGTGTGTGTATCCACCACGCATCCATTTCGGTGTCTAGGAGTGTATCTCAAAGAGTGGAGTAAACTCACTATCATCCGTTGCACTTCCATCTGTATGGAAGTAACCTTGGTAAGTCTAGGAACACGCTTTGCGAGGGGAATGATGTAAAGCATGTGACCATTTGATCGGGAATGGCTGGCGTTGCAACATTCCCGCACTTCTCGTAGCTAGGTTATCCGAATAGGAGACTAGGCCTACAAAGATACTATTCGATTTGATAATTATCGCTCGCTTGTTAGTTTTAGATGCACGTTTCATGAGGTTGAGTAAGATTCTCTCTTTGGAAGACTACATATCTTCATTGACACGTAGAAATGTACCGAATGAGAGCTACTTAACCCTTGAAGGATGCGATGCATTGCTCTTGTCTTATAAGGCATCGGTCTTGTGGAACATCGAAGGATGCAATGCATCGCTCTTGTCTTACGAGGCATCGGTCTTGTGGAACATCCTTGGATGCAATGCATCGCTCTTGTCTTATAAGGCATCGGTCTTGTGGAACATCCATGCATCTAGCTTATAAGTCTTGCTTGCTTAGTACATATACAATGCATGTGTAGCGGTGGTGAATACCTGCTTAACCCCAGTGATTCATCATCATTTGTTAAATCTTAGTTTTACTTTCTTTATTTACTTTTCATGCTTTAGTCTAAAAACCAATCAAAATCCAACCTTTTGATATAAGTGCCAATTAGTAAAAATAACTAAGTGAAGTGTTGTACGTTTTCCATCTTGTTGCTTGCAACAAGACCGTTGTCTTTTGGGTTCGATCCTAAATCTGTACTATGATAAGGCTTCCATACTCTTATGGGGTTGGAGTTGTTATCTAAGCACCAGTTCTAGGTAAACCTAGGGAAGACATCAATCCTCTCTAGGGTTTTTGGTGATAGAATTCTGGGACTCCCATTGGAAGACTGAAAATCTTTTGGTGTAAGTCCTAGCTCCATCAAGGATATCAATGCGCCGCCTCACAATGTAAGTTTTAAAAATATATATCATATATTTATATCTATATGTCCATTTCTAGTTATATCCTGTAAGTGTGTTTATTTTGTAAAATTTTAGGTTGATGATGCAAATGTACCCTCTGAAGCACTTGAGGCACTTGATGAGAAGCACCAAAAAGTTGACAAGAGAAGGGGCGTCACTATGATGAAGAAGTTAATAGCGCAAAGGGGCAATGGACCCAAACTTGTTGTGGATTTTGATAATGCGGGAAATGCAATTGGAGTGAATCGCAATTCGTTTGTTTCATATCTTGGGTATGTTACTCGTAGCCATTACGGTTGTAAGATAGATTCTTGGCATAAAGTTCCTAAGGGGAAGAAAGGCGTAATATGGAAGGATTTATGCGTGAGTTATTATTAATTTGCAATTCTATTTGTTAGATTACTATTTTTTTGGATACTAGTTAATAGCAATTCTATTTTGCAGAGTATATTTGAATTGGATGAAAAGCTGCATCGTAAATGTGTGTTGCAACGCTGTGGGAGAGTCCTAAGAAACTATAGGACAAATCTCACCCGAGAATACATAAAAGAAGGTGACAAGAGGAAGAAGACAACCACAGAACAGTGGAACTTCCTAGACCAAGAAGAATGGGACGCATTTGTTGCTTCAAGATAAACAGATGAATTCAAAGTATTAGGCGTCACCCCCAATTTAATTAATATATGTTGTATTCACCTATTCAAGATTAACATTTAGTGTTACTAACCAAATCATTAATGTGCATACTAACTAGGCCCTCAGTGAGACACAAAAAGCAAGGCGTGCACTGAATGTACATGACCACAGAATGGGTCCAAAGGGGGATGCAGGCATTCGCCAAAGACTACAGTTTGAGGCTACTGCTCAGTCTACTACTACTCAGGAGTCCTCTAGTATAGGTAGCACACCTCTGCCTCTCCATGATGTTTGGATAGCTGGGAGACAAAATAAGAAGGGAGAAATAAGGAAGCCCGCAACTGCTGAGGCGGCTGCAAAAATGGTAAAATACAACTCTTACAGCAATCGTTTGAATATTGATTATTTGTGGTGTTTACTTAATTACAAATTTTTGTTTTAGCGATTAGCGGGAGCTGCACGAGCTGAGGAAACAAGGCAAGTTCATCCTTGAGGGCACAAGGGATGAATTGACAGTTGCTTTGGGTAACCCAGAGCATCTTGGACGTGTTAGGGATGCAGGCGTTGGTGTTGGCATCAAAGCATTCTTTGGGCCATCCCAACACAAACATGTCCCAAAAGTGGGACTTTCACAAGAAGAGGTAACATATTCTTTCTTTATAATGTTATTGTAAAAGAGAATTTAATAATCAGAAGCTAACGTTTCTTTTATCCATGTATAGGTAGATAATCTAGTTGATAGGAAACTCAAAGAAGCACTGAGCAAGTGGCAGGCATCTCAGACTGCCACTCAGCAGACAGTACCTATGACATCTCATTCTACTCCTACTGTAGAGGTTGGGAGTAATCCTGTAGACCCACCACCTAGCACATCCACTGTAAGTGTTTTTATGACATAATAACTAGTCTTTTCAAGATGATATGTTTTCAAGATGATATGTATATATGTATATAACATTCTTTAACACAAAAATTTGTAGAGGTTGAAGCCATACCGTCTAAAAAGTAAATAATTTGTCGTTGTAGAGGCGTCGGATTACCCATCCCTACTAGGGGAAATGTTTCATGGGTCTCCATTACCAGCTGGTTGGGTTTGTGTGAGCCCGCTACGTATATTCCCCAACTGGATGGATCTTCCATTGCCATATGCCCACCCAGATTGTGAAACGCTTGGTGAGGCAGAAGGCAGAGTGATATTGTGGCCAAAAACAGATGTCATCTATACTAAAACTGTATGGTAAATTTACATTACGTTAAATTATTAGTGTGTGTATATGATGTCAGTTGATCTGAAATTATATATATACATGTTAAAAAGAAGACATCCAGAGCATCTAGGCCTCCACCTCCACCTCCTATATTACCAAGTTGGGTTCCACAGGACCTACCTGTCCCGTTAGGTCCTAACTATAGGGGTATGGAAATATGGTTAGGCGAACATGATATAAATTGCCCTATAACTGTTTCTATAGATGCGGATGTTGCAGGTCAATCATACGAAAGCAACCTATTTATATAAGATATTTTGGAGTTGTTTCGATATGATTGGCTGAATACATCTATGATAGAGCTATGGATAAGGTGAGATCTTCTTTATACATCCATATACCTTGTGTAGGATCTGGTGATCTGGTTTCTTATTTATTAATAAATGTGTAATACATGTTTTACAGCTACTTAGACATGATATGTGTAGATTTTTCATTCGAACATGTAGGATTTTTAATTCCATCTTTGATTAGTCTAGTAGCTAAGGACCCTCCGTCAGTTCAACAATACTGCTGTGATGCTTTTACAAATTTTGCTCAAAATAAGAAGACGGTGATAACAACTCCATTCAATGTGGAGTAAGTTTACTTTGCTTATAATTTGGACTTAAGAAAATTATATTTTTATTTTGGATTTTGAGTTATTAATTTTTAACTTTTTTACCTCTAGTGGTATGCATTGGGAGTTACTAGTTATTGTCCCCGAGACGTTCACTGTCTATTATCTAGATCCTAAGGGGACTAAATTGAATTCAAAATATGGACACAAAATGAAAATGGCATTATTCCGGTGAGAAATATTTCATTTTCATATCTGTTAACATATGTTATTACATTACTATTTATTTATGCAATGTACTGTGTTACATTAACATGTATGGGTTTAGATGAGTTTAAAAAGGCTGGAAGAAAGGTCCCCAGGAAAAGGAACCAACAAATAATTTGGGAAAACATGGAAGTAAGTTCCCGACTGTAATGTATATATTATTTATGTGAACATTGCTTAATTAGTTGTATTTTTTAATATTTTGTATGTTTCAATTTATAGTGTGCTACACAAGACAACATATGGGAATGTGCATACTATGTGATGCGATTTATGCACATGATTATCAAATATGCCGCAGTGGACATCGATACCATTCATGTGGTATTATATATAGTCTCATTAGATAATATGAAATATATCAATCTTATTTATATATTATTAATTATATATATACATCATTCTCTTTGTAGGTGTTTAAAACTGACCACAATACATGAAAGGCCTTACCAGATGTACATGCTCCCTATACGATAGAAGAATTAAATGATGTAAGAGAAGAATGGGCAACAACCATACAAGTAGTGGGGGTTTTAACGTATAATTGGGATGTTGATAGCAAATAATGACTAAAGAATGATATTTTGTAAATGAATTTCTGAATTATAATATTTGTGAATGTTTCTACATGTCTGAATGTTTCTACATGTGTCTGAATATTTATACATGTGTGAATGTGAAAATGAATGAAATTGTTGGCTGCTATATGGATGTTTCTACATGTGTGAATGTGAAAATGAATGGAACTGCAAATTGCTACATAAATGTTTCTACATGTGTGAAAATCGAATTGGACTGCAGGTTGCTAAATGTGTGAAAATTAATGTTATTAATTTTGTAGGTTTGTGGCATGTTGTTGGCCGATATCAATGGATGTCGTAAAACCTAAAGTTCATAATTGAACTGCAGGTTTCTCATCCTGCGACCAGCCACAGTAGGCTTGCAGACTGATAAGAAAAAAAATATGAAATAGGCGTCGGTTATTTTTATAAAACTGACGACAAATGATTATAGTGTCGGATAAATAATTATAACCAATGCCTAATACATGTGATGTGGCGTTGGTTATCAATAATAAACTGACACTGATGGTTCTGGCATCGGTTGCCCTACTTGTAACTGACGTCAATTTCCCTAATGATGCCAGACACCACGGCCATGCTAGCCAGCACGGTCATGGCAGCGGGCCAAACACCACGGCCGTGGCAGCGGACCAGACACCACGGTCGTGCTGGCCAGCACGGTCATGACAGTGAGTGAGATGGCGTCAGTTATCACTAATAAACCGATGCTGATAGTGCCCCAGATGGGCCCCTTTCTGTGGCGTGAAGGTATATGGCGTCAGTTTCAAAGCTAATAACCGACACATATACCCCCTACTGGTGTATTTTCGGTGGCGGTGAAGGGTTGTGGCATCGGTTTGAGAACCGACGTGTAACGGTTGGGCTTTTAGCGGCGCCCACATAGGTGTCGCTTGAAAACCGACACTAAAGGCCTTAAATAACCGACGCTAAAGGTCGGTTATGTACTAGTGGATGCAGCCTTGCGGTTTAACACAGAGGATGCAGGGTTGTATGATTTTGGCATTCTGAGTGAAAGGCCAGGCGAAATGTATTACATATGTCCTTCTCGTGAGGTGCGCTAGTAAATACATACATAATAGGTTGCCCTTGTGTACGCTGCACATTTTTTGTCATTTACTTAAACTTAATAGTACATTTTAGGGAAAAGATCGGTGCAGATACTTCCGTTGGGCAGTCGATCTCCCCCCAACAATTGATTCTTTGAAAGTTGAGATTATGTTACTAATTGTCAAGTGCAAGTCATTGTGGGGCCAGACAATGAACATGAAGGACTTTGTTGAAATTCATCACAACTACGATGATATATACACCCAAAAAAAGTATGAGCATGAGGTTTTAGAACGCTACATTGTCAGTCTGGAGGAAGATTGTAGTCTTCTTTTATACATTCCTTCACCCACAGTGACGCCATAATGTTGAATGGCTGGGCTACATTTAGTTTGTCTTCTCGATTTACATTGTCTACCATTTGATGTTTTTAACATTAAATCTTTCTTAATTCATCCGTTGTAATACATTAATAGGCTTTTGTTATTTATCATAATGTTGGTATATGTTTTATGGAGGGTGTATGTTTTTTCATCATGATGTTGTTGAAAGTTAGTTAACACCAAATATGCATATTATATTCCCTTAATTGTGCCATACACCCTTACGTCTGAAATATATTACTTATAGAATCTGTAATATGGTTGGGCCTCCAACGACGCCTTATTTTATGTGGTGTACGGAGCTTGATATGGTTCTCAGAGGTATGATGAGAAACCAATATGAGTTGGGGATATGTGTTAATGGAGTATATACTACACAGGATTGGATGGAGGCATGACGTGACTTCTAAAACATAACTGGGGGGCCTTACATATCTTTGACTGAATTGCAGATGAGATGGCAACACACAAGGAGAGAGTTCATAAGAGACAATCTTTTTATTTTGGAAGATATATTGCCTCCCCCGCCATTGGTCGTGTAGTGCAACTTTGTGACGACTCGTCACATTTACCCACCTGGGGTTGTTGAATACCTTAACACCAATGAGTGAATCAAACAACCACGTTAGACGGTAAAAGTAACACATGAACTTTTAATATATTTCCATGACATTGTAGTTGTTTGTGTTTACTTCGCAACATTTAGTTGCAAAACTTATGTATTGCGTTATTTTGTTTGGACCATCACTTGAAAAACTTCTACTTTATTGTTATGTATTGAAGGCATACATGACGTTCTTACTTGTTTGTAGCTAAGTTTGGTTGAAGCATTTATTTGTATTCAATATTATCACAGTTATCTTACTATTATTGATATTTGCTAATACTTATATTTATTTATTAACTATAGATGTCATCATCGCAGTCAAAGGCAATGACAGAGTTTGAAAAATTATTGATGTTTCCGTCGAAGATTCAAAAATATGTAGAAGAAAACCTTATTTGCAAGAAATAATGTTACGAGCCTACACGTGATGAGGGCACAAATGGGAGCCACAAATAAGCCAAGGGTGTTACTCTTCCTATTTACCATCTGTCATTGTTGTTTCAGTGGCCAAAAGATGCCATCAAACATGAAACTGATTAGTTGTTAAAAGAAGAATGTCTTGTGTCATGGGACGAGTACGACGAGACCATGAAGTTAGCCGACTGGTACATTCCTACTTGGGATCAAAATAAATCTTCCTCCACATCAAAGCCTATCCCCCACAGTGGCTGCTCACCATCTTAGATTGTGTATCTGTGTCTATGTCTAGGTCCATGGCAGACCTCTCCTTTGTATCCCTCAGTTTGTATGTTAGAGATGTACTTGCCCGGGAACCAATAAGTTATTATCTATTTTTTTATGTGGTATTAAGTTTTGCTAGAGACATGCTATTCTCTTTGCTACGCGTATTTGCTACCATTGAATTTAAATGCATAAATTATGCATTTTATAAATTATTTATTTGTTATTTATTATATAATACATTCTTTATGCAATTATCTTTGAATGTTATTTTTCATTGAAACAACAACAATATCAAGGTGTTACACACATTACTTGACACGTCACAATTTTCTTTGCAACCGTATTAATATTCACGTTAATTTATGTACAATTAAAAGAGAACTAATTGATTAAAATTTAGAAAATTAGAGCAATCCAAAAAGATTAAACAAGATATATAAATGGTAGTAAATTAGAAAAGTAGAGAGGCTAGTGATATAATCTTATTTTGAGTTAGAGCCCACAGATAGGATATATTTGCTTAGTCGCACTCATCACTTAAGAAAGCACACACAATGCTAGAATAACACACACACAAACACGACACCTTCTCTTATTTATAGGTATATAATAAGATAACAGGACAATTTCAATAATCTTTTCATTTTACATTTCCTGGATCAAATATGTAAAATACTACCTATTTACAACATACACAACAATCGAAGAAACAATATAGTTTGGTTTATTTTAAATCATCACGTACTTATGACCATACTCATATATTATGTTTACTTTTCCTAAGTACAAAACTGACATTCACAAAATCTACATTGATTTTTTTTAAAATGTGCGCTTCTGCTTAAGCGACATCACAACTACACATTCCTTACTCTTGTTAAAACATGTCTGCAATATCATGATAGAATCAGCCGATACTAACTACGATGTCAAACAAAAGCAGACTGAATCTAGCCTAGTAGCCAAACATAATCAGACTGCAACCAGACTCAAATCAGATCAGCTGATCAGAATCAGACTGGGATGCCAAATAGAATCAGGCTGAGTTGCCAAATAGAATTAGACTGAATCCTAACTAACCCCGTCTAATGCAGTCCAGACTACGAAATCCCAGTCTGTTGCCAAACAGGGGCTATATCTTTTTCGTCTCCAATTCTCCATTGTATGCCCTCCAAAATAATTGGTTTGGCGCCCCATATACTTCACCATGTGAAGCTCGAGTTATGCCCTCGTGTAGAGGCAAGAATGGAAGAGCGTGTAAAATATCGGGCCTTGAGGACTCTATGTACAAGAGTGTCGGTTCTCGTGAGCAGCCTCTAAAATTGTTTTGTAAACATTGCTTGGTTGAAAGAATGCATATCATAGAATCTCATGCCGCCCGCCCTTTTCGGTTTGCAGAGTGCAACCCAACTGACCCAAGAAATTTTATGCTCCTTGTCTTTTGCTCCCCACCAAAAGTGAGCTATGCAGTTGTAAATTTCATCCAGGAGTCCCACCGGTAGCTGAAAAATGTCTCTTTTCTTTTGCTCCATGACACACATATTGGCATTGTTGACTAATCAAAAACCAAAATCTCTCTTATTCAAGGTGTCTTGGCAGACCTTTGAGGTTCTTGTGCTACACAATGAATGTGAGTCCACAATGTCTTGTGATTTTCTTGTTCCTCATCTATCTCCATAGGATCAATGTTGTATTGTTGGTCTCAAGCATCTTTGAGTTCTATTTTCCTCAAATTATTTCCATTTAAAATATATTATATTTTAAGGAATATATCAACTACAGAAACAAACACTTTGTTGTGAGGGGAATATAAAAGTAACATGGTTTCCTTAGGATATGCAAAAAATACAATTTGTCTAATTGGATCCAAGCTTTTAAAAATTTATTTATTGACATAAGCCTCAAATTCCCAGATCTTCATATAGACATATTGGGACATTTCTATGTACATATCTCATATGGTATATTTTCGGACGATTTTTAAGGTACATCGTTAAGTGTAAACATTGTAGTTTCAGAAGCATATCCCCAAAAGGAGGCTAGAACTTTGGATAAACTCATCATAGATTTTATTATGTCTAATAAGGTGCAATTCCTTCTTTCTGATACATGATTATATTGTGATGTTCTAGGTGGAGTGAATGTGATACAAATCTATGATATCTCAAAAGGGCCTCAAACTCTTGGTTATAATGCTCCTCACATTTATTTGATCAAAGTTCTTTGATATTCTTGACAAGTTGATCTGATACTTATTTCAAAATCTAGAAAATAAAGACCTTAAGAAATATATGCACCACCATAAAAGATCTCATATTTATCAATTGTACATCAACCATTATATATTATAGACTCACAATTAAGAAAGAAATAGAAATGATGTTCCTATTTGTGGAATGTTCATAATAGTAGTTCTCTAACTCTATTACAAGCCCATTAGGTAAGGATATAAAATATATTCCTACTGTTGTGGTAGCAACTTTTAATCCATTAGCAATTTATAGATATTATTATATCTACAATCTCAATAGGGGGTGAATAGACCTATTATAAACTTAAAAAAAATTTATGACACCTTCAAATTATATCACATGTTAAGAGAATAAGGTAAAACAAGCAAGGTAGATAGAGACTGAAATGAGCACCAAAAAAAAGAAAATATAGTGTTTCCATTTTTAAAGATGTAAATACACTATCTAGAGAGGTCAACCTCTAGGGTTTTCAAACCTTGAGTGCCACCTTATATTGCATTGTAGGAGTTACACCAAGAGACCACCCTTTTCATAAGTAAGAATAAACTAGCATTCCCTTTAAGGTCAAGGGAGCCAATAGCCATACATAGGGCTTACCCATCCTTCCCCAAGGATCTTCCACCTTTACCTTTCTCCTTCCTTCACCAAGGAAGATTTCTTCAAATCATCACTATGAGAGAGAGATTCAGAGAGAGATAATGAAGAGTTTCCATAGAAGCACCTAGGGCTAGTTCTCCTTACACCATCCTAGTTCATTAAGTGATTATAAAGAAATGACTGCACTCAAGAGAGATAAGGTTCTCTATTAGCACAAGCACACAAATGTAGAATAGGACCATGAATGGTAACCCTGGGATGAAGTTGAATGAGTCCAATTTATAGTTGAGGGTGACATCTAGCCAGTAGAGTCAATTATTTCGAACTCTAGCCATTTCTAAGAGGTTGGTTGGGTCACCAATGGGTATAATTTACCTTTTATCTCTCTAGTCTATATTTCACTTTACAACTATAGTACAATCAACCAAATTTAAGATCCCAAATCTTAGTTCATGACATAAGAAGAAAATAATTTCAAAGGCCATTGGTCACAATTTAGGTGACCAAACTCAAACAATAAGCTTTGTTGTATAGATTACATCTTGTCAGTGGTCAAGATTCATGATTGTATAATCTTGAAAAATGTTAGTAGTTGGTTAAGAAAAAAAAGCCAATTAGATAAATTTTAGACAATCGTGATCGATGAAAGTGTATGGATTACATCTTACCAACTATTGAAAAATGCAACACAACTCGTCTGAAGAAAAACTATTACAATTTTAATCTTGATTATATTTACTAAATCATTACAAATGATTTACAAAAATTCTAGGTGAGATTTATCTATTCTTAATTTCCTAAATTTGTTTACTTTGAGTATACCTATAAATATGAAATGATCTAAATGGAAATGTTACATACTCATGAACGGAATGGTGAAGTCACCATCAAAATATGGACAATATATAATTGTTAGGTCAATAGATCCACATTTCCCTTCTTTAAGGATATGCATATTTTCAAGCCCTACACATTAGAACATATGTGTGCTCCAAAATTTGTATCCAATACCCACAATGAAGAAGTACATATATTTATTTTTATATAATACATATATGAAGTGGAGGTTACTATCCCATCCTTCTTACTCGGTTCCTCTAGGTAGAGAGGACAATTGTAACATACTAATACCCAAACTCATAACCTTGTAAGATCCTGGTGTAATGGTTTGGGTGTCATTGGACTCAATCAAGAGAAAACCCCAAACATGGTGTGAGTTATACTCTATAGGACATAAATTGTATATATGATAATTGCATGTTTTACATGAATAAATCTAATTTACATAATAAAATGCAATTAATACATCAAAGTTGAGAAATGAACTAGTCATGCGTAACATGCACTTCTGCGAACCACGTAGTAATAGATATTATGTTGTATTATATATATGGTCAAATCACGTAACTAATAATAATAATAATAAGTTACAAGTCCCCTTAATATAATTAATCCCACTAACAAGTCCAATAATGTATGAAACAAGTTACATTACCTATAAACCAGTGATAAGCTTGGACATGCCTAAATAGACATAGATGAGATGCTACATGTTTAGTTTTGTACCCATTTTCATGAGTTAGAGTGTATTAGGATGTTAGGAATCTAGAATCACAATGTTTTAGTTAATAAACAACTATTATGGGACTAAGTGTAAGTAATTGAGATAATATCATAAGTAGGGTCTAATTATATAATTTTACTATTATAATAAGTTTAAGCTTAAAATGGGTTCTCTAGAATTTTCTGAGGGTTAGGTGAGGGAATGAAGAGTCAAACACGAAATTTGATAATTTAAAGAATAAGTGAATTAATAATTCCATTAGTATATTACTTAACCTTCAAATTCTTGATTTATTTCACTTAAACATGTCAAGACTTGAAAGTAACATGAAATTCATATTCCTCTCCCCTCAATTAGCTAACCTACAAATTTTTAACTAATATGGATATTAATTTCCCACTCAATTAGACAAGGAAATAAAAGAAAATATAATATAAGTAGATCTATACAATATGCATTTAATGTGCTTATCAGATGTCACACCTCCTTTCTTTTTACTTTTGGCCAATGTGGGCCATCTGATGTTGATTGTATGATATTAACCCAGTTTCCTTCCTTGGGTATAAAGGTCTTTTTCACAAATAGTAACAACATGACCCACATTTTTTCCCTTTGCCTCTCTATCTCTCTCTGATCAGCCAAAATTCAAAAAACATTATCCTACATCTTCCTTGTGCGACTCCACATGCATTGAGCACTAATTTACGTGACAATTTTCCTTATTGTCAATATGACCTATTTTCTCCTGAGCTTCTCCAAACCCTTGACACATATAGGTGTTAAAAACTAGCCTATACAAACCTAACTACCCCTAGACCTCCACCATCCCTCTAGAGGTTGTTCTAAAGTGGCAATCTCTTATGAGATATTGTGCCTTTTCATTTTCAACTCAATCTTTGTTTCTATAAAAACACCTTTTTCCATGATGCCTTTCTTCACTGTGACCTGATTCCTTCAGTGGTAAACTTCTACAAACCATCTTCTTCACATTTTTTCCATGATTTTACTCACACTTTCCCTCTCCTTTCCTCCCAATTTTGGACTATAATATTTGGGGAAGGAATCATATGACAAAATGAGAGCAAGGGATAGGAAAATTTATCTACACAATTTTCTAATTCTACCCCTTGCGTTCAATTTGTTTTCATTTTCTTGCAAGGGAAGAATCATATTTTTGACATTTTTATTCAGTTAACCTCTTATTTGAATCATATAGACTTGTGACTCTTCTACCCTATCAAAATTTATCATTTTGATTGATGGTATGAGGGCATATCAATCTTTTTCTTAGTTTTGTTTCATTTAATTAAGTAAATAGTATTACCTTGTAAAATGTATAACTAATTATTGGAGCCCCAAAAATTACATTTTAATGTTTTTGGATTTATAAAAACATCCCCATATCCAATGGTGTGCGTTTTACAACCCATTACAAAATAACAAAGATGTGGTTTCTGCGGTTTAGTGTGATTATAACTTTTAAAATGCATATCCAAACATTGATAAGTTATAAAAATAAAATAACATATGGTTAGCATCAATAGAGTTTTCTCTACAAGATGGGCATGGGTTTCAATAACATAACTTAGTAAATATAAAGTGATTTTTTTGGAGTTATGTGATTAATGAGAGTTTAATAGTAAGTTTGTAAATATTTTTGATATGTGGATCAAGACCTTGTTGTGGCACTAGGGTTTGACCATTGATGTTTCTATAATGGTGAATTAGGTATGTTGCATCCTTTTGGAATCATAGTTGGAAAATCACCTATCTTCTCTCTCTTTAAACCTAACTAAAATATGCATGTGGAATGTCTCATTAATATGTATTTTAGTTATTTTGAGTTTCAAACCTTGAATTTACCATAACATGTCATTGCTCACTTGATATCGAAATATTGTATTGAAGATTTCATTCTTTCCCATCCTTTCTCAAGTTATACCCTATTCAGTTAAATTGATGTATGTGGTACCATTTGTGAAATGGAAACCTTAATTTTCCATGTGATGTCCTATCATTGATTGAAGCGTGTCTTAAATTTACATTTTTTCATTGTTATTGTGGCGTATGACTACAAGGTTAGGCTTAACCTTAATATTGCTTCCCAGTATGTAAGCATTGCATTGATGATGACTAGCATAACTCAATCAATTGTTACACGTAAGGTGTTGATGCCTACAATGTGTTTTGGAATTTGATGGTGATGCCTATTCCATATTTGTGGGTGGTTCTTCTCTTTATATTATTGTTAGGACTAAGTGATGTTTTGTGTTCCTGAGTGACTGGGTCATGATTCCCTTTACTCCCATTTGGGTTGTGATGCTCATTGTTTGAGGTGGTGATGCCTCTTGTATTTTTTATCGGATGGAGATGCCCATTAGTTTATGGTGATGATTCCATGAACATGTTGCTTATTTTATTCTAGTTCTTTTGTGATAAGTGAATGATTATCTTTGTTGTGAAATAAATTGTATAGAAGGATTTGATTTTATCCCTTTACACTTGAATATCATCTTGTGAATAATTATTTTGGCATCCATTTGGATGATTTCATATATCTCTTTTACTGGGAGCCTTAATATATTATTTGATGTCCCTTTCCTTATTGTTGCTCACTTCCCAAGATTATGAACATACTAATCTTAGCTAGAATATTCCACCTTTTCTTCTCTTGTAGGGTTTGCTTCCAAATCATTAGGTAGAGAGGATATTGTAAGGATGACTAAGATGACCAAGACTTGAACATGTGTATGTCTTGTTCCTTGTGAGACATTGTTGAAGTTGTTGGATTACTTCTGTATCTAGGATTAGTGATATGGCTTTTAGTTTATGTACTCATCCATATGGTTATCAACCTCACAATCTTATAAAAGTATATAATCAAAAAAATTCTTCCACTTTTATGTTTGTGTTTTTAACATACTAAATTGAATCAATTGGACAATATTCCCATGAGAAAAAAATTATGTTGGTATTTATCATTCAAAATATTATTTTTATCTGATTGAGTCAGGAATGGATCATATCTCGGGTATCGCTCCTTACACTATGGTAATAGAGCCGAGGCAGTTAGCTATTTGAAATTTTCAAATTTATCTCCCCTTAAGTTCCTTATAGGACCGTTACCTTGTGTGAGAAATATGGATGAGACATGTACCCTAAAATTTACCTCTATGACCATGTAATTATGGAAGAAAGATATATAATTTAATGAAGTGCCTGTAAGGATTTTGAGAAGTAAACCCTAATGTGATGAAACACTTTATGACTATACATGTTGATCTAGGATTAGAAGTTAATGTATCATTGTGATGGTTCTAGATGTGAATCTAGGGTGCAACAAAGTAATGATCATGGTAAAATAGTGGATCATGGTGATATATTATGGTAGGATTCTTGACTTTGTTCACACATTGATTTTGTGACCATATTTTGTTTTTCATCAAACCAATTATTATCTACACAATTATTTGCATTATAGTACTACATGTATAATAAAAAAATTCTTTGGATTTTATCAATGTTTACTCAATCTAAGTCACACTCAATAAATGTATAAATTTGTGGTAGAGAAATATATAACTAGTTATAATAGAAATCTTAAACCCTAGATTTGAAAATGGAGTTATGACTAAGAAGATATAGCTTGTTCTAGGGGTTTGGTGGACCTGCCCTCTCTTACTCCTTTAGGTTGGAGAGAGTTGTACCAAGTGACTTGCTAGATGCTAATGTGAATATGTGATTGTTATCAGGCATGTCAACTTAGACATAATTAGTTGAGACCATCGGGTTGGAGGCTTAACCTATTTACATCACTAACACACCTAGTAATAACCTCCAAGATATTTATATGTATGATCTTAATACCTTTAGAGATTTCTAGCATGAATTATTGGTTGAAATCTTTTATGGGGTGTAGAGTAGTTGGTTGGCAGTGTATGGATGGTTATATTTTGACCACTAAATCCTATTTTAAGGTGTGGAGTGTTGTAACACATCAATACTTGACCCCACTACCTTGGAAAATCCTAATTCCATGGGTTGAGTGTCACTGAGATAAATTAGGAGAAAAACCCAAACATGGTGTAAGTTATACCATATAGGGCCTAAGTAGGGTATTTATAATAGAAGGTCTTAGATGCGGGTACTAATGGATAAATAATTGTAAACTTTTCATGATTAACTCTAGTTCACATAATATAATGCAATGAATACACATAAGTTTAGGACTGAATTAGATATGTGTAACATATGTTTTGGTGACCCATGTAGTGATAAAAAAACATCTAATTCAAAATAAATGTCCAATGCATGTAAACAAATATATGAATAAAAAATAATCCATTTAAAAGAACTAATTTCACCAACAAGTCTAATAACGTGTTAATCAAAATATAGTATCCATAAATCAATGATAAGCTTAGAAATGCCTAAATAGACATAGATGAAACAATATCAATTTAGTTTTTCTTCTCTGATTTATAGTGTATTAGGTTGTTTGGAATCTACACACAAAAAAGATTTTAGGAATCAACAATTATAGAATTTAAGTTAATAAACATCTATTTTGAGATGTAAGTGTAAGTATTTGGGATGGAATCATATGTAGGGGATAATTCTACCATTTTACCATTTTCACAAGTGTAAGTTTAAAATTGGTTTTCTAGATTTTTCCTAAGGTTACGTGAGAGAAAGGAATTGTCAAAATTGAAATTTGAGAATTAAGGAATGTAGGAAATGATAAATAATTTAATAGGTTAGTTAACCTCAAAATCATGATTTAGTACACATAAAAGTGTCAAAACTTAAAAGCAACACACAATTTGGATTCCTCACCCCTCACCTAAAAATTCCAAGTAAAGCCAATATCAATTTCTCGATCAACTTGACAAGGAATATATATATATATATATATATATATATATATATATATATATAATAGAAGTAAACCTATATAGTTCTATGTATTTAATGTGTTGATCTGATGTCATGCCAGATTTCCTTTTTCTTTCAGCTAGAGAAGGCCATATTGGGCCGTCTAGTATTGATTGAACAAACGAAGACTCATCTCCTACCTCAGGTAGGAGACATCAATGTCCAAAACAAGAACAATTTATCACCAATTTCTTGATTCACTTCTTTCTCACTCCTTGATTAACCAAACTCCACAAACATCATGTTCTTCAACACACATTAGGGATTAATTAAAACCCTAGTTATTTTTATTTCTCAATACACCCAATTTTTCTCTCAAGATTCTCCAAACCTTTGTCATCTCTCCAACATTTTTTATCGAGTGTCAATTTCTTTTGAGATATTGTGTTTTGCCACTGCCAACTCAATCTTATTTCCACTACAAACACTTTCTTCCCTGATGCCTTGCTTCACCGGGACATGATTCCATCAGTGATAAACTTTGTTGAACCACCTTCTTTGTGGTTTATACACTGATTTCACTTACTTTCCTCCCCTCCTCCACCCCATCAATATTGGCCTACAAACTTTAGGGAAAGAGCTCTCTAACATGTTTAGAAAAAGGTATAGGAAGATTCCTATACACTTTTTTCTGTTCCAAATTTCCCCCCTTACCCATTTTTTCCCTTCATTTTCTCACAAAGGAAAAATAATATTTTTGCCATTTTGATTTATTCAGATGCTTGTTTGAATTATGTGCACTTGTGAATCTACTACACTTTCATTCTCAATCATTATGATTAATGATATCAATAGTCAAGACATATCGATCTTTGGTAAATTTTCTTTCACTTGGATCAGTAAGTACTATTAACTTGTAAAATGTGTAGTGATTTCTTGGAACCTCAAAAAAATACAAATAAACATGTTTTTATAATTGGAAAAATATTATCCATCTAATGACGTGTTTTTATAACACAATTTCAAAACAATAAAGGTGTAAGTTTTAGAGTTTTTCAAAATTAACCAGAACTTGAAGAATGCATGTGATTTTGATTTGTCAGAAAAAGAAGTTATTTTAGGATTGTGAGACTTTTCTATACAAGATGGTACATATTTTGGTAACCTAACTCAGTAAATAGAAAAAGGCAATTTTAGGGTGTATGTTATTAATGAGAGTTAAAACCTAAGTTCATCAATATGTTTAATAGGTGGATCAAAACCCTATTATAGAATTAGGGCTTGACCGTGGATGCTTTTAAAATGGTGAATATGATATCTTGCATCCTTTTTGAGTCATAATTGGACAAACACCTATCTTTCATCACTCTTATGATCTTTTTGAAATATGCATGTCGATTTTCTCATTGAGATCTATGTGACTTATTTTGGTTTCAAACCTTGGAATTTATCATATGATGTCATTTCTTAGTTGACATTGCAATTTTGGTATCTAAGATTTGTAAATAGAACATCCTTTCTAAAATTATACATGTTTGGTGAGATTGAATTATACTATGCCAATTGCAAAAATAGAAACCCTAACTTTCCATGTGATTTCTTATCATTTCTTTAAGTGTTACTTAAATGTACATATTTTATAATTGATCCATTCTAATGAAGTAATCGTAGAATGGAATACTATGCAATAAGTCAAAATAGAGTCTAATCTTGCTTTTCTATTTGTAAGAACAGAATTTATGATGACCGGAATAACTTAATCAATTTGTACACTTCAGGTGGTAATCCATGTAGTGTGATTTGGAATTTAGTGGTGATACCTATTCCATATTTTTGAGTGGTGATGCCTATTTAAAATTTTTGGAACTAGGTGGTTATGCATGATCCTGAGTAATTGGGAGGTGATGCCCTTTACTCATTTTTGGGTGATTTTCCCATTGTTTGAGGTGGCGATGTCTCTGGTATTTTATATTGGGTTGTGATGCCCACTAATTTGTGGTGTTCATTCCATGAAATTTATTCTAGTCGTTTCATAATTAATTGCATGCTAATCTTTGTTGTTCATTGTATATCAAGATTTGACCTTATCCCTTTACACTTCAATATCATCTTGTAAATGATTCTTTTGACATACATTTGGATGGTTTCATATCTCTCTTTGTTTGAGAGCCTTGATCTATTATTTAATATCCATTTCCTTCTTATTTCCCAACTCCCTAATTTCTGCACATATCGGGTTTGCTTGACATTTTCCACCTTCGCTTTTCTTGTGGTATTTTCTTTTAATCTCTTGGGCAATTAAGATGTTGAAAGGATGACTATGTTGACCTATACATGCACATGTCTGGATGTTGTTTGGGATATAGAGTCGGAGTGGTTGTATTACCCTCTACATACAAGATAAGTGATACAACTTTTACTTTCTGTACTAGCCCATATGGGTGTCAACTTTGCAATCTAATAAAATTGTGCAGTTAGAAATATTTTATTCCACTACTCTTTTTTGTGTTTTGAACATACTAAATTGAATCAAACGGATCATATTCCCATGCAAAAATTTATGTTGGTGTTTGGAATTTGGATTATTCATTATATTTGATTAAGGAGTAGATCCCCTCTTAGGCCTCACTCCTTACAACAATTCCTTTTCCAATGTCTAAATTGGTTATAGTGATGACAAATGTCTTCCTTTCCCACTCCTCCATTCGATTTAAGTATAGAAGATTTAGACTTTTGGTAAGACTTATGTCTCATCTTGGCTTGTTGTTTACCTTAAAGTTATTGAACATTAATAGGGATTTGGTTATGTCTTTTTATATTTTAGTATCATCCATTCTTAACATGAAAACAAATTGTGACAATAACCTAGAAAAATGGTTCATGATGATATGTGACAAAATGATTATAAGATTCGAGAAACAATTTTATAAAGCCCCTAACCTTGATTTTTGGTTGAGGATGCTTAATTATGATAATTGGATGCTTAAAAACTTACTTAAACCCTAACATGTGCTTTGATATCATGTGACAAGCTTAAGTTTCAATTGTGGTCCAGTTTGGACATTATTTGAGCAAGTTATGCAATTTTATGCTTATTTTGGGCTTTTCTACAATTTACTCATATCGAGTGTTTTTTCTTGTAATTTTTCACATGCATGTTGTTCCTTATATGTTTTCTTATATTTATTGAGTTAGTTGTGCCTTAGGGCGCCTATATGCACCTTGGTTTGATGGTGACACTTGTCTAGGATTGAGTTAGGATTTCCCTCTCATGGATGATCTACCTTGAGCGTTGGGACTTGATGGTTTTCTTTGTGACTAGTGGCAATCATTGTGAGTTGGGAACTGATGGGTTCCCTTGATTTGTGAGGGTTGATGTTTTCCCTTCTTAGATCTCCTTGGGTCGGTGGTTCACCTTGTGGAGGTGCTCAAACTATTGTTTTTCACCCTTGTGACCTAAGATACCTAAACCAATGGTACCCCTATAGTGGGAGGTCGATGGACACCCTAGGAGTCAAGACGTGATGGCCCTCTTGAGTCCCAAAACTTATGGACATGCTGTTTTGCATGTACATGATGCTTTAGGCCATGTACACATGGAAAGCATGGTAGGACACATTAGCCCTCTCTTCTCTCTCACCCATAGTTATATAAATCTCCCTCCTTCCATGCAAATGAACCCTTTGTACCCCCTTTCTTCTTCCTTTCTATCTAGATATTGTTCTCCTTTGCTTGGTGGTGAATAAGTGTTATAACCTCAATTTCTTGAAAAATGTAATTCTCTTTTAATGAATAAATGAAATCTTTTTCTTTGATTTGCAATGTATTTCGTATGTAATGGCCTTGATTGATTGATGGTGGGCTTTGTTGGCCATTGAGCCCAATTGAAAAGAAAAGGGAATTAAAAAGGAAAATAAATTGATTAATAAGAGGGAAATATGAGTAATTGACAATTAAAAGAGGATAAAGGCAAATAGATGTTCCCTAATATGGGGATCCATGCCTTTGAGATTTCTTGAGGTTCAAGGGACCCAAAATAACAAGATAATCACAAAGGAAAAAAGAATACAAATTAATTTGGATTAATTAATGAGAGAACTTGGGAGAGAAGGAAGCTTTCTCATCCATTGCTTTTTGTTTCCCAAATTTCGTACAAAGTTAGGAAATAATAAAAGGAATGTTCCCTTAAAATTTGAGCTAAATAGGAGTTATGGTTTGGGAGATATCAATTTTCCAAGTTATCTCCAATTTGGGAATTATTCTGAATTAAAGCAATAAATCTTTTCCCTTGTGTTTGATCGTGGGCGATGAGATCCGTTGGATCTTAATCCAACGATGGACAATCATCGTCTAAGTCCCAAGTGGACTAGGACTCTGCAAGTTCCAGGGGAACTTTCCCACCCTGTTTTCTTGCGATCCAATGGACATGCCAACTTGGTGTTGGTCCCATTGGATTCAGGAGGGGAAATCGCGAAGGTTCCCTCCTAATTTTATTGGGTTTAGTCGCCATTTGTGGAAACGCCCAAAATAGGCAATGCCTGCCTCGACCCTATATATAGGGGAGGATGAGAGAGGGCACCAGCACCTTGTTTTTCTAGCCCAACCTCTGCGGAAGAGCACGAGGAACAGTTATGTGTGATCAATTGGGCCATCCACCCTAACCTGCACCTCGAGTCAGCGGTAGACCTCGCCGGAGTACCGGCGAGTAAGGGAGGATCGCTGCGCACCTTTGGTGAGCAATTGCACCCACGAGTGAGTTCGGCCGAGGGAGATGAAGCTCCCAATCCAAGTAGTTCGTTCACAGGAGGCCGAGATCCGAGAGTCAACCCTTGAGTTGACCATCACACACCTGTTGTGCTCGACACGAGGAAGAAGAAGAAGGCCCTGGTCTTTTACCGAAATAATCCTCCACGCCTTCAGTAAAGGTAAGGACGTTTCCGTCCTTTGGTCGTTTTGTTTGCAATGTTGAGGGCGTGTGTATCCACGGTCGTTGGATCCTTAGTGGATCCGCAGACCATGGATTAGGCGGCCCTGGTTTTTCTAGAAAATAGCAAATAGACAATAAAAAGAGTTTTCTTGTTAAAAATCGTATCTTGAGCTAGGAACCTCAGATGGGGGAAGTTAATACATAAAAAATGATCAGAAAAATGTGAGGAATATGTTAAAAATGGTTTGGACATATAAATCTATATATTTTTGCAAAAGTGTATAATTTGATGGGAAAAGTGTTAATTTGTAATTAGAAAACCCTAATTGTTAACCAAAGATGGTTTTAATCTTGCAATTAGGTTAATTCACACATGGTTAACTTGATAAAGATAAAGATGGTTTTTAACCTGTTTTGATGATAGAATTACAAGGTTTAGGGTTTTTAACTCAATATATTGATTAATATGTTTAGAAACCCTAAATTAGAGGAAAAGAAAAGAAAAGTGCTCATAAACTGAAATTAGGGTTTCCTGTTGCTAAAAGATGAATCTAGAATCTTTTGTAAAAGAAAAATGAAATAGTTAGGGTTTGTAAGTGATTTTGTGAAATTAGGGTTTAAAGTAATAAAGATGAATTGGAACCCTAATTATGCTCAAAGCCCTAAAAAGGGCAAATAACCTAGGAAACAACTAGGATTAATGGATCAAGATGATGTGATTAATGATAGAGAAATTGCATGTATTTTCAGGATCAACCTGTGCATACTTGCTTGAATTCTTGATTGGTTATTTTTGCATTCAATTTTCTTAACAGGTATGTGGTTACGCCTATGAATACCCTGAATTACATTCTCGTGGATTTTTGAGGTTTTATCGATGACTTGAATTAAACTGTTGGATGCATTTAATTCTTTCAATTTATAATGTGAATATGACTATTAGCTTTATAGATTGACCTAGTAAATGGCTACCAATGGGGTAGGTCCATCAGGTCATTAAATGACTTAGTACATGGATACCAATGGGGTAGGTCCATCAAGTCATCATGAGTCAGGGATTGGGATACCTTTGGGTAGGACCATGCGACTCCATAACCCTAAGAATTGGCTACATGTGTGGTAGGGCCATGGGGGTAAGGATCTACCACATGAGAGAGGTAGTATTCATGTCCACTGTAGGGACAACACAGAGATAGGGGATAGGAAAGGATTGAGTAGTATCGCTTAAAATGTAATCTTGGATGTTAAAGGATATTTGAATGACTACATTGTTAACATAGTTGCACAATTATTGTTTACCCCACATACCAGCTTCGGTTGATCGTTGTTTTGTTTGTCAGCATTTTAGGTACAACCCTGAAATGAACAAATAGTAAAGTGACACATTGTGAAACTAAGAAATAACGTGCAAGGAGGATTAGATAGATTAATTCAAGCTCTGGATAGATAGATTTCCAAAGTTTTTCAAAGGTAAGTAAAGTTTTAATTGTATACCCAATTCCAGTTTAGTTAGTAGAATTTCATAATTATTGTTGATTATTTGTTGAACCTTTGATCATGTTAATTGAATAACGGCTGTGACCTTCGGGTCTCCCTTAATTGGGGGTTATCGGGAGGCGGGGTTGTTACAATAAGGTTCTCGAGGTAGAAGAAGGTGGTCGATCTACCTTGCATGTGCAACTATTGTTTGGATCTACCCTCTCCTTGAGCTTGAGGAGCTTCCTAAGCTTATTCTTGACCTAAGTAAGTAAGATCTCCCTCCTTACCTTCATTTTCTTTTCTATCATACCTTCTCCTCTCTTCTTCTTGGTCATACCCATGGTGTTCCATGGTGGAGCTTCTTGGGAATACATGCACAGAGAAAGGCAACGGAAACACAATTTTTATCAATCTGTATTCCCATAATAGCAAGATCACGTCAACTACTACGAAATAAGAAGGATGGTTTAACGAGTTTATACTTGGTCTTGGAACAAGCCCAATGACTACAACACATTGCAATGCAACTATCTTCTAGTTTATCTTGGACGACATTTGTGCAGCTCCTGGTCTTCACCACAAACAACATACCCGAACAACGTCTGCAAAAACTCATGTCCTCACCATGGACTATAGGCTGATGTTTCCCTTCAAGAAGAAACCAAAGGACTCCTACCTCTAGAGTAGTCTACACAGACCACCTAGAACTCATGTCATTCTAGTATAATGGATACAAAGGAGTTGTCTCACCCATTGGTGTGCTAGTCACCAACTTGCTCTCCCACAACATTGATCCTCAATTGTTCTCTCCCTCGCTATCCCTCCCTTTGTGAGGTAGGACTTGCTTGGGCTCTCTACTGGTTACCATAATGAGAGAGGACAATGATTGTTAGAGCAACTGATTCTCAATTGTGTGTGTTGGAAATCCCCCCAATACCCCTCTATTTATAGATAGGGTTAGGGCCAGGGTTCCTGATTGAAGTGGGAGTGGAAGGGACCGAAATATCATGAAATTCACAACCTGTAAAATCCAAAAAGGTCATTTTGCAACCGAAACGGTTATCTCACATGCGACCCAATCAGTTCATGGCCCAAATTTCTCATTTTTTTCATGTTCCCTAATTGCATATGAATTTGGAAAATTTGTTTCCAATTAATGCAAACATTAATTCCTTGTACCAATCAAATTGTACAAGTGAAATGAGTAATCTTTATCACAATTTGAGAAAGTCACTAGAACCTTTCACCGACACAACTGAGTTGATCGGTTCAGTAGGTGAACTGGTTGTATCGCTCAACCTGATCTAATCGGTTCATCTAGTGAGTCAATCGGTTGGTGCCTTATTCATGTAGAACTTTAGCCAATTCAGATCCAATCAGCTTGACACTCCAAATGGCCATATCACTGGGTGATTCGATCATCTGGTAGTCCAGTCAGATGATTTATTGTGTGAATTGAGTACCTAAACATATTAGTAATCAATTTGTTCATCATTCATTATTAAACTCCTCTTCTAGATGTGTTCTTATGTGTGTGACCCTATAGATCCCATATCACGTTGGCAATGAATGTCCATAACTATCTTATGACATCACAAGCAGTAAATAATGCCTAGTCACACATCAGTGCTACCCAATTGAATGGAAAGTTGGAGAATAACTTCAACCTACAATCTGCGTAAGGTGTTGTAGTGATTATACAATTCCTTTGTCTCTGATATCTGGAATGAACTCAAGACATGGAATCATCTTCTCTTAATGTTCAATCCATGTTCCTTGAACCAAGAGCAGACTGTCTAAGATAATGTGACCTCAATATCATATATTAACCCACATGTGCATTCACATGCATTTGTCAATCTCACTTATCAAGTGGCTAGGATTTCAAAAACGAATAGGAGGGACAAATCCCATCTACATCACTCACATTCAATCCCCATGTGTCAAAGCTACCCAATCATCACCTTTATTGTAATCCATATTATAGGATTACGTTTGATGATGTCAAACTATACCGAACGACATGTGATGAGTGTAGTCACATTAGGTCTAAGAACCACAATCACCATCTTCACTATGAGATATGATTATGAACACCAATGATGGTTTCCATGTGTCATTCTCAAGGTGGGTTTGTCTGATACATTGTTCCCTAACATGTATCTGTGTGCTTTCTTTGATGACTAATGATATTCTATCATCAACCAACTCACACTCCATCCTTATGTGTTATTGGTGTTTTTCTGCCTTCCACAATAACAACCAACTAGAGACATAATAAGAATGTGCATACTCTTAACATTTGTATGCTCTCATTGTTCATGTCTTATACTTGAAGACATACATCATTGAGTATTGTCATTCTTTAGACATTCATAATGTTTCTTCATTATCTCATAATTGAGTGGGACAGAATGAATTGGAAGCTTGCCTTTATGATTGTTAATCAAATCCTTTATTTTGTATGGCATGTCAATCATCATATGATTGGATATTTGGGCATACCTTACCAACAAACTCCCACTTGCACTTGGAGCCAATCACCCATGAATCTCATTCTTAGTGATCTAAACATGTCCACCATGTTTTTGTAGTGCAAGTGCTAATCTAGTGGGTTAGCAACATTTTGATATTAGTCGGTACATTTCATGTTTCTTATCTCTTCGCTATAATATGAAACTACAGTAATATGAAATCTGACATTCCTAGCCTAACAAGTAGATCCATTGTTGTCACAATATCTCTGTTGAGTCATCAATGGATGGAAAATCTATAAGTTCATCATATGAACTTCTAGATCCATACAATATCACTTTGTGTTCATAATACAAGTATACTCGGATTCTATTGTAGAATAGAATTATTGACTATTAGTTCGGAACCCTTCCAACTATCAACATTTTTTCTTTAAATCAAACATTTTTTATTGTGATCACTTTTGTCATTACGAAAGCTTGCATCATTTAACCCCTTAACTGAACTCTTCCTTAACTACTATTTCTATTTACTAACAATCCATCCTTAAGTTCTTCTGAAGTACTAATGGATATCTTTAATGACATTCCAATAACCCTTATTGAAATGTAGTATCGTTTTTTCATGTTCAATACATACAAGATTATACGGGATAAGCACATTTATAGCATTCATGATAGGTCCATTGATACAACATATATGATCTTATCTATGACATTTCCATTCTTCTAAAGAATTGGAAGCTATATTTCATGAGAAACTAATCCAAATTATCTCTCATTTAATCCTTTTGTACTGAAATCTTTCAACGTCTTGCTATTGTATGTTTTCAAACTTACATTGTGAATCTTTCAAGAATTATCTCTATAGGTCTTGATCCCTATATCATAAGATATTTCCCCTAATCCTTCATTGCTGAAGGGGTTTTCATGCCATTTCTCAATATTCACAATATTGAGATGTTATTCCTCATCATATGTGGAATATTCATATATGATTCCACTAAATCTTTTGAATCACAAATTTCATCTTTTGTCTTGATTCAAGTCAAACTCTTGATTGTCTTGTCAAGTCTTAAGATCTCGCCTCTGAGATGTTTGTTTTAATCCTAGATTGAACTTTGTAGTTCATAGACTTTATTTGCATTTATTAAGTTATAAAACCTTTAGGTTGTGTCACATACAAATCCTCTCATATATTACTTTAAGGGATCCAATTTTAATCTTCATACGCTAAATCTCATAGCCCATTTTAACTACAACAAGCATGACACTTGGTAAAGGAATCTCTATCATGTTCAACAACTTGAACTGATTTAAAAACCTTTTTAACCAATTTTTCCTTTTATGTCATCCATATAGGTCTTTTCTACAAGATCCTAATGCACCCTTTAGGTATTACCCCTTTAGGTGTCACTACCAAGTTCCTACCTTGCTAGCTTACATGAACTTCAAAAACATTTTGAGCCATTACTCAGATTATGGTTCTCAATAGCTTCTAGTTGATTAGTTGGCTCATCTTCTTATGACCAACCTGTTTGATTAGTTGGATTCACAATCCTCCAATCTCAGATATTATCTACTAGAACTATTTTGTTATGTGTCATATGATGAATTTGAGATCCCACAACAACTTGTGATTCTCTTAGTTCTCAATGTACCTATTTGTTGACCTCAAACATTTTGAGCTCTACTTTTAGTCCCACTGATTCTTTAGGAACTCAGTTATCCTACCAACAAAACAATTTTGTCACTGGATTGGGATTAATAGTAACATTCAACAATTATGGTTTGTGGATAAACCTTTTCAAGAAACTATTTTCTCAATTGATTTTTCAATCCTTTAGACATATTGGGACATTCCCATATCATATCATATATGATGTCTTATAAACCATTCAGACAGTACATCATTTATGATAGGTATATATTTATGAGGATATAAGAAGATTAGATTAATTGATAATCATATCATGACTCATCATGGTATGATTCCTTCATTTTGACACATCATCATGTTCATATGGATTTGATTTGTGATATACTATCACAGTTCTTTCCTGAAGGTTCTCAAGGTATTGATGTAAAGTATCTCAACTTTTGATCTCATCAAAGTTTCTTAATACTTTTGTCAAAGTTGTATTTCATTTATAATCTACTTGAACACTTTAAGAGATATATGTTGCTATTTTACTGAGTACGTATCATCATATTACCAGTAAATGAAATGAATTATAAGTGACCATCTATAGCATTCATTCCATAAGATCCTCATGCATCATATGAATGAGGTCTAGTGGAAGGCTTATCCTCCCACTACATTTAGTGAAGGATGTTATGTCACATTGTGTGTAAGTAAGACTTGCACTTCTCCTTAGGTTCAATAACCAAGGGAATCTAGATTAACATCAATATGTATTCTAGATATTCATTTCTTATATAAGTCCAAGGTGACCATTTTTTATGATTGTTTTGAGTTATCAATCATAATCCTTTGGTATGAATGTTATAAACATTCATCTTGAGATTCTTTTATTCAAAGACAATCTAGATGTTTGGGCATTGCCATACAAGATCATATCTTTTAAAATAGAAGCATCAACAAATTACTTTATTGATTTATCATCCTTGTCATACAAGATGCATAAAGTAAATGTTTCTATTTATTGGCATAATGAAATAGTAGTTCAACTAACTCTATTGCATGCCCAATGGTATAAGATAAATTTAAATACAGACTAAAGCTTTCACAACTCTTGCTCCACCTTATCCATCTTTGTCCTTTCATGAAAGCTTTCACTTCTTGTTAGATCATGCACATCAAGTATGTCAGATCTCTTTTATGATATCATATACCAAGAAGAAGTAATCAAATTTATCTTATAACATTTATACCTGAAGTGGAGGCCTCATTGCCTTCCTTCTTCTTCTTTAGTTCCTCCAATCAGAGTGGGAAATTTCTTTTCCAATTTACGGACTGGTGACCATGGTGGCAATCACCTATTTTCTTCAGTCCTCCCTTTGCGTTGAGATCTGAAGACTTGGGCTTCTGGATAGCTTTAGAACTCTTCTTAGCTTTGGTTTTGCCTTTAGACTTCCCCTTTGTCTTGCTTATCACAATCACATACTTGGGCTTGTCTTTCTTCATTTGTTCCTCAATTGTTCTCAACATGCCCAACAACTCTGTAAATGGCTTGTCAAAGTCATTCATGTTATAGTTCCTAACAAACTGACTGTATGAAAAAGGAAGGGATCACATAATCACATTAGTGGCCAACTCTTGATCAAAGAGGAATCCCAGTCTATCTAGGTTCTCCACATACCCAATGAGCTTGAGTACATGAGGACCTAATGGGTCTCCTTCTGCCATGTTGCACTTGAACAACGCCTTGGAGACATTGTATCTCTCTTGTCTTTCATGATCTTGGATCATGTTCATGAGATGTACGACCATCTCAATCACATACATGTTCTCATGGTACCTCTACAAATCATAGTTCACAAAGCATAACATCAGACACTTGACATCCACACCATTTTTAGTATGCTTATTGTAAGCATCCCTGTTAGCCCTAGGTGCAGCTGGGAGGGATTCATCGGGTTCTGGTGTCTCCATGACATAGAGCTTGCGCTCCTATGTGAGAATGATTCTCAACATCCTGAACCATTAATGGAAGTTGTTCCCACTTAGCTTGTCCTTCTCAAGGACCAATCACAGAGAAAAGTGATTGTTGTTTGTTGCCATTTGGTTTTTGTAATTTTTTTTTCAAAAACTCATTTTAAATTTGATTTGATTGATTAAAATCTGACAATATTGATTAGGTCTTCAATTAACTATTGGTCTAATTATTTTTATCAAATTTATAACCCTTGAGTATCAATTCAGAAAGTTGTAGCGAATCATTTTTTTAATGAGCAAGATTCAAAATGGTTCTATTATCACCCCGACCAACTCCACAATAAATAATCAACCATTAAGGTAGGAAATTTGCCAATTGCATCACATGCAATTCTTGATAGATAATATGTGCAAATCCTTGCCATAATTATCGGTATGCCTTTGGGCCTAGACGCTCTAAGAATCACCAGTTAAGCCTGACCCAAAAGAAAAAATAATAATAATGCCCCCCACTTTCGCGACACCTACATTCTTACCATCACACTTCTACAAGATAGATAGTGCAGCACACTTTGGTGTAACCTACACTTGGTCGATCAAGCTTTTCATGTGTGTCATTTGTTGGAAAGCATCTTAGACTTAATATGTCTGATTGAGGGATTTATATTATATATATACATATATTGTATCCAATCACCATATATATATAGTATGTATCATATACATGCTATATCCCACAATGTAAACATGCAATATAAAATAAAAGCAATGGTTATGGCCATGTCTACTGTAATTCCTTAGAGACATAAGGAATTATTACCATCGAGGTCAATCATCACATCATATGTATGAACTTGTTGTTGGTGTAGATTTGTGTTTGCCAATTCAGGTTGATCGGTTCAACCCTTGAACTGGTTTTCTTGCCTCTTGGCCAGTCGAATGGTTACCTGAAATGGTTGTGTGGCCTCCTGTCCAACCAATATCTAGGCTCCTCTAGATGGTCAATTGGGATCACCAGGCCGTCGACTTGCTCCTACAGTCTGTTCTTATTGGTCCTCCAGTTGATCGGCCTACCTAATGTTGATCGTCATCTATGTCGTTGCAAGAAAGGAAACTATCATATTTCCACTAAACTTACTACATTATAAAGAGAAACCTCGAGTTACATTCAAGGGGAGAAAAGGTAGGAAAGAATTAACTTTACATAGGGAATAAGGAGGTAGAGGCTCGATACGCAAACTGAGATAAACATGAATAAAACCAAACCATCCAACCACACACATATGTTGAATTATTGGCATAACCATGCACACATCCATCATGAAAATCACTTTTAGGGCAACGTGTTTAAATTGCATATTAATATCATATCATGTCATATATATATATATATATATATATATATATATATATATATATATATATATATATATATATATATATATTAGTTTGGGGTTATGTGGTCTTTGATCAGATAAGCATATGAGAAGGTTTAAATGTTCACTCTGTATACAATAAATGAAAAATAAAACCAAATATCTGATCATATCAATTATCCCAAGACATAGTAAATTGACATGGGTCTAATATTGTTGGGAAATACAAGCACATAGAAAGGCAGCGGAAACAAAAAAATTATCTATATTTATTCCCATAACACTAAGATTGAATCAACTCCTATGAAATAGGAAGGATGGTTTAACGATATTATACTTGGTCCTAGAGCAAGTCCAATGACTACAACTCGTTGCAATGCAACTATCTTCTAGTTTCTCTTGGATGATGTCTATGCAGCTCTTGGTCTTCACCACAAACAATAGACTCAAACGACGTCTGCAGCAACTCCTGGTCTCGTCGTGGACTGCAGGCTAATGTTGCCCTCTTAGCAGCAACCAAAGGACTCTTGCCTCTAGAGTAGTCCACACATACCACCTAGAACTCTTATCGTTCTAGTAGAATGGATAGGAAGGAGTTGTCTCTCTTGTTGGCATATTAGTCACCAACTTGTTCTCCCACAATAATCATCCTCAGTTGTTCTCTCCCTCGCTATCCCTCTCTTTGTTAGGTAGGACTTGCTTGGGCTCTATTGGTTATCACAACCAGAGAGGACAACGATTGTTAGTGCAACTGATTCTCAATTATTTGTTGGGAAGCCCCCCCCCCTGTACCCCTCTATTTATAGGTGGGGTTAGGGTCATGGTTCCGATTAAAGTGGGAGTGTAAGGGACCAAAAGATCATGAATTTTAGCCACCTCCAAAATCCAAAATGGTCATTTCACAACTGAAACATTTGTATCACATGCGAGCTGATTGGTTCATGGCATGAATCGGTCATTTCGCTTATTTCCTAATCACATATGAATTTGGCAAAGTCATTTCCAATTAATGAAGACGTTAATTCATTATACAAATCAAATTGAACAAGTGAAACAAGTAACCTTTCTCACAATTCGGGGAAGTTGCTAGCACCTTCCACTAGAACAACTAAGCCAAATGGTTCACCAGGTGAACCGGTCATCACTGTCAACATGAGTCGATCGGTTCACCTGGTGAGCCAGTCAGTCGGTGCCTTATTTGTACAAAACTTTAACCAATCTAGTTGTAATCAGACTAAGACTCCAAACGGCTATCTCACTAGGTGAGTCGATCATCTGGTAGTCCAGTCAGCTAATTTGTTGTGTGAATTGAGTACCTAAATATATTAGTAACCAATTCATTTATCATTCATGAGTAAACTACTCTTCTAGATGTGTTCCTATGTGTGTGACCCTATATGTCCCATATGATGTTGGCATTGAATGTCCATAACTATCTTATGACATCAAAAGCAGTGAGAGGTGTCTAGTCACACATCAGTGCGACCCAATTGAATAGAAAGTTGGAGAACAACTTCAACCTACAATCTATGTAAGGTTTTGCAATGATTGTATAATTCCTTTATCTCTGATATCCAGAATGAACATAAGGCATGAAATCATCATTCTCTCAACATTAAATCCATGTTCCTTGAACCAAGATCATAATGTCTAAGATAATGTGACCTCAATATCATTCATAATGTTTCATCATTATTTCATGATTTAGTGGGACATAATGAATTGGAAGTTTGCCTTTATTATTATTAATCAAATCCTTTATTTTATATGCCATGTCAATCATCATATGATTGGCTCTCTGGGCATACCTTACCAACAGAGCTTGTGATAGATCTTGTAGAACACCTCCTTCTTGATTCCTTGACCTAGGGTCTGCTTCCTTATTAGAGAAGGAGCTAGCTTGGTCGAGTGGAGTGTTCAAGCTGTGGTTTTCTTCTCTCTTTCCTCAAGCCTTATTGTTGTTTGGAGCTTCATCTTCATCCCATATGCAAGCTTTATAACGTTTTTCACATTTATTGCTTACTCCTAGCTTGAATGTGCTAGACCTTGCTCTAAAATGATGTTCTAAGTAGAAAGGTAGCATCCTTTGCCTAGGGTTTATGCTTATAAGGTAGTTCTACGGTAGATGATCTTTCAAGATGCTCACCTTAGCTATATGCATGTTTCTACCATAGATTTAGATGTTCTAGACCTTGATTGTGTGTCACAAATGATGGTTTTCCCCCTCAAATGATGGTCAAAACTTAGGGTTTTTGAGCTGATTCTCCTTATTGCTTGCAACTTGATGGTTTGGTTCTTGTTGCTATTCTTCTTGACCTTCTTGTGCCAACTGATGGAATTAACTTAGTTGTTGTTTTGGGTTCTCTCTTGTGCACACAACCAATGGTTTTGTTTCTCCTCACAAACTATCGTTTGGTTCCCTATAACAGATGGTTTTGAGGCCCACTTGTTTTGGTTTCATTCGATGGTTTCCCTTCTTCCACTAGACAATGGTTTCAGTTGGGTTTTAGATATGTTTTTCACCTATTGACCAAAATTAATGGCTTCACTGAGTCCCACATTCAATGGTCTCATTGGGTCATCAACCAATGGTCTCTTTGATTCAACACTCGATGTCTTTTCTGACTAGTCCACAGTCGATGGTGGCACTGGATGCCACAACTGATAGTGGCAATGGATGCCACATCCAATGGTGGATCTCATATCCACAACCAATGGCTTTACTAGGTCATATGTGGTGACTCTTCTAGGTTACAACTTGATGCTTTTACTAGGCATGTGGTTCAAGGTTTTTACTTATATTTCATCCAATGGCTTTGCTATGCAACATCTGATGGTTTTGGGTGAAGCCCATGGTTTGATGGCTTGGTTTTGATGATGTAGAATTGATGGTCATGTGCCCATAACTTTGTAGTTTTACCTTTGCACTTGTATGAATGTAAACTAATAGTCACCATAATGAGTTGATGTGTAGCACTAATCTATCTTATCTTGTTACACCTAACCCTAATACGAATAGGGGAAGATGATGAGTCATACTTATCTACCTTGTGTGATATGTATGATGATGGAATACTCTCTTAATATTGTTGTAACCCTAGTATGTTGCCATATGAACATCATAATCTTCTTAATTCAATGTTATGCTAAGCTCGTGTATCACAAGTATGGTGATGGATTGTTAAGACCTTGGTAAGGCACGAAAAGTTAATGATGATTCTTATAGGGAATGATGTGATGGTATCAATGAATTTTGGGGATGGTTGAGCTCTAATGGAGGTGTGATCATCTTCATGATGTCACAAGGGTTGGTATCCTATAATGGTGTGATGACAAGTATAGAATCATTAATGGCAATGAGCCCCTATAATGTGATATTGTGATCATAGTTATATCTCATACAGTTTATATCTTCTAGAGTTGTTATGTATCAATGCTTGTTAAAAATGAATTAAGCTTTGTATGTTCACTTGTTTGATGTAGCCTTAATTCACCCAATTGGTAATAACTAATCAAGTGAAACCCCAATCATGTAGTGCCATGTGTCATAGAACCATTCGATGTCAGAACTTGGTGGATGGGAAAACAAGTATTCCTAAGGGAAACTTAGAGTACATACTATTGAGTATGTGGGGTGCATGGAAAGTACACCCTTGACATCTTGATCCCAAGGCTATAGAGGGCTATTGCGGTCACGCCTCATATTGAGAGCAGTTGAGGTTGTGTCTCATATATTAGTAAATGTGATGTGATTGAGGACATTTGGGGGTTGCACCTCAGATGATAGGGTTTTATATACCTTGGTTTTGAGCATCATGACCTTTATACTAAGGATGGGCTGGTGTTAGCAGCTTGACTATTGTGTCACTACCTTTCACCTTTACTGGCCGAGGGTGGGAGATCTTAGGACATTGACTCTCCTAGGTCTTATACAGAACTGAATAGCACTTCGTGTGTTCAGTTGGAGTCTGAGTGGTATACCTCACTCACCGTAGGGATTAATAAAAGATGTAACTCAGCCGTGTAGTATATCCGATAGGGTTAAAATTGCTTCACATTGTTTGTTACCCTTGCCTTGATTCTTATAATGCTAGTTGTTTTATAATGATATCATAGTAATCAACTATTATTTATGATAGTTTTATCTATTCCTTCATATAACTTTCTGGTCATACCTATTTCTATGCCTATCTATTTAGCTTAACTTAACTTGCTTAATCTACCTAATTAGATAACTTGATGTAATTAGTAATTGTTGTTGAGAGTTATATCTCTATTGGGACATGGGTTTCACCTCGTGGGCCACCACATCATTTTAGGTAGTCTTCAACGACATGGTTAGGTTTGTGGAGGTGAAGAAGAGAAGGTTGGAGAGCAGTATGAGTAGAAGGTTGGCTAGTAGTTAGTAGTGTCCTAGAGTCATCCCTGTACTCTTAGGTCCAGGCAGGGGATTGAAAAACACTAGAGGGGGGGGTGAATAGAGTTTTTAAGTATAATTTTAACAATTATTGAACTCAAGCAATCAACCACAAGAATATTGGACAAGGGGACAAGGATTTAGAGTGGTTCCAACTTTAGCAAATACTAAAGTTGTCAGTCCACTACCCGGTTGCTTACCCAACCGGGATTTAGAAAGAATTTAATTTTATTACCTCGCAAGGACTTTACATAAAATTACAATTCTCTCCCTAAACCCTTCAAGCAGCCTTCACCTAGAAGTAATCGCCCAACCTTGAAGCAGCCTTCACCTAGAAGTAATTGCACCACCTTGAAGCAGCCTTCCTCCTGAAGTAGCTTCCCGTTGCAATAGCCTTCTTGAAGTAGCTTCCCGTGCGATAGCCTTCTTGAAGTAGCTTGAAGTCCACCTTCTCCTCCGAGAAGAACCTTCTCCAATCTGCAGCCTCCAACCCTAGGAGTAGCAAGGAGAATACAAAGAATAAAAGGAACAAGAAGGAAAATAGAAATTACAACTTATCCTTTTAAGCACAAGGCTTGATTTGCCTATATCAAGCGTATTGATCTCCTAACCAATGAGTGCAGAAGTGTAAGTGTTGTGATAAGGAGATGCTAGCCTATAGGACATGAAATGGGAGAAATGGGAATGAATAGCAAATGTAGGAAATGCTCTATTGCTCAAAACAGTATTGCCAATGTGTATTCAAGCTCAAGTATAGCACAAGTGTAGCTTAGGTGTATTTTGGTGTCCTAAGGCATGTCCTATTTATAGGAATGGCCTATGGATGCTTAAGGACGTTCTAAACAACTTCTAGGGGTTTCTAAGTGCTTAACTAGCCGTTAGGTATAAGTTAGGTGCGTTAGTAACGGCTAGTTGCTTTATTCTGCAGTTGCTGTCAGAGACCATCTCGGTCGACAATTTGTCGACCGAGATACCTACTCGGTCGAAGTTTTGTCGACCGACGGGCTCTCTGGATCAACGTTCATTTGCGACTGCCAACTACCTTGTCAGCTGTGTCTAACGGCTACTTGGGTCATTCTCGGTCGAGAAGTTTGTCGACCGAAAGTGTCTCGGTCGAGGAGTTTGGTCGACCGAGATTGACCCTGTTTCAATCTTTCAATTTAGGCACTAAGTATATGTATGAGTGTGCATATGTGATCCTATTTGAAAGGGATGACCTATCTAAGTGTGGTGATTGGCTAGGGAAGATCTAACGCTTGATTTACATGAAATCTAAGTACTTGTACATTATATATTTGTACAAGTTTACAATTGATTACATTGTATGACTTTTACAATCATTCAAGCGTATAGTTTCCTAGAGCTTTGTCATCCACTTAATTCCTGCAACACTCAAGTAGCACGTTAGATCAACAAGAATGAAATGTTTGTCATCATCGAAACAAAGGGATTTATCATAATGCCCAATTTATCCAACAATCTCCCCCTTTTTGAAGATGACAAACATTTCCTAAATATGAAATAAGGAAATATAAAGCATGTGAGTTTCATACCTGAAAATTACCTTTTGTAGCCATTCATGTTTTGCAAGTGAGTGCTGGCCAAGATGTTATGAAACTCATTTATATTTTTGATTTTATATTCTTTCTCCCCCTTTGTCATTTCAAAAAGATATCCAAGTTGAATATTTTATTTTTCTTCTCCCCCTTAATTTTATATTATGCTCCCCTTAAATAGATATCCTATTAGGAACATGGATTTAATATCATTTTTGTCTAATTTATCCACAATTTGTTTCTCAATCATTTGCAAAGGATGTTAAGCCTTGAAATGATATGAGATTCCTTTAAGCTTATGATGAATGTATATTGATTTCTCATCTATCAAGGGATGTTAAGCCCTAGGAATTAAATGAGAATCCTTTAATCTTAGATTACATAAAAATATTTCCAACTAAATGCAAGGGATGTTAAGCCCGGATTTGTTTAGAGAGTTCCTTTAAGTACAAGATATATCATTTTTATGATATTCATAGATTTCTTCATAATCAAGAGTAAAAGTACTAAGGTCGTAACAAGCTTCAATTGATGTTTACAATGTTTTTGTAATCAATTAATCCAATTTGTTGTTATGAGCTCCCCCTTAATCTTACAATTAAAGCAATTTAAAGCTTCTAAGATCACAAATGATTTTAAATTTTGATTTTGACTTTTATCAAAAGTATACTAAGATTAAGTACAATAAAATGATGTCCAAATAAGCATTTTGTCAAAGCTTATTTTAGGTCGCCCTTGACTACGACCATAGCGCCCATTGGTTAAATTACATTTCAACCAAGAGGCATAAATTGCAGATTTCCAATTAAGCATTCATATCAATTTTTGATGCATGTTTAAGTGATACTCAAATATAAAAACATGAAAGCACGATGAGTATTTCAAATCTTTTAAAGATACCAATTGAAAATTTTTATTAACATTGTGCTCTTTGCAAACATTTCTAAGAGATATATCACTAATGAATCATTTTGCTTGCCTACGTAATGATAGAACAATAAAAGCATATAATGATAAAACAGAAATTTCCTTTAAACTAAGCATAATTTTAGTTTTTGACTTAAATTATTTAGAGAATAAACCAAATTAATCTCATATAAACTTTCAAGGATGATTTCCATGATTTATACTTTATTGTATAGTTATTAATCACAAATAGATAGCAATTTTGATCAATTTCAGCAATTTTACAGCAGTCTGAAAATCAGTGACATGCTCGGTCGACAATTTCTCGACCGAATGTTCACTTGGTCGACAAATTCTCGACCGACTAAGTTTCTGGAATATGTTCAGAACTGTTAATCGATTTCAAACAAAAAGAGATAATGCAAATTAGAGCTCAATTTTGTTGAGATAAGACATTATGATATCAAGAATCAGTTTAGGTCAAATCTCAACTAGTTAATTTTAAGCTACTAAGTCTTAGGAAACCAAGCTAACTCATCATTACTTTTCTTATATGGGCATGAAAATGAATAATGTCCAAGACGCATGCAGTAATAATAACTAATAGAGTCAACTTCATTTCTCTTTCTAGGAATTGTGTTCCTAGGTACAAACATAATCTTAGTCTTGGATGCTTTAACTCTTTTGGGTTTATTTATCCTTGGATCATATCCTAATCCTCTTCTTCCATTATAACTAGAGGAAATTTTCAGAATATTTTCAAGCATGTCATTTCCTCTTAACTCATTTACATTTCTTTGTAACTTAGAAATATCTTTCTTTGCTTGATCTAAATCGGATACTAGAGAGTCTCTTTCTTTGACAACCTCATCATAATCTAAATGTGAACATAGAATAGGTTGTTTCTGAAGATCATTCACTTGAGTTTGCAACTTTAACTTTTCTAAGGAAAGAAGATTGCAATTAGCTTCTACTGATTTTAACTTAAGATCATAATCTTCATTTTCCTTTTTGAGATTTTCATTTTCGGATACAAGAGCAAGAAGTTTAGCATTTAAGTCTTTATTTGATTTCTTAAGTTTCTTCTTGCACTCAATATATTTCTCATGAGTAACTTGAAGACTAGCAATTAGATCTTCTTTTGGTAGATCATAAAGACTTACCTCTTCTTCGTCTTCATTTGTTGTAGCAATGAGGCATTCTACTTCTCCTTTTCCATCATCATTATCATCACTTGAATCATCCCATGCAGCTCGATATGCTCTTTTTTTCTTTTTGTGAGATGATTTCTTCCTTTTCTTGAGTGTTGGACAATCACCTTTCATATGTCCTTTCTTACCACATTCAAAGCACCTGGAAGAAGAAACACTAGAAGTTTTATTAGTTTTAAAACTTTTATATTGCTTACCATTTACAATGAGAGTTTCTTCTTCACTATCATCTTCACTTGTGTCATGATTGTCTTTAGTTGAAGCTTTGAATGCAATATCCTTCTTTTTCCCATGTTGACGTTCACGTTCTCTTCTTTCTTACTCTTCTAGAGTTGCCTCATGAGCTTCTAAATTGCCAATGAGTTGCTCCATTTTCAGTTTAGTGAGATCATTGGCTTCTTCAACGGCTGTCACCTTGGGCTTGTATTTGGGAGGAAGTGATCGAAGTACCTTTGACACCTGATCTTCTTCAAGAACAGTTTTTCCTAAGGCATTCAAACCATTAACAATAGAGGAGAATTTTGCAAACATTTCACTGATGGATTCATTTGGATCCATACGAAAGTGTTCAAATTTCTGTTTAAGCATACTAATCTTAGAGTTCTTAACTTGAACCGTACCTTCATAAGTTATGGACAATCTATGCCATATTTCATAGGCTGTTTCACAGTTTGATATTCTATTGAATTCTCCTACTGAAATTGAACAATAAAGAATACTTACAGCCTTTGCATTCATTTGAGCCGATTTTACCGTGTTTGCATCCCATTCTGCATATTGCATTTGAGGAAGCTCGTATGGTGTTGACACCATCCTCCATAAGTCCCAATTTATGCCTTGGAAGTAAAACTGCATCCTTCTCTTCCAATATTGGTAGTTTGTTCCATCAAATACTGGAGGCCTAGCAACGAATGTCCCTTCAATGTTGAGGTTGTTGAGCACCCCGTCACCCATTCTTCAAGACCTTGTTAGGGTTCCTTGAAGCCTGCTCTGATACCAATTGAAAAACACTAGAGGGGGGTGAATAGAGTTTTTAAGTATAATTTTAACAATTATTGAACTCAAGCAATCAACCACAAGAATATTGGACAAGGGGACAAGGATTTAGAGTGGTTCCAACTTTAGCAAATACTAAAGTTGTCAGTCCACTACCCGGTTGCTTACCCAACCGGGATTTGGAAAAAATTTAATTTTATTACCTCGCAAGGACTTTACATAAAATTACAATTCTCTCCCTAAACCCTTCAAGCAGCCTTCACCTAGAAGTAATCGCCCAACCTTGAAGCAGCCTTCACCTAGAAGTAATTGCACCACCTTGAAGCAGCCTTCCTCCTGAAGTAGCTTCCCGTTGCAATAGCCTTCTTGAAGTAGCTTCCCGTGCGATAGCCTTCTTGAAGTAGCTTGAAGTCCACCTTCTCCTCCGAGAAGAACCTTCTCCAATCCGCAGCCTCCAACCCTAGGAGTAGCAAGGAGAATACAAAGAATAAAAGGAACAAGAAGGAAAATAGAAATTACAACTTATCCTTTTAAGCACAAGGCTTGATTTGCCTATATCAAGCGTATTGATCTCCTAACCAATGAGTGTAGAAGTGTAAGTGCTGTGGTAAGGAGATGCTAGCCTATAGGACACGAATTGGGAGCAATGGGAATGAATAGCAAATGTAGGAATTGCTCTATTGCTCAAAACAGTATTGCCAATGTGTATTCAAGCTCAAGTATAGCACAAGTGTAGCTTAGGTGTATTTTGGTGTCCTAAGGCATGTCCTATTTATAGGAATGGCCTATGGATGCTTAAGGACGTTCTAGACAACTTCTAGGGGTTTCTAAGTGCTTAACTAGCCGTTAGGTATAAGTTAGGTGCGTTAGTAACGGCTAGTTGCTTTATTCTGCAGTTGTTGTCAGAGACCATCTCGGTCGACAATTTGTCGACCGAGATACCTACTCGGTCGAAGTTTTGTCGACCGACAGGCTCTCTGGATCAACGTTCATTTGCAACTGCCAACTACCTTGTCAGCTGTGTCTAACGGCTACTTGGGTCATTCTCGGTCGAGAAGTTTGTCGACCGAAAGTGTCTCGGTCGAGGAGTTTGGTCGACTGAGATTGACCCTGTTTCAATCTTTCAATTTAGGCACTAAGTATATGTATGAGTGTGCATATGTGATCCTATTTGAAAGGGATGACCTATCTAAGTGTGGTGATTGGCTAGGGAAGATCTAACGCTTGATTTACATGAAATCTAAGTACTTGTACATTATATATTTGTACAAGTTTACAATTGATTACATTGTATGACTTTTACAATCATTCAAGCGTATAGTTTCCTAGACCTTTGTCATCCACTTAATTCCTGCAACACTCAAGTAGCACGTTAGATCAACAAGAATGAAATGTTTGTCATCATCGAAACAAAGGGATTTATCATAATGCCCAATTTATCCAACAGGGATGTTTTATAGATGATATGTATATCGAATCAAATTTTGATAATATTTGCTATTTGAGTATGGTATGTATGTGTGGAACACACCTTTTGTATACAGGTTGTGGATGAGACCACTGGACAAGATATGTAAATACCTGATATGGTATGTGTTTATATGCACATTATTGGACTTATATATTAATGTTTCTAAAAAAGATGGTAATGTTTAAATCGGCTTTAATTTACTCACTTTTCTAGTTATGTGATTAACTAGTAGTTGATCATGTGTTTTGTTTGAAGTAACCTCTATTAGTGTGACAGTGTGTCACATATTTGGAGATCACATTTTCATCCAACACTTGGCCTAAAGGAAAATTCCAATCTTTTTGGGTTCTTGACATTCCCAATAAAATTGAGTATATGGGGCCCAATTGAATCACCTTATGTCATGTTGCACTTAAATTATGCCTTGGAGATATCATACTCTCTTGCATAGCTTCTTCTTGGAACATATTCTAGAGATGTGCATACATATTCAGAGAAACCATGTTCTCATGTTTATTTTGAAGCCCATTATATATGGAGATTAACGTGAGGCTTTTGATGTCTATGGAATCATCGACATGCTTACAATAAGATTGCATTTCTTTCCAAGGTGTATTTGGAGCTTGTTCTTATAGTAATGGTGTACTCAACACACACAGGTTGTGCTCATACATAGATTTTAATACTAATACATAAATTTACTCCTATATAATTTTTCTTTTTTAATGACAAATAAAAATGTAAAGTGGTTGTTATTGTTTTCCATTTAATCACAAGTAAATATTTGCAAAGGTCAAATGTCACAGGTAGGAAAGCCACATATCTATTCTTACACATCAACAAGACGGATGACACACCATACATTAGTCAAGGGTCTAATTTGTGTTGCACAATGGAAGGCATATCAAACTAATATTAAAATTAGGGGTTTTATATGATTACATACATACATGCACACCATTACATATACATTAGTTTGCTTATAGTATACTACAATGGATCACCACATGTGATTAAACTTGGTCACAACAACTAGAAAAACTACTCAATCTAATAAGCATTATGGTCACACAATGAACATATTACATCATTATGTAAGCCCATGCTCAGCCTGTTGGGGCCTCTAATTGATTAATTGGACTATTTAATCAACCAATTTGGGGTCTTCATTAGAAAAACTACAAGGCCCATGACCATATTAACCTTTAAACATGTTTAATCACATTAGCAATATGCATGATTTAGTTTTTAAATCAATTTTTAAGATTTTTCATTGAAGCTAATTGCACTTTGTTTGCCCTAATTGTAAGTTCCCTTACGTGTTATGAAATAAATTGCAAAGCCTCATCAATATGAGGTGTGTAATGCAAATTGTGTTCAAGTATCTAAACTTATGTTTCCTTTTTTCATTCTTGATTTATTTCTGAGATAAATTGGTTAGCAAAATAACTTTAATTTGGCTTCACTTGCACCTTGATTACGTTGATATTGCAATTTATTTACATTTTAGACTAATATTCAAATTAACCATTTATGTAAATGTTCTCTTTCATAATATAAAGTTCAGATCTCGATGTCAATTTGAGTTCAAATTATATATGTAAACATTCTGTTTCATATATATGTTTGATTTGATAACCTTTGGATGCCTTTGAACTTAGATTGGATGAGGGTTCAACCTTTGGTATAGATGACCGAGTTCCTTTAGTTGAACCATATCAGTCAACATCCTAAAGCCTTCCCACCATAGATATTTTTCTATAGACTATCTCATATGTGTCTATATATCGAGGATCTCTCATGGGTGCACCCATGATAGGTTGTGCATCGGTAGATGGTTGATAGATGTTATGTGTGTGCACTTCATAGAACTATTTTTGTGACATCAATAGCCTTACATTTTGACCTTAATAGGTCCATGTATGGGATTTTATAGCTCTTATCAATATGAAACTTTATTGGTCTCATGTTTTTAGTACCTTCAATCCTTGATAGGTTGAGCCCTAGAACCTTGATAGGTATTCCATCTTTGCCACGTGACAACTTGTTGCAAGGAGCTCTAGACCCTCAAAACCTTGGGTTGAAGTTTGATATCTTTGATCAAGTTATTACATGCACTTGCATGTTGATGATTCAAGCATCCTTGGTAGTTTCAAGACATTGTGGCTTCTTCCTAACCATATTACATGTAAGATATAAATGTCATAACCTCTTTCTAAATATTTTCCTCTCATCTTTTTCCTTGGGATGAGTCTATGGGTTTCCATGGTGGAAACTTTCTCAACTAACTAGAGCATCTTTTTTTTCTCTTTTTTGCCCAACTTTTCTTGACCTAGCTTGGAGGTGTTATCTTGGAGCTTGAGTGGCTATTTTGGACTCTCTTGGATATATTCTGTGTACACATTTTCATCACCTTCTAAGGTGAGTGATATAGCTTTTTATATCTTATTTTTCCTACTTGATACACAAGACCTAACCTTTCCCTAGCTTATAATATGATCAAAATATAACTGTAAGCAATAAGAGTGCTATCGTTTGCTATATCATATCACTGAGACATGGCTCTCACCCTTGTGTTTGTCCATATATTTTACGTAGACAACTGTGTGAACATGAACTCATTGAAGATGAGCCCTTCTTTCATGAATAGTGGTAGATTGGAGGTTAGTGGTTTTTTTTGCTATTGTGTCTTAGAGTTGTCCATGTACTCTTGGGTCTAGGTAGGGTGGATATGATCAAATTATAATCTACAACGTGAGTTTTTTGCATGTATATCTTTTATAGATATGATGATTAGATAAGGTGAGTATATCATTTTTTTAATTTTTTGCTAACGTTCATTGGAAATTGTTTAAACTTACATATATATGATGAATGAAAAGTGAAGGGTCTTTTGTGTAATTTATTTTTTTGCATGATTCAAAATTTTCTTTTAGTATTTTTTGTACCTTCTTGGTAATGATGATGATTAGTGATTGATTAGGTTTTGTTTGAGTAATCTCACTCTTGTGTGACTATGTGTCAAATAAACTTTGTTTGCTGGTAGTGTATCCATTTCGTCTTCATCATCTACACTTTGAAGACCTTCCTTGCTTTGGTGTGCTCTCGATAATGTCCTTCTCTCCTCTAAAATCATCTGACGATGTGATTACATCTACCCAATTTAGTAAATAAAATTTACATGGATATTTTATTGAAAGAGGCATGTCACGCATGTCATATACATGTACATGGATAAAAAATCAACAAAACATGTGCACAAATGAACAGAAACATACATCAAACATAATTCTAGTTTCCATATTCCCAGTAAAAAACCATTTTAGTGGTGTCACATTAGATTCATGTATGTATATATATATATATATATATATATATATATATATATATATATATATATATATATATATATATGTGTGTGTGTGTGTGTGTGTGTGTGTGTGTGTGTGTGTGTGTATACCTAATATGATAGTTGGTGGCTATGCACACATATAAGTTACATATATTATGGATGGAAAAAGCATGGTTCACAACCCAAACCCAATCTAATTGCCCTATAATGCATCTTTATAACTAGTGTTCGGTTATGGTGGATCATGACACAACAGAATATAATAAATACCACCAAATATGCATGCTTGTAGATCTATAATTGTAAAAAGTATTAGTTAAAATAACAAAAAATAAGGGCATAAAAATTATACTATAGAGTGCTCTTATTATCATACAGCAAGACATGTTGTCATCATTGTTGATCTTTCATATTACAAATCTGACGTTGTGTGTTGTAGCAATGACATCAAAACTGCAACATGATCATAGAGGTAATGCATCTTGTTATTGTTATCGGAGGTGATTATATAGTCTTTGTACATGTGCTTGAGACCTCTATTTTCAAAACAGATGATAGAATCCTCTAGGTTCTTCAACACCTCAAGGGAGGAGCATATTGGGGTTTGATGTGCTAGAATTAGATCTATATCCACTTCCTCTCATATGGTGTGACATTCTAGGGATTTCCCTTAATTATTAAAGTGAAAACTCACGTCACATATGCCTTCGACACCACCCCCACTTATATAGGGGAGCAATGGAGAAGGGCTTCCATACACTCAATCATGTTCCTAGTTAGAATCACAATTTTTGGCTGACTCGAGCATTGTTCCAGTTGATCAACTGGATTATCAACCAATGGATGGATGTGTGTGATGTTTAGAGTTATGTCTCAATTAACCAAATGACACCTAGGTTTGTAGATTGAGTAACCCATTCAATCAATTGAATAATCATTTGATCATTGACTTCTCAATTGATTGATCATTGCTTCTATAAAGTCCATGGGTCTAAATTAGTCAATAAGTTGACCTTCAAATGATCCTTTAGTCATAATCGACCAATTGACTTTTCAATTGGTCGATTGGAGCAATAAGAATTAGCTTATATTAGGTATATGACATGTTTGACTCAGAACCACTCCAACCATGATTGTGATATTTATGTACTTATCTCTCAGCATCATATGTGTATGACCCTATATGTTTTTCCTTACTTTGGTAGCAATGTCTATAATCATGTTACAACTTCACAAGCAATGAGTGATATCTAGAATAAATCAATTCTTCCAAGTAATTGGATGAATTGGAGTACAACTTCAACATTTGCATGACCTGTGTTATTATGATGGTATACTCCCTTTTTTACTAATATCAAGATTGAATATGAGACATGAAGTTATCATCCTCTTAATATTCAATCTTTGTTTCTTGATATAGAGTAGACAACTAAGATACAAGTGAGTTAAATATTGACTCATATATGCATCGATATCAATATTATAATCTCACACATCAATTGGTGAAGATATTTGTGACAACATAGTTTCACACCATGTGTCCATGTATGACAATGAAAGTAACTTAAACATCAACAAAAAGAAAGCACGAATATTGTTCTCTCAACATAAACATAAGATAAAGCATTTTTCCTCTAGGGACTAAAATACTAGAAGAACTAAAGAAAAAAGGATCACAAAGGAATCTTGGCCTAATGTTCCTTCACCATTTAGTCTCCAATATCAGTAATGAAATCTTCAAAATGGGGCGGTCCTTTTCTCGATGAATTCCTAGAGGGAAAGAAACCACACATGAACCCCAAGAAGGGAAACATAAGTCAGCAAGGTTGGTACTAAATCCAATTATTGAGCTATTTAAAAATAAAGATTAACGTAATAAAATCTAGGTAAGTTTACTTGGAGGATTATAGTAATAACAATAGGATGGTCTAGTTACCATGCTAATTTAAAAAGGACAACAATTTAAAGTGGTAACTAGAAATAATAAATAGATTCTCAAAACTAATATCAAGAATTAAGTTATCCAAAATTAAATGATATATCCATTGTCACATCAATTCTAATGTTTTTTCTTTTCTAGGGCTAGGTGCCTAATGTTCTCCCCTCTATGTGAGAACATCACTTTCTCCTGTGGGCATAACCAATACCATGAGACCTCTAATTGTCCATTATCTATTACACATGGTTGGGGATATGACCCACCAAATCCAGTGAAGCAAATATCTTAGCCAATATCTTAATTTTTATGTGTCGATGTGCAAATCTAATCATTTTATTAAATTATTCCATAATATCCAATTTTTCACTAGTTGTGGTGACCTCAAGGAAGAGGACAAGGCCAAAAACAAATTGTGCTCACCACTTCTGCAAAATTCTATGAACTAAGTTCAAGAGGGAAATAAAATAGTTCAATAAAAAAATCAAGAAATTTAGTACATGTTCCAAAAGAGATTTTCCAATCAAGATGTCCACAGGAGTCAAAGTTGTCAATTCTTCATGAATATAGCAAGAGGGAATGTTCTAGGGTTATTTTATGTTTCTTGGTTTGGAAATCACTTCATAGTTCTTATTAGGTGAAATTATCATTTTACCCTTCGTGAGTGTAAAATTCAATACTCACTTTTTGATTGTTATAATGTCTTTTTCTAAATCAATTAAGTACCTTCCCATCACAATAGTCATATGTTTGTACACAAATGATATAATAAGCATAACCCATGTATAATTTATAAATTCATATGTTACATAATACCCATTATGTAATACACTATTGTATGTCATGTGCATATTTTTTCATGATGTAGATGATACGTGCTTGAAAAACATTTACTAGGGGTTTGTTTACATACATTTATAATTTAAAATAATAACATAGTTATCAAAAAGACTTTTGTCCATTGAATTCGAATCCTCAGATCTATTCCTAACTTTCCTCATTTCTTGATTCATTTGATCCCTTTTTAAGGTTGAATTCTCCATTCCAACAATAACTAATAAGAATAGTCAATAAGTTCTATTTATTTGAAGTCTTGAATATAAAATCACATGCATTAGAAATTATCTTTATTTTTCCTTAGTTTCCAATCATGCCTTGGGTTATTTTCATATTTGTTTGGATCACTTACATATGCCTGTATGGATGTAGGTTGATAGTTAGAGGTAGGTCACGATGTAGGTAGGTATTCAAACCATGACCAGGTGAAAGAGGTGAATGTTATGATGTAAATTAGTAATCATATTTTGGTTTTATACTTGGGTGTGTTGATTTTCTTTATTCAAGTATATACTAACCCAGTCGTGGCCTGATTGGATAGAAATAGAGAAAGGGGGAGTCAGGGTACATCACAGGTGGGTTGGTAAGAGGCGGACTGCTCTTTGACATGAGATGTCAACCCCTCATTGTCTTTCACTCACCATGATGATGCAACCTTCTTGAAATCAATATGTGCATCGACAATGTGGACCTTGGTGCTAGGCAACAAAAACTATCTATTCTCCTCGTGGGAAGGTACTAGAGAAGTTGTAGGTGTCATGATTGATTCTGGGAGATTTTTGGAGGTCACAGGGAGTTTAAAGGGCAATAGTAGGGGTAGCACTCCTGGGTGAAGTCTGAGGTTCCTCGAAGGCCTTGAGTTGATAGGAGAGGAGTGTCGATCAAGCCATGACATTAGGGGGTGAGGAGGCTATGATATTTTGTGACAATTTGGTAATGGAAAACTATGGGAAACTATTCTGTGAAGGTATGTGATACCATATCCATAGCTTCTTGGTTGTGAGGAGGTTTGGTTGGAGGTGGAGCTTGGCATCTAAGGCTATGGACTTGATGGTTAGTCAATGGCATGAATAGGGTTATATAAGGGACTAGGAAACTTAGGGTTTGCATTGAGGGTACCTAGATGAAACTCTTATTGTCATCAATAGTCCCAGGGTGGTGTGACGCTCTTGTAATAACTCGTCATCCATTATAGAATTTAGGTCACCAATTTTAGTGGTTCATTTCTGCTCAAGTCGTCTCACATTGGATTGTTGGGTTGTCGGTTGAGAGTAGGGGAAATTGAAGGCTAAGGGATAGTAAATGGAAGATTTATCATAGGGAAGAGAGAGCATTTGATTGTCAGCCAAAGTCTGGGTAACGTCCTACATATACGTTGAGAAGACGACCCTACATTATGTGCATGTTTGGTTAAATCCCTATTTGACCAACTATTAACTTTGTATTTTTATCAAATTGTATACCTTAGTTGTTGGGTTTTGTGGAGGAAACATGTGTGCTGGAAGAAAAAATATATATATTTCCATGCAACCCAAAACAGGATCTCGTCGACAATAGCGTACTCATAAAGAGAGTTCGGGGATATACCTTGTTGTGGAGGAAGTCTGACGATGTCCCACTACACGATGGTGTGCAAGGCTCCTGGCTTACACTGACAATACTTCTCTCCCATACTCTGAATGTGTCACGGGAAGATTTGACGACAGTCCTTTCATGTGGTGATGTATGTCATTTGTAGCACATATGGATACTCGTTGACATCCTCCGAACGTAGGCGTCTCAGCGTTTGCGTCTCTATTTCATCCACGTGGATGGACTGGAACTCCACATCATGTTTCTTAAGCTAGCAGGAAGGAAAAGCCTTTGTGCGATGACGTTCTAGTGTCATGGTACTCTCCTATCTCTCCTAAGGATGGTGATGGCTAGGGTTTATGCATTAAGTGTAAACTGAAAATCCTCTCTCAATGTCTTGTAAAGACATCGGCCGTCAAGCCCCTCTAAATAGGAGACGAAAGGAAGCAGGGTTTCCTAAACCCTTTAGTAAACAGAAAGATTGTGTTAATTAAAACACTTGTAGATTAATTAGAATATTCTGGAATTAATTAATTAACCAATTAATAATATTAATTGATTAATTAATAACTGACTCCATGCAATTGGTTGGGATGGCTCTATGGGCATACATATCAAAAAACTCTCACTTCCACTTAGAGACAGTCACTCCAATTAATTGGCTTAAACATTTTAACATATTCCAATATTATTCTAGTGTATTACATAATTTTTTTAGTAATCAATGTGATTTGGAACAATTCCAATCAAATCCACAATTATACTCCTATTCCAACACATCCTATGTGTGTGACCTAGTAGGCTCCAAATTACGTTGATAGTGATATCCATAATCATATTATGATTTCACAAGCAATGATTGGTATCTAGCAAGACTTCATTGCCACCCAAGTAATTGGAGAAGTTGGAAAACAACTTAACCTATCATTTATGACTGGTGTTACAATGATTGTATAGTTCCTTTGTCTCTGATATCTAGATTGAAATCGAGTCGTGGAACTATCATCCTCTTCAACATTCAATCCATGTTCCTCGAACAAGAGCAGACTGTCTGAGATATATGTAAGCTCAATATTACATATTGACTCACATCAACATGGCCATGTACTTCTCAGTCTCACTTATCAAGTGGCCGAAATATCAAACTCCTGTAGGAAGGAAAAATTCCATCTACATCACTTACAATCATCTCCATGTGTCATAGTGTACCAAGCACCATCTTTTTGGCAATCCTTATTTAGGACCACCATGGATGATACCAAAGTATATTGAATGACATGTGATAAGTGTAGTGACTTTAGGTCTAAGAACCACAATCACCACCATCACTATGAGATGTGACTCTAACTACCAATTATGGTATCCATGTGTCACTCTCAAGGTGTGTCTGTCCGATACACTATTCTCTAACAAATATCTATGTATTTGGTTTGATATCTCCATATCATGGCTAATGAGATTCTTCCATCAACCAACATACATTCTAATCTTATGTGTTATTGATGTCTATAGATATTTCCAACATAACAACTGATTAGGGACAAAACATGAATACATACTCTTAGCATACATATGATCTCACTGTCAGGTCATCAACCCAAAGACATATGTCATTGAGTATATTATTCTATAGACATCTATAAGTCTTGTGGTCATCTCACAATATAAAATACAAACATATAAATTGGAAAGTTGTCTTTATTGATATGATCAATATAGTAGTACAAATCATTTACATAGTATCCCATTGATGATAGTCTCTAGGGGCATACATACAAACAAATTCCCACTTGCACTTATACCCAATCACTCATGAATCTCAATCCAAATGATCAAACATGTCAGTCATGTTTCTTCTATGAAAGTGCTTTTATGAGAGGGTCAACCACATTGCTTTCTATAGGTACTCTGTAGTTCTTCACATTTTCTCACTGTACGATCTCTCATATGAAATAGAACCACTGTAGAATATGTTTAGAATGTTGGTGTGATCTTAGTTCTTTAGCATGTGCAATTGCGATGTTGTTGTAGCAAAACAACTCAATTGCATCACTAGCACTTAGAACCACTCCAATTTCATAAATGAACTTCTTGATCCACACAGCTTCCTTTGCATCATTAGATGCAGCAATATATTAGGCCTCTATTGTAGAATCCACAACCATCTCTTGCTTGGAACTCTTCCATCTCACAACTTTGTTGTTCAGGCAAAACACAAATCTAGATTGCGATCTATAGTCATCTTTGTCAGTTTGGAAGCTAGCATCAGTGTAACCCTTTACCACAAGCTCTTCCTCACCACCGTATACCAAGAATTCATCTTTAGTTCTTCTCAAGTAATGTAGGATGTTCTTTAAGGCTATCCGGTGACATTCACCTGGATCTGACTAATACCGGATCATCATGCTCAAAGCATATGACACATCAGGATGAGTACATAACATCACATACATGATAGATCCAATTGTTGGTGCATATGGAGTCTTACTCATGTGTACCTCTTCATCACATGAACTAGGACATTGGGCTTTAAAGATCCTAACCTCATGGTACATGGGCACGTTACCTCTCTTAGAACCCTCCATGCTAAACCTCTTTAGCACCTTGTCAGTTTATGTGCTCTAGCTTAGTCCTAGAAGCCTTCTAGATCTATCACTATAGATCTTGATTCCTAGTATATAGGATGCTTCACCGAAATCAAGAGTAGGGATGTCATTTTCCATCAACAGTATGCCATCCACATACAATATGAGAAATACAAATGTGCTCCCACTAACCTTTTTGTAAACACAAGGTTCATCTTCATTTTGACTAAAGCCAAAACCTTTTGACTACTTCGTCAATATGTAGATTCCAGCTCCGAGATGCTTGCTTCAATTAATAGATTGACCTTTGTATCTTACATACTTTATTGGCTTCCTTCAGATTGATAAAACCCTCAGGTTGTGTCATGTACACATCCTCGAGTAAATTCTCGTTAAGGAATGCTATTTTAAGATCCATCTGCCAAATCTCATAGTCATGCTAAGCTGCAATGGCAAGCATGATCATGATGTATTTAACCATGGCAACAGGTGAGAAGGTCTCATCATAATCAACACCTTGAATTTGATGAAATCCTTTCACAACCAGTCTACCTTTATAGGTTTGAATATTTACATCCATGTCAATCTTCTTCTTGAAGATCCACTTGCACCCTATGGGTTTTACCCCTTCAGGTGGATCCACCAAGGTCCATACCTTGTTGGTGTATATGGATTCCTTCTCAGATCTCATGGCTTTGAGCCATTTCTCATATTCTGGTCCCTTAGTAGCTTTTAGATAGGAAGTTGGCTGATCTACTATGCCCAATTTGTCACTGTCTTGAGTCATGAGAAATCCAAATCTCTCAGGCTCAAGTTATGTCCTAATAGACCTACGAGTTTCTTGTGTTACATTTGGAACTTGAAATTCCACAACAGTTTGTGAGTCTTCATGTTCCTTATCTACCTCCTCGGGTTCTCTTCTTTCTTGTTGATCTCAAACTTCTTTAAGCTCTACATTCCTCCCACTGATTCCTTTGGAAATAAATTCCTTTTCAAGAAATACAGCAGTCCTAGCAACAAACACTTTGTTGTCAGTTGGTGTGTAGAAGTAGTATCCCCGAGTTTCCTTGGGGTATCCAACAAAATAGCATATTTTATATTTGGGTCCAAGCTTTTCAAGAAATTATTTCCTAACATAAGCTTCACATCCCCAAATCTTTAACATAGACAAATTGGGACGATTCCCATTCCATATCTCATATGGTGTCTTCTGGACCAATTTGGAAGGTACATGGTTAAGTGTAAACACTGCGATTTCAAGAGCATATCTGCATAACGATATTGGAAGTTTTACTGAACTCATCATTGATCATACCATGTCTATTAATGTATGATTCCTTCTTTCTGACACACCATTATGTTGTGGTGTACCGGGTGGAGTCCATTGTGATACAATACCACAGTCTTTTAGAAGGTCCTCAAACACTTGGCTTAAGTATTCACCACCTCGATCTGAATAGAGTGCTTTAATACTCTTACCAAGTTACTTCTCGACTTGATTCATGAAAGTCTTGAACATTTCAAGAGTCTTTGACTTGTGTTTCATAAGATATACATAGCCATAGCTACTGAGGTCAATTAGTGAAGGTAATGAAGTATTGATATCCTCCTCTAGCATTTGACCTAAATGGTTCACATACATCAGTATGTATGAGCCCTATCATATCACTGCTCTCTCATTGTGTCTAGTGAAAGGAGTCTTGGTCATCTTGCCTAATAAACAAGCCTCACATGTCTCTAGTGATTCAAAATCAAAAGAGGCTAGATAACCATCCTTATGAACTCTAGATATGCACTTCTCGTTTATGTGCCCAAGATGACAATGCAATAAGTATGTTTTGTTTGAGTTGTCAAGTTTTAGCCTTTTAGTATTTACGTTGTATATGCTAGTCTAAAGTTCTAACAAGTAGATACCATAAGACATAGGGGCATTTCCTAAAAGATCTCATCTTTAGAAATAGAAATCATTATATTCTTAATGTGAAATTCAAATCCACTCTTGTCCGTACAAGATACGTAAATAACATTTCTATTAATGGTAGGTACATAATAGAAATTCACTAATTCTATTAGAAGGCACGTAGGTAAAGATAAACTAATAAATCCAACTATGGTGGTAGCAATTCTTGCTCCATTAGCGACCTGCAGCTCGACTTGGCCCTTTCGTAAAGGTTTACTTCTTATCAAATGCTGCATATTTGAACATATGTGAGATCCACATCTAGTATCCTGTAAGAATGATGAAGAAGTATTTAAGCTTATCTCAATAACGTATATATTTGAAGTGGATATCTCTATCCCTTGCTTATTCTTCCTTAGTTACTCCAGGTAGAGAGGATGGTTTCTTTTCCAATGTCCAACCTAGTGACAACAGTGACAACTGCCTTCTTTGGAGATCCCACCTTTAGTTTTGAGTGTGGATGACTTTGGCTTATGCCCGGATTTAGAACCTTTCTTAGCCTTGCCTTTGCCTTTTAACTTTACCTTTGTCATGTTGATCATCATCATAGACTTGGGCTTGTATTTCTTCATTTGTGCTTTAGCTATCCTCAACATGCCCAATAATTCTGACAACGGCTTGTCAATATTATTCATGTTGTAGTTCATGACAAAATGGCTACATGATTCAAGCAACGATTACATAATCACATCGCTAGCCAACTCTTAACCTAGGGGAAATCCCAGCTTGGATTGGCTTTCCACGTACTGAATCAAAGTGAGTATGTGGGTGCCAACTGACTCTCCCTCTTTCATCTTGCTTCTGAACAAAGCCTTGGAGACATCATCTCTCTCTTGTCTTGCCTGATGTTGATACATGTTCTTGAGATGTGTTACCATCTCCATGACATTCATGTTCTCATGCTACTCTTACAACTCATAGTTCATTGAGCACAACATTAGGCACTTGACATCCACAACGTCATCAAGGTGCTTCTTGTAAGCATCCTTTTCAGCCTTGGGCACATTTGAGGCGAGTTCTTTTGGCTCTGGTGTTTTAAGGACATAGAGCTTATGCTCCTACGTGAGAACAATTCTCAGTGTCCTAAACCAATTTTGAAAGTTGATTCTGGTAAGTTTGTCCTTCTCAAGGATCGATCGCAATGAGAATGTGTCAGTGTTGTTTGCCATTTGATTGCTACAAAAGAAAAAGTTTCCATTTAGTCCAAAACATCTTGACTTGTAAATATTTGATAGCCCTCACCATCAACTTGGAAGATTGTAGCATACAACCTTTTAGTGAGCCAAGATCCAAAATAATTGGATCAATGCCCGGCCAACGTCGGCGTCAAAAACCAAATACTAAGGTAGGCAACTTTTTCCAATTGCATCATATGCAACTCTTGGATAGATGATCATGCACAACCCCATGCCATGATGCATTTGTGTGCCTCTAGGAACTTGATCCTATCAAGGTTCCATGGTTAATTCTAATCCATAAGCCAACATGATGCGTGTGCACCCTGCGGAGGTAGACCCACACACCCACCATCACACTTCCATGAGATAGACAGTGTATCACGCGGAGGCATTCCCACACATAGTCGATCGAGCTTTTCATGTGTTTTTCTTTATGGAAGGCAACTAAAACTTAATATTATTAATTGAGGGGTTTTATTAATACATATACATATCCAAACACCACATACTTATAGTATATATCCACAACCACAAACGATAGACATGCAATCACAAACACAAAAACATCAGTTGCGGCCATATTATTATAATACTTTAGAGCCACAAAGGATTACAGTCCACCTAAGGTATTATGCATCTCATGCAACAACACCTGTGAGTCAACCTGTAAGGATCAACATTATAATGAACAACTTCATGGATTCTCCGTGAGGTTGGAACTTCAAGTTGATTCTCCATGGATGCTCCTTGGAGTTGGATTTTCAGGTTGCTTCTTATAATTAGATCTTCAGGTTGCTTCTCCATGGACGCTCCTTGGAGTTGGATCTTCAAGTGGCCTCCTTACATCAAGTTTACAAAGACTAAAACTAATCTTATCTCTATTACATCATATGAGTACAAATATAAAGAGAAATAATTAATTACACTTTGAAATAAGAGATGAGGCTCGGTATACAAGCCAGATACTTTATAAAAATGATCCACGTACAATCATTATACATCCATAGCATTTAAAAACAAACATATCCACAACATTCACAACTACATTCATTCACAACATTCACAAAAGGGGATTCTAGGCCATAACCGTGCATGCATTCACCACACAAAACAAATTTTAAAGGAGATGTGTATGATATCATAGGTATATCTACACATATTAAAATTGCAGTCCTTTTAATGTGGGACATTCCCCATTAAATAAATTTGACTCCCACGCAGACTATGGGGGGTACACAAGGGCAGCGCCCCTGAAAGGTCTACGAAATTTTACTTTTGTGCACTTAGCAAAATTAGTATTTTCCATAGTCGGCCCCGTCCTAAACGTCAAAAAATAGAAGCATGAGGTGCATGTGGAATTAGGTTTAGATATGCACATTAAAGTTTTAAGTTCGCATCGTATGCAACCACAGAAAATAGTATACAATGATTTGATCTTATCAAAATGAATCTAAATATGTCATAGATCGATGCTGCTCTAATACCATTGTTGGGTTTTGTGGAGGAAACATGCATGGCGGAAGCAACAAAATAAAATATATTTTCACAAAACCCGCAGCAGGATCTCATCGAAAACAATGTATTTAGAAAGAGAGTTCACGGGATATACCTTGTCACGGAGCAAGTATGGTGATGTCCTACTACACGATGGTGTGCAACGCTCTTGGCTTACACAGACAATACTTCTCTCTTATACTCCGAATGTGTCACAGGAAGACCCGGTGGTGCTCCTTTTGTACGCTAATGTATGCTACTTATAGTGTGCATGGACGGTCATTGACATCCTCTGAATGTAGGTGTATCAGCGTCTATGTCTCTACTTCATCCACGCGGATGGACTGGAACTCCACGTCGTGCTTCCTAAGCCAACAGAAAGGAGTAGCCTCTATGCGATGACGTGCTAGAGTCGCGATACTCTCCTTTCTCTCCCAAGGACGGTGACGACTAGGGTTTACGTACGTGAGCATAAACTGAAAATCCTCTCTCAATGTCTTGTAAAGACATCAGGCGTCAATCTCCTTTAAATAGGAGATGAAAGGAAGCAGGGTTTCCTAAACCCTTCAATGAACAGAAAGATTGTGTTAATTAAAATACTTGTGGATTAATTAGAATATTTTGGAATGCATTTATTAACCAATTAATCATATTAATTGATTAATTAATATCTGACTCCATGTAATTGTTTGGGATGGCTCTATGGGCATACATACCAACATTAGTTTCATTTATTTTTTGATAATATATGTATCCTAATTACCAATCCATTTTCCATGAAACTTTCTCCACCTGTTTAGTTTGTATCAAACAAAATTCTACAAATATTAACTCTAATATTTATGATTCCAAGTTACCAATAAATTCACTCTCTTAATTAAGTTAAATGTAATTATCTTATATTCAAAATTATATTTAAGTTTGATTACAAAGCCATAAATCTTTCATTGAGTTCAACCTTTCAATTTTGAATCCCACATGACATGAATATATCAAAATGAAGACAAATTGCATTTTGTATCTTGAATTTTAAGGTATTTGAACAAAGTGCAAATTTAGAGTGGAAATTTAACAAAAGAGATTTTTAATTTTAGAAGATTATGTTTAATAGCTCAAAATTAAATTTAGTACCAAAATTTGGTATGTTACAACTCGCCTCCCATATGAGGGGATTTTGTCACAAGATCTAGGACTAGGTGAATGAGTCAGAGTAAGTTTTAATTCACATCGCTCAATCTGCCTATGTACCAAGGACTCGATGTGATCAATGGGGGAGAGGTAGAATGTCATCCATAAACAACTTCAACCCTCATAGGAAAGATGAATAATCATGTCAAGAAGATGGGTTTACCAGAAAGTCCTTTCTACTGAAAGGTATGTGTTAGGAAAAATTGTGATAGTTTGTCTTTATACAACCCCTAGGGTTGCTAACACTTACACTATAGGTTATATATGTGGTTTTTAGATTTGATGTATTTACTAATGAGTCATATAATTAGTTAATTTGGGATTGGAAACTGCCTTCATGGGTTGGCCAACAATAAAAGTCATGCCTTAAATTAATCCATTTTTGTTTTCATCTTCTTCAACCCTCATAGCATATACCTTCCTTGATGATGCTCTGTAGGCTTTTAAGAAGTAGTAGGGATGGTATTGGTGTTGCTTGCTTCACCTGGGGTATTTTGATAGTTCACATGAGGAGTATTATTGGTTCTCTGAGGCTCAAGGCAATTTGTATGGTAACATAGCTTGAAGCAGCTAATGCGGAGGGGTTAAGGATGGTAGTATTCTCCACAGTGCCTCTTCCCATAGTTGTAACAAGGATCCATGATTAATGATGGAGTCTTGTTGTTGTTATCATTATGGCATTGGTGATCCTCCATGATTGTTATTACTATGATGTTGATTGATTCCATTACTATTATTGTTGTGATGTTAATTTCTTCCTTATTTTTTGTTATGCTTTTCGAGGGATGTATAAAGAACTGAGTCTTGTAGGTGCATCCTAGTGTATTGTGCTTTAGCAACCAACTGATCAAATGGTAGAAGAAACTGAGGAGCCAGACTATTGTTGAGGATTCCTTGAGTCCCTTCTTGAAAACTTGGATCTTTATTTTCTCAGTAATACTAGTCGTGTACCTCTCTAGAAGGGTGAATTGACAAGGAAAATCAACTACAAAGTCACTCCTTTGATGAATGGAGTTGAACTCCATTTCTTTTTGTGAATGAGTATAGATTAAGGACATATTGTTGAATGAAGAACTCGAGGAATTCCTTCCATTATAGGGATATAGTACCTCTAGGGTGGGTACTAGACATGTTTTGGCACCTAACTTTTTCCTCTCATTTTAGAACAAAGGCAACATACTTAAACAATAGGTGTGACAAACAACTCATACCCTCCAGTATGTCCTGAGTGGTCAGGATCCAATCCTCAACTTTCTCCACTATGTCTTGTTCGCTTCCACCTTTGAACTCAGATTGTTTTAGTTTAGAAAAGTTGGAGATCGTAGGTTCCTTGGGCCCATCACCTCTATGGGTGAACCCTTCCATGTATGACCCCAAATTGATTGAAGTTGGGTCAGTTGGTTAGCCACAATATCCTTTGGGGATGAATGTGGTCCTTCATAGTGAGTTGGAGAATAAAGTTGATCTCTCTCTGGTGAAGGTATATAGAATAACTTTTTTTGTAACAAGAGTGTGTATGGTACTTCCTTCTCTTCTTTGATGGGGGGTTGATGCAAGTGTTTTTAGTCACTTTTATAGGCTCATTTCTCTTATTTTCATGTGTAGTTTGGACATTTATATGACCTATTATGCATGGAATGTCATAGTTAGCCTATATTTTCTTGTTTGCATCAAATTATATGATTTTAATCATTTTTTACTAGTATATTATGCATTTCGAGCACTTATGATGCTTTATGTGTTTTCAGGTACAAGGCAGATTGACACAGCTCGGTACTACCGACATGAGAAAAGTCAGTGGCACCGACTTGACCTCAGAGAGCCACTCGAAAACAACCCAGATCTCGGTGCTACCGACCCAAAAGTCAATGCCATAGAGATACCATCAGAGAGCCCCATGTGAATCAAGAAAACTTGGTGCTACCAACTCCAAAAGCTGGTACCACTGATTTGATGTCAGAGAGGCAGCTTGAATTCAAAGGAAGTCGGTGCCATCAAGACATTGTCGATGGTATCCACGGGATTAGGATCGCGTGACCTAACTTAAGAGACTTGGTACCACCGACACATCAAGTCGGTACCACTGAGTCCGCCAAATTAGGCCAGCCATAGATTTGCTTCTAATCCAACGGTGGATGAAATTTCACAGAAGTCGGTGCCATTTTTTATTTTTATTATTATTATTCAAACTGAATCCTAATAATCTATTCATTAAAATATAATCTTCTGAAGATGGCATTCATTCTATTTGTTTTAGGTACACTAGTGCATGGTGCGAACCAGAGCTCTAGACTATGGTGAACCATCTTCTCCAAGTTTTGGGCAAGCAGAGTTCTTACAGGGAGAGCGAGTGCAGGGTAGACCCATGGACAGGTTCAACAGAATGCCTTCATTGAATCCTCCTGTGTTAGAAGAAATAGAGGCACTAGTAGCACCTGAACTGAGGGAAATGGGGGACAAAGTAGAGGAACCAGAAGAGCAAACTATATGGGAGAAAATCAAAGCTTCATCATCTATGGCCCAAAAACAGCCCATCAAAAGACAAGCTATAAACATGGGCAGCTATAAGATAGAGCCTGGACTCATTGCTCTAGTCAAGGCCTAGGCGTTCTATGGTCATCCTTTTGAAGATTCGGTGACACACATCAGAAATTTCATAGAGAGATGTGACATGGTAAAAATAGACAGGATCCCAGCTAGCACAATCTACCTCAAGCTATTTTCATCCTCACTAGCAGATGGGGCGACGTCATGGTTCAATAATTTAGATGATGAGATCATAGAGTCATGGGACCAAATGATTGATGCGTTCTTTGAACGCTACTTTCCGCCACAGAAAACTAATGATCTAGTAAAGAAGATTCACAACTTCTGGCAACAAACTGAGGAGTTGTATTCTGAGGCATGGGAGAGATTCCAGAACATGCTTAGCAAAGTGTCTCATTATGGTATTGATCTGTAGGGATAGGCCAAGATCTTTTACTATGGTTTGCACAAAGGGGAGCGAATAACTCTTGATAGTGTAGGAGCAAGGTTCTTTCTGAATAATAAGCCCACTCGTTGCTTAGAGATCCTCAAGAACATGTCAAAAATCAATCCTGGGGAAAAGAAAGAGAGATTTTCACCAGCCACAATAAAGAGTGTCAGTGAATCTAAAGTGATATCTGCTTTGAATGAGAAGTTGGATCTCATTTCTAAGTCACTATGTGCTCTAGATAGAGGCCCAAATGAGGAAGAGGAAGAGGAGTGCAAATACGTGTGCCAAGGTCAGTACAGGAATAATGATTATTTGTAGAGGAAAGACCCCAAGTTCTCATGGAAGGACCCCAATAACTTCCAACAAGATCCTTCTCAAGCACAACAGCAGCCACCAAGACCGCAACAGTTCGGTGGTTAGGGCTGTAAATGGGTACAGGTAGACCCGCGGACCCGCAAATCCGGACCCTTAAAAAACCCGTCACGGGTCTAATTTTTTATACTCGCATACCCTTGAACCCGTATACCCATAGACCCGCATATAAGTGGGTCCAATAATGGGTATGCTTGGACCCAGACCCGTGTACCCTCTATACATAAGTAACTACTAAAATAATATGTTATATATACCATACTTTACTAGTCTAATTAATATAATTATTAAGATTATATCCTACTCTAAGGTTGATACTAGTCATATAACTAAGAATTAACTATTCTAGTTACAATAACGAACATCATATGCAAACTTAAAATCAAAATGTCTACTAATCTACATTACTTTCTACATAAATTAAATGTTATGATCATGACTATAAATATGTAAACAATTACTCAATTAATTTTATTGTATAGAATATAGCATTGTATAATATAACTATTACATGTTAATATACTATATGATAACAATATCTTGTTGTGTTAAATATATATAACATAGTCATTTCTCTTACATAAACAATATGATGTTTTATAGAACCGCTTACCCGCATACCCGCTATTATTGCGGGTAGGGGTATGGTGTGGGTCCAGGTTTTGTATTATGCGGGTCTAGAAGCGGAACTGGACCCACTAAATTAGATGGGTATGGGTATGGGTATGGCCAAACCCGCACCGTACCCACACCGTTTACACCCCTATCGGTGGTCAAGCCTAATACACACCGAAACAACAGAAGATTGATAAAATTGAGCATATGCTAGGCAAGTTGGTGAGTCAGAATGAGTTATTGATTGAACAGACATAGAGGGACTTGTATAATTAGGGGGCACAGATTCACGGTATCGAGACATAGATATCCCGGATTGCAGCATATGTGACTGCTTTGAAGCAGCCGATGCAATAGGGTTTTTCGGAAAACACTAATGTATATTCCAGAAACCAACAGGAAAAAGTGGTTCTACTCTGCAGTGGTAGAAAGATATTGAATGGAGCACCATAGAATGCAGTGATAGAAGATACAGACACTCAAGCTAAGCCAATGGAAGTAGAAGAATTAGAAACTACAGACCAAGAGAAGACCACATAAGAACAAGTTGATGAGGCAGGAGGCAATTAGACTCAAGCATACATTCCACCTCACCAGAGGGCACCTGTGATTTCAGTGACATTTCCAAATAGTTTGAAGGCTACAAAGATGGATAGGCAGTTCAAGAAGTTTCTAGACAACTTTCATAAACTATCGGTGAACATACCTTTGATTGATGCAATTGAACAAATACCATCTTATGGGAAGTTCTTGAAAGATATAATTACTAAGATGAGGAAGATTCTAGAATCTGATGTGGTGATTCTTAAATAACAAGTCAGTGCTTTTATTTTGGCACATTGCCACCCAAAAGAGAGGATCCTAACTGCTTTAATATCACATGCTTTATTGGGAAGAAAAAATTTGGAGAAGCTTTGTGTAATTTTGGGGAAAGTATCAATGTGATGCCCATATCTACTTTCAAGAAGCTTGGACTCAAAGAAACCAGAAGGAGCAGCATGACAATCTAGTTGGTAGACAAAAATGTAGTGAAGCCATATGGAATTTGTGAAGATGTTCTAGTGAAGGTGGACAGGTTCGTTTTTCCTACAGATTTTATGGTTATGGAGATGCAAGACGACCATGGTAATGAACTCCTACTAGGGAGACCATTCCAAGCTACTACAAACACGATACTTGAGATGGGTAGAGGATGCCTCACTATGGGAATCCAAGATGATAGATTTGAAATAAAGATGCTGGAGCATTCCCAAGCAATGGGAGATGAGGCACAATTCAATATGCTTCAACAAGTAGAAAAAACTTTTTCTTTGTTTCTAGGGAAGCCATTCTTGGATATGGCTCATGTGATGACAAGAGTGGATAAAGGCACTCTAGTTGTTGACATCCTGGAGAACACTACGGTACTTTCTTTGACTCAAGATGTGTGCTATCCATGAGATTATGGGGAGGATATGACCAAGCTGCAAAAGAAGAAGTAAAGGTTGATTTTGTGATAGGGTCATATCCACAGTTACCTTTAGAAGCCTGCTTGACAAACAGAGTGGATGATAGCTTATGCAACAACCATCTAGAGGAGTGTGTTTATCTATTAAACACAATACCTTGCTATTATGCAAGACGCTTTGAAGATCTAGGACCACCACCCCCTCCTTTGGTCCCATCTCTTTTGAACCCACCAGACTTGGAACTGAATCTGTTACCTGCACATTTAAAGTATGTGTTCCTTACTATAGAAGAAAAGCTACCAGTGATCATCTCATCATCTCTTAGTGATGAGGAGGAGAAGCAACTTCTCATTGTATTGAAGAACCACCGAGTTGCATTCGGTTGGTCTGTAGCAGATATAAAAGGGATCTCGCTAGCCTTATGTCAACATAAGATCCATCTTGAAGAGGGAGTGAAGGCAATTGTTCATCCTCAGCGGCATCTCAACCCAATCATGACTGAGGTGGTCCCGAAGGAGGTCGTCAAGATCTTATTCGTATGTGTAATTTATGCAATATCTGACTCTATGTGGGTGAGTCCTACACAGGTAGTTTCCAAGAAAGGGGGATTATAGTTACCACAAATGCAGCCAATTAATAGATTTCCACTAGACTTGTGGCAGGGTGGCGTGTTTGTATTGACTATCATAGGTTGAATGCATCCACCTTGAAAGATCATCCCCCTACCCTTTATTGACCAAATCCTAGAACGTTTATCCAGTCAATCTCACTTTTTTTTCTCAACGGGTATTTCGGCTACAATTAGATTTCTATAGAGCCCAAGGATCAGGAGAAATCCACTTTCACCTACCCTTCTATCACTTTTACTTATCATCAAATGCATTTTGGTTTATGTAACGCTCCTGCCACGTTTCAAAGGTGTATGCTCGCCTTTTTTCTGATATGGTGGAGCGGTGCCTTGAGGTTTTCATGGATGACTTTTTAGTTTATGGGGAGTCGTTTAGTGACTGTTTTTATGACTTGGACAGGATGTTACAAATATGTGAGGTCACTCACATGGTTCTTAACTGGAAAAAGTGTCACATGATGGTGAGTGTAAGGAATAGTTCTTGGACACAAGGTGTCCAACAAGGACATGGAAGTTGATCCACTCAAGATTGAGGTTATTTCCTTACTACCTCCACTGACATCGATGAAAGGAGTTAGGAGTTTCTTGGGTCATGCAAGATTTTATTGCCAATTCATAAAAGACTTTTCAAATTTTTCCAAGCCTTTGTCTGAGCTTTTAGAAAAAGGCATTGATTTTGCTTTTGATGAATGTTTAAAAGCTTTTGAAACACTCAAAGAGAAATTAATTTCCACACCAATTGTGTAGGCTCCGGATTGGAGCCTCCCATTTGAACTGATGTGTGACGCATCATATTTTGTAGTGGGAGCGGTGTTGGGTCAACGTCGTGATAAAATTCCTACTGTTATCTAGTATGCATCTAAAACTTCAAACGATGCACAAATGAACTACACCACTACTGAAAATGAGTTATTAGTAGTAGTGTTTTCCTTTGAAAAATTCTGACAATACCTAGTAGGGGCTAAGCTGAAAGTTTGGACAGACCATGCCTCTATCAAGTATTTGTTGCAGAAGAAGGATGCAAAACCTAGACTTATTAGGTGGATTCTTTTATTACATGAATTTGATATTGAGATTAAAGACAAAGCAGGTGTGGAAAATGTAGTGGATGATCATCTTTCTAGTTTAGAGAGGTCAGATGAGAGAGATAAAGCTATCCCCACTGTTGAGGAGTTTCCAGATGAGAAACTATTTGTTGTTCAATCTAATGACCCATGGTTTGCAGATATAGTAAATTACTTGGCTTGTAAGGAGATACCTACAGATTGGAGTTACCAGGAGAAAAAATGATTTTTCCATTCTTTAAGATTTTATATCTGGGATGACCCAATTATTCTCAAGCAATGCAGGGATGGTCTGCTGAGAAGGTGTGTTCCTGAGTGTGAAGTAGAGAGCATTCTATCACATTGTCACTCTCTACCCACGGGTGGGCACCGTGCTAGCTCCAGGATGGAAACTAAAGTCCTAGAGAGTGGGTTCTATTGGCCCACTTTGTTTAAATATGCACATAATTATGTTCGTCATTGTGACACTAGTCAACGGGCATGTACAATTTCAAAGAGACACGAGATGCCCTTAAATGTATTTTAGGAGGTTGAAGTTTTTTATCTTTGGGGTATAGACTTTATGGGTCCATTTGCATCATCCAATTCATACATGTACATTCTTCTTGCAGTTGACTATGTGTCTAAGTGGTTGGAAGCAATTCCAACCCGCACCAACGATGCGCCAGTGGTGTGCAAATTTGTGAAGGATTACATTTTTTGTAGGTTTGGTGTCCCTCTCCTAATCATTAGTGATGGTGGCTCACACTTCACTAATAGGAAGTTTGGAGCTCTCTTGAGCAAGTACGGGGTGAACCACCGTGTGAGTGCCCCATATCACCCACAGACTCAAGGTCAGGTTGAGGTTTAAAATAGGAAAGTTAAGCAGATCTTAGAGAGAACAGTCTCAACCAATATGATGAATTGGAGTTATGTGCTTAATGATACACCCTAAGACTATAAAACATATTATAAATCTCCAATAGGTACAATGCCTTTTAGGATGATCTATGGTCGTGCATGCCATTTACCTATAGAATTAGAACATAAAGCCAGATGGGCTATGAAGAAACTAAACTTCAATTTAGATGAAGTTGGTAAGAAGAAATTTCTAGAATTAAATGAATTAGATGAGCTAAGGATGAATGGTTATGAAAGCTCTAGGATATATAAGGAGAGGAAAAAGAAAATTCATGATAGACACATTCTTAATAGGGTGTTTCTTCCTAGATAGAAGGTCCTCCTCTTTAATTCTAGGCTTAGACTGCATCCAGGGCAGCTGAGGTCCAAGTGGAGTGGACTGTTTGTTATTGAGAAATTTCACCCCCATGGTGTTGTGACCATTAAATATGGGAGTAGGTCATTCCTCATTAATGGCCAAAGACTCCAGTATTATTTTGGAGGGGAGGTAGAGACAAGGTTAGAGGAGGTGCAACTTTGCACCACTCCTTATTTTTATGCTCTAAGGATCGTCTAGTCTAGGACGTTAAACAATGATGCTTGTTGGGAGGCAACCCAATGTTTATCACATTTCTTAGATTCAATTTTCATGTTTAGATGTACTTTCAATTTGATTTTTAGTATAAAAAAGGTACCTTGATCCGTTCTTTTTTAGTGTGTAGGACAAAGCATGCCGGTACCATCGAGTCAATTAGTCAATGATATTGAAATGGGGTCAACATTTTTTGCAAACCAACAACACCAACTGGGTAGCACCGACCAACAATGTCGGTACCACTGGGTCTCTAGAGATGCATCACAGTTTAACTGATAAGGACTCAGTACCACTGACACTTCCTGTCGGTGCTACCAACTTCTGGGCACTCCCAGGCTTGGAACACTGAGTCCATTTTTCACAAGCACTGATAAAAATGCAAAATCTCGATAGCACTGACCAAGGAAGTCGGTACTACTGACTCACCATGTCAACAATCCAAGTGGTCACAATCTAACATCTCATATACACTTCATTGAGCGGTCAGTGGCACCGATCAACGACATAAATCGGTACTATCAATAGTACACGACGAAGGGCGATCCTCACACATCACGTCAGCCAATCGTAAGTGTCACAAGTACCGACCATGGATTGTGCTCTACAACTCGGTACCACCGACTCTCGTTTTGGTAGTACCGACAACGTCACAAACAACTATAAGAAGGGAGGAAGTGGTGTCATTTTCATTCACAGCCTCAGGCATCCACCTCTGCTATCTTCCAGAGCATAGTTACCACAGGTGCCACCAGAGTTCTTCGAGCTCTATTCTCCTATCATCACTCTTATTATTCACCATGGCTCCCAAACCATCTCGCATCCAACGCCATAATGCAAAAACTAGGAGGATGTACGAGGAACTCCAAACCAAGCAGGTGATACCAACGTGATATGGTGATCGCAATCTTCTTGAGATGACTAGATTTATAAACAACATGCGCTAGGTGTGTCAGCAACAGGAACTGGAAGGAGACAATCCTTTTTTCAACAACTGGAAAACTTATCTAGCTCTTCTCCTAGAATTCTTGGCATCTCTGGATGTTATTGTCACCCCCGAGCAGACGGCAGGCAGAGAGTGGAGAGAAGGCAGGTTCAACTTTTGCCTTTTCAACACCACTTATTCCCTCACACTACGCACCTTCAACGATATATTCGGCTGGCCTCAAGTACCAGAGCGCTCTGTGCCATCAGATTTTGACTATGATCTAGCATGGGAGCAGTTGACATAGGTGTCGGTTGGTTACCATATCAACTGGCACATCAGTTTGGTGTCTGACATTGAGAACCCATTTTCTCGGATACTACATCGGTACTGCATCAACACCATCTTTGCCCAATCAGGTTAAGTGCAAGGTAAAGTCCAGCACGCTAATCTTTATTTCCTTTACCAGCTATTGGGTGGGGAGAGTGTGAATTTTGGGTCATTATGATGCTTCACATGTTATCTGTGAGATGTAATCTGAACAGGAAGGGTCTGATTCTATTTGGGGGTCTTATCACCCCCATTGCACTTCATCTAAACTTGGATTTGTCCACGCTCGATCCTTTGGAGAACACGTCCAAGTTGGACCTCCTGCACTTCCGCAAGGTGCATCTACTATAGAGTAATCACGATGTCATCTATGTGCATTGCAACTGGGGAGGTGTTTTCAGGGAGCGTGTCCTCCCTGACCCTTTCTTCAACCTTTGTAGAATGGAGAACCTTAGGTGGCCACTCAATGAAGGTGAGGAAGAAGACTCGATGAGAGAACAGTAGGGAGGTGAGGACGACGATGACAATGACGATGAGGATGAGGAGGTGGAGCCCACCATCCCCATCATGCGGTGACCGGTCCCGTGCAAGTGGGCCTGCACTTATGTGACCTCGACATCTTCATCCCCACCCCCATCTCAGGATGAGACCGACTTGTACAACATGTAGGGCATGTACAGGATGCTACAACGAATATAGATTGGGTAGCAACAACACCAGGAGGGCCAAGCCAATGTGCAGGACATTTAGGGACAGCTATACAAGAACCAGCAGGCCATCTTTGAGAATGAACGCCTTCTCCTTGCCAACTAGGAGAACGTTCATACACACCTACAGAGGATTGGGAAGTACCAACAGCCATTCTACGACAAATATTAGAATCGTGACTACTTCAGAGAGTATCCACAGTCATCACTGATGCCTCCATCAGATCTATCATTTCAGAGGATGTTCCCTCCTCATGACCCAAACATGCCACCTCCACCGTTCTGATCCATGGTACCACTGTTCCACCTCTTGGGTGAGAGTATTGACTATGCGTACATAGTCATTTTTAAGATTAGGGGGTGCTGGAACAACATTCTATCCTAATTTTATCTTAGCTTCTATCTTAATTTTCATTTCATTTTGCTATTTTAGTTAGTTTGTTTAGTTTAGTTTTAATTGTGCAAGTGGTATCCACATCTATCTAGTGTAATTGTGGAGTTAAAATTTTGCATAGTTTCAATCTTGAGTGCTTGTACTCTCTGGTGTTAAATGAAAATGAAGGTCATGCTTTTAAAAGTTTGAGTTGCAACATCCTTCTACAACACCTTCTAAGGAAGTGTTTGAATTAGTCAGCTTTAGGACACAGTACATAAAACAAAGTCTTTTTCAATAATGAATTGTGGATGATGAAGATGTTTAGCCTAAACTAATGAAACTATAACGAGATCTTAAATCAATATATGAGAAATAATCCCTTGGGTCACCCTGACCACATGTCATTTAAGAGGGACACATCATAATATAATGAAAGTCATTATCTCTTAGTTGTGTGGTTCTATTTTTTCCATTCATTCATTTGACTCACCACCTCAATATTCTTGAGTACTCCAAACTATTTTTCTTTGATTGAATTGCATAGCATATAAGGTAGTTTACTTGCACAAAAAGAAAAAATATATTTTGCATTTGTAGTCATTGATAGTCTTGCATACCATTTTAGCTTGCATAACATAATTCATATAGTGCATTCATTCCACCATTACATGCATTCTCTCTTTTACCATGTGGATTCTTAAACTCGAAATTAAGAAGATGAAATGCAGAAGAAGAAAAAAAACCAAAAGCAAAGTTGAGAAGAAAGCGAGAAGCGCAATGTGAGACTTGTTGAAAAGAAATTCGGAAAAAAAAGGAAAGAAATGAAGTATATTTTGCATTCTTTTATGAAGAAGAGTTTAATCCACAGGTGCAACTTCCCAAGTTGAAGAAAGATTTTTTTTTAAGTTGTTCTACATGCATCATCTCATGAAAAAGAAAATTAGGCATTAGGTTCATTCAGTACATTCTTGTGCATTCATATAGGTTCATTCTTCTTGTGCATAAATAGATTGGATGTACTCTTGAATTTTTTCAATTGCCACTCATTTTCACCATTAATTACTCTTATTGGTAGGCCACTCTTCACAATTTATCTCCTCATTCATGTTTACATGGAGATTGTCTTCCAGTTACCTGGTAATTAGGAAAGAGCAATTTAGTGTAGGGAATCACACAATAAGCAAATGCCTAAGTAATTATGATCTTAATCTCTTACTTTATAATGTCATTGACTGAGGGTGGACATCTCTTATTGCAGTTTTTTGTCACTTTAGAGCAGTTAGTGGTTCAGTGGTCGGTGAAGGCCGATTTAGGGCTTGCTAGGTGGGTTGTTTAAGAAAAGAATGTATGTGCTTTGTCCTTTTGCTGACTTTTATCAAATAGATCTGAAAGTGTGTTGCTCGAGGATGAGCAACATTCAAGCTTAGGGGAGTTTAATGCATGTGTTTTTAGTCACTTTTATAGGCTCATTTTCTCTTGTTTTCATGTTGGTTTGGACATTTATATGACCAATTATGCATGGAATGTCATAGTTAGCCTATATTTCCTTGTTTGCATCAAATTATATGATTTCAATCATATTTACTAGTATATTATGCATTTCGAGCACTTACAATGCTTTATGTGTTTTCAGGTATAAGGCAGATCGACACAACTCTGTTCTACTGACACGAGAAAAGCCAGTGGCACCGACTTGACATCAAAGAGCCACTTGAAAACAACCCAGATCTCGATGCTATTGACCCAAAAGTCGGTGCCACTGAGATACCATCAGAGAGCCCCGCGTGAATTAAGAAAACTCAGTGCCATCGACCCCAAAAGTCGGTACCACCGAGTTGATGTCAAAGAGGCAGCTTGAATTCACAAGAAGTCAGTGCCACCAAGACATTGTTGATGGTATCGATGGGATCGGGATCACGCGACCTAACTTAAGCAACTGGGTACCACCGACACATCAAGTCGGTACCACCGAGTCTTCCTGATCAGGCCAGCTGCAAATTTTCTTCTAATCCAACGGTGGATGAAATTTCACACCCTAAGTCGTGCCTATAACTTAGGGGGATGATGGCCAGACCTGGGGGGTGACATGTTTTGATGATACGACAACTGGAGAGAAACAAGAGAAGGACAGAGGACTAAAAGCTTCACTGGGAGTGATCTGAGCACCTATGGAGGACGTTTCTACTGTCAGAAGATAGTAGACCGCACGTACTACAAAGGGGATCGTCTAGACAACCAAAGATCCAGGGGTTACCTTAGTTTTTACTATGTTCCCTACATTTTTTTCCTTCTGTGTGTTTTGTCATGAAAACCATGCAAGGCTAAAAACTTTTGTTCTTTAGGATCTGAGAGTAGCCCGGATATACACTACAGTTGATTTCTATGCATTAATATCAATTTATCTCTCATTATTAGATATAATTCTATGGATGTTGCTTGTTCTATTTATTCTTGATCACTATGAATGGATTAGTAGACACTTAATCATCTCGAGAGAGGGATTAAGGGTTGGAAAATATAGACTTACTCATTTATTGTACCCTTTGGAAAAAGTAGCGAATAGACGAGGGGAGAAACCCAGAGTATTGATGTAAAGCACCTAACTAATCAAACTAATAACTGCGGGAGTGAGATTGGCATTAGTATAGGTAGTGAAATACACTGTGGAAGTAGGTAATTCTGGCTACATGTTCCTTATCTAGGAATTGAGATAATAGATATTAGTGTGTAGGATAAACTGTAAGTGATGTCTATGATGAAACCATTGTCCTAAGGAACTCATTCTCGTTCTAATTTACTCAAATCATTTAATTCATTTGCTTTAGTTTTAATTTAATAATTCAACCCAACTCAAACAACCATCATTGGCTTAGCAGATTGATTTGTAGTTAGTAGTAGTTTCTGGAGAAATGCTTCCTCGTGTTCGACTCGGGCCTCACCGGTCCATTATTACTGTGATACGTTCACTTGTGTTTTACGAACGGTAAACACGTGTCAGGGGTATGGTGCTTTCTATTCTTCCCTGAAAGGGGTGGAGGTAGTGTGTAGTACTCTTCACTATCAAACTTATGTTGGTATGTATGCCCAGAGAGCCAATCATGTGATGATTGTAATGGCATAACTTATTAAAATGATTTGATTATTAATAAAAGGCACAATTCCAATTTATTTGTTTAATTCGGTTATGAGATAATGATGTAAAATTATAAATGTCCAGAGAATAATATTATTCGATGACGTATGTCTTCAAGATCGTGACTTGGAAGAAATGAGATCATACAGATGTTAAGAGTACATATACATATTCTCACTATGTCCCTAATTGGTTGTTATTTTGGAAGGTTGATAGACAACAATAACATAGAAGATCAGAGTATGGGTTGGTTGATGATAGAATCTCATTAGTCATGATTTGGCTATATCAAATCAAGCACATAGATACATGTTAGAGAACAATATATCAGTCAGACCCACCATAAGATAGACACATTGAAGTCATCATCATGGAAGTCATAGTCAACTCTCACAATGATGGTGGTGGTTGTGGTTCTTAGACCTGGAATCATTACACTCATACCATGTCATTGGGTACACTTTGACATCATCAAATGCAGTTCTCAAACATGAGTTGTTTTAAAGGTGATGATTGGGTTACTTTGACACATGGGTATAGACTATTAATGATAGAAATGGGATTTATCCCTCCTATAAGAGTTTTATGTCCTAGGCCTCTTGATTAGAGAGACTGAGAAATGTATGGCCATGCACATGCAAGTCAATATATGAATTGAGATTACATATATCTCAGACAGTCTACTAATGGTTCAAGAAACAAGATTGAATGTTGAAGAGGGTGATTGCCCCATTCCTCGAGTTCATTCTAGAAATCAGTGATAAAGGAACTATACAAACACTACAACACCATACACAAATTGTAGGTTGAAGTTATTCTCTACTTTCCATTTACTTAGGTAGCATTGATGTGTGACTAGTTTCCTCTCATTTCTTGTGATGTCATAAGTTGTTATGGACATTCACTTCCAACATAATATGGGACCTATAGGGTCACACACATAGGTCACGACCTATAAGAGGAGTTTAATCTTGAATGACAGTTGAATTAAGTACTAAATTTTTTGGGTATTTAATTCACGCAACTTGCTACCTGACCGCACCGTCAAACGCCCGTCTCATGGCATGATACAGACATCTAGAGTGCCAAACGGTCGTCTCAGGGGTTGAGATGGGCGTTTGGAGTGTCAAACTGATTCAACTTGAAATTGGATATATGTTGAACGGACTGGCCCGACTCGACTCACTAGATGACCATCTAGGTGAGCGATACGACCATTTTGCATGGGTGAGATGGCCTAGTTTGACCAATAAAAGGTTCTAGATATTTCCAAGTTCATTGTAGTTGTACATTACTTGTTGTGCAATGAATTAATATGTAATATTAATTGGAAACAAGTTGTCGATTTTGTATGTAATTGGGAAACTACAAAATTATCATTTTTGTAATGACCCTGCCTTCTGGTAACCCCCAATTAAGGGAGACCAAGAGACCAGAGCCGTTATCCCAATTTCCCAGATCAAAGGTTCGACAAATAATAAGTAATAATTATTAAATTCTACCATGACTATACCGAAAGCTAGAATAAAAATAAAACTTTGCATACCTTTTTTTTCAAAAACTTGGATATCTAACTTCTATCCACCTTTGGACTCTATTCTAACTAATCCTCCTTGCACTTTATTTCTTAATTTCACAATATGCCACTTTACTATTTGTCCTTTTCAATTTGTACCTAAAATGCCGACAAACAAAATGTCAGTCAGCATAAATGAATATGCCGGTATGTGGGGAAAACAATAATCATGCAATTATCTGTAACAACATATTGCAAGCAATTACGGTTTAGCAAGCAAACTTTACATATTAAACATAACTACTCAATCCATACATACCCTAACCTCTGCGTTGTCCCTACATCGGACATGGATGCTACCTCTCATATGGTAGATCCCAACTGACCCCCATGATCCTACCTAACAGGGAGATCAATACCTAGGGTCTAAGAGGCTCATGGAACTACCCATAGGTAGCCCAATCACTAACTCATGATATGCTAAAGAGTTGCATGGCACTACCCATAGGGAGCCCAATCCCTGACTCATTATAACATGATGGTCCTACCTAATAGGTAGACCATGTATTAGGTCATCCTTTTCATCATTAGCAAAGACATAGAGGAGGATCAATATCTGAGCTAGTTATGTACACATATTTATGGTGATAGTCATAGTCACTTTATAGTTGCATGAAATAAAAGTCATCCAAGCAGTTATTTTCAGGCAACCGATAAAACATTCGGGAATCGCCGTGAAACTAAAGAGATTTAACGATAAGCGTAACCACATACCTGATCCAGAGTAACTTGATGTCTAAGCAAGAATAATCAAGAACATTCAATCAAGCAATCAACAATATCCTGAAATTAATGCATAACATCCAAGTGTCACTGTTTTATCCATAACATTCTCAAAATTGACTTGGATTCCACCTTAGGATGTCTAGGCCAACTTTAGGGTTTTATTAGGGTTTTAGCCTCCATAATGCCTTTATCACATTTAATGCTCTTTTAGTCCACAAACGCTAATTTCAACATCATAGGCATACGAGAATGCCAATTAAGTCTAATATATCTCTTTTACCATCTTTATCCTTTTAAGTTATGTCACGATCATTAAGGCCAATTATCATCTTTGAATTGACAACTCATATTTTATTATAGTCCAAATCATATATAGTCCATCAGAGCTCCCTAGCAATTTCTATGAATTTTGCAAGAAAATACATTATATTGAATTATCTGTTATTTTTAGGAAAACATTGGTCGTTTGATTGATGATCCGCTGGACCACGCTGGATCCAACGATTCTCAGTTATGCGCCTCACCCGCGATCAAAACAACTAAAAGACAACATTGCCCTTACATGCTCTGAAGGGGAGTCGGGGTATTTTGGTAAAACACCAATCGACCTTCTACAACCTTCGTTTGCTTCTCCTTGCAAACAGATGGTCAACCCAATGGTTGACTCTGCTCCCTGTTGCACTTGTGCACGAACCGAGACCACCAGTAGCTCCGCCTCAATCTCGCAAACTTGACAAGCCCTTCAATCGGATGTAGGTGGCTCTCCTATTGTCGGGGCAACTCCGCCTATCTTTGGCGATAGCTTCTTCAAGGCGAAGGTGAAGATCACGACCAAAGTGCCTATTGGAGGCACGAGCGTGATCGTGGGCTTCGTCCGATCTCACGAAGGTTGCTTGGGATTTTGTTGGTGCCACGAGTCACCCCCCTTATATAGGGTATCCATCACCCACCCTAAGAATTGGGGATTCCCTGTTCTCACCACAAAACCCCCCAAAACCCAAGGTTGTTTGATCCATCCAAGACTCCCAAACTTGAAGTGCAAGTTTCTGAGTTCACTCGTGCATTAAATCGCGAGAAAAATGCTTTGGAAGATCTTTCCCTCTATTTCCACCTTCCTAATATGTCACGAGATAGGAGACAAAGGGATCATCATTGGATCTAAATCCAACGGCCCACAATGCGCGTGACATGCGCATGGGCTAGTCCCAAGATTCCTATTCCAAATAAAATTGTGACATATAATATAATCACAACACTTTAGGGAAATGTGTAAAAGTCATAACTCCCAAACCGAGTGTCCAATTAATCCAAAATTTTGAGGAAAACTTAATAATGACGTAGTATACCTCTCTGCCAAATTTGGGCTTATTATCTAAAAGAAAACGTGCCTTTTATTTAGGTGCAAGATAATACTCAATTAGGCTTATTTCTCACATCTTTTCTCTTTCTTCACTTATTATCTTGCAACTTGGACTCCTTGGAACCCAAGAAATCCTAATATTTCAAAATCATTTTTGAAGGATTCTTATTATCCTTATAGATGCATCCACATCCTTATTTCTCATTATCTTACTTATTTATTTTATTAAAAGATTTCTTTTTAAGGATTTCTCTCTATCTTTTATTTCCTTTTTCCTCTTTTCCTATTTTTTCCATTAGAAATCACATATAAACAAAATTTACTCAATTGTGGCCATTAATGCCACCTTCTAGAGATTTCTATATAATTCTCGTAAATACTTTGCTTAATATTCATTATCTTGTATCTTTTTCTAGTATTTGGACTTTTCTTCTTTTCTTCTCTTTTATATCCATTATTGGATTAATCTAATAATAGGAACCACGAAATTCCTATCAAAAGGGAGATTTGCAAAGAAATCCCTTCTTTGAAGCAAAGTATACAACCTTTTCAATTAAGTCCATATTCATAAAAACATTACATTTCAATTATGAAAACATATGCAAAATTGAGGTTGTAACAACCTTCCCCTCTTATAGGAATTTTCCCCTCAAAATTCCACCAAACATATAAACAATTCAGGATAAGACTTTTCCATATCTGTCATTGGCTCACATGTGGCTTCATCCTCTCCATGGTGCTTCCAAAGAACCTTTCTCATCTCATATTCTTTACTCCTGAGCTTTCTCTCACCTTGGTATCTTGTACCCTTATAGGTGACTCGAGCCATTTTAGCCTCTCTCGAAGCTTAATAGGTTCATGGCTCAACACAAGGGTTGGGTACCTCACATAGTGCTCTAGATCGGACTCGTGGAACACATTATACATTACATTATCCTGAGGGGTAAGGCTAAACATAACCATCTCCACCAATCCATCCCAAATGGACCCATGTATCGGGGACTCATCTTTCTCAGCTATAATAGCTCAGAGGGGTCGAATTTTCATATCACATATTCTCCCACAGTTAATTTCATGTTAGTCTGCTTCACATCAACTCATGACTCATGTCACCCTAGGGCTCTCTCAGCCATCGCATGATCAAAGCGACTTCACCTGCACACACTATGGCCTTTTTTTGACCTTCATGAGGTCCCTTCACCCACATCATCTTAATGAAGTGGTGACTGACACAGCCTCCCTTACAGAGCTTCTTTATATCCCGATACTGGCTATGGTGGCTAACATCACAACTTTCATAGGATAAGAACTGTCTCCATGTATCACCCTGAACGAGCACACACGCTCTCATCAGACCCTCTAGTCTAGATCATACTAACCATCAGTTAGGGGTGATAAGCTGTACTAGCATCGAGTTCTTCATGTACCTACTTCCACCGCATGGAAGTGAATCTTTAGGTCACACTCAAGAACCTTTGAACTCGCATCATGGTGTAGTTGAACCATCTCTCTCTCTCATATATAGTTCAACTGGATCTATCTCTAACAGTACTCTCTCTTTCTCTTAGATTATGTCATCTAGGTAAGGTGATCTACCATAACCCATATTGCATCGTGACCTTCCTCAGTCCAGGGGAGACTCACCACAACATCCATAGTAATCAACTCCCATTCCCTCTCGGGGACTCTTTATCCTCTGTATCAACTCACTGGGTTACTGGTGTTCATCCTTCACCTCATGGCATTCATGGTGACAGGCCATATGCAACGTTGTACATTTTTCATCTTAGTCATCCAAAGTACTACTGCAACTTACTATCTGAGTAGTACCATGGTGTATGGTGAACTTAAAATCATGATCTCATCTATGTCATGATTCCTCAAGCTTGATTCCTCAGAAACCCTAAAACACTCTAATCGTGGTTTCATCACCTTCCTTTCCAGAGAAGTGCATCTAAGGTTCTATACAACCATCCTTCTATTGAAACAAGCCCTAGGATGGATAACCAAGCAACCACTAACTTGATCAACAGATCTCGTTATATCTGAGTGTTAGCCCAACATATCTCACAAACTTAAGGTTCACCTAGACATCTCTTCCAGCCTTTCCACTAGCTAACCTAGGCAGCTACGTCTCAACAAGAGCATCCATTACCACCTTTCATCCTTATGTGCTAGGTAACAGTGAAGACATAGACCTCCATGTATTCCACTTATCATCTCATCTCGGACTTTAGGTCTATCTTCATCAAGAAAACTCAGAGCTCATCTTCTTGGTGTTTTTTTTGGTCACGCTAAAAACATGTTACTAATAAAACCAAAACTTTGGGTACACTATGTGCCCCTATGGAAAACTACTAGGTCCCAAACCCCATGCAGGGGGATATAAGGGACCCAAAACTAAGAAAAAAAACTCCAAACTAAGAAAGGCAGAAGAAGGGGAAGGATACAAACTAATCAGAAAGAACTCGCAGGTGAGAAAGAAGTACATATAGAGCCAATCAATACACCCACAAAAATGCCTATATGAACATCAATTCAGCTCCCAACACAACCAGAAAAGTCGTCCCCTGTCCCGGATCCTACATGATTTTCTCAGATGGATCATAAAGGAAACAAAACAAGGAGATAAGACTGTCACTCTATGCCTCCTTCTTGAAGAACTGAACTAGCTGCACCTGGTACAATCCTTCACAAGAAGGTACCAATCAAACACCTAATCTAGCTTAATGGGCTCCATCAACATATTTTCTTAGGCTAATGTTGTTGAATTCTGACAGGCATGGAGCCTATGGCTTTCACCTCACCTACACAAAGAGAACATGATCGACAAGAAAAACACCTACAAATAGCCAAAGATACCATGCATCTGCCAACCACCATTTCGCTAGAACAAGAGTCACAATTCAGAATGTAGGCCTGTGGAGGGTAGCACTGCCAGGTGGAGGACCACTGGCACCTTCTTCCTTCATATGGCCGAGACCAAAGCCAAACAGAGGTAAAACGTAGAACACCCTATGGGCGTTCCCTCACACAGAAACATGCACAATAGGGGGAACCCTATCACCCTTTACAAAGATGAGCACCCCGTGGAGGGACCAACATAGTAGGCCAGCAGAACCCGCCGCCAAAGACCTGAGCTCCAGGGTATGAAAAAATAACTCAGCTCCACCTTGAGCCTTTTCCCATAGGGCAATCCATCAAACACGTTGTGGTCGGCCTGCGAACAGGCAACCACTAAGCGAATCCTTGAGGATGGCACTGCCTATGAGGGAGACCCATCCGCGCCTGTAGTGAAGCATGAGAGGATCACCACCTCCAGCCATGAACCCCTGTCAGAAGAACATGCCATCATATGAGTAGGGCAACTTGGGCAAGCCACCCTTCCGCATATGGACGCCCAGAATTAGTAGGGACAACCGCCTCAATCTCGAATCCAATCCAAAACTTGGAGCTCATCTTCTTGGTTATCAAACTCAAACTTATATAACTCATAAATTCCATACAACTCATAATGAGAACATCCTTATAAGATGACTACCTTAGTTCTGTTGGTGTTTGTAAACCATCCACACATCATACACTCCACAAGGGTACAATATTATCTCTATTCCCATACATCGTAGCAACGTTTCAGCTCACATCATCATTATCCTTAGTGTATGGCATGCGTGCTACCCTATCTCTCACCCCCATAACGAGAGGAAATAAGCATTTGGTGGCCGTCCAAACACAAAGTTCTTCCCATTCCAAGAGTAGAGATGGTGCATCCCAGATTGCCAGTACACCTTCCAATCTAAGTTGAAACGTGCAACACATGTCCCTACATCATGAAAATCTCGATATCAAGGTTACTTCCATGGAAAAATGGTCTCGAACCCACTTGGGTCATCATACCATCCTTGGTCATCTCCTCTAGGTCTATAGGGTGCCGATACTTTTGGGGTCATCCATCTTCCCTTATGCATCCCGACAGTTCCTTCCTCATCTGCCCCTTGGGTCCCATGAGTTCATGAAGGTGATCAATCTCCTAACCCATGGCTCTCAGACAATGATAGTTGTTACCTCCCAACCCTATGGTCATGTGCAACTAGGGAATTAGGCAACTTCTACTCCCATCGGTCTTATCCCTACTTGACCCTAGGATAGACTTAGGATCCTAACATAGTACATATCCAGTGTGAAACCTTACCCAAGTCTCCATCATCTCTCTTGGCATTTGTGGTCTGACTTACATCCTTTTATATGGATCATGGCGACCTATCTACCTCGGTTAGGCCCCATATTGGTTACCTCCATGGTAACACATCCACATGCACTTAGAGATGGTTATCTATGGGTCTACATGTTCATTCTTATACTATGTACTATCCACTTAGCTTCTCAATATCCTATGAGACCTCTTTAGGTTACCTCAAACCCAACAAAAGATGTACATACCCTACAGAAGGGTCCTTCTCCCAAGATGGGAGGAAACTACATCTTGATAGCAACAAAGGTCACAAACATCTCTACGTCTAAGGTTTATATCCACATGAGCATGCTTAGTCCTAGCAAGCTACTAAGGCACATAGCTAGGAAGCAGACCACCTACTAAACCATGCTAAGTCTCCATGATAGGTCATACTTGTTCTCATTCCTCGTCATTGGACCATCAACATACATACATGGGTCACCAACCTATATATGAGGGGTTCATCAAACATATACCTTAATCCAAGGGGTTTCCCTTTCCTCTAAACATATGGGGTGCCATGCTCCCATGTGTAGGAACTCAAACATCTGTGTGAGCATCAGGTATACTACTTCCCCTCTTATAGGTCTAGGAACCCTAGGTTCACCTCTTATGCAATAGTTGTCCAACTGCATGCTCAACATTCTAACAACGAACCAAGCATGTACGAGGTGCATCATGCATGTCCTATTATCCTTCCACTTGAACAACACCTCAGAGTTGAGCCTTCCTCAAGGACAAACATCTAGGTATGAGGCCTCACGACATGACACTATACCTCCTCAGGGTCTAAGGAACTCCTCTTCCTATCCCTAAAAGGTAAGGTAGGCACCTACAACATCCATAGCTCGGTTCAAGAAGTCTCTTTCCTTCTCTAGGATTTGGTTCCCATAAAGGCAACCCAGATGCCACAAGCCTCCAAGAATCATGCATGAGGCAACCACAACCATCCACTTAGGTCATAACATACCCAACTTCTCAAGGTTCCTTATATCCTGGAGTCTAAACTTCCAACCTTCTTGCTCGGATCTTGCTCTCTCTCTAGAGCTAACCCTACAAACAACCTTACTACATAGGTTCTCTCTGTAAAAGGGTGGATCAAGCTCACATGCATACACTTACATGGGTGAAACCTACGTTCGCTCGAGATCATCCATAGATATTTATGCTTTATCTCATAATCTACCCAACATGCCCTTCTGGCCTGGGTTTTAGCCTACTTCCAGCACTTCTGATGGACTATATGCCAAACTCATATAAGCCCATAGGGTTTCTATATGGTCATCACTAACCCTATCAATGAAGGGGTTATCCTTCACCCTATCATGCACGACCCTTCACAGGTTGGGTCTCCCAGAAGACACTAAGTCAACCAACCACACATAGCTCCTACTTCTCATAGGTATCCAAAACCAAAAGCATGTCAACCCACATACATGGTCGACCATGACATCTAACTCATCATGCCATCTCTCTCTAACTACCACTTAGGGTTAGGGTTAGCATCATCCTCAAAGGGTGTGCCAGGTCTCTACCTTTAATGGAGGTCTCTTCCTCCAAGACCAACTCTACATCATCCTCCTGACAAGGTCTAACCTTAGGTCTCTCCTGAGGGCATGACAACACATGTCATACGACCTAAGTAGGCAACTATTCTTTAGTTTATGCTTAACCTATTAAGTTTATGGCCATGACATCTTATTTACATGTTTTTTCATTAATTTGGTAGAGGATTCCTTAACCTTATCATACATACCCTGACCTCAAGAGGGTGAGTAAGAGAGAAAAACCCTAAACCTCAAAATCTTAATATAATTAGGGTTGAGAAGGGACAAAAATAGATGAGAGAATCTTAAAGGTATCTTATTTTGATTCAGATCCTAAGACATTGGCCATGCAGTCACACAGATCTGGGAGTCCTCGTATTCTGACTAGCGGTGCAGAGGAAAATATTGCCAGCCCTCGGACGTGATCCTTTTCTAGACACCTCTGTCTTTCGGAAAATCCTCTAATAACTCCCTCGGTTCTATGGAATTTGTAAAATTTAATAGTTACTAAAGATTAAATGCGGAACCAATGCTCTGATACCAAATGTAACGACCCCGCCTCCCGGTAACCCCCAATTAAGGAAGACCAAGAAATCAGAGTCATTATCCCAATTTCCCAGATCGAAGGTTCGACAAATAATCAGTAATAATTATTAAACTCTACCATGACTATACCGAAAGCTGGAATAAAAATAAAACTTTGCATACCTTTTTTTCAAAAACATGGATATCTAACTTCTATCCACCTCTGGACTCTATTCTAACTAATCCTCCTTGCACTTTATTTCTTAATTTCACAATACGCCACTATACTATTTTTCCTTTTCAATGTGTACCTAAAATGCCGACAAATAAAACGTCGGTCAGCATAAATGAATATTATGATATGTGGGGGAAACAATAATCATATAATTATCTATAACAACATATTGCAAGCAATTACGGTTTAGCAAGCAAACTTTACATCTTAAACATAACTATTCAATTCATACATACCCCAACCTCTGTGTTGTCCCTACAGTGGACATGGATGCTACCTCTCATATGGTAGATCCCAACTGACCCCCATGATCCTACCTAACAGGTAGATTAATACCTAGGGTCGAAGAGGCGCATGGAACTACCCATAGGTAGCCCAATCACTAACTCATGATATGCTAAAGAGTTGCATGGCACTACCCATAGGGATCCCAATCCCTGACTCATGATAACCTGATGGTCCTACCTAACATGTAGACCATGTACTAGGTCATCCTTTTCATCATTAGCAAAGCCACAGAGGAGGACCAGGATCTAAGCTAGTTATGTACACATATTTATGGTGATAGTCATAATCACTTTATAGTTGCATGAAATAAAAGTCATCCAAGCAGTTATTTTTAGGAAACCGATAAAACATTCAGGAATCACCATGAAACTAAAGTGATTTAATGATAAACATAACCACATACCTGATCCAGAGTAACTTGATGTCCAAGCAAGAATAATCAAGAACATTCAATCAAGCAATCAACAATATCTTGAAATTAATGCATAACATCCAAGTGTCACTGTTTTATCCATAACATTCTCAAGATTGACTTGGATTCCACCTTAGGATTTCTAGGCCAACTTTAGGATTTTATTAGGGTTTTAGCCTCCATAATGCTTTTATCACGTTTAATGCTCTTTAAGTCCTCAAACCCTAATTTCAACATCATGGGCATACTAGAATGTCAATTAAGTCTAATATATCTCTTTTACCATCTTTATCCTTTTAAGTTATGCTACGATCATTAAGGCCAATTATCATCTTTGGTTTCTTTCGAATTGACAACTCATATTTTATTATAGTCCAAATCATATATGATCTCTATTTATCACTAATTCCACATTTATCTACTAGCAAACCCTAATTACTAAATTAAGGGTATTTATCCACAATTAGAATATTTTATACTCAAAATAGCTTAGAATCCTCATATCTCAGCTTTATTCATGAATTTGAAAAATTAAAGCCATTAAGAGTCATAATCACCAAAGTTATGGTTTCAAGGCCCATTAAAGCATATTCATGTACATGGAACCCTACATTAATCCAACTACGCATAAAGATTATCCTTTTGGATCTAATGTGTAATTTTTAAAATCAACATGTGAATATCAACTTTAAACATCCATATAATCCTTCCCCAATCATTAATCATCATAGATTAAGGTTTCTTTATCATTAATGCATTAAAGTTGACAACTTAAAGTACTTTTCGAATTGCAATAGGAATTAGGCTCTAAAACTATTTTTAATGGACTCCTTGCATTTTTTGATCAAATTTCATATATTAATTTTATCCATCAGAGATCCCTAGCAATTTCTATGAATTTTGCAAGAAAAGACATTATATTGAATTATCTGTTATTTTTAGAAAAACGTTGGTCGTTTGATTGATGATCCGCTGGAGCATGTTGGATCCAACGATTCTCAGCTATGCACCTCACTCACGATCAAAACAACTAAAGGACAACATTTCCCTTACCTTCTATGATGGGGATTCGGGATATTTTGGTAAAACACCAATCGGCATTCTTCAACCTCCGTTCACTGCTCCTTGCAAACAGATGGTCAACCTGATGGTTGACTCTGCTCCCTGTTGCACTTGCGCACGAACCGAGACCATCACTAGCTCTGCCTCGATCTCACAAACTCAAAGAGCCCTTCAATCAGATGTAGGTGTCTCTCCTATCATCAGGACAACTCCTCCTATCTCCGGTGACTACTACTTCAAGGCGAAGGTGCTGATCATGACCAAAGTGCCTATTAGAGGCACGAGTGTGATCATGGGATTCATCCAGTCTCGCGAAGGTTGCTTGGGAGTTTGCTGGTGCCATGAGTCACACCCCCCCCTATATAGGGTATCCATCACCCACCCTGAGAATTGGGGATTCCCTGTTCTCACCACGAAACCCCCCCAAAACCTAGGGTTCTTCGATCCGTCTAAGACTCCCAAACTTGATGTGCAAGTTTCTGAGTTCACTTGTGCATTAAATCGTGAGAAAAACACTTTGGAAGATCCTTCCCTCTATTCGCCACCTTCCTAATCTATCGCGATCTAGGAGACAAAGGGATCATCGTTGGATCTGAATCCAACGGCCCTCAATGCGTGTGACATGCGCATGGGCTAGGCCCAAGATTCCTATTCCAAATAAAATTGTGACATATAGTATAATCACAACACTTTAGGAAAATTTGTAAAAGCCATAACTCCCAAACCGAGTGTCCGATTAATCCCAAATTTTGAGGGAAACTTAATAATGACTTAATCTACCCATATGCCAAATTTGGGCTCATTATCTAAAAGAAAACGTGCCTTTTCTTTAGGTGCAAGATATTACTCAATTAGGCTTATTTCTCACATCTTTTCTCTTTCTTCACTTACTATCTTGCAACTTGGACTCCTTGGAACCCAAGAAATCCTAAGATTTCGAAATCCTTTTTGAAGGATTCTTATTATACTTCTAGATGCATCCACATCCTTATTTCTCATTATCTTACTTATTTATTTTATTAAAAGATTTATTTTTAAGGACTTCTCTCTATCTTTTATTTCCTTTTTCCTCTTTTCCTATTTATTCCATTATAAATCACATATAAAGGAAATTTACTCAATTGTGGCCATTAATGCCACCTTCTAGAGATTTCTATGTAATTCTCATAAATACTTTGCTTAATATTCATTATCTTGTATCTTTTTCTAATATTTGGACTTTTCTTCTCTTTTATATCTATTATTGGATTAATCTAATAATAGGAACCACGAAATTCCTATCAAAAGGGAGATTTGCAAAGAAATCCCTTCTTTGAAGCAAAAAATACAACCTTTTCAATTAAGCCCATATTCATAAAAACATTACATTTCAATTATGAAAACATATGCAAAATTGAGGTTGTAACAATTTCACAGTAAGAGATGACCATCTTGCATGCCAAATGATCGTATGGTGTGCCAGACGGCCTTTTTGGTGGTCGTAGGTTGTGAAATTTTAGGATCTTCTAGTCCCTTCCACTCATGCATCGTCTGGGAACCTGGACTAAAACCCTGTCTATAAATAGAGGGGGTACTGGGGGCTTCCAAGAACACAACACAGACAATTGAGAATCAATTGCTCTGACAAATATTGTCCTCTCTGGTTGTGGTAACCATGACAGCCCAAGAAAATCCTACCCGACTAGGGAGGGATAGCAAGGGAGAGAACAACAGACATCATTGTTGTGGGAGAGCAAGTTGGTGACTAGTATTGCAACAGAGGGGATGACTCCTTCTTGTCTGTTCTAACAGGATGACAAGAGTTCTAGACGGTCTGTGTGGACTTCTCTAGAGGTAGGAGGTTGTTGTATTTTGCTCAAAAGGCATCATCAACCAATAGTTTGTGATGAGAGGAGCTACTGTATAAGATGACGTTTGAGTCTACTATCTATGGAGGTGCAGTCAAGATGAATCCCAATTCTACAAGGAGTCAGAGTTGTACAACTACAATGATGAGTATTGTCACTGGACTTGCTCTAGGACCAAGTATATCCTTAAAATTATCCTTTCCATCTTATAGTTATTGACACGATCCGCTGGTTATGGGGAATATGATAAATAATTGTTTTTGTTTCCACAGCCTACTCTGAAGCAATATTTCCCTAAAGTGGCATCAGAGCCAACATCAATTTTCTATATTATGGGATATTGATATGACCGTATTTTGGTTTTATCATTCTATTATTGCATGCGACATGAATATTATCTTATCAAATTGAATACCACAAAAATCCCAAACTTTATATATATATATATGACATATATATGTAATTTACATGCATCACCCTAAAAGCGGTTTTGATGGTGGATGTATAGCATAGTTATGGCCAATACCCCCTATTATTTATGCATGGTTGGTTTTTCCTTTTATCTTGGTCTATGTACCGAGCCTCTATCTTATCTTCCCAATGTAAAGATTCTTTCCTACCTTTCCTCCCCTTGAATGTAACTCGAGGTTTCTCTATAATTATGTAAAAGTAGGATAGTTTACTTTCTTGTTAATGACAAAGAAGAAGATGCCCCTAAGACGAGTAGACTGACTAAAGGACCATGGAGGACCAGAAGGACAAGCGATACCGATCGACTGGTGGACCTAGCCAATCAGGTAGAGGAGCGAACGGATGGTGGACCAATGGAACCATACGACCTAACAACCGGCCAGGAGGCGTGTCAATCGGTTCAAGGGTTTAACCGATCAACCCAGATTGGCAAGAACAAATCTTCATCAATAATAGTTTTTTGCATGTGATGTAGACCTAGGATGACATAATTCCTTATGGATCGAAGGAGTTACATTAGGCTGGTCAGAACCACTGCATTCATTTATTGCATGTTTTCATTATGGGATATAACATGTATGTGATGCGTACTATATATATGTAGTGACTTGATTAAAACATTAATACTTAGATGCTTTCCAAAAGCAAAACACATGAAAAGCTTGATCGACCAAGCATAGGTGATGCCAAAGCATGGTACGTTGTCTATCTAATGGAAGTGTGATGGTAATGATGTAGGTGTCGCCAAAGCGGGATACATTATTATCGTGCCAATTTTTTTATCAGGCTTAACTAGTGATTCTTAGAGCGTCTAATACTAGAAGCATGTAGATGATTATGGCAAGGAGTTACGCATATCATCTATCTAAGAGTTGCATATGATGAAATTGGCATGATGGCCTACCTATATAGTCAAGTTGTGGGCGATCAACTAAAGCTAACTCATGATCTGATGAAATATGGATCTTGGCCCACTAGAATATTGTACGCTGCAATATTCCGAATTGGTATGTGAGGGCTATCAATATGAATAAAATAGTGGGAGGGGTAATAATTAAAGACCTAATTAATTTCATCAAAATTTTCAAATGAAATCAAATCAAAAGGGTTTTTGACAAATGCAATTTTTTTTAATAGAATCAAATGACAAACAAATCCAAATTGCAATTGGTCTTGAAGAAGGACAAACTTGACGGGAGAAATTTCCACAACTGGTTTTGGACTTTTATAAGGGTTCTCAATGAAGAGTGTAAGATCTACGTCCTTGATAAACCAGTGCCAGAAATACCTGCTCCTGATGCTCCTACGACACAAGTGGATGCTTACTGGAAGCATGACAATGATGCCTTAGAGATAAAATACCTTATCCTTAGTTGCATGAACTATGAGTTGCATGAGCAATGTGAAGACATGAGTGTTCTTGATATGGTAACACATCTTAAGAAAGTGACACTTGGTATTACAAAGCAAGAAAGGGATGATATCCTAAAGGTGCAACTTGAGTCTAAGTTGACAGAGGGAACCTTAATAGAAGAACAAGTAATCAATATGATTGGACATGTATATCATCTTAAAGAACTGGGATTTACCTTGAGCTAAGAGTTGATCACTGATATGATTCTAAAGACTATGACATAATCCTATAGCTGCTTTATTGCATTTTATCATGTGAATAATATGGCTGGATAGATGTCATACTTGTTTTCCATGTTGATTCATGATGAAGCAAAATTGAAGAAGGACAAGCCCGTAATGGTGATCAGCGGAGCTGTGTCCAAGGATCAAAGTAAGACCAAGAAGAGTTATGAGGTCAAGCTTAAATCCACATCTTCAATATTCAAGATAAGGAGAAAGAACGATATAAGAGGATCTCATCCTTTGTACTTGAAGGCATTCAGGAAGAAGAAGATGGGGATGATGATCTCCACTTTAGGTATATACATTACTGAGATAGATATATCTAATTCATCATCTTAGGTACTAGATACCGGATGTGGATCTCACATATGTTCTCATATGCAGTTTCTGAAAGGAAGTAGGCCTTTAAGAAAAGGTGAGGTGGAACTATGATTTGCTAATGGCACAAGAGTTGTAGCCATCACAGTTGGAACCTATAGTATATCTCTGCCCACATGGCTCGAAATAGAGTTAAAGAACTACTATTATGTACCTTCTATAAATAGAAACATCATTTCTATATCTTGTATGGACAAGGATGCATTTGAATTCCATACTAAAAATGTTTGATGTTCTATTTCAAAAGATGGGATCTTTTATGGGAGTGCCCCAATGACTTATGGTCTTTAATTATTATATCTAAAGATAGATGTATATAATGTTAACACCAAAAAACTAAAACTCAACAACTCAAACAAAACATAACTTTGGCATTTTCGTCTAGGGCACATAAATGAGAATCACATATTGAGACTCCACAAAGATGGTTATATGGAATCTTTTGATTTTGAATCAATAGAGACATGTGAATCTTATTTGTTGGGCAAGATGGCTAAGACCCCTTTTGCCGGTAACAATGAGAGGGCCAGTGATCTATTAGGACTCATACATATTGATGTGTGTAGACCTTTTAGAACAACCACTAGAGGTCGATATTCGTACTTCATCACCTTCACTAATGACTTTAGTAGGTATGCCTATGTTTATTTAACGAAACATAAGTCAGAAACTCTTGAAAAGTTCAAGGAGTTTATGAATGAAGTAAAAAACGAACTTGGTAAAAGCATTAAGGCATTTTGTTGTGATCGAGGTGAAGAATACTTAAACAAAGAGTTTGAGAACCTTCTTAGAGCCCATGGGATTGTATCCCAGTGGACTCCGCTTGGAACACCTCAACATAATGATGTACCAAAAAGAAGGACTCACACATTACTAGATATGGTGCAAACAATGATGAGTTTAGTCGAGCTTCCGACTACCTTCCGGGGGTATGCTCTACAAAATTTTGTGTTTACACTAAACCGAGTACCATCTAAATTGGTCCAAAAGACACCATATGAGATATGGACTGGGAAGCATCCCAATATATCTTTTATGAGGGTTTGTGGATGTGAAGCTTATGTTAGCAAGATGCTTCCTGAGAAGCTTAGTCCTAAATCTGATAAATGTTGTTTTGTTGTATATCCTAAGGAAACTAAAGGATAATACTTTTATTCCATATATGACAACAAAGTGTTTGTTTCCAGAGATGTTGTATTCCCAAAAACAGAATTTATTTCCAAGGAAATCATTGGGAGAAAAGTGGAACTCAAAGAGGTTCGAGACTAATAAGAAAATATTGAACCAATACAAGTACAATTGGAACAAAGAGAATCACAAAGTGTTATGGAATCTCAAATTCCTCAACTAACAAAAGAACATCGAAGATCTAATAGGACACACCTTGAGCCTGAGAGATTTGGATATCTTTTAACTCAAGAAAGCAATGAATTGGTCATAGATGATGAGCTAATATTCTATCAAGATGCTATTGAGGGACCAGAGTCTAAGAAATGGATTGAGGCCATGAAATCTAAGATGGAATCCATGTATACTAACAAAGTATGAACTTTGGTGGATCCACCTGAAGAGGGTAAAACCCATAGGGTGCAAGTAGGTCTTCAAGAAGAAAACTGGCATGAATGGTGAAGTACAAACCTATAAGGGCAGATTGGTAGCAAAGAGTTTCAGACAAGTTTAAGGTGTTGACTATGACGAAACCTTTTCTCCAGTGGCCATGGTTAAGTCCATCAAGATCATGCTTGCCATTGCAGCTTATCATTACTATGAAATTTGACAAATGAATGTTAAAACTGCATTCCTTAATGGGAATCTTCTTGAGGACGTGTACATGACACAACCTGAGGGTTTTATAAATCCAAATGACGCAAATAAAGTATGTAAGCTACAAAGGTCAATCTATGGATTGAAGTAAAAGCTAGAATCTTCATTTTGATGAGACAATCAAAGGGTTTGAATTTGTCCAAAATGAAGATGAACCTTGTATGTACAAGAATGCTAGTGGGATCACAGTGACATTCCTCATATTGTATGTAGATCACATACTATTGATGGGAAATGGAATCCCTACTTTGTAAAAGGGAAAGACATGGCTTGGAAATACATTCTCTATGAAAGACTTTGGAGAAGCATCCTACATCTTGGGAATAACAATCTTTAGAGATAGATCCAGAAGGTTTCTTGGACTAAATCAAAACACATACATTGATAAAGTGTTGAAGTGGTTCAGTATGGAGAACTCAAAGAGAGGAAACTTGTCTGCGTTGCATGGAGTGACCATCTCTGAGAGTCAATGTCCCAGTTCTTGTGAAGAAAGGGAACACATGAGTTTGATTCTATATGCCTCAACAATTGGATCAATTATGTACACAATGTTGTGTACCCATCCATACATCTTGTATGCCTTGAGCATGATGAGTAGATATCAGTCAGATCCAGGTGATACTCACTAGACAGTTGTGAAGAACATCCTCAGGTACTTGAGAAGAACTAAGGATCAGTTCTTGGTTTACAGTGGAGAGGAAGAGTTGATAGTAAAAGGTTTTCCAGACTGATAAAGGTAACTATAAATCACAATCAGGGTTCATATTTTTCCTCAACAACATAGATGTAAGATGGAAGAGTTCCAAATAAGAGACAGTTGCCAATTCTACAATAGAGGTCAAGTATATTGCTGCATCTAGTGCAATAAGGGGGGTTGTATGGATCAAAAAGTTCATTACAGAACTTGAGGTCGTTCCAAGCATCAATGACACAATCGAGCTATATTGTGACAACAATGGAATTCGTACACAAGCTAAGGAACCTAGATTGCATCAGTGCTCAAAGCATATATAAAGGTGGTTCCATCTCATATGAGGGGTTGTACAACAAGGAGATGTAAATATTTGTTGAGTACCAACTGAGAATAATGTTGTTGACCCCTTGACAAAGGCACTTTCACAATAGAAGCATGAAGATCATGTTAGATCACTTAGAATACAATTTGTAGGTGATTGACTCTAAGTGCAAGTGGGATTCTATTGGTATGTATGATCAGAGAGACAATCATGTGATGTTTTTAATGGAATAACTTGAACAAATTATTTGATTATTAATAAAAGGCAAGCTTCCAATTTATTCTATTTAATTTAGTTATAAGATAGTGATGTAACATTATAAATGTCTAGAGAATACTATTACTTGATGACGTATGTCTTCAGTACGTAACTTGGAAGAAATGAGATCATATGGATGTTAAGAGTACATATACATATTCTCATTATGTCCCTGTTCGGTTTTTATTGTAGAAGGTTGATAGATAACAATAACACAGGAGATCAGAGTGTGGGTTGGTTGATGAGAGAATCTCATTAGTCATGATATGTCTATATAAAACCAAGTACATAGATACAAGTTAGAGAATAGTGTATCGGATAGACCCACTATGAGAGTGACCCATGGAAGCCATCATCATGGAAGTCATAGTCAGCTCTCACAGTTGTGGTGGTGGTTGTGGCTCTTAGACCTGAAATCATTGCATTCGTCACATGTTGTTGGGTACAATTTGACATCATCAAACACAGTCCTGAAACATGGGTTGTTACAAAGGTGATGATTGGGAGACTTTGGAAGACGGGGATAGACTGTGAAGGATAGAAATGGGACTTGTCCCTCCTACAGGAGTTTGATGTCCTAGGCCTCTTGATTAGCGAGACTGAGAAATGCATGGTCATGCAAATGTGTGTCAATATGTGATATTGAGCTTACATACATCTCATACAATCTGCTCATGGTTCAAGAAACAAGATTGAATGTTGAAGAGGGTGACTACTCCATGCCTTGAGTTCAATCTAGACATCAGTGACAAAGGAACTATACAAAACTACAACACCATACACAAATTGTAGGTTGAAGTTGTTCTCCAACTTTCCATTTACTTGGATAGCATTGATGTGTGACTAGGAACCGCTCATTGCTTGTGATGTCATAAGTTGTTATGGACATTTAATGCCAATGTAATATGGGACCAATAGGGTCACACACATAGGTCACGACCTAGAAGAGGATTTTAATATTGAATGATAGTTGAATTAAGTACTAAAGTATTTAAATATTTGATTCAAACAACAAGCATCCTAACTGTACTACCAAATGCCTGTCTCATGGCATGAGACGGTTGTCTGGAGTGCCAAACGACTATCTCAAGGGTTAAGATGGGCATTTGGAGTGTCAGACTTATTCGAGTTGAAATTGGCTATGGATTGAACCGACCATCATGGGTCGGCTCACCAGATGACCGTTTGGGTGAGCAAGATGGCCGTCTCGCATGGGAGAGATGGCCCAGTTTGGCCGACAGAAGATTCTAGATATTTCCAAGTTTGTTACAGTGGCACATTACTTGTTGTGCAAGGAATTGATATGTAATATTAATTTGAAACAAATTACCAATTTTGTATATGATAGAGAAACTATGAAATGTCTATCTCATAGTATGAGATGACCCTATCACATGCCAAATGACCATTTTGTGTCCATACAGCCATTTCAGTAGTCGTAGGTTGTGAAAATTCAAGATCTTCCAGTCCCTTCTACTCCTGCATCGACTGGGAACCTAGACCCAAACCCCACCTATAAATAGAAGGATACTGGGGGCTTCCCAAATTACAACATAGATAATTGAGAACCAGTTTATCTGATAATTGTTGTCCACTTTGGTTGCGGTAACAACAAGAGACCAAGCAAATCCTACCTGACTAGGGAGGGATAGAAAGGGAGAGAACAATTGAGATCATTGTTTTAAGAGAACAAGTTGGTGACTAGTACGCCAATGAAGGGGATGCCTCATTCTTATTGTTCTAGTAGGATGACAGGAATTCTAGACGGTCCATTTGGACTTCTTTATAGGCAAGAGGCTATTGTCTATCACTAGGAGGGCACCGTCAATCATTATTTTGTGATGAGAGGAGCTGCTATAGAAGACGATGTTCGACTCTACTGTCCATGGAGGAGTACTCAGACAAATCCCAGTGCAACCAGGAGTCAGAGTTGCACAACTACAACGACAAGGATTATCTCTTGACTTGCTCCAGGAGCAGATATATCCTTAAAACCATCCTTTCCATCTTATAGTTATTGACATGATCCGCTGGTTATGGGGAATATGATAGATAAATTTTTTTTCCGCTGCCTGCTCTGAGGCCATATTTCCCTACAACTTCAACATCTTAGATTCATATTTTTAGAGCCAAATAGGTCACCTCTCCTAGTTAATGAGAAAAGCTAAGTATTAATAAGGGATACTATAGGAAACCCTAATTCAAAGAAAAGGTAGATGCCAATTGTTGATGCTCTAATACCATATCATGTGACAACATAGTTTCACACCATGTGTCCGTGTATAACAAAGTAACTTAAACATCAACAAGAAAAAAATATCATTCTCTCAGTATAAACATAAGATAAAGACTTTTGTACTCTAGGGACTACAATGCTAAAAAGTACTAACGAAAAGAGGATCATAAAGGACACATAGCCCTATGTTTCTTCGCCATTAAGTCTCCAATCTCAACAACAAAATCTTCAATGTGGGGCAGTCCTTCTGTTCATAAATCCCCAGAGGGAAAGAAACATGGGCCCCAAGAAGGGAAACATAAGTCAACAAGGCTAGTATTAAAACTAAATATTGAGATATTTAAAAATAAAGATTTATGCAATCAAATCTAGATAAGTTTGCTTAGTGGACTATGGTGATAACAAGAGGATGGTCTAGTTACCATGTTAATTTCAAAAGGGTACATCCATTTGAAGTGGTAACTAGAAACAATAAATAGATTCTTAAAGATAATATCAAGATATCAAGTTATTAAAAAATGAAATGATTTATCTAGTAGCACAATAAATCTAATATTTTGTCTTCTCTAAGACTAGGTACCTAGTGTTAACAACACTTTCACCTGTGGGGGTAACCAGGCCTCTAATTGTCCATTATCCACTGTTCAAGGTTGGGGAATATTTTTTTCCAAGGTTGGGAGATACGACCCACAAAATATAGTGAGACAAAGCTCTTAACCAATATTCAAAATTTTATGTGTCAATTTTTAAATACAATCATTTTAGTCAATTATTCCACAATATCCAATATTTTTGTCATGGTGACCGTCAATAGAGGGATGAGGCTAAAAACAAACTAGGCTCACCACTTCTACAAAATTCTATGAACTAAGTCCGAGAGGGAAATAAAAGTCTTAAATAGTAGACTACAAGCATTGGAAAGTACCTTTGTTTTTCCTTAATTTCCAATCATGCCTTGGGTTATTTTCATTTTTTGTTTGAGTCACTTACATATGCATGTATCAATGTAGTTGATAGCTATAGTCATGTCACGATATAGGTAGGTATTCAAAACATGAGCAGGTGAAAGGGGTGAAAGTTATTGTTGGTATGTATGCTTAGAGAGCTAATAATATGATAATTTTGATGACATATTACACAAGGGATTTGATTAAATATAAAGTCATTATTCCAATTTATTATATTTCACTCAATTATGAGATAATGAGAAAAAACAATGAATGTTTAAAGATTGATATTACTCAATGACGCATGTCTTCAAGTACGTGACTTGAACAATGAGATCATATGGATGTTAATAATATATACATTCTTGTTGTGTCCCTAGTCAGATGTTACTATGGAAGGTTGATAGACAACATTTACACTTAAAGATTAGAATGTGTGTTGGTTAATGACATAATCTCATCAGTCATGATATGTGATATCAAACCAAGCGCATAGACACTTGTTGGGGAATAATGTATCAGACAGACCCACCTTGAGAGTGACACATGGAAACTAAAAATGGCAGTCCTAATCATCTCTCATAGTGAAGGTGATGATTGTGGTTCCTAAACCTGAAATCACTACACTCATCACATGCCATTTGGTGTGCTTTGACATCATCCAACATGACCTTGAACAAGGGTTGCCATAAAGATGATGATTCGATGCAGCGTGACACATGGGGATGACTGTGAGTGATGTAGATGGGATTTCTCCCTCGTATTGGATCTTGATATCCATGTCACTTGATAAGAGAGACTAAGAAAGGCATTCACATGCACATGTGGATCAATATATGATATTGAGGTCACATATTTCTCAGATAGTCTGCTCTGGATCAAGGAGCATGGATTGAACATTAAGAGGATGATGACTCCATGCCTCGAGTTCATTCCATATATTAGAGACAAAGGAATTAGATAATCACTATAAAGCTTGACATAGATTGTAGGTTGAAGTTGTTCTCCAACTTTCCTGCTTATTTGGATAGCAATGACGTGTGACTAGGAACCACTCTTTGCTTGTGATATCATAAACATGTTATGGGCATTCACAGCCAACATAAATAGGAGCCTATGGGGTCACACACATATGATACATCTGGAAGAAGAGTTTAATCATGAATGATAATTAAATTGATTGCTAAAGTATTTAAGTATTCAATTTAAAAAAACATATTAACTGAGTGAACTCTTAACCAATCGATTCAAATGTTGAAATGATTGGTTGGAGTGTCAACTTGATTGTTGCATTAGCTAAATTCTGGATGAGTTGGGGAGCCAAACGATTGGTTCACATAGTGAACCAAGCAATTGGGTTCGTGAGACAACCAATTCATGAAGCAAGATGCCCGATTCATGGTTCAATTCGATTGCATCAAGGATTAATGCTGACATCATGTCATACATTAATTAGACTATAATTGCCAATTCATATCCGATTGGGAAATATGACATAACGACTGGTTCACTCGGTGAACTAATTAGCTTGTATGCCAACTGATCCATTTGCTTGCGAACCAACTATTTCTCCTATCATGGGTTGTGAATTTTTGTGAAATTCCAGTCTCTTCCATTCCCACACAGACTAGGGAACCTTAACCCTAACCCTAGCCCCCTATAAATAGAGGGGTTTTGAGGGATTTTCGTACACAATAACTTAATTCTCTTTGATAATTATTGTCATCTCTGGTTGTAGTAACCAATAGAGAGTCTGAGCAAGTCCTACTCGATATAGAGAGGGATAGCAAGGGAGAACAATTATGGGAGAGCAAGTTGGTGACTAGTACACCAACGGGAGGGACAACTCCTTCCTATCTACTTTAGTAGAACGACATGAGTTCTAGGCACTCTGTGTGGATTACCAGAGGTGTGGATACCTTTTCTGCTAGGAGGGACATGTCATCTTGATGTCTATGGTGAAGACCAGGAGCTGTTGTAGACGTTGTCCAAGTGCATCTAGAAGAGGTGCAACACTGTAATAAAGTATAGTCACTGGACTTGCTCCAGGATCAGGTTTGACCTCATTAAACCATCCTTCCTATTACATAGTTGTTGACACGATCTTGCTATTCTGGAAAATATGGACATATTTTTTGTTTCCTCTGCCTACTGATGCTATATTTCCCAATAGTTATGATGTAAATTATTAATCATATTTGGTCTTTATACTTGGGGTTGTTGGTTTTTAGTATTAATTAGTATCTATTAACTTGGTCATTACCCGATAGGATAGAAATAGAGAAAGGGGGAGTTGGGGTACCTCACAGGCGGCTTGGACAAAGGTGTACTACTCTTGGACTTGAGATGTCAACCCCTCATTATCATTTGGTTGCCATAACAATGCAACTATTTTGGAATCGATCCACTTGTCGACAACGTGGTCTTTGGTGCTTGGATATAGGATTTGCCTGTGCTACTCATCGAAAGGTAGTAGACAATTCACAGATTTTGTCATTGATTCCTTATGTTTTCTGAAGGGTCACAGGGAATGAAAAGGGTGATCACAAAGGTAGCGCACCCGGGTGAAGTTTGAAGTTCATTGACAACCTCGAGTTGACTAGAGAAGAGTATTGATCAAGCCACGACGTTAGGGGGGACATGGAGGCTATGATTTTTGGAACAATTTAGTAATGGTAAACTATGGGAAACTGTCCCCTGAAAGTTTGTGATTCCATAGAAATATCATCCTAGTTGCAAGGAGGTTTTGTTGGAGGTGGAGCTTGGCGGTCGAGGCTATGGAGTTGATGGTTAGTCGATGGATTGAGTGGGGTTATATAGAGGACTAGGAAACTTAAGGTTTGTGTTCAGGGGATCTAGACGAGGCTATTTCTGTCGTTAATATCCCCAGTGCAGAGCTACAACCTTGTAAGAACTTGTTGTCCATTATAGAGATAAGGTAGTTAGTTTCAATGGTTGATTGCTGCTCAGGTCGTCTCACATTGAATAGTTTGGTCGTTGGTTGAGAGGGATAGGAAACCGAAGGCAAAAGTGATAGTAAATGGCAGCTTTATTGCAGGGAGGAGAGAGCATTTGATCGTCCACTAAAGTCTGGGTAACATTCTCTATATACACAAAAAAGATGACCTTGTGCCACGTGCGGGTTTGGTCAAATCCCTTTTTGATAAGCAATTAGCTTTGTATTTTCATCAAATTTTTATGTTGATAATTTATATCTCCTAGGTTACCTATCCATTTTCCCTAAAATTTTCACCACCTATCTAATTTATATCAAACTAAATCCTAAAACTACTAATTCTAATATTTTTGATTTCATGGTGACTGAAAAATCCACTCTCTTAATGAATTCAAATGTAACTATATACTTAAAATTATATTCAACTGTGACTCCAAAGCCACAAATCTTTCATTGAGTTCAACTTTTTAGTTGTGGATTCCAGAAAAGATGTAAATCAAAATGAGGGTCGATTGCATTTTTACTCGAATTTCAAGATATTTCAATGAATTGCAAATTTAGGATAAAAATTTAGCAAAATAGATTTTTAGATTTATAGGATTATGTATAAAAGCTCAAAATTTAATCTAATATCAAAATTAGGTAATTTACGATATTATTCCAATAGAAGGGTTAAATTTCTACTCACAATAATCCATCTCTATCATAGTGCACCCAATTGATACTTACATGATAATCCTTGTTCAAGGTTATGTTGAGTAGTGTCAAAGCATACAACACATCATGTAATAATTGCAACATATTTTTATTGTAATAAAAACTTACTTTTCATCAATGTTCTTAATATATACCTCGGCCAAGCATGATTCGGGTTAGGATGAGCATCATGCCTAGTCATATAGGGGTTCAATACACTCATATATAATCCATATAGTAAAATGATTATCGGCCTGGTCTAGGAAAAAAAATATTTTTGAATGTGACTGATTTCTGACCCATGTAATAAAACAACAATTGAAGGTCGAGTCTGGCCAACCCGGATAACATACCAAAATGAGGATCTTTTAAAGCATATATGTAAAATTATATTTACTAATAGAGTTTTGAAAGTGAACATCGCGTCATTGGGTGTAAAGTACATGAAACAACTGTGAAAATGAAAATTACCTATTAACTAGATCAAACCATATGACTAAAAGGATTTTATTAGAAATATTTTGAAAAACACAATCATATCTCCATTTATTTCATGAGATATAATATACAACCATTTAAAAATTTCTACTATAATGCGACATATCATTGATTGGAAAAATACATATTTCTTTTAATAAATGGCTAAATATCCCATCCGTATGATTTTTAGAACATATATAATTTAAGTAGTATACATCTAAAATCTGTACATGTAATTTACATAAAGTCAAGTATATTATAATTTTAGTCTTACTAACATGCCCAACCAACCATATCCTCGATAGTATATATAGGAGATTTTTTTTTCAAAATTAACTTACAAACGATGATTTTTAATATTATTTGCAAGCAAGTAGTTCATGTTTAGAATAAAAAATATATGTATATATATGGGGATGCATTTGCTGCCCGCGTGGGTAACAATAGTTCAGTACCCGTCTCGCGCGCGTACGCGGGTGCTTTGCACGACTTTTGTCTTCAATATCTCCGCCCCTCATCCTCTCCAAGGCTGCCACACCGCCATCTTTCGTACTGCATATTGCTTGCCATTGATAATTTTTCTCACATTACGTATCTGCCGTCGTCTACAGCCTTCTCTCGTTGCCGCCCCACGGCTCAGTTATTCTCAACGCCGCACACACGATTCCCCTATTTTTGTGGAGAAATAGGGTGTTGCCGCTCGATATTTTTGTGGCGAAGTCTAGATTATTCTTCTGTTCTCTTGTAACCAACAACGCTGTCCAAAAAGCAACCTCCTACCCTTCCCTGTCCCTCCAGCCCTCACGATTCCTCTGGAGATGACACACACCATGTAGCGTTGAAGGTTGCCCTAAATAGGGAGCGGTTCTGTGGCATGAAAGGGAGGTTCTCTTCTGTTCTCCGCCACACCCGATCAAGATGTTGAGAAGTGTCATCGTCCCTCACTGAAGTTTCTCAGACCGTCCCACATTGCTTGAATGCAAATTTCGAGCTCTGTCCTACCTTCCACAAAAGACAAGTTTGAAGGCTCACGGTGGCTCTAGCAAGGGAAACCACTCCGGAAGCTCTAGTCACATACACAAATCATAATCTTCTACCACGTGACCTTCGATAGCCCCCTTTCTGCCCTCCTCCATTACCCTACTACTCCTGCAATTAGAAGCAGAAAAGTAGAGTTGGCTGGAGAGTTCATAGTCCCCCTATTGTCCTTGTTCCTCTTGAGTCAAGGGTTGATAACAGTTTACGTTTCCTTCAGATCAGCTACTAGACTGGGATTTCGTTACCCTTGTGGTTGGTGTCTGGTCAAGGTTGTCAGCTTCTGCCTTCTAGTCAAGGCTCTTAGCTTCTGCCTTCTACTCAAGGTTCTCAACTCTTCGTCTTATTTGATGACTAAGTAATTTGCACCGGTGGGTAAGGAAATAAAAGACAAGGCTAATCCTCTTTATTATTTTATATAGCAAACGTCTAAGATGGTCAAACAATAGATCCCCATTGCAGTTCATGACCTTTACTTCATTATATTGTTTATCATCTATTTGTGGAAATGTCTAAGTGGCTTGTTCGGCCAAGAAGTTTGTATTTATATTCCTGAACAGACATAGACTGTAGTACTTTATTTATATTGTCAATTACAATCCATTCACTACAAGATGTTGACTGCTTTTACTTTAACCTGGATATTATAACCAATTACGCACCATCACCACTAGGCCACTCTTAACTTAATTTGTAAGGGGGCGCAACATGGCTCTCTTGCTTAAATATGTTCCTTGCTTTATTTTTGAAGATAGAAAATATTTAATGTAATGTATACGCGGGAGTTGTAAAGATAGTTGGCATATTGTATTCTCAAAAGAAAAAATATAATATGAAGAGAAAAATTGTAACAAAATTAGACCTTTTATAATAAAAGAAGATAAACTATAATATAACAAATAATAGTGTTGCACTTAGTAATAATATATTTTTCTTTTACTTCTTTCTGTATATTATGATCAATCTCTCACCCCAACCACTATCCACTTTAAATAGCTTTGCAAAGGGGGCACAACACCTCCTGCTTGTTTAGTTTCTGTTCCTTAGTTTACGAAAGATACAAAATACTTTATGTAATATGTATGTAGGAATATTTTGTTAAGAAAATTGGCATAATGCAATGTCCAAAGAGAAAGTATAATATGAAGGGAAAAAATTACCTAAGTTAGACGCAATATGGTCCTGCTTGTTTACTTTTAGTTTCTTACTTTATTTAGGAAATATACAAAAAAATTGTATAGTGTGTAGGCAAGAATATTCAGTGAAGAGAAATGACATAATGTAATGTCTAAAGAGAAATTGTAATATGAAGGAGAAAGCTGTAACTAAATTAGACATTTTGTAACAAAGGAAGATATATTGTAATGTGATAAATAAATGTGGTGCACTTGGTAATGATGCGTTGTGCTCTTTAATCTGGATATTATGATCAATCACCCACCACAACGACCATCTGCTCTAGCTAACTTTGTATTATGACCATGTTTGCTCAATTTTTATTTCTTATTTTATTTACAGAATACACAACATTTTGTGTAGTGTGTATGTCACATAATGTATTGTCTAAAAAATATAAAGGAAAAAATAGTAAGCAAGTTATACATACGGTGATGAAAAAGCTATAATGTGACAACAAGTTGCACTTAGTAATGATGCATTATGCTCTTGCTTTAGTATGTATATATACGATCAATTACCCACCACAATCACTATCAGCTTTAACTAACTTTGCAAAGGGGGCGCAATATGGGCCTATGTGTTTGATTTTTGTTCCTTACTTTGTTTACAGAAGATACAAAATACTTTGTGTAGTGTGTGCATAGGAAAATTCTGTAAAGAGAACTGACATGTTATAATGAGCAAAGATAAATAGTAATAAGAAAGAGAAATATATAACTAAGGTGAATATTTTGTAATACAAAAAGGTAAAATATAAGTAACACGAGATCATTCTTGATAACAATTCTTTCCATCCCATAACATATTTTTTGTTCTCATTACAAAGCGTTTCTTCGTATTACTATTTTTTTTGGATTACAACATATTAACTCACCTAACAAAGCATTCTTGTATACACATCACATAAATATAGAATTTTCTATCGGATCGATCTGGAACAATACTCAAAATTTGACAAATGTATTGATTTTAGAACTTATTATTCTATCATGCCTTGAAACTTTTGTGGCTTATTCTTAATTTCAAGCCTCGATCTGTAAACAATAATTGATGCGTCAATATGAAATATTTTTGTCAAAGTCGGATGCAATTTCTGTTATCTTTACGACGTTCTTTAGTGTCGTGTTATGGAAGAAATACAATAATAGATCCAATAAGAGAGAGTTATTAAAAAAATTATTTATTCTTAGTCACTGCCCCACCCACCACCGCATCCTCCTCGAAAACACAGTGATAAAAGTTGTGACAATTATAAATCAGTGTTGTTGCTTTCCAACCTAATAAAAATAAGCCGATAATTTAATACTTACAACACATGCCGTTAGGACTGTAAACGGACATGGGTATACCCACATACTCTCAAACCCATATCCTCTAAATCTGTTATGGGTATAAATTTTTATAACCGCATAACTGCTTACCTCTATACCCGTGTATCTGCCTCTTGTTGGGTAAGGTTATGGTTATGTATGTACCTATACTCTGTGTACACATATACCCATTTAAATATATTTTTATCTAAAGAATTTATATTAAAATTTAATAGTGCATATTTTAGCACTCAAAATTTCAAGTATAAGTACCTCAAATTGTAAAAGTTGATACTAAAAAGTAATGATCCATATTCACCAATGTTATATTATTTACATATTATTTACTTATTCAACTTTTATATATTATTTACTTATCAACTATTATTTGCACATATTTTAGCACTCAAATTTTAAGGTACTTATACTTAAAATTTTAAGTGCTAATATATACACTGTTATCTGAAAAATACTAGAGGGGGGTGAATAGGGTTTTATGACAATTTTAAAAATTATTTAAGCAAACAACCACAAAAAGATTGGAGAAGGGGACAAAGGGGACAAGGCGTTTAGAGTGGTTCCACCCTTAGCAAAAACTAAGGGAGTCAGTCCACTACTCGGTTGTTCCCAACCGAGATTTTAAAAGCAATTATATTTTATTACCTGGCAAGGATGTTACATAAGAACAACTACCTTCACAACCCTTAGGATAACCTTCACCTAGAAGTAGTCCCACCAACCTTGAAGCAACCTTCCTTGAAGTAACTCCAAGCTCCCCCTTGAAGTAGCCTTCCTTTTGAAGTAGCTTCCCATTTAGATAACCTTCTTGAAGTAATCCTAAGTCTACTGAGCTACCTTCACCACCTGAAGAAGCTCCAACAACCTCCTTTCCACAACCTCTAACCTAGGAGTAGCAAAGGAGAAAAAAATACAATAGAATGAACAAGATTGGAAGAAAGAAAATATGTTACCAATGAGTACAACGCTTTGATCCTATATCAAGCGTATTGATCTCCTATCCATTGTAGATGAACGTGGTAGTATGGTGGCTAGGAGATATAAGGATATAAGACACTAATGTAGAACTCAAGTAAAACAGATTGCAACTGTAGCTCAGCTTGTTTCTCACAAAGAATGAATCTCAAGTGTAATTGTATGCACAAGTGATGCTTTGGGTATCCTATAGCTTGTCCTATTTATAGGAGTGGTTTGCTAATGCTTGGGGACGTTCTAGACACCTTCTAGGATGTTCTTAGTGCTCAACTAGCCGTTAAATATCCACTAATTATATTTGTAACGACTAGTTGATTAATTCTGAAAAGTGCAGTCAGAACCTTTCTCGGTCGAGAAGTTTGTCGACCGAGTGTCAGTCGAGAACTTCATCGACCGAGGGAAAGTCTGGAGTAAGTATATTGCAACGTTCAACTCAACTCCCAACCACTTTTTCCCACCAAGTCTAACGGCTATAGAACATGCTTGAAGGATAGACTCAGGTGATTCTCGGTCGAGAAGATGTTCGACCGAGTGTGTCTCGGCCGAGAAGTAGTTCGACCGATGGAGTCCCTGTTTTAGTTTATCTAGATATGTGTACTAAGTGTATGTAACAAAGTACAATTGTGATACTATTTTGGGGGATGACCTATTTAAGTGTTGTGAGTGGATAGGAAGATCTAAATACTTGATTTACATCATATCTAAGTACTTGTACATTATAAACTTGTACAAGTTTTTACATTGATTACAATCATGAAAATAAAGCAAATTTGAGCATAAGGATCTTCCAAATCTTTGCTATCCACCACCTTTTATACTTATTCCTGTAACACTCAAATAGCATGTTAAAACCACAAGAATGAATTTTTTTTCATCATCAAAACAAAGAGATTATGATAATGTCCAATTAACTAACAATCTCCCCGTTTTTGAAGATGACAAATATTTCCAAAATCTAAATCAAGGAAATATAAATCATATGAGTTTTATACCTGAAGTTTACCTTTTGCAGCCATTCTCTTGAAGTGTGTGCTAGCCAAGAGATTATGAAACTCATTTTACTTTATGTTAATGATTTAGATTGTTTCTCCCCCTTTGTCATTTCAAAAAGATAACCAAGATAAACATTAAGTATCACTTATATTTCTCCCCCTTAATTTGCTAATTTGATGCTCATTTTTTAAAGCAAGGATAATCAACATAATTTAATGCAAACCACTTATTTTTATGCCAAATTTAGCCACAATTTATTTCTCAATCATTTGCAAAGGATGTTAAGCCTTCAAATGATATGAGATCCTTTTAGGTTCATGGCATATGTGTTTTGATTTCTCAATCATCTACAAGGGATGTTAATGTTGGGTTTTGTGGAGAAAACATGCGCGGCGGAAGCAACAAAATCTACGTAACCCGAAACAGGATCTCGTCGATAACAGTGTATTCAGAAACAGGTTTGCGGGATATACCTTATCGCGGAGCAAGCCCGACGATGTCCCGCTGCACGACGGTGCAACGCTGCTTGTCAAACACGGATGGATCTTCTCTCCCGTTCGCTGTCGCAGGTTGATCCGGCGATGCTCCTTTGCGGCGGTGACGTACGTTGCTCGAAGCACGTACAGGTGGTCGTCGACGTCCTCCGAACGCAGGCGTCAAGGCGTCTGCGTCTCTACTTCGTCCACGCGGATGGACGGAACTCCACGTCGCGCTTCTCAAGCCGGCGGAAAGGAGCGTGTCTCTGCGGCGGCGTGCTAGCGGCGCGTTACTCTCCTTTCTCTCCTAAGGACGGCGACGGCTAGGTTTACATACGTTGCTCTCCTTTCTCTCCTAAGGACGGCGACGACTAGGTTTACGTACGTGAGCGTAAACGAAAAAACCTCTCTCTATCTTATATAGATATGGGCCGTCGATCCTCCTTTAAATAGGATACGAAGGGAAGTAGGGTTTCCTAAACCCATCGGTAAACAGAAACGTTGTGTTAATTAAAACGCCCGTGGATTAATTAGAATATTCCGGAATTCATTAATTAACCAAATAATCACATTAATTGATTAATTAATATCCGACTCCATGCAATCGCTTGGGATGGCTCTACGGGCATACATATACCAACAGACTCCCACTTGCACTCAGAGCCAGTCACTCCAATATTATTCTAATCCATTACATAAACATTTTAGTAATCAATGTGATTCAGAGCAATTCTAATCAAATCCACAATTATACTCCTATTCCAATACATCCTATGCGTGTGACCTGGTAGGCTCCAAATTACGTTGGCAGTGATATCCATAATCATATTATGATTTCACAAACAATGATTGGTGTCTAGCAAGACTTCATTGCTACCCAAGTAATTGGAGAAGTTGGAGAACAACTTAACCTATCATTCATGATTGGTGTTATAGTGATTGTATAGTTCTTTTGTCACTGATATCCGGATTGAACTCGAGTCATGGAATTGTTATCCTTTTCAACGTTCAATCTATGTTCCTTGAACTAGAGCAGACTGTCTGAGATATATGTAAGCTCAATATCACATATTGACTCACATCAGGATGGCCATGCATTTCTCAGTCTCGCTTATCAAGTGGCCGGAATATCAAACTCCCGTAGGAAGGACAAATTCCATCTATATCACTCACAGTCATCCCCATGTGTCACAGTGCACCCAAGCACCATCTTTATAGCAATCCTTATTCAGGACCACGGTGGATGATGTCAAAGTACACCAAACGACATGTGATAAGTGTAGTGACTTCAGGTCTAAGAACCACAATCACCACCATCATTATGAGATGTGACTCTAACTACCAATCATGGTATCCATGTGTCACTCTCAAGGTGGGTCTATCCGATACACTATTCTCTAACAAGTATCTATGTATTTGATTTGATATCTCCATATCATGGATAATGAGATTCTTCCATCAACCAACATACATTCTAATCTTATGTGTTATTGATGTCTATGGATATTTCCACAATAACAACCGATTAGGGACAAAACAAGAATACATACTCTTAGCATACATATGATCTCACTGTTCAGGTCATCAACCCGAAGACATATGTCATTGAGTATATTATTCTATCGACATCTATAATTTTTATGGTCATCTCACAATATAAAACACAAACATATAGATTGGAAACTTGCCTTTATTGATATGATCAATGTAGTATTACAAATCATTTACATAGTATCCCATTACAATCATCAAATGATAGTCTCTATGGGCATACATACCAACAGATTCCCACTTGCACTTATACCCAATCACTCATGAATCTCAATCCAAGTGACCGAACATGTCCGTCATGTTTTTGCTGTGAAAGTGCTTTTGTGAGCGGGTCAGCCACATTGCTTTCTGTAGGTACTCTGCAAATCTTCACATCTCCTCGTTGTACGATCTCTCGTATGAGATGGAACCGTTGTAGAATATGTTTGGAACGTTGGTGCGATCTTGGTTCTTTAGCCTGTGCAATTGCTCCATTGTTGTCGCAAAACAACTCAATTGCATCACCAGCGCTTGGAACCACTCCAAGTTTAGAAATGAACTTTTTGATCCACACAGCTTCCTTTGCAGCATTAGATGCGACAATATATTCGGCCTCTGTTGTAGAATCCGCAACCGTCTCTTACTTGGAACTCTTCCAGCTCACAGCTCCGTTGTTCAGGCAAAACACAAATCTAGATTGCGATTTGTAGTCATCTTTGTCAGTTTGGAAGCTAGCATCGGTGTAACCCTTTACCACGAGCTCTTCCTCACCACCGTATACCAAGAATTGATCCTTAGTTTTTCTCAAGTACTTTAGGATGTTCTTTACGGCTGTCCAGTGACATTCACCTGGATCTGACTGATACCGGCTCGTCATGCTCAAAGCATACGACACATCAGGACGAGTACATAACATTACGTACATGATAGATCCAATTGTTGATGCATATGGAATCTTACTCATGCGTGCCCGTTCATCACATGAACTAGGACACTGGGCTTTAGAGATTGTAACCCCATGGGACATGGGCAAGTTACCTCTCTTAGAACCCTCCATGCTAAACCTCTTTAGCACCTTGTCAATGTATGTGCTCTGGCTTAGGCCTAGAAGCCTTCTAGATCTATCTCTATAGATCTTGATCCCAAGTATATAGGATGCTTCGCCTAAATCCTTCATAGAAAAAGTCTTCCCTAGCCAACCTTTTACTGTCTGAAGAGTAGGGATGTCATTTCCCATCAATAGTATGTCATCCACATACAATATGAGAAATACAACTGTGCTCCCACTAACCCTTTTGTAAACACAAGGTTCATCTTCATTTTGACTAAAGCCAAACTTTTTGACTTTTTTTTTTTAAAATAAGCCAGGGGACCATCTATTCACCCCCCCTCCCCTCGTGTGGGCACAATCAAAAAGCAAACATACAGCTCCTGCTAAACAGCAGGTAAAAACCCAAATATCACACCAACAAACACCACAAAAGACACTAGGCCACACAACCAGCCCACATCCCCTCTTACCTCTCTCTCCGCAACACAATATAAGGCGTCTTGTGTTTCTCAAGAAACACCATGCCCCTAATCCTACCATGAACATCCCTCATATCAGAAACAACAAGCGGTTCAGTCAAATGCATACCCCATCTCCCTATCTCCTTCGGGATCGAATTGATAACTTTATGCACTAACGATCCAGCAATGTCCCTCTCCGCAATGATCTCCTTCACCTCTTTGATCAAGTTGACGATCTTCCAATGGGCAACATCAACACCCCACAACATACCATAGACCGAACGATCATCAATCTCCACACTAGAAATGTGTAAAAACTGATCTTCCGCAAACTTAACACCAACTGCGCATGCTTGAACAAGCGCCATCTGGTAACTATCAGCCGTCAACCAAGCTCTAGTAATCTGACAAACAGCAGCATGATGGTTCCTAACAATCCCAGCCATCCACCATCTATTACGTCCATAGAAGTCACGGTTCTGCCCAACCGCAATGTTCAACTTCAGATTGTAGATGTCAGGATTCATCCACCTCACCAAACTAATCTCCTTCAGCATGTACATAGGATCCTCCACCCCATAGGCCTTAAGCCTGTTATGAAAAGAAGAATCAGCTATGCGGGTGAATCTTTTCTGCTTCATCAAGGCGTTTATCTGATATATCAGCCAATCCACCTCCCTGTTCCATAGAATTTTCCTATTATCATATCTACCCGCACACCTCATCCGCCAAATACAGTAAGGAATAATGGTGGCCATGCACGCCACAAGCCACAGCTGCAAATCGTCAGAACTACCAAAAGAGCAAGCATCAAGCAAAGACATCCGATCCGTATAACCAGTAATCCCAGTGAACCTGGTCCAGAAGGATGTGGCAATCTGACTATGGAACATAAGATGGTCAACATCTTCCACACTTGGCTCATCACAACAGTCACACCGGGACGCTAAAGCAATACAACAGCTGGAAACGTTCTCATCAGTTGGGATAGCATTCTTCATCATCTTCCAAATGAAAGCACACGCCTTAGGTGAATTGACGTGCCATAGCCGGTGAAGTCCATACGGTCCATCATAACTCGTACTCCCCAAGATCGTCTTGACAGAGCGAATGGAGAACTGTCCTCTCATATCCGGTATCCAAATGGGATAATCATCCGTGTCTGATACCTGCTGATCTGCCTTCCTAATAAGCTCCACACCATGCTCGTCGAGGACCTACTGTAAAGATGACCAATCCCATCCACTACCATGAATCCAAAAATCATGCACCAAAAAAGGTTGGTTGCGATCACTGTTAAAACGAGCGTGATCAAACAACCTCTCATCACACCACAAGAAGTCCCAAAACGGAAAATTACCCCTCCCAACAATCCAGCGGCAGTGAGGATAGATGCTCGGGAACATATTCCAAACTTTCTTCCAATAGGGAGACGCATTCGACCTATACTTCAGATGATTGGGATATAAAGCTGAGCGACCAACCGCTCTATTCACATACTTGGCGCTGCAGAACTTGGCCCATAAAGTGTCTCCCACAATCATCTCCCAACACGCTTTGGCCACAAAAGCGTTGTTAATGCTGCGAGTATTAGACAACCCAATACCACCTTGTTTCATGGAAACCGCCACTCTGTCCCAGCTGACCCATGCCTTCCTGTGAACGTTGGCACGATCCGCCCAAAGGAACTTAGAAAACATGGTATCAAGGCGAGAAGCTATACCATCCGGAATACCAATAGCAGTTGTTGTATACACCATAGTAGAAGAGAGAACATGTGCAATCAAAAGCTTCCTGCCTGCAAAAGATAACAGCCTGGACTTCCACGAGGCAATCTTATGAGAAACCTTCTGAATAAGATAGTCAAAGTCAGAAATCAAGTTCCTTCCAGCTCTAATCGGCACTCCCAAATATACAAAATGATCAACCACATTATCCATCTGAATAGTTGCGCCTATATCCATCTTAGTAACCAGGTCTTTGCTGCCAATAACACGAGAAGACTTCAACCTGTTAATCCTCTGGGCCGACGCACTCTCATACATAGAAAGAAGCACCTGAATCTCATCCATCGTGTTAGGAGTAGCATTCACACAAACCATAATATCATCAGCATAACACAGAAAGAGAGGAGGAATCACGTTTCCCCTAGTACGAAATCTCGCAAATCTCCTCAAGTCCCCCATAAGCGCAATCCTTCTGCATAGGATTTCTTCAAACAAAATGAACAGAAAGGGAGAGATGGTATTTCCTTGTTTCAGTCCTCTAAGCAAAGGGAAAAAACCTGAGGACTCTTCCCCAATTGTAACTGTCGCCCAGGAGTTAGAGAAGAAACTAATACATAACTTGATGAACTCTTTGACAAAACCGAACCTCGCCATGATCCGCTCTAGGACATCCCACTTAATCCGATCGTAAGCCTTAGACATATCAAGCTTAATCATGATGTTCGACCTCTCACCCCCATAGTATATGTCATGCATCAGCTCCTTCACCAACCGGACATGGTGAGTGATCTTCCTCCCTCTAATGAACGCCGCTTGCTCCTCAGAAATCAAAGCCGGCATCAAGTAAATCATCCTGTTACTAATAACACGTGCAAGAATCCTCAGTGCCACATTCTCTACAGAAATCGGGCGGAAATCCTTCTCCAGGAGTGTCGGATCGTCCTTCTTAGGAATAAGCACAATACGGCAACAGAACAAGCTACGGTGACAATTCTGTCTAAGGAAAAACGCTTCAGCGAGCCTCATAAAATCATCTTTTATATACTCCCAGGCAGCCATAAAAAACGGAATAGTAAAACCATCAGGACCAGGAGCAGAAAACTTGTCCATTTGGCTCATAGTATCAAACACCTCGGTCGCACTAGGAACAACAGTAAGAGACATATTATCATCCATAGACACAGCCTCCGGTATACTAGCTAAGAACTCCTCCAAAACATCATCATCATGAGGTACCATCTCACTGTATGCATTCCTATAGAACTCAGCAGCACACGACGCAATCTCCTTCGGGTCAGTGACCCTGTCTCCCGATGGTAGAGTGATGGATCTGACTCTCTTATTCTTTCTACGGGACTTCACAACAACATGGTAGAACTTTGAATTGCGCTCATCGTCGTTCAACCATTGGATCTGGGACTTTTCTTTCCACACATTCTCCTACATATCTAAAACCTCTTGTAGCTCAAACTCTGCAATCCTCAAGGCTGTCTCATTGTCCATGCAAGGGTACTCATCAAAGGCAGTTTGGGTAACGTGGACCACATCCTCTAGATCTAGGATCTTTTGGGTCACGTCCCCAAAGGTCTTCCTGCTCCAAGACTTTAAAACCTCTCGCATCTTTCTAAGCTTATAGTAGAAAATATTTGACGGGTGCCCCTCTCTGGAATCATCCCAAGTATCCGCAATGATCTCTAGACACTCCTCATGCTGCAGCCACGTCTGCATGAATGCAAAGAAACTCTTCTTTCTGGCAATAGCCAAATTCCCAGACTTGTACAAAATGGGGCAATGATCCGACACTCTATAGCGAGTAAGATGAATCGTACTGGAATCCGGTCGCAGAGCTGCCCAAGTATCATTCAGCAACAATCTATCAAGTCTTTCCCAAATAGTAGGCGTATTGTACTGCTTATTGACCCACGTGAATCTGCTACCCTCAAACTACGTCTCCTTAAAGTAACCGCTCTGGATGAAAGCGTTGAAGTCAACTATTTCCTGAAAGCTCCTGTTATTGCCCCCTTTCTTCTCCTGATCACTTCTAATGATATTAAAATCACCTGCAAGAAGCCAACTACTATCGCCAATGACACCCGACATCTCAAGGACGTCTTCCCAAAGAAACCGCCTGTAAATGTAATTACAACTTGCGTAGACCGCAGTAACAAAAAACATATCGCCACTCTCATCAGTATATCTCATCGTCACATGCTGCCTATGACATTTCACAACCTCCGGCTTGAGAGTGCTATCTGCATAGCACCAAATTTTACCCCCTTCAACTGAATTATCAGTCGCCCAATCCAAATTAACAATGTCCAGAAGTTCTTCCGCCACCCGAGCATGTAGAAAAGGCTCAAAAATACACACAATCCTGGGCTTATGCCTCCTGCATAACCTGCCCAAGACCCTTCTCGTCTTATTATTCGCCGCTCCCCTAATATTCCAGAAAAGGTAGCTTGAGTCCATGGACTAAAACCAATCGACAATAAAACCTTCCTCCATCATAAATTCATATCTCTGTCCTCCCGAGCATCATAAGCAAACGGAAGCTCACCTTCAGATAACCTTCTTCTATGAATAACTTTGTGTGAAGCACCCATACGTCCATGCTGTTCCATACGTGAAATCTCCACGATATCTACCACTCTTCCTTCTGAAATCGTCACCATCTTCCTCATTTCCTATGTGTATGTAGTCACACAGACTTCTATCATGCAGCATCTTCCTTGCACCATCTTCATCAAACACAATCCTACGTGGATCTACCTGCTGTGCTGTACATTCAACTTCCTCAACACATGGTTCAGTTTGCGGCGGCATCTGTTGTTCCTTCTCATGTTGTTCATTCTCACCATCACCTCCATCATGCAATATCATCATTTGTCCATCATCACTAGCATATCCAGCTATGCCTCCATTCCGATTGATAGACAACGCATGCAACGGAATGTCAAGGTCACGGCCAACCTCCGTCAGCGAGAAAAGATTTGAACCAGGTTCCCCACGAGCTACCATCTGCAAGTGCACGCTAGACCTTCTGTTCCCATATGTCAAAGTAACATATTGAGGTACATCTTCATTGAAAGCTTCAACTAACACCAGTATACCAGCAATGTCATCGGGTCCTCTCATCCATCCAGAGGCCACTACCAATCTCCCAAAACTATTCACAATGTCGTCTATCGCCTTGTCATCCCGACATACAATAGGTAAATCTTTGATCCAGAACCAGATCGCCTCCTTTCTAGCACATTTCTCACCTTCCTCCATGCCATGCAAGCTAATATCAAACCCCTTGAACCCCATCACCTTGGGACTGGCTGCAGCCTGTGCTTCCTTCATACTACCGAAAAAGACGACTGCTTTGCGCTTAGAAAATCTGTACAGGTCTGTGGCATGCGACCACACATTCTTCAGGAAAGGAGATAGCTCCGTCCACAACACATGGGGTGTCCAGCGTATCTCCACCGCCTTGCACAAAGCTTGATCCTTTCTCTTACGTTCCTCATCATCTGGCCCTAAATCAACGGCTGTTCTCTTCGGAACATGCTGAGGTGCACCACGAGCCGGGATACCTATGTGTAAGGGTGGGAAGACAGTCCTCGACATGATATCCGGGGGGGAAGGATGACGGATGCTTAAATCAACATTACATCTTCTAGCAAGGTGACCCGGCCTGCGGCATTTGTAGCAAACTTTCTCCCGATTGCATTGTGACTGCCAGTGCCCTTTCTCCAAGCATCTGTAGCACGTGTCCCATGGGACGCCAATCACCTGTGTACGTCTATCATTATTGAATTCCTTCCTCATGCTCGGTCGATCTTCTTCAACCCTCCGATTAGGGTTTATCGTCATGCTTCTACTGTCCATAGAATTGTTGCCCCTTCCGTAGTAGTGCCGCTCCTCTTCCACGCGTGGGACACGGACAATCGACGCCAACCTATGGTTGTGAGCCGTGTGATTCTCCATATGCTCTCTCACCGACGCTTGTGGAGTCATGTTCAGATGTCTTTGTGTGTTCCCATCCACCAACAAATGATCCTGCGCCTCTCCACGAGAAGCCGATCCTTCTCCACGCTCCACCATGTTGACCGCCGCTGATGGCCTCGACTCCGATTGAACCAGCAACCTGACGTCAGGAAGGATCTCGTCCACTTGCACAACTTGCGCCGCCAACTCGGCTCTCCTATCAGCGACAGCCTCCCGGGCTCTGCTCCTTCCCCGACACCCTTGGCTCCCGCACCCAGGACGATCGTCGCTCATCTCCACCGCGTCACAGACTATGTAGACCACCGGGGGCAGAGCGCCGCACCGGTGATTAGGGAGCAGCGATGCCGCCGTCTACCGATCGCCTCGGGATCGCCTGTACGCCGCCGTCTCTTATATAAACCGATTAGAGTGAGAGAAACTACCCCAAACTTTTTGACTACTTCATCAAAACGTAGATTCCAGCTCCGAGATGCTTGCTTCAATCCATAGATTGACCTTTGTAGCTTACAGACTTTATTGGCTTCCTTTGGATCGATAAAACCCTCAGGTTGTGTCATGTACACATCCTCGAGTAAATTCCCATTAAGGAATGATGTTTTAACATCCATCTGCCAAATCTCATAGTCATGATAAGCTGCAATGGCAAGCATGATTCTGATGGATTTAACCATGGCAACTGGTGAGAAGGTCTCGTCATAATCAACACCTTGAATTTGACGGAATCCTTTAGCAACCAATCTACCTTTATAGGTTTGAACATTTCCATCCATGTCAGTCTTCTTCTTGAAGACCCACTTGCACCCTATGGGTCTTACCCCTTCGCGTGGATCCACCAAGGTCCATACCTTGTTGGTGTACATGGATTCCATCTCAGATCTCATGGCTTCGAGCCATTTCTCAGATTCTGGTCCCTTAGTAGCTTCTAGATAGGAAGTTGGCTCATCTGCTATGCCCAATTCATCACTATCTTGAGTCACGAGAAATCCAAATCTCTCAGGCTCAAGTCGTGTCCTACTAGACCTACAAGGTTCCTGTGTTACATTTGGAACTTGAAATTCCACAACAACTTGTGAGTCTTCATGTTCCTTATGTACCTCCTCAGGTTCTCTGCTTTCTTGTTGGTCTCGAACTTCTTCGAGCTCTACATTCCTCCCACTAATTCCTTTGGAAATAAATTCCTTTTCAAGAAATACAACAGTCCTAGCAACAAACACTTTGTTGTCAGTTGGTGTGTAGAAGTAGTATCCCCGAGTTTCCTTGGGGTATCCAACAAAATTGCATTTTTCCGATTTGGGTCCAAGCTTTTCAGGAAATTGTTTCCTAACATAAGCTTCACATCCCCAAATCTTTAACATAGACAAATTGGGACGATTCCCATTCCATATCTCATATGGTGTCTTTTGAACCGATTTGGAAGGTACACGGTTAAGTGTAAACACTGTAGTTTCTAGAGCATATCCCCAGAACGATATTGGAAGTTCGGCTGAACTCATCATTGATCGTACCATGTCTAATAATGTACGATTCCTTCTTTCTGACACACCATTATGTTGTGGTGTACCAGGTGGAGTCCATTGTGATACAATACCACGGTCTCTCAGAAGGTCCTCAAACTCTTGGCTTAAGTATTCGCCACCTCGATCTGAATGGAGTGCTTTAATACTCTTACCAAGTTGCTTCTCTACTTCATTCATGAAAGTCTTGAACATTTCAAGAGTTTTTGACTTGTGTTTCATAAGATATACATAGCCATACCTACTGAGGTCATTAGTGAAGGTAATGAAGTATTGATAGCCTCCTCTAGCATTTGATCTAAAAGGTCCACATACATCAGTATGTATGAGCCCTAGCAGATCACTGGCTCTCTCACTGTGTCCAGTGAAAGGAGTTTTGGTCATCTTCCCTAATAAACATGCCTCACATGTCTCTAATGATTCAAAATCAAAAGATTCTAGATAACCATCCTTATGGAGTCTAGATATGCGCTTCTCGTTTATGTGCCCAAGACGACAATGTCATAAGAATGTTTTGTTTGAGTTGTCAAGTTTTAACCTTTTAGTATTTACGTTATATATTCTAGTCTCAAGTTCTAACAAGTAGATACCATAAGACATAGGGGCATTGCCATAAAAGATCTCATCTTTAGATATAGAAATAATTCCATTCTTAATGTGAAATTCAAATCCACTCTTGTCCATACAAGATACATAAATAATATTTCTATTAATGGCAGGTACGTAATAGAAATTCTCTAATTCTATTACAAGGCCCGTAGGCAAAGATAAACTAATAACTCCAACTGCGGTGGCAGCAACTCTTGCTCCATTAGCAACCCGCAGCTCGACTTGGCCCTTTCGTAAAGGCTTACTTCTTATCAGATCCTGCATATTAGAACATATGTGAGATCCACATACGGTATCCAGTACCCATGATGAAGAAGTATTTAAGTTTATCCCAATAACGTATATACCTGAAGTGGAGATCTCTATCCCCTGCTTCTTCTTCCTCAGTTCCTCCAGGTAGAGAGGACAGTTTCTTTTCCAATGTCCAGGCTGGTGACAATGGTGACAACTGCCTTCTTTGGAGATCCCACCTTTAGCTTTGAGCGCGGATGACTTTGGCTTCTGGCCGGCTTTAGAACTTTTCTTAGCCTTGCCTTTGCCTTTTGACTTTCCCTTTGTCTTGCTGATCATCATCACAGACTTGGGCTTGTCTTTCTTCATCTGTGCTTCAATTGTCCTCAACATGCCCAACAATTCTGACAACGGCTTGTCAAAATTGTTCATGTTGTAGTTCATGACAAAATGATTATATGACTCAGGCAACAATTGTAGAATCACATCAGTGGCCAACTCTTGACCTAGAGGAAATCCCATCTTGGATAGGCTTTCCACGTACCCAATCAAGGTGAGTATATGGGTGCCAACTGAGTCTCCCTCTTTCATCTTGCTTTTGAACAACGCCTTTGAGACATCATATCTCTCCTGTCTTGCTTGATGTTGATACATGTTCTTGAGATGTGTTACCATCTCCATGACATTCATGTTCTCATGTTGCTCTTGCAACTCATAGTTCATTGAGCACAACATTAGGCACTTGACATCCACGGCATCATCAAGGTGCTTCTTGTAAGCATCCTTTTCAGCCTTGGGCGCATTTATGGCGGGATCCTTTGGCTCTGGTGTTTCAAGGACATAGAGCTTACGCTCATGTATGATAACAATTCTCAACGTCCTAAACCAGTTTTGAAAGTTGGTTCCGATAAGTTTGTCCTTCTCAAGGACCGATCGCAATGAGAAAGTATGGGTGTTGGTTGCCATTTGATTGCTACAAAAGAAAATTTTGCATTTAGTCCAAAACATTTTGACTTGTAAAGATTTGATAAACGAGATTAATTAGGCCTTTAATTAATTACGCTCCCACTATTTTATTCAAATTGATAGCCCTCACTATCAACTCGGAAGATTGCAATGCACAACCTTCTAGTGAGCCAAGACCCAAAATAAATGGATCAATGCCCAGCCAACGTCGGCGTCAAAGACCAAATACTAAGGTAGGCAACTTTTTCCAATTGCATCATATGCAACTCTTGGATAGATGATCATGTACAACTCCTTGCCATGATGCATATGTGTGCCTCTAGGTACTTGATCCTATCAAGGTTCCCTAGTCAAGTCCAACCCATAAGCCAACACGATGAGTGTGCACCCTGCGGAGGCAGACCCACACACCCACCATCACACTTCTACGAGATAGACAGTGTACCACGCGGAGGCGTGCCCACACACAATCGATCAAGCTTTTCATGTGTGTTGCTTTATGGAAGGCAACTAAAACTTAATATTATTAATTGAGGGGTTTATTAATACATATACATATCCAAACACCACATACTTATAGTACGTATCATATACTACTATATCCACAACTACAGACGATAGACATGCAATCACAAACACAAATACATCGGTTATGGCCATACTATTGTAATCCTTTGGAGCAACAAAGGATTACGGTCCACCTATGGTCTTATGCATCTCATGCAACACCTGTGAATCAACCTGTAAGCATGTAATGATCAACATTACAATGAACAACTTCATGGATGCTTCGTGAGGTTGGAACTTCAAGTTTCTTCTTGGAATTGGATCTTCTTGTTGCTTCTCCATGGACGCTCCTTGGAGTTGGATCTTCAGGTTGCTTCTTGGAATTAGATCTTCATGGTGCTTCTCCATGGACACTCCTTGGAGTTGGATCTTCAAGTGGCCTCCTTACATCAAGTTTACAAAGACTAAAACTAATCCTATCTCTATTACATCATATGAGTACAAACATAAAAGGAAAGAATTAATTACACTTTGAAGTAAGAGATGAGGCTCGGCATGCAAGCCAAATACTTTATACAAAGGATCCATATGTAACCATTATACATCCATAGAATTCACAAACAAACATATCCACAAGATCGACATCCACATTCATTCACAACATTCACAAAAGGGGATACTTGGCCATAACCGTGTATGCATTCACCACATAAAACATATTTTAAAGGCGACGTGTATGCTATCATAGGTATATCTACATATACGTATATACATATTTAAAATTGCAGTACTTTTAATGTGGGACATTCCCCATTAAATAATTTTTGACTCCCACGCAGACAATGCGGGGTACACAGGGGCAGCGCCCCTCGCGGGGTCTCAGGGGCAGAGCCCCTGAAAGGTCTACGGAATTTCACTTCCGTGCACTTAGGAAAATCTATATTTTCCATAGTCGACCCCGTCCAAAACGTCAAAAACAGTAGCCTGCGGCGTATGTGGAATTAGGTTTAGATTTGCACATTAACAGGTTTAATTCGCATCGTATGCAACATAAAAACAGTATACAGCGATTCGATCATATCGAAACGAATCCAAATACGCCGTAGATCGACGCTGCTCTGATACCACTGTTGGGTTTTGTGGAGAAAACATGCGCGGCGGAAGCAATAAAATCCACGTAACCCGAAACAGGATCTCGTCGATAACAGCGTATTTGGAAATAGGTTTGCGGGATATACCTTATCGCGGAGCAAGTCCGGGGATGTCCCGCTGCACGACGGTGCAACGCTGCTTGTCAAACACGGACGGATCTTCTCTCCCGTTCGCTGTCGCAGGTTGATCCGGCGATGCTCCTTTGCGGCGGTGACGTACGTTGCTCGAAGCACGTACATGTGGTCGTCGACGTCCTCCGAACGCAGGCGTCAAGGCGTCTGCGTCTCTACTTCGTCTACGCAGATGGACGGAACTCCACGTCGCGCTTCTCAAGCCGGTGGGAAGGAGCGTGTCTCTGCGGCGGCGTGCTAGCGGCGCGTTGCTCTCCTTTCTCTCCTAAGGACGACAACATCTAGATTTACGTACGTTGCTCTCCTTTCTCTCCTAAGGACGACGACGGCTAGGTTTACGTATGTGAGCGTAAACGAAAAAACCTCTCTCTATCTTATATAGATATGGGCCGTCGATCCTCCTTTAAATAGGATACGAAGGAAAGTAGGGTTTCCTAAACCCATCGGTAAACAGAAACGTTGCGTTAATTAAAACGCCCGTGGATTAATTAGAATATTCCAGAATTCATTAATTAACCAAATAATCACATTAATTGATTAATTAATATCCGACTCTATGCAATCGCATGGGATGGCTCTACGGGCATACATATACCAACAGTTAAGTCCTGAAATGATATGAGATCCATTTAGGCTCATAATGGATATATGTATTGATTTCTCATCCATTTTACAAGGGATGTTAAGCCTTGAAAATGATATGAGATCTATTTAGGCTTATGATGGATACATGTATTGATTTCTCATCCATTTTACAAGGGATGTTAAGCCTTGAAAATGATATGATATTTTCTTTACGACATAGTAAGATCAAGAAATATATCTCTAATCAATAATGAGGGATGTTAAGCCCATATTGATTTAGAGAGTCCATTTTAGATCAAGATAATTCAATAATCCTAAGGTCATAGCTAGTTTTTGAAGTTTTGATTTGATCAAGAAATGTTTACAAATTTTTGTGACCCCCCCTTAATCTTATAATCAAGATAGTTTAAGAATAACAAGCATTAAAGTTTGCGTCAAACATTTTATGAGAGATTTGCACTAAAATCTTATTTTCAACATGATGAACAAATTTCAGATCAATATACTAAGATTGAGTGCAAAGAAAGGATTTAATATCACAAATAAGCATTTTGCCAGGCTTATTTTAGGTCGACCATGACTTCGACCACGACGCCCCTCGGTCGGATTTCCAGTTTAAGCATTCACAATAATCTACTTGATTGAATATAAAGCCTTTATGTAACAGGTGGATACCAATTTGAAAGAGTTTACATCAATTTGAAAGATTATAGCTTAGGATCAAGTTTGTATAGAACTTAGTTCATGTGAGCAATTTTTTATTTTGAAATGGTGTCTTGCTCTTGATTTTCTTAGAATAGGCTCTAGATAGAATATTGAAATAATTTTATTCTAAGCAAGACCTCTTATTCCACTAATTTTCCCATTTAAACTTTTCTCAATTATGATAATAAAGTATGTCTTTTCTTTATATAAGGAAAAATTCCTTTTTTAAGAGAGTCTAATTTGCAAGAAATATAGCTTTGAAATTTCTATATAATTTAAATACTTAGAACAATTTATCATGTAAATTTTTTTTCACAAAATTGCAAAGTAGAGTGTTTGATTTACAATCTTAGAGCAAAATAACATCATCTCTATTTGCAAAATTGTGAGCCATGAAAATATCTTTCTTAATCAATAGAAACAAGTCCATAAGTTCCATTTATGAAGTTTTTGTCAAGGAAACATGGTTCATAATTTTTAGATTGGCCAATAAATTCTTGTAGGCAAACTATGTATAAGATCATAGCAGTTGAAAATAAACTTGCAATCTATGCTATATTTGTATTGAAGCATGTCCAATTGCAGTAAGAGTATATATTTCCAATCAACATCATTAATCTTTGTAAGCAACATTATTTGCATCAATTTGGGTAAGAACATCATTTACATTGTCTCACAATTGAGTTGTGATGCAAGACTTATCAATATGTTTTGATTTGACAAATTTGTCTCAACGTTCTTTTCTTCAAAAGGTTTCCTTTAATCCCATTATTTTAGTTAGGTATATTGATAGCAAACTGAATCAATTAAATAGGTTCAGCAGGACTTTATTCACTCGAACTTTTCTTTGATCGAATACATATCGGCCGACGATTTTCTCGATTGAGTTTTCTACTATTTTTATAGGTTTTATCAAGTTGAATCAGTCCCGGATTAGGTCCACTATTTTTCGATCGGATATTTGCTCGGTCGAACTCTACTTCGACCGAATAAGTTACTATTTTGCCAGTAATTTCAGGTTCAATACAGAGCCTTTGTCGGTCCAATAGTTTCTCGACCGACTTACTTTCGATCGAATTGTTTGTCGACCGAGCGTATCTCTGTAAATTCGTTTAGAAATATGCTTGTTCAAGTTATGGATTAAATTACTTCGGTCAATTTGTTGTTCTATTATGTTAAGTTGAGATAAGACATAAAGATAGTCAAATTAGAGTCTTTGGTCATATCTCAACTTAATTTTATTCATTTAGTTTGGGGGGTTTTGGAACCCATACCAGCTCAACATCCCTTTTCTTGTAAGGACATGAGAAGGAATAATGTCCAAGCCTTAAGCAATAGTTACAACAGATTGAATCAATCTTATTTCTCTTCTTGGCTAGATTTTCTTTAGGCACATACATAACTTTGTTCTTGGGCACTTGTGTCCTTCTCTCTCTAGTTTTTTTATAGGATTTTCCTTTGGGATTATAACCTAGTCCTCTTGTTCCAATCTGACCAGAAGAATCTTTTAGGATCTTATCAAGAATACCATTGTTTTTCAAGATACTAATTTCCTTGTGTAATTTAGCAATTTCATTCATTCTTCTTTTAACATCTAACTTTTCTTGCTCTAGATTAGACAACAAACTATCTCTTTCTTTGATAACAACATCATAATCTAAATGAGTACATAGGATAGGTTGAGTCTGAAAATTATTTAGTTTTGTAAGCAATTCAACCTTTTCGTGAGAAAGAAGATCATAGTTTGTTTCTAAAGTAAGCAACTTCATATCACAATCATTTAAAGATGATTTCAAGATAAAGTTTTCAGAAATAATACTTTCCTTTTCAAAAGCAAGATTATTTAATCTAGCATACAAGTCCTCATTAGTTTTAGTAACTCTTTTTAGTTTCTTTTTACAATCAATATATTTATCATGTAATTCCTCAATGCTAGCAACTAACTCTTCTTTAGATAAATCAAACAAGCTTACTTCATCCTCTTCTTCATTGATTGTTGCAATGAAACAACATACCTCGTTTTGGTGAGTGCTAGCTTTATGGAGCTTTTCTTTCTTTATCATCTTTGGACAACTAAGTGTTGTGTGCCCCATTTTTTCACATTCAAAGCACCACTTATTGCTTGTTAAAGGTTGACTCACATTTCTCCTTTCTTTGTAGAGGTTGTAGAGATCACCACCCTCCATCTTCAAGACTCGATTAGAGCTCCTTGAAGCCTGCTCTGATACCAATTGAAAAACACTAGGGGGGGTGAATAGGGTTTTATGACAATTTTAAAAATTATTTAAGCAAATAACCACAAAAAGATTGAAGAAGGGGACAAGGCGTTTAGAGTGGTTCCACCCTTAGCAAAAACTAAGGGAGTCAGTCCACTACCCAGTTGTTCCCAACCGGGATTTTGAAAGAAATTGTATTTTATTACCTTGCAAGGATGTTACATAAGATACAACTACCTTCACAACCCTTAGGATAGACTTCACCTAGAAGTAGTCCCACCAACCTTGAAGCAGTCTTCCTCAAAGTAACTCCAAGATCCCCCTTGAAGTAGCCTTCCTCTTGAAGTATCTTCCTATTGAGACAACCTTCTTGAAGTAATCCTAAGTCCACCGAGCTACCTTCACCACCTGAAGAAGCTCCAACAACCTCCTTTCCGCAGCCTCCAACCTAGGAGTAGCAAAGGAGAACAAAATATAATAGAAGGAACAAGATTGGAAGAAAGAAAATATGTTACCAATGAGTACAACGCTTTGATCCTATATCAAACGTATTGATCTCCTATCCACTGTAGATGAACGTGGTAGTATGGTGTCTAGGAGATACTAGGCTATAGGACACTAATGTAGAACTCAAGTAAAATAGATTGCAAGTGTAGCTCAGCTTGTTGCTCACAAAGAATGAATCTCAAGTGTAATTGTATGCACACGTGATGCTTTAGGTGTCCTATAGCTTGTCCTATTTATAAGAGTGGTTTGCTAATGCTTGAGGACGTTCTAGACACCTTCTAGGATGTTCTTAGTGCTCAACTAGCCGTTAAGTATCTACTAATTATATTTGTAATATCTAGTTGATTAATTCTGAAAAGTACAGTCAGAACCTTTCTCGGTCGAGAAGTTTGTCGACCGAGTGTCTCTCGGTCGAGAACTTCATCGACCGAGGGAAAGTCTGGAGTAAGTGTATTGCAACGTTCAACTCAACTCCCAACCACTTTTTTCCACCAAGTCTAACGGCTATAGAACCTGCTCGAAGGATAGACTCAGGGGATTCTTGGTCGAGAAGATGTTCGACCGAGTGTGTCTCGGTCGAGAAGTAGTTCGACTGAGGGAGTCCCTATTTTAGTTTATCTAGACATGCACTAAGTGTATGTAGCAAAGTGCAATTGTGATACTATCTTGGGGGATGACCTATTTAAGTGTTGTGAGTGGATAGGAAGATATAAACGCTTGATTTACATGATATCTATGTACTTGTACATTATAAATTTGTACAAGTTTTTACATTGATTACAATCATGAAAATAAAGCAAATTTGAGCATAAGGATCTTCCAAATCTTTTCTATCCACCACCTTTTATACTTATTCCTGAAACACTCAAATAGTACGTTAAAACCACAAGAATGAAATGTTTATCATCATTAAAATAAATAGATTATGATAATGTCCAATTTATCCAACATTATCAATTTTTATATATTATTTACTTATCAACTTTTAGATATTAAAATTTAATAATGCATATTTTAGCACTCACATTTTCAAGTATAAGTACTTTAAAATTATAAAAGTTGATATTAAAGTAATGGTCCATATTCACCAATGTTATATTATTTACATATTATTTACTTATTCAACTTTCACATATTATTTACTTATCAACCATTATATTCACACAAATAGAATGAATTTGATGTCATACAAGTATCAATATCACTCGATTGGTCTAGTGTTTGTTGTACTGCCAAAGATTATATTGTGTTATTGTGGGGAGTCTACTCATAACCATATACCCAATTATAAATCAGTGTTGTTGCTTTCCAACCTAATAAAAATAAGCCGATAATTTAATACTTACAGCAGATGTCGTTAGGACTGTAAACGGACATGGCTATACCCGCATACTCTCAAACCCATATCCTCTAAATCTGTTATGAGTATAAATTTTTATAACCACATAACCACTTACCCCTATACCCACGTATCCCCCTCTTGTTGGGTAAGGTTATGATTATGCATGTACCTATACTCTATGTACCCATATACACATTTAAATCTATTTTTATCTAAAGAATTTATATTAAAATTTAATAGTGGCCGGCGAGCAGTGGCCCAGCTGGTTGCAGCTTGGGGCCCCTCACGAAGGGTCTCGGGTTCGACTCTCGCTGGAAGCACTGCTCGAAAATGAATTACCCGCAACGTCAGCCGGCCTCTGATGCGACTTATTGAGATACCGGTGTGTGGGCGCACAGATCTCCTGGGTTTACCATCCCTGCTATCTGGGCCTCCGCCTAGGGGGTGGGTTTCCCCCGACAATAAAAAAAATTTAATAGTGCATATTTTAGCACTCAAATTTTCAAGTATAAGTACCTTAAATCGTAAAAGTTGATATTAAAAAGTAATGATCCATATTCACCAATGTTATATTATTTACATATTATTTACTTATTCAACTTTTACATATTATTTACTTATCAACTGTTATTTGTACATATTTTATCACTCAAATTTTAAGGTACTTATACTTGAAATTTTGAGTGCTAATATATGCAATATTATCAACTTTTACATATTATTTACTTATCAACTTTTACATATTAAAATTTAATAATGCATATTTTAGCACTCAAAATTTCAAGTATAAGTACCTTAAAATTATAAAAGTTGATATTAAAAAGTAATGATCCATATTCACCAATGTTATATTATTTATATATTATTAACTTATTCAACTTTTACATATTATTTACTTATCAACTATTATATTCACACAAATCGAATGCATTTGATGTCATACTAGTATCAATATCACTCAATTGGTCTGGTGTTTGTTGTACTGCTAAAGATTATATTTTGTTAGCAAGTCTATTCATAACCATATACCCAATTACCCATCCGATATCCAACTATCATGTGGGTATGAATATGGCGCGGGTATAGATTTTAAAAAGGTGGGTATATACCCATACCCATACCCGCTGAACTAACCATACCCTACCCATTTACAACCCTAGATGTCGTTGTTACTTACAATTTTGTTGATAATTACTAATAAATGCTACCGCTTTTCAGCCAAATAAAAATGAGCTAGCAACATAGTATTTACATCATTTTCCACCGCTACTTAGCACGAGTAGTAAGATTCGGTTACCCGCACAGGCAACAAGTTAATTCCCTATATATATATATATATATATATATATTCACTAGCTGCGCGAGTAACTAACTTTATTTACCCATGGATCTATTTTGTAATAGAAAGATACCAATATGTAATGAGACATATATCATTTGTAATGAGATGACTAAATTTGTAATACAAACATTCGTTTTATATTACACATCTGATTGCAGTAAAATGATATTTGTAACAGAAACAACACTATAATACAAAATGAGTCTTTGTATTACGATTTTGGTCATCTCATTACAATTTTGATTGTTTGGTTACAAATATGTGTCTCGCTATTACAAAGCTGATCCACAGATAACTAACCTTATCTATCCACACGAGTAGTGAATGAATTGCCATATATATATGTGTGTGCGTACATATATATATATATATATATATATTCATGCTGGAAGATATACATGGAGACTGAAAATATAAACCATTGATCTTCTTAAATATCTTATTTACAAACTACATGTAAAATTCGAGCTCTATTGGACACTTATAGTTCATGAAATTAAAGGCAACAAAATAATGTAATTCAAATTAATTTTGTGTGTCGATTTTGTTGATCATGGAAGAGTAATTTGAAAAAAATCCAAATGAGCCCAGATTTTACATGTATCGTATATTCATTATAACAACAAATACCAACAGTTTGGATTTGTCAAGAAAATAGTGTAAATATGTAAATATTACTTGAGTGTACGGTACAATCGTACTCAGAGTTTGTTCTAACCAAACTCTCTCTCTTTCTATCTATATATATGCACACAATGTGTGTGTGTGTTTATTAGAAAATAAAGGTTATTTCGTAAAACCCGAACTTTCTTAGTAAAAACTTTCAGCGGGCGTGTCCATTTTATTAAAATCATACAGACGGCCTAAATCAGCTTATACGGATTGGGACGTCCGGACGTGGCCTGGATCGGACTAACTCCAGTGAGTAACTACAGAGATAAAGTCGGGACAGTCAGATTGGTTCAGTATTGTCTACCGCTCGCCAACTGACCAGAGCCACGTCTGAGCAGCTGTAAACCAGATTGAATAAATAACTGGAACTGGTGGATAAGAAGGATAGGACGAGCCCGCGCTAGAGTATTTGTTCTGGTTGCAACGGAGGCCGCGTAATGGAAGTGGCGATGTCGCTCAATTCCACAATCCGCACCCCCCTATCTTCGTCGCCGTCGAGCTCGTGGAAGGGCGACAGGAGCCTCCTTGGCGATTCGCGGGCTGCAGAAAGGCGGCGGGTCTTGCCTCTTCAATGGCACCCGCGGAAAGGGGGTCTAATGGTGGTCGAAGCGAAGGGGAAGAAGGGCATGATGTCTCGCCAGAACCAGAGGCAGCCGCCGCCAGCTCTCCCCAAGCTCGAAGATGACGGGAACCCAAAATTCGTCATCTTCATCCGCACAGCCAACGTTGGTTCTGCCCCTCTGCGTCAGTTCCCTGCCGTTGTTCGGAGGCATTTTAGCGTTCACTGTTAGAGGATGGGCTCACATGAGACTTAATTGTTTATTCACGCTTTTATTTGTCGCTAATCTATGAATACTGATAAATGTATTGCTTGCTGTCTTTAGGGCCAGCACTTAGTCTCTAGAATTCTCATACCTGCATCCTTTCTTGAAGCAAAAGAATATTATTGTTTCAGATGGAATAACTAGTACTTGTTTGCTTACAAGGGAGTGATTCATTTGTCTCTCACTAGGTCTATCTTTGGTACCCGCTTAGTATAATAACCGGTGGAACAACAGCGAAGATCATGGTTGCTGCAAAAGACAACATTCTTGGGAAATACCTCTACAAAGATACAATCGCCAGAAACATTGCGGCGGTTATCTACAAAGTAAGTGGTGAATTCTCTGATTATGCCGACAACATCGCAGTTTCCAGTCTTTTACGTCCATCCTCTCAATCTCCAGAAAGGATTGGTTTTGCTATTCAGAAAGGATGGGCAGTGCAACTTGTTGCCTGTTTTCCTTCCATCTCGACGTAATTCTTTTATTTATCTCCATTCACTATCTAAACTACACAAACCATCAACTATTTCTAAACTCTTACCAAGAATAAGCTGCAGAAGTTCCTTGTTGGCCATGTTGCTCTGTTTCTGCCTATATTTGAAATTACCCACAACTACTTTTCACATTTTGTGTGACAAAGTTTGCCCCAAGCTAAGCTTATAATATGATTATGGTCTCAAGTGTTCTTAATTCCTCATCATACCATAACATTCAATCTCAAAATTAATCACCACTGATTTGTCAGGTGTCCTAATTTGAACAGGATGAAAAGGAGATACAGAAGTCAGCATTCAGACAGTTCCGCACACTACGATCAGCCACCTCATTTCGATATGGCTACAAACTTGTTGTAATGCACCTCAGTCTTAAATGCAACAAGATTCCATTTAACTGCTGAAAGAACCAGGAAAATGCTCCATGAATTGAGATATGCTGATGAGATTATCTTCTTTCCCTAATGATCAGGAAAACAACAACCTAAGGGCGGCTCTTTCAACATCCGATGTGATTGAAGTAAGTTACTTGTGGATCTATTGCGTATAGATCTGCATATTTGGCATATCCTAGTTACCTTCCACATACTTTTCTCCTTACAATGATTTGATATCAGTTGTGAACAGTTGTGAGTTAGATGAAATAAAAATACAGCTGAAACTATAAGACGACTGGATACAGACTAGATATGTTAGTAGGATGCAACATTTTGTGTATTGCAGTATATTCTAGTGGACTGATTATAGACCATCAAATGATAAGGAAACTGAAATCTGCTATTATTTCAGGAGCCATTTGGAAATACTTTTGAAGATACGGACAACGTCTATACAACCACACTTCCCTTAGTGAAGAATTTCAAATATGAGGAAACGTTTAGATAATCTACCCAAACTGAAGAAGTTGGAAAAGTTTGATGTCAATCATTCAGTTCAGCTTCGAAGTTACACATCACTCACTTTAATCAGAAAATAACCAAACAAGTATATATTTACCATCTGCATACGCAGCTCCCAGTAGAAGTATGATATTGAAGATAGTATGTTTATTGTATCTTCTATATCAAAAGTAGTAGACCACGAGCTGTATCCATATTCAATAATTAAAAAGAAAGTAGACATACAATGACATCATTTTCAATATTTCCTGGATACATGTGTAAACTAACTGGATCTACTCATCATCAAATGTTTACTCCGTAATCGATGCATTTTGAACAATGATGGTACTTTTTGTGTTCTTGTTAGACTCAGCATGAACGGTTGGAGAAAAAGAAATTAAAATGCATTACTTTTGTGGAAGAAAGGCAGAAAGAATATAGAGCCGTCTAAAATAAAAAGCTGAAGAGCAGAACCTTCTTTAAAGGAAACTAAAATGTTTGCTTTTTCAATGTCTGAGGAGATACAGAAGACTATACCAGAAAACTATAGAGCATATCCTTCTTATTTTATCAACACACTGAAAAGACCAAGCTATCATACTGTAATGTGAAGTATGAGGGCTGAGGAGGTGTCATGAAGCTGATGAAAAATGAAAAAACGGTGCACAACTTCATTGAAGTTAAGCAGACAAAGCTGGCAGTTTTGGAAATTAGAAGCGAATTTCTGCTTTGACTTTCCCCTGTTAAAATTAGCAATGTTAACTTTGTTGTGGCACATGACTTAGGATCATAAACGTGTTATGTTTTAACATGCAGCTGGGATCCATAAGATGAGCATGTTGAGCGCACGTCTACCTGATCTATGTTATCAGCTTTAGCTATACCTATAAACTCATAACAAAAAAAAGTACACCTTATCATGATAAAACATAAAGAGAGGGAGCACCTATCTATCTCACAAGAGAATCTTATAAAACATCTTAAGGTAATGTCCTACGACCTGAGCTCTTAATTAAACTAATAAGGAAAGTTTATTTAAACTAGAATTAGAGTATCAAACTCCGAGGCAGACCAGATGACGGTGCAACCAAGTTATGACTACTTAATATATGTTTCTTAAAATGAAGCTTGATTTCAGAAATCAATAGTTGAAATTAGATCCAGGTATATTGATTGGCAGTTGTAAGTAAATTATCGAAGGAGTGATTGCTTCTTGATTTATACACTGTGCCTCTTTAACTCCTAAACTTAATTTTCTTTGACATTTTGACAAATAGCTTATTAAGATATTGCATTTACTCCTTAGCAACTTCAGTTAATGTTATTAAGCTTGTAAGGTTTTGATGTTATGGCCTATAGTAATTGTCTTCCATTTTCTAGCTTCCTGGTCAAGAGGAGCTAAAAACAGTTGTCGATAAGGTGAAAGACTTCTTCGGGAATGCTACAAGTAATGCTAAAGAATCCTTTGGGAAGATTTCAAGCCTTAATACTACTGAAGGACAGGAGTCTGAATCGTAGCTGAACTCAGAAGCTGGGTAAGTTCATACTCAATTTTTTCCTTCTATAATGTAGTTATGTCGCTCAAGTATCCTAACGACGAACTTGTGTTTCTTTAGCAATATAGAGGCAGCTTTGCAACCATTTCCTATCTTCATTAACTAATATTAGAATTCTCCTAGAGTTCTGTAGTTGAATTTTATAGTTGAATGATCACAAAAATATATACATACCGCTAGAGTAGAGTGGGTAACTAAGGATCTTCTAATTTCATGTGTAGAAAAATAAAAAAACTCATCATCATCATCATCATCATCATTATCATCATCATCTAACCTCAATCCCAACTGTGGAAATCGATATGAGTGGGGAAGATACCCTTACGTGTAGGTTTTCTTATTGCTTGATAGAAAATTGGCAGCCACCCTTTCCTATAAATAGGAGAAGGGAGGAAGCATACAGACATAGACCAAACCCTAATGGGCCAAGGACAGACTTGGGCCCATATTACAAATAGACTAAACACTTAAGTAAATAGACACTCTAATACTCCCCTTCAAGCTGGAGTTTGGGAGAATCCCAAGTCAGCTTGCAAACAGACAGAAAGACTAAACAGGATAAAAAGATAACCAAACCTATACAAAAATTCCCCCCCTCAACATTACATTAAAACACTCAAGCACTCAAAGACTCCCCTTCAAGTAGATACTTCATAGCAGCAGATATCTTGGCAGGCATGGAGGCTTCTTGATCATCATAGTGGCATCTGGAGCAAAAGAACGGATAACGGATAGGCACAAGGTCTTCATCACAGTCGTCGTAGTAGTAGCCAGAGAGTGCTGGATCACAAATCCTAGAGAGTGCTAGGTCTCAAGAAGCAACAACAGTCAACGTGCAAACAAAGCACGGATGAACATAGAGTCAACATGCACAAAGCACGGACAAGCCAGAGAGTGTTGGCACACAGGAACAAAAGTTGACGACGTAGGTAGATAGCAGACCAGTGTACAAAGTAGCAAGCAAATACATAGCTCCAATATGCAATGTAGACGAAGCTCCATGTAAAGTCAATCAACAAAAAGTCTTCATCATCTTCCCTCTTCATAAAGTATCCATCACAGTATTAGGCGTCAAAGTTCAGAGAGTGCTGGTCCACAGAGTCCAGAGAGTACTGGTCCACAAAGTCCAGAGAGTGCTGGTCCACAATAGAAAGTCAACGTGCAAGACAGAGCACGTATAACAGATAGTGCAAAAGCACAAAGCAACATGTAAAATGTGCTAATCGTAGCACAAGTAGCAACAATGACGTCCCAATATATAACTCCATAGTAGTAATTGAGGTAGATGATGAATAAGCACTAATAGCCGAAAGATCCACATAGCAGCAACACAATCATGAACAGTCCACATGACAAAAGAAGGATCCATATAGAAGCAAAAGGCTCACCATATAGCAACAAAAGGATCCATATATCAGTTGTAACAAGTGGCATGAAGATGCATGTAGCAGCAGAACTAAATTCTCTTCCTTCATCTCTCCTCCATCTCTTTTCTTCCCTCTACTTTTCATCCTCTATTCTCCCCCTCACGCCAACCACGAAAAGAGTCAAGAGAGTGGTTGGAGTGGAGAGTCAAAAGCAACGGTAGAGGCAAGGGTTGTATAGACAAATATGTGGAGGAAGTGACCGATAATGCGAGTCAAGGAACAAAATGAGCCGATTGGGTAGATCAGGGCAGAAAAAAAATAAACAGATCTCTCTCCGACCCGAAAAGGGGATTTGTTTAGCCCGTAGGACAACAAATCCGAGGTGCGGGGGCGGAGCCCCCGAAAAAAATCCGAATAGGCAAAAAAATGCATCCGATTAGCACAAAATGGATCCGATTAGCACAAAAAGAACAAAAGGAAGACTAACGGAATGCAAACTTTGGTAGAAAGAGAAGATACACTACCGAAATGTTACTCGGTAGGATGGATAGGTTCAAAAAGGGGGTTGGAACAAGTATTGAGGAGGTAGACAAAAGGTTATATATAGTGTTTTAAAAAGCGTCCTAGGCGGCCGCTTAAGCGCCACAAGGTGTTGTCCGCCTAAAAACACCCTTAAGCGCCGCTTAACAAATTTTGAGAAAAGCGGCCGCTTTTTGCCCGCTTAACCCGCTTTTTCCCGCTTTTTTCCCGCTTTTTTAAAAAAAATTGATGTAAGCATATAACATTGAGTACATTATATACCTCGATTAGTATTGACTATAATATATTAAACTAGCATAAATGTTCTATAATATACCTAGTTCTAATTTAGAATGCATACTTGGTATGTGATATGGTATTTTTGTGATGTATCCAAATAAATTATAGGCAACTATTATCTAATTTACCATGCATACTTTGATTAAATGTACTGTTGTAATGTATGACTATTTGATGATGTGCAGATGTAATAATATGTTTGTAAGCTAGCTATGATAGGTCTATTGTTTACTATTTAGCTATGTAAACATGTGATACAAAATTGTTGTTGCATCTTGTATATACACTTATTATTTTATGTGCAGGGTGCTTTATCTATGACAAGTTTACTATATTATATAAATACAATCATCGTTGTATAGTTGTGTTATAAACTATTTGGGTGTTTTATATTGTCTTGTACAATGTTCAGATATGTATAGAAATTTCCAAAATATAGCATTTATATACATATGTAATTTTGCATAAAAGTTTATAGGAATTGGAAATCTGCTTTTCTAAAAAGCGCCCGCTTAATCGCCCGCCTGGCGATTAATCGGCTACAAGGTCCCATCCGCACGCTTCCCGCTTCGCATTTTTTAAAACCTTGGTTATATAGGGTTGGAAGACCGGAGGGTGTAAACGAAATTATAAAAAAGGCTGAAAATTGGAAGATACTTGTTGCTGGTAAGAGAAAGAAGGGACACACCATGTATATATACCTCCGCCATATGATAAAATCATTGTAGCACGCCAAGATGTAGCAATTGGCAGAAACGGACACGTTGTGTCGATGAAGAGACACGCCGTGTCAGGTAGACATTAGCAGCAGTCAGCGCCAACAAAAACCGGCGACATGCTGTGTCGTTGAAAGGACACGTCGTTTTGAGTTGATAGAAGCTCGGGGCAGAAGCAGGCGACACGCCATGTCAAAAAGATGACACGCCGTGTCCAAAACCGGCGAACATAATCGCGAAGAAGTAGAACACTGCCTACACGCCGTGTCGATGAAAAGACACGTCGTGTCAGCGGCGAAAAACAACAAAAAAGGCCCCGAAACAATAGCAAAAGTGAGGGGAATCCTTCCGGATTTCCACCAAAGCAATAGAGGATGATGGATCCTCAATATTAGCAGAAACAAAGAGATCTTTTCCTTGATTTAGGATTGGATCTCGCATGGGTGGATGCATGGATGAGCGGCGACAACATACATGGAGGCAACACGGAAGGCAGCGGTGGAAACATAGATGGTGGTGAATAGGATAGCGGCGGCTTCATTAGCAAGCAAGGTCGACGGAGGCATGGAGGCCCTTTTAGATCTGGATCCAACAACTTCATAGGATGATTATTATTATTGATGATGAAGATGGAGACGCTCCTCAAAAAGGCAGGGAAAGGAAAATCCATGCGGGCAGCCATCAACAACGCCTAGTGGCGACGGCCGCCCGCAAGGGGAGAAAAATCTCCTTTGTGCTCTTTCTCTCTCTTAGGGTTGGCGGCGGCTCAGGAACAACTGCTCCGATACCATGTAGAAATTGATATGAGTGGGGAAGATCCCCTTACGTGTAGGTTTTCTTATTGCTTGATAGAAAAGTGACAACCACCCTTTTCTATAAATAGGAGAAGGGAGGAAGCATACAAACATAGACCAAACCCTAATGGGCCAAGGACAGACTTGGGCCCATATTACAAATAGACTAAAAGCAACTTAAGTGAAAGACTAAACACTTGAGTAAATAGACACTCTAATACCAACCATATTGTATTTAGCTACATGAATCCTTCTTTTCCAATCAACTTTGTTATGGGTCATACTCTGATCAAGATGTAAAGATTCAAAATATCTCTTTATAATCTCTTCACGAGTTAATATAGGTTATGAAGTGGAAAGGTGTTGTTTATTCAGTGAGTAAAAAGGTTTACAGGGTACTCTCTTATATAGCTACAGAGAGTAAGACATACATACAAGCAGGCAATATGGGACTAATACAAAGGAAAATAACACAGTAGAAACAGAAAATAACACATTATTTCTATACTCCCCCTCAAGCTGGAGCGTAGATGTCGAATAAGCCCAGCTTGTCAATCAGAGTCTGGAAGCGAGTTTTAGGTAGAATTTTAGTGAAGATGTCTGCAAGCTGCTTCTCAGTACTAAGATATGGAGTGCAGATATGTCCAGATAGGACTTTCTCCCGAACAAAATGGCAGTCAACCTCAATATGCTTGGTTCTTTCATGGAAGGTGGGGTTGCTCGCAATGAAAATAGACGCCTTATTGTCGCAGAACATACGAATAGGGCTAGAAAAAGTGATATCAAATTCATTCAGAAGGCTACGGACCCACAGGAACTCACATGCAGTATGAGCCATAGCTCTATATTCTGCCTCTGCACTTGACCGGGCAACAACTGTCTGCTTTTTGCTGCGCCAAGTAACCAGATTTCCTCCCACAAAAGTACAATATCCAGAAGTAGATTTTCTGTCAGATCGACTGCCTGCATAGTCAGAATCAGAAAAACCAGATAAATTGCAGTGGCCATGTTTTTTGTACAGAAGACCTTTCCCTGGAGAGCTTTTCAGATAGCGTAAGATATGACAGATAGCATCCCAGTGGCATTGCCGAGGTTTATCAAGATACCGGCTTATGAATCCTACAGCTGCTGCCAGGTCAGCCCTAGTGACAGTTAGATATATAAGCTTGCCAACCAGTCTCCTGAACTGGTGGTGATCAGCATAAGGAGGGGAAGTATCATCATCCCAATTCATATTGGGATCCAGAGGAGTGTTGGCTGGCTTGCAACCCAGCATACCTGTCTCTTGCAAGAGATCAAGAACATATTTTCTTTGTGACAAGCATAGTCCTGCAGAAGATATAGCAACCTCAATACCTAGAAAATATCGTAGTTTTCCTAGGTCCTTGGTGATGAAGTGTTGTGCTAAATACTGTTTGGTTGCCTGTATCCCTGCACTGTCACTGCCAGATAATACAATATCATCAACATATACAATAAGTATGACAAGTCCTGCTGCAGTTTTACGAATAAAAACAGAATGATCAGATTGAGAACGCCGAAAGCCAAAGGTAATCAAGATCTGACTAAGCTTGTCAAACCATGCCCGTGGACTTTGTTTCAGACCATAGATTGCCTTTCTGAGTTTGCATATTTTAGAAGCAGACTCCCCCTGAGCAACAAAACCCGGAGGTTGCTCCATGTAGACCTCCTCCTGCAGATCCCCATAGAGAAAAGCATTCTTGACATCAAGTTGATACAAAGGCCAGTCTTTATTCACAGCAACAGATATCAGAATTCGAACAGAATTTAAGCAGGCAACTGGAGAAAAAGTTTCAAAATAATCAACCCCATATGTTTGTGTATATCCTTTTGCAACTAATCTGGCCTTCAGGCGTTCAATGGTACCGTCCGGTTGATATTTAATAGTAAAAATCCAGCGGCATCCAACAATTTGGCATGAGGAAGGACGATCAACCAGATCCCAAGTCTGTTGATCACAAAGTGCATGCATTTCTTGCTCCATAGCATGTTTCCAGGCAGGATGACAGAGTGCCTCTGTGGCTGATTTAGGAATTGTCACAGCAGACAAAGCAGTAGTAAAACAAGCAAAGCTACCACAGAGATTGTCAGACGAACATAAATTACTGATAGGATGCTGAGTACAGGAGCGAACGCCTTTCCGTAGACTGATAGGAATATCCAGGTCAGAAAATACCTCAGTGGAAGGTGGATCAACCGCAGACGCAGGAGTTGGTTCGGCCGGGGCTTCAGAAGAAGTAGTGTTCTTTGACCTGCGCCGATAGACTTGCAAAGGGCGTTCTTGAGGCACATCATGAGCAGGAGGTTCTTCAACAACTAAAGGTAATGGTGTGGGAGCCATAATGTCATCCGACAATTTTTCACCAGAAGTAGAAAAATAAGGCATATGCTCAAAAAAGGTCACATCCGCACTAACCAACCACTGTTTTTTTATAGGATCAAAACAACGGTAACCTTTCTGAGTACGGGAGTATCCCAAAAACACAAATTTGACCGAGCGAGCATCAAGCTTAGTGAGGCCAGGACGAAGGTTTTTTACAAAACAAGTACTCCCAAAAATGCGAGGAGGCAGAGAGAATAAGGGTTTATCAGGAAACAAAATAGTATATGGGACCTGATTTTTCAGAACAGAAGAAGGCATGCGATTGATAAGATAGCATGCTGTAGAGACAACTTCAGGCCAGAAATGTTGGGGTACTTTATAGTGTAGGAGAAGGGTGCGAGCAACCTCTAGAAGATGGCGGTTTTTTCGTTCAGCAACACCATTTTGTTGAGGAGTGTAAGGGCAAGGAGTCTGATGTATGGTTCCACGGTCAGCACAAAAAGATGTAACCGAGTGTTGCATGAATTCCAGAACATTCTCAGTACGAAAAATTTTAATGGGGCGATTAAATTGTGTTTGAATTTCAGCAAAGAAGGTGCGAATAGTATCTAACACAATATCCCGACCTTTAAGCAAAAACAACCATGTGGTGCGAGAATAATCATCAATAAAGGTCATAAAATATTTCACACCAGACAAACTTGATACAGAGCATGGTCCCCAAATATTAGCATGAACTAAATCAAAGATTTCTTTAGAGGCAATAATGTTCTTAGCTGGAAAAACAGATCGAGTTTGTTTGCCCAAAACACAAGTTTCACAGGAAAAAGTTTTCTCAGATAAAGTGGGAAATAAATGTCTTAGTTTGGCAGCAGATGGATGACCCAGGCGAAAGTGCCACTGTAATCCTGTCACTGAAGTAGAAAGCAGAGCCGCAGCAGAAGGGGGTCCATCCAAGTAATATAGCCCGTCAGGTCCTTCACGGCCCGAACCAATCCTCGTCTTCGTGCAGAGATTCTTCAAAACACAGCCAGAAGGATCAAATTTAATAGAGCACTGGAGTTGTTTAATCATCTTACTGACGGGCAATAAATTAACAGGAAATTTTGGAATATATAAAACAGATTTCAAGTGCAATTTTGGTGATAGCGGGACCGTGCCAGTGCCATGGACAGCAGTTTTGGAACCATTCGCAACAGTAACAGAAGTTATAGGAACAGTTTTATTGAGACTTGAAAACAAGTGAAGGTCACCGGCCATATGAGTGGAAGCACCTGAATCAATGCACCACTGTTTGTTACCAAATGATGGAGAGGCTAGCATGGCAGAGGGTCCGGAAGTAGATGAGGATGGCATCTGCGCAAGACGTTCCTGGAACATCTTGTCGAACTCTGAACGTAACCAGTCGGTGTTTGTCGGAGCAGCAGGTGGGTCAGCAGCAGAGTCAACAGCAGCATCTGTGGCAGCCTGGTTAGCCCAAGCCGGCTTGCCGTGTTTAATCCAACAGCGATCTTCATATGATTGTCCCGACCACACCAGTTGCAGTAACGAGGGCCGGGAGGAGCACCACGTCCAGAAGAGCCGCGACCTCCTGAGGGAGGAGGACGACCACCACGGCCACGACCGCGACTACGGCCACGGCCAGAATCAGCAGAGCGAGCAATAAGCGCAGGATGCTCAACAACAGAAGTGGGAGTCATGGATGGCAGACGCTGGACTCTTTTTAGAACATCCCGAAGAGTCGGTAGCGGGTCGCTGGAGAGGATCTGGTCAACCACTCCAGAGAAGGAGGCAGGAAGTGCAGCCAAGAACTGCACCCGTTGCAGTTCATTGCGTTGTTTCTGAGCAACTTTGATGTCTGCCGTCAAAGGGTGGTAGAGTTCAAACTCATTCCACAGTGCCGAGCATTGGTTGTAGAAGTCATCAATAGAAGTGTCAGCGGAGAACTCCTTTTTCGCCAAGGTTTTGAAGATTTCAAACACGCGCTTTGGATTCTCCTGATGTGAATAAACATGGGATAGTTGATCCCACATAGCCTTCGCATCATGAAGGCAGAGGAGATTGGCTAATACGAGGCTCGGTACTGTTGAGGATCCAAGACATGACGCCAGAATCATCCTTGGACCATTGCACATAACTCTGTCTGACTTTGTCATCCGAATCAGCCGTAGGGGCAGCAGGAGGTTCAACCGTAAGATGATGATATCGACCTTGAGCTTTGACATATAGCACAAAGGACGCCGACCAGAGATGGTAGTTGGAACCACCGTCTAGCTTCACTGTGGTAACGCACAGAGACCGGGGAGGCTCAGGAAACGCCATGACAGAGGCGGGCGGCGCAGAAGCAGACTAGAGCAGAAACCCAAAAAGGGTAGATAGCAGCAGAGATCTGACGTGTCAGATCAGAAGACCCGTACCGGGCAGAGAATGCATAGAGAAACCTACGCCGTCATGAGGGAAGCTCAACGTTCCACCATGAGGCGCAGGCAGAAAGAACGAAGAGACGGAGAGACTCTCAACTTAACCAGCCGCTGGGTGTCCGAATGTAGATCCGACGAGCACCCGAACGTAGAGCGAAAGGAGAGATAAAAACCAGTGACAGCCGGCCGGAAGCGAAGGAGCCCGAAGAAGAGAGAGGGCTTTGAGGCGATAGTTTGTGGAGGAGAGGAGGTGGCTATGGGAGGTGTTTGCCGGGAAGGGAGGGTGGGCGGAGGCGGGAGGCAGGGGGTGGGTGGCGGCGCTGGGGTGGGGGGGGGGGGGCGGCGCTGTGGGGGGGTTGGCGGCGGGTAGAGAGGAGGGGAGGGCGCCGCCTGGGGAAGGTGGTGGTGGGCTGTGGTGGAGGAGGGGGGGGCGGCGGCGGCGGGGGGGGGGGGGTTACGTCATGGGTGGGAAAAAATAACCTGCTCTTGATACCATATGAAGTGGAAAGGTGTTGTTTATTCAGTGAGTAAAAAGGTTTACAGGGTACTCTCTTATATAGCTACAGAGAGTAAGACATACATACAAGCAGGCAATATGGGACTAATACAAAGGAAAATAACACAGTAGAAACAGAAAATAACACAATATTTCTATATAGGTCTTCCTCTACTTCTTTTAATTGTGCTTGACTCAATAACCTTGCTCTGAATAGGTGCACTTGTTGGTCTGCGCTACACATGTCCATACCATCTTAGACGGCCTTCAAGCAACTTATCATCAATGCTCACCACTCCCACTTTGTTCCTGACGTAGTCATTCCTCAAACAATCTTTTTTTGTCTTCCTACATATCCATCTCAGCATGTGCATTTCAGCCACATTCATCTTATTGAGACCTTATTTCTAACTGTCCAACATTCACTCCTATATAGCATGGCTGTCCGTATAGCTGTTTTATAAAAATTACTTTTTAATTTGAGAAGGATCTTTTGGTCACATACTATTCCAGTTGCATTCCTTTACTTCAACCATCCTTCTTTGACCCTATGACAAACACCATCTTGGACCTCACCCTCCTTTTCAATAATAGAACCCAAGTGACGAAACTTATCACATGTTGGTATATCCATTCCATCCAACTTGACTCCACCATTGGCTGAAATTACAATGCATATATTAAATTTTACTTCTACTGATCATAAATTCGTTAGATTCCGATGCATTTCTCCAAAGTTCAAATTTATCATTCTATATATCTTTTCTTTCATCAATCAACACAATATCATCAAAAGATAACATACACCAAGGGATATAATCTTGTACATGCTTTGCCAACTCATCCATAACAAGAACAAATAGATATGGACTGAGTGCCGATCCTTGATGTACCCCAACGATGCTAAGAAAAGTTTGTCTCTTCTCCAAGAGTCCTAACACTTGTAGTTGAGCCATCATACATGTCTTTAATCAAGTTAATGTATTTGATAGGCACACCGTTTTTTATGCAAAACCCTCCATAACACTTCTCTGGGTACTCGATACTAGGCCTTTTCCAGATGAATAAACACCATATGAAGATCTCTTTTGTTTTCTTTGTACTTCTCCATAAGCCTCTTATCAGAAAAATAACATCTGTTGTTGATCTTCCGTGTATAAAACCAATCTGATTTTCTGATATCTATGTTATCAATCTTAGCCTTTTCTCGACAATCCTCTCTCAAAGCTTCATAGTGTGACTAATAAACTTGATACCTCTGTATTTTGTACATCTCTGAATATCTCCTTCTGTTCTTGTAGATCATGACTTTAGTACTACTTTTCCATTCACCCGACATCTTTTTTGTCTTCATAATCTTGCTAAATGAATTTGTTAACCACATAGCTCCTTCACCCTCAATACTCTTCCATATATCAATGGGAATATTGTTTGGACCGTATGCCTTTTTCATTTTCAACTTTTTCAAATTATTCTTGACTTTAGATAGTGAAACTCGTCATGTGTAAGTGATATCTCTTGCATTCATGTCAACCGAGTCTCTTAATTTGTTCCCAGTATCTCCATTGAAAAGCTTATGAAAGTAGTTTCTCCTTTGGTTCTTTATATCATCATCCTTCACCGAAACTCTGCCATCTTCATTCTTGATGTCCTTTACTTGACTCAAGTCTCTTCCTTTCCTTTCTCTTATACAAGCTAATTTATAAATATCTTTTCCCCTTCTCTAGTATCCAAATTCTTATATATCTCATCAAAGTATCTGGACCTTGCCTCTTTAAGTGCGGTCTTAGCATCTTTCTTTCTTGGTTTGTATCTCTGAAAAGTTGCATTATCTTTAGATTTGGGCAAGCTTGTATAGTTTTTTCTTTTGAGTTTAAAAGCCTTATGTACTTCATCATTCCACTACCAAGTCTCTTTTTGTGGAGGCGCACACCCTTGGGACTCTTTCAAAACCTCTTTGGCAATTTTTATTATGCATGATCTCATACTTTGCTACATAGAGTTAACGACACTCTCCAAGTTTCAAGTTCTCTCCTTGATAACTTTATCATAAAATGTCAATTTCTTTTCTCCCTTAAGATTCCACTACTTGATCCTTCTATCTTGGCTTCGATTATGCTGACCTTTTTTGATCTTTATGTTCACATCCTAAATCATCAACCTATGTTGGGTGGTGAGTTCTTCCCCAGGGATTACTTTACAATCCTTGCATACTTTTCGATCCAACCGTCTTGTTAGGAAGTAATTAATTTGGCTACAATTGCACACACTCTTGAAAGTAATAATATGATGATCTCTTTTCTTGAAATGTGTATATGCCAAGATCATATCATAAGCAAGTACACAATATAAAGTCCTCTCTCCATTTCTGCTGCCATACCCAAAAACTCCATGCACTCTCTCATATCCAACATTTTTACTCCCCAAGTGGCCATTTATGTCATTCCATATAATGATCTTCTCCTGTATCGGTATTCCTTGCATTAGTTCATCCATGTTATTCCTAAAATCCTTCTCTGTCTCCTCACCAAGGCCAACTTAGGGGGTAAAAGTACTAATAATATTAAAAATCTTACCCCCAAGAACAATTTTGATAGCTATCATTTTATCGCCCATCCATGTGATCTTGACAACACCATCTTTCAACATCTTATCAACAATAATGCCACCGCCATTTCTATGTCTGTCAATACCTGTATACCAAATTTTATACCATATGTCTCCAATCTCTCTGCATCTCTCCCTTGCCATTTAGTTTCCTGCAAGCATATAATGTCAACTTCTAATCATGGCACTTTCCTATCAAAGACTGAACTTTTTTTTTACCTGTCTCTTTTAAAAAGATTGCCCTTGTACATTTTCTACTACATCCGAACAATGATGCAACGGGTTTAGCTTCTTTACCCACACCCGTCCAAGGTGTGGAAACCCTTGCTTTTCCTTCAACACAATTGGACGTCGTTGTGTAGAAACCCCTTGTATATTTACCACTACCGATGCAACCCATCACTAGGTAGGGACGTTCCAACAAATTTTTTATAAAGATCCATGTTATAAAAAGAGTGACAAAATTTATGGCTGGCTGTCAAACTACCACCAACCCTCCTCCTTTACCTGAGCTTGGGACCGACTATATTTGATACGAAAATATAGGTGAAGTTGTAGAAATAAAAAACTAATGAGGCAAATTCCTTTTTTATGTTTGTACAAGGTTGTAGAATGTTGGGATTCCCTAATAGGCATGCCCCACTTCTATTTACAGAAAAAAATAAATTATATACATGTAACCCAAAAGGTCTTCTATGTGGTCCAACAATGATCATATACGGTCATATGTCCATGATCATCTAAGACCATGACGAGGGCCCATATAGGAGCATTACTACCATCTATATATGGTCAGCAAATGACCATATTGTACCCTCGTAATCACCAAGTCTTCTAATAATCTCCCTCGACCTGGAGCATAAATAGAAATCATGCTCATCTTTTTAACGAGATAGTAGCATTTTTCTGGAAGAGGCTTGATAAGGACATCAACTCCTTGGTCCTTAATCTGTTAAACGGTGTAGTAACTAAATTATTCAGGATGCCTCCCCCACCTCCTCCCTACAAAGTGCCAATCAACCTCAAGCTCAACATGCTTGGTGCACTCATGCGATACGTGTTTGCTCATAGTGAAAATCACTACCCAATTGTCACAATATATAGGCATAGGAATTATAGACTTAAATAGAGAATTCATGTGAAATAGAGAACATCACAGTTCATCGGTCGTGTTTGCCATAGCCCTATATTCAACCTCGACACTAGACCTCATAACAATGGTCTCTTTCTTCCTCCTCTGAGAGAGAAGATTTTGACCAGCAAAGGTAATATTGCGCACACCATAAAAGTCATAAAAGCCATGTACATAATAATGGGCATGATGCCAATATAGTAGTAATTTCTTAGGAGATTAATCTAAATAGTTTAAAACATGATCACAACACCCCAATGGCACTACCTGGGTTCATACACATACCTGCTCACAAGTCCCACAACATAAGAGGTATCATCTGCGTCCAATTAATTAATTTAACTTGCCCACAAGCTTCATGTATCCATAGTCACAATATACGTTTGACTTTTTGAAAAAGTCATGTTTTAAATGCGAATTTTTCCCTGGACGTATGAAAAGGCTGAACAAATCCCAATCTGAACATTACATTTTATTCTAGTATTATTTCGCAATTTATTCACGTTTATACTTTTTCCATTTTATGCGCTCTTTTCCCATATTTATTGATCAAGACTCTAGCTTATTTTGAGTGCATATATATGTGCGTATGTATGTAAACACATATATGTGTGTAATATAAGTATATGTATATGTATGCAATAGTTATAGATATATGTATGGAATATATATGTACATATATATGTGCAAAACATATACATACATATCTCTGTATGCAATATATGTATACATTCTCTGACCTTTTCCCAAATCGTTGACCATACTTTTGTTGTACGTTGACCACTTTTTACCCAAATTTCCTGCATAATTTCCGAAATCTGAGTTTTTTTAACTCAATCAGAGATCTCAAAATACCGATTTTGTGACTGCCTATATCCATGCATATAAAAAATATATAGAGATTGTTCATCATTCAACATTCATTGGGATCACGAAAGTTCCAGTAGGTTTTTCCCCAAGCAATCTTGTCTCTTATGATAGATGCAGAACATACTTTCTCCTTGAGAGGCGGACCCTAAAAAATGACCACGGCACTTCAATCCCAAGGAAATATCACAGCTTGCCAAGGTCCTAGGTCATGAAGCATTTACATTGATAAGCCTTAATATCCTAAATGCCATTAAGGCCACTCCCATAAGAAATGATATGATCAACATAAACTACAAAACAAACACACTAATAGTAGTCTTCTTGATGAACTCGAATTTGAAAACATGTGATCTGCAGACGTTGAACTAGGTTAGAACCTGACTCAGCTTGTGGCACACGTGCTTTGCTTTAGACTATATACAACTTTCTTGAGGCAACAAACCTTCCTAGTCCTCCTTTGTGCAACAAACCAGGTGGTTACTGCATATACACTTCTTGTAGATCACATAGATCAATGTGCTCTTCACATTAAGTTGAAAGAAAGGACATTCTAAGTTCACAAATTGAAATAAGGACATAGAAAATTTGATTGATCCATAGGAGAAAAAGTTTCAAAGCGGTCAGCGTTGTATGTCTGAGACCTTGGAAACCAAACGAGCTTTCAAACATTTTGCAATACCATCAGGCTGGTATTTCGACCCAAGCAAAAACCATTGAATTACACTCTACCTGAGGATCAACCATATTCCAAGTATATATATACCAAAAAGTGCTCATCTCTTTTCAAATTGCCTAGAACCATGTTGGATGAGCTAGTGATTTATCCACATGCTTGGGAGCGGAAGCCAAAGATAAAGTAGTAGGAAAAGTAACTAGGAGGAAAAAACTCTGTTAATAGTACAAAACTGCAAAATAAGGTGAGAGATGCAAGACCAAGGATGCTTCCTAAGAGAAATGGGAGGATTTAGGTTAGAAATGGGGGAAGAACCTACTTTGATGTGGAATCTGCAAGCACAACATCTGGATTAGTAGAAGCCACATTAAGAATAACGAACTCCCAACACTATGTTGTTGTCTTTCTTGCCGCTGATAAACTTGAAGAGCTATGTTACTAGAAAAATGGAGGAGCGTAAAGATAGGAAGAAAATTGGTAGATGAATGAAAGGTAGACTATACAAGGTCCAACAAGAGCTTAGACACCAGAGACCTCAACTCGGAAAAGTTACGAGAAACCTCAAAGAATACAACATGGCACTAACAATCCACCATCATCGAATATGATCAAAGCAGTGGTAACCCTTTCTGAACCTGGAGTATCAAGGAAAACACAATTACTGCACGAGGAGACAACTCATCTTGTTTTGATCATAAGTCCATACAAAGGGAGTACACTCAAAATTTGTAGCGAGAAACATTGTTCAGGAAAGAGATATATGGTAGTAATTATATAACCATTAAATGATATATTGAGTTCGTAAATAAAAATACTAAAATACAGATTACACACATATACATTTACATATAACCATATTAATATGCATGTATGATATGCTTATATATGTATATGTCTATATATGGGTTGTGTTTGTAATATATATACAAATATTTTTGGTCTGCAATATATATACAAATATTGAAAATGTATGTGCATAAATGTACTACTATGTGTAGAGTGTTTGTATATTTATGAATAAATCAAAATGTATACGTACATGTACAAATATGTGTTTGTATATGTAGAGATATTATATATATATATATATATATATATGAATATGTCAAAAATAATCATATAAATGTACAAATGACTGTGGAAATTGTTATATATATTACAATGTATAAATATAAATAAGTGACTGTATTTAAATATTAATATATATTGAAATGTGTGTACATGCATGCTTGTATGTATGCAATGCATGTACATAAGTTCTGGGCTTTTCAAAAAAACGGAGTTTAATCGCCGGTTAATCGGCCAAGCAGGAGTATATGTGTGCCCAGGACTGCTTAGTGGACCGGCAATATGCGGAGCGGTTGGGTGACCAAATAGGCATAAGCGGCAGTATATGCGTCCACACGGACTGATTTCCCGAACAGTGGCGATAAAGTAAAAAGAGGTTCATTAGGATTAGTATTGTGTTATAGAATTGCATAAAATAGAAGAAGTCATTTGGTTAATAAAAAAACATGTTGCAAGAGGGGCTTTAGAATAAAAATGTTTTGGAATTTTTTTTAATAAGGCAAAGAGGTGTTTTTGTTCACCCTATCCTCATACTGGAAATCAACCATGGAATTTACATCACCACTTATAGGTTGCGGTTTGGGTCCCTCCTAAAAGCTGGATACTACATCCACCATTGTCCCTACCAAAAAAAGGAAACTACTATGTGAGTTCAATATAATGGTTCAAGCATATCAAGCAAGTGATGGTTCTTGTACTATGCCACCCCATTTTGGTGTTGAGTTAGGCACAAGAGGTATAGTAAAGGGTACCATTAGTGTGAAAAAATTCTCAAGATCTCCCGTTGAACACATGTTCCAAATTTCCAATGAATTTGCAGTTTGTAACAAACATATAGTTAAAGAAAATTGAGTTCTTATTCTAGCAAAACAATCTTTCACAATATCCGTAATTCATGGATTAAAAATTCGGTCAAAATTTTGGTTTCGACCGGTACCAGACATTAGAATGGACATGCGAAATTGCCCAAATTTCCGATTTGTAATCCCATTCAAAAATTTAAAAAAAATCTTAAAAAATCCTTACAAAATGTGGGAGACCCCCCTCGGTTAATTGAATCTAAAATTTAAGATGTAAAATGTTATTACATAAGAACATATGTATGTATACATTGCATGATCGGAATCCTGCTCGAAACAGTTTTGAATATCTTCACTCAAAATGTAGGAGCCCCTTACCCTATATCAACATATGATATTATTATATAATTACCCTATGTCAACATATGATATTATTACATAATTAGGTGTATATATGTATATAGATCATCATGATAAAATTTTATGACTTAATTGCTTTATTTGGTCGAAATTGTCAAAATTTACGTCAAAATCTTGTGTCGAAGTAAGCGGAAATATCAAAATTTCGGTCAAAGTTTCTGTAAATTTCTGTTTCTGGACCATCAGAAACAGTGTCGAAATCGACACTTTAAACATGGCCGTAATTTGTGATCTATCCTTCAAGAGATACAACCTGGATGTTCCAGAGAAATCATCAATAATGGTAATGAAATAATGGTATCTTGACAGACTTGGAACCTTGCAAGGTCCACATACATCATAAAGAACCAACTAAAACAAAGACTGATTTCCTAAGCTAGACTCGCTTGGATAAAACAACACAGAATCTGCTTTCCAAGTTGACACTCAAAAGACACATAGGCGCAACTAGGTAGCAACACTCACAATTTATCAACATGACAACCAAGACAATAGTTCCATTGTAGAGGCGAAATAAATTTGGACATGGCTATACTTGCAACAAAAGACTTGACAACATGATCCAGATAGTAGAAACTATCAGGTCCTTCAGTACCCTCACCACTGTTTTTCCTCGTGCATGAATCCTGAATATGGCCAAAACCAGGCAGAAAACTAATGGACCACAACAATGATACAAGTCTACTAATGCGATAATAAATTTTATGAAATTTAGGAATATAAAGAGTAGAAGAAAGGGAAGTACAAGATGAGGGTTGACAACAACTTAAGAGCTATGGACAAGCATAACATAAAGAACTGATAAGGTTTGAGTCTGTCCAACAAAATAAGAAGGGTTATCGGAGATGAGAGGGAAGATTCAAAGTCTATCACCCAAAATTAATTACCATAAAAGGTGATGCTCCCATAATGGAGCACAATGTGCTATTAGTAGCTGCAATAGAAGCATAACTCTCACATCTCTCCTGGAGCAATCACTGAACCTCTTAATTCAGATCAACATTATCAATAAGGGAAAATTGTCAACCTCTGAAGACACTTGATTTCCTGTGTGGGTGCCATGTTTAGCTCAACATTTGTCCACAAGTTGTTGCGGTCAGGAAAATTGCAATGATGAGAACCGATATGGTCTCGACCATGACCAACTCTCAGTACGACATGGTCATAATTAATATCAAACTGAGTGGACGTTTAGATGTCTGACTAGGAAGTCATTGTAGACGCATGTAAACAACATCCAACTCTCGAAGGAGATCACTGGAAATTTTTTTTTCTGGCAATTTGTAAGTAGGAATTTGGAGGTCCTAGAAGAACTTAATGAGTTGTAACTCATGTCGATGCTTCTAGAGAATAACCAAGTAGTATTCCGGGGATGACAGATTTTGAGTTCTTCCCAAATCTCCTTAAACGAGGCGAATTAGTTATCTATCCCTATGTAGAAGACATATGTAACTACATCAAGCTCTTGTAAATATATGACACCTTTAATTGATGTTGCTTGTGAGAGTAATGCATACTAGTTGATCTCACATGTCTTGAGCATATAAAAAGCTAAAAAGAAAAATGGTTCCCACACTATTCAAAATCAAAGCTAATATAATGTAGTCATCACTACCGAATCATTTTATTACTCCCAATATCATAACTCTTCCCTTCCTTCCCAACAACGAGCTTTGTTGGGCCAGGAACTATGAATTGCTCAAAATTCCCTTAAGACCTAGCACAAATTTCAAGGGAGAGACTCCAAGAGTGGTAGTTACACCCATCAAGATTCATTGCTGTCACTTGGAAGATGCTTATTCTGAATAGTAGTCAAACACGTAGCCTTGATTGAAATGTATGCAACAACTGAAGAAACGTGGGAGGAACCTATGCACTTATGGAATATGCAACGATTAGTACCAATAGAGCAGAACAGATTCACTCACATTACATACTTCAGAAGCAACAATGGGGGCGGATAACCCCAAAGGTGGGGGGGGGGGAGCCTCTGGATGGCTAGAGGATAGCCTAAAGACAATCTCTAGCATAAAACCAACCCACAGTCTCTTGGGTTATCAATGGGAAATCAGTCAAAAGATCTTGTTGTAAAAGACCTAATAATGAAGCGGGAGTGATAAGCTGCAATGGTGACAAAGGAAGATAAAGAAGGGAGCGGAAAAAGGAGTGTGGCGAAAGAAATTAGGTGGGAGGGACTGAGGGTTACTAGCAGATCACATTCTGCTCTGATACCATATGCAAGGTCAGAGAATGTTGCGATTCCTTTAAGGTAGAAACATACATAAAAGAATTACATACATAACCCAAAAAGTCCCACACATGGTCTAGCAGTGGCTATCTGGGGTTCGATAGTGACTCTATATGATCATATGGGCATGGTTGTAAAGCCCCGCCAAGGGCCTATATATGATCATACCCACGGTAATAAAAATCATCGACATCTAGCAAAAATTCGCCAACATTGTCAATGTCAGCAGTCTGCGAAGCGAATCTAGGTAAACTTCTACATTCAGAAACTTCAACGAGATGGCGACCAACATCAACGATGTTGACCCAAATGTTGATGATGTTTTCCTGACTCAATAGAGAAAGTAAGAAAAGTGAGTTAGATTTTGACCAATTTCGAGGATGTTGTAGCTGTAATGGTGGAATAACTTTGTCGCTACTATCTTGGGAAAAAACCCATAGGAGCTTAATATTAGTATCTTTCTTGTTTTTTTTGTTTTCAACAAATCCTCTACAAGATCCAACTTTTACAAGATTTTGGTGTAATTCTATCATCTAACACCATGTCATCTCTCTTATTTCATCCTATACCTAAATATTAGAGTCTAAATGTTCAGTGTATTTTAAAAATTTATCGTTGAAAAAGTTGCACAAATTAAATTTTTAGCTATATTTCTTAATTTTACCAAATTTTATCACGATCTTACTATATTTTAGCCTAATTTGCGATGAAGTTTTATTATGAACTTTCCTCGAAGATTCCTCAAAGTTTCAACAAACTTTCACTTCCACACCTGTTGAAGTTGACTTGATGTCGACATCCTATTCCATGGTCATACTTACCAACAGTAGACGGTCAATAGATGAGCATATGACCCTGTCAACTACCAGGTCTTCTAATAATGTTTTATTGTGTGCACATGTGCATAGTTATATTTTGTTAATTCCTTATAAAAACACCATACACTTAACAAGTATCAAACTGAAAAAATGCATCTATTAGAGCTTGAAATTACTGTGTATGCATCTCATTTTTATGCATTTTTTAACATTAAGAATATTTTTGTTACATTTTCTATTTGTCATCCGCCATTTTATCCAAATAACGTACACCACGTTGGAAAACTTTATTGTCAACTCACATCTACGATATAAGTTTCTGCATATGAAATGGATAGAACGTTGCATTTTTTTGACATTATATATATGTAAATTCAAGCTTTTACATATGTTTTCTGTTTTGTATATTTCTCTAAAGTGTTGTGTAATTTATCATTTTCCCTAGAAGCCCCCTATTCCTATTTTCCATGAAAGGAATCATGTATCTTGTTAATGTACTATGATTGTGTTACTGATTTCAAAATAGTGGATAATTCATTAATCATTGTGTTCTTCATATTTGTAGGGAGATAAAAGAACAAGTTACATAGATGTCCCTAATACAAGAGAATCATAAAAAAGATATAAATATTAGTTTGTGCTAACCATGGTGACAAATACGGAATTTGGCAATTTTTTGGTTTGTTTGAATGGTATTTATTTTACAAGATTAGAGATATTGGAAAAAAAATTGATGTATGGTCAGAGTCATCAATTGTTTGCGAATAATTGAGATAAATCAGCTTGTATGTAATATAACATTAATATAACTTGGGATCACTTTCAAATAAAAACGGAAGAAAGTAACTTGCTTTATGACTAGCACATTCCATCAAAGTCTTTATTTCCTAGATGCCCAACACAAGGTTGATACGAATGTTGCAAATGAGTTAAGGTCTCTAATATATGACTACATAACCCATACTTTTCCAAGTCAAATAAGAAAATGAGGAATTATTCTAAGCCTATGTGTAGAGTGGTCATCATAAATAGGCTCATTTGCAACTGCATTTCCTTCATTAAATTCCTCATCTTCACCATCATCTTCCTCTTAGTTGTGGCCCGTACACATGAGAATCATTATCAAAATCATTGAGTTGTTAGCCTTAATTCGCTTAAAAATTGACATTTTCTTTTGCAATAGTGATCTTCATTGATGGCAAGTTCGTTCTAACATAGAACAAATCCTCTAGCTGTAGGCGCAAGCAGATTCACCATTTTTGAATGTCGACGACATAAAAATTATCTTTTTTATCATGTAAACTACTACATGGTTAGTTTTGTAGTCTAATTTCCATTATAAAATCTTAAGTTCTTCATCATACATGTCCCACTAAACTCCTATTCCAAAAGATATGATATAGAACCGAAACACGATACAATATTATTACCAAAGCAATGAATGTTGAAATACAAATTTTATTGGATGTGTGTAAGAAAAAGACTCAAAAATAGTTTGACAGAAAACATCAGTAGTGATAAAAAAGTTTATGTTATTTGAGGTCTTTCAAACACATCAACAACTATTGTTTAGCCTTTGCTTTACATCCAGTTTAAGCTTTTTTTTTACAACACAACCTATGATTCAAATAAGAAATAGCAACCTGAATAGGATTGCAACATGCTACGCCACCTATCATCTATAAACTCACAATAAGGAATATACTTATATCATATATTTTTCACCTTTGAGATGATGCAACGTTCCAGAGATACAAGCAAGCAAAGAAAGAAGCAAAAAAGGTTGTTCAGGAGGCAAGGTCTAGATACTTTGATGATATTTATAAGAAGGTGGACACTAGAGAAGGGGAAAAAGATATATATAAAATAGCTCATATAAGAGAAAGGAAAGGAAGAGACTTTAGTCAAGTATAATGCATCAAGAATGAAGATGATAGAGTGCTGGTAAAGGACGATGATATCAAGAACCAATGAAGAAATTACTTCCATATGCTTTTCAATGGAGATACTGTAAATAATGTTAGAGACTCGTGTGACAGGGATACAAGAGATATCATTTACACACGACGAGTTTCACATTTTGAGGTCAAGAATACCTTGAAAAAGATGAAAATGAGAAAGGCATGCAGACCAGACGGTATTTCCATTGATGTATGGAATAGTATGGGGGATAAAGGAGTTATGTGGTTAGCAAATTTATTCAACAAGATCATGAAGACAAAGAAGATGCCGGATGAGTGGAGAAAGAGTACTAAAGTCCCCATCTACAAGAACAAAGGTGATGTGTAGAACTGCACAAACTACAGAGGTATCAAGTTGATGAGTCACACAATGAAGCTTTGGGAGAGGATTATTGAGCAGAGGCTAAGATCTATAACGCATATATCAAACAACCAATTTGGTTTCATGCCTGATAGATTGGCAATATATGCTATTTTTCTGATAAGGAGGCTTATGGAGAAGTATAGGGAAAGAAAAAGAGATTCACATGGTTTTTATCGATTTAGAAAAGGCTTATGATCGAGTACCCAAAGAAGTGTTGTGGATGGTTTTGAGGAAAAAGGGTGTGCCAATCCAATACATTGACTTGATTAAAGACATGTATGGTAGCTCTATTGCAAGTGTGAAGACTCCTGGAGGAGAGACACCAACATTTCCCATCACAGTTGGGGTACACCAAGGGTCCACACACAACCCATATATGTTCGTTCTTGTTATGGATGAGTTGACAAAGAATATTTAGGATGATATTCCTTGGTGTATGTTATTTGCTGATGATATTGTATTGATTGGTGAAACTAAAGGTGATTTGAATGATAAAGTTGAACTTTGGAGAAAGACACTGGAATCAAATGGATTAATGATTAGTAGGAGCAAAACTGAGTATATGCATTGCAATTTCAGCCAATCTCGCAGTGTGAATGGTGGAGCCAAGTTGGACAGAGTACATATACCAACATGTGATAAATTTCGTTACTTGGGCTCTATCATTCAAACAGATGGCAATGTCCAAAATGACATTTGTCATAGGATCACTGCATGATGGTTGAAATGGAGGAGTGCAACTGGAGTATTATGTGATCGGAAGATCCCTCTCAGACTAAAAAGCAAGTTTTATAAAACTGCTATATGGCCAGCCATGCTCTATGGGAGTGAATGTTGGGCGGTGAAGAAACAAGGACTCAACAAGATGAATGTGGCTAATATTGCGTATGTTGAGATGGATGTGTGGGAAGACAAGAAAAGATCGCTTGAGAAATGACTATATCATGAATAAAGTGGGGGTGGTGAGCATTGGGGACAAGTTGCGCGAGGGCCGACTCAGATGGTATGGACATGTGCAACGCAGACCGACTAATGCGCTTATACGTAGCAATACTATTGAGGCAAGCACAATTAATAGAAGAAGAGGAAGGCCTAAATTAACATGGGAAGAGCTTATAAAGAGAGATTTAGAATCTCTACATCTCAACCAGAATCTGACCCATGATAGAGCTGAGTGGAAAAGAAGGATCCATGTAGCCGACCCCAACATGGTTGGGATTGAGGCTTAGTTGATGATGATGATGATGATATATTTTTCACCTTTGAAAAGAGTTTTATGTGGATTCTTTAACTCTATCTGGGGGTTATAAAAATCAAATCAAATTGGCCGATTTAACAGGTTGAACTAGGAACTGGTGGCTGGGGGCAGCCTGCTTTTGTTATACACCCACAATTGACATTGAAAAGGTCAACAACCTACCAACTGAACGGTCAACAATTCACCAATTGAACAGTCAACAATCTGCCAACTTAACTGTCAAACTGGTGGACTGATCCTTGCATTGCAACTAGCAGTTAGCCAAAGGAGGGTTTTAAGCCCCGTGTGCAGAGCACTTACCACAGCGCAACAGAGGAAAATGACCCCAAACATCTGTTGAGAAGCACACCTAGGCAGCTAAGCGTCCTTGGGAGTGCGCCTTGCCTAAATTGTTGCCTTGGGTTTCTTTGTGGGCCCTAGGGCATACTTATAGGTTTAAATATCCTTTCTTTATTCTAGTGTTCAAGTTAAGTATGATTTTGTATGTGTCAAATATCATTATCATTTTGGATTTAGTACTCTTAATGCACATTTGCTGATTTGTTATGTTCTACCCTTTAGTTTAATTTTTGTTTTAGGGGCTATGCTATGAAATATAGCCATTATTTTGCTAAAAACTTTGAACTATGCATGCCATTATATTTCAAACAATTTGTTGATTCTCCTATAAATATATATAGACCTACATATATACTATAAAACAGATGTATGTGAGGGAAGTTAATGGAAATCATAAAAAATATGTATGTAAATATGCAATTTATACTAAAACTTATCTTTTATAAAGTCCCTAGGCGACGCCTAGACGCACCACGGTGTCGAGGCACCCGACCTTGGCACCTAACACTTTCCTCCTTAACAAGTATGCGCCCATCCATGCCCATCCATGAATGTAGTGAGTTTCGCCAACTGTGCTTCTTGCTCATGTGCCCTATTGTCAGTAGGTTTCCAGAGTGGGTGTGGGTAAGTATAAGGGGATTAATTCTTTCAAAACCAAAATATTTTTTTATACCAAAAAGAAAAAAGAAAAATACATAAGCTTTGTTGTTTCCTATGTATTATCTCTTTATAGATTTCTTAACAAATTCTTCAAAGGAAATATACCAAGCAGCTGAAACACATGAAATAATAGAAACTAAAGAACGACAGTCATGTTCACATCTTCAGGTGCACTTTTAAGTTGATTTTCACACTCTTCTAGTGATATGCATAAGTTACTTAGCCGAATGGGTTTTGGATCCTAGTAGTGTTGGTGTTTAAGTGCACCAACTCAAATTTAGGGTATATGGTAAGTATTTGAAGGAGGGACATGACATGATGAGGAGCAGGGAAGAACATGCAAAGTGATTAGTTTTTGGCTGCCGATGACAAAGTTGAAGATGTAGGCATGGATTCCTTCTACATATGATCTATTCAAGCGTAGGAAACAACATGATAAGGGAGTCTGCCACTAGGATATGGGCAAGAAAAACATGCTTTCCTTGAGTGGTATTCTGCCGTTGTCAATTGAAACATAGAACCTAGCTTGGCAGTGATTAGGGCCTCCTTCCTATTCTGAAGATAAACAAATCAACAAAAGAACATGTCCAACCGACATAGTGTTTTAATTACTAAGATATAGGTGAGATCTTTACCTCAGGGGGCCTCCATGTAGCTCCTCCATTGCCTAGGTGCTCCACCTCTCACCGACTGACCCCTTCTCCCTTCCCAATTTTACCAGATAGTAGAGCTGATGTCGCCAGGTAGAGATATCACCACCACATTTCCTACTGCTGCTCCAAAGTTGTTGATGCTTTTGTGCTTTAACTAAGATTTGTTGTGTTGTGCATTTCCACTCTTTGATGGGTCTCTTCTTCCTCAACCTCTCCATTTCTTCCTCTGTAGCTTCCTCTTTCTTTTCCAATCTTCCTTTTACACGTCCTTATCCTCTACTTCCTTATTCTCCTCCTACTTTTCACTCTTCTTCTTCTTCTTCCTCTTCTCTTAATTTCCTTCCTCGTCCTCCTGCCAACGGTTTAGACAATCGGTCGATCCGTTGATTCATGAATCAACGAGGCTTAAATTTTTAATTTGGTAATGAAAAGATAGCTCTATCCAATGGTTCATAAATATAATTAATGGTACAATACCATTTGTATGCAAAAATGAAGACCTTTACAAGTGGCTCAATGGCACTAATACTGACTTAATATGTAGCCTAAAACTCATGTTCGAAGATGACTTTCAATTTGCATACCTTCCTCACTTTTGGGTTGAGGTAGTTGTCTATATTCAATGGAAGCAACCATAAACCTTATGGGTTGCTCGTGCATCAAAAGACAGAATACAGACAAAAAAGCTAGTCGCAAACCGAGGGACCTTGACCTTTTCAACTCTATTCTATGGGTGTGCTTTCTGATCGAATCTAGCACGTACTTATAGTTAATACACAAATTTCACAATGAACTTGACATTTTAATTGTTGGCTTTATGCGATCAAGGTCATAATTGCCCTTAATTGTTGGCTTTACCGCAACAAATTTTATCACAGATTATAGTATGGGAGTGAATGTTGGGCAGTAGGGAAACAAGGTCTCAACAAGATGAATGTGCTTTGCTCAAACCATTATTAGTGTCCTACCTGAATCATATGAACTTTGTTTCGTGAACAAGATGAATTTTGCTTTAGGCATCCTTGGCTTATCACGACTCAGGTAGGACACTAACAATGGTTTGAACAGAGCACATGCATTTAACTACGGGTAGATAAATTACATACAATTATCGTAAAACTCTCACATACACTAGTAAAGGTAGATTTAAACATATTAAATAGGGCAAGCCAATTGCAAATGGGTCAAATTTACCAATAAATGAACATTAGCTAGAAATAACGATATATTTGCTAATTCCATTTTTGCAACACAAAATTTTGTGGTAAGGTAATTCATTTAAGACACATGTTTTCTAGTTAAACATGGGATGCTAATAAAGAAATGAATTGGGGAAGATGGAGAACAATATTATTAGCACTTAGTAGACAGTAGTTGATTGAGGAAGATAAAAAAAGGAATTAAAAAATACAGAGGCATGGGTCAAGGTGAATAGTGATGGCTATTTCCATTTTCATCAAAGAGTGGTGATTGTCAATTTTAGAAAGGAGAGGAGGCAGAGATAATGGGATTAATCCCTCTCAGATTAAAAAGCAAGTTTTATAAAACTACTATACGGCCAACCATGCTCTATGAGAGTGAATGTTGGGCGGTGAAGAAACAAGGACTCAACAAGATGAACGTGGATGAAATGCGTCTGTTAAGATGGATGTGTGGGAAGACAAGAAAAGATCGCTTGAGAAATGACCATATCAGGAATAAAGTGGGGGTGGCGAGCATTGAGGACAAGTTGCGGTAGGGACGAATCAGATGGTATGGACATGTGCAACACAGACCGACTAATGCGCTTATACGAAGTGATACTATTGAGGCAAGCACAATTAATAGAAGAAGAGGAAGACCTAAATTAACATGGGAAGAGCTTATAAAGAGAAATTTTAAATCTCTACATCTCAACCAGAATTTGACCCATGATAGAGCATAATGGAAAAGAAGGATCCATGTAGCTGACCCCAACATAGTTGGGATTGGGGCTTAGTTGATGACGATGATGATGAGAGGAGGCAGAGATGGAAGACTGTAACCTGCTTGAAAATACATAAGAAGACCACCTAGCTGGAGCTACAATGTGTAGGGAGCGTTAAGGATGTGTATTATGCTCAAGCATGAAAAAAAAAGCCCGCCTTGAGGCTCTCGAGGCTATCCCATTTGCGCCTTGAGGCTTACGCCTCGATGTCCTGGACTGAGGCTTACGCCTCACAATGTCTGAGGCTCACCTCAAAGCACTGAGGCTTTGAGGCTTAGCTGAGGCGCAAGCCTCGATTCTGGATGATAATGTATCATGTTATCCACCAAATTTTCTACTAATAAGATTTCTACAAATACTTTATCTAGAAAATAATATTCAGAGTTGTTGTAGTTCATTATAAATATTTATTTCTGAAATTTATAATTATCATTCTCTGAGTGACATCTTTGAATCTTCATTGCTAAATGTATCTTTGTTTGCTACCTTTTTATTTACTAAGTCGGTGATTTTCATCTCATTGTTAACTAATTTTGGATCCTTGTTCCTACTAATTTCAAATTCTATCTCCCTTACTTTTTCATTGTTAATTACATATTTTAATCTAATAGTATAAGTAATTGAAATCTTATTAATTCTACGCATATTCTTTTGAATTATGGTGGTCTTTAATTCCTTTATGTCCTTATTAAGTTTCATAAATGTTTTCTATTTCATTTTAGTTTTGTTTGTCACTTTGTATATATATATTTATACTACACACATGCATATACATAAAATATATCTAAACATATATTATTATATATATGAATATGTATATATATATTGATAATTTTATTTATTAAGACTGCCTCAGGCATATTTTGAGGCTTATGCCTCGCCTCACTAAGACAAAAATGCCTCGTACGCCTCATGCTTTTTATAACCTTGTGCTCAAGAGACTTGAGAAGGTGTTGGCCCCTGGGACTCCCCTTATAGCCCAATAGCCCTATTCATTGTACTTGATGTTCAAAACACTACGTCGAAGGAGTTCATGGGAATATTTTTTTCTAGATCTGTCTCTGTTTAGGACTGGAGATCTACTCATTGAATATGAAAAAGGGAAAGGTGATGAATTCAGTATTTTGACTTAGAACTTTGTTTGTAAATAGGAGCGACACAATACATACGGAAATACAACAAAAGGAAAGTGTTGAATGTAGTATGGATTCTTCTCTGTTATACTTGGTACTCTCAAGCATAGTAACCAGTTCGGGATTCGACAACTTTTCGGCTGGCTGGAAAAAATCGGAATTCGGAAAAAATCGATAAAAGTTGTGAAAAGATCGATAAATTTCGGTCAAAGTTCGGTCAACTATTCGGAAATAATCGAGAATAAGTCGGCAATATAAATATATATATATATATATATATATATATATATGCATGTATGTATGTGTATATATATAGATAAATGTATGTATGTACATACATATACGATGCATGTAACTGTTACGGCCACAAGACATACAATCTTAGTGAGTAAAAATATAGAAAAAGAAGTAAAAAATAGTTGAGAAATAACATGAACAGTCCAGAGGAGTGGGGAATTTGAGGTTTAGTGTGTATTAGGAATTTTGTGTACATGATTTGGTAAAAAAAGAACAAGCGACTTAAAAGAGAAAAATTGTGAAAAATCGTGAAAATGAAAAATCGTAAAAAATCGCGAAAAAGCGAGATCAATCGTGAAAAGTCGTGAAAAATCGGCGATTGGCGTATTAATCGTGATGAATATTCGGGAGCCTATAACATCGTGAAAAATCGCCGATTTTTCGTAAAATTCGGAAACTTTTGTTACTATGCTCTCAAGTGCTTTTGTTTGAGGGAGGATTCGCTGTTCCCATTTTTTAAGGGAGCAGGCTACTCCTGATACTACAACCGTAGATATATGTATACTGATTAACGTCACGGGCAGACGATTAAATCTGGTAGACACGCGACACTATCTTAAATAAGGAGCAGCCAAGTCCTTGTATAATCAGGACCAGCAAATCCGCAGGCCTTTTGTTTAGTACCTTATGTCAGCGATAAAATTAATACTGTTTTAATATTTCATGCCAAGCAAATTGTCTTTGCTCTCTACCAACCTATAGAAGACAACACATAATAATTCTTACAGTAATCTATATGTTATAGATTATCAATAACCATCCTTACCAACAACTTTTGGATCATAAATAGATAAGCATGAGAAATACTGGCTGCTGTTTATCCTTCTTGGTTCAATTTTCTTTGTATACATGAATAATAAATACACGATGATCACTGTTGTGTTCTTGGTATTTCTTAAATTCTCTTGCTTTTCTTTCCTTACTGAATTATCATCAAGGAGAGCAATCTCCACCATCCAGAGTTAATGCATTATCCCTTTTCCTGTAGGTGAAGAGCTTCTGCGGAGCATACTCTATGCCTTTAGCATGCTGGCAAATCGTTGAAGCATACATCTTTTTTTTTTTTTTTTAAAGTGCTTTTCGCTGCTCTTGTGTGTCATGCTGTTAGAATCACATTATATTCCCTTCTGTTCCAATTTTTTTTATTTTGTATAATCTACCTGTGGTTGTACTGTGTCAGTTCATGCACCATCTAGTATATTTGATACATATGCCTCCGTACAACAGCTGCATGTCTACTCATGAAAATTACAACAGAATGGTCACGTGACTTCTACAAGTGAGCGGAAAGTTTATTCATGTCTTTGCCATTACGAGCTCTTTGGTTGGGAATAATTTAATTTAGAATTTGGTCAATATCAGATTATATGGACATCCACGTTTGAGGGATTATAGATTTTGGAATATCTAGTGCAATTGATTACCGGAAATTCTGAATGTGGAATTTATACAAGCCAAAATCTATGATGGTTTTGAAATGATTTGTGAAGTTCACATTCTTGTCAGTATCCACATAGAGGTCCATTCTAGCGGACCCTTGACTGCTGAACTAATTAATTTGGAGCTTTCAGGGAAAATGACTATAAATGCAAAGAAAGAAGCTAAAAAGGTTGTTCGGGAGGCAATGTCTAGATACTTTGATGATATGTATAAGAAGTTGGACACCAGAGAAGGGGAATATATATATATATATATATATATATATATATATATATATATATATATATATATATATATATAATGGCTCGTATAAGAGAAAGGAAAGGAAGAGACTTCAGTCAAGTAAAATGCATTAAGAATGAAAATGGTAGAGTATTGGTGAAGGACGATGATATCAAGAACCACTGGAGAATTTACTTCCATAACTTTTTCAATGGAGATACTGCATATAATGTTAGCAACTCGTGTGACATGAATACAAGAGATATCATTTATACAAGATGAGTTTCACCATTTGAGGTCAAGAATGCTTTGAAAAAGATGAATATGAGAAAGGCATGCGGACCAGACGGTATTCCCATTGATGTATGAAAGAGTATGGGGAATGAGGGAGTTACGTGGTTAACAAATTTCTTTAACAAGATCATGAAGACCAAGAAGATATTGGATGAGTGGAGAAATAATATTATAGTCCCCATCTACAAGAACAAAGGTAACGTTCAAAGTTGTACAAACTACAGAGGTATCAAGCTGATGAGTCACACGATGAAACTTTGGGAGAGGATTATTGAGCAGAGGTTAAGATCTATAACGCATGTATTAAACAACCAATTTGATTTCATGCCTGGAAGATCAACAACAGATGCCATTTTTCTGATAAGGAGGCTTATGGAGAAGTATAGACAAAGCAAAAGAAATCTTCATATGATGTTTATCGATCTAGAAAAGGCTTATGATCGAGTACCCAGAGAAGTGTTGTGGATGGTTTTGAAGAAAAAAGGTGTGCCAATCCAATACACTGACCTGATCAAAGACATGTATGATAACTCTACTGTAAGTGTCAAGACTCTTGGAGGAGAGACACCAATTTTTCCTATCAGAGTTGGGGTACACCAAGGATCCACACTCAACCCATATCTATTCATTCTTGTTATGGATGAGTTGACGAAGAATGTTCAGGATGATATTTCTTAGTGTATGTTATTAGCTGATGATATTGTTTTGATTGACAAAACTAAAGATGGATTGAATGATAAAGTTGAATGTTGGAGAAAGACATTGGAATCAAATGGATTGATGATTAGCAGGAGCAAAATTGAGTTTATGCATTACAATTTCAGTTAATCTTGCAGTGTGAATGATGGAGCCAAGTTGGACGGAGTAGATACACCAAAATGTGATAAATTTCGTTACTTGAGTTCTATTATTTAAATAGACGAGGATGTCCAAAATGATGTTTGTCACTGAATCACTGCAGAATAGGGGGTGACTGTTATGGTGATATAGAACCTCTTTGACTTTGCGTTGGTTTGTATTGACCTTTTAACTTGAAGATGGTCTCCCAATTTTTTAATTTATATATAAACATGGCAAAGGAATTAGTGGCTCCATGACCTTTTTCATGGATGAACTCCGGCATTGTGTGGAAGTTTTGCACACGTCGTGGCTGAAGTCTTATACAAAGCAGGCCTAGTTTCCTGTATTTTGTCATCTTAGATTGTATTCTATATATAATATTTGGGTTAGGGGATTTAGAGAATGAAACATATTCAGTATTTTCAGATAATGAGAATCTCACATTTTATTTTTCACCAAATTAACGCCTTATGTCAAAATTAAATTTGAATTTGTCAATGGACCCATAAATTGAAAGTTTCATTCTTTTCGAATCCAACAAATTAAATATAAAATCCAGATTTACTATATTTTAGAAAATCCAGCATTTGTATGTGGGATGTGCTTAATAGAAAAAATCTTGCTAACCAAGTTCTTTTCGAATCCAACAAATTAAATATAAAATCCAGATTTACTATATTTTAGAAAATCCAGCATTTGTATGTGGGATGTGCTTAATAGAAAAAATCTTGCTAACCAAGCGTTAAATTGCATTGAACGAGACTCCAAATTATGAAAAAGGCAATACATCTATCATTTAAGGAGTTTCATCACTGCACTTCCTCTAATCTCGTAATCAGAGCACATTTGTTTTCCTCCCGCAATTAAGACAGATTTGGTTTTTGGTTTCTTGTATTAGATTGGACTTGGATAGAAACTTTATATTTGCTTCATGGGATCTGTAAAATGAAGTATTTTGTGAAATACAAATTCCATTCCAAAAGTGCTGGATGTCAGGATGCAGTAGTTGGCAGATGCTCCGTGGTCCGTTGCCCTCCTCCTCTTGGTCCACTGCCTGGCTCTTGCAGGTGCACATCCCCTGTAGGCTGTAGCTGCTGCCGAGTGACAATACGGACGCTCGTTCCCGCTTCACTTACACCAGATGATACCCTGCAATGCACATTGATATAAGACTATTGAACTACTTGGAATACTGTAAACACGGTGTCACATCACTTTATTTAGTTAAAAAATGAGAAATAGTGTTAGGTACAATCAGTAAGTTGGAGAAAACATATGTTGAAGACTAATGTCGTATTAGACACAAGTAGATAAAGAAGCAATAGACAAAATTTATAATACATGTCTCTCGATGTCAGCAACGTCACCAAGCGGATTCTTCCTGAGCCACATCAAGCTCCACCTCCTCCGGCCTTAGTTGCGTCATACCCTCGACCATATCAACTAAAAGGTAGCGCTAGCCGAAACGAGTAGGGAGTCAACTTCCACAATATTAGAATGAACAAAGTCTAATTAGTAAGTTAAAAAAAAAGTATGCAACTTTTTTCACGAGACAAGGGCTAATATATAATTTGATAAACTAAAGACAAGAATCACATAGAACCTCTCCTATGACCTGTCGTATAGCTCTATTAAAATATATATGGACTAATTTGTAATTATAATAGCCCAAGTTTAACATCCAGATTTTTCTATGCTTTCTCACGGGTGTCTTACTAAAAAATATTAATGCAAAACTAAAATAAAAATATCTCCTATACTCTTTTCTATATAAAATAGATTACAATACAAAAAATAGAACTATTTTAAATAGAAGAAAACGTTTAGGAAACCCTTCTTAAGCTTTCTTATATAAAATAGATGGCGACTTTTGTTCAGTAATGAGGATCTCATGTACAAAATCAAATGCAAATTTTATCTTCTGCCGTTTGCTAGATTTTTCAAAATAGTAATCAATTCTATTGGGGTAAATCAAGTTTTGTATTTTTTAGAATTTAACTCAATGCAATAAATTGAACATACCCTTAATCCCAGACGTAGAGATCGAATAATATTAACAAGAAAGTCAGCTCGACTGACGGCACGAGTGGCTGGCTTGTATATGGGTAGTTGGGTACACTTTAATGGTCCTGCTTGTCTCTCTAAATACAAAAAACAGAAGCCACCATCTTGTCAGTTTTCATCCAATCCCTTTTGTAGTGACAACTGGGGGAGCCTTTGTTGTTCTAGTTATTTGTTGTTTTTCTGTTTGGTGATTGTTAAGGTCAGTATAGTCAGAAATTATGTGGAGGGCGGGGGAGGTTGAGTGTACCAGTTCATAAGAAAGCTGACACATCAATCGAGGTAAGACACATGTACATTTCAAACAGTTTGTACTACATCCTATAGAAATTATACAAACTTCAAATGGTTAGCAGAGCACCGACCCTCCAAGGCTTGTATGTGGCTACACTAAGGTGGTAATTTGTTGTTCTACTCTCCCGAGACACAAGTTAGGGTAAATACGTTCCTTTTGTCAGTAGCAACATATATACTGTAAAATCAAATACGAATTGGACAGTAAATCCAATACAATTTCGATCTTACAAGGTAAAATACTCTTGTCCCGTCATTACAACTTTGGTTTACACCAGTGATTTTCGAGGTATCCTCCACAAAGGACAAGGCAATTATGTGTGGACCTGAAAATTATGATGATAAATTTAATCTTTTTTTTTTGACGTTAGTCTTGACTTATTTCGGCATTGCTTAGTGTTCCTTTATTTTGACATTGTTGATCAGGTTGTATTTATGTCGCTAAGACATCATATTTTACTTTTTTATTTTCTATTCATCTAGAAATTGGTAATTACTTGGGTTGTTCAAACATGAAACATTTTTCTTTTGAATAACTTACACAAAATAGTGAATTTTCATAAGAGCACACACATAGTCATAATTTTTTTTTAATTCATCAAAAGTCATTTACAAGTTTACTAATGTCTCCTATGATGTATCATGCAACTTCAAACATGAAATGTTGGTTAAAACCGTATTATTATTTTGAAAATTTTCTTTAGGGGGGCCTAGTTCAACTTATACACGTAGATCTTTACTTGCAAATTCAGATGATTATTTGCAAGCATATGTAATCAATGATAGCTTACTTGCTAACATTTGGATTATTTTATACTTCAATTTGTTGCCCTAGCCCCAAACAATTCTGAACCATTGGCTCCTCCCTTGGTTGGGTACAACAGAATACTCAATATAAAAGACAATAATACACTTTTGAACTTGTGTCGTGACAAATGTCATGAAATGGTCTAGCTGCATTTAATAGTTCTTTTGTTCCATGTAGCCATTTCATAGATGAATTTACATGAAATAGTCACAATATCTACATGTCTAGTATTTCACTGCCTGGAACATTGATGCCACCACTGAACCATACATATAGCAGATTGCAACTTGCAATTTTATAATCTACAGATGACTGATTCCACTAACAATGTGTCTTGCATTTTATCATGCCCTGATGTCTTTTTCAATAAATTCGAGCATGAATTGATCATTGGTGGGGTTTTAATAGAAAGAACTAGACCAAGACATGATGGGCCATCAACTATTTTACTTATAACGTGTTGAGTGTCAAAACTTTCTGCTAGGACTCCTTAGTTTGACTTTCCTGGCTAACCATTTGCATGCTTCCTTTTTTAACATGGTCCTAAAGGGAATTGATTTTGATGAAGATTCTAGAGAGTAATTTACATATCTTGTATATCACATGTCCGATAACTTAGTTACCCACATTTTCTTGATTGAGTCTCAATATGCTCATGATTTATTACATCCTTAGGTGAAAGTTGTTTTTGTATGGCAGCTATACAATTTTACCTTACCTTTTTTCATAGCCTTTTGCCACACCTCAAACAACTATTTATCTATTTTGAGAATTTATCTTGTACTTTGAAACTACTTAGTCCCCAAGGTTGATTCCTTATATTTTTCTCTTCCTCTGAATAACATTTACAATCTAGTCCCACATTTATCATATTAGAAATCATTTCATCAAATTTAATGTTCTTCTTCCCAACCCCTTTGATTAGACCACGAACCCACCTAGTGCTCTCAACTTGAACACGATTAATTTAGAATCAATGGGAAATACTAGTCATATTAAAAAAAAATTTATATAAGAATCAATTATGTGAGCATTTAAGCTAGATATCTCATATTCTTAAATGTTGGTATTAGTATCTTTAAAATTTTGTCAACTTTAAATTCAACCCATGGTTAAAATCTCATAGCAATTGGCCTTTCCATTTAAAAGGTATACAATTTAGAAGGAAGGAGTAAATAAGATATTAACTATAGCTATTAATTTGATATCTTAATATATGAAGTAACGCAGGTCTTTCACCCCCTCTAATGGAAACCCCCGTGCTTCCCCTCCGTGTAATGCCAACAATGTTGGCTGTTACAATGATTCGATGCCTCACTTTCCCACACATCAGACCCCCCTCCTCCTCTAGACACCCAAAATCCTTGCATGCTCAACCATATAAACTCCTATTCCCGCAATCTGTGGGCACCTCACAACCTGCATACGACCTACTATAAGTAGCCAACGACCATGACCACCTGTAATACATCTGTCTTGTCTTCCATAACCCACCTTTACGAATCTTGGATCACCTAGACAATCCAGAAAAAAGATTGTCCTCTATCATCGCTAATCCTAGTTGGCGTCACGGTGTGCAAAACCAACATGACTCCATCATTGTAGACTTGTAAGTTCCTCGACACCACTCATAAATCGTCAATGCCTCTTCATCTCTACATTGTGAGGATATGCAGAATCTTCGATCCCTATGGAGGATCAAACTCACCCTGAAGTAAGCACCATGGAGGTAATTCACTAGATAAACACAAAGTCATTAATAGTTATTTTATCTAACAACATCAGATCCAAGTTTTGCAAACTTAGATAACTTCAGATGTTGATCTCCATCAAGACCGCCATGCGGCCTCCTTGTTCACTCCTTTGTCACTCAGCTAGAAACTAGATATGATGTTGACATGCTTTATGGTACTCAAACCCTTCTCCCCCCTCAAGCATACTGTCAGCATACTTGCAATATATCAGCAACCTGCAACAACTTGAGCCACTACCTCTCTCTCCATAGAGCCTTTAGATGAGAAAGTAGCCCTTGAGTCACTGAGCATTAGTCCAACTGAGATTGCAATCCTTATAACAATACAAACATTTCATTATATTTGGGAGAGTCTTCTCCATCAACCACCATCATGCAACATGTTGTGATTTCCTCTATCATTTTGCATCCTACATCAACTCTCAATGACTTGTAGAAGACTAGAGAAGAAAGGATCTGCGCCTTGCCTTATTTATGTTAAAAACCCATGTCTGGAATCCCAAACTAATGCGGTAGTAACTTAGGTGACATATTGACAAATGTCACAGACTCCACCAAGCCTGTAAGTTGTCAAGGGTCATCTTCACTTAGCCCTCAATCAAGAGGATGAGATGCAATCCAATCCAACATGGAATTGAATGAGGTAGTATGTTCTACGCATGTAAGTATGTATGCTTATTTTAACTTTGGTTTTCAATACAAAAGTAGCAACACTGGTAATAACACTGATATAGATGATAGTCACTCTCTTAGAAATAACTACAACAACCATTTAAGTGTCTCAATAACATTGCATAAAAGTGTATTAGTATATACAATACATATGAGTCAAAAATATTTGGAGTAAACCTATCCATAATGCTCTACTATATTAATGTATACTCGTATTAATCACGAACCTGGATGCATATGTATAGATATACATGTATATTTCTCAATAAGAATGAACTATGGATGGGAATTATATTATCTTAATCTATCTAAATTGAAGAGAAATAAAATATAGGAGAATGAATAGTTATTCACATAAAAAGGTTTTTCTTATGACTATAGTCATGGATGGATTTCATCAACACAAACTTACTTTAGATGATCTATGGGTGGAACAATGTATGAAATTATCCTATTATAGTTTACTTAGATTTTACATGCATTTGGGAACATAATTAAGATATATTTAACATCTTGATTTTCTCAAAATTTTAGCTAATGATGTCCAAACTCATCAATACATCTGATGATACTCGACACCTTATCCAAATTTTATTCAAGGGAATACTTATACTCTAAACCCTAGATGAAGAAGAATCTAGAGTGGAATTAGTCCCCAAAATCATGGAAAGGAGTAAAGGCATGGTTGGTATCATATAAGAAACCATAGATAATGATCTAAATCTGATCTCAAGTATGTGATAAGTGATGGTAAGTATGAAGATCAAGTGTCTAAATCATGTAGTGGAATTATTAGATTAGAAGCTCATCCACATAGTTTAGTAGTTAATTTAATTCATAACACATGAATGTGTCACAAACTTTGCTATATAATGACCAAAAAATGACATCATACATATATGAGAAGACTTTCAGTTTGTAATGTCTAAAAAAAAATTAGATTTCATAACCCATACTTCCTTGAAGTTGATCTTATGGTAGACTATGGGACACTTCCGTTCCATTCAAATAGATAATGTGATGAGACTCCTTCCCCCTTTGGGACATTACACATAACCTTTGTTGGATCTAGTCAGTTAGTATACACACACGAATATCCTGATATCTTAGAAAAATCAACTATAGAGGCTCGAGGTTTGTGGGATCCTAATGGAATTGGATCTTGAGAGGATATAAATATAGATACAAAATAGCTCATTGCGAACCCTCAAAGGACCATGAGAAAACCCCTCTCAAATCGATTTCATAGCCATGAAAATTACCAGATGACCATATCACAATATATAAGTTGGAATCAGGAGGATGTTGTGCTAGCAGGTATTGCTAGGCATGGCCATGACCTTCATAAGCAAAAATCATGAGCTAAAGGGGAGTAAAACTACCCTAGTTAGGGCATGACGTAAGTCACGACCCTCAAACCTAGGGCTACGAATTCCTCAACCACTCACTGAGTTCAGGACCAGATAATGATGAGTAGTAAAGGAGCGCTGGATAGGCGCCACCCCTAAAGTGATTGTTTCCTTCCGCTGTGGCTCTAGGTCGGGTACCAACAATGGTGAAAAGGCGACGACCACCCTACCACAACTCGAGGAGGAATCAGAGAGGTTGGTTTGTAGTTGGTTTCTATAGGAGGGAGGCACTTTAGAGGAAGACTTCTCTTTCTTGAACCAAGAGTGGCCACAGAGCCACCATTTTTCTTGCTCAAGTAGCGATGAAGGATGCCCTATGAAACTGAGGAAGCAGAGGGGGTGACCCCTATCCATGAATCATAGGGAAGACCCATTCAAGTGGATCTTGCCTAAAGCACACCCCCTATGATCCTATTAATATCTGACTAAGGTAATACATGTTTATTTAGTCAAAAATGTCCTTAATATTCAATAAGTCATAGAAACAAATTGGAACTCCAATGAGGGAAAGTTACATATGAATTTTGATCATTTTTTTGAGATCTAGCCGTTAGGATAGGTTAGGAGTCATTTTTCTGACTCTTACTTTTTTGAATTCTAAGAGTTGACATCATTACAGTTAATAAGATAATAATTAGGTTTGGGATATATTGATAGGAAAATAATTTAAGACTGGACATAAAGATGTTAGGAGTGATTATTCCTACAAACCTAGGTAAGTGGTTCATGCCGATGAGTGTTCATATTTATTAAGATCAATATATTTACATGTTTCTTATGTAAGACTTTAAAAATTTATGTGATTCAATGTTCTAATATTTTAAGTTAAGATATGAAAGTAATATCACCATACTTTCATGGTTATGTCCTTTCATATGTGTTATTAAGATATCTTAGATGATTAGGATCTAAGAATCTAGTACATGATAAGCCTATAAGATAGATTAAAGTCATGATTAAGTTCCAACATAAGATTTTATTAAGATTCATGATAGGAATATGAGACATAATGCTTTATGACTTATGATGCAAGTCCAATAAGGTGTATGCTTTAGATTTCATATGTTAAGATTCATGTATTAAGATTCAAGATATTAGTTCATGATAAGAGTATAAGATCAAAATGTATTAAGATGCATGTTAAAATTATATTTAATAAGATGAGATCATATTATGGATTTAGGCCCAGGCCCAAGTTTTGGTCAACTCATACAAGACATAATCCATGCCCTTTATGCAAGTCATGTGGCCTAGACACCCTAGTCTAGGCAAATGTAAGAGAGACATGACCCGTGCCCTTTGTGCAAGTCATGATATGACAAACCCGATATGCTAAATGAGATTACTCAAAACAAAACACGTGATTGATAACTAATTAACCACATAGCAGGAAAAGGGGGATAATTAAAACTAAATTAAACATCAGCAACATATTCAAGAACATTTACATATGAGTCCAACAACCTTCATAACAACACATACCATACCAAGTATTTACATATCTATCCAGTAGCCTCAGCCACAACATGTATACAAAAGTGATGTTCCATATATTATACATTCCATATAAAAATGTCAGCATACTTCCAAAACTCGAGTCGATGGACATATATCTGCAAAACATCCCCTACCTAGACCTGAGAGTACATGGACGACTCTAGGACAAACTACTACAAGCCAACCTTCTACTCTTACTACTCACCAAGCTTCTCTTTATCACCTCTACGATCCTGATGATGTCCCTGAAGATCACCTAAAAATATGTGGTGACCCACGTGAAAGGTGTGAACCATGTACCACTGAGAGATATAAATATCAACAATGGTCATTGATTACAACAAGTTATTTAATTAAATAGTTTAAGCATATTAAACAGATAGAACAGATAACATTACAACAAACTTGATTAACATAGTATTAAAAGGAACATGTAAAAATACCATCTTTTAAATAATTGACTTTTGTTATTGTATTATATAAAAAATAAACAATATAAGAGACAAGGCAAGGGTTATCAACCAACATGATTCATATTTAACCCTAGAAGATATACTACACAACTAGATTTCATCTTTTATTAAACCCTGGGGAGTTTGAGGTATACCACTTAAACTTCCAACTTACCACTATGAAGTGCTATTCAGTTCTGTATAAGATCTAGGAGTGCCAAAATTCTAAAATCTCTCTACCCTCAGTTAGTACAAGTCCTCCGCATCGACATATATAGTCAAGCTGCAAGTAGCGTAGTCTTCCCTTGGTATATAGGTCATGACACTAGTAACCAGGGTACACAAGACCCTATCACCCAAGGTACAACCACAATTGTCCTCAATCACATCACATATACAAATATCTGAGACATGGCCTCAACCTCTCTCAATTTGAGGCATGACCCCCAACCATCCTCCAACATTGGGATCAACATGTCAAGGACACACAGTCTCTTGCACCCGCATATACTAAAAAATAATGACTCTGGGCTCCCATTCTAGAATAACCGTTCTACCATCCAACAAGCCTTAACACTAGAATGGTTCTACAACACAAGACACTGCATGATTAGGGTTCTACTTGATTAGTTAATTCCAATTGAATGCGTTAAGGCTGCTCAATCAAGTTACATACAAACCCTAAAAGAGTTCTACAAAACATGGGTATGTCACAACTCCATAAGATATAAACATATGTGATACAATTCATATCACATCATCACACATGATACCAATCCTTGTCATACATGAAGAGGATCACACCTCCATTAGGGCTCAAACCATGCCCAAAGGTCATTAAGACTATCACATTATCTCTTGTAAGAACATCATCATCTTTGTACACCTAAAATAAGGTTCAACAAACCGTCACCATACTTTTGATACACAGGTTCATCATAACATTGCATCAATAATAAGGACTATGATGCTCACAGAGTAACATATTAGGTTTATCAATCATTAAACATCATAATAGTGTCATTTCACCATAACGACTTATAAGAAAGGTGTCATTAACTAAAACCACTTAATTGCATGAGGGTTAGGTTCAACAAGGTAAGTTGAACTAATGTTATGAATTAGAACTAAGGAATAAACCATTGCTTCATACACTTACACAGGCAAAATTACAAACCCTAACACCTAGAACCTCCATCCGATCATGGATGCACTCAAGACAAAGCACTATCATTAAATCATAATCATCAAACCCAAACCATCAAATGTTATATAGATAAGACCATCGAATCTTGACCTAGAAAGGCCATCGAATGTCAACACTAGAAGCACCATCGTTTGTTGACATCATAAACCCCATCGGCTGTGGACATCAAAACCACCATCAGATGTTGACACTATGAAGACCATCAAATTGTGACACAATGAAACATTGGTTATAATCAACCAGAAAGACCATCATTTGTTGAGCAACAGAGTGACCATCAAATCATGACCCAATGGGACTATAGGTTGTGAACCATAAAGTCGTGGAACTAGTGGAACCATCATTTGTCAACAACATGTGAAAAGTAGATCTAAAACATCAAGTAAAACCACAGTTTAATAGAGTGAGGAAAACCATCAATTGAGACCACTTAATGTGAGCATCAAGACCATCATCTCTAGAGGAACAAATCCATTGGTACTAAGCACAAGAAAGACCATAAAAAAAGAACTAATTCTAAACCATCAGTTGACATAAAAAGCTAAACCATCGAGTCTCAACACAAGATAGGAAATTAGTTCAAAACCCTGAGGAAGAGCCATTGTTTAAGGGGACCAAAACCATCAGTTTCCACATGCATGAAAGGTCTAGGGTTCCCACTTCAAAGGAAGAAGCACGTACAAGGTCAAGGGGATACATCAAGGAGGGTTATCGGCTCAAGAACTACCATACAAGCTCAAACCCTAGGCAAAGATATCATCTTTCTACTTAGTACTACGTTTTTGAGAAAGATCTTGTACATGTAAGCTAAGAGTAAGCAATAAACATGGACAAAGTTGTATAAATCACCTCAAGGATGATGAAGAAGGCCCAAACAACAAGGTAGCTCATAGAAAGAGAGAAGAAACCATATCTTGAGCAATCGACACATCCAAGCTATCTCCTTCACCAAGGACAAGCAAACCCTAGGTCAAAAAGTAAGAAGGTGTTCTTCAACCTCTAGTGCATGATACACCTAGAAACACCACATATCTGAGAATGAAGGAATTGAGAGAAGGTAGGGTAGTAGGGGAATGAAGGAAGAGAGGGAGATGTTACTATCTTAGGTCAAGAGACAAGGCAAGGAAGCTTGTAAAGAGGCGAGATCACCTCTTTACTAAAACTTAAAGGAAATACAAAAAATTCACAATTTTAACAAAAATAGAGACTTTGAGTATGATTGCATAATATTCCAAGTAAATAAGAATGATTCCAGATACATTATAAAATGTCAATAGCAGTGGAAATAAAGAAATACTAAGCCTTCACATGGCTTTTATGGTTTACTACATGATTGATTTCCAAAAGAAAAGATAAGAAAAATAGGATCTAGCTATAGCCACCTAGCCATCCTTTTCAAAAGCTAAAGATCAAATCTTGAGGAAAACCTCCTTCAAGCTTGTCCTTCTCCTTGTACAGCTCCGACACCTAGGTGGTTGGGAAGACACCCGACAAGAGGGAAAAAGAAGAAAAAGTATGTGTTACAAGATTATTCTAAAAGTGACAAGATAGTTGTAACAAGTTAAACAAGCTAGGGAATCATCAAAAGATGAGACATCAAGAGTATGAGGCTTTAATTAAGGAAACTTGCCATTAACAAAAGTAAATAAAGGATTTGCATGTAAATTAATATGTCTACCTAACTAAGTAGGTTTGAGGCACCTATCAGACCTCTAACCTTAGGTGAGGGGAGAATAAGACGTTCCCAGTCACCTATAATATTATGGGGAGAATTATAAACATTCCCCTAGGGCGATTATATACATGTCCTCTGTGGGTGGTTGTACATAAGTACCTCTACTTTACAATTAAATAGAACATATAACTACATGCTAGCAAAAGAGTTATGGCAAAATTAAACAAAGGATTTATATAACATGGCAGTGGGGTATAAAAACCCAAACAAGATAATACTACAACTGATTTTGAGGCATGAATAAATTAGGTTTCAAGAATAATGAATTAGGTCAGATTAAGCCTCATTAAGGAACATAGGTAATGGTATAAATAATTTCCCAACTGAAGGGGGTAGATGCACATACCTCAATCCTCCAAACCCTAGAAACTCACTTTCAAATCAGTTTAGAGTCCACTTTCCCCTATTACATAATCATGTTCATGCATTATGGCAAGTTTATTCATTAGAAGGTCAAAACCCTAAAGTTACAAACTTTTTGCGCAAACCTTCAAATCAAACTCCAAAAGTATCACCATTGTCTTAGTTAGGGTTTTTTTGATCAAAATGACCTATAATATTATTTATTTTGAAGATATGGATTTTTAGGTTATTTTTGGTGATTTTTAGTTAATTAAATCATTCTAAAAATACTTTTTTTTGCAAAAATCAGAATCAAACCTCGGAAATATTTTTAATGGATAGATCTTGTTCTCTTGATTTCAAAACACTATTTATTTTTAATTTTTGACCACTGAAATCATTTTCTATGATTTATTTCGTATCAACCAATCATAAAATTGAAAATTTGATTATTAAATAGAGAAGAGATCAGAGTGGGGTCAGGAGGTGGGGCCCATGCACCCTTCTTTCTCTTTCTATAGGTTGAGTCTCGCAGTCAAACACAGGTCAAACAGAGGCCAAAAGACCAAAACACCCCTCTCGCAAATAGAGAGATACGAAGAGGATGATGGAGGGCAATTTCGTAAAAACATGGGGAATCATCTTCCCCAAAGCACCCGATCGATCGAGCAGTGAGCAGCTTCCTGCTGCTTGCTTGCAAATTTGGGCAAACACAAAATACACCACCAAACTTCGCGTTTAGGCATGCAAAAGAAAGCTTAGAGCAAAAGGAATCTGAGGGTACCTTGAATTGAGACGATGGCCGAGGAAGCAGGGAGCAAGAGGCGCCATAAGTCCGGCAGCTACGATGGCTAGTTGAGGGCCTAAACGTCCATGAAACATGAAATTGACAGTATGGTTGAGTTGCTAAGATGATGGCAGACCTAGGGGTATGGATATATATATATAGCCAAGGAGGCCTATGCTAGGGTTTAGCTAGGTGGGGTGAGAGAAGAGTCCTGCTCATTTTGGGTATTTCTCAAATTATCGTCAAAATACAAAAACTTTGGAATAAAGCTGAGCGGAATCTCGTGAGGAACTCATAGAAGAAAAAATCATCGAATTTCATTGAGTATATCTCGAGATATTTGTATTTGAATTTTCAGAAAGCAACTAGATGTTTCCTTTTCGGTTAGAGGAAGAAGATGACCAGTCATTGGATCAATGGACCCGGGTCCATAGAGGACCATGAGCCGTCTGATCTCACAGATGGGGAGAGTGAAAAACTACTAGAGGGGGGGGGGTGAATAGGGTTTTATGGAGATTTTTAAAAATAATTCAACCAAAATAAGCAACCACAAAGATATTGGATAGGGGGACAAGGATTTAGAGTGGTTCCAACCTTAGCAAATACTAAGGCAGTCAATCTACTACCCGGTTGCTTACCCAACCGTGATTTTGAAAGTATTTAAATTTTATTACCTCGCAAGGATGTTACATAAAATTACTAATACTTTCACCAAACCCTTTGGACATCCTTCACCTAGAAGTAGTCTCACCAACCTCGAAGCAGCCTTCCTTGAAGTAACCTCAAGCTCCCCCTTGAAGTAGCCTTCCTCTTGAAGTAGCTTCCCGTTGAGACAACCTTCTTGAAGTAGTCCAAAGTCCACCTTCTCCACTGATAAGACCATTCTCCACCTGAGAAGATAAAACCTCTCCAATCCGCAACCTCCAACCCTAGGAGTAGGAAGGAGAGTACAAATAATACAAAGGAACAAGAAGGAAAAATAGAAATTACAATACCGTTGTAGCACAAGGCTTGATTTCCTATATCAAGCATTTTGATCTCCTAACCAATGTATATGAAAGTGTAAGCGTAGTGGGTAGGAGATGCTATCCTATAGGACACAAATTTGGAGTAATGGAAATGAGTAGCAAATGTTGGAGTTGCTCAATTGCTCACAAGAATGGATTCTCAATTGCAAGTGTGAATGCTCAAGTATTGCACAAGTGTGTGTTGGGTGTCCTAAGGCTTGTCCTATTTATAGGAATGGACTATGAGTGCTTAAGGATGTTCTAGACACTTTCTAGGGGGTTCTTAGTGCTTAAATAGCCATTAGGTATCCACTAGTTGCTTTAGCAACAACTAGTTAATTAATTCTAAAAAGTGCAGACAGAGCTCTTCTCGGTCGAGGAATTGTCGACCGAGAATCCTGTCGGTTGAAGTTTTTGTCGATTGAGGGACAGTCTGGAGAAAGTGTGTATAACGTTCAATTCCAACTCCCAACTACCTTGTCAGCTGTGTCTAACGACTACTTGGGTCATTCTCGGTCGAGGAATTGGTCGACCGAGAGTGTCTCGATCGAGAAGTTTGTCGACCGAGAATGACTTTGTTTCATTGTTTTGAACTATGTACTAAGTGTGTGTATGAGTGTGTAGTTGTGACACTATTGTAGGGGATGACCTATCTAAGTGTTGTGATTGTCTAGGGAAGATCTAAACGCTTGATTTACATGATGTCTAAGTACTTGTACATTATATACTTGTACAAGTTTTTACATTTGATTACAATCATGAATTAAAGCATTTTGAGCATATAGATCTTCCAAGTTGTGTCATCCACCTAGTTCCTGCAACACTCAAGTAGCACGTTAGATCCACAAGGATGAAATGTTTATCATAATCAAAACAAAGGGATTATAATAATGTCCAATTTAGCCAACAATCTCCCCCTTTTTGAAGATGACAAATATTTTCTAAATATAAAATAAGGAAATATAAATCATATGAGTTTCATACCTGAAGTTTACCTTTTGTAGCCATTTTCTTGTTTGCTAGTGTGTGCTGTCCGAGAGATTATGAAACTCATTTTATTTTATGTTTTTGATTTTATATTATTTCTCCCCCTTTGTCATTTCAAAAAGATAACCAAGATAATCATTAAGTATGACTTTTATTACTCCCCCTTAATTTGATAATTAGATGCTCCCCCTTAATAAGATAATTAGTTTTAAAAGTATGGATGCAAACCAATTATTGTCAGATTTATCCACAATTTATTTCTCAATCATTTGCAAAGGATGTGAAATCTTGAAATGATATGAGATCCTTTTAGATTTATGGCATATGTGTTTTGTTTTCTCATCCATTTTATAAGGGATGTTAAGCCCTGAAAATGACATGAAAATCCTTTAAACTTATAGTAGAGTATATGAGTGTATCTCTAACCAAAACCATAGGATGTTAAGCCTTGATTTGTCTAGAGAATTCCATTATATTCATACATATTGTAGGCTCCAAAATTACTTTAAGGATACTAAGGTCATACTTAGCCTCAAATTTTCTTTATGATGGTTACAAAATTTTATAAGTTCCTTCTTAATCTTATAGTCAAGATAGATTTTATGAGCTCCCCCATAATCTTATAATCAAAATAATTTAAGGATTCTAAGGTCACAATAAGTATTAGATCATAATAAGTTAACCTTTTATGAGAGCTATGCACTAAAATCTTGTTTTCAATATACTAAGATTAAGTGCAAGAAAATGATTTACAAATAAGCATTTGGTCAAGCTTATTTTAGGTCGACCTTGACTTCGACCATGGCGCCCCTTGGTCAAATTTGATTTCAACCAAGAGGCAATGTTTTGCAGATTTCCAATTTAAGCATTTTCATGGCTTACATAGTATTAATCATGTATAACAAGAATATCATTTTCCATAAGCTAAGCACAAGATAATCATTTTGAAAACAACGTTCATTTATAGTTTGTATATATAGATCAAAGATTATTTTAGACAAACCAATGAAACACAATGATCATGGCACAATGATTATGATAGAATAGTAATTCCCTTGATTAAAACAACATGGTTCATAATTTTCAGTTTAAAGCCAAACCATGTAGAGGATAAACCAAAATAATCTCATTCATGGTTCATGGATTTTCAAATTTAAGACAAACTATGTAAATGAACATGCTTAATAAACTTTTTCAATCAATGAAGAAAGTATGCTCAATATCAGTTTTCATATAGCACTTTTGCAATATGTTTAAGGATTTCATATTCATAAGGTTATATCTTCATTCAACAATTCATGATGCAAAAGATCAATATGTCTTGATTAAAAGATGGTCTCCAAGAATTGTGATTCTCTATTAAATCAATTTTTATTATTGGTGAATTGATAGCAAATAAGAAATAGTTGAACATGTTTTCCAGACTCTTGCTCGGTCGAACAATTTATCAATCGAATTATTTTTGATCGAACTATTTCTCGACCGAGAATGTTTCTGTAGATTTTATTTAGCAATCTGTATGTTCTAGTTTATGTGTTGAATTACTTTCATTTATTTGTTAATCTATTGTGTGAAGTTGGGATAGATATAATGTGGTTCAAATCAAGATTGTTGATCATATCTCAACTTGGTTAGTGCATATCCATTTAGGTGTCACAATGATATTTATTCTTTTTGATTTTCAAGTTATTTTTATCATTTTAATGAAAATTTTAAGATAGACCATTTATGCTTAATCATCTTTTTCAAGACAGTAGCAATTGCAATTTGATAACATTTGAATTTTCAAAGAAAGCATAATCAATTTCAATTTACATAAAGATCAGAATTTCACAAGTTGTAGTTCGCATCAAGTTCAATAAGGATTTCATTGTAATGATGCAAACTATTAATATGCTTGAGAGGTTTGTTTTCAAGATCTATGACTTATTTTTGCAATCAAGTGTGTCTACTTACAGTAAGAGCATCATTTTTCTTTATAAGCAACATTATTTGTAGTAACTTAAGTAGAATCAATCTTCTTCTTGATAGATACAATTTAATCATGAGAAGTATTAAGTTTTGATGCTCATATATTCTTCCTTTTGATTTGGATCATTCAAATATTTAAAGCACAAGAATATCTAAAGTTCATTACATGCTTAAGTTGATTGCATTTTAAGTGTCTTATTTTTTATTTAAACAGTTCTGCCAGAGTTTCACTCGGTCGACAAAGTTCTCGACCGACATTATCTCGGTCGACAACTTTCTCAATCGAAAACGTTACTGTTTCTCCATAAAAATACAGATTTAAGGCAGAAATCCTATCAGTCGACAATTTTTCGACCGAGTTTTGATTCGATCGAAAATTCTTCGACCGGAATAGTTACTGTTTTACTGTACATTCTACTTTAGATTTCATATCGGTCACAGGCTTTCCCTCGGTCGAATATTTTCTTGACCGAGTATGTCTCGGTCGAACTGTTTGTCGATCGAGGATGTTTCTATTTGTTTCAATAAGTTGTTTGTGCCAGTTTTAAATTTAAATCAATACATTAAGCTATCTACTTGGTTGAGATAAGACATTTAGATATTCAAATGAACTTTTAGGCCATATCTCAACTAAATTACATTCAAATCTCTATGTTATGAGAATCCATACTAAATCAAGTTATTAAGGATGTGTCTTTAGGAGTTTCAATTATGTTAAGTTGAGATAGACATAAAGATATACAATTTAGAGTCTTTGGTCATATCTCAAATTATTTTAATCAATTTAGTTTGGGGGTTTTGGAACCCATACCAACTCAACATCCTTTTTCTTGTAAGGACATGAGAAGGAATAATGTCTAAGATGCAAACAATAATGGCAACATATAGAATCAATTTCATTTCTCTTTCTATGAGTTTGATCTAGATTGTTCTTGGGTACATATGTATACTTGCCTTTAGGTACATACATAGATTGAGTCTTTGACACTTGTGTCCTTCTCCCACTAGGTTTTTGATAGGATTTCCCTTTAGGCTTGTAACCTAGTCCTCTCCTTCCAATTTAACGTTGAGAATCAGTTAAGATTTTATCAAGAATATCAATGTTACTCAAGCTACTAACTTATTGTTGTAACTTAGCAATCTCATCCATTCTTTTCTTGATATCTAACTTTGCTTGATCTAGATTAGATAATAAAGAATCTCTTTCTTTCACAATAGTATCATAATCTAGATGAGTGCAAAAGACAGGATGTTTTTGAAGATCATTTACTTGAGCTTGCAAGTTTATCTTTTCTTGAGAAAGTATATCATGATTTGTTTCTAGAGTAAGCAACTTAATATTGCAATCATTGAGAGATGATTTTAAGGTAGACTTTTCACAAACAATACTTTCCTTTTCAGAAGTAAGATCATTTAATTGAGCATACAAATCCTCATTGGTTTTAATAACCCTTTTTAGTTTCCTTTTACAATCAATATACTTATCATGTAGTTCCTCAATGCTAGCAATTAACTCTTCTTTAGATAAATAAAAAAGACTTACCTCTTCTTCTTCTTCTTCATTAATTGTAGCAATAAGGCATTCTCTATGCACATCTTCCTTCTTTTTCCTCCATGGGCAACTAAGTGTTGTGTGGCTTGTTCCTAAGCACCAATTACAGCTTGTTGAAGATTGGTCCAAGCTTCTCCTTTGCTTGCGGTTGTAGGCACCACCACCCTCCATTCTTCAAGACTCGATTAGAGTTCCTTGAAGCCTGCTCTGATACCAAATGAAAAACTACTAGAGGGGGGGTGAATAGGGTTTTATGGAGATTTTAAAAATAATTCAACCAAAACAAGAAACCACAAAGATATTGGACAAGGGGACAAGGATTTAGAGTGGTTCCAACCTTAGCAAATACTAAGGCAGTCAATCCACTACCCGGTTGCTTACCCAATCGGGATTTTGAAAGTATTTAAATTTTATTACCTCGCAAGGATGTTACATAAAATTACAAATACTTTCACCAAACCCTTTGGACAACCTTCACCTAGAAGTCACCAACCTCGAAGCAGCCTTCCTTGAAGTAACCTCAAGCTCCCCCTTGAAGTAGCCTTCCTCTTGAAGTAGCTTCCCGTTGAGACGGCCTTCTTGAAGTAGTCTAAAGTCCACCTTCTCCACTGAGAAGACCCTTCTCCACCTGAGAAGATAAAACCTCTCCAATCCGCAGCCTCCAACCCTAGGAGTAGCAAGGAGAGTACAAACAATATAAAGGAATAAGAAGAAAAAATAGAAATTACAATACCGTTGTAGCACAAGGCTTGATTTCCTATATCAAGCATTTTGATATCCTAACCAATGTATATGGAAGTGTAAGTGTAGTGGGTAGGAGATGCTAGCCTATAGGACACAAATTTGGAGCAATGGAAATGAGTAGCAAATGTTAGAGTTGCTCAATTGCTCATAAGAATGGATTCTCAATTGCAAGTGTGAATGCTCAAGTATTGCACAAGTGTGTGTTGGGTGTCCTAAGGCTTGTCCTATTTATAGGAATGGCCTATGAGTGCTTAAGGATGTTCTAGACACTTTCTAGGGGGTTCTTAGTGCTTAACTAGCCGTTAGGTATCTACTAGTTGCTTTAGCAATGACTAGTTAATTAATTCTGAAAAGTGCAGACAGAGCTCTTCTCGGTCGAGGAATTGTCGACCGAGAATCCTGTCGGTCGAAGTTTTTGTCGACCAAGGGACAGTCTGGAGCAAGTGTGTATAACGTTCGATTCCAACTCCCAACTACCTTGTCTGCTGTGTCTAATGACTATTTGGGTCATTCTCGGTCGAGGAATTGGTCGATCGAGAGTGTCTCAGTCGAGAAGTTTGTCGACCGAGAATGACTATGTTTCACTGTTTTGAACTATGTACTGTGTGTATGAGTGTGCAGTTGTGACACTATTGTAGGGGATGACCTATCTAAGTGTTTTGATTGTCTAGGGAAGATCTAAATGCTTGATTTACATGATGTCTAAGTACTTGTACATTATATACTTGTACAAGTTTTTACATTTGATTACAATCATGAATTAAAGCATTTTGAGCATATAGATCTTCCAAGTTGTGTCATCCACCTAGTTCCTGCAACACTCCAGTAGCACCTTAGATCCATAAGGATGAAATGTTTGTCATAATCAAAACAAAGGGATTATAATAGTGTCCAATTTAGCCAACAGAGAGTCCTTGTTACATTGGAACTATGTTTGTATCAAAAATGCGACCAAATTGTCTTATTAAATTTAAATGCTTTTCTCTCTCCTCATTTGGAGGCCCAAAAATTATCAAAAATTACCCAAATTTCATACTCTAACTAATATTGATGCATAGAATCCAAATGTGGAATTAGATTTGGCTTTTGGGGAATTTTAATAGATTAAATAATTCAAATATCATTTTCTCTTTCCTCCTTCTTTAATGCCTCTAGGATTATCCAAAATTACAAAAATTCATCCATAAGTCTCCCTAAGTGACTTGAATACTATTTTATCATTAATTTCACAAGTTGAAATTATTTATTTATTTATTTTAATAAATAGAAGATTCTACACACTTTCTCTCTCCTATTTTATTCATTATTCAAACATTATCCAAATTAGTTGCAAATTTGCCCAAAGGCTTATTTTTATGTTTAGATTATGAATTTGGGGTTAGTTTTCTATTTTGAGGGCATTAAGTATTTTATTTTACTTTATTGGCCTATTTCCTATTTTATTTTAATAGTGATTTTAATATATGCATTTATCTTCCCAATTAGATGATACTTGACCCTTAAGTTACTTTTTGGTCAAGAAAATGAATTTGAGTGTAAAATTATCTTTGTGGGTTTCCAATTATGAGTTTTAAAACAATTTGTTTCTCATTATCTTCTTTTATCCATTAAATCCCACATTATATCTAATTATTGCATTTATCATCTCCTTTATATATAATTTGGATTTCCTCTTCTTTTTCCTATTCTACAAAGTACTAGAAAGTTCTAGGACGAAATATTTTAGTATTTTTATTACTTAGTGTACAATTTGCACTTCAAGCCCATTATTTAAAATCTAACTGAGGTATTTGTGCATACAACCCTATATTGAGAATATATGGAAAATATTTATCCAAGAATCATCATAATTCCAATAAATCAATTCCAAAGACATATGGGATGAACATGAAGGACAAAAATTATAAAAAAGAGTACAAAGAGATACATAGTGGATTTTGGTATGTGACAACACTCCACCCCTTAAAAAGGATTTCGTCCCTGAAATCTCATACAAAGAGGGAAGGGTGAGTACGTAACATCTCATCTATCAACTCCTAAGTGGTTTCTTCTAACCCATGATATCTCCACAAAACCTTTACTAACTCTATCTCCTTATTCTTCAGCTGCTTTACTCGGGAGTCAAGAATCCTCACAGGTAGTTCTTCATAGGTCAGATTCTCATGAATCTCCATAGGTTCAATAGCGAGTACATGAGAAGGATCTATCACATACTTCCTCAACACAGAGACATGGAACACATTGTGGATCTTGTCATAAGTAGGAGGTAAGGCTAAGCGATATGCACGGTCTCCCACCTTATCTAAGATTTCAAATGGTCCAACATAGCGAGGACTCAACTTGCCTTTTACTTTAGATCTTACAATAGAACGTATAGGCTTGATCTTCAGAAAAGCATAGTCTCCCACTAAGAAGCTTACATTAGACCTCTTTTTATCAGCATACATCTTCTGTCAGTCTTGAGCATCTTTCATCCATTTCTTTATTAGTTGTACCTTCTCGAGCATCATCTACATGTCATCGATCTTCACTAGGGACCGTTCACCAACATCATCCCAATGCAAAGGTGAACAAAAAGGTCTACCATAGAGAGCTTCAAAAGGTGGCATACCAATACTAGCTTGGTAACTATTGTTGTAAGCAAACTCTACTAACAGTAGATATCGATCCCAGGCACCACCCCAATCCATCAAACAAGCACATAGCAAGTCCTCCATAATCTGAACTGTTCTCTTGGACTAACTATCAGTTTGTGGGTGGTAAGTAGTACTAAAACGCAGATCAGTACCCATCTCTTCTTGAATCTGACCCCATAAGCGAGAAGTGAATTTCAGGTCTCGATCAGAAACTATCACAACAGGAACACCATGCAAACAAACTATCCACTCCACATATAATTGAGCCATCTCAACAACTTTATATGTAGTCTTGAAAGACAAGAAATGAGTAGATTTTGTAAGTCGATCAATCACCTCCCAAACAACATCATAACCTTTCTTGGACTTAGGGAACCCAGTAACAAAGTCCATTGTGATCTTCTCCCACTTCCATTCTGGAATCTCAAGAGGATGAAGAAGACCATCGGGTCATTGATGTTCAATCTTGACTTGCTGACATGTCAAGCACTTCACCATGAACAAAGCTATGTCATTCTTCATGTTCTTCCACCAGAAGCTTCGCTGTAAGTCCTTATACATCTTTGTTGTGCCAGGATCAATAGTATACTTGGACCCATGAACTTCACTCAGAATCTTCTATCTTAGATCACCAACGTTGGGAATCCACAACCTTTTTCTGAAGCGGATAACACCATCCACTCCGATAGAGGAGTCAGATTGCAATTTCTCAGTTAAAGATTTCATCTCTTCAAGCTCAAAACTCCCCAACTATGTAGCCACGATTTCCGAGATGCATGTTGGTGTAACGGTCAAGCTGGCTATATGGACACACAACTTATCTTCATCCATTGAATCAACAGGATGAGGTCTCCAGCTAGTCACATATTCAAGGTTTTCCCACATTGAACATCTCAGAGCAGTACAAACAACATCCTTCTTGTGACTTAGAGCATCACCTACGACATTCGCCTTACCAGGATGATAGGTAATGGTGAAGTCATAATATTTAAGATATTCCATCCACCTACATTGTCACAAGTTCAAATCCTTCTGAGTCAACATATATCTCAGACTCTTGTGATCAGAAAAGACTTCAAACTTTTTTCTATAGAGATAGTGTCGCCAGATCTTCAAAGCATGAACTATGGCAGCAAGCTCCAAGTCATGCGTAGGCCAATTAACTTCATTAGGTTTTAACTGTCGAGAAGCATAGACAATTATATTTCCGTCTTGCATCAAAACACACCCTAAGCCATGTATGGATGCATCAGTGTAGATAACATAGGGTAAGCCCCCAACAGGCAAAGCAAGCATGGGAGTAGAAGCCAGGCTCTTCTTCAACTTCTGAAAACTATTCTCACATTCAGGGGTCCATGAGAACTTGACCTCTTTTCGATTCAGCTTGGTCAAAGGTAAGGCCAACTCAGAGAAACCTTTGATAAACTTCTGATAGTAACCGGCTAGACCAAGGAAACTACATATTTTAGATGGGTTTTTTGGAGAATTCCACTTTGTCATAGCTTCTACCTTCACAAGATCAACAACTATATGACCGAAAGAAATCACGTGACCAAGAAACATAATTTCCTTTATCCAGAACTCACACTTTGAGAATTTTGCATAGAGTTGATTTTCTCACAGTGTGCTGAGTACAATCCATAGGTGATCGCGATGTTGTTCTAATGTCTCAGAATAAACCAAAATGTCATCAATAAACACCACTATGAACTTGTCAAGGTATGGGAAGAATACTCGGTTCATCAAGTCCATGAATGCAGCATGGGCATTTGTCAAACCAAAAGTCATGACCATGAATTCATAATGCCCATAACGAGTTTTGAACGCTGTCTTTGGGACATCATCATCCTTCACACGCATCTGGTAGTAACCACTTCATAGATCTATCTTGGAGAAGATGATGGCTGAATTTAGTTGATCGAATAGGTCATCGATGTGTGACAACTAATAATAGTTTTTCACCGTCACTTGGTTTAGCATGCGATAGTCCATGCACATCTGCATTGATCCATCCTTCTTCTTCATGAATAGGACATGGGCTTCCCATGGAGAAACACTGGGGTAGATGAAGCCCATGTCAAGAAGCTCTTCAAGCTGCTTCTTCAACTCAGCCAGCTCGGTTGGGGCGAAGCGGTAGGGTGGCTTTGATATTAGTGAAGTTCCAGGTATAAGTTTGATGGAGAATTCCACCTCACGAGTTGGCGGCAACCCAGGCAACTCCTCGGGAAAGACATCCGGGAAGTCCTTCACCACATCAATGTGATCTAGAGAAGGAGGTGTAGCATCGAGAACTATGGAGGTTAGAAAAGCTCTACACCCTTACGAGACAAGCTTTCCAGCTTTAATGGCAGAGATGACAAATTGTCTCTCTTCTCGCTTCTTTCCCTTGACACACATTTTCCCTTCAACATGATGAACCAATCTAACCTTGGATTCCTCAAAGTACAAAACTACTTTATACCTCTTTAACCAATCCATAGCCAGGATGACGTCAAAGACGGTCATATCAAGTAAGACAAAATATGTGGGAAACATTATTTCGGATATACAGAGGTCCATGATAGGAGTTTGGAGGTACGAGGAGCAGATCTTACCACTAGGGGTTTTTACGTCTAACACATGGTCCATAAACTCAGATTCTATATCTAGCATAGAGGCAAACTGACAAGATATGAAGGTATTAGAGGAACCGTAATCAAACAATGCTTTTAAAGGATTCATATTAAGGTGCAGTGTACCTTCAATCACTTCATTTCCTTCACAGTCTTCCTCAACATCGATATCAAACACTCTCCCATTCCTCCTCTCCACAGGCAGACACCTTGGGTTTTGGTTGTTGTTGTTGTTCCGCGGAGGCATGTTCTGTCTTGGCTGCTGCGGCTGCTGGGCATTATTCTACCCTTGCTGGAAACGAGGGAAGTTGGGTCGAATGTGCCCGACTTGGCCGCAATCATGGTAGGTCGATGGAGGATGGTTGTCTTTACGGGAAGGTGCATTGTTGGCAGGGTATTTTTCAGGAGGATGGTGGCGATTGCACCTGTTGTAGCAATCACATCCGCGGTTCTCATTCTGGTTCTGATTCTTCTTTTTATTGTTGTAGCTATTAGAAGCTTGAAACCCTAGATCCGACTCGATAGTGAGAGCCTTGTCCACCATTTGTTGAAAAGTAAGTGGGAGTTACAGGACGAGGCTCCAACCTACTTGATAGTTCAGACCTTCTAAGAACATGGTTGCTCTTCTTTCAGCTCCAAGGTTGGTGGCGTAACGCTCCAGCAACAGGAATTTCTGAACGTAGTCGGCCACGCTCATGCTTCCTTGCTTGAGACTGTAAAACTCAGCCTCCTTCCTCAAGAAAGTAGGGTAGATATACTTCTCCCTGAACAGATTCAGAAACTGGGCCTACTCCATAGAAGAGGTGTCCCGAGTGCAGGCAACACCATTCCACCAAACACGCGCCAGTCCATCCAGCACATATGTCGCGAACCGAACCTTCTGGTGAGGAGGGCACACCATACCCTTGAAGGTCTGATCCAGGGCCAACACCCAATTTTCGACTTTGTCCACCATGTTAGGCTCACTTTCACCCTTGAAGTAGGGTGGCTCCATCTTGATGAAGTCGGTGAGGGTGAACTCCCTCACCTTGTTGGCATTAGCAGCCTTCCTTGAAGTAACCTCAAGCTCCCCCTTGAAGTAGCCTTCCTCTTGAAGTAGCTTCCCGTTGAGACGGCCTTCTTGAAGTAGTCTAAAGTCCACCTTCTCCACTGAGAAGACCCTTCTCCACCTGAGAAGATAAAACCTCTCCAATCCGCAGCCTCCAACCCTAGGAGTAGCAAGGAGAGTACAAACAATATAAAGGAATAAGAAGAAAAAATAGAAATTACAATACCGTTGTAGCACAAGGCTTGATTTCCTATATCAAGCATTTTGATATCCTAACCAATGTATATGGAAGTGTAAGTGTAGTGGGTAGGAGATGCTAGCCTATAGGACACAAATTTGGAGCAATGGAAATGAGTAGCAAATGTTAGAGTTGCTCAATTGCTCATAAGAATGGATTCTCAATTGCAAGTGTGAATGCTCAAGTATTGCACAAGTGTGTGTTGGGTGTCCTAAGGCTTGTCCTATTTATAGGAATGGCCTATGAGTGCTTAAGGATGTTATAGACACTTTCTAGGGGGTTCTTAGGGCTTAACTAGCCGTTAGGTATCTACTAGTTGCTTTAGCAATGACTAGTTAATTAATTCTGAAAAGTGCAGACAGAGCTCTTCTCGGTCGAGGAATTGTCGACCGAGAATCCTGTCGGTTGAAGTTTTTGTCGACCAAGGGACAGTCTGGAGCAAGTGTGTATAATGTTCGATTCCAACTCCCAACTACCTTGTCTGCTGTGTCTAACGACTATTTGGGTCATTCTCGGTCGAGGAATTGGTCGATCGAGAGTGTCTCAGTCGAGAAGTTTGTCGACCGAGAATGACTATGTTTCACTGTTTTGAACTATGTACTAAGTGTGTGTATGAGTGTGCAGTTGTGACACTATTGTAGGGGATGACCTATCTAAGTGTTTTGATTGTCTAGGGAAGATCTAAATGCTGGATTTACATGATGTCTAAGTACTTGTACATTATATACTTGTACAAGTTTTTACATTTGATTACAATCATGAATTAAAGCATTTTGAGCATATAGATCTTCCAAGTTGTGTCATCCACCTAGTTCTTGCAACACTCCAGTAGCACCTTAGATCCATAAGGATGAAATGTTTGTCATAATCAAAACAAAGGGATTATAATAGTGTCCAATTTAGCCAACAGAGAGTCCTTGTTACATTGGAACTATGTTTGTATCAAAAATGCGACCAAATTGTCTTATTAAATTTAAATGCTTTTCTCTCTCCTCATTTGGAGGCCCAAAAATTATCCAAAATTACCCAAATTTCATACTCTAACTAATATTGATGCATAGAATCCAAATGTGGAATTAGATTTGGCTTTTGGGGAATTTTAATAGATTAAATAATTCAAATATCATTTTCTCTTTCCTCCTTCTTTAATGCCTCTAGGATTATCCAAAATTACAAAAATTCATCCATAAGTCTCCCTAAGTGACTTGAATACTATTTTATCATTAATTTCACAAGTTGAAATTATTTATTTATTTATTTTAATAAATAGAAGATTCTACACACTTTCTCTCTCCTATTTTATTCATTATTCAAACATTATCCAAATTAGTTGCAAATTTGCCCAAAGGCTTATTTTTATGTTTAGATTATGAATTTGGGGTTAGTTTTCTATTTTGAGGGCATTAAGTATTTTATTTTACTTTATTGGCCTATTTCCTATTTTCTTTTAATAATGATTTTAATATATGCATTTATCTTCCCAATTAGATGATACTTGACCCTTAAGTTACTTTTTGGTCAAGAAAATGAATTTGAGTGTAAAATTATCTTTGTGGGTTTCCAATTATGAGTTTTAGAACAATTTGTTTCTCATTATCTTCTTTTATCCATTAAATCCCACATTATATCTAATTATTGCATTTATCATCTCCTTTATATATAATTTGGATTTCCTCTTCTTTTTCCTATTCTACAAAGTACTAGAAAGTTCTAGGACGAAATATTTTAGTATTTTTATTACTTAGTGTACAATTTGCACTTCAAGCCCATTATTTAAAATCTAACTGAGGTATTTGTGCATACAACCCTATATTGAGAATATATGGAAAATATTTATCCAAGAATCATCATAATTCCAATAAATCAATTCCAAAGACATATGGGATGAACATGAAGGACAAAAATTATAAAAAAGAGTACAAAGAGATACATAGTGGATTTTGGTATGTGACAACACTCCACCCCTTAAAAAGGATTTCGTCCCTGAAATCTCATACAAAGAGGGAAGGGTGAGTACGTAACATCTCATCTATCAACTCCCAAGTGGTTTCTTCTAACCCATGATATCTCCACAAAACCTTTACTAACTCTATCTCCTTATTCTTCAGCTGCTTTACTCGGGAGTCAAGAATCCTCACAGGTAGTTCTTCATAGGTCAGATTCTCATGAATCTCCATAGGTTCAATAGTGAGTACATGAGAAGGATCTATCACATACTTCCTCAACACAGAGACATGGAACACATTGTGGATCTTGTCATAAGTAGGAGGTAAGGCTAAGCGATATGCATGGTCTCCCACCTTATCTAAGATTTCAAATGGTCCAACATAGCGAGGACTCAACTTGCCTTTTACTTTAGATCTTACAATAGAACGTATAGGCTTGATCTTCAGAAAAGCATAGTCTCCCACTAAGAAGCTTACATTAGACCTCTTTTTATCAGCATACATCTTCTGTCAGTCTTGAGCATCTTTCATCCATTTCTTTATTAGTTGTACCTTCTCGAGCATCATCTACATGTCATCGGTCTTCACTAGGGACCGTTCACCAACATCATCCCAATGCAAAGGTGAACAAAAAGGTCTACCATAGAGAGCTTCAAAAGGTGGCATACCAATACTAGCTTGGTAACTATTGTTGTAAGCAAACTCTACTAACAGTAGATATCGATCCCAGGCACCACCCCAATCCATCACACAAGCACATAGCAAGTCCTCCATAATCTGAACTGTTCTCTTGGACTAACTATCAGTTTGTGGGTGGTAAGTAGTACTGAAACGCAGATCAGTACCCATCTCTTCTTGAATCTGACCCCATAAGCGAGAAGTGAATTTCAGGTCTCGATCAGAAACTATCACAATAGGAACACCATGCAAACAAACTATCCACTCCACATATAATTGAGCCATCTCAACAACTTTATATGTAGTCTTGAAAGACAAGAAATGAGTAGATTTTGTAAGTCGATCAATCACCTCCCAAACAACATCATAACCTTTCTTGGACTTAGGGAACCCAGTAACAAAGTCCATTGTGATCTTCTCCCACTTCCATTCTGGAATCTCAAGAGGATGAAGAAGACCATCGGGTCATTGATGTTCAATCTTGACTTGCTGACATGTCAAGCACTTCACCATGAACAAAGCTATGTCATTCTTCATGTTCTTCCACCAGAAGCTTCGCTGTAAGTCCTTATACATCTTTGTTGTGCCAGGATCAATAGTATACTTGGACCCATGAACTTCACTCAGAATCTTCTATCTTAGATCACCAACGTTGGGAATCCACAACCTTTTTCTGAAGCGGATAACACCATCCAATCCGATAGAGGAGTCAGATTGCAATTTCTCAGTTAAAGATTTCATCTCTTCAAGCTCAAAACTCCCCAACTGTGTAGCCACGATTTCCGAGATGCATGTTGGTGTAACGGTCAAGCTGGCTATATGGACACACAACTTATCTTCATCCACTGAATCAACAGGATGAGGTCTCCAGCTAGTCACATATTCAAGGTTTTCCCACATTGAACATCTCAGAGCAGTACAAACAACATCCTTCTTGTGACTTAGAGCATCACCTACGACATTCGCCTTACCAGGATGATAGGTAATGGTGAAGTCATAATATTTAAGATATTCCATCCACCTACATTGTCACAAGTTCAAATCCTTCTGAGTCAACATATATCTCAGACTCTTGTGATCAGAAAAGACTTCAAACTTTTTTCTATAGAGATAGTGTCGCCAGATCTTCAAAGCATGAACTATGGCAGCAAGCTCCAAGTCATGCGTAGGCCAATTAACTTCATTAGGTTTTAACTGTCGAGAAGCATAGACAATTATATTTCCGTCTTGCATCAAAACACACCCTAAGCCATGTATGGATGCATCCGTGTAGATAACATAGGGTAAGACCCCAACAGGCAAAGCAAGCATGGGAGCAGAAGCCAGGCTCTTCTTCAACTTCTGAAAACTATTCTCACATTCAGGGGTCCATGAGAACTTGACCTCTTTTCGAGTCAGCTTGGTCAAAGGTAAGGCCAACTCAGAGAAACCTTTGATAAACTTCCGATAGTAACCGGCTAGACCAAGGAAACTTCATATTTTAGATGGGTTTTTTGGATAATTCCACTTTGTCATAGCTTCTACCTTCACAGGATCAACAACTATATGACCGAAAGAAATCATGTGACCAAGAAACATAATTTCCTTTATCCAGAACTCACACTTTGAGAATTTTGAATAGAGTTGATTTTCTCACAGTGTGCTGAGTACAATCCATAGGTGCTCGCGATGTTGTTCTAATGTCTCAGAATAAACCAAAATGTCATCAATAAACACCACTATGAACTTGTCAAGGTATGGGAAGAATACTCGGTTCATCAAGTCCATGAATGCAGCAGGGGCATTTGTCAAACCAAAAGGCATGACCATGAATTCATAATGCCCATAACGAGTTTTGAACGCTGTCTTTGGGACATCATCATCCTTCACACGCATCTGGTAGTAACCACTTCATAGATCTATCTTGGAGAAGATGATGGCTGAATTTAGTTGATCGAATAGGTCATCGATGTGTGACAACTAATAATAGTTTTTCACCGTCACTTGGTTAAGCATGCGGTAGTCCATGCACATCTGCATTGATCCATCCTTCTTCTTCATGAATAGGAGATGGGCTTCCCATGGAGAAACACTGGGGTAGATGAAGCCCATCTCAAGAAGCTCTTCAAGCTGCTTCTTCAACTCAGCCAGCTCGGTTGGGGCGAAGCGGTAGGGTGGCTTCGATATTAGTGAAGTTCCAGGTATAAGTTTGATGGAGAATTCCACCTCACGAGTTGGCGGCAACCCAGGAAACTCCTCGGGAAAGACATCCGGGAAGTCCTTCACCACATCAATGTGATCTAGAGAAGGAGGTGTAGCATCGAGAACTATGGAGGTTAGAAAAGCTCTACACCCTTACGAGACAAGCTTTCCAGCTTTAATGGCAGAGATGACAAATTGTCTCTCTTCTCGCTTCTTTCCCTTGACACACATTTTCCCTTCAACATGATGAACCAATCTAACCTTGGATTCCTCAAAGTACAAAACTACTTTATACCTCTTTAACCAATCCATAGCCAGGATGACGTCAAAGACGGTCATATCAAGTAAGACAAAATATGTGGGAAACATTATTTCGGATATACAGAGGTCCATGATAGGAGTTTGGAGGTACGAGGAGCAGATCTTACCACTAGGGGTTTTTACGTCTAACACATGGTCCATAAACTCAGATTCTATATCTAGCATAGAGGCAAACTGACAAGATATGAAGGTATTAGAGGAACCGTAATCAAACAATGCTTTTAAAGGATTCATATTAAGGTGCAGTGTACCTTCAATCACTTCATTTCCTTCACAGTCTTCCTCAACATTGATATCAAACACTCTCCCATTCCTCCTCTCCACAGGCAGACACCTTGGGTTTTGGTTGTTGTTGTTGTTCCGCGGAGGCATGTTCTGTCTTGGCTGCTGCGGCTGCTGGGCATTATTCTGCCCTTGCTGGAAACGAGGGAAGTTGGGTTGAATGTGCCCGACTTGGCTGCAATCATGGTAGGTCGGTGGAGGACGGTTGTCTTTACGGGAAGGTGCATTGTTGGCAGGGTATTTTTCAGGAGGATGGTGGCGATTGCACCTGTTGTAGCAATCACGTCCGCGGTTCTCATTCTGGTTCTGATTCTTCTTTTTATTGTTGTAGCTATTAGAAGCTTGAAACCCTAGATCCGACTCGATAGTGAGAGCCTTGTCCACAATTTGTTGAAAAGTAAGTGGGAGTTACAGGACGAGGCTCCAACCTACTTGATAGTTCAGACCTTCTAAGAACATGGTTGCTCTTCTTTCAGCTCCAAGGTCGGTGGCGTAACGCTCCAGCAACAGGAATTTCTGAACGTAGTCGGCCACGCTCATGCTTCCTTGCTTGAGACTGTAAAACTCAGCCTCCTTCCTCAAGAAAGTAGGGTAGATATACTTCTCCCTGAACAGATTCAAAAACTGGGCCCACTCCATAGAAGAGGTGTCCCGAGTGCAGGCAACACCATTCCACCAAACACGCGCCAGTCCATCCAGCACATATGTCACGAACCGAACCTTCTGGTGAGGAGGGCACACCATACCCTTGAAGGTCTGATCCAGGGCCAACACCCAATTTTCGACTTTGTCCACCATGTTAGGCTCACTTTCACCCTTGAAGTAGGGTGGCTCCATCTTGATGAAGTCGGTGAGGGTGAACTCCCTCACCTTGTTGGCATTAGCAGCTATGGTTTTAAGTTGTCCCATCATGGTGGAGGATAGCAACTGACATAGCATCGCCAATTCTTGCTCAAGTGTGAAGACGGGAGTACCCGAAGCAGTCTGGTTGACCGCAAGAGTCACAAGAGTGTTGGGGTCATTAGGGGTCAACTCCTAGTTCACATTGTCAAACAAGTCACCTCTCCTGAAAATTAGGTTTATCATGTTAGGTTCTCAGGAGTATAGAATCATAGATGAGAAGAGAAAAGAAATAGAGATGAGAAAATGATATCTAGAATGCTATTGCCTAAAAACATACTATTTTGGGCAATTCATATCAGCGCAGGCCAAGCCGATATCATATGGGCACGTGAGTCCTCATATACTAAGCTAGTGGTGCGAAGGAAAATTTTTCCAGCCCCCGAAACCCCGATCCTTTCTATACACCCTTGCTTCAACTTCATGCCCTAATAGTCGCCTTAAAGGCTCTGATACCATGCTGTAAAGAGGCGAGATCACCTCTTTACTAAAATTTAAAGGAAATACAAAACATCCACAATTTTAACAAAAATAGAGACTTTGAGGATGATTGCATAATATTCTAAGTAAATAAGCATGATTCCATATACATTATAAAATGTCAATAGCAGTGAAAATAAAGAAATACTAAGCCTTCACATGGCTTTTATGGTTTACTACATGATTGATTTCCAAAAGAAAAGATAAGAAAAACAGGATCTAGCTATAGCAACCTAGCCATCCTTTTCAAAAGCTAAAGATCAACTCCTGAGGAAAACCTCCTTCAATCTTGTCCTTCTCCTTGCACAGCTCCGACACCTGGGTGTTTGGTAAGACACCCAGCAAGAGGGAAAAAGAAGAAAAAGTATGTGTTATAAGATTATTCTAAAAGTGACAAGATAGTTGTAACAAGTAAAACATGCTAGGGAATCATCAAAAGATGAGACATCAAGAGTATGAGGCTTTAATTAAGGAAACTTGCCATTAACAAAAGTAAATAAAGGATTTGCATGTAAATTAATATATCTACCTAACTAAGTAGGGTTGAGGCACCTACCAGACCTCTAACCTTAGGTGAGGGGAGAATACGATGTTCCTAGTCACCTATAATATTATGGAGAGAATTATAAACATTCCCCTAGGGCGATTATATACATGCCCTCTGTGGGTGGTTGTACATAAGTACCTCTACTTTACAATTAAATAGAACATATAACTACATGCTAGAAAAAGCATTATGGAAAGATTAAACAAAGCATTTATATAACATGGCAATGGTGTATAAAAACCCAAACAAGATAATACTACAACTGATTTGAGGCATGAATAAATTAGGTTTCAAGAATAATGGATTATGTCAGATTAAGCCTCATTAAGGAACATAGGTAATGGTATAAATAATTTCCCAACTGAAGGGGGTAGATGCACATACCTCAATCCTCCATACCCTAGAACTCACTTTCAGATCCCTAGATCAGTTTAGAGTCCAGTTTCCCCTATTACATAATCATGTTCATGCATTAATGATAAGTTTATTCATTAGAAGGTCAAAACCATAAAGTTACAAAATTTTTGCGCAAACCTTCAAATCAGACTCCAAAAGTATCACCATTGTCTTAGTTAGGGTTTTTTGATCAAAATGACCTATAATATTATGTATTTTGAATATATGGATTTTAGGTTATTTTTGGTGATTTTTAGTTAATTAAATCATTCTAAAAATACTTTTTTGCAATCATCGAAATCAAACCTCAGAAATATTTTTAATGGATAGATTTCATTCTCCTGATTTCAAAACACTATTTATTTTTAATTTTTGACCACTGGAATCATTTTCTATGATTTATTTCGTATCAACCAATCAGAAAATCAAAAATTCAATTATTAAATAGAGAAGAGAGAAGAGTGGGGTTAGGAGGTGGGGATCACACACCCTTCTTTCTCTTGCTATCGACTGAGGCTCGTGATCAAACACAGGTCAAATAGAGGCCAAAAGACCAAAACACCCTTATCCCAAATAGAGAGATACGAAGAGGATGATGGAGGGCAATTTCGTAAAAAATGTGGGGAATCATCTTCCCCAAAGCACCCGATCGATCGAGCGGCAAGAAACTTCCTGTTGCTTGCTTGCAAATTTGGGCTAACACAAAATACACCACCAAACTTCGCGTTTAGGCATGCAAAAGAAAGCTTAAAGCAAAAGGAATATGAGGGTACCTTGAATTGAGACGATGGCCGAGGAAGCAGGGAGCAAGAGGTGCCGCAAGTCCGGCGGCTACTATGGCTAGTTGAGGGCCAAAACGTCCAAAAAATGCAAAATTGACAGTATGGTTGAGTTTCTAAGATGATGGCGGACCTAGGGGTATGGATATATATAGGCAAGGAGGCCTATGCTAGGGTTTAGCTAGGTGGGGTGAGAGAAGAGTCCCACTCGTTTTGGGTATTTCTCGAATTATCGTCAAAATACAAAAAATTTGGAATAAAGCTGAGAGGAATCTCATGAGGAACTCGTAGAAGCAAAAATCATCAAATTTCATCGAGTATATCTCGAGATATTTGGATTTGAAATTTCGGAAAGCAACTAGCTGTTTCCTTTTCGGTTAGAGGAAGAAGACGACTTGCCAATCATCAGACCAATGGACCTAGGTCCACAGAGGACCACGAGTCATCCGATCTCATGGATGGGGAGAGTCCTTGTTACATTGGAACTATGCTTGTATTAAAAATGCGACCAAAGTGTCTTATTAAATTTAAATGCTTTTCTCTCTCCTCGTTTGGAGGCCCAAACGTTATCCAAAATTACCCAAATTTCATACTCTGATTGATTTTGACGCGTAGAATCCAAATGTGGAATTAGTTTTGGCTTTTGGGAAATTTTAGTAGGTTAAATATTTCAAATGTCATTTTCTTTTTCCTCCTTCTTTAATGCCTCTAGGATTATCCCAAAATTATAAAACTTCATCCATAAGTCTCCCTAAGTGACTTGAATATGATTTTATCATTAATTTCACAAGTTGAATTTATTTAGTTATTTATTTTAGTAAATATAAGATTCTACACACTTTCTCTCTCCTATTTTATTCATTATCCAAATTAGTTGCAAATTTGCCCAAAGGCTTATTTTTATATTTAGATTACAAATTTGGGGTTAGTTTTGCTATTTTGAGGGCATTAAGTATTTTATTTTACTTTATTGGCTTATTTCCTATTTTCTTTTAATAATGATTTTAATATATGCATTTATCTTCCCAATTAGATGATACTTGACCCTCAAGTTACTTTTTGGTCAAGAAAACGAATTTGAGTGTCAAATTATCTTTGTGGGTTTCCCATTATGATTTTTAGAACAATTTGTTCCTCATTATCTTATTTTATCCATTAAATCCCACATTATCTATAATTATTGCATTTATTATCTCCTTTATATATAATTTGGATTTTCTCTTCTTTTTCCTATTCTACAAAGTACTAAAAAGTTCTAGGACGAAATATTTTAGTATTTTTTTACTTAGTGTACAATTTGCACTTCAAGCCCATTATTTAAAATCTAACTGAGGTATTTGTGCATACAACCCTATATTGAGAATATATGGGAAATATTTATCCAAGAATCATCATAATTCCAATAAATCAATTCCAAATACATATGGGATGAAAATGAAGGACAAAACTTATAGAAAAGAGTACAAAGAGACACATAGTGGATTTCGGTATGTTACAAAGCTCCACATAACCAAGAAGAGGGTAGATCCAACCCTCGGTGCACATACAAGCAATATCGGCCAAGCTTCATATTCCTTGATCTACTTCTTCTCTACAAAGAAGGAGGGATAAGCTCCAAGTAGCAAGAAGAAGAAGAGAGTGTCTAAAGGGCTCATTTGCATGGAAGGAGAGAGGTATATAAAGCTTGGGGTGAGAGAGAAAGGAAAGTGGAGGTGTCAAGCCATGCATGTCATGTGTCTAAGGTCAAAACATATCATACATGAAAAACTAGGTCAACCATCATTTATTAACACCAAGGGGACCATAATATGTCAACCCCAGAAGGACCATCACTTTTCAACAACATGTGGCTTATCGGGTCATGCCTTCACTTGGCCACCAAAGCAAAACCCTAGGTTTCTATCGCTTGTGTACCTCACTTAGAGAACCATCAAACTAGATGGTGCCTCAAAGAAAACCATAAAAACTCAAACTTCTCAAGAGAACCACATGATCCCGCCACCTTAAGGTGGACCATCAAATCCCAACATCTAAAGGGCAAACCATCAAGTAACGACATTTGGGTGAGGAAACCCTAATCTCAAGACAAGGTTACATGTCACCACTAAACCAAAAGTGCAACAAGGTGACCCAAGGTACAACCACATCAAACATGATATGAAAACTCATGAGGCACAAAAAGCATGTGACAAATTAAAAGAAAAATCTTAGATATGGAGAAAATTGCATAAAAGCCTAAAACAAGCATATAAATTCATAACTTACTCAAACAGTGTCCAATCTAGACCAAACTTGAAGCTTAGCCTTGTCACATGATATCAAAGCACATATTAAGGTTTGATTAAGGTTTTAAGCATACAATTATGATAAGAAATCATGTTCAACCATAAAGAAAGAGGGTCTTACAACCACAAAACCATAACAAGGATTCCGCCTCCGAAATCCTACGCGAACAAAGATAGGTACTTCCTACATATCTCACCCTCTATATCCCACGTGACTTCCTCAACACCACGGTGATACCACAAACCTTCACTAAGGCTATATCCTTCTTCGTCAACTTCTGCACATGCTTATCTAGGATTAAATAGGATCCTCAACATAGGAAACTTCCTCCTCCAACTCAACCTCCATAGGATGTAATGTTTGTTCAATATCTAGGTGACACTTACTTTAGTAGGGAGACACGGAAGACATCGTGAAAACTATGTGATGCTGGCAGTAACTCCAACTTGTATGCCACCTTCCCAACATGTGCTAAGATAGGGTATGGTCCCATAAACCTAGGAGCCAACTTACCCTTCTTACCAAACCTCATCACACCCTTCCAAGAGGAAACCTTAAGATACACACGGTCTCCAACTTGGAACTCAAGTGGTCTATGACGGTTTTGGAATGCAACTTCTGTCTATCCTGAGTTGCTTTCAATTGTTGTTTTATCACCTTGATCTTCTTTGTCGTCTACTTCACTAACTCAGGACTCAAAAGTTGATACTCACCTATCTCATACCAAAAAGGGGTGATTGAAAAGGTCTCTCATACAAAGCTTCATATAGTGCCATATTTATGCTCCTTTGATAACTGTTGTTATAGGAAAACTCAATTAAACTCAGGTGCACATTCCAATTGCCATGAAATTGTAGAACACATGCCCGCAAAATATTTTCTAACATCTAAATGATACTCTCTAACTAACCATCTGTCCGTGGGTGAAAAGTTGTACGAAACCTCATATGTGTCCCCAAAGCTGTATGAAGACATATCCAAAACCGACTTGTAAAATTATACGTCTATCAGATACTATGGTAACTGGAATGCCATGAAGATGAACTATCTCATCAACATATATCTGTGCCAACTTCTCTACTGTATAAGTCATCTTGACTAAAAAGAAATTGAGCTGACTTGGGCAACCTATCAACTATCACCCAAATGGAATCATGACCTTTGGTTGTCCTAGGTAGACCAACCACAAAGTCCATGGTTGTATGATCCTATTTCCACTGGAGTGCCAAGAAAGGTTGCAAAGTCAATGTAGGATTTTAATGTTTTGCCTTGACATGCTGACAAACTAGACATTGAGAAATGAACTCAACCAAATCATGCTTCAGACCTGGCCACCAGTACAAATCCTTCAGATTATGGTACATCTTTGTACTTCTAGGATGCATCGCGTACATCGAGGAATGAACCTCCTCAAGTACCATCTTCCTTAGGCCATCAACATCTGGAACTACTGTCCTGTTATGAAAGCAAACTGTCCCATCATCTGACTCATGGAAGCCATCATGCTTCCCTCTGCCAAACTCTAATATGATATTTTGTATTACAACATCACTTTTCCAAGCATCTATGATCTACTACATCAACATCATCTTAACCTACAACTGTGCTAACAACCCTTCCAATAAAGATACTTCCAACTGAACATTCATCTACCAGAGCGATACTAACATTTCCCAGTTGTGACACACCATGGAGTGTAAATGTGCCTTAACTGCCAATGATGACGAAGATGACTTTCTTCTTAGTGCATCAGCCACCACATTTGCCCTTCCTAGATGATAGTCTATTGTGCAATCATAGTCTTTGATCAACTCCATCCATCTCCTCTACCTCATGTTCAACTCCTACTTTGAGAAGATATACTAAAAATTCTTGTGGTCGGTGAAATCTGACACTTCTCCCCATGTAGATAGTGCCTCTAAATCTTTAGGGCATGTACCACGAGTGCTAGCTATAGGTCATGCATTAGTTAGTTATCCTCGTGTTGCTTAAGATATCACAAAGCAAAAGAAATCACATTCTTGTCCTACATCAACACACATCCCAAGCCATTCTTTGAAGCATCAAAGACGATGATGCAACCTTTCCCTGGCTGTGGTAGCATTAACACTGGACTACTAGTCAACTTCTCCTTCAACAATTGGAAAGAGCATTGCCACTTGTCATCCTTGACAAAAGGAACACCTTTCCTAGTCATCTTTGTTAGGGGTAACACCACAACACTAAAATTCTTAACGAATCTCCTATAGTAACCAACCAAACCTAGGAAGCTCCAGACCTCACTCTGTGTCTTGGTCTGTTCCCACTTCAACACTGACAAAACCTTCTTCCAGTCTACACAAACACCCTTAGAAGATATGACATGACCAAGGAAAGATACCTCAGTCAACCAAAACTCACGCTTGTTAAACTTGGCATACAACTGGTGTTGCCTCAACAATGTTAAAGTCTGGAAATGATTACGCTCATGTTGATGACTGTCCCTGGAGTATATCAATATATCATCGATTATTACAACTACAAAGTGATCTAGATACAGTATGAACACCTATTCATTAGATCCATGAAAGCTTTTGATGCATTGGTTAGCCCAAATGGCATAACTACAAACTCATAATGACCATACCTAGTCCTAAAATCAGTCTTAGGTATGTCATCCACCTTGATCCTTAATTGATGATACCCTGACCTCATATTTATCTTCGAGAACACTGTAGAACCTCTCAAATGATCAAACAAATCATCAATCCTCAGCAACATATACTTGTTCTTCACTGTGACCTTGTTCAACTACCAATAATCTATGCAAAGCCTCATGGATCCATTCTTCTTCTTCACAAACAACACAATATCACCCCAAGGGGAAGTTTGTGTTTTGATGAAACCCTTCTCCAACAACTCCTGCAACTATTTCTTCAACTCCTACATTTCTACTAGTGCCATCCTATAAGGTGACTGTGCTATAGGTTGCATTCCAAGAACAAGATTGATCTCAAAATCAATCTCTCTAGGGGGGTGTAACACTAGGAAACTCTTCTAGAAAGACATCCTCAAACTCTCACACTACATGCACCTCCTGGAAACTAGGATCCTCCTTTTTGCATCCACAACATGTACCAAGAAGGTCTCACACCCTTGTCTCATCAACTTTTTTACTATCACAATCGACACCAAACACGTAGGAAGAATCTTCTTATCTCCTTAGAAAGTCCAAGAGACATCTCCATCACATAATATCACCACCTTAGAATTAGAATCCAAAACAACCTTGTACTTCTCCAAGATATCCATCCCCATGATCACATCAAATCCATGCATGTCAAGTGACATAAGATCCACTTGAATGTTGTGTCCTAATAAAGAAATAACACAAGATGGACACACCTCTCACAACTCAACAGAACCAACTAAAGGGGTTTCTAACAAGCGACTATCAGATTTACTACAAATAGGAAGATAACAACTACTTATCACCCCTCTTGTGATAAAAGCGGGCATTGCACCTGGGTCAACCAAAATAGATACAAAAGAAGTATATAAGTCAGAATGAAAAAGCACTATATGACATGTCATGATCTGTGGATTCATACTCCCTCCAGTTGACTCATAGCATATAATCTAACTGTTTCCTATTGTCTTCCTCGTCCTCAACTAGCTGGTCCAGATGACCCTGCCTTTCATGCATGTCTACATCCTCTACCACCACCACTGCTATACTATTACTATTATGAACCTCACTGACTCTACCTTGCATGCTGTGTCACTTCCTCATCCTTCATAGGGAAAGACCACCTCAAATGCCATACTTGTCCACACTTGTGTCAAGTTCTCAAATCATACTGTGGCCTAGACGACCTTGTCATTTTTGCGGACGCTGCACTATGTTATCCTATCGGTGGAAAGCTGTGACCTCTACCCTTACTTGGGGACCACTATGATGGTACTCCTGATCTCGACTCAGAGAAAACTGACCTCTTATGTGACTGTGGTGATGAGAACCTTGGCTTCTAGAAGCCACCATATGACCGTCCTTGAAACTAAGTTGTCCTCTTCCTAGCATTGGCTTCACACTTCTCGATAGTAGACCTCTCAATCCTCCTCATAGGCTCCAAAAAGGTAGTGAACCTCTCTCTTTCTCCAAAGAAGATGCTATCATAGCAACTCCAAGCTCAGTTCCTTCTCAAATCTTTGAATCCTCTCCTTTTCCATCATTTCCATATGAGAATAAAACCTCAAAAGCTCCATAAACCTCATCTCATACTCGTTGAGATCGAACCTTGATGCAACCTCTCAAACTGAGTCGTCTTCTCATCCTGATACGTCTCTTGGAAGTAGCGAATCATGAACTCCTACCAAAACTCTTCCCAATTCACCATGAATCCTGGTCTCTTCTCCTCCTCTATGGCCCACTAATGGTTAGCACTACCCTTAAATAGATAAACAACATGCTTCACCTTTTCCTTTTCTAGGATGTTAAAGATCTTAAATGCCTTCTCAAGCCCGGTTAACAATATTTTGGAGTCTGTCAGGTTTTCCATACCTACATACCCAGTAGATCCAAAGCTCCTCAACTACTCAAATGTCTTCTCAGGACCCTAATATTCCACATCAGGGATGGTTGTCCTAGGTTGAGGTGTAGGTGCTCTATCCTCTAAGTGCGTAATCGTTTCCATGAGTTGTCCAAATATGGAATGGAAAGTTGGATTTGCCATATTTGTAGGGTCAAACTGAGGCATTGTGGGTTGTTCTAGCCCCATCACAGGCACTCTACCATCATGTGTCAGCCTCGTACCACCACCTCCTAGCGTGACATAGCTACTCTATACATGCTCTTCACATTCTCTAGACATATCTACATAAGCATAAGCTATGATAAGATATGTTGGATGATGTAAGAACAAACACAAACCTAAGTTCTATGTCCATGTAGACTCAACAAACTTAAAACTCTAATACAGACCTTTGTAACAACCCCGATATGCTAAATAGGATTACTCAAAACAAAACTCATGATTGATCACTAATTAACCACATAGTAGGAAAAATGGGATAATTAAAACCGAATTGAACATCACCTATAGATTCAGGAGCATTTACATATGAGTCCAACAACTTTCATAACAAAACATACCATATCAAGTACTTACATATTTGTCTAGTGGCATCAGCCACAACTTGTATAAAAAAGAGATGTTTTACATATTATACATGACATATACAAATGTTGACATACTTCCAAAACTCGAATCAATGTACATATCACATGCAAAACATCCCCTACCCCGACCTAAGAGTACATGGACAACTCTAGGACAAACTACTACAAGGCAACCTTTTGCTCCTAGTTCTGACCAAGATTCTCTTCCTCACCTCCATGATCCCGAAGACATCACTGACAATCACCTTAAAAGTTGTGGTGACCCACAAGGTGAGACCCATGTCCTAATGAGAGATATAACTCTAAAAAATGGTCATTGATTACAATTGGTTATTTTATTAAACATTTTAAGCAGATTAAGTAGATAGAACATATAACATTACAACATGCTTGATTAACATAGTATTAAAAGGAATCAATAAAATTATCATCTTTTAAACAATTGACTTCTCTTACCGCATTATATAAAAAGTAAACAATACAAGAAACAAGGAAAGGGTTATCAACCAATGTAATTCATATTTAACCTAAAAAATATAAGAAACAAGGCAAGGGTTATCTACCAATGTGATTCATATTTAACCCTAGTAGATATACTACACAGTTGGATTTCATCTTTGACTAAGCCCTAGGGAGTTTAAGGTATACAACTCAAACTTCCAAGTGACCAATGTGAAGTACTATTCAGTTTTGTACAAGATCTAGGAGAGCTAAAATCATAAGATATCTCAAGCCTTGGTCAGTATGAGTCTGCCATAGTGACATATATAGTTAATCTGCAAACAACCTAGTCCACCCTTGGAGTATAGGTCATGACAGTAGTAACCAGGGTACATAAGACCCTATCATCCAAGGTACAATTGCAGCTGTCCTTAATCACATCACATATACAAATATTGAAGACACGACCTCAACCGCTCTCAATCCAAGGAATCACCACAACCATCCTCTAGCTTTGGGATGAGGATGTCAAGGACACACAGTCTCTTGCACCCATATATACTCAACAGTGTATGACTCTGTGCTTTCCTTTTGAAATACCCATTTTACCATCCAACAATGCCTAACACTAGAGGCACTATATGATTAGGGTTCCGCTTGATTAGTTAATGCCAATTAGGTGAGTTAAGGTTGCATAAATCATGTTACATACAAACCCTAAAAGAGTTCTACAAAAACATGGGTATGTTACAACTCCATAAGATACAAAATGTATGAGATATAATTCTTATCACATCATCACATGATACCAATTCTTGTCATACATGAAGAGGATTACACCTCTATTAAGGATCAAACCATGCCCAAATGTCATTAATACCATCACATTATCTCATGTAAGAATATCATCATCTTTCTATACCTTAAAGAAGGTTCAACAAACCATTACCATACTTGGGATACACATGTTCAACATAACATTTCATCAATCATAAGGACTATGATGTTCACAAAATAACATATTAGGGTTTTTGGTCATTAAACATTAGAAGAGTGCTATTTCACCATAACAACATATAAGTAAGGTGTCATTAACTATTACCAATTAATTGGATTAGGGTTAGGTTCAACAAGGTAAGTTGAACTCATGTTACAAATTAGCACGAAAGACTAAACCATTTCTTTATATAATTACATAGGAAAAAGTACAAACCCTAACATCTAGAACCCCAATCATATCATGGATGCACTCAAGATAAAGCATTGTCATCAAATCATAAGCATCAAACCCAAACCATCGAATGGTGTAAGGACAAGACCATCAGATTCCATACAAGCAAAACCTTTACATCATACACATAGGAAAGCCACTGAGTCTTGACCTAGGAAGGCCATCAGATGCCAACACTAGAAACATCGTCATTTTTTGACATCATAAACCCCACCGTTTGTGGACATTAGAACCACCATCGAATGTTGACACTATAAAGACCATCATATTATGACACCATGAAACCATCATTTGTGATCAACCAGAGAGACCATCATTTTTTGACAAGCAAAGAGACCATCAAATCATGACCCAATGGGAACATTGGTTGTGAACCATTGAATCATGGAACCATTGGAACCATCATTTGTGAACAATAGGTGGAAGAACAGATCTAAAACATCAAGTAAAACACCGTTTGATAGAGTGAGGAAAACCATCCATTGAGATCACTTGATGTGAGCATGAAGATCATTGGTTCTAGAGGAAAAAAGCAATCAGTTCTAAGCACATGAACGCCCATCAAAACAACATTAAGTCCAAAGTATCAGTTGACACAAAAAGCCAAACCATCAAGTCTCATTAGAAGAGAGGAAATCAGTTCCAAACCCTAAGGAAGAGCCATCATGTGAGGGGACCAAACCAACAATTTGCACATGCATGCAAAGTCTAGGGTTCCCAATTCCAAGGAAGAAACATGCACAAGGTCAAGGGGGTATATCAAGGAAGGTTATATATTCAAGAACTACCATACAAGCTCAAACCCTAGGCAAAGATAACATATTTCTACTTAGTACTACGTTGTTGAGCAAGATCTTGTACATTCAAGCTAAGAGTAAGCAATAAAAATGAGAAAGTAATAGAACTCGCCTCAAGGATGATGAAGAAGGTCAAAACAATAAGGTATCTTGAAGAAAGAGAGAAGAAACCCTAGCTTGAGCACTCCACACGTCCAAGCTAGCTCCTTCTCCAAGGACAAGCAAAGACCAGGTCAAAGAAGCAAGAAGGAAGGTGTTCTTCAACCTATAATACATGATCATAAAAAAACACCATGGGTATGAGCACGAAGGAAGAGAGATAAGGTAAGGAATCAAGGAAAATGAAGGAAGAGAGGAAGATCTTACTTGCTTAGGTCAAGAAACAAGGCAAGGAAGCTCCACACAACCAATAAGAGGGTAGATCCAACCCTAGGTGCACATGAAAGCAAGATCAACCAAGATTCTTCTTCCTTGAGCTCCTTGTCATCCACCAATCAAGAGGGAAGAGCTCCAAGAAGCAAGCAAGAAGAAGAAAGTGTCTAAAAGGCTAGTTTACATTGAAAGAGAGAGGTATATAAAGCTTGGGGTGAGAGAGAAAGGAAGGTAAAGGTGTCAAGCCATGCATTCCATGTGTCCAAAGTGAAAACATCTTGTACATGCAAAATTAGGTCAACCATCATTTCTTAATGCCAAGAGGACCATCGGATGTCAACCCCAGAAGGACCATCATTTGTCAACAATAGGCGGTCCCATTGGGTCGTGCCATCACTTGGCCACCAAAGCAAAACCCTAGGTTTCCATTGGTTGTGTACATCACTTGGAGAACCATCGACCTATGTGGTGTCTTAAAGCAAACCATAAACCATAAATCCACTCAAGAAAACCATCAAATCCCACCACCTTAAGGTGGACCATTGAATTCCAACATCCAAAGGGAAAACCATCGAGTTAGGACATCTAGGTGAGGAAACCCTTATCTCAACACAAGGTTAGATGTCACCACTAAACCAAAGGCACAACAAGGAGTCCCAAGGTACAACTACATCAAACATGATATGAAAAATCATGAGACAGAACAAGAATGTGAAAAATTACAAGAAAAACCCTATATATGGAGAAAATTGCATTAAAAGCCCAAAACAAGCATAGAAATGCATAACTTACTCAAACAACGTTCAAATAAGACCAAACTTGAAACTTAACTTTGTCACATGATATAAAATCACATATTAGGGTTTTATTAAGGTTTTAAGAATCCGATTATGCTAAGAAAACATGTTAAACCATAAAGAAAGGTTAGGGGTCTTACACATGAGGCCCGGGTTGTTAGTGCAGGCTGATTTAGATACATAACCCTGACCCAGAGTGTAGGTTATGTGACCTAGGTACCTTAGTGAAGGTCATGAGACACAAGTACCAGATTATAGGTGTCTAGAGTTAGATAATTAAGAAAGACAAAAACTAAGCTAAAGAAAGAAGATACATTTATGATGTAGGTTTTATACAAAGTTTAATGTTAGTTCCATGTGTATCTTGTTTAATAAGTTTTTGTAGTATATCATTACTTAAACAATGAATATGCCATAATACTCATGCCACTTACTCTAACAACCATTTATCCAATTCATGGCTGGGGGCGAGATGTCCATAAGTGAGGAGCGGGAGCAAAAGTAGCACCCAGAGACTTGGAGCATAAAGATAGAACACGATAAGGTCTGGTGGGGTGCCAACTATAACATACTCCTTATATTTAGAAATTTAGATATATTTTTAAATGATTAGAAATTCATACTAAAGACTATATATCAAAATGTTAAGTTAGTTTTCCATGTTATAGATGTTGGTATGCATGCCCATAGAGCCAATCATATATTGATTGTGATGGGCATTGTATACTTTTGATAATGATAAAGGTAATTCCGTCTATTATGTTTGAAGATGATGACACAAATATAATAGATGTCTAAAGAATGATGTTACTTGATGACATATGTCTTCATGTCGAGGACTTAAACAATGAGATCATATGTATGGTAAGAGTACATACATTCTTGTTATGTCCCTAGCTAGATATTATTGTGGAAGAAAAATAGATGACATGTAATACATACGACTAGAGTGTGTGTTGACTAATGACAAAGTCTCATTAGTAATGATATGTGATACCAAGTCATGCACATAGGTATATGTTAGAGAACATTGTACTGGACATACCCACCTTCAGAGCGATACATGGAAACTATTGTATGGTAGTTAGAATAAATCTTATAATGATAGTGGTAATTTTGATTCTTAGACCTAAAATCACTACACTCATCACACGTCGTTTGATGTACTTAGAAACCATCCACTGTGAACTTGAATAATGGTTACCATAAAGGTGATACTTGGGTACATTGAGACACATGAATATTTAGTATGAGTGATGTAGTTGGGATTTGTCCTTCCTACATGAGATTGATAACCACACCACTTTATAAGAAAGACCGAGAAATGTATGACCATACTCACATAAATCAATATGTGCTATTTGAGCTCACATGTATCACAAATAGTCTGTTCTAGTTCAAGGAACATGGATTGAGCATTGAAGAGGATGACGATTCTATGCCTTGAGTTCAGTCTACATTTCAGAGACAAAGGAACTATATGGTCGTGATAACACTAATCATAGATTTTAGGTTGAAGTTGTTCTCCAACTTTTTAATTACTTGGGTAGGAATGATTTGTTGCTAGATACCCCTCATTGCTTGTGATGTCATAAATTAGTTATGGACATTCACTACCAATGCAAATTGGGACCTATAGGGTCACACACATAGGATGCACCTGGAATAGGAGTTTATTCGTGAATAATGTTTAAATTGATTACTAAAGTATTTAGGTATTCAATTTAAACAACTGAGGTTGAAAATTGGCTGATTGGATTGTGATTGACCACTTCAAGTGTTGAATCGTCCGATTCAAGTGTCAAGTAAATTTAAACAACATTGGCTGAATATTACCTAAACTAGAAGAAAGAAATGACCATTTCACATGTGAAATGACAATTTAAGGATATGATACAACAATTTCAAAAGTTAAACCATCATTTCATGATATGAATGACCATTTCAAAAGTGAAATGATTGGTTCATCATCTAAATTACCCAGTTTTAGTGATTAATTCGACTGGATCAAGGATTGATGTTGATGTCATGATTGTGCATTAGTCGAATATTGAATACCAATGTGTTTGAAAATAGGAAAGCATATGAGATGACCGGTTCAAGGGTTGAACCAACCGGTTCAACTGTGAACAACTGACAAATCGTTCACAACTTCTAAAAATTCATGAAATTCTATCTCTTCAACTCCCAGATGGACTGGAAACCCTGACCGTGGCCCTCCTATAAATACAAGGGTACTGGGGGATTTCTAGACACAACAATAAGCTTTGACAATTGTTGTCCGCTCTAGTTGTGATAACCAAGAGAGCCATAGCAATTACTACCCTTAAAAGGGAGGGACAACAAGGGAGAGACAATTGGGAGAGAAAATCAACTCTAGTAGTTTGACGTTTGAAGGGACAACTCCTTCTCGTTGGCTCTAGTAGCGTAGTGTGGAGTTTCCTCTGGTCATTTTGGACTACGATAGAAGATAGGAGGCTATTGACATCTTCTAGGAGGACAACAACCACCTCCGTCTTTGGTGGTGCTGCCCCGACAGTTGTCCGTGTGAAACTTGCAAAAGAAGCACACAACTGTAAGTGTTGTCACTAGACTTGCTCCAAGATTAGGTATATCTCTTTGTACCTTCCTTACTAGATACATCATTGTTGACAAGATATTACTTATTAGGGAATCATGCATTAAACATTTTGTTTCTGCTACCTTATCTGATGCCCCGATTGCTCAACAATGGTATCAGAGCTAGGCCAATTTATGATGTATCTGGATTTAAATTGTTGTTGTTTGATTTATTTTATTGCGTATGGTGCGAATGTTTAAAATGATTGATGCGCATATCCAATTAATACCACAAATATAAATAAGAATATATACATATACATATATATATATATATATATATATATATATATATATATATATATATATATATATATATATATATATATATATATATATATATATATATGCAATCCATACACGTCACCCTAAAGTGTTTTGATGGTGGATGTGAGCATGGTTGTGGCCAAAACCCCTATGGATTGTGTGCTTGGTTGTTTGGTTTATTTCTTGTTGTTACTCAGTTTGCATACTGAGCCTCTCTCATCCCTTCTAAATGTAGTTTAATGCTCCTCTTCCTATTTTCCCTCAAATGTAACTTGAGGTTTCCCTTTCTACAGTGTAATATGAAATAGGATAGTTTTAATTTATGTTTCTTCATGAGGAGAATTCTACACTAGATGAACTGACTGGCTCAAAATGTTAAACTGATCGACTGGAGGATCGAGGAGTCTAGATGAAAAGAGGAACCGATCGACTGGTGGATCAATGATCTCCTGGAGGAGTTCAAATGTTGCTTGAACATGAGAACCAGAAAGTCATTTCAAGAAACCAAATGACTAACTAGGAGGCCAACTGATCGACTCAAGAGTTGAACCAATTAAATCAGACTAGTTCCAACACAAATCTTCATCAACAATAGGTTGCTACATATGATGCAGACCTTAGGTAGTAGTAGTTCCTAGTGGCTCTAAGAAATTATAGTAGAATGGCAATAACCATCGCTTGTGCATTTTAATTACATGTTTTCATAGTGGTTATAACATGTACATAATAGATACTATAAGTATGAGGTAATTGATATGTATATGCATTTATAGAAAATCCCTCAATACAATATTAAGTCTTAGATGCTTTCCATAAGCAACACACATGAAAAACTTGATCAACTAAGTGTAGGTTATGCCAAAGAGTGGTGTACTATCCATCTTGTAGAAGTGTGATGGTAGATATGTAGATATGTAAAAGCAGGGTGCATATTCTATAATTTTGTCTTTTGGGTCAGGCTTATCTAGGTGATCTTAATGAGATTAAGTACCTCGAAGTATACATATGGATTGTGACAAAGAGTTGTACACACCATCTTTCTAAGAACTGCATGAGATACAATTGGCTAAATTTGTCTACCTAAATAGTCAAGTTGTGGGTGATCATCCAAAGCTGACTCCTGATTTCATGAACAATGGATCTTGAATCACTAGAAAGTTAAACGTTGCAATCTTCCAAATTGGTGGTGAGGGAAATCAATTTGAACAAAATAGTGGGAGAAATAATTAATTAAAGACCTAGTTAATATTGTCTATGTTTTGAAATCTAATTAATCAAAAGTGTTTTGATAATTTGCAAATTTCTTTTGTAGAAACAAATATCAAACAAACTGTCATCATGATACAGTTCTCAAGAAGAACAAACTAAATGAGACAAACTTCCATGATTGGTTCTAGACTTTGAGAAGGATTCTCAATGATGAGCATAAGCTCTATGTCCTAGATACACAAATGGAAGAGGAACCTGCTCTAGATATGCCTAGAGCTGAGGTGGATGCTTATTGGAAGCATGCCAATGATGCCTTAGAAATTAAGCACCTTATGTTATGCTATATGAAATATGAGTTGCATTAGCAGCATGAAGAGATGGGAATTCTTGAGATGGTCACACATATTAAGAATATGAACCATGATCATACAAAGCAAGGAATGTACAATGTATCAAAGGATCTCTTTGAGTGCAAGATGACAGAAGGATATCTAGTAGAGCCCCTTGTGCTCAATATGATTGGGCATGTGGAACATCTAGAAAGACTAGGATTCCCTTTGAGGCAAGAGTTGGCGAAGAATATGATTCTAAAATCATTGCCTAAATCATATAGCCAGTTTATTGAGTGTTATTACTTGAGTAACCTGGCCAAACCACTGATTGCTTGGCAAGTTGATAAATGCTGAAGCAAGAATGAAGAAGGATACACTTATGATGATGATCAACATAGTGAGGTTAGATGACAAAGGAAAGGCCAATAAGAGTTGTGAGGCTATGCTGAAGTCCAAGTCTTGTGCACTCAAAATGAGGATAAAGGGTAAGTGCAAAAGAAATATGTCCTTTTCACTTAAAGAAACTAAGGAAGAAGAAGAAGAATAAGGAGATAGAGATCTTCACTTCAGGGCCCAAGAATAAGTAAGATAGAACTCTGTGGAGCAAGGGTTTCTGCCACTATAGTTGGAATCTATCATTAAACTTCTTGGACATGTAATAGAATTAATGAATTTCTATTATGTATCTACCATCGATGAAAACATCGTGAATCTTGTATTGACAAGAATATTATGAATAAATTAATGTTTCATTTTAAAATTATGAGATCTTATATGGAAATGCCCTATGTCTGATAATCTGTACTCGATAGTTGTAGAGACATACTGAATGACTTGATGACTTAAAAAATAAATACCTATAGCATTGTCATCTAGAGCGCGTAAATAATAAATGCATTTTTTAGAATCCATAATGATGGTTATCTATACTATTTTGGTTATTGAACCAATAGAGACATGAAAGTCTTATTTATTGGGAAACATGACAAAATCATCTTCACTAGATGTAGTGGGAGAGTGAGTATTCTATTAGGGCTCATACATACTGATGTATATAGACCTTTTAGAATAAATTCTAAAGGTGGTTATTTGTACCTCATTATATTTTTAATGTTTGTAAAAAATATGGTAGGTTGTATTTTATGAAATACAAGTTTAAATGTCTTGAAGTGATCATGGATATAATGAATTAAGTACATAACCCACTTGGTATAAGTATTAAAAACTTTGATATGATCGATGTGGAAATAATTTGAACCAAGAGTTTGAGGGGCTTCTAGGAGATTATCACAACATATCATATGAGCTCCATTGAAACATAATGAATTATCAGAAAGGACTCACATCCTATTAATCATGGTGTGATCATCAATAAATCTAGCTGATCTTTCAATATCCTCTTTGAGCCACATGCTATACACTAAACAATGTACCATCTAAAGTGGTTCAAAAGACACCATATGAGATACGACATGTGAGGTGTCCCTATATGTCTTTTATAAAGGATAAGGATTGAAAGCTTGAGTAAGAAAATAGCTTCTTGAAAAGCTTTGTCCACAAATCACATAAATGTTATTTTGTTGAATACTATTTTTATATTCCAATGTGACAATAAAAATGTTTGCTACTAGGATAGTTGAATTCCTAAAGAGGAATTTAATTCCAAAAGAATCCATGGGATTAAAATAGAACTCTAAAAGTTTGAGGAAAAAATGAAAACATTTAACCTAAATAGGTACAATAGGAACAAGGATAATCACAAATTGTTGTGGAATCTCAAGTTCCTAATGTAACATATTACCTCATAGATCTAGTGGAACACACTTTGAGTTTGAAAGATTATGATATGTTAAAACTCAAGGAGATGGTGATTTGGTCATAGATGATGACTCAACAACCTACCTAGAAGCTACTGAGGGACCAGAGTTTGAGAAATGGCTTGAGGCCATGAGATTCAAAATGGAGTCCATATAAACCAACAAGGTATGGCATTCACATTTGGATCTCCCAATGTATGCAATGTTATGCACTCAACTCATTATCTCATATGTATTGGACATGGTGAGAGGATATGTACTCATCCTGTTGTTTGCTATGTATTGGACATGACTAGAGGATATCTTTCACTTCCAAGAGAAAGTCACTAGACTACCATAAAGAACATCCTTAAGTACTTGAGAATCACTAAAATGATTAATTTATTGGTTATGATAATAAGGAAGAGTTGGTTGTAAAGGGTTACACCGATGCGAGCTTCCAAAATTGACAAATAAAATTAATGACCACAATCTAAATTTGTATTTGACCTTAAAATGAGAATTGCAAGCTGGAACAGTTTGGAGCCAGGGACACTTGTTTAATTCTATAATAGAAATCCGAGTATCTTGGTGTTATGAACACATAAATGATACTATATGGATCAAGAAGTTCATGTGGTCAGACTTATGAGAGATTCCAACCATTGATGACACATTAGAAATGTTGTGACAATAATGGAACTACTGGTTAGTCAAATTAACTTAAATAGCACACTACAACACTTCCATCTCATACAAGAAATTGTACAACAAGGAGATGTGAAACTTGCAAAATATTGACCAGAAAAAAATGTTGCTAACCCACTATACAAGTACTTGCATAGCAGAAACATGATGGACATGTTAAAATCACTTGAAATAAGATTCGTGGGTGATTGGTTCTAAGTGCAAGTGGGAGTCTGTTGCTATCTATGCCTATAGTGCCAATCATATGATGATTGTGATGATATATCATATACTTGATTTGATAATGACAAAGGTAAATCCATCTTTTATGTTTGTCTCAATCATGAGATGATGACATAGATATAATATATGTCTAAAAAATGATGTTATTTGATGACACATGTCTTCAGGTTGAGGACCTGAACAATGAGATCATTTGTATGATAAGAGTACATGCATTCTTGTTATGTCTCTAGTCTGATATTACTATGGAAGAAAAATAGAAGACAATAATACATAAGACTAGAGTGTGTTTTGACTGATGATAGACTGTCATTGGTCATGATATGTGATATCAAGTCAAGGACACATGTACGTGCTAGAGAATAATGTACCCAAAAAACCCACCTTGAGAGTGATACATGGAAACCATTGCATAGTATTCAAAATCAACTCTCATATTGATAGTGGTGATTGTGGTTCTTAGACCTAAAATCACTACACTCATCACATGTTATTCTATGTACTTAGACACCATCCAACTTGACCTTGAATAAGGGTTGCCATAAAGGTGATGCTCCAATACATTGAGACACATGGGGATTGAGTGTGAGTGATGTCGTTGGGATTTGTCCCTCCTATAGAAGATTGATATCCATGCCACTTGATAGGCGAGATTGAGAAATATATGGCCATACTCATGTGACTCAATATGTGATATGTGAATTGACATGCATCTCAGATAGTCTACTCTAGTTCACAGAACATGGATTGAACATTTAAGAGGATGACGATTCCATGCCTTGAGTTCAATTCAAATATTAGAGACAAAGGAACTATACGATCATGGTAACACTAATCATGGATTTTAGGTTGAAGTTGTGCTCTAACTTTCCAATTACTTGGGTAGCAATGATGTGTTACTAGATACTGCTCATTGTTTGTGAAGTCATAAATTAGTTATGGACATTAATTGCCAACCTAAATTGGGACCTATAGGGTCACATGCATATGATGAACTTGGAATAGGAGTTTATTTATGAATGATATTTAACTTGATTACTCAAGTATTTAGGATTTCAATTTAAACATCTGAGGTTGAAAATTGACTGACAGGACTGTGAACCGACCAATTCAAGTGTTAAATCGATCAATTCAAGTGCTAGGTCAATTCAAACAATAGTGGTTGAATATTACCTAAGCTAGAATAATGAAACGACCACCTCACAAGTGAAACAACACCATTTAAAAAGTGAAATGACAATTTCAAAGGTGAAACGACTGGTTCATCATATAGATTGCCTGATTCAATGATCAATTCGATTGGATCAATGATTGCTGCTGATATCTTGATTGTACATTAGTCAAATATTGAATGACAGTATGTTTGAATATAGGAAAACACATGAGCTGACCTGTTCAAGGGTTGAACTGACCGATTCAACTGTGAACTGACCAGTTTACCATTCACAACTTCTATAAATAGAGGGGTATTGAGGGCTTCCCAGACAACAATGATCTGTGACAATTTTTATCCTCTTTGGTTGTGGTAACCAAGAGAGCCCGATCAAGTCCTACCCATAAAAGGGAGGGACAACAAGGGAGAGATCAATTGTAAGAGAAAATCAACTCTAGGAGGTTGACATTCAAAGGGACAACTCCTTCCTGTTGGCTCTGTTAGCACAACATGGATCCACTTGGAATATGATAGAGGAGAGGAGGCTGTTTCCACCCGCTAGGAGGACAACAAACACCTCCGTATGTGGTGGTTCCACCCAAAAGTTGTCCGTGTGCAACTTGCAAAAGAAGCACACCGTCATAAGAGTTGTCATTGGACTTGCTCCAGAGTTAGGTTTATCTCTTGCTACCTTCCCTCCTAAGTCACATGAACTTCATTCACCCTATTTTGAGTCTAGGGTAGTCCTTGAGTTAGGGATGTGAAGGGTGGAGGTGTCTAGGATAGCATCTGCCATGGGTCTGACCAAAGTCTCCGAGCCACTTAGCTTGGCAATCATGAGGCTACCTTTATGGCAGTATAAGTCTACCTGGACGATACCCAAAGTGTCCCCTATTCTTGGGCGTACCTTAATTTAGGAACCTTCTCATCTATAGATTTTTCCCCTCATCCCTTCTGTAGGAAAATTGCCCTCTCATCCATGTTTTAAAATATTTTTTTTCTTTCTTTCCTCTTACATTTGTTATAAGGTTAGGAAGGAGTCTCTCTATTTAGAAAGTCATAAGGATCGAATGATAAGGATTTTAGGATATCCTCCATAAATCATAACATTAAGAACATTAACGATTGATAAAGGAGAATAATGAAATATCATGTGATGATAAAAATGATAATGATGAGAATAATTGTTGAGTAATAAATTTAATATGTCCTAATTAATTTCAGGATGCCTCCTAAGACTCGCAACTCAAAGGCCTTAGAGGAATCATCCTCTAAGAAGAGAAAAGTTCCTGAAACCTCTGAAGTACTTGATCCCGATGCCACGGCCAAGGAAAGGTGGGAAGAATAGAAGAAAATCCTATTAGACTTTATGGAAACCCTTGCCACAAAAGGAACCCCTGAACCTAGCTCCTCTAGGAAGAAGGAAGTGACGGTAATAGACTTCATTAAGCTTAACCTTGAATCCTTTTGGGGGGAAGATCAGCCTGAGGTCCTGGACAAGGCTGAGGCCTGGATTTTATCCATAGAGAATGGTTTTCGTACCCTACAAATACCCAATGATAAGAAGGTCAAGTTCGCCACCCATATGATTAAGGGAGGAGCAAAAATCTGGTGGGAGAATTACAGCGGGAATAGGGGTGAGGAAATAGACAACATGGGGTGGGAAGCCTTCAAAAACCTCTTCACGGATCATTTTATGCCCATAGCTGAGAGGAAGAGGAAGGAGAAGATGTACATGGAGTTAAGGTAGGGTAGTCTTTCAGGAGCTGATTATACTCGAAAGTTTAGGCTTCTGGAGCGTTATGCACCCATCAGGACTGAAGAGTGCCTGACTGAGCACTATGTTGACTGCCTTTCTTCCCACCTAAAAACCCTAGTCATAGCCTCTCATCCCAGAAGCATAGATGAAGCCCTATACATGGCCCTCAAGTAGGAGAGGGAGCAGGGCATGCAGAAACCTCCCAGCATGGGGTACTTAGGGTTGACCACGACTGAAGAGGATAAGTCTAGGAAGTTCAATCCTGGCCATAACAATAAGGGATCAGGGAAACGAGGAGGTTCAGGAAAGGGAGGACAGAAAAGCCACCAGAACCAGCCAAGGATGAATCATCCCAAGTGCAAGACTTGTGGGCATTTCCATGGTGGGGGTATGCCACCACACCAAGCCAGTCTACTAAACTGTAAGAATGAGGGTCATTTCGTTGCCAAGTGCCCCACTCCCTCCATCTTTGGCAATCCTGTGGTGGGTGCTCCGCAACCTCAGGGACATCACAATGGCAGGGTATTTGCAATAAATGCAGAAGAGGCCAAGGCAAATCCAAACCAGCTCTGTGAAGGTAACCAAATTTCTTTATAATTCAATATCTTGTTCAAGCCTACAATTATTCATAATTTGATTACCTTGTGTAGGCACTGTATTATTAAATGGTCATCTTGTTAAGGCTTTATTTGACTCTGGATCTACAAATATGTTTATTTCTCGAACTTTGGCATCTATATTACATCTGCATATAAGGGACTTGGGATATATTCTAGATGTGTCTACTCCTAGCGGCAAAATACTCACAACTCTATAGAAACTGATGAACTCTCTCTTAAATATGAAAATCATGATATGCCCTTTGAATTTATTCTCTTAACTATGGATGAATTTGATGTCATACTTGGTATGGACTGGCTTTACACATACCATGCTCACATTGATTGTAGAAACAAGATGGTAGTCCTCTCTCAACCTCATTCTTATCCTGTGAAAATCCCTAGGGGAAGCAGATTCTGTAATAATATTATAATCTCCTCTCTTAAAGCTAAAAAGCTCATTTCTCAAGGATGTAAAGTCTTCCTTGCATTAGTCTCAGAGACCAGTCCTAGTAGCGGGCCTGTAGAAAGTCTGGAGGTGGTACGTGACTTCCCTGACGTTTTTCTAGAGGAGCTTGTTGGGCTGCCTCCAAATAGAGACATTGAGTTCTCCATAGATCTTCTTCCTGGAACCACTCTGATTTCTAGGGCACCATATAGGATGGCTCCTACTGAGCTTATGGATTTGAAGAAACAGCTGCAAGAACTTCTTGACAAAGGTTTCATTCGTCCTAGTGTTTCCCCCTGGGGTGCTCCTATTCTCTTTGTTAAAAAGAAAGATGGTTCTATGCGTATGTGTATTGATTACCGCATGTTGAACCAAGCTACTATTAAAAACAAGTATCCTCTCTCTCATATTGATGACCTCTTTGATCAGCTTCATACTGCTAAAGTTTTTTCAAAGATTGATCTTCGTTCTGGCTACCATCAACTTAAAATCAAGGATTCTGATATTTCTAAAACTTCCTTTCGAACTCGTTATGGGCATTATGAATTTCTAGTGATGCCATTCGGGTTGACCAATGCACCGGGTGTGTTTATGAATCTGATGAACAAAGTCTTCCAACCCTATCTTGATGAGTTTGTGGTCATCTTCATTGATGATATCTTGATCTATTCTGATTCTATGGAAAACCACCAGGAACACTTGCGAGCAGTTCTGTACATTCTTCGAACCCAAAAGTTCTATGGCAAGATTTCTAAATGTGAATTCTGGATTGACAAAGTCATGTTTCTTGGGCATGTCATTTCTGGAGGTAGTATATCTGTTGATCCCGCCATAGTATCTACTGTACATGATTGGCAACCTCCTCATAATCCTTCTAAAATTCGAAGTTTCTTGGGTCTAGCCAGATACTATCGTCGTTTTATTCCAAATTTATCCAAAGTGGCACTTCCTCTAACTAAGCTTACCCGAAAAGACGAGCATTTCAGCTGGTCAGCTGCCTGTGAGTCCAGTTTTCAATAGTTGAAGTAGAAGTTGATGTTAGCTCCTGTTCTTATTCTACCCTCTGGCAATGAAGGGTTTGTGATATTCATTGATGCTTCGAGGAATGGGTTAGGATGTGTCTTGCAGCAGAATGGTAAAGTAGTTGCCTTTGTGTCTAGACAACTAAAACCTAATGAACTTAATTATCCTACACATGATTTGGAATTAGCTGCAATTATCCATGCTCTCAAAATTTGGAGACATTACTTGTACGGGGAAACATTCGACATCTTCACCAATCAAAAAATCCTAAAGTACATCTTGACTCAGAAGGACCTGAATCTGCGTCAACGCCGATGGATTGAATACCTAAAGGAATATGATTTCACTATTGCCTATCATCTGGGTAAGGCAAATGTAGTCGCTGATGCTCTTAGAAGGAAAAGGGCAGTGTGTGCATCTCTTTCTGTTCCTGAATGGAGGAATATGGAGGATCTAGTGGGATGGAAGCCGCAGTTTCTGCCTGATCGGTTGCATGTTAGCAATATCTCCATCACATCCAACCTACATTTCGAACTTCTTGAGACACAGAAGGCTAGTCCTAATCTTGCAGAGCTCTCTTCTCTCCTGTCGAAGCCACAAACACATCTGTCTATGGGCCTTGATGGTGGTCTTCGTTACTACAATCATATGTGGGTTCCTGAGCAGTCAACTGTAAAGACAACAATTCTTAGTGAGCCACATGGGTCCAAGTACACAGTCCATTTGGGCACAACAAAGATGTACAAAGACCTACAACGTCAGTTCTGGTGGAGGGGCATGAAGCAGATATTGCCAATTTTGTGTCCAAGTGTCTGACATGCCAAAGGATCAAGGCCGAACATCAGAGACCAGGAGTTCTACTACAACCCCTTGAGATCCCAGAATGGAAATGGGAACACATCACCATGGATTTTGTGGTGGGATTACCCACGACCAGGAAGGGATACGATGTTGCATGGGTCATAGTGGATCGTCTCACCAAGTCAGCTCATTTCCTCCATGTGAAGACTACTGCGAAAGTTTTTGAGTTGGATGACCTCTACATACGGGAGATAGTACGTCTGCATGGAGTCCCAACATCTATTGTCTAGGACAGGGACCCAAAGTTCACATCGAAGCTGTGGAAGTAGGTTCAAGAGGAATTGTGCACCAGGTTGAACTTCAGTACAACCTACCATCTGCAAACAGACGGGCAGTCAGAGCGTACAATACAAATTCTGGAGGATCTTCTACGAGCTTGTGTTATCAATTGGGAAGGCTCGTGGGACTACTACTTGCCTTTAGCTGAGTTTTCCTATAATAATAACTATCAGGCAAGCATAGGGATGCCTCCCTATGAAGCTCTTTATGGCCAACCATGCAGATCACCATTACACTGGGACGACGTCAGAGAACATACCCTGATGAAATTTGAGGAGATGTAGTTTTATACTGATAAGGTTGCTCTAATCAGGAAGAGGATGAAGTGGGCATATGATAGGCAGAAGTCCTATGTAGATGCTCACCGACAGGAACATCAGTTCAAGGAAGGTGACCATGTTTTTATGAAGATTTGACCAATTCGAGCTTTGGCCAAGAACAAAGGAAAGCTCAATCCTCGTTATGTTGGACCCTTTGATATTTTGGAAAGGGTTGGTGAATGTGCCTATCATCTCACTTTGCCACCTCAATATAGTGCCATGCATAATGTGTTTCACGTATCTAATATGAAGCCATATGTCAAGGACCCCAATCACATTCTGAATCATGAGCCTCTCGAATTGAAGGATGATCTATCATATGCTGAGTCCCCAATCATAATTCTCGACTTCAAGTCAAAGGAGCTTCGTAATAATCGTCATATTGAAATGGTGAAAGTTCTCTGGAGTCACCATGATCAAACTGATGCCACATGGGAGCTCAAGTCAGAGGTCGAGCAGAAATATCCACATCTTTTTCAGGCTGCTTGAATTTTGGGGACAAAATTCTTAAAAGGAGGGGAGAATGTGACAGAGTGAGTTTTTCTGTATATATTATTTATTTTCTCTCTCCTACAATTTTAATTATTCCAAATATGCCCTCAAACTTTTCCCTCACTATATTGATTATCAAATTGATTTAAGACCATTCATAATATCACATAAAGTCAATAATACAAGCTTTACGACTTTAATCAATTGACATAGTTAACAATCAAAATTTAACTCCACTTTTGTAACATAGCTACATCTTGGCTTGATAAAGCTACTCCTAAAATATCATTATAATTGGACATACCAATAAGGAGTTATTCACAATTGAAATTTATGTCTATTTATTAATCCCTATGACCTAAGTTTCCATTTCCAATTGATATTAATGTGTCACACAACCCGTTCTGTTGGCTTTTGGGTGCGGTTCAATTAAAGGGGGAAATCCCCACCATCTGATCGGTCGATCATAGAATGCGCAAGATCTGACGACTGTTAAGTCGTCTCTAACCTCTGAAAGACCCGGTCCCCGCCTGTAGCTGAACAATGATTCCTCCAACGCCCCTCGCGCTCAAATCTCGCCTCCTCTTCGCAAGATTTTTGGAGGACGACTTCCTCTCACCCGAGTGATCCCAACGGTGGTGACCAAGTCACCTAACTCCCTCGGATTAGGGAGAATGATCCCCCACTTTTCTACCCTTCTCACTGGTGGCGGTGCACAAATTAGGGCTTAGCTCTCTACTTCACCTCGTGCCTATATAAAGCTCCTGCAAGCTTCACCGACCTCCCTTTTATCATTCCCGACTCTCAATTTGGACGAAGAATGTCGCCGCCTCCCCGACGTCAAGCACCTCTATCTCGCCTGACCTTGACTTCCCCCTCACTCCGGTGGCACCCTCCATCCAATTGAGCGCCGCTACACCATTAGGGGACCTCGGTGAGACGATCGGTTCCCTCAGTTGGAACGGCGGATGCCCTAATCCTTGGGTCAACAAGCCGCCGCAACTGAGCTCAAAAGCTCCATCGCCAGCTAGCCCAGGGACACGTCGAGCCACAGGGAGTATCTGCTGAGCTTCACGAACATCGCGCGAAGTTTCTTAACCCCTCAATCCAGCCTGAGGGAAGGTAAGGCTCCAAATCCACTTTTCTGTTCTTTGCACCTGCAAGAAATTGTTCTCAACCTCTACACCACCTCCGATCGAGCTGCTGAGCTCACCGAACTCGGGGGAACCTCGCGAAGAGGATCCGTCCATCCTCACACTCCCAGACACCCCCTAGCCAGCCTGAGCTACCTTCACTTTCCTTCTTTTCCGTTGCCCGACCATCACTGCTACCATAGCGCACAAGGAAAACAATCGAAGATGCGGGGTTACTAATCTGCCCATGGCCAGTCACAATGCTATGCAAACCCCCAAAGGGCATTTACGTCTTTTACCCCAACCTTGACCCGGTTGACCGAGGCTGGCTCACGGGTTAAGGAGAGGATCCACGTAGCCAGATCCCTCTTCTGATCCGCGAGACCAACCACCTTTTTCCTTTTTATTTTGTTCGTTTATTTCCTTAGAAATTACCTGATTGGTGAGATCTTAGAGAAACCCTAGAAAATGATAGGAATATTGAAATATATCGAACCTACATGTCATTTTCATCAAAAAAATGCAATCTATTTAAATAAAATATTTTTAGGTCCTAGATCCGATTCCTTCTCTGAAGATATGTCCTACATGCCTAATGACCTCTTAATATTTATACATATTGTATGATAATGGTCATGATTGATTTTATATCCACTTTGGGGACTGCCAAAACCCTAATTGAGGTCCTGATCACCATGATATTCGAAACCCTAATCTATGAAGGATATCAGATTAAATTGTTGAGAAAAACCCTAATTTCTAGTTTTTCTCACCTTATTATGAATGCTATATACAATTTATGTAAAACCCTAATAATTTAAATGTCCTTGAATAGCCTTGACGAACCTAACCTCAGAACCAAACTCTGAATCATATGTATCCTAAAGTGATATCCCAAATAACCAAAACCCCTCCAGTAGGTGGGGCCCACATGGGCATGGCATGCCAGTCTTGAGCTTTATGGTCCAGGAATGTAGGAAAGGGCTGTCCATGGTTGACGTAGCCACCCTTGCCTGGTATTATGTGATCGGGAGCTGGGTGTTCATGGGCCATTGCGGGTCTGCACTGAAATGGGGAAGAGATTATGAGGCCTTATAGTTGAGCCTTGACGAGGATGTCAAGAGTCTAAGTGGGGGAGATTGTAACATCCCAGGATTTGAGGCCTTTGATAACATGATCTTAAAAGGAATGATTGGACTACCCATATCACCAAGGTGCACCTCCTTTTCTGGGAGCCCATCACTAAAGAACTCCATAGTTAAGCGTGCTTGACTTGGAGTAGTACTAGGATGGGTGACCAATTGGGAAGTTGATCCTGGCTTGCGCATGAGTGAGGACAAAGCGCACAGTTAAGGCTAGTGGTGGTCTGTGGGGCCAGTCGTCATTCCTAAAACTCTACTAGAGCCTTGGGAAGTGGGCATGGCCGTTACATCATTATTGATAAGATCTTGCTGATTAGGGAATCATGCATTAAATTTTTTGTTTCTACTGCCTTATTTGACACAACAATTTCCCAAAAGAGCTATTATGTTCCTTCTATAAGAACAATTATGAGAATATTTAAAATTTTATTTTTTGATATTGATTATATTGTTGTTTTGAAAGCAAGTTTGACATAGATAAGTGAGTAGATCATGTACACTAAGTAGAATTTTAGGGTTGAGGGTTCACATTACTTGTTTATGTATTTATGATTGCTCAATCATAGTCCAATTATGAAATTACTTAGTTTATGATCATGACAATCATGAACATGCTATGAGTTGACGTTTATCCTTTCAATTGGGATATGCTATGCATATCTACCGTGATAATTAATTGTATTATCATGATAACACATTATGTATCACTTCGATGTTAATGGATCAAGAAATCAAGATAACCGTGTTCAATCAATTTAGAAACATGCAACATTAATATATTCCTCCCAATCATGTTATGTGAGCCTTAACTAGCCTTATATGAGCCTTGATCAACCTTATGTGAGCCTTAATTGGCCTTAGGAGCTCTTTGGGATCATTGTGTGAGCCTTAATTGACCTTATGTGAGCCTTAATTGGCCTCATGTGAGCCTTAACCGACCTTGTATGAGCCTTAACAAGCCTTATTTGCCCAATGAGCACTATGGGTGCATTCAAGAGAGTGACTATATCAACTCAAGTAAAATCTAGTCAAATATGAAATCATGTCAAGTTAATCATGTTCTCATGTAGTTGTGTTAACCATGAGTAGGTCATATCCTAAGTGTGCTAATGAGACTTGAAGATGTTATTAGAGAGTTATCATACATATAACAAGTCAAATCCTAAGACGGGTGACGTGTATTTTACTACACGCTAAAAACGCAAGTATACGCGTCGAGTAGTACAGGCCTTTGTGAGGCCCGAGTCGAACACAGGGATACTCAGAATTGTCGGAGACTCCTACTAACTATTTGCGATCAGCTAAGCCGAATAACAAATTGGGGTTTGTTGTCAAAATTAAAAGAAAATAAAAATAAAACAAAGCAAACAATCGATTAAAGGTTAATTTAATCAATTAAAAAATGAATCTTTAGGATTGCGGTTTCACCGCGGGTATTCATTGTATTAGATTTTATATAATGCCTCACTCTTCTCTCTCTATCCGGGTAGTGGCCTGAAAACAGAATTGCCCACTGTCGTGGTACAATTCACTACTTAGGTTTAGGTTGGTTCCACCGTTGTAGTAACCTATCCCCTAAACTAAGTGCATTACGAACGATCTCTCAGTATCCACCATTAATTTTACACCACCTTGTTCAAGGGATTTATCGATTAATGTAGATTTCGTCTCTTTTCAGCCGTTAATTCTTCTTTCAAAGTGATTAAGGGCATTAGGTTATTATTATGGTGATCAAGCATAACAATAAATGGATAAAACGAAACTATACCACGGATTTAAGAGATAAAATATGAATTACTATTATAAAATTGTCATACAATGAATCCCCGGACTACTCCTGGTCCTAAAGACAAAGGGGATTAGCCCCGCATGGTCATCTCAATGAAAGACAGAGGAGTAGAGAAGAAAAACATGGGAAACATGGAGCAAACTCGTGTAACCCCTGATACAAAGGTGTTCCTGGAGATCCTCCTCGAGAAACGTGCGTTTTGCAGTCTTTCGGCAGTAAAATCGCCCGTCGGAGGTGCCCAGATCGCTCAGTTGAAGACCTTCGTCTCTCGTCTCCTATCTCTCTCTCTCCTTCTTGGATGTTGTGCAACACAAATTAGATCTCCCTTCGGGCCGTCCGTGCTCTTCTTAGGTCATAGGACCACTTTACGGCTCCGAAAAAGCTCAACCGTCAGATTAAAACGCTCCGTTTTAGTGCTGAAAATCGCCAGATCCCGACACTGTCGATTGTATCGACCCCAAGGTCGATGGTATCGACCATGGGACAGGTTATTCCTTCCAAGATCGCGTTTTGGGGTTGCTTTTTGATGAAATGTCGATACTATCGACCTGGGGGTCGATAGTATCGACTCCGGACAATGCAAAAGTGTCTGAAAAAGTGCCGAAACATGTGTATAAGTACGGAGATTATATAAAATCATATAAATATTATAAAAGAAGTATAATTTGATGCAAAAAGAGTTTAAGGGCCAACTATAGTGAATTATGCAAATATAATCAAGAAAATGACAAATACATGCATAAAACAGATATAAAATAAGCCTATAAAAGTGACTCAAAACCCATGCATCAAACTCCCCTAAGCTTAAACCTTGCTCGTCCTCGAGCAACAAAACTTTAGATCTGGTTGAGATAAGTCAGCAATAGGACATAAATACATGAAATGAATCTACATCATCCCCACTTTCTTTCCACAAACCGGCCCTCATTGACCACTGAACACTAACTGCCATCCAGGCGACCAAAGACCTATGTAAAAGATGTCCGTCCCCCAATCAATGAAACACTATCAATTAAAGCAGTTAATATGATAAACTCATTTGGTCCATACTTGATGCATCTTGTGATCTCCTATCTACGTTGCTCATTTCCTAACCACCATCTAAATGGAAGCAGATCTCCTGATATTAATGAATGAGGAGAATATCATGGGTGGCCTACCGATTAGAGCAACGGGTGGATGGGATAGGTGGTTGTGGAAGAGATGGAAGCACATAATAGTCAATCATGCAATACAAAAATTAATGACCTATCATGATGCAAAATGCAAGTGAAAATGTCCTAATGTTACATTTTTGGTGGAATGATGCATGCACTATCATTCCGACTCAAGGTGAGATGGAATATCTAAGAAAACTACACCATGTGCTTATTCTTCTTAGTATGTAAGTGAGAACATGTTCCTTTCTCCCTCTCATTCCTACTTACTTCTCAATTCTTTTTTTTTTTTCTTTTTTTTCTTCTCTTTTTTTTTCAATTTTTTTTTCAATTTTTTTTAAAGTCCTTATTTTCATAGATGACAATGAATTATATGCCAGGCTCACTTCTTGTTACATACTTGTGCATCTGAAGCATTCTATTTGGAGGGTATGGAACAAGTTCATCACCTTTAATGTTTTCAGAGTAACATAAGATACATGGTGTAAAATATGCTCAAAAGATGTAAATGCAACTACATAATGACAGTTATGCAACTACTATGACATGCACCAAAGGATAATGTGCATGTATAACTACTCTATCTTTTTTTTTCATTCTCATGCAAAAATGTGAAAATAGTTGTAATGCAAGACCTATCTACATGGTATGCAATCAAAGAGTGAAATACAGTAATGTGCTCTCATTTCTTATGGTGGAGTGTGAATGAAATTGCGGTGGATCAGATCACAAGACTAATTGACAGAACCTTTTGAAAATATCATATGTCCCTCTCTAAAGACCTATGTACAGGGTAACTGAAGGATTTCTCTCTTAAACTTTAGTCTAAGGTCACGTTAGCGTTTGGTCGGTTTGGGCTCAAACATCCTTGTCAATCACTTTTCCTTAGACAATAAAGATGGTCATTCATGTCCCCATGTCCTGAAGCTGACTCACCCAAGCACTTCCTCAGTTATGCAACTCAATTACTCACAAGAATAAGCTCTTTCAATATGCTCATATTTTCATGTGCACACAACCCAAGAGTAAAACTTGCAATTGAAACCATGCATTTATTGCTCCACAGATTACACTAGATAGATGTGGATCCTACAAAAGTGGTAAACCTAGAAATAAAAACAACTAATATCTCAAAAGTAAAATCAACATGAATAAGTAAGTAAAAACTAAGATAGAGGGTTGTTCCAACACCCCCCCTAAGCTTGAATATGACTATGGCCTCATAGTCAACATTCTCACTTCAGAGGTGGAACAACGGTACCATTCGCTTTGAAGTGTGGTGAAGAAGGATGGTCAGATGCTCAAGTAGACCAAGTGATGCTTGCTATCTCCCTCCTTTTTGTGGCCCATTTTTGTGTCTTAGTGGTTCTAAGATGTGACTTGCTTCATCCATCTTTCCTCTGCAAAAAACGGTTCGAAAAAATCTTGTTTTGATACCTTTTACGGCCTGTTTTATGTAGCTGTCCTGCAGGTGTCGATACCATCGACCAAGGTCGATGGTATCGACCCAGACTCAGCGATTTTGTTGAATCGACACATCTAAAAGCCTGGGAACTCAAAAGTGTCGATAGTATCGACTTTACTGGCACCAATTTTTTTGTAAATCTTCAGGAATCTCGATACTATCGACCCTAGGGTCGATGGTATCGACTTTTCTTCAGCGTTTACTTCTCCAAACTCGATACTATCGACATGGGTGTTGATAGTATCGACCTTAACATTCTGCACACTTCAAAACACGAGTTAGGGCACCATTTTTACAAAAATTATCAAAACCTAAGCAAAAACTAAGTACATAAACATAAAAGAACATAACCAAACATAAAATTGAACCTAAAGTTGGGTTGCCTCCCAACAAGCACCCTTGTTTAATGTCCTAGGCTTGACATAAAGATACCTTTAACCTGGGTTGTCAAGAGATGTCTCCAATGAGTCATGTGGCAATTTGAATTGAACTCGATCATGTCCAATCCCCAAGGTCAATGTACCTCTACCAATGGCAACGATGACATCAGCCGTAGCTTGGAACGGCCTTCCCAATAGCATCTCACAACTTTGGAGCTGTGGCATGTCCATGACAACAAAATCTACCGGGAAGATGAACCTGTCTACCTTGATGAGTACATCCTCGCACACTCCATATGGCCTTACAATGGACCCATCCGCCAATTCAATTGTCGCGGCCGACTTCTTGATTTCTTTTAACCCAAGTTTCTGAAATGTCGCCAGAGGCATGAGATTAATGTTGGTGCCCGAATCACACTGTGCTTGCGGAAAATGTTGCCGCCTATAGAACAAGGGATATAAAAACCTCCTGGGTCTTTTCTCTTCTTTGGCGAACTCCCGTGAATCATAGAACTCACCGTCTCATTCATCCGACAAATATCATCGTCTTTTATCCGCCTCTTCTTATTGATGATTTCTTTGATGAACCTCCCATAGGCGGGAACCTTCTCGATCATCTCCACTAATGGAATATTGATGTGGAGTTTTCGGAATATTTCCAAGAATTTCCTAAAATGACGATGCTCTTTCTTTGACTTCGGATTGACCAGATTTGACACATCTGCTGCATTAACACGCCTGTGAGGTGGCACATATGAGCTTTTCGGGGTCAACTCCCCTAAGCTTGCTTCAATCACTCCCTCTGACATGGGCTTTGGCGAGACATCATCAACAGTAATAGCTTGTTGTGGTTCCTCTCTCACATTCGATGTTTCCACACATGCAAAAATAGCCTTCAATTTTTCTTCCTGCCTAGATGGAGATGCAATATTCATAACTCGCTGTGATTTTCTGAAGAACGGGTTTCCGCCCGACAGTCCATAATAAGTGCATGGATACTTATCGCCAGTGTCGCATGCGTATTAAAAGTCATTTTTCTTTCTTCTTTAGCTTCTTGCACCTGAGATTCCTCCTCATTGCTTACCACAGACATATACTTGACCTGATGGTGTGCTTGGGCCACGTTTGCATTCTCGGCCGGTTTCTGTTGATTGGCGTGCTTGATGGCCGCCACTTCACTAGAAATCTATGCCACGGTGGTTTCTAATGCCCGCATTTGTGCTCCATGGCTTTGCAGCGTCTGTCCAAACTTGGTTAGAATATCACCTTGAGATTGCAATTACTTACCAAACATGGCCATCATCTCCTGGTTCTGCTGTACCATTTGACTCAGTAGTTCAGTATTCTTATCCTCTGCTCTAGGTTGTGGCTTGGCATCCGGATCCTGCAGAAAATTATTCAGATCCTTCCATGAAAACTTTTTATCCTTCCTCCATGCATAGTCATTGTTTCTGTAGCCCTGTTGTTGCATGTACTTTACTTGGGCTTCCTCATCCTCAGATGAATCTTCCTTAGCTAGCAGCTTCTTGGCTAGCAGATCTAACTTGTCGTTCAACTCCTTAATTACTTTGGATTCACCTGCAACTCTGACCTGCTCCACAACGCCTCTTTCACCCCATGACTGTTTCCTAGCCATGTTCTTTAATATCTCCCAACATCTGGTGTACGTATTATTCAGAAAGAATCCAGATCCAGCTGAATCAAGGTTACTTCTATCGTGCTCAGAGAGAGCAAAATAGAAGATCTTTACCTGTGTCTCCTTATCCAGCCCATGATGCGGGCACCTCCTCAGCATGACCTGAAATCTCTCCCAGGTCTCAGAATATGTCTCACCAGCCTGTTGGGTAAAGTTGTGAATCTTCCGGATCATGTCGTTAGTCTTCTCAGGAGGGAAGAACCTCTCAAAGAAAACCTCCACCATATGGTTCTAGGACTCCACGAACTCATCATCTAAATTATGTAACCACTCTCGTGCCGCTCCCGCCAATGAACTCGGGAAAAGCTTGAGATACAGTGCATCCTGTGGAAACCTATCAATTTTTACCATGTCACAGTTCTCAACAAACTGGCTGATGTGAGCGACGGGATCCTCATTCTTAAGCCCATGAAAAGCATTCGACTTCACCAGATTTATCAATGCCGGATCAATCTTATATGTAGGTATGTTGATTGCCTGCTTCTTTATAGGCCCCTTGGAAGCTAATGCGGAAGAAGCCTTGATCTTCTCCCATATGGTCTGTGCGTCGGCCATCTCTTCCTGTTCAAATTCAGAATCTATCTCTTCTTGGTGCTCTTGCTCGTAATACTCCTCGTCCTCAGGTCTCGGCAACGGAACCTCGGGTGCGCGACCTGCGTAGTCAGTACTACGTGTCTGCACCATGCACAGTACCTGAAATGAGAAAATTCGAGTTCAATATAGTGCTATGACGAGTATAAAAATTATCGAACAATTTAAAAATATTTGAAGTTGTTTCAATCTAAATAAAAAAAATAAAGTGACCCAGAATGGCCGCTCGTAGCACTCAAAGTGCCAACAATTCGCCGTATCCCCGGCAACGGTGCCAAAAACTTGACGTGTATTTTACTACGCGCTAAAAACGCAAGTATACGCGTCAAGTAGTACAGGCCTTTGTGAGGCCCGAGTCAAACACAGGGATACTCAGAATTGTCGGAGACTCCTACTAACTATTTGCGATCAGCTAAGCAGAAATAACAAATTGGGGTTTGTTGTCAAAATTAAAAGAAAATAAAAATAAAACAAAGAAAACAATCGATTAAAGGTTAATTTAATCAATTCAAAAAGGAATCTTTAGGATTGCGGTTTCACCGCGGGTATTCATTGTATTAGATTTTATATAATGCCTCACTCTTCTCTCTCTATCTGGGTAGTGGCCTGAAAACAGAATTTCCCACTGTCGTGGTACAATTCACTACTTAGGTTTAGGTTGGTTCCACCGTCGTAGTAACCTATCCACTAAACTAAGTGCATTACGAACGATCTCTCAGTATCCACCATTAATTTTACACCACCTTGTTCAAGGGATTTATCGATTAATGTAGATTTCATTTCTTTTCAGCCGTTAATTCTTCTTTCAAAGTGATTAAGGGCATTAGGTTATTATTATGGTGATCAAGCATAACAATATATGGAGAAAACAAAACTATACCACGGATTTAAGAGATAAAATATGAATTACTATTATAAAATTGTCATACAATGAATCCCCGGGCTACTCCCGGTCCTAAAGACAAAGGGGATTAGCCCCGCATGGTCATCTCAATGAAAGAGAGAGGAGTAGAGAAGCAAAACATGGGAAACATGGAGCAAACTCGTGTAACCCTTGATACAAAGGTGTTCCTGGAGATCCTCCTCGAGAAACGTGCATTTTACGTCTTTCGGCAGCAAAATCGCCCGTCGGAGGTGCCCGGATCGCTCAGTTGACGGCCTTCGTCTCTCGTCTCCTATCTCTCTCTCTCCTTCTTGGATGTTGTGCAACACAAATTAGATCTCCCTTCGGGCCGTCCGTGCTCTTCTTAGGTCATAGGACCACTTTACAGCTCCGAAAAAGCTCAACCGTCGGATTAAAACGCTCCGTTTTAGTGCTGAAAATCGCCAGATCCCGACGCTGTCGATGGTATCGACCCCAAGGTCGATGGTATCGACCATGGGATAGGTTATTCCTTCCAAGATCGCGTTTTGGGGTTGCTTTTTGATGAAATGTCGATACTATCGACTTGGGGGTCGATAGTATCGACTCCGGACAATGCAAAAGTGCCTGAAAAAGTGTTGAAACATGTGTATAAGTCCGAAGATTATATAAAATCATATAAATATTATAAAAGAAGTATAATTTGATGCAAAAAGAGTTTAAGGGCCAACTATAGTGAATTATGCAAATATAATCAAGAAAATGACAAACACATGCATAAAACATATATAAAATATAATCAAAACCCATGCATCAACGGGTAGTATATGAAAATTTTAAGGATGAAATTTAAGGAGGGCAGAATTGTAACATCCTAATTTTTAGAATTATTTTAGTGAATGAGGTCCAAACTCAACAATAAAACTGATGATACTTGACATCTTTTCCAAATTTGATTCAAGGGCATACTTATACTTTGAACCCTAGATGAGGCAGAATCTGGAGTGGTATTGGTTCCCAAAAGTATGGAGAGGAGTAAAGTCACAGTTGTTATGATATAATAAACCATAGATAATGATCTAAATCTGATCTCAAGTATGTGATGATGGGTAAGTATGAAGATCAATTGCCTAAATGATGTCGTGAAATTATGAGATTAGAAGCTCATCCATATAGATTAGTAGTTAATTTAATTCATAATACATGAATGTGTGACAAACTTTGCTATATAATGAACAACATGCAACGTCATATATGCAAGAAGACTTTCAATTTTTTATGTCTCCAACAAACATTAGATTTCAAAACCCATGCTTCCTTGAAGTTAATCCTATGATTGACTTTGGGACACTTTCATTCCATTCAAATAGATAATGTGATGAGACTCCTTCCCACTTTGGGACATTAGGCATAACCTTTGTTGGATATGATCAGTTGGTATACACACACATTTCCTTATATTTTACAACTATAGAGGCCTGAGGTCTATGGGATCTTGATAAAATTAGATTTTGATAGGATATAAATATAGGTACACTATTAGACATTATGGACCCTCTGAGGACCATGAGGAATTCCTTGTAGATGGATTTCATAGCCATGAAGATTACCAGATGACTAGATCATAATCAACAAAGTTGGAATCGAGAGGATGTTGCACTCACATGTTTTGCTAGGCATGGCCCTGGCCTTCGTAAGCAAAAATCATTAGCTGAAGGGGAGTCCACTACCCCATGTATGAATTGACAAAAACTACAATCCTCAATCCTGGGGCTATTAAAGCCCTCACTCACTCACTGAGTTTAGGACCAGAAGATGATGAGTAGTAAAGGAGCAGTGGACATGTGCCACCCCCAAAACTCATGTTTCGTTCTTCCGTGGCTCGATGTGGGGTACCATCATTGCGCAAACACGACAATCATGCTACCACAGCTTGAGGAGGACTCAAAGAGGCTAGTTTGTGGCTGATTGTGATAGGAGGGAGGCTCTTAAGAGGAAAACTTCTCTTCTTTGAACTTGGAGTGGTCAGAGAGCCCCTATTTTTCTAGCCGAACCAGCAATGCATGATGCACTATAAAATAGAGGAAGTAGAGGAGAAGGCCCCTGTCCACGACCTGAAGATGAAGGGGGGACCCAGTCAAGAGAATCCCGCCTAAGGTGTACCCCTCTCCAATATTTTTAATATATGACTAAGGTAATACATATTTATGTAGTCAACATTGTCTTTAATATTATAAATTATAGAAATAAAATGGTAACTCCAATGAGGGGAAGTTATACATGATATTTGATCTTTTTTTTTGAGATCTAGCCATTAGGATATGATAGGAGTCATGTTTTTGACTCTATTTTTTGTAGTCTAAAATTTGAAATAATTAGGGTTAATAAGAAAATAATTAGGGTTTGGGTTATATTAACATGAAAGAATTGATAGTAGGATCTTAGGAGCGATTATTCCTACAAACCTAGGTTGGTGGTTCATGCTCATGAGTTTTCATATTTATTAAGCTCAATATGTTTACACATTTCTTATGTAAGACATTTAAGGTTTATGTGTTTGAATGTTTTAAGATTTTAAGTTAAGATATGCAAGTAAGATTATCATACTTTCATGGTTATGTCCTTTCATATGATCTATATCTCAAGTAGAGATATGTTTTTAAGATCTCTTAGATAATTAAGATTTAATAATGTAGTACATGATAAGTTCATAAGATAGATTGAAGTCATGATTAAGTTCCAACATAAGATTTTGTTAAAATTCATGATTTGAGTCATGATAGGAATATGAGTACAAAATGATTTAGGACTTATGATGTAAGTCTACTAAGGTGTATGATTTATATTTCATTATAAGAATATATAAGGATTTATGTATTAATATTCAATATATTAGTTTATGATAAGAATATAAGATCAAAATGTATTAAGATTCATGTTAAGATCATATTTAATAAGATGGCACCAGATTATGGAGATAGACCTAGGCCCTAGTGCATGCCAACTCAAGAAAGACATGGACTGTACCCTTTGTGCAAGTCATGTGGCCCAGAAACCTTAGTGCATGCCATTATAAGAGAGACATGACACATGCCATTTGTGAAAGTCATGTGGCCCAAACCCTTAGTGTAGGATAATTCAAATACATAACCCGGGCCCAGAGTGCATGTTATATGACCCAGGACCTTATTGCAGGTCATGAGACCTAGCTATTAGAGTACAATTCTTCAGAGTAAGATCAATAATAAAGACAAGAAATAAGATAAAAAAAGAAGATATATTTATGTTGTAGATTTTATAGAGATTTTGGTGTTAGTTCCATGTGTATCATGTTTAACAACATTTTTATAATAAATTATTACTTAAATAATACATATGTTGGAATACTCATTCCACTTACTATAACGACCCCTTTTGCAATGCATGACTGGGGATGAGATGTCTACAGGTGAGGAGTAGGAGTAGGAGTAGCACTCAAAGACTTGAAGCATAAAGATAGAGCAGGATAAGATCTAGTAGGGTGCCAACTATAAGCTGATTCTTAGATTTATAAATTTAGGTATATGTTTCAATGTTTAAAACTTTAGATTAAAGACTATGTCTCAAAATTTTAACTTAATTTTCCATATGATAGCCATTATGATCTTTTTGTAAGAATAATTATGATAATGTTTTAAATTCCAATTTATGTGATTGATTATATTGTTGTTATGAATGCCAGTTTCATGTAATGCTCCCTTGAGTGCTTTAGTTTTGGATAAATCAATGTTTCTTCCGTTATGTGCATGTGTGTATTTAGAGAGGGTGTTACAATCTAACTATATAAACAATGCACATTAAGTATGATGAAGATAAATCGAAATATTTTGAGTAATGATATGTAAAATAAACATCTTAAACCCTAGCTACTACATGGAATTGTATCAGATTAGAGATAAGACAATATTTGAAGAACTAATCTTGAGTAATATGTTATAATTGAATATGTAATATCCATCATATATAAACTAGTTAGATTTATAATGGAAAATATGAATAACACTTCTAAATGGAAAACATATCCATTTATAAGACTGATGAAATGAAATTTGAACAATACCTGATCCCAAGCCATATCATGACAAATATATCCATAAAATTGTAGATCTCTGTCTTGATCTTCCCTTGGAGTTAATACTTGGAATTTTCACATTTTGTATATGTTCGATTCAAAGGCACAACATTTTTATTATATTATATTTCAAAAGCTTATTCACTCTAAAATCATGCACAATAGACATGTTGGTTGGCCTAAAATTGTTTTAAAACTTTATCCTTACTCCTTGAAAGACCAATAACAAATAAATAGTGAAATAATAGCACACTATTTAAATGCCAAAAAAGGGTAGGATGATGCCCACTAGTTTAATGGGATCATGCTTCACACCTCTGTGCAGAGTTAAAGGACATATGATCCCTCAATATACTGAGAATCTCAGTTGGAGTGTTGTGGTTCTCCTTAGGAGATAACACATGGCTTCCCCAACAACTAAACATTGGAATGCACTATCTATTTGATAATTTTGATTACTAGTCTCAAAATTATGATATTAAATCCTATATATCTTCATTTAATACTTCCCTATATTGTCTATTCTTTGCATAAAAATCCTTTCTAGCTAGATGCATATTTATTTGATTTCCAAATGATAAATTTGTACTAGTCATTTGACTAACCTATGTTTCCCTTCTTGGAGTCCATGTGTGGTTTCATTCCCTTTAGGAATTCATGGATAGGTGATCAAATCAAGACCCAGAAGAGACGTGCAAGAGTTGTCCCCTATTAAAGAGTTATTTCAATCAATGTCTATTCTAAATTTTGTAATCCTATGCATAAGTTTCCACAACTCTGATGTAAATCATGATCGTAAAAATATTTGTTTATATTTTGTGATGCAGTTTTGTAGATATTTGATCAGAAGGATCATGTGTTTACAACATCTTCTACAACAATGTTGTATATATGATAGAGTACATATTAATAAGTTTCTTAAACATTGCTTTATGACATTGAGATTTATAAATGAGAATACAATGCCATTTCTCATTAATAAAATATCTTTAGGTATTTGGATTAACCTCAACGCTAAACAGACAAAAGAATTGATGGTGATTTACAAATAACAAATGATATTGACATACCATAAAAGAAACATAACAAAAGAAAAGATCCTAACAAAATAAAGTATAATAGATAAGGATCTTGTACAATTTATGCTATACCATATCGTATTGATGATTATGAAAATAACATGTTATTTAAGGATCTTGTTGATAATATAATATATTGACCATTTAGCTCATCTTTTATGAATTTTGTTGACAAAATAGAGCTCTAGATATCATATGAACATAGTACTAACCTATCCTTGAGAGATATTAAAAGAGACCTTAAGTGGTCAAATCAAAGGCCAAGAGCCTAATCCATGGAGAAATGCTCAATTTTATCTAGGAAAACTAGCGTATTAGTGATTCAATTTTTCTAAGTTTTAGCAACTAATTTCTAACTGAAAATTACAACTTTGGACATTTTTTGTGTGTTTTGTCCACTTATTAATGTAGGAATATTACAAATCACATTAGGGAAACTATAATTTAATCATATTTTCAGAAGAAACAAAGTTATGGATGAATAATCAATAAATTTCTCCTATGGGTGGAAATTAAGTAACACAATCGGTCCAAAAACCATCTAAGGGCCTTAGTGGAGGCATATTAGTAGGTTGGAATAATGATGAAATACTTTATACTTATAGTATAATCAAATATTATCATGTCACCCCTAATTTTAAGAACTTAGATAACAATGTCACCTAGGTTTTCGCTGGACTGTATGGAGATATGAGTCAAAACAAAGAAGGATTCTTCAAAAAGTTAACTGAAGTAGATTTGTTTGACAAAATCCTTTGGAGATTTGAATTGTACTCATTTTGCAATTAAATGATCTTATAACACAAATGCTCAACTATATAACCAAAATACTGTGAAAGAAATTTAGTTATGTCATCAATGAAGTAAATATAGTGGACTTCATATCAGAAATTGGAGCTTTAGCTTGACTAAAGGACAATATTAGGGAATACAAATACTGTAATAACCTTGAATTTTCTCACTCTTTCAATTATGCACATATAGACTCATAATATGTTCAACTATTTTCTACAACCTCCCCCACACTCAATTGTATGATATTGAATTAGATTATGCTCAATTGATGATTTCTGTTAGACTAAAAGTCACACTGTGAGTATTTGGCTAATGTTGAGTGCATAATTAGACTTTTGAATATATAATTCAAATATCGAATGCCCTCAACATCATCATATTGGTACCAAAATTTTTATCTAAGAATTAAAGAAAGTCTTAGTGAATATTTTATGTGGAACGAAGTTATGATTTTGTAGTTATGAATTTTGCAATATTTACAACATCTTTCCAATTTTGTTTCTTTTATCTTATCCAATTCAAGGATATGTCGATCTCCCTCTCATCCAATGAGAGAGAAAATATATTGGGCCACAACTTGCACCCACATTCCAATACAATAGTGGAGGGATTGTCTTCTAATTTGTGTCAGGCAAGGTACATCAACTTTTTCTATAGCCAACTAGGCCTTTTGACCCCCAACTAACACTCTCAGTTGCTTTGTTTCTTATTCCACTTAATTTCCCATATATTTCCTTCATTTATGTGCATTCTAACATCTCCTACTTCCTTGTTCTTCCTACCTTTCCCATGTTGGTGCCATCGCCATACCTTTTGGGCACTACTCCATAAGCCCTCTCATGCCATTTTCAACCCACCATCGAGTCTGTTAAGTTGCAGCATGGTCGGGCAATTTCTTCCCCAAATATCCCACATTCTCCTACACCATATGCCTCATTGTAGGTGGGCATTTATGGGAAATAGTGCCATGAGAACCATCATAGAGCTAGACCATGGAGATTGGCACTATTGGATCGTAGTCCAGTCGTAGCTGTCATTGGATCAACATCCAACTATCTTTCCAGCGAAGCACTACTACAGAATGGGGATATTGCGTCAGTTATTTTTCCAAGGAAAATTGATGATAGTATCTATAGCATCGGTTATAAGTAGACAACCACTATGGATTTACCAACCGAGAAAATGTGGGATGCACTTTCTTTTTGCGGTTGGTCTCTTATCAAACAAATGACGCTATCACCCACAAAAATAAAATTTCACACAAAATTTTTGTAGGAATTTAATTTTCCTGAATAAAACCTACGTAATCAGTTGTTGATGGAGAACCAACGGGATAAAGTGATACAAACTCCATCTCTACTGCGGGAAACAATTGGCTTTTTCGACGATTATTTTGGTTGCGACAAATGAGAAACATGTTCGCGCCATGCGACCTGTGAAAATTTTCCCACACCTATTTCATATTTCTCAGATTGTTTTGGAAGAAAATGATAACATATGTATCGTTGAGTTGCGGGGTTAGGTAGTGGTTTATCAATGACATCTGATGAGAATGTTGTATGCATGCTGATAGTTTTTATCTTATTACCAACAGGGAAATTCCTAGGTCGTTGGTTTTTATAATAATCGATGGGATAAGTCTTACTTAACCCCACAAGAAATCCTTTCCCCTTCTCCCCCTACATGCATTTCTCTATGAAGCAATACTGCTATGATGATTTCATGATTACCCCCTTCCATAGTTGCACGCCACCACAACTTCCTCTACATATTCCTTCCTTCGTTGTTGCTTCCTCTTCCTCTTCCTCTATCGATTCCTTCTCCAGCCTCCTCGCCGCTGTTGCTCCTACTTCACTACTTCTTCTTCCTCCTCCAGTAGGTTCCCTTTGCCGCCACCAGTGCTACTTCTGCTCGTGACTGGTGGCCTCTCTCCAACACCAGTGTGTGCGCCAACCTCATCCAACTCCAACCTCCTCCAATGCCAGACTATTATGGCATAGGTGGCCTCTCTTCCTTGTAATTTCTCCTTCCCTAGCTAGTTCTCCATCTCTCTTTCCCCTCTCCGTCTTCCTCCTCTCTCCTCCTTCCCCTACCCTTCACAATTTCTTCTCAATCGCGAAGAAATTGTGAAGGGTAGAGGGAGGAGGAGAGAGACGAAAGGAGGAGATGGGGAAGGGAGATTGATGTAATTTTTTTCAAAATTGTTATATTGTGATGAAATTGAATTAATGGAGATTAATTTCAATTTGTAGTGACATATTAAATATCAAAATTGTGATGAAAAATAATTAGATTGTGATGAATTGTATGATTGTGATGAATACATATATGTAACCATGTATTTAATGACGATTCATGCTAAATTATGCAATCAAATAAGTATTTAATGATGATATCATCTATGTTTAAATGATTACGCTTGCATGAAAAATGACTTTAAATTAAGTTGATATGATAATGATGTTTATGTTGACTCTAAATTAACTCTAAATTTGTAAATAAAACTTAATTTGTGAATAAACCCTACGTTGTGAATAAACCCTAATTTGTGAATTAACCCTAATCTGGCCTAGAAACCCGACCGAGATTTACTCATTAGGAGTAAACCTTGGATAGTCCCCAATTTGGGACTATTCTTGAGCACTTCATCTCACTTAGGATGTAAGTGTATAATGTGTGTTCGATTTCAATAAATTTCGACAACATTTCCCCTTTGTTCTATGGGTACATATGTATGTGGGTATTTTCCCATCTACATCAGTGTACTTGGAGAACTACGGGGAAATACTATTAAAAATTGTTGAAATCAAACATACATTATACACTTACTAGTGAGATGAAGTGATCAAGAATGAGATAGGTGGTACACATTCATGAATCTGAATGCTATTAGATGATTATGTCTCAATTATTCAAACATATTTTTTCCTAAAATTAACTCTAAATTTGTGAATAAACCCTAATTTGTGAATAAACCCTAATTTGTGAATAAACCCTAATTTGGCCTAGAAACCCACCTGAGTTTACTCATTAGGAGTAAACCTTAGATAGTCCCTAATTTGAGACTATTCTTGAGCACTTCATCTCACTTAGGATGTAAGTGTATAATGTGTGCTCGATTTTAATAAATTTTGACAACATTTCCCCGCTGTTCTCTAGGTACATATGTAGGTAGGTATTTGCCCATCTACATCGGGGTACTTGGAGAACTGTAGGGAAATGCTGCCGAAATTTATTGAAAACAAACATGAATTATACACTTACTAGTGAGATGAAGTGCTCAATAATGGGATAGGTGGTATACATTCATGAATCTGAATGCTACTAGATGATTAGGGCTCAATTAGTCAAACATATTTTCCCTAAAATTAACTTACTAGTTAGAACCTAATGAGCTACACATCTCCCATTTGATCAAATAGAAATGGATCGATCATGGATGTCGAAACCAAATTTTTGCACTCCGAAGTTTATTAATGGTCTCGATGAAATTTTAAGATTTATAGAGGAACATAGAAAACAAATTGGAGATAGGTTCTATTACCCCTATCAGAATTGTAGCAACAATCTGAAAGTTGACACTGTTGACATGATCAAAGATCATGTCATGTGTAATGGGATTGTATAGGGGTATATAGAATGGTACCCACATGGAGAGATTCCTAGTATGAGATCGATAGATGTGGGTAGTGTCCAAGAAAAAATGGTTGATGATCTTGATGAGAATGAACCAATTCCGATAGACATGGTTGATGTGATGCTAGACACTTGTGGGGTAAATGTTACAAACCCACCTCCCTTATTTAAAAACATTGTGCACAATGCTGATGAACCATTACACTTAGTTGTACTAAGTTTACAAAGTTGAGCACTATGTTGAGATTGTATACTCTGAAGGCTAAAATAGATGGAGTGATAATTTTTTCACTTCTCTATTGTCTTTGTTGAAAGATATTCTCCCTAAAAGAAACGAGCTTCCAATCTCAACATACACAATGAAAAAGTGTTGTGCCCAATGGGAATGGAGGCTAAGAAGATACATGCATGCCTGAATGAATGTGTGTTGTTTTAAAAGGACTATATCAATATGAAAAAATGTCTGAAATGTGGGACATCTAGGTACAAAAGGAGAACTCTGGGTAAGACCAAAATCGAATCTCCTGCCAAGGTGGTGTGGTATATGCCTATAATACCTCGATTTAAACTCTTATTTGCTAATTCCATAGATGAACAAATTTAACTTGGCATGTATAGGAATAGAAGAGCAGCGATGGTATGCAACGACATGTGTCTGATTCCCTACAATGGAAGTAAATTGATTTGTTGGATACTGAATTTGGCAAAGAAGCCAGGAATTCAAGACTTGGACTTTTTATTGACTGGTTGAATCCATATGGGACATTAGAATCCAACATAGTGTTGACCTAAGTGTTGAACATTGTCCATATTTTGATAATGAATTATCCATTCCATTCATATGTATCTAATGTGTTTGTTTAAGATTGATTTCAGGCATTATGTACATGTAAAGGATCAAATCACTCAAGCCCTAGCTTAGCTTAGTTCAAGTCAAAAGCAATGCAAATGCACTTTTGCTAAAAACATTCCAAACAACTTTAGAATAATTTTGTAATCATTTGTATTGATGATATGACTTGTAACTAAGATGAGAAAAAATCAGGGCAACTTAATTCTAATGTTTGATAACTTAATTTCATTTTGTAAGTGTGATAGAGGGGATTTTGCTTTAATTTCGAGGATGAAATTTCTTTTAAGGTGTGTAGGATGTGATGGACTGAACTTTTGGAGTGATTCATGTGTTTGAGTTACTTAAGAGTTCCAAGCATTTTGACAAAGAATGGATGTTATATGATATTGAAATTGTGTTAAATATCCCTAGTTATGTGCCTTTTGAAAGGAACTAATTGACTGATGTTTGGTGAAATTTTGGCACCATAACCGTGTAGAATGTACCTTGTATGATTAGGAAGCTATAATCCAAGTTTCATAGTTACATTTTTCTCCAAGAGAATGATATTTGAGATTGATATGGCGACTCTTCGTGCCTAATTGGTGACCGAGCAAGGTCTGATGTTTTTAGTTAAGTTTTAGATACATGTCACACGTAGGCACCATGCTTCGGATCGACTATAGTGGAGAGGATCCCATACCCTTAGATGGTGGATCACAACACAGATCGTGGGAGACAAGGATATGCTCATCCATGCCTCCTCAACGACACGGATCATGGAGTAAAGGTAGAAACTAACCAAGGGATGGAGTCTCCTACTTAAAATAACTAGTTTGACGATGCTGGTTGGAGAGAAAATAAAGGGAATGAACCACTCCATTCTACTGTCTCTTCATCGCTAGTTACAAAAGAAGATGAGAATAGAAACTGATGTAAAAGAAGAGAGAACGGAGGAAGAGATGAAGCATAAAGGAGGCTATAGGTGAAGATTGTAGGTGTGTGTGTTGAAGCCATGGAGTTTGATGTGGCTGACGAGGAGGTTCGTGGGCACATATCCAGTGTTCTAAACCATATCTTGGAGGTGTAGTCGACTTCAAAAATGCTTCTTCTAGTCCACAACAGAAGTAGCCAACAACAATGGAACAAGGAATCAGAACGGCGGTGCTAGCACAGACGTCCTCATTGAGACACTGATCAATAGCCTTAAGGGTGGACAGAAGTTTCGATCTCACTACATCACATCAGAAGCTGTGGGCGCATGCTTGCGGATAGGGAGAAAGGAGACCATGAGGAACCTTGGATATCTTGCGTTTTGCACACTAGAGACCCTCCCCACGGAGGCGACATGTTCCAGAGAAAAAGGCACGTGGGCGTCGGGCATCCTGACTGTCACATGAAAGAGAAGAATGAGAGGCAAACTGGCCCAAAGCCAAGAAAGACCTGGTTCAGATCCTAGACCGACTGGTTCTGTCTGAACCTATCCAAGCCAACCTCAAACCATGGCCTAACCATGGCCCAAGTGAAGAGAAATGCCCTGATGGCCACGTGACAACACACTATTGGCCAAATAAAGGTAAATTAACAAAAATTCCCCTAATCTTGCATAATTCATAATAAAAAGATATGTTGTCAGAAAAATACAAACAAGTTACCGTTTTCTCAGAAAAATTATTAGGACAATACAAAACCATAATATTAGTGATTCAATGCTTAAATATGAGGGTCATCATGTAAGATGTAAAATGGTCTTTTCATGTCTAATAAATAATGAATGGAGACCTAAAATTATGAGAATGTTTAATTAACTACTAAATGTGACTTATAATCCATATGATGTTGGATATGATGATATTTCAACATGAAATCATGTAATTTGCTCCATATGGCTAATTAGAGACAATAACCTTAATTAATGTGCAATATTACAAAGATGCTTAAGAAACCCTGAAAATTACAGAGTAAGATTATATTAGTAACTAGAAGCTGATACATAATCATGAGATAATGATTATGTATATAAATAATGTTACATGTTAAATGAGCCTAAGATGCTGGGAAAACCCTAGTTTGGGTAATGCATGTAACCTAGGGTTAATATGTTCTCATAATCATATGTAATCAAATAACTAGATTATATATCCTAATCCAGAATATAAGATTAGTAACCTAATTCCAAGAAGATCAGATAAGTAATGATGGGAATATCCTAATGACAATGCTAAACCCTAAAATGAATTAACTAGGGATAATGATGATGATTTAGACTGATGGTGACATGTGATCTTGTCTTAACCTGGGTTTGACCAAGGGTATAGTTGACATCAGGAATATGCAGTTTGAATTATCTTGATCAAGGTACATCATTACCTCTTACTTGGCTTATAAAATATGCTTGTGTTATATGTGTAGTAAAATACTTGGCATATGATATTGGATGAAATGATTTTTCTTGTATGATATGTTGCTTGATTTCCATATTATTATGAACACATGAAACATAATATAGTTGTTCCATTAAATGAAAGCACTATATCTCTTTGTTAAGCATAGTGCTAGTGAGTGATCTATCTCTTTGGTAAACTGATCATATGGACAATGATCTATCTCATTGGTAAGCAGATTATAAGGCCTGAATGCATCTATCCCATTGGTAGGTAGATGCACGAGCATATCATGGAAAATGAATTTAAAACATGTGTTCTCTTTTGTTAATAAATGTATCTGTGTTCAAGTATGCTTTTGTCTTATATTTGTTTACCACTTCCAAGAATTAGTTTTACCTTATTTCCAAGCTTAGTCATAAGAGCTATATAAAAGGCACGTAGGCATACTTAGTACAATATTCTTGGATATTGTGTTGATGTGTACCACATGTAATCTTTATTTTAGGTATGTGGACATGTGATCTTGAAGAACCAAGATAGTTGTGAGTTGTGTGGCGAGCTGATGTACAGGTGGACCTATTATCTTAAGATCATGTTGTTTAGTGGTAGTACATGTATATGTAGAAGTTTTCTATTCAATATGTAATATCAAATGTTGTAACAATTCATTATTTAATTATATGTTGAATGGTGAACATGTGTTGTACGGTTTTGTTCTTATTCATGTACATGTGCTACTGTTGTCTCCTTTTTACTCCCTCAATTTTCTTCTTAGCCTATTGTGGGGTCTTTAAATTGGGATTCTCACTGAGGTGAGGTTTTTGTTTGGATGTCACACATCATATTAAGTTTTAGAAAATCTGGGGAGGTCACAAGTGGTATCAGAGCATGAACAATAGCAAAGCCTGACATTTTCTCACTATGCAACTCAAAGTAAATAAGTTTGAGCTTTGAAAATATTTAGTGTTAGATTAGTTGTCTTTTTGAGACTAGATCTGACCTAACCTCTAGGTTGGCACCTAGATGTCTAAGAACTAGGTATAGACTTGTGCTTGTTGTATAGCTGGTCCTTTGATGTTATTCTTTTCTTATAGTGTAGCAGTATGGGACGTTGCATTATTTGGAAATGACATACATCATGAGAAGTGAAACCTTTGACATATGATGCATCTATGTTTTGGGTATCTACACCAGTCTACACCCTATTCTCACCCTTTGCATTAGGTGACATGACACTGGACTCTCTACTATGTGTGGGACACTCATTTTGTGGATTTGGTTTTTGATTCCAATGGGATCGAACTTTGATAGTTTTCTCTGACCCAAGTTTTATCGAAGAAAAACTATATAGTATTTTATTATTTATGTAAGTGTTACAAATATGTGTCCCCACACATGTACAGTAAAAGGTGGTCATGCAACCTAAATGAAAGTGAATGACAATAGTCTAGAAGAGAGAGTTGTTCTAGATTAGATGTCTAGAGCCTTATTTGGAATATGTGATAGATGGAATAGATGGAATAAGATTAGATGGTGATCTAAGATGTATAGAGAAGATATAAGATAGTTTATGATGATATATGTTTGTATTTGAAGACTTAAGTTTAGTTTTGAGGATGCACGATGAGTTTTGATGATGCAAGCATGTGTGCTTTTCTAAGTTAAGACAAAGATGTGAATTAGCAAGAGCCTCAATATATTTTACAAAGGAGGACCTCTAGTGTTGGGACTAGTTATAGGGTTAACTCTAGCGAGGGTGAGACCCACAGGGAGAAGGTCAGAGAACCTAAACTCCATGATATGATAATTATGAGAAGTATGTGATATGATATGACCTAAACTAGAATACTCCAAAGTGAATGAGTTGAGTCGCTCGATTATGATTCCTATAGTTTCCTTTAACCCTAGATGTCCTTGGGAAGACCAAACTAATGAGTCAGAGAGAAGATGGTTATGTATGTGTATGTGAACATGAATATGAGAACCTACCATCTAGGTGAGGGGGAGAGAGTCCCAAGACACTAGAGGAGGTAAGTATGTTAGTTTTTGTAAATCCTCAAGATCGGGTTGGTGGTTCCTTGTAGGAATCTAGTGGTTGCATATATAATTATGTTTTGGGTAAGCATGTTTCATGGGTATAGAACCTATGAAGAGTATATCATACCATGTTATGGTTTGTGCTTATTTGGCTAGATCTTGTGAAGTTGATCACTAGTGCCAATGAGGTAGACCTTATAACCCTAGACCAAAGCGGGAGGATAAATTATATGCATATGAGATACTCATAGAGTTGAGTTAGCTCAGAGAGACTAAGCATGGCACTACACTCATGATATGGGTCAGAAGAAACTCAGTTGGACTATATGAAGTTTTGATATATGTTTAACAAGCCACTCACATAAGTTTGCTTAGTAGTACCATGACATAATACATGAAAAAATGTGATATAATCTTGAGATATTATACTTGAAGGTAACATGATGGAAACCTAGAGATGGTTTAATAGATATCAATGCATAAATGGTTAACCATATACATGAATAATGATGATAATGTGATATTGTTGGCTAATCTTGTGGTGAAATCAATAGTAAATGCTAAAATTTATTATGAGTAATGAAATAAGATCATATGAATGAAGCATGTTACATGAGGTGTTGATCTTAGTGCTTAATAAAGATGAAAAATATAGTTTGACAATTAGTACAACATAACTATTATGACACCTTGATATGATCTAGATGGATAAAGTTGGTTAACTATAGTTAACTCCCTCCTAAAAGGCATATGTTAATGTTGAACATGTCCTAACAATTAGCTCAATAAAATATTGATGACACCTTGATATAATGGGATAACTTTAGTTAACTACTTTAGAACATGGTAATATGATGTGGGAACCCTAATGCATGGGTAAAGATAAGAATGCAACCCTAACATATGAGATATGTCATGATATAACTAGAATTTCTAAGCCGTTATTTCAATCTTGTATGAAGGGGTGATTCACCTTAGATATCTTAAAAACTCCTAATAGTGGTTTGGATATGATTATGTGGCTTTTTTTGGATATGTTGCACATAGAGTGGTGTCCTACATATGGATGAAATTACTTGAAGAAAGAGGACAACTTAATTTCAAGGACAAAATTTCTTTTAAGACATATATGATGTGATAGAGTGGATTTTGCTTTAATATTTAGGATACAATTTCTTTTAAGGTGTGTAGGATGTGATGGACTTAACTTTTGGAGTGATTCATGTGTTTGAGTTACTTAAGAGTTCCAAGAATTTTGGCAAAGAATGGATGTTATATGATATTGAAATTGTGTTAAATGTCCCTAGTTATGTGCCTTTTGAAAGGAACTAATTGACTGATGTTTGGTGAAATTTTGGCACCATAACCGTGTATAATGTACCTTGTATGATTAGGAAGCTATAATCCAAGTTTCATAGTTACATTGTTTCTCTAAGAGAAAGATATTTGACTTTGATATGGTGACTCTTCATGCCTAATTGGTGATCGAGCAAGGTCTGATGTTTTTAGCTATGTTTTGAATACATGTCACACATAGACACCATGCTGTGGATCCACTAAAGTGTAGAGGATCCCATACCCTCAGACGGTGGATCACAACACAGATTGTGGGAGATAAGGCTATGCTCATCCATGCCTCCTCCACGACACTGATTGTGGAATGAAGGTGGAAACTAACTGAGGGATGGATACTCCTACTTAAAATAACTGGTTTGACGATGCTGGTTGGAGAGAAAATAAAGGGAACAACGGTGGAACAACGAAGCTTCTTCTGCACCATATCTAGTGTTCTGCACCATATCTTTTTTTTGGAGCTGGTAAAATATCACTATCGCATAAAAAAGAAGTATATGGGAAGCACTCATATACTGCACAGGGGGGTGAGTCAGCAAAAACCCCACTATTTTAGAACCTCCGCACCAACCCCGTACCTGATCTTGGGTTTGGCCTTAACAACTGCACCCAGATTATACACAAAAATGTCAAAAAGATAGGTATTGTCCCTCTCCCCTTTTCTGTGGAGTCTCCGGTTTCTCTCATCCCAAATAAAGAAACATAGCCCAGCCATGCTAAGACCAACAAAAAGCCTAGACTGAGCACTTTTCTCCATAATCCAGTGTATCCCATCATCCAACAACAAGGGGGGGGGTTCCGCTCCAACCCATCTTCAAGCTCCATCTACACCACAAATATTTCTTATAGGAACACTGGAACAACAGGTGTTCATGGATCTCTTCATGCGCCTTGCAGAGCTAACATATAGCATTGGAGGATAGGCTCCAAGCTCTTATCATGTCCAACGTGGGTAACTTCTTCAAAATACAGTGGTAGAGGCAACAACTCCATTTTGGTTTATGGTATTTGTTCCATAACACCTCAAACCAAGGAACTTGAGGAGTGTGAAATGAGATGATGGAGCTGGGCTTGAAATCAGTGTCCCGCAAGGCCCAAGTTCCCATCTGCAACACGTACTCTGACGAAACAGATTTCCAGCCCACGACCATGGCACGCCACACTCTGGACACTTGAGCACCCTAGACCACGACAAGGTTGTCTCCGTATCACTGCTTCATCTAGGTAGACCACAATGACTCCTTGTTCCTTAGGAAATAATCAATACGCCTATAGGTAGCCATAGCAGCAATGTTGGGCAGATCGACAATGTTAAGCCCACCTTCTTTATAGGTTCTAGCAAGCGTCACACACGGGACAACGTGGTGCTTCCCTCCCCAAATGACAGATGCAACTATGGATCTCATCTTGTCCAGGATGAAGGCTGGTATCTCTGCTTGGTTACACCAAAATCTAATCTTGGGAATAATCACAGACCTCACCAGGACCAACTATCCTGCCAATGACAACTAAAGCCCCATCCACCTGGCTATAGTGTCCCGAAGATTGTCCACGCACTTAGAAAAATCATTCCCTCTTGCCACACCACCGCTAATGGGGATGCCGAGGTACTTGGTGGGAAACACTCCAAGGGGGAGGACAACAACCTCCTTCAGTCTCCCCCTCTTTGAATCATAGGACCTGGATAAATAAATCTTGGACTTGATCTCACATATGAACAACCCAATAAGGTTTCCAAACACCTTCAGCACACGACGTAGATGCTTCAACATCTTGCCATTCCCAGACAGGAAAAACAACACGTCATCAACAAAGATGAGGTGTGGGAGCACCTTCACTCTGCCTTTCCTTAAAGTCACCATCTTCTTCTCCCTTATTCCATCCTCAACCAGAGTGGTCAACGATTCCATGATGAGAGTGAAAAGGAGAGGAGACAAAGGATCACCTTGTCTCAAACCATTGGAGGCTTTGAAGAAACCATAAGGTACCCCATTCACAACTACCAAGAAGGAAGTGGTGGAAACACACTCCATAATCAGATCAACCCATCTCCTGTAGAAACCCATCTCCACCATGATGCGCTTAAGGGCATCCCACCTGACCAGGTCATAGGCCTTAGCAATATCCAACTTGACACAAACTTTCCGCACCCCCATTTTCACACCGTAGCCAAGGAGGAACTCCGACGCCAGAAGCATGCTATCTGATAGGTTTCTGCCTCTCACAAATGCCGACTGAGCCGGGGATACAACCCCAGGAAGGACCTTCTTGAGTTTGGCCGCCATCAATTTGGAGATAACTTTATATACCACGCCATAGCAGGCAATGGGACTCAGGTCATTTAGAGAATGAACCAAATTCTTCGTAGGTATCAGCTTGATAAAAGAATGGTTGATGCTTCTCACCATATTCACTCCAACCAAAAACCACCTCACGGCATTACACAGGTCACTCTTTACCACATCCCACATCCTTTTAAAGAAGAAAGAGTTGAACCCGTCGGGGCCCGGGGCTTTCCCAGAACCAATGGAAAGTAGGGATGTTTTAATCTCTTCCTCAGAGGCAGGTCCACGAAGATCTCTATTCATTTGGTTAGTGACCCGTCTAGGGGACAGGTTGCACTACTGTGAGGAACCACCATCAGTTGAGTTATAAAGCTTGGAATAGAACACAATAGCCTCATCAACCACTTCCTTGAGGGACCTGGTTAGAGTACCATCCTGTTTGAACAAAGTATGTATATGATCTCTCATCTCATTCCTTTTCATTGTAGAGTGATATGCACATATGTTCTTATCCCCATCCCGAATCCACTTCAATCTGCTCCTTTGACACAAGCAAAGATCCTCTACTTTCTCAAGCTGTTGCAACTTCTTGGCACTCTCCTCTTTGATTAAGATGAGTTGGTTATCAAGAGGATCTATTCTCAACTTCCTGGTAGCTTCGGCATGCACCTGCTTCACATTAGAGACCAGAATCTTAATTCTAGATAGTCCCTTCGCCCAATCTTTAAGGGCCAACTTTGCTCTTTTCATTTTCTCAGCCATCACGTATAATGGGTTTCCCCAGACATCCCTCCTCCAGGCCTCCTCAATAATTCTCTTGCAACTCGGCTATTCCTTCCACCCATTGAAAAACCTAAAAGGTTTCTTCCTACTGATCCCATGCGCAAGGTGAACCTGTAGCCAGGTGTGGTCACTATACGGATGGCCACCCAGCTGGACACATGCTTGGGGGAACAAATCTAACCATGCTTCATTGACAAGAGCACGGTCTAGCTGACTAGCTATTCTCCTGTCCACAGCTTGTTTATTATGCCAACTCACAATTCCTCCACTCATATTGAGTTCCATCAAATTTGCTACCTCAACTGTGTCGTTGAAGCGAGCAATGCATGAATCAGGGACTGACATCCCTCCCCTCTTCTCACCCACCTTTCTTATGCTGTTGTAGTTGCCTATGAATAGTTGTGGCAAATACTTTTGATTTGCCTCTCCAAGGATGTCCCACATGCTGTGGCAGAAACTCTCCACATTGTTCCCATAAACCCCCGTAACCACAATGTGTAGCCCACCATTATTGATGCAACTTGCAGTCATCATCTGGTCCGTTTGGAATATAACTTGCACGTCCCAAACCTAATGATTCCAGCCCATGGTGATCCTACCTCCCTCCACCTGCTCTAGATTGGAAACACACTCCCAACCCTGAGGAACAAGACCTCTCACTCTGTCCACCAAATGTCTCCTAATCCTAGTCTCCAGACAGACCACCATAGTGTTGGTATGTATGCCCTGAGAGCCAATCATGGGATGATTGGTGGGATACATTAAGATTGATTTGATAAACATCATAGGCAAGCTTCCAATTCTTTCTGGTTCAGTCATATGAGATAGTAATAGAATAGATTGAATGTCTAGAGAATGACAATACTCAATGACGTATGCCTTCAGGTTCAGGACCTGAACGATGAGATCATACGGATGCTAAGAGTTTATACATTCTCATTATGTCCCTAGTCAGATGTCATTGTGGAAGGTTGATAGACAACAATGACACACAAGACTAGATTATGGTGTTGGTTGATGACAAAATCTCATTAGTCATGATATAGAGATATCAAACCAAACACATAGGTACTTGTTAGAGAACAAGTGTACCAGACAGACCCACAGTGAGTTTGACACATGGAACCATGACATGGTAGTCACAGTCAGTACTCACAGTGATGGTGGTGAGTGTGATTCATTGACTTGAAATCACTACAGTCAACACATGTCGTTGGGCACACTTTGACATAATCAAACGCAGTCCTGAAACATGGGTTGTTATAAAGGTGATGATTGGGTGGCTTTGACACATGGGCCTTTTGAGGGGTGAGCGATAGATATGGGATTTGTCCCTCCTGAGTGAGTATGATATCTGTGGCCACTTGATGAGTAGGATTGAGAAAGGTGTGCAAACATGTGTGAATCAATATGTGATATTGATGTCATACATATCTCTTCCAATCTACTCTGAGATCAAGAAAGTGAATGAATGTTGACAGGATGACTGTTCCATGCCTCGAGTTCATTCGGGATATCAGTGACAAAGGAATTATACATTCATTGTAACACCATTCACAGATTGTAGGATTGAAAGTTGTTCTCCAACTTTCTATTTCACTTGGGTAGCACTGATGTGTGACTAGGCACCACTCTTTGCTTGTGAAGTCATAAGTGTTATGGACTTTCACTGCCAACGTGAAATGGACCTGCAGGGTCACACACATAGGAGTTAACCTGGAAGAGGAGTTTTTCCCACAAAAAATGTTTAGATTGATTATTAAAGGAGTTTAGTAGTTCAATTAAACACTCAATCAACTGATAGCTCAATATCATAATGTTCAAGGTGTTGGACATATTGATTGGAGTATCAGATTGATTGAAACTGCAATTGACTGATTCTGCACAATCTACACTCCCAACCGATCGACTCATGTGATGAACCGATCGGCTGAGCTTGGTGAACCGATCGGCTCAGATGGTGAGTCGATCAGCTCATGGATAGGATGAAACGATTGCTTCAAGTGTTGAAACGATCGGTTCAACTGATGCAACCGAGCAAGTTGGGAAAGTCAGATTGGTGAGAAATTTCCTTTTTTTTCACTTGCCCAATTTGATTGGAACAAGGATTGGTATTTGATACCAATTAGAAACAAAAGATGAAAAGTCAATCGAGAACTGACCAGGACCACGAACCGATCAGTTCAGAAGTGAACCGACCGTTTCATGGGTCCCAACCGATCGGTTGAGGTGTCAACCGACCGGCTCAGGTCCCCAACCGACCGTTTTAGTTGTGAAACGATCGGTTCAGGTTGCGCAGTTGGTTGTTTTTGTGGAAAATCCTGAACCCTTCTACTCCTGCTTTAGTCCCACATTGCCCGGGATAGAGAACCCTGTCCCATGACCCTCCTATATATATAGGGGTATTGGGGGATTCTCGAAGAACAACACAGTGCAACCAGTTGCTCTGTAAAGTTGTCGTTCTCTCTGGTTTTGGTAACCAAGAAAGCCCGAGCAAGTGCTACCTGATAAGGGAGGCACAACAAGGGAAAGACAACTGCAGAAAGCGACTGGTGGCAGGAGAGTGTGTCAATGACTAGTACGCTGACAGGAGGGTGCGAATCCTTCCAATTCCTTGTGAGACAAGGAGATTGGAGTTCCAGGTGGTCCGTGTGGACTACTTCAGAGGCGGGAGATTTCTGCCGCTCGGAGGACAGCTGTCAATCCTGACAGTCCCGTTGAGACAAGGAGTTGTCGGTCCTGGTGTGACCAGGAGCTGCACAGACACCGTCCAAGACCGGAGGTGAAGACCGCGTAAGCCGTGAGGTATTGTCACCGAGAAAGCCTCGGGACAAGGTATGATTCCACAAACCATCCTTTCCTATTGTATAAACGTTGACGTGTTTCCTTGTTCTGGGTTTGGGGAGGAAAATTTTTGTTTCCGCTTCCTTCTCTGCCTCCCCTAAAACCCAACAGTGGTATCAGAGCCACGTCAACTGCTCTATACTTTAGGATTATCGATATGATCGATTTTGGTTTGTCGCCTTTATTTATTGCATACGATGCGAATAAAATTGGCTTTATGCATATCCAATCCTAAATCGAAAAATCCCAATTTACATATATGATATGTATTATGAATGCACTCGATACACGTCGCCCTTAAACGACTTTTGTGGTGGATGTATAGCGTGGTTATGGCCAATAAACCCTATTTGTGTATGGTTGTATGTGGTTGCTTACATCTCGGTCTGTGCACCGATCTTCCTTCTCCTATTCCTGATGTAACTCAAAATAATTCGAGATTTCTTTCCTACCTTTGATCCAATAGAATGTAACATGAGGTTTCTCCTTTTACAATGTAAAATAGGATAGAATTTTATTTCCTGTTATGTCAAAGAATGGAGGACATCCTGATGACAGTTGAGACGATCGGTTCAAGACGTGAACCGATCGGTTGACGTTCGATATGATCGGTTCAAGGAGTGAGCCGATCGGTTGATGACCGGTTCGAGGAGAAAGACGAGTGAGTGGCGGCCATGATGAGATGCACGACGACCAGGCGAACCGATCGGTTGGAGGAGCCAACTGATCGGCTGGTGGCACCCAGCCGACTGGCCTGATGGCGAGCCGATCAGTCATGTGATGAGTTGATCAAACCTAGAAAGGCAAAGCACATAGTTCATCTTATACAGGTTGCATGTGATGTAGACCTAGATGACCGTGATTCCTCTTGGCTCGAGGAATCACATTAGGATGGCCATAATCATCGCTTTTATCATTTTGCATGTTTTTTGTGGGATATAGCATGTATATGATACGTACTATGTATTGTGGTGATTGGATATGTATATGTATATAAAACCAAATCCCTCATTAAATATTAAGTTTTAGATTCCTTCCAAAAGTGACACACGTGAAATGCTTGATCGACCAAGTGTGGGCACGCCCTAGCGTGGTGCACCATCTATCTCGTGGAAGCGTGAAGGATGGATATGTGGGTCTGCCCTAGCAGGGTACATATTCATTGTGTTTGCTTTGGGTCGGACTTAACAAGGTGATCTAGATGGGATCTAGTACCTTGAGGCATGGAGATGATCATGGCAAGGAGTTTCATATGACATCTTATCAAGAGTTGCATATGATGCAATTAGAAAGAGTTTCCTACCTGAGAGATCTAAGTTGTGGGTGACAGCCCTAGCTGGTCCATGACTTATAGGATTTCAGGATCTTACCCACTACAAGGTTGTATGCTCACTACTACAGAAACAACATTCAGTGTTGCTTTTCTGGACGTCGGTTATTTAGGAAAACCGACGCCTATAATATTAGACATCGGTTATTTATGCAAACCGACGTCTATATTCGAAGACTAGCCAGACACGGGTACCGCTTTGTATTCATCGTCGGCTGGTTATAACAGACTGACGCCTAAAATTGCCCGCGAAATCCAATTTTTGAGCGAAAACATTTTAGGTCACCTACAACGTCAGTTTTTTAACTATTCACCGATGCCTATTTAAAATGAAAATTTGCGTGAAAAGTCCCACTTTCAGTGTCGGTTATCCTTCGATAACTGACGTTGATAATGGTTCCCACCAAATAAATTAGGGTAAAGGTTGTCTAGTTGGGCGTTAGTGTTTTACTATCAATCGATGCTAAATCATAATAGGCGTCAGTTTTTTAGATAACCGACACTGTTGATCAACTTAATAAACTCGATCACCCGGCTCTTCCCCCTTTCTTCCTGTTTCATCGCGATATTGCTATGCTGCTACTTGCTGCCGCTCTCCTAAAATCGGCCGAAGACCCCACTGCTGCTCGCCGCCACTACTGTTGGTGCTTCTCCGCTTGCCGCCGCCACTACTTCTGGTGTGCCACTGCTGCTAGTGCACCTCTACTCGCCACCGCCACTGCTGCTGGTGTTCCGCGCGCTGCTCTGCTCATTCTCGGTGCCACTGCTGTTCACCGCCTGCCACTATGCTCTCTCTTCTTCCACCGCCACTACTGCCGCCACGCTTTCCACGCTAGCTCTAGGTAGCCCTACCTCTTTGCTTGCTTCTCCCTAGCTATTTACCAACAGCAAGCACGACCATGGCCGTGGTAGGCCGACACAGCCACGGCCGTGCTTGCTGTTGGTAAGGATATGAACAAATTTTTATGTAATTCTTTATGTAAATCCTAGGATATGAACAAATTTTTTGCTTGCATATATTTGTGCTTCTAATCCTAATGTTTGACTTAATTCAGTAAATTTTGATGCATGTTGAAATAAGATTTAAACTTGTCAATTCTAGCATCCTAATTTGATTTGATTAAACCTAACATTGATGAAACCCTAACATCAATTGTGATGAAACCCTAACATTAATTGTGATGAAACCCTAACATGTACATATCTATTATTGTGTTTGTTGGCCTAGAAACCCATCCAAGATATACTCATTAGGAGTAAATCTTGGATATTCCCCGGTTTGGGACTGTTCTTGAACACCTAATCTCACTTAGGATGTAAGTGTATAATGTGTATTGGGTTTTTGAGAAAATTTCGGTAGCATTTGCCCGTTTATTCATATGTACTTAGAGAACAGCGAGGAAATGCTGCCAAAATTTTCTTGAAAACCCAATACACATTATACACTTACTAGTGATATTAGGTGTTCAAGGATGGGATAGGTGGTACACATTTATTATATATAAGAATGCCATCACATGTGTTTGTTGGCCTAGAAACCCGTGATGAGCATGAAGTCCATGATGAGCATGTTGTCCATGACGAGCATGGCGAGGATACCAATGTAAGTTCTAAAAACATATCCTGTATTTCTATAAAATTCATTATATTCTAGTTATGTCATATATCCCATATTTCTATATTGTGCTAATTCAGTGGGTTTATTTTTGTTAAATTTTAGGTTGATGATGCACATGTACCCACTGAAGCACTGGAGCAACTTGATGCTAAACACCAAACACTTAACAAGAAAAGGGGCATCACTCTGTTGAAGAAGTTAATAGCGCTAAGTGGTAGTGGATCCAAATTGGTTGTGGAGTTTGATAATGGAGGAAATGCAATTGGAGTGAACCGCAATAATTTTGTAAACTATCTTGGGTGTGTCACTCGAAGCCATTGTGGTGTTAAGTATGATAATTGGCATAAAGTTCCTCAGGGGAAGAAAGACTTGATATGGAAGGATTTATGTGTGAGTTATTATTATTTGCAATTCTATTTTGTAGATTAAAAATTATATTATTTGCAATTCTATTTTTGGATACTAGTTAATAAGAATTCTATTTTACAGAATTTGTTTGCATTGGATGAGAAGCTGCATCGTAAAAGCGTGATGCAACACACTGGAAAGATGCTTAGGAACTATAGGACAAATCTCAACAGAGAATACATAAAAGATGGTGATAAGAAGAAGAAGTCATCCCTTGAACAGTGGAACTTCTTGGACAAAGAAGATTGGGACAATTTTGTTGCTTCAAGAAAATATGAAGAATTCAAGGTATTAGGCGTCACTCCCAATTTAGTTAATATACGTTGTATTCACCTATTCAAGATTAACATTTAGTGCTACTAACCAAATCATTAATGTGCATACTAACTAGGCCCTTAGTGACGCGCAAAAAGCAAGGCGTGCATTGAATGTGCATGACCACACTATGGCTCCAAAGGGTTATGCAAGCATTTGCCAAAGACTATAGGCGGAGTCTGCGGCTACTCAGGGGTCTGCCACACCCATGCCTCGCCATGATATCTGGATAGCTGGGAGGCAAAACAAGAAGGGTGAAATAAAGAAGCCTGTAACTGCTAAGGCGACTGCAAAAATGGTAAAATACAACTCTTAGAGCAATCATTTGAATATTGATTATTTGTGGTGTTAACTTACCAATTTCTGTTGATGGTGATTAGCGGGAGCTGCACGAGCAGAGGAAACAAGGCACGTTCATCCCTCAGGGCACAAGGGATGAATTAACAGTTGCTCTGGGTAACCCAGAGCATCCTGGACGTGTTAGGGGTACATGCGTTGGTGTGGGCATCAAAGAATTCTTTGGGCCATCCCAGCGCAAATCCAGAGCGGGACTTTCACAAGAAGAGGTAACCTATTCTTTTTTTAGAATGTTACTGCAAAAGGGAATTCAATAATAAGAAGCTAATATTTCTTTTATCCATGTATAGGATAATAAGAGAGTCGAGGATATAGTTGCTAAGAAGGTCAATGATATAGTTGCTGAGAAGGTCAAGGAAGAAATAGTACGGTGGCAGGCATCTCAGGCTTGCAATCAGCCTATGGTGACCCACTCTTCTCCTGATGCACAGACTGCGAGTAATCCTGCAGACCCATCACCTAACACGTCTGCTGTAAGTATTGTTTATGACATTGTAGCTAGTCTTTTCAAGATGATATGTTTTCAAGATGATATGTATACATGTATACCATTCTTTATGTAAATTTGTAGGCATTGAAGCCATGCCGCTTAAGAATGCAAGACTATGTTGTTGCAGAGGCGCATGCTTACCAGTCCCTTCCTGGGGCAACGTTTCATGGGACTCCAATGCCGTAGGGCTACGTTCGTGTGAGCCCGATATGTGTATTACCCGATTGGAGGGAAGCTGCATTGCCATATGCCCACCCAGATATTGATACACTTGGTGAGGCAGAAGGTGGGGTGATATTGTGGCCCAAAATAGATGTCATCTACACTACTGAAATTGTAAAATAAATTTACATTACTTTAGATTGTTAATGTGTATATATGAGGTCAACTGATCTGAAATTATATATGCATGTTAAAAAGAAGACACTCGGAGCACCTAGGCCTCCACCTCCACTTCCTGCATTACCAAGTTGGGTTCTAACTGACCTAAAATACCCGTTAGGTCCTGCTTGTAGGGGAATGGCATGTTGGCTATAGGAACATAATATACATTGCCCTATAATTGTTTCTTTAGAAGCAGATTATGCAGGTCAATCATACGATAACTCTTTATTTATACAAGATATTATTGAGCTGTTTATGTATGATTGGTTGAATACATCAATGATAGAGACATGGATAAGGTGAGATCTTGTTTATACATCCATATACCTTGTGTAAGATCCGATGATCTGGTTTCTTATATATTAATGCATACGTAATACATGTTTTGCAGCTACGTAGTTGAAGATCAATGCAAACAATTTGCATTTGATCATGTGGGTTTTTTGATTCCATCATTGATTAGTATGGTAGCTAAAGACCCTGATAGTGTTCAACAATAATGTATAGATGCTTTTACAATTTTTGGTCAGCAAAAGAAGACGATAATAATAGCTCCATTCAATGTCAAGTAAGTTTACTTTATTTATAATTTGGACTTAAGAAAATTCCATTTTTATTGTGCATTTTGAGTTATTAATTTTTAACTTTTTTACCTCTAGAGGTACACATTGGGAGTTACTAGTTATTATCCCTGGGACGTTCACTGTTTATTATCTAGATCCTGCGGGAAGTACATTGAACACTAAAATTGGACACATATTGAGAATGCCATTATTCTGGTGAGAAATATTTCATTTTTATATCCGTTAACATATGTTATTACATAACTATTTAATTATGCAATTTACTGTGTTACATTAACATGTAGGGGTTTAGATGCATTCAAAAATGCTGGAGGAAATGTCCCAAGGAGAAAGAACCAGCCAATAATTTGGGAGAATGTAAAAGTAAGTTCCCGACTCCAATGTATATATTATTTATGTGAAATGTGCTTAGTTGTATTTTTTAATATTTTGTATGTTTCAATTTATAGTGCGCTACACAAGACAATGGCTGGGCATGCGCATACTATGTGATGCGATTTATGCAGATGATTATCCGACATGCCGCATTGGATATTAATACCATACATGAGGTATTATATATAGTCTCATTAGTTAGTATGAAATATATCAATCTTATTTTTATATTATTACTTATATATATACATCATTATCTTTTCATGTGTTTAAAACTGACCACACTATAGGTAAACGCTTAAAAAATGTACATGCTCCATATACGATAGAAGCATTAAATGAAGTAAGAGAAGAATGGGCAAAAGCCATACAAGCGATGCTGAATGATATTTTGTAAATGAATATTTCTGAATGTTTATACATGTCTGAATGTTTCTACATGTATTTGAATGTTTCTACATGTGTGAATGTGAGAATTGAATTGATGTCTGAATGCATCTACTTGTGTGGAAAAAATATTTGTTGATTTTGCAGGTTTGTGGCCTGTTTGTAGGCTGATATCAATGGATGTCGTAAACCTGCAGTTCAGAAAAATGAACTGCAGGTTCTCATCCTACTGACCAGCCATAGTAGGCCTGCAAACTGATAAGAAAAAAAAATTAAAGTATAGGCGTCAGTTATTTATAGAACACCGTCATCAAAGGCCTACAACGTCGGTTATTAGATAAAAACCGACGCCTAATATGACAAACAACCCGACCGTGCAGGAAAGCACGACCGTGGTGGAGGCATCACTTATTCATATAAAACCAATGCCTATAGTACTAAACACGGTCGTGTAGTGAAGCACGACCATGTCGTCTGGGAGTATGGCGTCAGTTGTTCAGTTGTTAACAGACGCAGAAAGTGTCCTAGGTGGTGCCCTTTTTTATGGCGCGAACCCTATAGACGTCGGCTAACTATATATAACCGATGCCTATAGGTCATATAGGCGTCGGTTAGAAAATTGACGCCAAAGAGTTTGACCTTTAGCGGAGCCCACATAGGCATCACTTGAAAACCGTCGCCAAAGGGGGTTAAACAACCGACGCCAAAGGCGTATTCTATAGTAGTGGCTGCAATCTTCTGAATTGATGGTGAGGGCTATCAATTTGAAGTAAAATAGTGGGAGCGATAATTAATTAAAGGCATAATTATATCGTCAAACATTCAAATCAATCAAACAAGTCAAAAGGAGTTTTGGACTAAAATTGCTTATATTTCCTTTGGTACAATAAATGGTTGATCAACAATAATCACTTATTTGTGATCAGTCTTTGAGACCAACAAATTAAATGGGAATTCTTCCACGACTAGTTGGGACATTGAGAAGTGTTCTCAATCGTAGAGTGAAAGCTCTAAGTCCTAGTTATACCAGAACCAGATGAACTCGATCCCACCATATCAATGACTAAAAGTATTCTTATGGAAGCATTCCGAGGAAGACATTGATGAGGAGTGCTTGATGTTGTGTTCTCTAAACTATGAGTTGCAGAGACAACATGAGACATATGATGTCTCCAAGACACTGTCCTAGTATGTCATGACAAAAGGAGATCCATTAAGGTATTCACACACTCAATGTGATTGGGTATGTGGAAAACCTGACTAAGAAGGATTCCCTCTGAGCCAAGAGTTAGGTATTGGTATGATACTGCAAATGTTGCGAGAATCATAGAATTCATGATAAGCTACAACATGAACAACTTTGACAAGCGTTGACAGAGTTGTTGGACATGTTGAGGATAGTAGAGGCAAAGATGAAGAAAGACAAACCATAATCTTTGATGTGATCAAAGAAAAGGTAATTCTTAAGGGAAAAGATAAGGGCAAAGCAAATAAGTGTTCTGATGCTAGCCAGCAATCCAAGCTATCTTCGGCCTCAAGGCACATGGGGAAAGGGTGTATGAGGGATTGCCCTCTATATCTGGAAGAACAAAAGAAGATGAAGGAGGGGATGGAAATCTCCACCTAAAGGTGTCATGAAAGTAAACTTGTAACACTTTTGAGGTATATGATACCAAGATGTAAAGTGTAAAGCACTCAATAAATGGGGCAAGTGTTGCCACCATAGATAGGAGTAATTTAGTTTATTTTCAGCCTAAAAGGCATGTAATACAATTATGAACTGCTATTTCATATTTGCCAATAGATAGAAACACTTTATTTTTGCATATTGTATGACAATGATGGCAATTAATAAAGAGATGTTTCAATATGATCTTTGTGGCAATGCCTTGTTTATCTTGTGGTATTTGATATGCATAAGATAAAATGATACCTAAAAGTTATAGATAACTCAAACAATCAAATTAGCATCAATCATGAGAAATTCATTTCTAGTATCCATGTGATGGATAAATCTAGACTCTTTTGGTTAGAGAACCAGTAAGAGACATGAATATCTTGGACATGATTAATCAATCTTCACTAATGGTAGTGGGAGAATGATTGTCCTATTAGGTGTAATACATGTGATGTATTTACATACCTATTGGAGAAAATGCTAAATATTTCAAATGGTGTTTAGAGAAATACCAATATGAATATCTTGAAGTGTTCAAGAATATCATAAATGAAGTGCAAATTTGGTAAAGTGTTAATTCTTGATGAGATCAATGAATGAAATACTTGGACCAAATGTTTGAGATCCTTATGAGTGATTATGATAGTGTATCATAGTGAACTCATGATTAAGGCATGGTAATGTATAAATCAAGAAGGGATCATACTCTAAGGAGTTAGAGAATGATTATCAAATAACTAAATTCTTCTTAAATAAAGAATACACTTCACTAATAAAGGAAATTAAGAATCACAAGGAGTTGTGAGTTCTTATATCCTTGAGGGATACACATCGTTTATCTATGTGATGAGTTGTTCATGTGATGAGTCAACTATCTAGATGAATATGAGGAACCAAATTTTGAGTTATGGTTTATGACCATTACATCCTAAATGACATCCATGTGAACCATAAGGTATGACCTTGATGGTAGCACCCATTGGATGAAATCCATAAGTGCAAATGAATCTTAAGTGTTAATACACATGGATAACATTTTGAGAAGGATGATGCTTGTTTATTGCAACTTAATGACTTAGACATTTGGCATATCGATACTAAAACCACATTCCTATGAGGAATAAAACAAGGATGTGTACGTGATACAACCTATAAGGTTTATGAATCCACTGATGCAAATGAAGTCTATAAGTTACAATGGACTAATGAATGTGATTGATTGAGTACAAGCAACTCAGAATTGGATCTTTACTTTGATGATATAGTTAAAAGGTTTGACTGATATGTCAAAGATAAAGAGGGATCTGTGATTTAGTGGGAGCGTATTCACATTCCACATGTTGATGTGAAATGGAAATGTTCTAGAATGGAAATCCAAAAGTGGAAATTATCTTTAAGGAAGATAGAGATGTTTCCTATGTGATAGGAATAGAGATCTATAGAGATAGTTCTCGAAAACCTCTTGACCTTAAAAGAAAAAACATACATTGGAAATCTGTACTAAAGGGTTCAGTATGCACATATTCACTGGGAGAAAACTTGCCCATGTTACATGGAGTTAGTATCCCAAGGCCAAGTGTCCAATTCTTATGAAGAATGGAAACACTAAGAATAGATATGGATCTATCATGTATGTAATCATCCCATTATCTTGCATGTATTGACATGGAAAGAACAAAATGCATTCATCATCTTGTATGTAGGACATGGCAATATGATGTGCTCATCCTGATAACTCGTATGTAGGACATGACGAGTGGACGTCTGTCTACTTTTAGTAAGGGTTACTGGAATACCATGAGAACTTGATAAGTACTTGAGAAGTACTAGTTCTATGGAGATAAGGAAGAGTTCGATGTAAAGAGTTACATTGATGCAAACTTCCGAACAAGACAGAAAATTAATCGCAAATTATATATAAGATATATAAAAGTGAAAGTTTGTTGATAATTGGAAGTGTTCCAATAAAAACATTTAAAAGGGAAATGCCGAGTATCTATGTGTTAGAGAACAGTAGTGGATACTATATGGATATATAAGTTCATGAGATGAACTTATAGATATTCTGCTCATTGATGACAAGTATGGAATCCTTGATCATGCAATGTGGTTAAAGGTTAGCAAAGGAATACTAGATCGCATATTACGACAACTCCATCTCATACGTGTGACGTACAATGAAGAGATGAGATACATGCAATTTATATTGACTTTGGCAAGGTGTTGCCATTACTCACTATGATTGCACTAGAGTAGAGTAACATGTGGGACATGTTTGAAGATCACTATGAATATTATTCAAGGGTGATTGGCTCGCAGTGCAAGTGGGAGTATGTTGGTATGTATGCCCTGAGAGCCAATCATGGGATGATTGGTGGGATACATTAAGATTGATTTGATAAACATCAAAGGCAAGCTTCCAATTCTTTCCGGTTCAGTCATATGAGATAATGATAGAACATATTGAATGTCTAGAGAATGACAGTACTCAATGACGTATGCCTTCAGGTTCAGGACCTGAACGATGAGATCATACAGATGCTAAGAGTTTGTACATTCTCATTATGTCCCTAGTCGGATGTCATTGTGGAAGGTTGATAGACAACAATGACACACAAGACTAGATTGTGGTGTTGGTTGATGACAAAATCTCATTAGTCATGATATAGAGATATAAAACCAAACACATAGGTACTTGTTAGAGAACAAATGTACCGGACAAACCCACCATGAGTTTGACACATGGAACCATGACATGGTAGTCACAGTCAGTACTCACAGTGATGGTGGTGAGTGTGATTCTTTGACCTAAAATCACTACACTCAACACATGTCGTTGGGCACACTTTGACATCATCAAACGCAGTCCTGAAACCTGGGTTGTTATAAAGGTGATGATTGGGTGGCTTTGACAGATGGGGCTTTTGAGGGGTGAGTGATAGATATGTGATTTGTCCCTCCTGAGGGAGTATGATATCCATGGCCACTTGATGAGTAGGATTGAGAAAGGCGTGCACGCATGTGTGAATCAATATGTGATATCGATGTCATACATATCTCTTCCAATCTACTCTGAGATCAAGAAAGTGAATGAATGTTGAAAGGATGACTGTTCCATGCCTCGAGTTCATTCGGGATATCAGTGAAAAAGGAATTATACATTCATTGTAACACCATTCACAGATTGTAGGATTGAAAGTTGTTCTCCAACTTTCTATTTCACTTGGGTAGCACTGATGTGTGACTAGGCACCACTCTTTGCTTGTGAAGTCATAAGTGTTATGGACTTTCACTGCCAACGTGAAATGGACCTGCAGGGTCACACACATAGGATTTAACCTGGAAGAGGAGTTTTGTCCACAAACAATGTTTAGATTGATTACTAAAGGAGTTTAGTAGTTCAGATAAACACTCAATCAATTGATAGCTCAGTATCATAATGTTCAAGGTGTTGGACATATTGATTGGAGTATCATATTGATTGAAACTGCAATTGACTGATTTTGCACAATCTACACTCCCAACCGATCGGCTCATGTGACGAACTGATCGACTGAGCTTGGTGAACCGATCGGCTCAGATGGTGAGTCGATCAGCTCATGGATAGGATGAAACGATTGCTTCAAGTGTTGAAACGATCGGTTCAACTGATGCAACCGAGCAAGTTGGGAAAGTCAGATTGGTGAGAAATTTCCTTTCGTTTCACTTGCCCAATTTGATTGGAACAAGGATTGGTATTTGATACCAATTAGAAACAAAAGATGAAAAGTCAATCGGGAACTGACCAGGACCACAAACCGATCGGTTCAGAAGTGAACCGACTGTTTCATGGGTCCCAACCGATCGGTTGAGGTGTCAACCGACCATCTCATATCCCCAACCGATCGTTTCAGTTGTGAAACGATCGGTTCAGGTTGCGCAGTTGGTTGTTTTTGTGGAAAATCTCAAACCCTTCTACTCCTGCTTTAGTCCCGCATTTCCCGGGATAGAGAACCCTGTCCCATGACCCTCTTATATATATAGGGGTATTGCGGGCTTCTCGAAGAACAACACAGTGCTACCAGTTGCTCTGTAAAGTTGTCGTTCTCTCTGGTTTTGGTAACCGAGAGAGCCCGAGCAAGTGTTGCCCGATAAGGGAGGCACAACAAAGGAAAGACAACTGCAGAAAGCGAATGGTGACAGGAGAGTGTGTCAGTGACTAGTACGCTGACAGGAGGGTGTGACTCCTTCCAATTCCTTATGAGACAAGGAGATTGGAGTTCCACGTGGTCCGTGTGGACTACTTCAGAGGCGGGAGATTTTTGCCACTCGGAGGATAGCTGTCAATCCTGACAGTCCCGGTGAGATAAGGAGTTGTCAGTCCCGGTGCGACCAAGAGCTGCACAGACACCGTCCAAGACCGGAGGTGAAGACCGCACAAGCCGCGAGGTATTGTCGCCGAGCAAGCCTCGGGACAAGGTATGATTCCACAAACCATCCTTTCCTATTGTATAGATGTTGACGCGTTTCCTTGTTCTGGGTTTGGGGAGGAAATTTTTTGTTTCCGCTGCCTTCTCTGCCTCCCCTAAAACCAAACACATAGTTGCCTTTACCTCCTCAATGATCTCTCTCAATTTCCTTTGTTTTCTGGGTTGAGAGGCACCCCGCAGGTTCCAATAAAGGATACACATTAAGAAACTCTACGGTGTCCCCCCCTTCTAGGAGTTGATCCACCTCTCTTGGTCCTCTTGGGTGAGGTAGCCACCTTACTCATGCTAGTTCCTACAGCTTCCAAGCACTCATTGTCCAGATCCTCTAGCAGATCAAACTAATTTGAGGACTCCACAATGGGTTCCTTGTGCTTCCCATTGCTAACAAGAGAACAACCCTTCCTTGAGCCACTCCGCACCTCCTGGAATGGTCCTTCAATAGATTGTTCACTCTCAGGCATACCCTCAGGCACCTGCACTGCATCGCTACCTCCTCCATCTTCCACCACTTGAGTATCATATAGGTCTAGGATTGAGTCTAGGTGGAAGGTTTGACCATTTTTGACCATTAGATCTAATTCATTTCATTAATTGAATGATTTATGAACTATGGTTAAATAATAGCTAAAGTAACCTAAAAATCCAAATCTAAGCCCATAATCAAGTTCCTCATAGCTTAATTAGCCAACCTTCAAAATCTAGAGTCATTTGGACATCAAATGCACCCTTATTTAGACCCTAGTGAACTATGTATGTTTTTAACCAAAGTTTGGGCCGATTTAAATCGAATTCATTTGTCACGTCCTAGACTTTGGTCCAAGGGCCAGTTCTGTTCATGCGAGCGACTCACGGTGGGTAGTGGGACTCAGTCGTCCCCTATCTCTAACTTTCACGTGATCCAGTGACCTGCTTAGTGCCTCTATTCTTCCTCTAGTTTTCAATCGCTTAGATGACTCGTTCATCGCGTTTTCTCCTCCAACTGATTCCTTACTTTCCTCCAATTCCAACGAGCCTTAGTTTGAGTTTTGGAGTGCAGTAGAGAGCAAACGCTTCTTTTAGGCTACGTGCAGCCACCAATGCTCTCCCTCAGTTCACCAAATCCTCATTGCGGAGCCAGCATTTCCTCCCTTTCGGTCTAGAACTTAACCTTAACGACCCATCCTTCGATCCCAGCAACCAATTTCGATCGTGTTCGCGTGGAAGTCTTGGACGACGACCTTCTTCCCCAACACAAAAACCCAAATCTCTGATAGCTGGAGTCACCTCAGTGAAATTTTAATCAAGGTAACCATCTCTGACCCTCGTTCCTCTTTTCCTTGTGCTTAGTATACCGTGAGGTTGTCTTGTTTGTTTAGTCGACAAAATGCCGCCGAGTTCCCCTGTTTCTTTGCCACGCGAGGAGACCTGGAGGCCCCTGACCCATCTACAACCCCTCGCAGACACCTAGAAGACCACACAACCTTTTCCCTCGCCTCACTATCACAAGGGTTCTCGTACCTGATCTCACTTCCATGCTGTAGCCTTCAACCTGTAGGTTGACTCCGTGAACTACTCCTCCACCATGAATCCCTTTTGGGGATCCCTGTGTTATTAGTTGATCCCACCATTTACCTCTAGAAAACCTGAACCTTGTGATGAGTAATCACACCACCACAAACCAATTCGCCACGCGAGTATCCTAAAACCACCCTCTCTATTGTGAATCCCTTCTTCCTCATGTTGTTCTGCCTAGTTGGCCCCCCTCCTTGTCAGCCATGATAGAGAAGACCTTGAAGCCCCAGCCACTTCTGGCCAAGGTGCCTTGATTCTCTAAGTTTGGTTTCAACTGACGAACTCAAAAGGGAAGTTTCTGTGATCTTAAGGGAAAATGATTCCTGAGCTATGATTCCTAGCCTGAGCTTCGAGAGGGTTTCCGCAAGCTAGCCTTCACTTAACAATAGGCAACACTATGTTGCCACTACCCTAGTAGTTTTGATCCTGGTCACGCCTGATATGGGCATAAAGGTCCTTTAACCTGGGAAAAATTCTTTGATGCGCATATATTTGAGTGAATGAAAAGACATGACCACCATGTCACGTTTCTTCAGCCAATGAAGGATACGTAGGGGCATACATTTCATTTTACAAGTAATTCTTGTAATATAAATTTATAAATGGCTTTAAGTTGTAAAAATCATATCTAATTATTAGTTCAACAGAAAAATACAAATAAATATGTTTTTGAGATCAGAAAAATATGAATGATTTAATGGGATAGGTTTCATGATCTGATTTTGGAGTTTTAGAAGGGTCATTCTCTAAGTAAAGGTTTCAAGGTAAATTATATTAATTGAATGCACACATATTGTGACTAGGTTGAGACAACCCTGACCCTGTGCTTAGGAGGTGTTACTGAGTATTTAGTGTGAACATAAGGTATGTACATCCTCTATTTTATTTTGGGCATTATTGGACTGAACCTACATTTCTTTAATGAGGCATCTCTTGAACTATTAATTTTATTTAAAATCCAGTTGTCGGACATTCATACTTTCTGCTTTTGATTCATATATATTCCTGTGATTGCTGAAATATTCATTTATAATGGGTATTTGGACCCCTCCTTCTATGATTGCCATTTTATGTGAAATTGACTAAAGTTTTAGTCTTGCCACTCTATTTATGCATGCTGTGTGTTTGACTAGAATATCTAGAATAGTGGTACTTATGTACAACCATACTTATATAGGGCGTGCACATTCTTCCCGGGGTGTGCGTTTCCACCCTTATTTCTTTTAGGTCATGATCCTATGTTTTTATGGCCCTATTTTAGGTATATTTAGTCTACATTGTTATGCATGCAAAAGTTTAATGTTTTATATTGTGACTGTGGTTCAATGGTATGATAAGACATTTTATTATGATGCTTCTAATCTAAACTTTATATGCCTCATTTCTTTTCTTGTATTAATATCCCCCTTTTCTTGTGGGAACATCTCTTTTTGCACTTTTAACCCTATATAATGCCCAAAGTGTTTTATTATATGTACATACTCAGCTCTTTGCTGACCTCTATACTTGTTTCCTATGTTCTGGGCTATGTTCCCTTCCACCCAGGTTTAGGTGCATTAAAAGATCAAGGATGCTCGAAGATCATATAAAGGGAATTGTACCTAAGGATAGCTTGGAATGGCTAGGTTACTCTCTGCTACTGGCCTTAATTGTAGTTAGTTCAAGTTTTTGTAATATCACCTTTTATGGTGATGAGCAATTGTATAATGATACACATTGTAACTTTGTAATAGTTTTGTTTCCACTATTTATAATTACATGGCTCTTGTATTATATCATTTTGAGTGGATTCCCTTTCGGGTCCCACTCTTTACAAAATGGTATCAGAGCATAAGCAGTCAATAACTTGACTATTTCAAGTTTTCCTTGGTTGACCCTTAATTAAATAGGTGACCCTTAGAGGTTATTGATAAACCTATTTCCTAGTAGTCAATACCAATTAGGGTTTTCAACCCCTGACTAATTTGGTCACATGCACTACTCGACCCACCTATGTGAACGTGAGTTAGTCGTTAGTAACCTGTAACACCCACACCCTCTTTATGGAGGTGGGATGAAGTCACATCAAATTGACTCTTGTAGTGTTTGGTTTACATCTCATACATTTCTAGGATATTAGCCTAAGAGCTATGAAGTGCAGATTGAATTAAATAGTCATAGATAGGCATATTCTAGTTATCATCTTAATTCCCTTTAGCTTTTTTGTTCTCTAGCATGCCTTAAATACCCTACTATGGTGGTGCTGAGAACACATGAGCTATAAATAAAAAAAATCCGATGTAAATATTAGGAATTTAGATGATTCCCTTGTTACTAAGAGATGGTATGAACGAGCTTAATTATTGTTAGGCATGCCTTGCCTTCAATGTGAAGAATCTCAATACAGGTATGTCCCAAGACCACTTATCTAAGATTTGTATACCATGTTTGATTAGCTTTTATGCCTCATACATGAGGTTTAATGGGTAGACGCTATTAAGTTTTGTATAATATTCTTAGGAGTTGGTTTATCATATTGAAGGATAGGATGGCTAGGGGACACAGAGGGCGTGGGCGAGGTCGTGGGCGATTTCCTGGTGGCCGAGGGGAGAAGACCATTGCTGCTGCAGAGCCGTCTCCGATGACTCCTCCAGGTTGTCCACATGCGGAACCTGGGGATGGAGGCAAGCAAATCAACCCTGGCCATGCTGGATCGCCTTCTCAATCCAAAGGAAAGGAGGCAGCAGAGGCATCCTCCTCCTCCTCCACGCCAACCCACCCTGTCAACGAAGCAGCCACCACCTCGCGGATTGCCGACTGGTTGAGCTCCAGTAGACAAGACCGGGAGGTCGATGGGGTTGCTACCATCGAGTTTATTGAGCCAATCCTTAAAGATGGTGTGAAATGCGCCTCCATTTCTAGCCGGGATTGTCCCGTGCCGGATTGGGGTGAGTTTATTTCCATTCGTTTTGTCAGAAGGAAACCCTACCGTGAGCATCTTGCTGGCTGGATCAGAAGGACGTGGCACCCTAGTGGAGCAATTGAAGTCTTCGCTGAAGAGAGGGAGGCCTTCATCATCAAGATGTCGTCCAAAATAGAAAGAGACTGAGTGTTGGATGAGGCGCCATGATTTATGGATGGGTCACTGGTTATCGCCCATTCGTGGAAGCCCGTAATCTCTCTCCCCCTCTGTCCTTCCCTCAGGTTCCGATATGGGTTAGAATCGAAAATGCCGGCGTTCCTTAGACTCGTAGCAACATCGCAAGAGTTGCGAGCACGATAGGGAAGCCAGTCGACTTTGACGACAGCTCAACGACCACCGGTTGCGTGGGTGCTGCAATAGCCTGTTTTGAGATTAGTAGTGGATCTGCACTGCCTAGGTCGACTAAGGTTGAAGTGGATTCAACTGTCAAGCAGCTGAAGGTTGAGATTGTTTCAAAGCTAGCATCCTGTCCAAGCTGTAAGCTGTTCGGGCACAGGGCTTCCTCCTGCCCGTCAAAGGCAAGGAAACCAATCCCGGACAATGATTTTCAGGTAAGGCACGGGAAGCAGAGAGGTGTTTGCATAAATGCCTCTAAAGACAAAGTGTCTCAGGTTGCTGAAGAACAAGGAGGATCGTTGGTGATGCCTGTAGGTATTGCTGATGAAGACGAGAGCTTGCAGAACTTCATCATTCAGCAGGTTCAGGAAGTAGTCCTCACTAGTTGTGCTTTGGCTCATGATCATCAACCCAAAGGTCCTGTAGGTGGGATTATGGAACCGGATATGATTGGGTCATCCCCAATATGCAATCTGGACAACCTTAATGTCGATTGGGAATTGGAACTTGCTCGCAGCTTATCTGATTCGTGGAAGGTTAACAAAATCTGGGAAAGTAGTGGCTGTTCGGCTGACTACCAACTGAGGAAGACACAACTCTTCGATGATGATGATGGCTCTATGGAAGATTCCCTTCCAGGGATTGATTCTGACCGCTTGGTGATTGAATCTCTGGAGTTTGAGGAATCTTGGGACAACAGGAAAAAGAAGTCATCAAAGATGAAGAGGGATGGGGGTTGAGGTGCTTCACTTTTATCTCTGTCCTGGTCTTGTGTTGCTGCTGGTCTCGAGCTGGTTTTAAGGAGTTATCAGTCGATTTCTTGGAGTTGGAGTGTGAGTTTCATAGATCTCAGGTTGTTGATCATCCTTCATTTTTTCAGGAAATGAGTTTAATGTTAGTGAGTGAGCAGTCAGTCATCTGGGCTCTATGCTTTGATGAGACCAGCTTTTTGGTTCTTCTTGATGATTACTTAGCCTGCTGGAGATCGTATCAGGTTACTGGTTAGTAAAAGAGTTGATCAATTGGGCCTAGGTCTTTGATTTATCTGGTTCATATTGTCTTTGTTGGTTGGTTATTCCACATTCTTTCAGATGCAGTTTTTAAAGCCAATGTGTGAATGATTAGCTTGTTGAGTTAATTTGTGCTAAAGGATCATGGTGCTGCAGGCTTTCGTGATTGATTCTTTTGATCGTCAGAATTTTTGCCTAGATGATTGTAGATGGGTTTCCTTCTATGCTGCTCATGGGTTTTCCTGGATACTGAACTGATGACTATGGAAGCTCATTCTGCCATACTTTCAGAGGAAGAATCTATTGCCTATGTCAGTATGAGTTGTATTGTGGGTCTAGGTTGTATCTCTGGCCACCTTTGAGTCTGTATTGTGGGTCTGCCCCCTTCTGTTGTTTAGGTAGTTCGTTACTATTTTTTAGTAGCTTAGTAGTCAGTTTATCTAGTTGTTGGATGTTTTTTTCAAGTTTATTTTGGGGGCGCAATCTCTTGTACCCAAAGTTTTGGGAATTTAAAGTTTAGTAACACGATTTTTTACCGACCAAAAATATTCTTAGGAGTTTGCCTCTTTCGCCTCCATGGTGCAATTAGATTACCCAGTGAATGATGTCATTGGTAAATCTACTATATAGTTCATCTTGTTTTGTGATGGGACTATGGTGCTAAATCACAAAGTGTAGAAGGAACACATATACCTTGCTATAATTGTTGGATGATCATATAATTCCCTTAGGTCTTGCGATGATGTTGTGTCAATTATGCTTAAGAGTGACTTGGGGAATCGCAGATGTCTTACCTCATTAAGGTTTGATGAATTTGACCATGCGTAATAGGATACCCTTCTCCCTCCCATGTAAAAACATAGCTGAGGCGTAGTCAAATGCCCTATGTTGTGTCTGAAGGATTAGACCCTTTAAGTAAAAGGATGTGAAGATAAATAATAGTATGTGTGTGGTTTTGTGATAGGTGGTTGACTTGGTTCTCCGGTTGATTTTGGCGCCAATTTTGAAATTTTCACCCCAAGTTTTGAACTGTCAAACTTATTTTCATTATTAATTTATATTAACAAAAGAAAAGTTTTCAGATTTTATCGATGGTTTTTGGAACCAAGTCACCACCACAAGAAAGTTGAGTAGTAGAGAATCTCTTTAGTGAAGTACCATGGTTGGCATGTTCAACCTTAATACCCTAGGCCTAAGACTAACATAGTTAGTTTCCAATATATACATAATACCTAGTGGATCCACCCTTTTTCCCCTCTAGGTTATGCACTAAGTTATAGTTTAAACCTTTTAAGGAGTGGAGTTTCATACAATTTATTCATTAGGAATCAAACTAACTTAAGGAAAGACCATGATTAATAATGATTACAATAAGTAAAACCTAGACAACTCCTAGTATTAATGTCAAACATATGTAGAGGCTATCAAACTGAGAATTTCAAATGAGCCTTGCTAATCATACCATCAATAAAAAATTACCTCGACTATTAATATAGATTTTAAGATTTTATCTTGAGTTATCCTTAGTGGATGTATTTAGTCAGATGTAGGTAAAAGTAAAATTTCACTTCAAAGCTCAAATTAATATTCTATACCCCAAATTGCTAATAATTAAATGGTAAGGATGACTATATAGTATAGGCTAGGTGCACATACTCAGTATGGTGGAATTTCTGAGCTTTTCCCATGTAACCCTTTTAGATAATAAGATGTTAATGATGTTTATGATGATGAGGAGGAGTAGGTGATGATGTCGATGATATTAATGATGATGACGTTGTTGTTAATTATGATGATGATGATGATGATGAGTAGATGATAATGAGTAGATGAGAAGATGGTGACCATGATGATGTGGATGATGAGGACGATGACATTGACCATGATGATGATGATAATGTTGATAAGGAAATTCTCCTTAGTAGTAATAATGATAGGAATCATGGTGCCTGAGGATTGATGTTTATACACAAAAGTAGTTCACCAAGTTAGCGGTCACAATCTGAATGGTTCTATTGGGAAATTTGTAAATGAAGATTGGTTATTCATGCTTAAGTGATGGAAGATGAGGATCTGTAGGACAAACTAGCACTCATGTATAGCCGTGGATGGATTTTGAGAACGAAATCCTCTTTAAGGGGTGGAGTGTTGTAACATACTTGATTCCAGACACATAGGCTAATCCTTTGTTCTTCTAGGCCCCTACTCGATTATATTGTTACCCAATATCCCTCTTTCCTTCCTCTTGATTTTGTTTCAAATAGGTACCTTTTATTGTGCGTAATTCCCTAAATTTATGATAGATTCGACCTTGTTGAGACCTAATATCCTAGACTCAATTGTATCCCATAGACATAAATCTTAAGATGTTATAACCCTAATAATTGAATTATAGGAAATTGGTGAATAGTGATACCACACTCTCATCCTAATATTAATTTAATACCTAGTATGGCCCTAGGACCTTAGAGAGAGATAATTGTAGGTAAATAAAGAGCAAATTACCCTATTTGATCATTAGGATGAACTTAAAAACTCTAATATAATGATTAAGTGAATTATGGGGGAAATATAGAACAATTAATCTCAAAATGCAAAATTAAGTCTAAATTCGTGTTCAACATGCCCTGATCAGGTAACCCACCAATTTTGAGCCTATTGAGCTACGAGAAGATCTGTCCTATGAAGAGTTTCCAGTGAAGGTCCTAGATTCCAAAACAAATCAATTGAAGAACAAATATATTGAACTTGTAAAGATTCTCTGGAAGTACCATGGCCTTGAGGAAACTACTTGGGAGTTGAAGGAAGAGATGTTGCGGACCTACCCCTCCCTCTTTGCTTGATATTTTGGGATGAAATCTTTTTAAGGGGTGGTGTGTTGTAACATCCCCAATTCTAGGTACAAATCATTATTTCCTCTTTCTTTATCCTTTACCTTAATAGATACATCTTGGAGATCATTTTCGTACTTTACATTGAATTAGATAACCTTTTGACCTTCAAACCCTAGATTGACTCAAGTAGGGATCCATAGAGTTTAAGTCATGTATATTTGCTAAATTAATACCTCAATTAGCAAGTTTATAAGCAATAATAATTATCTAGATTACTTTACCCTAGATTGGTGAATTAGGATAGACTTGAGTATCATATATGTCTAGGATCGAGTCTAGGTGGAAGGTTTGACCATTTTTGACCATTAGATCTAATTCATTTCATTAATTGAATGATTTATGAACTATGGTTAAATAATAGATAAAGTAACCTCAAAACCCAAATCTAAGCCCATAATCGAGTTCCTCATAGCTTAATTAATCAACCCTCAAAATCTGGGGTCATTTGGACATCAAATACACCCTTATTTAGACCCTAGTGAACTATGTATGTTTTAAACCAAAGTTTGGGCCGATTTAAACCGAATTCATTTGTCACGGCCTGGACTTTGATCCAAGGGCCAGTTCTGTTCATGTGAGTGGCTCAGGGTGGGTAGTGGGACTCAGTCATCCCCTACCTCCAACTTTCACATGATCCAATGACCTGCTCAGTGTCACTATTCTTCCTCTAGTTTTCACTCACTTAGATGACTCGTTCATCGCGTTTTCTCTGCCAACTGATTCCTTACTTTCCTTCATTTCTAGAGAGCCCTAGTTTGAGTCGAGGAGTGCAGTAGAGAGCGAACACTTCTTTTAGGCTGCGTGTAGCTGCCGCTACTCTCCCTTAGTTCACCGAATCCTCATTGTGGAGCCACCATTTCCTCCCTTTCGGTCTAGAACTTAACCTCGACGACCCATCCTTCAATCCCAGTGGCCAATTTTGACCGTGGTCGAGTGGAAGGCTTGGACCGCAGCCTTCTTCCCCAAAGAAAAAAACCAAAGCTCTGACAGCTGGAGTCACCTCGGTGAAATTCTGCTCAAGGTAACCATCTCTGACCCTCATTCCTCCTTTCCATGTGCTCAGTATACTGGGAGGTTGTCTTGTTTGTTCGGTCGACAAAACGCCGCCGAGTTCCCCTGTTTATTTGCCACACGAGGAGACCTGGAGGCCCCTAACCCAACTACAACCCCTTGCAGACACCCAGAAGACCGCACAACCTTTGCCCTTGCCTCACTATCACAAGGGTTCTCGTACCTGATCTCATGCCCGTGTTGTAGCCTTCAACTTGCAGGTTGACTTTGTGAACTACTCCTCACCCATGAATCCTTTATTGGGGATCCTTGTGTTATCCAGTCAATCCCACCATTTACCTCTGGCAAACCTGAACCTTGTGATGAGTAATCACACCACCACAAACCAATTTGTCATGCGAGTATCCTAAAACCACCCTCTCTGTTGTGAATCCCTTCTTCCTCATGTTGCTCTGCCTAGTTGCCCCCCCTCCTTGTCGGCCATGACAGAGAAGACCCTAAAGCCCCAACCACTTCTGGTCAAGGTGCCTTGAATCTTTGAGTTTGGTTTCAGCTGACGAACTCAAAAGGGAAGTTTCTGTGATCTTGAGGATGAACGATTCCTAAGCTAAGATTTTTAGCCTGAGCTTCTAGAGGGTTTCCGCAAGCTAACCTTCACTTAAAAATGGGAAACACTATGCTGCCAGTACCCTAGTAGTTTTGATCCTGGTCACGCCAGATATGGGCATAAAGGTCCTTTAACCTTGGAAAAATCCTTTGATGTGCATATATTTGAGTGAATGAAAAGACATGACCACCCTATCACGTTTCTTCAGCCAATGAAGGATACGTAGGGGCATACATGTCATTTAACATGTAATTCTTGTATTATAAATTTATAAATGGCTTTAAGTTGTAAAAATCATATCTAATTATTAGTTCAGTAGAAAAATAGAAATAAAAATGTTTTTGAGATCAGAAAAATATGTCTGATTTAATGGGATAGGTTTCATGACCTGATTTTGAAGTTTCAGTAGGGTCATTCTCTAAGTAAAGGTTTCAAGGTAAATTATATTAATTGAGTGCACACATATTATGACTAGGTTGAGACAACCCTGATGCTGTGCTTAGGAGGTGTTACTGAGTATTTAGGTCTGAACATAAGGTATGTACATCCTCTATTTTATTTTGGGAATTATCTGACCGGACCTACATTTCTTTAATGAGGCATCTCTTGAACTATCAATTTTATTTAAAATCCAATTGTTGGACATTCATACTTTCTGCTTTTGATTCATATAAATTCATGTGATTGTTGGAATATTCATTTATAATGGGTCTATGGACCCCTCCTTTTATGATTGCCATTTTATGTGAAATTGACTAAAATGTTAGTCTTGCCAGTCTATTTATGCATGCTCCGTGTTTGACTAGAATATCTAGAATAGTGGTACTTATGTACAACCATACTTATATAGGGCATGCATATTAGTATCTCCCCTTCATCATCAAAGATTTGGAAACAAAAATGGCCACAAAAATACAAAACTTTCTTATGGCTTCTTTTACATAATAAACTTCTTACAGGTGAAAACATCTCTAAAAAGGGTTTCATTGGCCCATTTAGATGTGCCCTATGTGAAAATAACAGTGACTCGGTCAGCCACATCTTCTTTATATGCTCTTTCTCTCGAACAATCTTTTCACATTTCATGAGAAATTGCCTTCATGATCTCCAGGAAGTCACTTTCCCCATCCAAATTACACCTTTAAGACATTACAGGCATTTTAAAAACAGTGATCTTTTCACCACAATCTGCTAGAACCTTTGAAAAGAAAGGAACAATAGAACTTTCAACAACAACAAAAATTTGGCAAGAAATGTTATAACTCAAATAAATGCCGATCTTCACATCCTTACTAAACTGTAGGAAAATTAGCAGAAGGGAGGTTGAATGAATCAGAGGAAGGAGAATCAGAAGCCACTTTTCTCTGTGATCTTAAAGCTATGGTGGACGATGAGGCTAGAGTCAGCTTAGTACAGCAACAACTGTGACAAATCTTTATGATTCAAGGGCAGCTCAAATCAGGAATTCTCAAGGATGCAAAACTTTTTTCGCTAGGTGCTTGTTTAAGGGGTGCCTCCCCCAAGTTAGCTGAACAGTGCTTTCTTTTGCTTATTTCTTTTCAGCTTTTTTTTCCGCTGCAGCTTTTCAAAACATTCTGTAGGTGTTCCACATAAGCAGGTTTTCACTTGCTTGATGTGTTTTTTAATATATAACATTACCTTTCCTAAAAAAAAAATAGGGCATGCATATTCCGCCCGGGGTCTGCGTTTCCACCCTTATTTCTTTTAGGCCATGATCCTATGTTGTTATGGCCCTATTTTAGGTATATGTAGTCTACATTGTTATGCATGCATAAGTTTAATGTTTTATATTGTGACTGTAGTTCAATGGTATGGAAAGACATTTTATTATGATGCTTCTAATCTAAACTTTAATATGCCTCATTTCTTTTGTTGTATTCCTTTTGAACTTACCTAATTGCAAATAAACCCCCTTTTCTTTTGGGAACATCTCTTTTTGCACTTTTAACCCTATATAATGCCCAAAGTGTTTTATTATATGTACATACTCAACTCTTTGTTGACCTCTATACTTGTTTCCTATGTTTTGGGTGATGTTCCCTTCCACCTAGGTTTAGGTGCATTAAAAGATCAAGGATGCTCGGAGATCATATAAAGGGAATTGTACCTAAGGATAGCTTGGAATGGCTAAGTTACTCTCTACTACTGGCCTTAATTGTAGTTAGTTCAAGTTTTTGTAATATCACCTTTTATGGTGATGAGCAATTGTATAATGATACACAATGTAACTTTGTAATAGTTTTGTTTCCATTGCTTTATAATTACATGGCTCTTGTATTATATCATTTGGAGTGGATCCCCTTTTGGGTCCCACTCTTTATAGTTACATAGATTAGATAGTTCTTAAAGACATTGTCCCATGGGATTCTATCCTAACTATACTGCGATAAGATCTGTCCGTTTGTGAGTGGCATTATTGTACTTTGGTTTTAGTAAACTCCAGGAGTTATATTCCTAGTGAATTTTTAGTGTGATAATATTACATATCACTGGCCCTCTTGCTACCTTGCTTGCCAACATTAGTATTTCTGCTCCCTCTTTCCCTTAGGCACATGAGTTACACACTCTTGGCATGTCTTGGGATGAGTAGAATGCCCTGTGGCCTAGTCATTGTTTTGGTCCTCCTGCCGATGAGAAGATGTTTGACTAGGCAAATGAGGAATCTGCTAATGATGAGGAGGCCACTGAGGATGATGGCTCAGATACTGGTTCTGATGGCTTTGCTCGTGCCTCTAGTCATGAAGTTGTTGCTATCTCTGCTGCACCTTTTAATGGAGATGAGGACTACGAGCCTGAGGCCGATGAGGATGATGCGGATGATGATGTTGTGAACATAGATAGCTTCGATATAGCTTGACATCATAGTTTCTTAGTCTTTTAAGTGCTGATTAGATATATATTTTTAGACTCTTATGTACTAAAACATGTGGGCACGTATCTGATATGTACTATTCTATATTTTTGTTGTTTTCTCATTAGTTTATGGTTCTTGTAGTGAGGACATGTTCTGATGTTGTAATCTTAATCATATGTGCCCTAACTCTCTGGTTGGCCATATCTTATGATCTTGTGGTATGATATCTCATTTTTTTATTATAACATTGCATTGATTATTTCACTTTACCTCATCTCTGTTTTATGTGTGCTATGTGGTTGATTGCTTTATCTTGTGTTTCTGGACAAGATATGTGTTTTAGCTCTTTCTATCTCCTAGTCTTTTTGATATGACAAAGGGGGAGAAATGACCTCATCCATATTATTGTATCTCTTGTATGATCCTTTTCTTGTCTATTATCTCATAGCATGTGATTTGCTAGAGGACCATATAGTATGTATATGTGCTTTGGTTATATTGTGGAAAGGCTAACCATGCAGGTATAGGTAAGCATGAATTGAGGGGGAGAAATTCACATTGTTCAATCATGTATCCCCTTGTAATTCACAAGGGAAAGGATTAACTTTCATATCCTTTTTCAAAGGTAAAGGTTAAACTTTCATATCCTTTCAATATGTTGAGGAATGGTTTGTCATTGTCAAAAAGGGGGAAAATTTGACCTAAGTGTTGAAAATTGTCCATATTTTGATCATGACTTAACCATTCCATTCATATGTATCTAATGTGTTTGTTTAATATTGATTTTAGGTATTAGGTACATGAATATGATCAAATCGCTCAAGCCCTAGCTTGGCTTAGTTCAAGTCAAACACAATGCAAATGCACTTTTGTGTAAAACACTCCAAACCACCTTATCATAATTTTGCAATCATTTGTATTGATGATATGAATTGTAACTAAGATGAGAAAAAATCAGGGTTACTTTGTTCTAGTGTTTGATCACTTCAATTTCATTTTTTAAAATTCATCACAACAACTTCATCGGTTGAGTTTCCAACTCGACTGATCCTTGATGGGTTTTGAGAATGAATGTTGATCAGTAAAGTTTCAATTTCATAGAACTCGACCGATCCTTCTGTAGAGCAAACTCAATTTAAGTGATTGGTCGAGTTGCCACCACAACAAACTAGACCGATGGTTTAAATTAGCTTTGTCGCATAGTGTGAGCGGTCGATCTATCTTTATTGAAACTCGTCTGAATGCACTGTATGAAAAACACAGAAAAAGTGATTCTAACCATTGAAGGGGTGCAAAACTTGAAACTATATCAGTTGCATCTCTTCAAATGTCTAGTAAATGTGTATAAGTGATCTGACACTCTAGTGGACACCTCCAACTATAAATAGGACCTCTTAGAGTTCATTCCAATATTGCTCATTCATGCTATTCAAGGTCCTTGCTATAGTTGAGTGTTTTTAGTCCACTTGAGCCCCTTTATCTCGCTTAATTATAACTCATTTTGTTCATTATGAGTGAGATTGGATTCCTATGAGAATACCACATCATCGTACACTTGTGAGGCTATCTAGATCTCTCTTTCTCCAATCCCCTTTCTTGAAGACTCTATTGGTGACAGTTTCTCCAAGAGAAGAAGAAGGTGCTTAAGGCTACTCCAAGTGAAGGAGAAGTTCAAGGAAGAAGATCCAAGAGCTGGTGGGTAAATTCTCAAGGGCAAAGACTCGTTGCATGAAGGGGAGGACCTTGGTGAAGGCACACATCTGATTACAAGAGTGGGTAAGGCCTTTGTGAGGTAGAAGACTAGCTCTTGGACAGGTAAGCCCTTGATTGTAAGGTTTTAGGCTCGCTCGGCCTACAAGGAAAGCTGAGTATCATTGTCCCAGAAAGGAAGATCATATTATGTAACTCTTATAAGTGAATATAAGGAGTAGACATCTTAGAAATCTAAGATCTTGACCTCTCAAGGTAGTGGATTGACTCTCTCCTAATTTGGTGAGTGGAACCACTCTACAACAACTTGTTATCTTGGTTGCTTCAATCTCTCTCATCATTGCTTTGTATTTTTCAATTTCCATTAAACTCACTATTTGCAATTAAGCTTATTTGAAGTAACTTTAAGGTCTAACAAGTTTGTGTAAGTTTTGAAGCTCTATTCACCACTCTCTAGAGCCCTTAGATCCAACACATAGTACTTGTCCTATCATGCTTTTTGTATACATTCTTCCCCTGTGGTTGTGTATGAAGAATAAGTATGTCATGCCATCATTTCTGATATTGGGCCCCAAACAACTTGACAATGATGTTGATGTTTACCTTGAACCTCTGATTTATGACCTAAAGGAGCTATGGGGAGAAGCTTTGATGACTTGTGATGCTTTGCGTGAGAGATGTTTAGTTTGCGTTCTATGTTGTTATGCACTATTAATGACTTTCCTACTTATGGGAACTTGTCTGGCTACATTGTCAAAGGAACCAAGGCATGTCCTATATGTGAGGAAAATATATATTCTATCAGACAAAAACATGGTGGCAAGACTCTATATCTTGGTCATCAAAGGTTTATGCTAAAGGTGCATCCTTTAGCAAAAGTAACACAAAACATTCAATTTCTCAACTGAGGAATGGAGTGCCCCTAACCTATGTCAGGGGAGGATGTTTATGTAAGATTAAACAAAATTATAAATCATTTTAGTAAGATACCATGCACTACTCACACAAATCAACCCTCTTTATACAAAAAAGATTGATATTCTAGGATATTCCTTATTGAAGTTCTTTGAGAGTTTGACATTGTATTGATGTCATGCATGTTGAAAAGAATGTTTGTTTTAGCATTGTTGGTACTCTGTTGAATATAGTTGGTAAGACTAAAGATGACATCAAATCCAGAATGGACCTATGTGAAATGGGTATAAGGAAAGAATTAATAAAAGTAGTTACCAAAAGTCACCACACATATCTACCTCCTACTTGTTACACTTTGTCTACAAATGAGAAGAGAACTTTTTGTGAGTACTTGCATAATGTTAAGTTAACACATAGATACTGAGCCAATATCCATAGATTGGTATTAATGAGGGATGCGAAGTTGATAGATCTTCAATATCATGAGTATCACACTCTAATGCAACATACATTGCTTGTGGCTATTTGATCCATCCTTCCTAAGTAGTAAAGTAATTGATTATGAGATTCTAGATAAGTTGCTAAGAGAAGTGGTTGTTACCCTGTGTCAACTTGAGAAATATTTCCCCTCTTCATTCTTTGATATCATGGGACATCTAGTAGTCCATTCGACTGGGGAAATGAAAATATTGGGTCCAATTTTCTTGCATTGGATGTATCCTTTTGAGCAGTACATGAGTGTTTTAAACGATGATGTTTGGAACCGTTGTCGACCTGAAGGGAGTATCATTTAGGGCTATATTTCTAGGGAGGTTATGGACTTTTTCAATGACTTTTTGAGTTGCAACGAAACTCCTACTGATGATGTAAACCCTGATGTTTAGTCTAGCAAAGGTGTTTTGAGAGAAAGACAGATAAGTATCAATCGTGAGCAGTGAGAACAAGCACACTTGTATATTTTATGCAACATTGACGATGTGGGTATTTATATCACTGAATGCACCAATGAGATTAAGATAAGTTAACCCCGAGCCAGATCAATGTGGCTTGCTAGAGAGCATAAAATTACATATATTAGGTGATTTGAAAATAAAGTATTCCATCAACTATCTCAAACACCAAATAATGTTACATAAACTATCAAATGGCTTGCGTATAAACCAAAGACCCATGATACATCTTACGAAGGGTTTGACATAAATGTATTTTCATACTACTCAAAACCTTAAGATGATAAAAGTGTTGTCTAAAATAGTGGGGTCACCCTTTAGGTGTCTTCACTATATTTTTCTAGTGCCAAGGATAAGAGTTCACATGAAGGAAATATGTCTTATTACGATGTCATTGAAGACATAAGGGAAATTAACTACATAGAATTTAGAGTTCCATTATTTAGGTGTAATGGGTTGATAACAATAAAGTAGTTGTAGTTGACGAACTCAGTTTCACAATAAAAAAATTTAGAGTGGTAATGCGAGCAGGATGAACCCTTCATCATGGCATCACAGGAAAAATATGTATTCTATATCTACGATCCTACAAAAGAAAATTGGTCTATCATTCTTCATGGGAAAAGATAGTTCATTTCAGATCATAATGATGAAGAAGGAGTACTATGACAAGTATGATGAGTCTAGTCTGTTTTCTGTTGGCTTATCAAGTGTAAATTTTGAATCTAACACTGATGACTATACATGTGAAGATCACACAGAAGGGATATTAATTTAAGGTATAATACTCATATGTGGTATGACTTTGGTTGCATTATGTAACATGTTTATTTGTTCATATGTGATCTGAATTTTTCCAGTGGACTTTTTATATGTGATCTGAATTGTGTACTCAAGAGAAAGCATCACAACCTAGGTTTGGGCCACCATCTCTCTCGACTTTTTTCATTTGTTTACTTTTGATTTTATAGATGGCATCTGACCAGGAGCATAATGATCATGAATGTGAGGATGTTGAGCATCCTGACCAAGTTGCTAACAGTGTTGATAGCCCAAAACATAAGGGAGTTAGAGGGATAACTTTGATGAAAGATGTCACAAATAGGCAAGGGAGGAAGGGCGTCGTTGAATTCAATGAAGCAGATACACAACTTACTAAAGAGTTTTTCAGCTATTGTGGGGTCCTTGCTCGAAGCAAAGTACCTCTCCTTGTTGAGGATTGGAGACAAGTGAGTACGGTCCACAAAGAACTCATTTGGAGGGAGTTAGAGGTGAAATAAATGAAGGTTTGCTTTTTTTAGTATTTTTTGTATTCTTTGTTTTGACATTTATAAACAATATTGAATGTTTAACATTTTTAGGGATAGTATGAAATTGATGAAAAGATACATCGTAAGTCTATTATGCAGCTCGTCGAGAGGAGACATAGATATTGGCAAACAATCCTCACAAGAGACTATGCCTTTGGAGACAAGAAGGAACCCTAGCGTAAATGAAACTATATTAATCAAGATAATTGGAAGGAGTTTTTTTGTGTAAAGAGGTGAGATCACCTCTCTACTAAAAATTTGAAGAATTAAGATCCATTCCAAACACACTCAAAGGTATGTTGGAGTAGGTATAATTTTTCCAAATTTATTATAATGGTAATAAAAAGACCAATAGTGAAACAACGTAATACAATTTATGACTATATTCATTTTAATATAAAAGATTACAAAATACATAATTCTCCCATTAGGATTTACATCAAAATACAAAAATTAGGATCTAGATAGAGGGAAGTCTAGACTACTTCAATCCTGTCTCCAAAGCAACATCTCCAAGAGCTAGGTCTTGCCAAAAGCTATGTTCTCTTTGTCATATCCTTCACCTTGTCCTGACCTGGGTGGTTGGGAAAGCACCCAGCAAAAGGGAAGGAAAAACAAGTATGTGTCAACATTATAAACAAGTACAAGAGATAAGAAAATAACATGAAACATAAAGATATTGAATCATCATAAGATGAGAGGGCCAAGATAATGTGGCATAAGTAAATAGATGATTGCCATAACAAAAATAGTAAAAAGGTTGCATGCATGATTATTATTGACTACCTAAACTATGTATGGTTGAGGCACCTACCTAACCTCAACCAATAGGTGAGGGAAAGTAACACATTCAAATCACCTAAAAATATTCTATATTGGGGAGAGTAACACATTCCCTAGGGTAAATTTACACATGTCGTATCTATGGGTGGTTGTATAAAAGTACCACTACACTAGTTCAATAGTTTAATAAATATTAATGCTAAGAACTATGGCAAGTACAAGAATCAAGTACATATAAACATGGCAGTGGGGTACACGACCCATGAAATAAATATTAAAATTTATTTTGAAGAAAATATAGCTAAGGAATTGTCAAGAGACAAATTAAGGGTTTTATAGACGCCTCATTAGGGAAACTAAGTTAGGGTTTGCAATTATTCCCAACTTAGGTGTAAGGAAAGCACATACCTTTCTTAAGTGTTCAAATTACTTCTTCTTCAATTGATTCCAAAGCCCACTTTCCTATTTCCAATGTATAACCATGAATTAGGATATGTTATATTCATTAATGTAAAGAAAACCCATATTTTGGACTTTTTACACAAAACCTCAATTTAGACACTAAAACCATCATCATCGATCTAGAAAAATTCTCCTGATTAAGAAAATGTATAATTTTGTATTTTTTGGAGTTATAAGGATTAAAGTGCATTCTTGGTGATTTTTAAGTAATTAAATCATTTTCTAGAAAATCACCTTTGATAAAACTCAAAACCGAACCATGAAATTATTTTTATTAGAAAGATCATCTTTTTATTTCAGAACATATTTTATTTTTATTTGTTGACAGAGGAATAAATAATTATAATTTTTGAATATCGACCAATCACATGTTGACACCTCAGCAAACCCGTTCGAGAGAGGTGAAGAGAGAGAGAGAGGGAGAGGGTGCCAACCTATGACTTGGTCCAATGAAAGGCGGCCAAGTCACCAGTTAATGCCTCATTGGTAGTGAGCGGACCCGCTTCAAAGCAAGGAGAACTTGGGCTAAATGATGATTTTGCCCTCAGACTAATAGCATATAAAAGAAGGCGGAACGAAGAGTAAACATGAGAAAGCACACAGGGGTTTCATCCCCTTACAAGATCGCACCATGGGCGATGAGCAGCAAACAGTAGCTTGCGGGAATTAGGACAAAAATACTTCAAGTGTTGTAACCAAAAACCGAGAACAGAGAAAGGGAGAGGGAACCTAACCGAACTCAGTGCAAGCCTATATTGAGGTGAAGGTGTCTCCGTGGTCCAAGGAGAGAAGGTGCAAGGTTAGGTCAAAAACTCATTTATCAATGACTTCACACACGAGAACAAGAGCAATTTGTATGAGGGAAGAGCTCGGTAAAGGTAAGCGAAGACTTAGGTGGGGTTATATATAGTTGGGAAAACAAGGATCCAAGATGAGGGAGGTCACCCACGAGACCTGGAGATCAAGGTTTGGTTGTTTCTCATATTCTCTATGAAACTGCATGAGTAGGGTACCAAAAGATGCAAAATCTTCCAAACAATCCATCAGACCAAAAATCTCGGGAAATGATCGAGCATAGAGAGAGAAAATCAAATCCAAAATATCACCCCACCCGTCACCTGTTTCCCTTTCTGGCCCAAGGTAGGTGATGATCTACCATCCATCCAATCCTTGATCAACAGTCCATGATTTGTGTGAAATAAGAAGCCTTGTGACATTCATTTCTTGCCAAAAACCGATTTCGACTAAACTGACATGTAAATTAATTTACCTTTTTCTCTCTCCTCAATTGAGGGTACAAACGAAAGCCAAATCAATTGAAACTTGACATGTGAGCTATTTTAGATATTTAGAATCCAAATATAAAATTAGATTTGCCTTTTGAGAAAGCTAAATAAGTCAATTAGGCCAATTACTATTTTCTCTTTCTTCTCTCATTAATGACTATTAGATTTTCCAAATCTCAGGAAACTTCACCCATAAGTCACATTTAATGAGTTAGATACGATATTAACATTATTTTCTAAAGTTGAAGTTATTTGATTATTTAAATAATATATTGAAGGTTCTACACACTTTCTCTCTCGTATTTTCACCTTTTATTCAAATATCATCCAAAGTAATTGAAAATCTACCCAAAGGCATATTTTTATGTCTAGATTATGGATTTGGCATTAGTTTCCCATTTTGATAACATTAAATGATTTATTTATTGTTTTTGAGATATCTCCTATTTTCCCATTTAATAAACACATTTATACTTACATATTTCCATAATTGATGAAACTTGGCACTTAAGTAATGTTTGTCTTCAAGAAAATGAATTTGGACTTCAAATTATCTTATTAGTTTCCTTTCCATGATTTTTAGGGAAATTTTCTTCATATTCTCACTATTTCTCCATTTAATACATTTATTGCCTTATACTCACATATATTTGAGATTTTCTTTTCTTTTTCTTATTAAAAAAGATACTAGAAAGTTCTTGCACAAATTTCTTTATCCTTTTTATCACTTAAGTGGTAATTTTACATATTAGACCCATTACTAAGATTTCATTGAGGTATTTGTGCATAAACCAATTTATGAACAAATGTTCACTAAACCACTATAATCTCCACAAATTATACAGAAAGGCCAAGAAGGATAGAAATGAAAGGAAAAGCTTAGAGAAGGGATAAAAAGAAAAAATGTCCAAGATTCGATATGTTAAAGTTTTATAGAGAGAAACATATGTGTTATAGGTATTGAATTAATTAATTTTTTATGATTTCTTATGTTTAATTAACAATACCACTTGTATGAATTAATCATGCCCTTCACATTGCTAAAAAATCTAGGCGTGACAAGAATGTGCATAACCTCCGGTTGGGTTCAAGTGATTATTAGAAATGCTGCATGATGAGAGAGTTTCTACAATGAGAGAAAGAGCTACAACGAGAGTAAGAGAAAGGGGAAGAGCAAGGGGAAGAGATAGGGGAAGATGGAGAGCAAGGGCAAGAGCAAGGGAAATAACAAGGCCAACAACAAGGGCCTTCTACTTCTAGTCCTTCTACCGCTGAGTCTTCTAGTGCTTCTAGATAGTTTCTCACTATATTGAGTGGATAGATGCGAGGAGAAACAAAACTGGAGAAATCCCCATCCAAACAACATAGGAGGTGACAAATAAAATGGTAAATTTCTTGGTTTTACAATAATGACCATGTTTTTTTACCATTGGATTGTTAGGTTTTAACGATTAGTCAATTTTTGATGATAATTAGGTGGGGCTGACTGACTGAGCAAAGGAGGGCAAGTTAACCCCTAAGGGCAAACATAATGAATTGATGGTTTCTCTAGGGACAGAAAAGCACCCTAGACGTGTTAGGGGCGGTAGAGCTGGGCATGGGATAAAATCTTTTTTGGTGCATCCCAACATAAGCACAAACAACCCAAGAAAGGAGAAGTGGACAAAGAGTACATGTAGAGAATTGTAGATGCAGCCTTGGAGAAATATAAAGCTTCTTAGGCGGCACAAGCTTCTCCAGTAGTCACATAACCTATTCTTCACTCACCCACAGAGTGTATTGGGAGTAGTCCTTTAGACTCGTAGGGCACATCCAGGGTAAGATTCATTTCAAGTCAATTTATATTACCTTAAAGTCAATATTTATATTTTTCAAATTAATTTTGTATTTCATAAAAATGTAGAAGTCTAAAAAAGGTCATTTTTATATTATGTTCCAACATGCAATGTTGTGGAAGATGTCGAGGCTAATAATGCTGATGTGGTTCATGGTATTCCTCTTCCCGTTGATCACTATCATGTAAGAGTCATACATGTCGTTTAAGGAATGAGAAATATAACTCTTCAATACGAGCACTCAGATGCCACCACTGTTGGAGAGGTAGAAAACAACTTTTTTGGGCGGCCCAAATGACTTGTTATATATATTTAGGTATGACAAATGTATATTGAAACTTATATAAAATTATCAAAAGCTAATATTAGAATATATGCATGTAGCCTACAATATCTAAGAAGTCCCCTAAGGTTCTGAAGCCTCCACCCCTCATTTTATTCTATAGGAGTTGTTTGACTCCTTAGGCCCTAGTTGCCAAACATTGACAAGATGGTTAGACACTATAGACCAAACAGACACCACTGTGATCAGTCTTGAGGAGGATATGGTAGGCATATAGCGGGACAATATTATACTATGGACATATGTTTCTGAGGTATTTAAGTATGATTGGCTGAACACATCAGTGATAGAACTTTGAATATAGTGAGTGTGAATACCCTATGATATGTGAATATTGTTTAATTGTTTCCTTCATATAAACTGTGTATTGGTTATATATATGTATATATATATATATATTATTTATTTGTATTAAACGGCTCATGACTTCAGAATAAAAAATGTGGGGTTTGTAATGCCATTATTAATTATAGATGTACTTAGAGATTCGAGTGGTGTCAAAGAATATGTGACTACTACAATGCAATATTTTGGTGCTTCCAAGAACGTTATCTTAGCTTCCTTCAATGTTAAGTAAGTTTTTGAGTTGTTGTTTACATGTCTAACCTATGAATACAATTTTGTGAGATTTATTTTTTTAGTTTATTTGCCTTCTATTCATAGCATTTTTTCGCCCGAAGGGTCAAAGAGATACACACTCCAAGTGTCGAGAATAATCACTAACAATTTCCAGTGCCTACTTGTTGTTTACATGTCTAACCTATGAATACAATTTTGTTGTGAGATTTAATTTTAATTTATTTTATTTTCCTTATATCCACTTAGAAGTAGGCACTGGCAGTTGTTAGTGATTTTTCCTGGCACTTGGAGTCTGTATCTCTTTGACCCTTCGGGTGAAAAACTGCCATGAAATGAGCCACACCCAATGAAATTAGTGATTCATGCATACATATAGTTTTTTAGTATCCAACATATTTGTTAATGTTTGCATATATGACAGTTTAATAATGAAATATATGCTAATTTAAGTTATAGGGGCGTGAAAGCATTCCATGATGACAGAGGGAAGGTAGATAAGAAAAAGAAATCAATATCATGGATGAGCGTTGATGTATAGTCTTCTCATTCCAATTGCATAATATATGACCAACTCTACTTAACTACATTTTATTAATGTAAATTGTTTGTAAATCTATAGGCCCCTATACAAGACAATGGATGGGCATGCCCACATTATGTGATGTTGTATATGCACGTGATTTTCAATCACACGTAACAAATTAAATATATAGAAAATGTAACTTATTAGTCTTGGATCATATTTAATGAAGTAGTCTCATTTGATAATACAAACAATCAAATCTGATTAGAAGTCTCATTCTCTTTCCAATAATTTTTTGAAGATTGAACCCTGTACATTGGCGTAGATGAATGGCCTACATGAATAGTGGGCATCCTACTTCATTAGAAATGTGAATTTGAACGAAAAATATGAGGGTTGATTGATATTGTTTGGTAGTCCAAACATTGATGTTAGATTCCTATATGTATTTTGTGAGTGTGAGTTCAATGTTGATATACACATTGTGACTTAAAATCTGAGATGACAGCTGATGTTGATATGTATTTTGTGAGTGTGAATTGAGTGTTAAGTGCATATGTGTGTGTGAATTTGAATGTGAAGGCATGAGGAAAAGAATGATGTTTATTCATGCATATATGTATGAAATTGAAGAAAAGATGAGAAATGAAACAATTGAGCTGTGAGTTCATGGATTTGTGTGCAATTTGAATTAAAAAAATAATAGAATGTGGCATGTTTATGCCTACTTTGTATAAAATCTTTTTCTTGCAGGTGTGTCGTCCTGTTGTTAAGTCGCGATGCTTGCTGAGAGCCTATTTTCTTCAAAACTTTTAGTTCTATAGAATAACAGTCTACAGACAGGCTAGCAGGCTAGACAATAGGCCTGCAAACCTGCTATATAAAAAAATACACCTTTATCATGGATTATTTGTAAATAACCAACAACAAACTATTTCACCATCGGTTATTAACAAACAAGTGACGACACATTCCTAAAATTCTCACTGTTCAATCACTGATGAAAGTGACATCAAGAAATTCTGAGTCGATTATTTGTCATTACCCATCTGACGAGGAAAAAGTAATAGTGTCAGCTACATTTATAAGAACTGACGATCAAAAGGTCAAAGCATACCACAAACACCACCCACTTTGGGTTATATCGTCATTTGGCCCTAACAAGGAACTGCGATATAAATTATTGTCATCGATTTTTTTAATTGACAAAAATGGTGGAGTTTTACCATTGTCCACTTGGTTGTCGATTAGGAATTGATGTTAAATGCCTAAAACAATTGATGATATATCCCCATTCTATAGTTGTGAAGCCCTCAAGCCTCTACCCTCTCTATGGTTTAATTTGGTAGATGGGCCTTGTCCTAGTGGACCAAGCACAAGTAGAAGGAAGGCTCAACTAGAGTAATAGTGTAAGAAGTGGGACCCGAGAGGGGATCCACTCACTTAATTTAAGGAAATAATAAAAACCATCCATTACAAACTTTGATAATACATTCTCAAAAAGGAGATGAACTAAAATTTAAGTATGTAATGCATCATATTCATAAAATGTAGGAATAAAAGATAAAAATTTAACTATTATGATATTTATGTCTAACATTGTTCCTCACCACATAGGGTGTACATAAAAGGAATTAATCTATAACATAAGACTAGTAGAGGGTAAACCAACCACTTCAACCTACCTCCTAATAAATATCAACTACACTTGGATAAGTCCTGGTCAAATTTGGTCCACACCTCCTTTCTCTCTACCTAGGGGTTGCAAGAATACCCCCACAAGAGAAGAAAAAGTGGATGTTGTTAGCATAAAAGCCGATGTGTGCATACAATAATGATTGGACAATAATAGGGAAAAATGAACACCCATTTATATAAGAAGTATTTTTAAACAAGAGAGAAAAAGAATCATCCAACCATATATCAAAACAAAACTTCATATAGTAAGATAAAATGATTATATGAAGATTCAATAAAACTTACAATTAACATTTCTTGCCTTTAAATCTAAATTTTTGCATGTAGATTTAGTATTATATTACAACCATCTAAAAGAATGGGTAGAAACTTCCACATTCTGTACCTAGGAAGGAGGTGAGAGCACCTGCAATCCTCTACAAAGGATATATATTAGGTGAGATCACTTGGGACTGAGGTGAGAGCACCAAAAGGCCATACATAGAAATAGTTGTACAATAGGGTTGGACTTAATGTGCCGCTCCTAATAGATAATAATAATCTTAACAATGAAACATGCATATAATAGAGAGGCAAGTTAAGTGCATTCTAAGAAATTAATCAATATAGGGTTTTCACCATTAAATGGAACAATATGATGAAATAGTACACTAAGGGTTGTAAACTGAATAAGTATGAACAAGATTAAGTAAAAGAGATTTAATTTTCATTCTGAATAGTCTATAAGATATATTTTAGTGAATTTGGATGCAATTGGGTCAAATATATATAATCAAGTGAAATATAAAGTACTATGCACAATCAAGTCAAAGAGAGAGAGAACACACAATTGTCCAATATATATTTGAGTATGCAACATGCCTCAAAGATGTGTATCAACAACTTAGGGTCAAACCCTAGACCCAAACCAAGTTCAAAAGCTACCTACTAAGAATTTATATAAATTAGGGTTCATACTCCTATAAATAAAACCCTTAAAATGCACCCTCTTATCATAACTGATTTAGGTTGTGAAAACTACGTAACCTGATGGATGATAATTACCCAATTTTAGTCAATATTTGTTTATCAATTTCTAAATTATTAACCATTAGATATAAATTTCACAAATTAGGGATAATTATAGAAAATCCATACGATTCACCTATTTAAAATATTATTGTTGGATAAAAAAAAACTACACCAATTGAATGTGATTATTTTCCTGATTCCAAAACATATCTTATATATTAATTATTATTAATTTTCCAAGATAATAACAATTACTAGATTTATAAAAGAAAATGGATTAAACAAATATTGAAATACCCTTGCATCACTCATCAAATATTGATGTCATCTACCCAAAATAGACCAACATGCGATCAAGAATTCAATGAACCGAAACATACCTAAAAAATCATATAAGTGTGATAGGAAAGAAATTGATACAAGGGAAATATTGTAAGTTTTAATAATTCATCATCTTTGTTGCTTACTTCTCCCATTGATATGTAGCTTAGAGATAGAGCTTTAAGGCAATTAGAATATTCACACATTGTGAAAATAGAGAATCATAGGAGATTGCCAATAGTTTTAGGACGATCAAGCTAACTCAAAGACATCAAAAACAAGTACACAAGATCATAGTCCTTCATCTGTGACCTCTGCCATTGCTGGAAAATGGATGAAAATTGGTGCTTCAATATAAGAAAACAAGGGGAAACTAAAGGATATACCTTGTTCGATCCAATATGAAGCAGTGGAGATTTATGACATGCTATGGAATGAAACAATGGGAAACTAGAGACAAAACACGAACCTTGCTCCGCCAATGGCATAACACATAGAGAGAAACCAAAAAGATGGAAATGCACGATACCTGACATTGAGTAACATTAAAGATACAAAAATCTCTTGACTCTTCACATAAGAGGACCAAGCTCTCAACGGTGTGCAGGGTGGTCTGGTTTGCACTGCCAGACTCATGCGGCCCCCTCAGACCCAAGAGATTGGTGAAGATGGGTATGTGATTGCTCAAATGGAAAGAGATATAGGGATGGGTTCCTATGAACATGGTCATGGTAGAATGATGATCTTATATAGTGACAACACCCTGGTATACTTGACCTTCCACATAGAGTTGGGAAATAGGGGAACCAGGACCCCCAGTTGACTGGGAAGTTGGGAACACCAACCTTAATTGAGCCAAGAGTCCTCTTACTCAGATCCATGAGAGAAACATAGAGAGAAAGAGATCAAGTTATGATACAGATGGGAGAGAGATATATATCAAGGGGGAAGGATGTAAGGAACTACATGATGTGGACTCTCAAATGGCATGGGCTTGAGGGAGAAGAAAGGAGGGGAGTTTAAAGATAAAACATGATAGCTATTATAGAGTTAGAAACTAGGGAGGCTTATCAACCACCATGACAACCCCAACTTGAAATCAATGCATGATCGATAATCTTGATTTAAGTCCGCTAAACCAAAGTTCAATTTATATTTAGGCATTTCCTTCTTTTGTTAAATTGATTTAGCAAACATTATGCAATCCAACTCAAACTTGAGACCTAGAATAATTAGGATCCAAAGAATCTGACTTTGGGCTTCAATTTTACTTTTAGAATTATCTTCTATGAGTGTTGATGCAAACATGATGTAACTCGATTATGTTAGTAATTATAATTGCATGTCAGCGTTATCCTCAATATTCTAGTTTTAGATTTTACTATCCTCATATTATTACCATATGGGCTTATATTAGATTATCTTGCACGAAATATGTTATTGTATATAGTTTCTCATTAAGTCCATTAACTTAAATGTTAACTAAAATGATGGCACGTTAAGCATTTCTAGTTTGTTTAAACATCTAATTATTGTTGCATAATATATATTAGTCACATTATTCATATGAATAATTCATTTGCATTTGTTTGCAGTTGATTACTAATTGTACACATTTAACCCCACATTAGTCAATTATGCTCCTTTGTGTCAATGTAAATACATACTAACCACATTTTGAGTCAATATATGTGCATTAGTGAACAAGGTGACATATATCACATATTGTGTGGACATATCTATATGGGGCATGATTGGTTGTTAGGCACATACCTGCATATTTGAGATATTTTATATGATTAAACACTTAAGGTTAATCAAGTATCATGTGTGGTATTAAGACTATTTACATTAGGGTTTTTTTCCATGGAATTATCACGATCATATGTAACTAAAATTACGTTTAATATGTGAGTTACACATATCATGTGCATTAAATGTTCATTAAGGTTACAAAATATGTGCATCAAGGTACATTTTTAACCTTGTTTGGCTAATTCTAATGATCCAAGCACACTATTTTCCTAATTACATAATCATGAATTCTAGAGTCTAGAAAGTCAAATATCGGTATGTTACTGGGCTCCACCCCTTCAAAAATATTTCATCCTCAAAATTAGGATATCCATATTCTATCATGCACTAACCCTCCACCCCTTAAAATGTTTGACCTAATAAGTCAAAAAAAATTAGGGGTAAAAAGGCCAGTCTATTGAACCATATATAGAGTCTATCACCTCATCACTTACTCTTCAATATCACCAAACATAAAAGTATACATTCCAAGGGTAGTCTACTCAACCATGTGGTGCCACTTTGACTATATCAACTTATCACATACTACAAATTTCTTATCACATAATTTTGCACTTAACTCAGATCTCATAGTTTTATAACATAAACACGAGTATCATACCTATACTTTGGAGGAAAGGCACATGAGTCTAAGCACATAGGGGATAACTCACTTAAGATCATCATAGTAGTTCTTTTGATTCTATATCCTTATTTCAATCTAAGAAAGTTAGATACTAGTGTGAGTATCTCTGCTAGAGAGTTTCCATATAAGCTAAGGATTCTATAAAGAACTTATAGGATACGTAAGAACCTAAGGGAGATAAAGATTGAAATAGTCAGGTTAATCAAATGCCTTGAATAGGATACCATACTTGTAAGGAATGGGACCCAAGAGGGCATCCACTCATTTACTTTGAGGGAATAATTGAAAATTATACAATGCCAATTTCGATAATAATTTTTGGCAAAGGATGATGAACTAAAATTTAAGTATTTAATGTATCATTCATCACAAAATGTAGTAGCAAAAGGTAAAAATCTAACTATTACAATATTTATGAGTAACATTGTTCTTCACCATGTAGGGTGTACATAGAAGGAAATTAATCTATAGCATAGGACCAACAGAGGGTAAACCAACCACTTCAATCTACCTATCATGAAGTATCAACTACACCTGGATAAGACCTGGTGGAATTTGGTCCATGCCTCCTTGATCTCCACCTACGGGTTGGAAGCATACCCCACAAGAGAAGAGAAAGTGGATGTTGTCAACTTAAAACTGATATGTGCATATAATAGTGATTGGAAAATACTAGGGAAAAAAGGAACACCAATTAATACAACAAGGCTTCTCCCCACAGATCCAGAGGCTAAAGACGTAAGGGTGTGAATGCTCAATGAAGGAGGTAGTTACACTGCCAAAACGGCATACCAAGATATACGAGCTGAAACTGAAATTAAAAGGCAAGGTCATTGGCACTGTATCTGGCATGCACAGGTGGCAGCACGCATAAAAATGTTCATGTGGCTTGCAGCTAATGGTGCTCTTCTTACCAATCACAACAGGAAACGTCGGAAGATGATGTCCATTGCTACTTGCACCAGATGTAACACAGATGAAGAGACCATCCTACACGCTGTCCAAGACTACCCTAAGGTGAAGAGTGTGTGGCATTCTATTCTAAAACTTGAGTACACTCATCGGTTCTGGACAGTTGATAATCTGGATCAGTGGTTGAATATGAACATCAATGCACCTGATGCTCAAAAACATCTGTTCTTCATCGTCTGTTGGAGCATGTGGAAGCAACAAAATCTGTGGATTTTCAAAGGTAGAGAACATAATCTTCAACATATTATCAACCTCACTAATCATGAGATCATGATGAACAGCAGGGCTTGGACCTCAACCGGAAACAGTATGGAGCAGGCTAGAAGACGCAGGTCTGAGAAACTCAAGCCGGATACCATCCGTTTCAATACAGACGCTGCTTGGAAAAAGGGGAAGGGTGCTATTTCAGTTGTTATTACTGACTCTAATGGCAATTGGATTAGTGGTGTAGGCCAGCTTGTTACGACAAGGAATCCTCTGGAGGCGAAGCTTTTGGCTATCCGGTTGGCTGCTAGCATTATTGAGGGAAGTGCTGCGTAGAATGATGTGATTATAACTGACTGCCGTCAAGCTTCCATTATGATTGGGGATGAGTACTGGAACTATCCTCCCTTTGCTAACATCATCAGAGGTATTCAGTTGATTAAGAAGGAGACTACAGAGATCATATACACTGAAAGATAGAACAACAGGCAGGCTGACGCTCTCGCTAAGTACCACTCTAAACAGAGTATTGGGTACACCCACTATAAACCCCCCCCCCCCTAGATGTGTGCTGGACACTGGACTAGCACCTCCATGTAATGGTAGTAGTACTACCATGTTTCAATTCTTGCAGTTTTCTAATAATTGTAATGCCAGTTTTAATTTCGCTTGCATGAGGTGGGAAAGATGAATAAGACGACCGCCTGACTTCTCTAAAAAAAAAGAGAGATAAAGAATTATCCAACAAGATATCAAAAGGAATATTCGTATAGTAAAAAAAGATTATATGAAGAAGCTATGAAGCTTACAATTAACAATTCCTGCCTTTATATACCAAATTAGAGAAAAACAAACAAATAAATCTTTTGCATTCCAATTAAGTATTAGACTACAACCATCTAAAAGTAGTTCTAGAGTAATTCCAGATTTTGTTCCTAGGAAGGAGGTGAAGGACCCAAAATCCTCTATAGAGCTATATATATATCAGGTTAGGGTAGTTGTTCCTAAGGTGAGAGCACCAAAATCCCATATATAGGAAAGGTGTACAATTGGATTTGAACCCATAATGTATAACAACTAAAAGGTAATAATAAGCTTAACAATCAAACATACATATAATAGAGTGCAGTGCAAAAAATTCATCAATTTAGGGTTTCCAACATTTAATGAAACAATAAGATTAAATAATGCATTAAGAATTTTAAAATGAATGAGTATGAACAAAATTAAATAAAATGGATTCAATTTGCATTCTCAACAGACTATAAGATAAATTTCAGAAAATTGGAAAGAAACGGCTCAAAAATATACAATCGAGTGACATATAAATCACTATTCACAATTAAGTCAGAGAGAGAGAGAGATAGAGAGAGAGAAAGAATAAACAAGTGTTTGATATTGAATTGAGGGGATACAACATACCTCAAAGATGTGTATTAACAAGTCAGAGTCAAACCCTAGATCCAAAACAAGATCGAAAGCAACCTATTAAGAATTCAGATGAATTAGGGTTTATGGTCCTATACATAAAATGATAAGAATGATCCTTTTTGCCATCATTGGTTTAGGTTGCGAAAATTACATAATTGGATAGATCATAATTTCTTGATTTCTAAACACTTTTATTTATTAAGTACCAACTTATAAATCATTAGATATGCATTTTACAAATTAAGGATAATTATATAAATCCATAAAAATTAGGTATTTAATATATTATAATTGGATCACAAAAACTGTATCAAACACTAGAGAACATTTTCTTGATTCTAAAACATATCTTGGTTCATTTTCAACTTGTATATTAACTGCTAAGAATTTTCCAAGATAATATCAATTACTAAATTTATAAAACAAAATCATAGTAAACAATTATTGAAATGTCATTGCATCACGCATCAAAAGCTTGATGTGTGGTAGGACATTGACTATCATCTTCCAAAAGATACCAGTGTGCGATCAAGAATCCAATTAACATGAAAAGACCATATAACTATGACAGGAAACAAATCTTACAAGGGCAAGATTGTAAGTTGTAATGAATCACCATCTCTGTTGCTTCCTTCTCCCACACATGCTTAAATTAGAGATAGAGCTCAAAAGCGATGAGAGAATGCCCATATTTTGAAACCAAAGAATTAGTGGATATTACCAAAAATATTGTGATGATCGAGAAAACTTAAATACCTCAAAACAAGTACTCGAGATCACACTCCTTCATCTTTGACCTCCACCATTGCTGGCCAACCCATGAAAATAGAGCTACAATATAAGAAAATGAGGGGAAAATATAGGATATACCTTGATCGATCAAACATGGAGCACTGGAGCTTCACAAGATCTTGTGCAATGAAACCACAAGAATCAGAAGAAAATCATGAATCTTGCTCCACCAATGGAAAAACACACAGAGAGAAACCAAAAGAGGGAAAAATGTATTACTTGGTATTGAGTAAAATTGAAGATGCATGGATCTTCCTGACTCCATTGAATAGGACCGAGAACTCAGTGGTGTGTAGGGTGGTCTTGTTTGCACTACCAGACTCAACTTGGCTCCCTTAGACCCAAGAGGTTGGGGATGCTAGGTATGGGATGACCTAGATGAAAAGAGTTATAGGGACTTGTTCTTGTGGTAATGGTGATGGTAGATCAATGATCATATATAGTGTCATCACCTTAGAATAGCTGAGTTTCCACACAAAACTAAGAAATAGGGGAACTAAGATCCCATGGTCAACTGGGAAGTTGGGAACACAAACTCTGATTGAGTTAGGGGTCCTCTGACTTGGATTCACGAGAGAAACACAAAGAGAAAGGGATCAAGTTTCAAAGAGGATTGGAGAGAAGGATATAGCAAGGGAAAATGATCTAGGGAACCATAGACTATAAAGTCCCAAAAGGCACAGGCTCGAGGAACAAGAAAACAGGGGAGATGAAAGATACAAATATGGTGACTGTTACAGAGTCTAAAATCGGGGAGGCTTATCAACCAACATGACAGCCAAGAATTTGTGTGAAACTAAGAAATCAAGGCATGGCCGATGATCTTGATTTGAGTCAAATAAGCCAAAGTCCCATTTATATTGGGATTCGTATTTTGAAATTTTCTTCTTTTGTTAAATTGATTAAGCAAACATTATCAAATTGGGTTCAAACTTGAGACCTAGAGTAATTAAGACCCAAAGAATCCAATTTTGGGCTTAGATTTTACTTTTAGAATTCTTCTATGAGTTAAAATACAAATATTTATCCTAAATATTATATGTTTAAAGTTTGTTATCCTCATATTATCACCATAGGGGTGTATATTATATTATCGTCCATTAAATATCTTATTATACACAATTCTCATGAAGTCATTTAACTTAAACATTAACTCAAATAATGGAACATTAATGATTTCCACTTACATTAAACGTTCAATTACTGTCACATTATATTTGTTAATCACATTATTATTCATATGAATCATTCATTTACATTTATTCACATCTGATTGCTAATTACACATTTAAAACAACATTAGTATTTTATGCACCTTTATGTCAATCAAAATATTACTAATCATATTTGAGTCAGGATATGTGTATTAGTGAACAAGGTGACATATATTGCATATTGTCTGAACTTAGTTATGTGTTAGGCCATGGTTAGGTCATTAGGCCCATTCCATGTGTATTTGAGGTATGTTATGTGATTAAACATTTAAAGTTACTCATGTATCATGTGTGATATTAAAACTATCTACATTTGGGTTTATTGATCCATGGCATATTATGTGCATAAAATTATCATTAAGGTTACAAACATGTGTATTAAGGTTAACATTGTTTGAATAATTATAATGATCCAAGAACACTATTTCCCTAATCATAGAATTAGGATTTCTAGAGTCAATAAAGCCAAATATTGGTATGTTGCAAGTGGCTGACCTATTGGCTCTTGGATCTAGATCTAAGGGTCCATATCATAAATCAAGGTAAATCTTTGAAAAAAAGCCAAAAATCATTTCTTTAACCAAACAGAGACTTCCAAAATATCATTTTGATAATGAAAATGAGACATGTCCATTTAAATACTCTCTTAGTGTGTTGATTCTTGAATCTCCATTGATATCCTCAGATTTTTTTAAATGGTTTATGCTATTGAACACATGATCTCGATCTTTTATGCACCAAAACTTTATGTTATCCTAAGTGTGGCAACCCGCCACGCTAAACAAGATACTTAAAATCAAAATTCCGACCGATCAGTGATTAATAATACTACAACAAAGGTGTAGAATTAAAATCAAATAAAACTTTCAAAACATTTTAAAAGAAATATATACACAAAGGTTCAACTTCACATATATTTTCTTACCAGGTAACTTTACATTAGATCAATGGCCTTGGCCACAACCTGTATACAAAAAGATGTTGTCCACTTGAGTACATCATTTACATAGGGGATTATACTACCGAAAACTTGAGCTGTTATACATCACGTACAAAATTCCCCACCAGGACCTGAGAGTACATGGACGACTTTACGACTCTATACAACCTAGCCAACCTTCTTCTTCTACTAATCTTCAAATAGATCCTCCTTGCTAATATGTGTCTGATGGCACTGTCGGTCACCTAAAAGATGTGCTAACCTATGAGATGAGACCCATGTCCCAATGAGAGATATAACCTTAGAAACATCTATTGCTTACTAGGGTTATGTACTTATTAGTAAAATAGATAGTATTACAGACTTTAAAGATTATATAACTTACACATAAGAACAGGCATAGCTACAAACATTTGTATAGTTGATTTCTCCTACTATGTTATAAGATAGTTACAAATAAAATAAATAAGGTAGGGATCATCATCCAATGTGATTCGCCAAGTAACCCTAAAACTTATGCTACACAGCCGAGTTACATATTTCATTAAGCCCTAGGTAGTTTGCGGCATACCACTCAAACTACTAGATGACCACTATGAAGTCAAAATCAACCCCATATTAGATCTAGGATGACTAAAATTGTCAGATCTCTCCCCCTCAATTAGTAAGAGTAAAACAATAGTGGCACATTAGCCCAACTACTAAAACAACGTAGTTCACCCAGGTTACACATGCCACAACACTAGAAATAAGGGTATACAATCCTCAAATATGAGTTACTACAACACTCTCAATTTCTTTCACATCCGAGATACATCCTCAAACACTCTCCAAAACCTTAGGATCATGCTGATAGGGATATATACTCTCTGCACACACATATACTCATCAATATATGGCTCCAAGCTCCTTTCAGATTACTCGTTTCACTATCCAACAAGTTTGAACATTAGAATAGATCTACAGACTTAAGGCACTACATGATGAAGGTTTCACTTGATTACTTAAGTCAATTTATTATATTTTACCTACCTCAATCAAGTTACATATAAACCCCAAAAAGATTCTTATAAAACCATTAAGATTCACAACCTCAAAAGATACAAACATAATCAAACAATTTCCATAACACTTCTTCAGAGAGGAAGTAACCACCTCATTCACCAAATGGATTAACCACCAACTAGAGTGCACCGAACCATAAGAATCACCATGATCAAGACATCATTAGCTTCATACAACAGTATCATAAACATTCAATATTTAGTGCAAAGAAGTTACCCTTTGTATTAGGAATTTAGTCCAACCCATTGATATACCACCACAATAGTAGATAAAAGCAAGATAATCACCACAAGTTAACCATTATATAGAAAGATTTAAGTTGTGGGGTACCAAAACAACACTTATAATGACCTTCTTTAGCATGAATATGAGTTTTTAGAGAAATATTAACAACAAGAAAGTACGTTATAGGCAAGAAATGCTTCAAATTTATATAAATCACCTAGTAGACAGAGGAAAACCAAAGTTTAAGATGTAACTCTCGAAATTAGAAGAAAAGTGTCAAGACTGGGCCACCAAAACTTTCAAAAATGCCTCCAATCACCTTATACAGAGAGAAACTAGAGCAATAAAGAAGAAAAGAAAAATCTCAACCGGCATGCGCATGGTTCCAACAAGAAACCACAAAAAATGCCCAAGAAAGACCAAAGTACTCAACCACAGGAGGAAGGAGGGTGAAGAACAATAAGTAAATGGGTACAAAAGAAAGGATCTTGCATGAAATAAGAAAGGAAAATGATCAATGACCCTAGATCAGTCTAAGACACCTTGATCCAAGAACATGCATCCATGAAAAAATTGAGATCATAATCCCCAAAGAATCCTCATCGACCACCACTCTCCAGAAATTTTTTGTCAGGCTTCTCAGGTTGCAACTGAAGCTCTGCCAAAAGTTTGATAGGAAAGTGAGATAGGGGGTATATATAGGACTAACACAGAAATCTAATCGGGAAGAATGCCCGTCGGCATAGGCCTCATCGAGCATTGAGACTTCATCGGACAAAAAAAATATTTTTTGACCCCCGAAACCTCACCGGTCACCATCAAGCCATCGGGCATTGGAAAATGCCATTATTCCAAAATTTATTGGTTAGCAAGTCATGTATTCTGTCAATCAAAACCTCATCGGTCACACACATGCATAAACCAACCTTGTAGGTCGATGAAAACCTAGTTAGATATCCAATAGTTCCACCAAGAACCAAAAACGCATCATCCACTTGGGATCCATCAGTCACCAAGAAACCATCAACCACTGAGAAAACAACAAGGGTCATTGAGAAACTGTCAGTCGATGAAACATCACACTATCATCTCACTTAGCTTATGTAACTACATCAAATCATGGTTCAAAGAAATAAAAGGATAACTATAATTATAAAATCCTTATGTATATCATGAAAAAACTCAAGCAAGTGTCACATATATGATCATACTACTAAAAAAGAGTCAATTACAAAAAATTCCACGTTACATAAATTGGTAACTTGAGAAAATAAGGTTTGATTTGATTCATATTTTAAACATAGTTTCATCATTTAGTGTGACATCACAAAACATAGTTACTTTCAAGATTAAGCATATAATTAATCCAATTATGCCAAATAAATTATATTTAAACATTAAGCAGGGTTAGGGGCCTTACACCAAGATAAGTATTTTGAACCCCTTGATGCAACAATATTCTACCTTTTCTCATCTTATGAACCTTAATATGATTTTATGCTATGTAAAGAGACCTAATATGCATTTTCATGTTAAAGATCACTACTTTGATGTTTAAACTTGATCATTTATGACTCAATATCATGTATGAAACCCTATATTTGTAAATTTTTGATACATGGTATACCAAGATTCAATCTTGTTTGTGCTTGTACACTATATCTTCCTTGATGATAAGAAATGAGCCATGTAGTATGTCTTAATGTAGAATTTGGATGCTAAATATTGAACATTACTCAAACATTTATCTTATGATAATTAAATATTTTATATGGTCTAAAAATGAATAGCTTTGTATTCTTTGTACCCCTAAATGCTATGTGGATCATTCATGTACACTATTATGACTAAGTGACCTAATCTTGACATGATATATGACCTATGATGCATGCTGATAATGAAAGATCTAACCTTGTGCAAACCTCATACTAAGGATAATTCATGTTATATAATAATTTCAAATCAGTATATTGATGATTTTATGACTCCTAATCCAAGTGGGTATCATTTACAATTTAATGATGACTATCTTGTCTATAATAACTTAAAATGATAATGTCGATGCTTATGTTGACCTTCTTTCTCAAATCTTATGATCGATCCAGTTAAGATATTGTAACCCTAATAATGATCCCTAAATTTAGTTATGATGTGACACCCTAGGTTCTATATGAATCTATAATGTATGATGTGACTTGTTAATGACCTTGCATGAACTAGTTGATACATTAAAATTGATGATGGAAGCTATGATACCTCAACTTAGGTTGCACATACAACCACCATGTTAATGATTAATGAGACCTTATCTTTATGATGTCCACTCAATTAGTTTTCATTGTAATCTCATGATCACTTTGTTGACGTGTTTTCCAAGATCTCATCAAGTTTTGCTAAGTCAAGTATATCTAATCAAGCTATTAATCTTGTGCTCTAATCAAGTTACAATTTATCCTCCTATTGTCTAGACTAGTGGTATTAAACTTGTTTGTATGTATGTATTCTTAAAATGCTTGGCACTATTTAAATGTTTGACCTACATGTTCCCTATGACTTTTCAGTTTGATCTTGCTTAAATCATGTTGAACAAACTTGAAAAAATAATCATACTTCTCCATTATACAACTTCGTACACCTACTATGTATTCTCAGGTAAGCACACAAAATAAGTGTAATACTTGATTTTTCAAGCACAGGAAGGTCATGTTCATAAAAGGGTTAGCTTTTGACATTTAGTCAAGTATTTACTCACTTTGAAATAGGTGTTAGTAGTAGTTTTGGCTTTAATGACCCTCACAAACCCTTCCATTGGAATCTAGTTAATGGTTATATGATGTTGTTTCATATAATGGATACACACTTAAAATACACATGTATGTTAAAAAGAAAGTATTTTAATGTTTTTGGTTTTTTTTTCTTGTTATTATAATAGGTTTTTTCCAAGAAATATATGTTCCCATAAACCTATGATTTTTGTGTATGCATAACATACTCAACACAATTGTGATGATGTGTACCCATTAACATGTACATAATGAACTTTAAAATGGTCATTTCTTCCTCTCTGTTATAATTATCTATTTTTCTTCTTTGTTGGAATCTTATGTCATGCAAATGAAATTCATATTCTTTGATATATGTAACTAAGATCTTAATGTCATGTACTATTTTAGGTTCTTTTAATATGCCATTTTAATTCATACCTTGGTTCTTGTATGTTGTTGATTGAGGTTTTGTTGATGCATTTATTATGTTATGTGTTCCAGACTAGATACGGATGATCGAGTCCTTTTTCCATTGACCTTCTAGTGATATGGAGTTTGGATATGAGTAATAAATGGATCAGTGGTAGATGGTGTTAGAGCAATCACATATCCTCTATATCTGATTAAGAGTCAATTTCTCGTATGAACCTAGGAAAGCTTAAGTCCATAATGGTGAAGATAAGGTGACATTGTTGGTCAATTTAGGGGACTTATAGACCTCCTATCTTCCTAGATGTAATGACTAAGATCTCTATTGTATACCTACTTGGCTGAAGTGAATTCAAGATTGGATAAAGGGTTTCTCCCCTACCAATCATAAAGAGTCTTCTAGAACCTCATCTCGTATTTAAAGACAACCCTGATCCACCTAATTAAGTGCTTATTAGTTAGCTTCTAAACGTGAGCTTACTCTAATGACAAATTGCTCATGATGCCTCAATTTTAAGTAGTCAATGTATGAGAAAATAAATTTTGAATGGATTTGTGAAAGGTCATTAAGACGATAATGATCCCATTATCTAACTAAAATTTTTAAAACTCAATTATGATTAATTAAAATACTCTTCATGTTAAAAAATTTTATATGACAATTAAGATCATGTAAACTCAACTATGTCAAGTATTGACTATATGGTTCCTATGTTTGAGTTAAAATGATACTAATATTGATATGATGAAATAAGGAGGATTCATACCTTATAACTCATGGTTGATGATGTCCCTATTTGATTAAGTCTATATTTCCATATGGTTTGTCCATAAACATGACTTCTTAACTACTTTTTCCCTATTTAATATGTAAAATGATCATGCTTCAAAATGACTATGCTTTTGGATTCTCAAAATCATGATGAAAGGATTTGATAGAATAGGCATCTTCCCTATTTATTTATATTCCTCTTTGTAATCTCAATTTCCAATAACATGAGGGATATGGAGTGTGATTTAACAATTGATACTCTCCCTATTTTTTATGTGATGGATGGTTCATGACTAGTGACAACTAATATGTTAGATTAGTGTGGTAGTTCACTTATGGATCCCCTAACCTAGGTCAAATACCTATTAGGATTGCTTCTAAATTTTGATCTTGTTGATTGTTTAGAATTTTGGAAAGGCAACCCCTTCCACACGATTTTAATTTCTTGACCTAGATCTCTTATAAGTCATATATATGAAGATATTGACACTTGATCTTCAATCTTGATTTTTGATGATCTTGAAATTTAATGATGTTGACTAATATCTTGTGGTTGGGTTCCTAGAAAGACCTAGGTCTATATCATTCATCAAACTCAAATTCTATGATGTTGAAACTGTTGTTGATATAGTGAAAAGTTGCTTGACTATTTCTTGATTATTCTATATGGATGAATGGTCATATATATGGCTCAAGTAGCATTATTATATCCTAGCTTCGAAATGTTTGAACCTATGACCTTGATGTCCAAACTTTGACTTTGGATGTTGGTTTATGGAATCTTGACTCATGATTATTAATCTGCATTATGATTCAGCTTCTATGGTAACCTTGTTTGGATCTTGATGTTACCCTTAATATATGTTTGATGAATTCCATCTTTTCAAATATAGAAAATATTGAAATTTTGATTTTGTTGACTTCTCAATGTAAGACTTAAGGATCAAGTCTCTTGTATACCGGGGGGCTTCCATTGATCTTGATATGAAACTACAACACTTAATTATGAATATTTTATATAATTATGAGAATACACGATCTCAATAATGGGTGTATAATTTCACCTATAATATCCTCAATTCTGATGAAATTATAATTATATAAATATAAATCATGAATTGATAAGTAAATTTAGTTTAAAATAAGATACATGATGTTTTAGATAATTATCAAAGTGCTTATTGAACCTAGAATGGTAGCATGAGATGTGAGGCATCCAATAGTGTTATCTTGTCCTAGCTTTGGAACACTTAACACAATGAAATTAAGATTATTTTGAAAGAAATAAAGGTATTTGTTTTAATTAAAGGCTTAAAAGAGAAATATTAGTATATCAAGGAATCTCAATAAATCCTAAAACACTAAATATAAATTGGAAAAAGTATTAGTGAGTTTTCTTGAAATAAGGAATTTAGTTTAAGGGATATACCGAAGGGATAGGGGAAGAATAATCTATACCCCGAGTCATAAAGTATTTTTTATGGATTAATGATCAATTACCCAATATGTACCTTATTGGTAGATGTTTTCCTTTATGGATTTTTGTAAAACCCCATTTTTCATATCACATAATCAGAAGCATTTGTACTCAATGGGGGTGTCAGAATATTATGATCATGTAATTAAAGTAAATGAAGCACTTTGCATTGATTTAAAACTGATTCTCACATAGTTCTTGGAAAAAGAAAGCTACATCATTCTAATATAATTGTTAACATGACTAAGAATAATATGAATGCTATCTAAACTCTGGATCGACTCACTAAATGGAAACCCACAAGGGTAAGCTTGAAGTTCCTCCTAGTCCTTGATTGTCCTTGATATTCTGCACTTGCTCCAAGTCCTATGGACCGCGTCCCCATCCATGCAAAACAAACATCACATTAGTAAGAAACATTTGGAACTTTATAAGGCTCAAAGTAATAATAACTTGACATACAATAACTTGACTTGAAATAATTTGACATACACTTGAACATGGATTTTCTTAAGCATTCATGAGTCATTAATAACATGAAGATTTGAGCAGTAGATATATACATCTCTATGTGATGACCACTTAATAACACATGATTTCTAGGAAAGCCCTTGATTCTAGGAATTCCCTTCATGAACTCTTAAAGTCCATGATTTGAGGGCATATAAAAATTATTCAATTATAATTATTTTAACCTTAACATTGGACATTACATGATCTTTGAACTTTAACGTGATGAGATTTCTCCCTCTTAATACCATGATGGGATTTCTCCCTCTTAAATCATAGTAGGGTTTCCCCTTCTTGAGAATGATTCATTAATCTTAATTCATAATCATACTTAGGGTTTTATCATAGACTATAAATAAACAACCAACCAAACAGTGATAACTATACATGTTGTCTTTTGATAAAACATTCATAATTTTATGGAGAATACTAATGTGCATAATCATAAATAAATAACCAATAAACCAAAATTACTTAGGCCAAATATGCATGGCCTACTTATCTATAGTAGACCTCATTATTATAAAGTCCTCTGACTTGACTGAGCATGTAGTCACCTATAATTTGATCAAAATGATAAGGTGTATATGAATTCATAGTCCTGAAACCATAATTTCATTCATTGATTTATTGAAGGATTTAAATGTGGGAAACAATGTTTGGAAATATGTCAAATCCATAGAAAATCAAATGAGATTTCTAAAAATATTTTTTCTCTTTTTTATGAGCACGGATGAAATTACTATGATTTTTGGAAAATCGAACAAATCAGTAGTCATGAAAAAGCACAGGGGCAGTAAAATCCATCTTAGAGGTGGCCCAACCATAGCCAGGTACGTATTTAGCTCACTCAAACAAATCCATGTAGGCATAGAACTAGAATTATAGCTAAAAGACAAGAACACCCTTGGTAGGAAAATCATTAGATTTATTCACCTAGGGTAGATGGGTAAAATAAACCCTACCAATCTTCTCCATTGCTCTGCTCTTCGATGACAAGTCATAGAGTTATCAAACCACACTTAGAACTCAAGAATCATGATCAATTGATGGAAATGTTACTTATAGGGAGCTTCCTCGTACCCATATGAACTTGACGAGGTAAGGCTTGCATTGTGGCATGTACTAGAGTTCCAACTCTATCACTACCACCATGGTAGGGAGTGGACAAAAGAACCAGAACTAGAAAGCTATCACAATGGGTAGGGTAAACAGGTCGAACGAATTTGAAATACTTTGTTGGATCTAACACAACAATCCTGATCATGATAGGTTCATCGTGGTGCTAGAACACCTCGGTGAAGGACTAGAGTAGGGGGGGAAGGTTGAATGTGAAATGAGAAAACTAGATCACAATGACATCCAAAAATCTTAAAAATAGGTTCTTAGAGTCAAGGCAGAGTCAAAACTATCGTCTCTATGGTTAGATTTCCCCGACACCAGCACAAAAACAAACACATGTGAAGAACCATGATTCTAGTTATAGGGTATGACATCTGAGCTGACTACGGCACAAAGCAACAATGCCAATACAATAAAGGATCATAGGTGACTCTTACACGTATACCAATTGTAGAAAAATAGGTGGAGGAGCACGAGGCATGGTTGAGGTCATTGGGACTAAAAATCAAGTATGTCGTAGCATTTAGAGACACTACAAGAATGATTGAAGATGGAGGAGAGACTACTTAGGGCCGACGGTCCTCATGGTGACCATATCTAGGGAAGACAGGTGCTGGAGTGGTGACTGTGAGTTTATAGTAGAGAGGAAACGAAACCCTCGATTGGGTGTTTTCTCCACACAATGAGATGGAGGGTGATTTAGAGCTTGTTTAAAACAACAAAGTGAGGCAAAGTCACTAGTGAAGAAATATTTGAAAATGGTAGAGAGATGGGAGAGAGAGGAGTCGTGGAAGTAGGCACATCAAACTGACTTTAGACTTTCTAAACAACTAGAGATAGATGATAAACCGACGGTCGTTGGATCGTGAGAAAAAAAAGAAATAGGAGATGTGAGGTCTAGTCATGTGCATAGAATGGAAACGAGTCAAGTAACGCATGACAGTATGAAAAACCCAGACGTTGGGTTTAATACAGTGCATTAAGGATATAATCCATTAAATCCAATTCAAAACTATATGGTAACTTACCTAATACATTTGGAGGGTCAAACATGGTCAAAATGAATCCAAATTTGGACCACATGTCCAATAAGTGGTTTAGACCCTTCTTATATCCTTAGTTTTCCATTTTGACCATTGTATGCCGATTAATACAATAAAAGTCATTATCTTGAGTTATGTACATATAAATTGAAATAATGTGCAATATCCTTTCATGATTGTGTCGTTTGACTCCAAAATGACATGATTAATGAATGTCCACTTTTTGAGATTTAACTTACTCCCCTTCTTGTACTTTTATGGGAATATTATCTTGGATGAGAGAGAAAAGGAAAAGGGAACTACTATATATCAATTTGAATTAATTGAATCATATAATGCACATTTGAAAGAGAAAAAATATATTTGAGTCTCATTTTAAGTCTTCTTATCTCATTTTCATATCATAAATACCATTTTAGGGTCTTTTTACATTAAACCCCTCAACTATTATTATTTTGGAAAACCCCATTCTAAAGTTTAAATTAACTTTGAAAATTGGGGTGTTACAATTCTACCCACCTTAAAATGAATTTTTTCCTTGAAACTTTCTAGGGTACTATAGGGTACTACCCACCTTAGGGTTTTTATTACTTCTTCATCTAATGAAATCTAGCATATTAAAACTTTCATGTTAAGAAATATGTTTCATAAAAGGTTAATGAGGACATATATTAATTATTACTTCATTCCTCATCTTCTCAACTTATACTTGGGGTTTATGAAACCAAACCTATCTTTACACTTAGGGCACCTACTTCCAACTTGTCATAACTTTCTAACATTAAGCATAGGTCACTATCTACCCTTGGGTCTTTAGGTACCAGCTACTTTTCTAGATATGTGGTGATCAGGAACATACCCACATATGTGATATCTTTCCATGCTACCTCTTACTAACCTACTAATACACGTGTTTCATACCACATGCACTACTAAGAAAGGAGAAATGCATCAAAGGTCTAATGCTTATGACATCCCTCTTCAATTCTCAATTGGTTGACCATAACCATTGAGACCGGAGAGGCTATCTCATTAGATAGGTTTAGGTTGATACTTTAGATCTAAACTAGATAATAATCTATCTGTAACATCTCTATCTCTTCTGGGGTGAAAACTCTAATCATTCTAGGTCACAATATCTTCCCTTGGGAATCCATTTCTAAATCCTAATCTCACATCTTCATTCTATGGTGACTATCAGAATCATCTTTCCCTAGTAGCCATTTACCAACATTTCTCTGATACCATAGTGTAACACCCCACTTTTCATATCACACGAGTGGAAGCATTTCTACTCAATGGGGGTGTCACAATATGTTGGTCATACAAATAAAGTAAATGAAGTTCTTTGCATTCATTTAACTGATTCATACATAGTTCTTGGAAAAATAAAACTATATCATTCTAATCTTATTGTAACATGACTAAGCATAATATGAATAATATCTAATTACTAGATCAACTTGGTAAATGGCACCCCACCAGGCTAAGCTTGAAGTTCCTCCTAGTCCTTGATTGTCCTTGATATTCTTCACTTGCTCCAAATCCTGCGGAAATCATGTCCCTATCCATGCAAAACAAACATCACACCAGTAAGTAGTATTTGGCACATTATAAGGCTGAATGTAATAATGACTTGACATGAAGTAACTTGACTTGAAATAATTTTACATACACTTGAACATGGATTTTCTTAAGCATTCATGAGTCATTAATAATGTGAAGAATCAAATAGTAGATATATGCTTCTCTCTATGACACCCACATAAGAGAACATGATTGCTAGATAAGCCCTTAATCATAGGAAAACCCTTGAAGACCTCTTGAGGTCCATGATTCGATAGTATATAAAAACTGATTTGATTCCAATTATTTTAACATTAACATTAACATTGACATTACACGATCTTTGAACTTTAACATGATGGGATTTCTCCCTCTTAATACCATGATGCAATTTATCCCTCTTAAATCATAATAGTTTTCCCCTTATTGAGCATGATTCATTAATTTTAATTCATAATCACAATTAGGGTTTTACCATAGACTATAAATAAATAACTGATCAAATAGTGATAACTATACATGATGTCTTTTCATAAAGCATTCATAATTTCACAGATAATACTATTATGCATAATTATAAATAAACAATCAATAAACCAAATTATTTATGCCAAATATGCATGGACCACTTACGTAGAGTAGAACTCCTTAGGTTCAATCCCTATGACTTGATTGAGCCTCTAGTCACCGGTAATTTGATTAAAATCATGAGATGTATATGAACTCATAGTCTTGAAACCCTAATTTCGTTCATTGATTTATTCAAGGATTTTTATGTGGGAAGTAGTGTTTGAAAACAAGTCAAATTGATAGAAAATCAAAAGAACTTTCTAAAACATATTTTTCTCATTTTTCTGAACGCATATGCAAATATCATGATTTCTGGAAAATTCAGCTAATATGAAGTCACAAATAATCCAGGTGGCCATTAAAATCCATCTCTGAGGTGGCAACTCACTTTGAGGTGGCCCAACCACAACCAAGCACGTAGCTTGGGCTCACTGAAACAAATCGACACAGGTTTAGTACAAAAATTATAGTTAAAATGTGAGAACCCGTTACACGAAATGAGATTACTCAAAACATAAAACACAACCGATCACTAATTAATCACATACCCAAAAATATGGGAAATTAAAACCAATTTCAACATCAACACCCGCTCATAATCATTTGCATAAGAGCCCAACATCTTTCTTGTATCCAAACTATGCCAAGAATTTGATACAAATTGTTCTATCACCTTAGACACAACATATATACATAGGAGAACAATATTTGTATATGCCATACAAACAAGTATTAACATGCTAACAAAAGTTTGATTTGTTTGAAACACCATATACAAACTTTTCCTACCCATACCTGAGAGTACAGGGATGACTCTAGCACACACTAGACATCTAATCAACCCTCTCAATGATTCATTACTATAACTCCTCTTTGCTGCCACAGGTTTGCTTCCGTCACTGCCGATTACCTAAAAAGATGTGGTGAACCACAAGGGTGAGACCCATGTCCCAGTAAGAAATATAACATCCAACAACATTTATTGATTACAAAATTTTTAAGTAATAAGACAATTTAAGCAGTTTAATCATATACAACAAATAGGCTCAGCAATAGTGATGATTTACAAGAGAAATACATGAGAAGATAACAATTATAATCATTAACATGATTGTCTTTAATTATCTAATTAACAGTATAAATAATTCAGTAGCATGTGCATAAGTAACATCATAAGCAAGCCTAGTAGCGTAATGTTGCGTGGTTTCCACATCAGCTTTTTACATGTTTTCACACACAAATTATGTTCATTTTGTTCTCATTTAGCCTCTATTCATATCATTCTTGCCACCTTTTTGTTATTTTGCTTATCACATGATGTGTATTGCAGATTTGCATCAAAAGGATCAAATTGGAGATATCCCAGCTCAATCTCATCATTATCGAGACTTCTCCATGCCTTGCAGATGATCAAAACTTTAATTTTGCTGAAATAGCAATGCACACGATGTGTCTTATTCTAAACACGACGTGTGTATTTCCAGATGGCCTATTACTTCAATCACTGAAGAAAAGTACACATCATGTCCACAAAAGACACTGCGTGTACCTAGGAATTTAGAACCGAGCTTTGCCTTTCTTATAAAGTACATTACATGTATTAATTCAAACACGTCGTGTGCTTTACACTCAGAACAACTTCCTGAGACAGCACCCGTTGTGTCCAAAGAAAGACACGCTGTGTGCCTGTCAGTTTCAGCAATTATAAAATATGACTCATTTCATTTTAAAAGATGAAACCACTCTATGGAGCACTTATATGTGGTCATTATTCGAAACTCTTTCATCTTAGAGCAAGGCTAGAGCAAGGAGGGAAATTTTGGAGGTGGAAGGAGGTGGTTTCTTGCTAAAGAACCCTATTCTTCTTCTTTTCTTCTCCAATCTTCTTCTCCAAGGTGTAGTAGAGCTTCTCAACACCACACAACTTCTTGGGAGAGAGGTTTGTCTGGTTTGGAGTAGTTGTAGGAGTGAGATTTCATGCTAAAGTTGGAATTCTACTCCTCTTGGGTTACACCTTGGGTTTTCTTAGCTTTTCCTTGTCTAAATCATGTTGAACTCTGATATTTCTATGCATTTTCTGTTGTACATCATTATGGATGAGTGGTTTCCTTTTCATGGACATGGGAGTGTATGGAACATGATAATTTCATACTAAATGCTATGTTGCTTGTTTTCCACCTTGTGAGTACCAGTTTCTTCTTTTCTGCATGTATGGATGACCACCTTATGTGTATGTTTTATGCTCTTTTGCTTGATCTGAGAAGATAGGTGGGAGAGTAAGGAGGTACTCTCTTGGAAACTCCTTCTTTACCACGAGAGTGGAATTTATGGAGTTGAGGAGTAGGTTTGTGATCCAAAATGAAATTCATACATGGTAATGTTGAATTGAGTTAGTATCGTTGTACTTGCACGGAGAGGTGAAGTACAACACACAACCCTCCTTTAAAACAAGTTCTTAGTATGTTTAAATTTCATGCTCCTATGTTGTGCTATGATGTGTTGCTGAAATCCTAAATCCAAGATACTCCCAAATCTGAATTTTAATCTCTTTAGTAATTTGTTTACTATTTGTTTATTTATGAAATTTCTAGTTTAATCAACCAAATCTACCTTTAAAATGGTCTAGATTGTTGAACCTTAGCACTTTTGCATTTAATTGGTTTGCTAAAGCTCCTTGTTTTCAACCTTGACTACAACTACTTTTGTATACTTGTGGAAATTGGTTAGTTGAGTAAAAGATCTTATCTAAGATTTAAACTCGTTAGTGTAATAAACCAACAAGTTTTTGGTGCCATTTTTAGGGAGCTACGATAATCTAATTAGAGTAACAAGTGTTGATTAGTATTCGAGACTAGATCATCATTTCCATTTTTGAATTTCTATATACCTTTAGTTGTGTTCTCAATTTTTCTTGCTATTTTCTAGATTGTATGTGTAGTTCGCAAAGGGTCTTCAAACATCAGCGTTGCTAGATCTTGAGATCGAACGTACTCTTTCAAGCTTAAGAAGAGAAAGAAGAGTAGACCAACCACTATTAAGAAATGTTCCACTATCATCACCGTCACCACATTCTTCGTCTTTTGAAGAAGTCGTACAAGGAGATCCAACCATGGAGGATGACCATCCTTTGAAGGATTTTTCCATGCCGGTTGCCACAAATATTTATGGAGCCATTAATCTGCCTACAGTTGAAGTGAACAATTTCTCTATTGCTCCTTCTATGATGTAGATGATACAACAGAACCACTTCAGAGTTACAGTCAATGAAGATCTGAATCTTCATGTGGCTGAGTTCTTGGAGTATATGAATACTTTCATAATCAATGGTGTATCCGCCAATGGAGTGAGGCTAATGCTATTTCCTTTCACCCTAAGAGATAGATCCAAGACATGACTTTTGTCTCTTCTAAAGAAATCAATTAAAAGCTGGGACCAACTTCTAAATTCTTTCCTTGCAAAGTATTTTTTGCAGAGCAAGATAGCCCAACTAAGGAATCAGCTCACCAACTTCTCTCAATCTGATGGAGAAACTCTATATGATACATGACAGCGGTTTAAGGACCTGCAATGCCTTTTCCCTCACCATGGATTGACCAACTAGCTACTACTCCAAACGTTCTATAATGGACTGTTCTACAAAACCTGAATGACACTAGATGTTGCAGCTAATGGAGCATTGATGACTAAGTCTTACAGAGAGGCTTATGACATCATTGAAGACATAGCCCTCAACCATTTCCAATGGGGATAAGATAGGAGAGCACAATCATCCTCTATAGCTAGTTCTTTAGCTGGGAAACAAGGAGGGAAGCATACTATTGCTGTCGTTGATCTTATTGCTGCTAAACTTGATATTCTTATGCAAAAGTTCGAGAAGATGACTACATTGCAAATCCAATCAGATGAAGTGATATGTGAAGCTTGTGGGAATTCTGGACATACTTCTTCTTCATGCTTTGCTCCCAATGTGAATGAAGGGATCCTAGAACAAGCCAATGCCATTGGGATGTAGGGGAACAAGAAGTACAATCCCTATTCCAACACCTATAATCAGGGATGCAGAGATCATCCTAATTTCTCTTACCAAAACACAAGCAACACTCAAAACATCCAACATGGACAACAACAACCGCAGCAACAAAAAAACGTCAATTGGGAAAACAATGGGAATCCGCCGGGTTTCAACAACAACAGGGGTTACCAACAGCAACAACAACCCCAAAGTTCTTCCTTGTGTTTGACCTCGACTACAGCTATTTCTGTATACTTGTGGAAATTGGTTAGTTGAGTAAAAGATATTTTCTAAGATTTAATCTCGTTAGTGTAATAAACCAACACGTAACATCTCTTATCATCATGGGTAAGTTTAGTATCATAAGCATAGCTAACAACATTAGCATGCCTAACAGAGTGAACATATCTACATCACAAGTAAAGTTAACAACATAAGCATGAGTATCCGCATAAGCATGATTAGCAGTATGGGCATTTCTAATTATAGAAGCATGTCTAGCATGCTAAACATAACTAACAACATGAGATAGCTAGCATCATAATTATAATCAGCATTAGCAATATAGCTATCAACATAAACATGGCTATTGTATGTGAACATCTACAATTTTAAGCATATCCACAACATAAGTATAACTACAATCTCTTAGTTACAATAACAATCATCTATATATAAAGAGAAAAAACAAGGGTTATCATCCAATGTGAAATGTTGTATATAACCCTAAATAGATATGCTATACAAATGTATTAAATCTTTTATTTTTCCCTGGGGAGTTTGAATCGTACCATCTAAAGTCCAACCGACCCCTGTGAAGGGCTATTTGGTTCCGTATTAGACCCAGGAGTGTCGTTATCCTAAGATCTCTCCTCTACCTGGTCAGTATAGGACAAAAAGGCAGTGACATATCAGTCAAAGCTACCACTACAGTGACATATAGTCAAGCTGCTAACAACTAGTCTGCCCTTAGTACATGTCAGGGCACTAGAGAATAGGCTCACACATGGTCATTCTATTTGTAACACCCCTGACCTGGGTTATGACCTAACCCTGGAAGTTTTGCCTAAATATGTAATTAATATACTTGTGAACACTCCCTGGCATGTAATTAAGTTCCTCAGGAACATTTACTTTCAATTTTGCTCCTTTTTGTATAAAGTTGTAGCGTTGTGTTATATGCAGGGACCTATGTGCAAATTACCCAGTTTAAGGGTTGAACTTGCAAAATTCACAAGATAAGATGTTCCTTTGATGTTGAGACATCATGAGAATGGTTATGGTAAAGTTTGAGGGATTTCCCAAGCTTGAGCACCAAGGTGCAGCTGTGGAAGCAATTCCCATGCTTAGAAACCCTAATTTGGGGTAAAGTGCAATTTACCCAAATTGAGGGGTCCAAGTTGTAATTATTAATATCTAGAACATCTTTTATGACTCTTGTCATCATTTAGAGTAGAAATGATGAAAGGGATACATCATTTAATAATCAGATGAGAAAAATGACCTTTGTGATAGAAATCACCTAAAATGGGTATGAAACCCTTTCATGTATGTACCCTAGTTGAAGGTTGGATTCCTTTACCCCTAGATCTTGAGATTTCATGAGATTTGCATAAGGATAGATAGGTTTGGTCGTGCCTTTGAGCAAGGAGGGACCTAGATGTGATTTCCAATCTTGTGAGGTCCTTAGGGTGTAAAAGAGGCTAAAGTATATAAGCCCTTTTCCCTTGCAATTAAGTGAACGAACTTTCTTTCCTTCACTTCTCTTCCTTTCTTGCTCAAACGACCAAGGGTAGCTCTGGAGCTCGGGGGGGGGGGGGGCGACCAACCTGTTCAAGGTAAGAAAACCCCACCTTCTAGCTCGAATTCATGGAGGAATTCACTTTCTAAGGTTGGTTTTATGGTTAGCTTACTTAGTCTTCTTGTTCTAGCCGACCAAAGCAACGTTTCCTTGGAGAATTCACCTCTGACCAAGTTGTGGAAACTCAAGGACGCCATTAAAGCTTGGAGCTTGAAGGCTTGGAGCTCTAAGATCAACCTTTAGGCGGGTTTTATAACTCTAAACTCATGCTTTATATGTATGCTTAATTCTTGCAATTTACTTGGGAAAATCTTCTTCTACCTCCCTTCTTCCTTGCACGTTTGCAAGCATAACAGTGGGGAAACCAACCTTGCTAGAGGTTGAAGATGAGGGGCGTGATTCCCTATGTTACTTTTTCAAACGACCTTGGACCCTTTTTGGTCCAAACGGTTGCAAACCGTTTGGGTTCAAACGGTTTCAAACCGTTTGCTCTCAAACGGTCTTGCAAGACCGTTTGGATTGAAATGGTCTCAAGACCGTTTGAAAGAGTTGACCAAGGGACGACCATTTGAGGGTATGTTCCTAACATATTGAATTTCATCTCTGCAAAGAATCAAAGTCTAATTCTTAACCAATTGAGAGTTGAAGGCACTTCAACATGAAACCCTAATCGGGTGAAAAAGTGCTGATTTAACATATAGATCTTGTTGAGTTTTGGGTTGAAGGACCTAAACGGTCTCAAGACCGTTTGAGGATTCCTCCAAACGGTCCTAAGACCGTTTGAGCACAACTCAAGACCGTTTGAAGGTCTAGGGTTGAGTTAATCTAATGGTTTGAGGGTCCAATTGTAGGAAATTGATGAATTGATGAAAATTGCTGATATTGACCTAATTGGACTTCAACCTTAGTCAAAATGACTTGGATTTTGGTCAAGCTTTGGGAAAACGGTCTCAAGACCGTTTGGATGATGTCCAAACGACCTCAAGACCGTTTGGGCCGAGTTTGAGCCCAATTGGAGGTCAATTGATAGGTTCAACCTTGAATTGATTCACATTGTTGAACATTGATGACCAATCGATTTGGAACCCTAATTGAGGAGGATTGAACCCTAATTGGCTTGCAATTGAGGGTCAATTGGATGTCTAAGTAGTTAAGGTTAACCCTAATTGACTCAATTTATAAGTGGTTAACATAGCTTTAACCAATTGAGGGCTTCAACACACATATCCATGAACATTGGTAACCTTTGAACCCCTTTGGAGGTCCAAACGGTTTGAGCTCATTTGGACCAAACGGTCTCAAGACCATTTGGATCCAAACGGTCTCAAGACCGTTTGAGACCAAACGGTCTCAAAACCGTTTGGGGCCAAACGGTCTCAAGACCGTTTGGGCTCAAACGACCTCAGGATCGTTTGGTCCAATCGATCTCAAGTAAGTTTGATCAAACGGTCTCAAACCGATTGAAGCTCCAAACGGTTTGGAAGTCAACCCTTCTAAACGGTCTTCACCTCCAAACGGTCTCAAGACCGTTTGGGTGGTTGAAACCGTTTGAAGGTTGAAACCGTTTGGAGATTGGTGATGGTTTGTACTTAACCATTTGATGATGTAATTAGTTCAATGATGATTCAATCTAAACCCTAATGGTAACCTAGGTCATTAAGGGACTATGTGATTAGTGAGTTAACCCATGATGGTAATCATGTGGTAAATTACCAAAATACCCTTGAGGGGTCTAAAGAGGTAAAACCTTGTTCTAATCAAACCCTAATCACATGATGTTGATGTTTTGGATCATGTTAGTCAATGGAGACTTATCTCAACCTGATCTAGAGTGGTGTTGTCACCATCTACTAGTGAGAGGAGAGAGAAAGTATCCTAGAGAGAGAAAGTACCCTTATTAGGAGGAAACTCTAGTGAGATACTTCATTTTACACATGAATGTGCATGATTAGGGAATGACCCACCTATGTGAGGTCATGGAAACCCTAAATATGATATCTAATGGATCTAAATCTTAATTAAGAGTCTTAATGATGATGTTTCTCTTACATGATGATGTAATGAGTACCATTCACCATGGTGTGAATAGTAAACCCTAATTTTAGGGTGATGACTTGAAAGATGAATAGTAAACCCTAAATTGTTGAATTGTTTACTATTATCTGTTGAACTAACCATGCAGGTTATTATGAGATAATGGTCATACCCAGGTATGAAATACCATGTTATATTCATTGAAAGCATGTCTTAAGCTTTATGAATAGTGAATCATCTTGATGCACTGCTAAGTGACATCTTTTGTGATTTATGGGCTGTAAGAGCCATAAACACCATCAAGGTCATGCTTGACAGATGACTTGTGATGAGATAATTGAGAACTGGTAATTGAAATGAGTTAGGCCTGCTACATTTTAGTATTCTCATATATAGCTGTGATGCTAATGTTTTTGTATGATGATATGAATACTGAATGTACCTAACTAATCAAGTGAAATGTAGAGCCCTGATCATAGATCCATCATTGTCAGAGTCTAAATGATGGTGAAATAGGTTTTCCTCAGGGAACTCCTGGATCACATACTTTTGAGTATGTGGGGTACATGGATGTGTAGAACCTTACATCCTAGTGTAGGTATTTGATGTAGATTCTTGTAGTCCGTCATACCTTCACTATAAAAGAACAGGTGAGAGGATGATGTAGATTCTAGTAGTCCATCAGACCCCACCATAAAGTCCTAAAGGTGAGATGTATCTCTACACTCCCTTAAAGACACAAATACCGCATCGATAAAAGATAAACAAGAAATCTTCCGATGACGAAGAGGGTACAGAACGCCACTGTAACTCTAAAATAGCGAAGGTCCAGTTTACCCTAGAGAGCTATAACAAAAGATATCCCGCCGGATATCTAACATTCGATCCTCTAACTGACTGAGGAAGATGAGGTCATAAGAATCCGGCTCTTTTAATGACCTATGTATGATATTGATGCGACTTCTTAGCGATCAGTTGGGGTATGAGTGGTAAGCCTCATCTCCACAGGGCATAACAATAATGTTTGAAAAACATAATCAACAGCATAGTATATCTGTTAGAGTTATCTACGAGTTATTCGATTGATGTTACCTTGAATAGCATAGATGTTCTCATATTTTAATATTGATTGAACTCTTGCTTATCATCAGAACTGCTAGTGAATATCTTGAAGGCTCTTATTGCTTTAGTTATTCCTTGCTTTGCTTATAAAGCCTAGTGGAGAGTTATAACTCTCGCTGGGGGCAATTATGTATAATTGTCTCACCCCGTAGACTTCTACTTTTTAGGTGGTCGTCGAAGATGGAGGAACAAGAATACAGGTGACCAATCCCAGCAACAGCAGCATCAGGAGCAGTAAATATCTCAGGTGGAGATCTAGCCTGCTTCATGGTGTAGTTAGAGTCAAGTCCTATGTGTCCTCTGTACTCTCATGTCCTGGAGTGTTTTGGAGTATGAATTCTTGAGAATTTTTGTATCATGTTGTATATAATTACTCAAGAAGTAATTGTCAGTGATGTAAACAGTTAAATCCTTTTTCTATGGAAAAGGTTTGTGGTTTCAGGCTCTTGTCTCGAAAAGTTTTAATTTCCCGTGATTTTTGTCTTCCGCTGTTTACCGATTGCTTCCGTACACGTTTAAATCGGGATTAATTCGTGGTTTGGAGATCGGAGCCCACACTATTAGAGGCACATACAATTATACTTCTACATTTCACACATCACAATATCTGAGGCATGACCACATCCATCCTCAATTGCTTGATATTAGGGTATCGAGCTATCCCCACATACTCAACATGTTATGTATGCACTCCGAGTTTCCCTTAGGAATGCTTGTTTCACCACCAACAAGTTCTCACGCTGAAATGGTTCTACAACACAAGGCACTACATGATTTGAGTTTCACTTGATTAGTTATTTCCAATTGAGTGAATTAAGGTTGCATCAAACAAGTGGACATACAAACACTAATTCATCTCTAGAAAACATTTCTATATAACAACTCCAAAAGATATAATATATATGAGACATAATTTCTCATCTCAAAATCATAGTGCAGTATTCAGATGCCAATCAAGAGACTATTTTGTTCATCACATCATCATTACACATTATTATTCTCTTGCCATTCATGATACTACACTTGTCATCATACTATCACAAGATATAAATCCTTTTCACAATATCACATGTTATCAACCCTTATCAACACAAGAGGAGTAAACCTCATTTAGGGCTCAACCATGCCCAAAGGTCATTAAGACCATCATACCATTCCCTGTAATATCATCATTATCTTTTCATGCCTTATAACAAGGCTCAACAACATCACTTGTAGATAATACACCAGACAACACAATATTGCATTAATGAGTTGGGAGATATTCATAAACAATCATAGAAGGGTTATATTAACATTAAGAACATTCCTTTATTACGTCAACATGCAAGGAATCTAGATATGATTAAACCTCATCATATTCCCAATGCACATGTTTAGCATAAGAAAGTATCAACCATGTGGCTATGATAACCACCAATTAACACATTAAGGTTATGATCATATTAAGTAGATTATTCCACCATCATGCCATCATATAAGAAGGTTAAACATGAAAACTCATATTTATCTATTGTCATTAGAATTAGGTTCAACAAGATAAAGTATATTAATATTACTAATCAACACTCATATGCAAACCCTAACTCATGGAATCCCCATTGGATCATGGATGCATAAGGTGAAGCATCACCATCACATTCCATACCATCCTCAAGTACAGATTCACACATAACTCTAGGTGTAAACATCATGTTATAGCATACTAGGGTTCAACCACATTAAGAGAGTAATCCACGATTGTGTTCATCATTCAAGGACTATTCATAACCACTTACCATCATTTACTTATATTAAGACTGAGTATAACAAGCTATACCTCATTAGGGTTACCCATTAATTCATTATGGTGATATCAATTATAATCATACAAGGAAAGGTAAGGCTACAAGTTGAAGGCATTGAACCATCAAATTCTCACCACTAGGATCATAACAGTACACTATAGGCTTCACCCAAGACCATGGGATATTGATGCATCAACTCCTAGCCATTGAATGTTGGGAAGGTAAATCCATTGGTCATTTACATAAGTAAGCACCTTGAACAATCCACCAATGAAGTTATTGAGTTGTGCTCTAGAAATAATCACCATCTAACCCTGGACATCCCTTGATTTACAACATGAAGAATTCCATTGAGAGTTGAGTAAAACCCACAAGCAATTGTTTATTTAAAACAAGACATCAATAAATGAGCTTCTTAAGTTGATATCATTAAGGAACACGTATAAATCACTTTATTAGGACCAACCTATTACATTAGGCATCATTCCATATTGGATGAAGAAGCATTACATCTTAACCATTAGGTCAAGTTCATATATTAAAACCATCAATTGGAGTATAGGACCAACCATTGCATCAAATGACCCAAGAAACCATTAGTTTAAGGCTTAATTGATGTTACAACTATGTATTAACTCACCATATGTTGTGGTGACCATTAAGTCACCATAGGTTGTTAAATCAGCACTATATTCATTAATAATCATTGAATATCAAGCTAATGTCACCATTGATTGATAGCACCATTAGGGTACTTAGTTGTTAATCATTAAGCTTATAATTGGGACAAAACCTGACCTAAGGGGTAAAAGTCATTTGACACCCTTGGTCACCACCATCAGTTGTCATGAAGACAACACCATCAGTTGTTGTAATGGTGCCACCATTGGGTAACATGTTTATAGAAGAAATCAACTTTAAACCCTAAAATTAACCATTGGTTGATAAGTGCTTAGCACCATCCGTCATCAAACCAACCTGATCCAAGTCATCTTATACCTTAGGAAGAACGTACACATTATTACAGGTTCATCTAGAACTGAAATCAGAATAGGGAACATCATAAAAATCGAAATCCAAGTCAAGCATAGCTTTTTAGTGCAAGGATCACCATTTTAAAAGAAAGAACATGATCTAGCAAGTTTATGGTAAGCAATAAATGTGGAGCAAGTTATAAAACTTGCCTCTAATGAGAAGATAAAATCCCAAAAAGAAGAAAACTTGAATAGGTAGGGTAGAAGATCCAAGCATAAGATCTGAACTTGTCCATTTAGCACCTTTATCCATCAAAGAAGCACACCCTAAGCATAAGGAGCAAGAAAGGAAGGGTTTTAGAGATTTAGAGCAACTTCTACCCTAGAACAGCAAGGTTCCGACCTGAAGGAAGGTAAGAGGAAGGATAATAGAGAAAGAAATGGAGGAAGGAAGGGGATTCTTACTCATTTAGGTCAATATCACTAGAAGGAAGCTTTAAAACCCTAAAAGAGAGCAAAACTAAACCCTAGGAGCTTCCACCAAGAAAATCACCTTCTTCTTCTTCTTCTTACTTTGATAGGTCCTCCATAGCTAAACAAAGAGGGAATGTGGTTCTTAGTAGGAGGTAAGTGGTATAGAGAAAAAAATTCGTGTGGGAGCTTAAAAGCAGATATATAAAGCTCTAGGATAAGGGAGAGAAGAAGCATGAGGTGTTTGAAAGCTCTCCATGCATACATGGCCTTAAACTATTAAGGATATACAAGAAGCCACACAAGTAGCTGACCCAGTGCCCATGGAGACCTGATTAGCCCTCATTTATTGATTTTGGAAGCAAAGCAAATAAAGCATGTGCTTGATAGCTCCTAAAGGTAGCTCATCCATAAAGGGTTGAACCTTAAAATACCCTTGAGGAAAACACCTCCAAACCAAAGTTCAACTAGGTGCCCCATGGATTAAAAACCTCAAGAATGATGAGAGAACATCAAAAGCGAATAATTCAAGTGATATATTTCAAGAAAAACCTCCCAATTGGGTAAATTGTAGAAAAGTACAAAATGTACATAAAATTGCATAACTTGCACACACATTGTTCAAATTGGACAAACTTGAATCTTAAGCTTTTCTTATGATTCCAAATCATATCACAAGGTTAGATTATAGTTTTAAAAGTCCAGTTATGATTATCAAGTATGTTCAACACTTTAAGAAAGGTCAGGAGTTTCTCATAAAAGACCAAAATGCCCTTAGTCAGAAAATTATTAGATTGATTTAGCTAGGGAAGATGGGTAAAATCATCCCTACCCATATTCTTCATTGCTCTCTTCTTTGACGAGCAGTCACAGAGCTATCAAGACATGCTCAGAACTCGAGAATGACGATCAATTGATGGAAGAAATACTTATAAGGAGCTTCCTTGTATCTATCCAAACTTGACAAGGTAAGGTTCACATTGTGGCATGTATTGGAGTTTCTACTCCATCACTGCCACCATGGTAGGGAGTGACGAGAAGAACTAGAACTCAAAAGCTATCACAATGGGTAGGAAAAACAAGTCAAATGAATTTCAGTTACTTTGTTGGATCTAACACAACAATCCGGATCATGATAGCATCCTCGTAGTCCTAAAACACCTCGGTGAAGGGCTGGAACAAGGGAGGAAGGTCAGATATGAAACTAGCAAAGAAGATCACAATGACATCCAAAAATATCAAAAATGGGATCATGGAGTCAAGGCAGAGTCAAAACCACCATCTCCATGGTTGGAGGTCCCCCTACACCAACACAACGATGTGCACCAGTGACACACCGTGATTCTAGTTATAGGCTACACCATCTGAGCCAACTATGGGACAAACCAACAATGCCAAAACAATAAAGGATCATAGGTGACTCTTATGTGTATACCAATTGCACAAAAACAAGTGGAGGAGAATGACACATGGTTGAGGACATTGGGACTAAAAATAGAGTAGGTTGTGGTGTTTGGAGACACTACAAGAATGATTGAAGGTGGAGGAGAGACTAGTCAACACTGACGATGCTCATGGTGTCCATATACGGGGAATACGGGTGCTAGAGTGGTGACTGTGAGTTTACAATGAAGAGAAAACGAAGCCCTCCACTGGGAATTTTCTCCACACAACAAGATGGAGGGTGAGTTAGGGATCACTCAAAATAGCAAAGCAAGGAAAAGTACTCAGTGAAGAAATCTATGAAAGCGGTAGAGAGATGGGAGAGAGAGGAGTCGTCGAAGTAGGTGCATCAAACTAGCTTTAGACTTATAAAATTGTTGGAGGTAGATGATAACCCGATGGTCTTTGGATTGTGAGAAAAAAAAGAAATAGGAGACCCAAGTCATTTGATCATGTGCATAGAAGGAAAATGAGTCAAGTAATGTGTGACAGTCTGAAAAATCTAGAATCTGGGTTTAATACATTGCATTAATGATATAATCCATTAAATCTAATTCAAAATTATATGGTAACTTACCTAATCCATTTGGAGGGTGAAACATGGTAAACATGAACCCAAATTTTGACCACATGTCTAGTAAGTGGTCTAGACCCTTCTTATACCCTTTTTTCCATTTTGTCCATTGTATGTCCATTAATACATTAAAAGTCTAAATGATATGGTAACTTACCTAATCCATTTGGAGGGTGAAACATGGTAAACATGAACCCAAATTTGGACCACATGTCTAATAAGTGGTCTAGACCCTTCTTATACCCTTTTTTTTTCATTTTGTCCATTCTATGTCCATTAATACATTAAAAGTCATTATCTTGAATTATGTACATCGAATTTAAAATAATGTGCAATATTCTTTCATAATTGTGTCCTTGACTCCATAGCGAGATGCTTAATCAATATCCAATTTTCAAGATTATCTTACACCCCTTCTTATGCTTTTATGCAAATATTATATTGGAGGATAGAGAAAAGGAAAGGGGAATTACTATTTATCAACTTGAGTTCAATGAATCATATAGTGCACATTTGAAAAATAAAATATATTTGAGTCTCCTTTTAAGTTTTATTATCTTATTTTCATATAGGAAATACCATTTTATGATCTTTTTACATTAAACCTCTCAACTATTATTATTTAGGAAAACCCCATTCTAAAGTTTAAACTAGCTTTGAAAAGTGGGGTATGACACTTTTAGTGTGTAAATCAAGTAATGTTGGTAAAGAAATACTTGAAGGACATATGTGGATATATATGTGTCACCATATTGGGAATCTATCAAATATGTTCCTTTTGACACTTTCTAAAAGTGTTTTGCCATAACCTTAAGAAAGAGAGAGTGATTAGTAGGGGATATCAAAAATGGAATTTTTTTTCATAAGCCATAATCATGAGTGAGCAACGAAGTTGGAAAGTGATTAATATTAAAAAGGAAACTACTAAGTAGGATGTGAGATCCCTTTAAAGACCAGGTATACATATAGGGGTGACTACCCTTCTCAAGAGGTACACCATCCCGTTCTATCTTCATCATCTTCCTCCCCTAACCATGGATTTTCCCATAACCCTAACCTCATTCATATACCTTCCTAGCCGCCTTCTAGCCTAGGCTTTCTCCACAGTAGTGACAACAGTGACTCCTAGGTGATAATCTCTTTGATCCTACCTCATACTCCCCATTCTTCTATGGGATTGGGAGGGCACTTGTTTATTTACTATGTGCTACCTCCAAGCCCTAATCTAGTGATGTTTAGAGAAGCTTTGTGATGTCGTTTTCCATCAATAGTGCCATGAGGTAAGGGTCTTCACCCATGTTATCTGCCTTCAAACTAGGGTAAATCAAAATAGTAGAGACATGGTTTCTTACGTACTTAGCCGCCACCACCCATAGCTAACAAACCACTCTGTCCAAGAAGGGAGGGTGAGGGGCGCAGGAAGCCTGTCTTAGCCCTCAATGGACGAGAAAGGTGATCTGAACCAGTAGTTTACTCCTCTAGGGTAGAATCTCACTGCTGTTGTGAGGTTAGAGAAGATTCTTAGTCGAAAGACATGTATGCCCCAATCTATGCACATAAAAAAATGGATAATGTGGTTTTTACCCACTGAATAATGGGGCCACCAAGCTATATTTCTAGAAAATTAGTTTTGCTGACGTGTCACACCAGGATTGGTCAATATAATATTATCTTAAAATATTTATTGTAAATAATTGATAACTCAAATTTGGACATGTTATATATGAAAAAGATAAAAAAAATGAGATGCACACAAATAAAATATGTTTGGCACACAATTCTAATCCTAATTTCAAAATTAGGGTTAACACTTGATTAAATGACAATTAAAGCATAAAAACCCTAGTTTTTGATGAATAGGTTATTAATCATGTTAAATACGTAGGATTTGTGATGAATATGTTGTTAATAATGGTAAATATGTTTCTTTGAGACATAACCTAATATTTTTAATGTAATGATAATCCAAGATGATCATGGTGATAATGATGAATCATTAGAGTTTCTAAAAGTAGATAACCATACATGTGACTACTCAGACATATGTTGAATTAGGTTTAAAGGTCATAACTTGCTATGTTATTAATGAACTTAAGCTAATATAAGTAATAACATGGTAGATTTGTTAATCATGGTTATACTTAATATAAATATGGGTTTTGAAGCATAACTCTAAGGATAACTACAAACCAAAGAAACCTAAACCCTAGACTAGGACTCAAGTAGGGTTTGATCTAAATAACTTGATGGTGACACTTTAGGATTTACATACATGCAAATTAAGTATTGATTGCTTGAATATATTGATTAGATTGCTTGAAAGTAGTTGAAGTATATACTGCATGATAATCTTCATGATTCTACATAAGGTACATGGTTATGATTATGACCACCTACAATAGTTTGTCGGTGTTTCCAATGATTTCTTGAGGATTGAATTAATAAATTGTTGAGTTTATTTACATTATGTTCAGCTATAATGCCACTATGAGTATCACATAAATAAAGATATGTTGAACCTTAGGATGTCATGCAACAATGGGTAATAAACACTAGCCCTAGAGGGACAATGATCACACCCAATGTAGCATATGAGACCAGGGTTAGAATATGCAAAGAAAATGCCAGTTCTTATTTTCAAGTAATTGTTTGATTATATGTTGTTATCTTACTTGTACACTTTTGTATGCACCCATGTACATAGTATATTTTGGTATGTTTACATGTTCTTTGTTACATGCCACTTTAGGTAAATGTAATATATGAAAATGTCAAGATATGATGAATCATATGAAATTACATAAAGGCATGAAATCTAAATAAAGGAGGATTAGGTAGATGCTTCTTCTCATATGTATAGTTCTGACGATAGAAATTCTTTTAACTCCTTAAAAGAGAATCTTGTAAATAATATATGAATTAATGGAAATTATTTTCTATTATTTGATATTTACTAAATCTAGATCTTTGAGAATTTTTGGTAATGGATATCAATATTTTAGGTATTTCCTTAATTATAGGATGTTGTAAAGTGAGGTCATTACACCGCCTAGGTCATTGTATAATCTAGAACCCTAAATGTTGGGATTTAAAGTCACGCTTCACTCTTGATTAAAATATCAATATTATTCAATGACCTAAAATGTGATCTTTTAAAATTTGTGACCAACCTGATAATCTTCCTAATGTGATGATCATATGGCTGTGCTTGACCTTGATGCTCAGTTTTGGACTAGTGTGAATGACTTAAGTGATAATGATACTTTATGTGGAATGGAAATATGGATATGATATGGAATATGAAGTCCCATTCTCAAATGCAGAGTTGTATTAATTTTGAGGACAAAATTCCTTTTATAGTGGGATTTAACAATTTTGAATTTTCCCACTCTTTCAATTATGCACACTAGACTCATAAGATGCTCAATTGTCTTCCAAAACCTCCTCACACTCAAATGGATGATTCTTAGTCACATTGATTAATCAATGAGTTGTATGTGACTAAATGTCACATTGGGATATTTGACTAAAGTTGAGTGCATAATTAATCTTCTAGATATGAATTTGAAATATTAAATGCTATAAACATCATAATCTTTGATCCAAACTTTTCTATGTAAGAAATAGAGGAAAGTTGAGACACAATGGTGAAAATTTTATGAAAATTGGAGTTACTATTTTAGAGTTGTGAATTTTGCAATATCTACAAAAAAACACATTTCGAAATTTGGTTTACTTTTGACTTGTCCAAATCATGGATCCTCCCCTCTACCTCTCCTCCATTTAATGGCAAAATATATTGGGCCTCAGATCACACTCCAAGGTGATCTGGTGGTGGGGGGCTTGTCCTCTACCTTTTTCTTAAGTAAAGTACACCATCTTTTTCTCTAGCCAATTTTCCCCCCACCCAAATTGATATTCTAATTTTCTCTGTCTCTTATTCCCCTTCATTTCACATATCTTTTTCCTTCAATTTTGTGCATCCCAATTTCTCCCTTTCTCCTTATTTCTCCTTCACCCATGGTGTCCCTATTTTCTGGCCCCTTTGGGCTCTTCTCCATCAGTCCCCCTCAAGCCGTTTGCGAGCCACAGTTGAGTATGTTGCAGTGCAACATCTCTAGGCGGTTTCTTCCCTAGATATACCATGTAGTCATGTTACCTATGACTCATAACCAGCGGGTATCTCATGTGAGAATTTCCATGGGCACCATTTTAGAATTAGATAATAGAGTCTATCTCTGCTAGATCAGAGGGTGGAAAAACTTCCATTAATTCAACATCAAAGAGCCTCCCAGCAAAACTCGCTAGTTTGAAAACTCTATAGGGTTTGGTTTGGAGGTTGAGCCTTGTCTAAGAGGGTTGTGTGTGAGTAGTGGATGTCCCAGTTAGAGTGATGGACACAAAAGCTCCTCCTACATTGGCCCTGGGATCTAGATCTAAGGGTCTAGATCATCTAACTTGAGGTAGTTTTTGAAAAAAATTCCAAAACCACTCCTTTAACCAAATAGAAACTACAACTATGTCGTTTTGATTAGGAAAATGAGATATGTCCATTAAAAATACCATATTGGTCTAGTTATGCTCAAATATACATTGTATCCTAAATTCTTACTTTTGAAGTCTTTTTAACAAGGTTTATGTGATTGAATGCATGATCTCTATATTTTACACATCAAAACCTTATGTTAGCCTAAGACTTAGTATTTTGAACCCCTTGATGTAACAAGATTTGACTTTTGCTCAAAATGTGGGCCCTAATATGATCTTACATCCTTAAAGTGGCCTAATATGGACCTTAGTGCTAAAAATCACTATTGTGATGTTTAAACATGACCATTTATGACTAAAATCATATATGGGACCCTAAATAAGTAAGTTGTTTATGAATGATATACCAAGATTCGAACTTGTTCATGCCTATACACTACTTTTTCTTTGATGATAAGAAATGAACCATGTAATACAATGTAATATAGACTTTGGATGCTAAAATATTGAACATTCTCAAATATTGATCTTATGCTACTAAAATCTATTATGTGACCTCAAAATCAATAGATTTAAATTCTTTGTACCCTTAAATTCTCTGTGGGTCATTTCTATGCACTATTTTGACTAAGTAAACTAATCTTAATATGAAATATGACCTATGATGCATGTTAATAATAGAGATCTAACATTTTTAACCTCACCCTAATGATTATTTGTAATATATAATTATTTTAGGTTAGTATTTCGATGATGTTTATGACACATAATCCAAGTGGATCTTAACAATGCTTTAATGATAACAATCTTATATTAATTGACTTAAAATAAAAACATCAATGCTTATGTGAACACTCTAAATCAAATATTGCGATTGCCTCATGTAAGATCTTGTATCCTATCGTGATTCCCAGATTATAGTTGTGATGTGTCACCCTAGGTTCTATATGAATCTATGATGTATGCTTTGGCTTGATAAAGATCTTGCATCAACTAGTTGAGACATTGAAACTGATGATGAAAGATATGATACCAATACTTAGGTGACACATCCAACCACCATGATATTGATTAATGAGATCAAATCTCTCAAATTTGGATCCATCTACTTCTACTTGTAATCTCAGGATCACTATGTTGAGTAGTTTTCTAAGATTTAGTCAAGTTTTTCTAAGTCAAGAATCTCTAATAAAGTTGTTAATCTTGTTAATTGAGGCACGTTTTATCCTCCTACTCTTTGGACTAGTGGTATTGGACTTGTTTGTTTGTATGTATGTATTCTTGTAATTCGTGGCTTTATATAATTGTTTGAGATACATGTTCCTTATGAATACAATGTTTAGTCATTCATAAACTATGTTGAACAAACTTGAAAACATAATCATATTTTCCAATTATACAACCTTGTGCACCTGCCTATATTTTTTAGGTAAGGACACAAGGTGAAGTGTTTTACTTGATTTACCAAGAAAGGAAAAACCATGCCGACAAAAGGGTTAACTCTTTATATTTAGTCATGTAGTGCCTCACATTGAAACAAGTGCCATTAGTAGCGTTGTTTTAATGACCCTCATGCATTCATCCTTTAGGTAGATGATCAATAGCCATTAAAATACTCTTGCATTAAAAAAGTCCTTTAATGTTGTTGTTTTCTTTCTTGCCATTATATTAAGGTTTTTTCCAAGAAAATGTGCTCCCTTAAACCCGTAATTTAATATGTTTTCATAGTGTACTCAATGTAGTTGTACTGATGTATGCCCATTTTCTTATTTTAGGTAACATGTACATAATGAAATTTATAATGGGCATTGCTTCCGCTCTACCATGATAATCTACAACTCTTACTTTGTTAGAATCTAATGACATACAAATAGAATTCATATAGTTTGATATATGAGACTAAGATCTTAATGCCATGTACTAGTTTTTCTTGTTTTCATATGCCATGTTGTTTCATACCTTGGTTCTTGTATGTTTTTTATTGTGATTATATTCATGCATATGATATGTAATGTGTTCCATTCTGAAGACGGATGGTTTTGGGCCTTTTTCCATTGACTTTCTAGTCATTTGAAGTTTGGATCTGGGTAATAAATGGATCTGCTTCTATCTTCATCCTTATCATGGTCTAGGATAATTTTAGATCATATAACTATCAAAAAACACAAATTGTGTACTATGGGGACCAAGAAAAGAATACATGACATACATGAAAAATATAAGGACAAGGTAGATAGTGGGTGGAAAAAAACTTAACTGAAACCCAATGCTGAATATACAAAACAACATCAAAGATATTCACAATAAAAGTAAAGATATTGATGTAAATTTTGTATAGAACAATTCACAAAGTAAGACTACAAGCAAGTGCACAAGGTTTATATAATGGAGGTGTATATTACAATTTCAATCTATAAAACCTTAAATTTAATGGACTTAGTCATAAAATATTGATAAAGCAAGCCAAAGAATACTTGTCATGACTCTAAATTACTTCATGATTCATTATTAATCCAATGTATCCATCCATACCTCGTTTTAAGTATTTAACCCTAAAATGTCAAGATTGACTTATAACTTGCATTAGCCATCTCTACATAAATAAATGACCCCGAAAGATATTTATTGATTCCTTAATGGTGTTTTGGTCATTCTTTTGAGTTGAGAAGAATCCTATTTGAATAGATTTCTTCCCAACTTGCAATTAACCAAAAGAGATCATTCATGACCCATCACTTAATAAATTGGATATTCAACTATTAAAATAGGGGTAATCACAATGACCTCTCAAGGCCAGAGATTGTGGCTGGACATGGGATGTGTGAGATTCCTCTCTCTAAAGGGGATATTTTATAAAAGAAATACTTACAAAAAAGGGATATCTGGGGACAAGGTGACTCTTTTGGGCCGAGAGACAATGGTTGGATATAGGTATGTGATATTCCTCTCTCTTCAAGGGAGGTTTGATAAGAGAAGTACTCATAAAGAAAAGGGTATCCAAGGACAAGGTGACCAACTCTGGGCCAGATACTATACCTAGATATTACTATGTGAGACTCCTCTCTCCTTAAGGAAGATCTATGAGAGAGACACTCACAAGGAGAAAGGGGTGTTTTTGTCCTATTTTAGGTCATGATCGGAGACTGTATGAAAATATGTATAAGTGGGGTAATGGTATAAAAACGTACAGATATAAAAGTGAAGGCATACTGATGTCCCAATATAAGCCATCGTTGGGGACCGTATAGATATGAAAGTGAAAGTAGGGAATGGCCCGATTTTAGGTCACGGTCCAGGACCATATAGATATAAAAGTAAAGGAGCACTAGTGGCCCACTTTTAGGTCATGGTCTAGGACCATGGGTAGGGTAGGAAAAGGTAGGTTGACCACATTCTAGTAAGTGACATCTCAATCAAGATATAAAATGTGTTGGATCAAATGGAGTTGGTATGCCCGGGGCATGAGTAGATATTCAGTCATGATATGAAAGTTATATCAAAGATTGAGGATTAAGTAGCCTAATGGTGTAATGGTGAAGCTTTGTCCTACAAGGATCAAGACAAGTAGAGGCCCTTAAAGGATGGTAGATGTCAAGTAAACATGGGCATGTGTATCTCATGGATAAAGGAAATGATTCAAATCAAGATGTGATTTGATTGTGAGAGTACACAACTCACTAGTAATATCAAACAGGCTTGCAATTTTATTGCTCAAAGGTCAATGTATTAATAAAAAGTTTTCTAAAAGGATGGATCTTTGACTCATTTATGGTCAGAGATGAGGATTGAAGTGCATTCACAATACTTGAATACCATTTTGACAACCACTAGAAAGATATCAAAGGTTTCAAGCATGAGCGGTGGATCATGAGAAAGACCACAATCGGGCATCATTCAGCATGGATCTAGTCCTAAGATCTTTGGAAAGGTTGTCCAAGTTTGAAAAAGTTTTCCTTTCTTTTTATTGAGTTGTGAAATCATTTTCCAACCTTTTCTAAATATTTTAAAGAGATTAAACTTTGTTGAGTTTTGAACGTAGTTTTTCAACTTTTGCTTTGAGTTTTGGAAACTTTTTTTTTATTTTTGTTCAACTTTGTTGAGATTTTGAAAGAAGGTTCAACTTATTGATTTTTTAAATTTTTTCTTTTTCTTTAAGGATTGTTCTGTTTAAAAAAAATCTTTTTGAAAAATATTCATTCCTTTTTGAAAAATATTGTTCTTTTTTTAAAACTTTTTTTGTTTGTAAAGATGTTTCTTTTTGGAAAAGACTTGTGCTTTTTTTAAGACTTCTCTTTTTTGTAAATATTTTTCTTTTTTTAAAAGATGATTTTCTTTAATAAATATCCACTTGATTGATTTTTTTAAAAGGTTCTGTTGAAATTATTTTTCTTTTTTGTGTTTTGAAAAGTTTTTTTTGTTTTTGAAAAGGCTTTCCTTTTTAGTTTTTGAAAAAAAAGCTTCTCTTTTTTAGTAATATAATTTTTTTTGTTTGAAAAGATTTTTTCACTTTTTAAAAAGAGTTTTCTCTTTTTCTTATTTCAGTAAGATTTTTGATATTTATGTTTGGAAAGATTGTTGATTTTTTCGGAAAGATAATTAATTTTTTATTAGGAGAAAAATCTTTTTATTGAAAGATTGTTGAATCAAGATTATTGAATAAAGATAGTTGGATGATAGAGATCATTTGAGATTCTTGGAGAACATTGAAATATTTGAAGTTTGAAAGGATTATGGATCAATGATTGTTGATTATGAAGAGCATTTGAAATCGTTTAGGATCCATTTAAATCATGTGAGATCATTGGAGTTTGTTACTTTGAGATTTTTTGATATAATGTGATATCATTGGCAGGATATAATTGTTGATTTGACATTGTTGTTTTGATAAGATTATTTGTATCATGAGGATGTTAGGAAATGAAAATTAATCCATGTGTGATGATTAAAAACTTAAAACATAAACCGTTCAATAATCCTAGAATAAGCAAAGCATGCAACAATCTTAAATCTTATAAAATAAACAATGATAAGATGCATATGTACAAGATATCGTTCCACTTTTAGCATATGAGTTTAGATTTGATTTATGTCCTCACTCAAACATGTCTTTATATAAGGGATGATCCTTATCTTTTATATACATGATGTCGCACATCGTGGGGGTAACTCATGTTCATTGGATATTGGTACCACTCCTAATACGCCTCGTGACCATGGAGAAAACAATCACTTGTGAGTTATAGGAGAGGGGAGTGTCCTCGAGGCCTTTGTACATCCATCATAAAGCTATGTTGATACCTTTACTAACAAACCCACAATGTTGGCATGTGTTACATGAGACACAGGTTTGTAGGTGTGCATTATGCATGGGTAAGATTTTTTTATTTTTTGAAGCAAGCCCAAAATAATAAAACATAAAAGATAAATGACAACATTATTTTTTAAGCAAGACCACAATAATAAAACATGAAAGATAAATGATAATGTGGCTTGATTCTTGCGGGGATAATAGTCAAGGCATACCACTGCTTATTGCTTTCACTCTGTCACTCTCTTGTTGCTTCCAACATATAGCAAAACAATCCTGCAATTATTAGGAAAAATAAGATCTTGCTTATTATACATACCTCGATGATCCTTTCTTCTTCCCTTTATTTGTTTCCTATATAAAAACAAAAATAAGAAAGAACTAAAAGAAAAAAGGAGGGAAGTACAGAAAGACACTAAGCGGAAGTGGAGACTAATCCTATAAGCAAAACTTTTTATAAAACATGGGGATTGTTGTACTTCCAGAGATTGGAGTGGCACAAAAACCAAATACACCAAAAACCATTTATTTGATGGCAGAACAAAAGATAATGCCAGCTTCACTAAGTTTTAGGAAAATAGAAGGTGACAATAGCTTTTTTGTTGCTGGAACGACATGTTCCGTAGGGTATTTATTTATTTTAACAAAGAATTTGATATTTTTTGTGGGGGTTCCTCTACTTTTCATTGAAATCATTTTTTGTTGTAAGACTCTAAATTTTGAAGAAAAAAGAATATAAGGAAAATAGACAAAAAAATAGAAACCTCGATCAGTCACAAAAACTTGAGATGATAGAAAAAAAATTCAACTTGGATCATCTCACTATTCCCAATGAATTTTTCAAACTTTTATACCCGACTTGAAAAATCCCATGATCCTACGAACTTGAAACAAGGGAGGAAAAAAGAAAATAATAAATTGAAAAATCTCTCAGAGTCGCCACCAATTTTTTATGTGTAAAATAAGAAAAAATGAAGGTGGGTGTTTAGATCTACAGGAAAACACAAAACACCTGGTTTTGACTCCACCAAAGAAAGGATAAGAAAGGTATGATTGATTTTAAAGATAAAACAAGGTGATCGTATTACTAGTAAGGAAGGTATTAACACCTCCATATTGTCACATAACAACATACAACCTTTTTAGACATCTCAAATTAAAAACAAATATGGTCGAGGTTATTTTTAGAGAAAGTGACAAAAAAATATAAACACTATTTTTTTAAGTTGCAAAACCTTTAGGGATGAATATGGTTGTGTTTTTATGCCTCATAGCCATAAAGGTCCTATTTTTTATGTGTTTTATGGTCCCAATCACCTTAAGACCTCCCATGGTGGAGTTCCATCACTATAGGGTTGGGATCCAAACATAGGAAAAAAGAAAGAGATTCAATTGAACATGATTTAGATATTTGAAAACAATGTGCAGACATCTAGGATTATGCATTAACTAACAATAGTAATGATTGTAATAGAGAAAGGAGTTGCAATCATTGAGAAACAAACATGCATTTATATGTCACTTGATGTTTTAGGAAGGATCCTTTAATCAAATGTATAAAATAAAAGAGGGAGGTAGTTTGCTCTCTAGCTTCAGGAGAAACAAAAGGGACATGGAATAAAAAGAGTCTGAAGGTCTATTATAGGTGGATAAGAGGGTATAGGGTTTCCAACTGGAAGGTTCTATAAGAGGTGCCAGCTCGCCTTGATGTGCCACACAAATAAAGGTTGTCTTCCATGAGGCACATGATGGATAACTTAGATCCACCAGGCGTCCCATGAAAATAAATCATGTTTCTCAATTTTATAGATATTTTAGAAATGTCCTTGAGAAACTCGTGGAAAGGCAGATTCTGAGTAGAAGTCAAATAAAATAATGAAGGAGAGAGAAAATCATGAATTCATGATTATCCTTCATTATTATCCAAAAAACATGTATTTTTGTGAGGATAAACACAATTAAATATTCATGGGGAAAAAGAGAATAATTGATTCATTATAGTTCAACTAGACAATTTACAAAAAAGTCTTACTAAAAGTGATAATAATGGGCAAATTTCCTTTAGATCCAGACAATAGATTTTCTTTATAGAAAGCTGAAGGGTAAAAGTGGGTGAAAATGAACGGAGAAAATAGGGGAAAAATGGAAAATGTAGAAAAAGGTGAAACGATAAAATGTGGGAAATTGGAGTGAACTCCATCAGCCAAAACATTAGCATTTATCATGAATTTTCTACAAAGTGAGAAAAAATGGGGTGTCAACAACTCCGTTCTCTTTATTTTCCACCTAGGAATGCAGTGAGTGCCTCTTTCTGATATGCTTTTCACACACTCTAGTGTTGGATCATATGTATACGGGTTGTTCTATAGATTCTTTAAACTCTCATGAAACTCTAAGACATGCTTGATATTGGGATGAATGATAAGGAAATGTTTTGGGGGAGAAAATTAGGAATAAGGGTATGTTTAAATCTAATCTATGATCTCAAGAATTTGGGCATCTTGGCCATATCAAGTGGTAGGAAAATGACATGATGTGAAGGAGAGGCAATCACATGGGTTAAAGGTATTTGTTTGGCATCTGTTTTAGTTTTTGTGTTACTCGAGGATAAGCAACATTTAAGTTTAGGATTATTTGATGAATGCATATTCATCCTAGATTCAATTACATTAGTCTACTTTTGCATTTAGATTTCTAATTTTTATTTAGAATTAACTTCTTTCTACTCTTCATTATCTACACATTAATTATTATAACTTTGATCCAATTTTTAGATTTTCATGATAGGTATGAGCTTCATTCCATACACAATAGCTTTACAGAGGTGGTCTTGTTGAGAGACTACAGAGCCCAAAAAATTATTTGGATATTGGATAGGATTGTCAAATATATGTCCTTCCATAAATTGTGTTTTGTTGATTGACAAATTCATTAACAATGCCCCATCAACCTAAGCCAATATCCCTAGGTATCTATATTTCCATTGGTTTATGTTCTCAATAGTTTGTACTCTAGTCAAATGAAGAGACCATCGATCGACACTACACACCTTTATAACTCCCATGCGCTAAAGATAGATGAAGATTTAACATCCTCAAAATTTAAACTTATCATTGAACCCTTAATGGGGAAAACCCTAATTTGCAATTCTTGAGATTTCATCTATCAAATAGAACCTAGTGTGACCTTTAAGTCCCAAACATAATGAATGATCCTCTTAACCTCTAATTTTGGTTCGACCAACTCACTAAGGAAAGGATAAGTCCCTAAATCTCACCTTTTAATAATATATGACAATGACATATGAGAGTTTGAAAAAAAGGAAATAAAGCCTAAATCTAACCACATACGAAGATTCTAGACGTTCTAGTTAACATGTGGTTCAAATTTGAGGACAATTGAATGTTGTTTGGCCCCTCTAATGAATTTAGAAAGTTTTATATAGTTTTTAAGAAAAATATAATTTGAATTGATAAAATAACCTAAAGTCTTGGTTTTAATATTCCTATCACACGACCTTCCCAAGTTGGATTCCTAGATACATGGGTCACATGGGTCGTCCCTCCTTCCCAGAGTCCACTTCTTCATGGACTCTACAGTCATCGGGACCTGTTTCCTCTTGGTTCTCTCTCTACAGTGAATCCCGGTCTAAGAGGGTCTTTCCTTTATCACCACCTCTCTCTAACAAACATGCCCATCTAAAACTCGATGGGGTCTCGAGCCCTAGAAATCATGGATGCTCAGAGTCACCTGTTTCATTCTTAGTGAAAGAAAGAAGCACCCACATATAGGAAAACCTATAAAAGAAACTACCTACATGATCTAGGGATACTGAGAAAACAATGTCTACCCCCGGTCCATCGTGTTTACCATCCATGCTTTGCTTCCCCTCTCAGTCACCGTCGACGACCAAGATGGAGTAAGTCACCTAAGTTCAGACCTTCGAGGCAAACTCTGGCTATTGGGTACCCTTCAACGAGGTCCCAGTAAGCTTCTAAGACTGGTAATTCCCCTCCAAATTTCCATTTAACAAAATCCCTCTTTTTTCCATTATCTGGTACCAGATCTCATTTGGCGTCAAATCTTCCCTGTTTTAAGATTTTCCTTCACGACATGCTTCTATTTTGAGTGAAAATGCATATATCACCCTTGGTTTGAGGTGTGATGAGGCCTTTCCCCATCTACGTACACCTCCTCATAGCCATGGTGGGGGATTGGTTTTGGAGGACCAGACCACTGTGAGACCCACGACTGGGCTCATCGGGTTCGTACATCAATGTGGATGATTGTGAGCTCCTTGGTTTTTATCAGTATGTATGGGACCATGATATGGATCTTCGAATGGAGCCCCTTAGCACTGAGCTTCGTCTTCTCCCTGGAGGGGGAGGATATGAGGCATTGTTTTATCTATTTTGCCCCTGGTTGGTGATTCCTTCTTTCACGCTCCCACGACCATGTTTGTCCTTTTTTTAGCATTGCACGCCTGCTTTAGGAAGGTTCCATTGCCCAAGCGGTGTTTCCCCATTGGGCCAGGTGAGCAAGGGCCCCACTAATTAGGTCTTGGTCCCACCACCTGAGCGAGTTTTGTTTATGATGGTGTGGCTTTTTATCAAATTCTGATTGGTTCGTTTTTACAAATTCACAGTAAACCATAGGATGATCAGAAAAATACATAAAAATAGTCAATGAAAAGGATTTTCAATGAGGAATATAATTTTAACATTTGTAAATCCTAATTCCTCTGTCTCTAACAATTTTTTCTTAAAATAATCATAGGGTTTATGATGCATTAATGATGATAATTAATAGAATTCATGTAATTTTAGGAACATAGGATTCATTCAAGATCAGGGATACTAAGTTAGGATCTGCCTTGATCCAGATAAGAGGGTCATGCCACTATGCATATGTACTTTGCATGAATTATTTGTTATGTATGGTTTAGGATTATGTTTAAAATTCCAAGTTATTGAATGAAATTAAGATAATGGAGATGCCTCAGAGTTTATTATTTCTTGTTGGTTGCTATAATCATAAAGTCTTATGCTTATCATTGATGCTCATTAGTTTAATGTATGCTCATGTAATGATTAAAGAAATTGAAGAAGGAATCATGTAAATCATGCAATATTAATGTCAAGATTAAGAGGGAGAAATCCCATGATGATTATGATAATGCACTTAAGTGGTAAGTTGTTTCTCTTTATGTTATTTTGTCTTTATGGCTTTGATGAGCACTTTGGTATAAGTAAGATGAGCCTTAACTGACCTGATGAGCACTTTGGTGGAATTATTGGATGAGGACAATTTACATTTATGGAAAGATAAGAACAATGATGTTAATGATTAAATTAAGAGAATTAAGTAACTTATTATATGTTTCTCACAATGATGGACCTTTATGGTCATTATGGGCTTCGTAGCAATGATGGGATTTCCAAGCATGATGTGCCCCATGTGAAGAATGATGTAGAGAACACATATATTAATGTTTCTTATTTCATTGATGTAAAGGAAATTAAAGTGTAATGAGAATTCCTAATGTTAACTCATGTCAAGTTTATTTTAGTTTGAGTATATATGCTTACTTTTCAGTTCTTATAACATGCATAGTGCTGCTTACTTATGTTGTTGCTTTTTTTCACATGCCCATGGGATGAGATGTCCCTAGATCAAGGATCAATAGGGAATTGTAGAGAGCCCTTCAAGTGTAGCTGACATCAAGGAGACTTTATCTTGGTGTTGTGCCATCTACCACTTAGTAGATCCTTTAGTCTAGTTTATCATTCCATGTTTTAGATTTCTTAGTCTACATGTATTAGGCTTGAGATCAAGTTGAGATAGTTTATGTTTTCCCTTTCAAAGAACAATGTATGAATCTCTATTTTGATTTAATGCATGGTGTTTCATTTATCTAATTTCCATTGAGTATCATGTTTTGTAATGTTCCTTTGAGCCGAGTGACCCATGTTGTGGACAACATAGGGTTTGCTACCACTGTCATGTATGTGCTCAGAGGGGCATTACAATATGGTATCATAGCAACAAGTAGATGTTCACTAAGCTAAAGATTCATATGTTCTAACCCTAGGTATAGAAGAAGTAGGTGATAGATATTAGAAATGAAAGTAGAGGTCTAGTTGGGAGATAAGTTAAGATAAGGATTGTGGTTATGTGCCTAGATGTTTTAGATTTTTATGTTAACTCTTGAACTGTATATAACATGATCACTCTTTTTCACACGTATTTGTGGTATGGGACACATGCTCATGGGGTTTTTTAGATAGAATGCTATATGCATAACCATGCTTGTCTTATCCTTTCAAGTGAATGTGGTATGGGACATGTTCACAAGGGAGGTGTTTGGATAAGTGTGATTAATCATGTCACCTTTGAATATATGAGTGGACGACATGTATCCAAAGGTGACAAAGAAACCAAGAGTTGCATTAAAATTTTGAAACCTATAGTCACCTAAACCTAATTAGACACATAGTAAGACCAAGTATGCACACAAAGAGTAGATATTTGACATAGATATGCAAGTAAAAATTAGGGTGGAATCATAACCCCTAGAGAAGAGGTAAGAGAGGTCCTTCGTCATGTCAATGATGATGTGAAATAGATTCATTAGTAGTATACCCACATGATGGTTTAATGATGAGGTCTCGATAGTGTTTTACCATGAGGATGATACTTTAATATGATATTAGACATTTGTGTACATAGAATATGCAAAATCCTAAGGTGGGTAGCAATAAGAAAATTTTGAGGATGAATTTTTTTTAAGGTAGGTAGAATTGTAACATCCTCAAAATTTAAAGTTATCATTGAACCCTTAATGGGGAAAATCCTAATTTGCAAATTTGAGATTTCATCTATCAAATAGAACCTAATGTGACCTTTAGGTCCCAAACATAATGAATGATCCTCTTCACCTCTAATTTTGGTTCAACCAACTAACTAAGGAAAGGATAAGTCCCTAAATCTCACCTTATAATAATATATGACAATGATATATGAGAGTTTGAAAAAAAGGAAATAAAGCCTAAATCCAACATCATAGAAAGATTCTAGACTTTCTAGTTAACATGTGGTTCAAATTTGAGGACATTTAGACGTTGTTTAACCCCTATAATGAATTTATAAAGTTTAATATAGTTTTTAAGAAAATATAATTTGAATTGATAACATAACCTAAAGTCTTGGTTTTAATATTCATGTCACACAGTCTTCCCAGGTCAGATTCTTAGATACACGGGTCACAGGGATCGTCCCTCCCACCCGGAGTCCACTTCCTTCTGGACTCTACAGTCATCATGACCTATTTCATCTTGTTTCTCTCTCTACAGTGAATCTCGGTCTAATAGGGTCTTTTCTTTATCACCAACTCTCTCTTACGAACATGCCCATTTGAAACTCGATGGGGTCTCGAGCCCTAGAAATTGTGGATGGTCAGAGTCTCCCTCTCTTCCCCTATTTCATTCTTGGTGAAAGACAGAAGCACCCACAAATACAAAAACCTATAAAAGAAACTACCTACATGATCTGGAGATGCTGAGAAAGCAATGCCTACCCTTAGTGCATCATGTTTACCATCCATGCTTTGCTTCCCCACTCAGTCACCATCGACGACCAAGATGGAGTATGTCACCCAAGTTCAGACCTTTGAGGCAGACTCTGGCTATTGGATACCCTTTGGTGAGGTCCCAGTAAGATTCTAAAACTGGTAATTCCCCTCCAAATCATCGTTTAACAAAATCCCTCTTTTTTCCATGACCTGGTACCAGATCTCAATTTGTGTCAAATCTTCCTTGTTTTAAGATTTTCCTTCACGACATGCTTCAGTTTTTAGTGAAAACTCATATAGCACCCTTGGTTTGAGGTACGATGAGGCCTTTCCCCATCTTCGTATCCTCACCTCCTCACAACCATGGTGGGGGGTTTGGTTTTGGAGGACCCGACCACCACAAGACCCACAAATGGGCTCATCGGGTTTGTACAGCAATGTGGATGATTACGGGCTCCTGTTCATCAGTATGCATGGGTCCATGATCTGGATCTTCGAACATAGCCCCTTGGCACTGAGCTTTGTCTTACCCCTGGAGGAGGAAGATATGAGGCGTTGTTTTCTCTGTTTCGCCCCTTGGTTGGCGATTCCTTCTATCATGCTCCCAAGGGCGTGTTTGTCCTTTTGTTTTTTAGCATTGCACACCTGCTTTAGGCGGGTCCCACTGCCCAAGAGGCATTTCCCCATTGGGCCAGGCGAGCAAGGGCCCCTCTAATCAGGTTTTGTTCTACCACTTGAATGAGTTTTGTTTCTGCTGGTGTGGTTTTTTCTCAAATTCCGATTGATTCATTTTTAAAAATTCACAATAAATCATAGGATGATCAGAAAATACCCAAAAATAGTGTATGGAAAGGATTTTCAATGAGGAATCCAATTTTAGAATTTGCAAAGCCTAATTCCTCCATTTTTGACAATGTTTTCTTAAAAGAATCAAATTAGGGTTTAGGATGCATTAATGATGATAATTAATAGAAATCATGTAATTTCAAGAATATATGATTCGATCAAGATCAGAGATACTAAGTTAGGATCTACCTTGCTCCAGGTAAGCAGGTCATGCCACTATGCATATTTACTTTGAATGAATTGTTTGTTATGTATGGTTTAGGATTATGTTTCAAATTCCAAGTTAATGAATGAAATTAAGATAATGATGATGCCTCAGATTTTATTATTGCCTATTGGTTGCTATAATCATAAAGTCTTATGCTTATCATTGATGCTCATTAGTTTAATGTCTGCTCATCTAATGATTAAAGAAATTGAAGAAGGAATCATGTAAATCATGTAATGTTAATGTCAAGATTAAGAGAGAGAAATCCCATGATGATTAAGATAATGCACTTAAGTTGTAAATTGTTCCTCTTTATGTTATTTTGTCTTTATGGCATTGATGAACACTTTGGTGCAACTAAGATGAGCTTTAATAGGCCTAATGAGCACTTTGGTGTAATTATTGGATGAGGACAATCTACATTTATGGAAATATAAGAACAATGATGTTAATGATTAAATTTAAAAGAATTATGTAACTTATTTTATGTTTCTCGCATTGATGGTCCTTTATGGTTGTTATGGGCTTCTTAGCGATGATGGGTTTTTCGAGCATGATGTGCCCCATGTGGGCACTGATGGAGAGAATGCATATACTTATGTTTCTTAATTCATTGATGTAAAGGAAACTAAAGTGTAATGAGAATTATCAATGTTAACTCATGTCAAGTTTATTTTAGTTCAAGTATATATTCTTACTTTTCAGTTCTTATAACATACATAGTGCGCTTACTTATGTTGTTTCTTTGTTTTGCATAGCCGTGGGATGAGATGTTCCTAGATCAAGGAGCAAGAGGGAATTAAAGCAATCCCTTCAAGTGTAGCTAACATCAAGGAGACTTTAGCTTGGTGAGGTGCCATCTACCACTTAGTAGATCCTTTAGTCTAGTTTATCATTCCATGTTTTAGATTTTCTTAGACTGCATGTATTAGGCTTTAGATCAAGTTGAGATAGTTTATGTTTTCCCTATCAAAGAACAATGTATGAATCTCTATTTTGATTTAATGAATGGTGTTTCATTTATCTTATTGCTATTGAGTATCATGTTTTGTAATGTTCCTCTGAGCCGAGTGGCCCATGTTATGGACAACATAGGGTTCGCTTCCTTTGTCATGTATGTGCTCGGAGGGGAGTTACAAAGACCCAACACGCTCATCAACAAATGACACTCTAGTGACCATCAACCCATGAAGATTCTGACTAATGGTTACTAACATATGACTCAACAAACCAATGACATCACTGCCCAATGAGTCTCTGACTAATGAAGATCTTTCATTTAACCATTGATAGGAATGTGTTCATCTATTGATGATATCTCAGTGACACTAATTGATGGGAGTTCTACACATGACATACCAATTGGAATTTGAACGTCCCAAACCTATTGTATTCCTCATGAAGGGGATTTTGGGATTCACCCAAACTCCTCATCATCCTCCCACCTCTCTCCTTTCATTCATGGTGTATAACACCATCACTACTTGCGTCAAGGTGAGATGAAAATCCTAGATTGAGGGATATATATACACCATCTTGACTCCATGGAAAATGATTGCCTCCTTGACACTATTGGAATCTGATAATCTATTCCCAACATCCATATCCAACTTCCACTAGTTTTTTATTTAGTTGATTATCAACATCAATCGTCGATGCCTCCACCTCAACCAAGGATCTAAGGCCCTAACCTCAAAAGGGGCAAGAATGAGAATGCCCCTACTTCCATTGATTGATAGTTCCCCACCACCATCGTCTTGTCGGTCTACCTACTCTACCTTTATAGTAGACTGATATAGTCAACAAAGAAGGAAGATGACACTGCCATGACCATATATGACAAACATCAAGGAATGATCTTGCTACTTAATTTTTGAATCACCATAATGGCCAAGCTAAAAATTGGTACTCAAACATCATGACTGCTCCTTTATTATCTATTGTGATGATGTCTTACTTCCCTTCCTCCATTTTTAATCTCATTATTGTTGCAATGAGAGTGTAGTTCTCTTCCTAGGGTGTAGGGAGTACGTTGGCAACCATTTTTGCTCCTTTTTTTACTAGTATGCTAGTATGAACCTTTCTTATTACGAATAAAACCTTTTTTTTCTTGCAAATATTATTTATCCAACTATTTTGCACGTTAACCATATCTTGGATGCAGTGAACTTCAGAGTGAAGGTATAGGATATTGTTTTTTTTCATATTAAGACCTTGAAAAGAAATTTAAATAGATGTTTTCCAAGGGGATAAGTAAAGGACCTCTAGATCACGTGACAGTAGGCTTAGAGTAATGTATGTCATGTCTGTTTACTAAAGCTGAAAGGGGATTTACTCGGCCTCAATATATGCATATGCATACTTATTATGTAGTGAGAGAGTGAACATATAGTAACAATGGTGAAACTCACCCACTCTAGCATTTCCATATATTGATAAATCTAGATCTTTAATCCAATTTCTTAACTATTACAATCTTAATATAATCAAATACTTAAACTTTAGTATAAATACTAGTGTTAAGTGCTTACTTTTATTAAATTAATTAAAATATTGTCATTTAGGTTTGATCCTAACTATATTATGATAATATCCTTCATCTTGTAGGTGGGATTGTCATACTATTATTTTAGTAACATCTAGAGATACACTCTCTAGTGAATCTACTATTTGATAAGTTCCTACAAGGCAATACAAAAGAAGAAACATTGGTTCACCTTGTTAATTGGAATACCATATGTAACATAAATCACTACATGGATCTGGATATCAAATCTCAACATACACTTCAAATGAATAAAAAACTATGGCTCACTATTATATAAAATTTATACACAGTGGAATTGTGTCTATGCTTAATACTATAATAAGTTTCTACCGTGGTATATCTGGAAAAAAAATTCTCCCCTTTTGAAGTATGCTTAAAAGTTCCAAACTATCATCAATGATATTATATTCATCCCTCCACACTACTACCACAAAATTTCTTCTCTGACCCCTGGCCCTTAGTGAGACCTCTAATTGGTACAAGCCATATTTTAACATCCCTTAAACAATAAAATATATCTCTGTGGACATAGCCCAAAAGCTACTTGTCTTCACTTGAAGAAACATTGTTAAGAGAACTCTTGTTCAAATGGTTCTGGATAAAAACATCATGGATTCCGTCAATAATTGAACCAAACCCACTAGATATTGAATTTGGGGCAAACGATATGATGTGAGCCATGTCTACAAATTCTTTATTTACACAGAGTTCCACTCACATCATGCCCATTTTTTGGAAGGTCAATTTCCCTACAAAGGCTCATATTCTCTTATAGTTGATTGAAAAGAACAAAGTACTCATAGGACCCAATTACAATAAGAGCAATTTTCATAGATCATATGTATGTTTTCTATATCATAAAAATGACAAATCATACACCATATTTTATTTGAATGTTCTTTCACTCAATAAATATGGCATCATTTTTTAAGTTCATTATACAAATAACAACGCTTGCTACAATCTTCTAATTCACTCTAATCACAATAAGCTTGTACTAGCTCATAGAAATGTATATTTACAACATGTATTAATTAGAATATATGACTTTTTCATAAACAAAATTATTTTTAAAACAGAAATAATTCAAGGATTTCCATTATCTCAAGCATTTACAATGAATTTGACATATTCCGAGTAATGTCACATTGACTATTAAAATCAAGACGATCCATCAGTTGGTATATATGCCCATAGAGCCATCCCAAGCGATTACATGGAGTTAGATATTAATTAATCAATTAATGCTATTATTTGGTTAATTAATGAATTCCAGAATATTCTAATTAATCCACGAGCATTTAATTATCACAGTGTTTCTATTTACTGATGGGTTTAGGAAACCCTACTTCCCTTTGTATCCTATTTAAAGGAGGTTGACGGCCAATATCTATATAAGATATCGAGAGAGGCTTTTCAGTTTACGCTCACGTATGTAAACCCTAGCCGTCACCGTCCTTAGGAGAGAAAGGAGAGCAACACGCCGCTAGCACGCCGCCGCACAGACACAACTCCTTCCCGCCGGCTTAGGAACCGTGACGTGGAGTTCCAGTCCATCTGTGTGGATGAAGTAGAGATGCAGACGCTGAGACGCCTGCGTTCTGAGGACATCGAAGACCATCCGTCTGCGTTACGAGCGGTGTACATCATTGCACGAAAGGAGCGCCGTCATATCTTCCTACGACAGCGAACGGGAGAGAAGTTCCGTCAGTGTAGGCCAGCATCGTTGCACACCTTTGTGCAGCGGAACATCTCCAGACTTGCTCCGCAATAAGGTATATCCCGCAAACACTCCTTCCGAATACACTATTGTCGACGAGATCCTGTGTCGGGTTTTGTTGCTTCCACCGCGCATGTTTTCTCCACAAAACCCAACAATGGTATCAGAGCAACATCAATCTATGACGTATTTGGATTTTTTTTGATATGATCGAATCATTGTATACTATTTTTATGTTGCATACGATGCGAATTAAAACTGCTAATGTGCAAATTTAAACCTAATTCCACATACACCACATGCTTCTTTGTTTGACGTTTTGGACGGGGTTGACTATGGAAAATATTTATTTTCCTAAGTGCACGGAAGTAAAATTCCATAGACCTTTCAGGGGCTTTGCTCCTGAGTCCCCACGAGGGGCGACCTCCCCTCGACCCCAGCGAGATCCCCGCACAGGGGCACCACCCTTGTGTACCCCGCATAGTCTGTGTGGGAGTCAAAAAATTCATTTAATGGGGAATGTCCCACATTAAAAGTACTGCAATTTTAATATGTATATACTTATATGTAGATATACCCACGATAACATACACGTCGCCATTAAAATTTTGTTTTATGTGGCGAATGCATGCACGGTTATGGCCTAGTATCCCCTTTTGTGAATGTTGTGAATGAATGTGGATATCGATCTTATGGATATGTTTGTTTATAAATGCTGTGGATGTACAATGGTTTCATATGGATCCTTTGTATAAAGTATTCAGCTTGTATGTCGAGCCTCATCTCTTATTTCAAAGTGTAATTAATTCTTTCCCTTTATATTTGTACTCATATGATGTAATAGAGATAGGATTAGTTTTAGTTTGTGTAAACTTGATGTAAGGAGGCCACTTGAAGATCCAACTCCAAGGAGCGTCCATGGAGAAGCACCATGAAGATCTAATTCCAAGAAGCAACTTGAAGATCTAACTCCAAGGAGCGTCCATGGAGAAGCAACAAGAAGATCCAATTCCAAGAAGCAACTTGAAGTTCCAACCTCACAAAGCATCCATGAAGTTGTTCATTGTAATGTTGATAATTACATGCTTACATGTTTATTCAGAGGTGTTGCATGAGATGCATAAGACCATAGGTGGATCGTAATCCTTTGTTGCTCCAAAGGATTACAATAGTATGGCCATAACCTATGTATTTGTATTTGTGATTGCATGTCTATCATTTTTGGTTGTGGATATAGTAGTATATGATACATAATATAAGTATGTGGTGTTTGGATATGTATATGTATTAATAAAACCCCTCAATTAATAATATTAAGTTTTCGTTGCCTTCTATAAAGCAACACACATGAAAAGCTTGATTGACTATGTGTGGGCAAACCTCCGCGTGGTACACTGTCTATCTCGTGGAAGAGTGATGGTGGGTGTGTGGGTTTGCCTCCGCAGGGTGCACACTCATCGTGTTGGCTTATGGGTTGGACTTAACTAGGGAACCTTGATAGGATCAAGTACCTAGAGGCACACAGATGCATCATGGCAAGGAGTTGTGCATGATCATCTATCCAAGAGTTGCATATGATGCAATTGGCAAGAGTTGCCTACCTTAGTATTTGGTCTTTGACGCCAACGTTGGCTGGGTATTGATCCAATTATTTTGGATCTTGGCTCACTAGAAGGTTGTGTGTTGCAATCTTCTGAGTTGATAGTGAGGGCTATCAATTTGAATAAAATAGTGGGAGTGTAATTAATTAAAGCCTAATTAATCTTGTTTACCAAATCTTTACAAGTCAAAATGTTTTGGAGTAAATGCAAAATTTTCTTTTGTAGCAATCAAATGGAAAACAACACTCACACTTTCTTATTGCGATCGGTCCTTGAGAAGGACAAACTTACCAGAACCAACTTTTAAAACTGGTTTAGGACACTGAGAATTGTTCTCACACATGAGCGTAAGCTCTATGTCCTTGAAACACCAGAGCCAGCAGAGCCCGCCGTAAATGTGCCCAAGGCTGAAAAAGATGCTTACAAGAAGCACCTTGATGATGTCGTGGATGTCAAGTGTCTGATGTTGTGCTCAATGATCTATGAGTTGCAAGAGCAGCATGAGAACATGAATGTCATGGAGATGGTAACACATCTCAAGAACATGTATCAACATCAAGAAAGATAGGAGAGACATGATGTCTCAAAGGCTTTATTCAGGAGCAGGATGAATGAGGGAGACTCAGTTGGCACCCATATACTCACTTTAATTGGGTACGTGGAAAGCCTATCCAAGTTGGGATTTCCCCTAGGTCAAGAGTTGGCCACTGATTTGATTCTACAATCGTTTTCTGAATCATATAATCATTTTGTCATGAACTACAACATGAACAATTTTGACAAGCCATTGTCAGAATTGTTGGGCATGTTGAGGACAACTAAAGCACATATGAAGAAAGACAAGCCCAATTTTGTGATGATGATCAACAAGGCAAAGGGAAAGTTAAAAGGAAAAGGCAAGGCTAAGAAAGGTTCTAAAGCTGGGAAGAAGACAAAGTCATCTGCGCTCAAAGCTAAAGGTGGGATCTCCAAAGAAGGTAGTTATCACCATTGTCACCAGGCCAGACATTGGAAAAGAAACTGTCCTCTCTACCTGGAGGAACTGAGGAAGAAGAAGCAGGGGATAGAGATCTCCACTTCAAGTATATACGTTATTGAGATAAACTTAAATACTTCTTCATTATGGGTACTGGATACCAAATGTGGATCTCACATATGTTCTAATATGCAGGATCTGATAAGAAGTAAGCCTATACGAAAGGGCCAAGTCGATCTGCGGGTCGCTAATGGAGTAAGAGTTGCTGCCACCGCAGTTGGAGTTATTAGTTTATCTTTGCCTACGGGCCCTATAATAGAATTAGAGAATTGCTATTATGTACCTACCATTAATAGAAATATTATTTCTATATCTTGTATGGACAAGAGTGGATTTGAATTTCACATTAAGAATGGAATTATTTTTATATCTAAAGATGAGATCTTTTATGGAAATGCCCCTATGTCTTATGGTATCTACTTTATAGAACTTGAGACTAGCATATACAACGTAAATACTAAAAGGTTAAAACTTAACAACTCAAACAAAACATTCTTATGGCATTGTCGTCTTGGACACATAAACGAGAAGCGCATATCTAGACTCCATAAGTATGGTTATCTAGACTCTTTTGATTTTGAATCATTAGAGACATGTGAGGCATGTTTATTAGAGAAGATGACCAAGACTCCTTTCACTGGACACAGTGAGAGAGCCAGTGATCTGCTAGGTCTCATACATACTGATGTATGTGGACCTTTTAGATCAAATGCTAGAGGAGGCTAACAATACTTCATTACCTTCACTGATGACCTGAGTAGGTATGGCTATGCATATCTTATGAAACACAAGTCAGAAACTCTTGAAATGTTCAAGACTTTCATGAATGAAGTAGAGAAGCAACTTGGTAAGAGTATTAAAGCACTCCGTTCAGATCGAGGTGGTGAATACTTAAGCCAAGAGTTTGAGGACCTTCTGAGAGACCATGGTATTGTATCACAATGGACTCCACCTGGTACACCACAACATAATGGTGTGCAGAAAGAAGGAATCGTACATTATTATACATGGTACGATCAATGATGAGTTCAGCCGAACTTCCAATATCATTCTGGGGATATGCTCTTAAAACTACAGTGTTTACACTTAACCTTGTACCTTCCAAATCGGTTCAAAAGACACCATATGAGATATGGAATGGGAATCGGCCCAATTTGTCTATGTTAAAGATTTGGGGATGTGAAGCTTATGTTAGGAAATAATTTCCTGAAAATCTTGGACCCAAATAGGAAAAATTCTATTTTGTTGGATACCCCAAGGAAACTCGGGGATACTACTTCTACACACCAACTGACAATGAAGTGTTTGTTTCTAGGACTGCTATATTTCTTGAAAAGGAATTTATTTCCAAAGGAATTAGTGGGAGGAATGTAGAGCTTGAAGAAGTTCAAGACCAACAAGAAAGCAGAGAACCTGAGGAGGTACATAAGGAACATGAAGACTCACAAATTGTTGTGGAATTTCAAGTTCCAAATGTAACACATGAACCTCATAGGTCTAGTACGACACGACTTGAGCCTGAGAGATTTGGATTTCTCATGACTCAAGACAGTGATGAATTGGGCATAGCAGATGAGCCAACTTCCTATCTAGAAGCTACTAAGGGACCAGAATCTGAGAAATGGCTCGAAGCCATGAGATCTGAGATGGAATCCATGTACACCAACAAGGTATGGACCTTGGTGGATCCACCTGAAGGGGTAAAACCCATAGGGTGCAAGTGGGTCTTCAAAAAGACGACTGACATGGATGGAAATGTTCAAACTTATAAAGGTAGATTGGTTGTGAAAGGATTCTGTCAAATTCAAGGTGTTGATTATGACGAGACTTTCTCATTAGTTGTAATGGTTAAATCCATCAGGATCATGCTTGCCATTGCAGCTTATCATGACTATGAGATTTGGCAGACGGATGTTAAAACAACATTCTTTAATGGGAATTTACTCGAGGATGTGTACATGACACAACCTGAGGGTTTTATCGATCCAAACGAAGCCAATAAAGTCTATAAGCTACAAAGGTCAATCTATGGATTGAAGCAAGCATCTCGGAGTTGGAATCTACATTTTGATGAAGTAGTCAAAAAGTTTGGCTTTAGTCAAAATGAAGATGAACCTTGTGTTTATAAAAGGGTTAGTGGGAGCACAATCGTATTTCTCATATTATATGTGGATGACATACTATTGATGGGAAATGACATCCCTACTCTTCATACAGTAAAAGGTTGGGTAGGGAAGACCTTCTCTATGAAGGATTTAGGCGAAGCATCCTATATACTAGGGATCAAGATCTATAGATATAGATCTAGAAGGCTTCTAGGCCTAAGCCAGAGCACATACATTGACAAGGTGCTAAAGAGGTTTAGCATGGAGGGTTCTAAGAGAGGTAACTTACCCATGTCCCATGGGGTTACAATCTCTAAAGCCCAGTGTCCTAGTTCATGTGAAGAACAGGTACGCTTGAGTAAGATTCCATATGCAACAATTGGATCTATCATGTATGTGATGTTATGTACTCATCTTGATGTGTCGTATGCTTTGAGCATGACGAGCCGGTATCAGTCAGATCTAGATGAATGTCACTAGATAGATGTAAAGAACATCCTAAAGTACTTGAGAAGGACTAAGGATCAATTCTTGGTATACGGTGGTGAGGAAGAGCTCGTGGTAAAGGACTACATCGATGCTAGCTTCCAAACTGACAAAGATGACTACAGATCGTAATCTGGATTTGTGTTTTGCCTGAACAATGGACCTGTGAGCTGGAAGAGTTCCAAGTAAGAGACGATTGTGGATTCTAGATTCTACAATAGAGGCTAAATAAATTGCCGCATATAATGCCGCAAAGGAAGCTGTGTGGATCAAGAAGTTCATTTCTGAACTTGGAGTAGTTCCAAGCTCTAGTGATGCAATTGAGTTGTTTTGCAAAAACAACGGAGCAATTGCACAGGTTAAAGAACCAAGATCACATCAACATTCCAAACATATTCTACGGTGGTTCCATCTCATACGAGAGATCGTACAATGAGGAGATGTGAAGATTTGCAGAGTACCTACAGAAAGCAATGTGGCTGACCCGCTCACAAAAGCACTTTCACAGCAGAAACATGACAGACATGTTTGATCACTTGGATTGAGATTCATGAAGGATTGGGTATAAGTGCAAGTGGGAATCTGTTGGTATGTATGCCCATAGAGACTATCATTCGATGATTATAATGGGAAACTATGTAAACAATTTGTAATACTACATTGATCATATCAATAAAGGCAAGTTTCCAGTCTATATGTTTGTGTTTTATATTGTGAGATGACCATAAAATTTATAGATGCCTATAGAATAATATACTCAATGACATATGTCTTCGGGTTGATGACCTCAACAGTGAGATCATATGTATGCTAAGAGTATGTATTCTTGTTTTGTCCCTAATCAGTTGTTATTGCGGAAATATCCATAGACATCAATAACACATAAGATTAGAATGTATGTTGGTTGATGGAAGAATCTCATTATCCATGATATGGAGATATCAAACCAAATACATAGATACTTGTTAGAGAATAGTGTATCAGATAGATCCACCTTGAGAGTGACACATGGATACCATGATTGGTAGTTAGAGTCACATCTCATAATGATGGTGGTGATTGTGGTTCTTAGACCTGAAGTCACTACACTTATCACATGTCGTTCAGTGTACTTTGACATCATCTACTGTGGTCCTAAATAAGGATTGCCATAAATATGGTGCTTGGGTGCACTGTGACACATGGGGATGACCGTGAGTGATGTAGATGGAATTTGTCCTTCCAACGGGAGTTTGATATTTCAACCACTTGATAAGCGAGACTGAGAAATGCATGGCCATGCTGATGTGAGTCAATATGTGATATTGAGCTTACATATATCCCAGATAGTCTTCTCTAGTTCAAGGAACATGGATTGAACGTTGAAGAGGACAACAATTCCATGACTCGAGTTCAATCCAGATATCAGCGACAAAGGAACTATACAATCACTGTAACACCAGCCATGAATGATAGGTTAAGTTGTTCTCCAACTTCTCCAATTACTTGGGTGGCAATGAAGACTTGCTAGATACGAATCATTTCTTGTGAAATCATAATATGATTATGGATATCACTGCCAACATAATTTGGAGCCTACCGGGTCACACACATAGGATGTGTTGGAATAGGAGTATGATTGTGGATATGATTGGAATTGCTCTGAATCACATTTATTACTAAAATGTTTTTGTAATCGATTAGAATAATATTGGAGTGACTAGCTATAAGTGAAAGTGAGAGTATGTTGGTATATATGCCCATAGAGCCATCCCAAGCGATTGCATGGAGTCAGATATTAATTAATCAATTAATGTGATTATTTGGTTAATGAATGAATTCTAGAATATTCTAATTAATCCACAAGCTTTTTAATTAGCGTAGTGTTTCTGTTTACCGATGGGTTTAGGAAACCCTACTTCCCTTCGTATCCTATTTAAAGGAGGTTGACAGATGATATCTATATAAGATATCAATAGAGGCTTTTTGGTTTACGCTCACGTACGTAAACCCTAACCATCACCGTCCTTAGGAGAGAAAGGAGATAAACGCACCGCTAGCATGCCGCCATATAGACATGACTTCTTCCCGCCAGCTTAGGAAGCGCGACGTGGAGTTCCAGTCTATCTGTGTGGATGAAGTAGAGATGCAAACACTAAGATACCTACGTTCATAGGACATCGGCGACCATCCGTGCACGTTACGAGCAGCGTACATCATCACAAGAAAGGAGCGCCGCCAGATCTTCCCGCGACAGCGAATAGGAGAGAAGTTCCGTCCGTAGCGTCGTTGCACACCTTTGTGCAGCGGGACATCGCCGGACTTGCTCCTCAATAAGGTATATCCCACAAACACTCCTTCCAAATACGATGTTGTTGACGAGATCTTGTGTCGGGTTGTGTGGATTTTGTTGCTTCTACTGCGCATGTTTTCTCCACAAAATCCAACACCATCATGTGTTCTCCATCACTGATGATGATGATGAAGTGTTCTTTCCTTCATGGATGATCAACTTCAAATTGGGATGAGGACAATATTGTTGATTCCTTAGGCGGGCCAACCTATGCCTAAATTTACTAATCCTTGTTATGAGTTGATGATGTGATGGTTAAGTGAGTTGTTTGAAGGGGAACCCACCCCCATTCTGAATTGCTTTCAATTATCACATGCTGCAACACTATGTTATAAGCTTATTATATTGATTTGGTCATTCTAACTACATATTTGAGTTCTACATATTCTTACTCATTTTAGCTCATGTTGTAATGACCCATTTTTAGAGTAGTCATCTAATTAGGATTCACTTGGATGATTGCATGCTTAATCATTGATTATTGTTTAAAGTGTGATTAATGATGGTAGTTTGATTTTGATGTTTTAAATATAATGAGAAGATTTAATCATACTTTGATTCACATAATTAGGGTTTAACAATTAAAAATCCTAATCGACCAAAATTAGGGTTTTGACGACATATGAATTCAAAATTGATAAGTATAGTGGATCACTAAATGATTTTTAGTATTTTATGTGAAACTCTTATCTAGTCAAAATTTGGATATGATTTGAGTAACATAATTATACATGCTCTTATAAAATATCATAATTTTTTAATAATTCTCTGACTTATTTGTCGATCGAGTTCCCCTAATAGAAACTCAATCGATCATGTATATAGATTAAAATGTAACAATTTGGTATTTTAATTTTATATTTTTATTGGCACATCAAATTGATCTCAATTTTTATTTGTTGTTGGGAAGCTCTGTTTTAGACATCAATTAATTTTTATAATTTTTTGATGATATTTGATCTCTACAGAGAGGGTTGTCGGTCGAGTCCTTCCAGGACAAACTTGACCGACCATGTTGTAGAGTGCAATATCAAAGTGTAATATTTTACTTGTATATATTTATTGGTAACTGCAAATGATCTGAAATTTTACTTAACTTATAAATACAATTTTAGATATTATGTTAATTTTTTTTATTTTGCACAATGTTTGAGTTCTATAGAGTGTGGAGGTCAATCAAGTTTCTAACTCAGCTGACTAGCCAGACTAAAAATAATCAAAATATAGAGTGTGGACTTGTTTGCAATTGTTCTAAGAACCTCAATTCATCTATATGACTAACCTAATACCCAAGGAGCTCTCATAACTAGTCATTCTTGTCTAAGAAACAAAATTTTATAGATAGAGGAGAGCTAGGGTTTTGAGAAGAGAAAGTGGTAGAGATGTTGACCTAGAGTTTCTCTATCCAAGATATGATGAAATCAAGTAAGTTTAGCTTCTTTGCATAGCATTCCATGGAAAATCTTCTCTTGTATGTCAAGATTTTGTCCCTTCTCTGATTTGAATAAAAATCACATTAAATCATCCCCTTTTCTCACTTTGTCTCTCCTAATCTCCTTTTATAGGGATTATCTCTAATGGTTGGTTTTTATGTTGATCATAAGAGAGGTTCCCACACATGTAATGTGGTTCTCACTAGACTTGTTAAACTAGGCCAAAGTTTGTGAAATGAAATGCTAAGAATGTCTAATGTGAAATGAAAATTTAAGTGTTGCGTTATGTGTTTGTTTTGTCTCATTTCCCATCAAAATGCAACAACTATTTGTTATACATTTTTTATTTTATATAATAACAAGTCTACAAAAAATCTATTTGACATAAAAGTCCAACAATTGCCTCCTTTCTTTAGATTTGATAAAAAAGTATGCAATTATACTTATTTTATTTACATATTTAAAAGCAATTGACAAATTATTATAAAAAAACACATTTATATAGTTACCCGCAAGCAACTATACAGTCTTGTTTGAGTATGTTGTCATTCCATGTGTTTCAAACATGTATCTTGGGCCTGCACCCGTGAGACTCACACCCTCAATAACTCAACCTAAATTCAGACCCCCAACTATATAACATGTCAATCTCCCATTACCATGTCATGCGTGTACATTTTTTTGGCTTCATTTCATCTAGATGAATAGATAAATCTATTTCCTATCATAAAGAGAAGATACTTGTGTGACATCGAGCTATTTCAGTTACTCGATTTTCTTTTTACAATTTGAGTTGCTTTGTTTGTTCACTATTTTTTACTATTATTTTTTAATTATTTTTTTGCTGGACAAATAAAGACATCTGATTCACATTGGCCCAATCCATCAATGTATTTAAGCAGTCTGCATGTGTGCTTACATGTTGAAGTGAGTCACGACGTTTCTAATCGATTGTCTCTATCTTACTAGGTCATATATAAATAATTACATAGTAGTGCCATACTCATCATAAGCCAACTCCACCTGCTCGATTTTTTCACTACTACGGATCCGTCCTTTGGCTTCAGTTATTTAATCCCTTTTAGTGATGGTTTCCAAGCGACACCTATGTGGACACCGCTAAAAGTCGAACGCTTTCGGCGTCGGTTTTCCAACTGACGCCAAAACGCTTCGCGCCACCAAAAATGTGCCAGCAGAGACCCATCGGCGTCGGTTATATGTAACTAAACCGATGCTATAATCATCCGCGCCACAAAAGGGCGCCATCTAGGACACTATCGGCGTCAGTTTTATACTAATAACTGATGCCATATCACCTGTCACCACTGTCGTGCTGGCCAGCATGGTCGTGCTGTCTGGCAACATTAGGTGGCGGTTTTTTGCTATTAACCGACGTTGTAAGCCTTTGTTGTCGGTTTTAGACAAATTACCGACGCCTATGGTTTTATTTTTTTGTATCTGGTTGCAGGCCTACTGTGGCTGGTCAGTAGGATGTAGAAACCTAAAGTTCAATTCTGAACTGCAGGTTTACGACATCTATTGATACCAGCCAACAAATAGGCCACAAACCTGCAAAATCAACAAATATTCTTTTCACACATTCACATAGTATGCACATGCCCAGTCGTTGTCTTGTGTATCACACTATAAAATAGATACACAATATTAAAAAATACAAATAAGCACAGTTCACATAAATAACATATACATTGGAGTCGGGAACTTACTTTCACGTTCTCCCAAATTATTGACTGGTTCTTTTTATTGGGGACCTTTCCTCCAGCCTTTTTGAATACATCTAAACCCCTACATGTTAATGTAACACAATAAATTGCATAATTAAATAGTAATGTAATAACATATGTTAACGTATATAAAAATGAAATATTTCTCACCAGAATAATGCTATTCTCATTACGTCTCCAATTTTTGGATTCAATGTACTCCCTGCAGGATCTAGATAATAGACAATGAATGTCTCGAGGATAATAACTAGTAACTCCCAATGCTTAGCACTGGAGGTAAAAAGGTTAAAAATTAATAACTCAAAATCCACAATAAAAATGTAATTTTCTTAAGTCCCTGGTAGCGGAAGTTGACACCATTCTTGGATGCATAAAGTCTTTTCCTAAAGGGACTTCATGTGGAAGAGATGGTCTGAGAGCCCAACACATCTTCGATGCTATGTGTGGAGAGGGGTCTGCTGTAGCCACCGATCTCCTACGTGCCATCACTCCCGTGGTTAATTTATAGTTGGCGGGAAGGTGTCCCTTGTGTTTGGCAGAGTTTGTAGCTTCTGCACAGCTTACACTGCTACTTAAGTCAGACAATAGTATACGCCCCATCGCAGTCGGTACTATATGGAGATGTCTGGTGTCTAAAGTTGCTATGGCAGGAGTGAGTAAAGACATGGCCAAGTATCTCAATGACTTCCAGTTTGGAGTGGGCATATCTGGGGGAGCAGAGGCCATTTTACACAGTGTCAACAGGGTGCTGAATGCGCGGCATAGCGACGGTTCTTTATCTATTCTTACAGTTTATTTTTCTAACGCGTTCAATCTGGTTGATAGGTCCGCCCTACTCTGTGAGGTGAGGACAAAGTGCCCATATATTTCTTTATGGGTGGAGTTCTTGTATGGCCAGGCAGCCAGTTGTACCTTGGAGACATATACATACAGTCAGCCACTGGGGTGCAGTAAGGTGATCCTTTAGGCCCGCTTCTTTTTTCGCTTGTTCTACATTCTCTTATCCATAATATCAGGGACAAGTGCCAACTTCTTCTTCATGCATGGTATCTAGATGATGGGACAATCATTGGGGACACAACAGAGGTGGCCAAAGTTCTAGATATCATTCAGCGACATGGACCAGATCTGGGGTTGATTTTAAATATTCATAAAACTGAGTTGTACTGGCCTACATGTGATGGTAAGAAGCTTTAGAAAGATTTGTTTCCATCAGATATTGGGAGGCCTCTGTCTGGGGTGAAGTTGCTTGGTGGAGCTGTTAGTAGAGACCAGGATTTTATTGAGAGGTTGACTATGGAGAGGGCATGCAAGGCTATTGAGTTGTTGCACCTTCTTCCTTAGTTGGGTGATCCTCAGAGTGAGCTCCTTTTGCTCCGATCGTGTATGGGTATCTCAAAACTCTTATTTGGCTAGAGTACTTGTCAACCTATGTACATGGAGAAGGAAACATCATGTTTAGACAGAGGCTTACGTGGGTCTATAGAAGACATTGTAGTCTGTGGAGGTCCCTTTTTTGGAGACCTCTAATGGAGGATGGCTTCATTGCCCATTCGGCTTGGTGGCTTGGGACTATATTCAGCAGCTAATGCTTCTTCGTATGCTTTTGTGGCATCTAGGGCCCAATCTTGGGTGCTTCAGGATCACATCATGCGATGTAGTGGGAATCACGGTATGGACCATGATTTTGATTATGCTATAGATTGTCTTCGTGTCAGGATACCCTCTTTTGATCTTAGTTGTTTTTCTAAAAAGACATCGTCCCCCCAAAAGCTCAAAATGCTTTGGCGAGTGCTCTTTTTAGTAAAATAATTGAGGACATGGAAGTTAAATTTGACATGACCATTAGATAGAAAGCCATTTTCAAATGTCTACAAGATGATCACGCTCAAGATTTTCTCCTTGTTATTCCAATAGATGGATTTGGTCTGCATATGTCGCCAGTGGAGTACTGTAGTATCTTAAAATATCGTCTGATGATCCCTCTATTTCCAGCGGATAAGGTATGTCCAATCTGTCGTAAGGCATGTTTGGACACTTTTGGAGAACTTGCAGTTCATTGCAGAGAGCTTCTAGGTTTTAAATAGAGACATGATCTTGTTAGAGATGTTCTTTTTGATGTACTCAGACGTGCATGTATTGCTGCTAAGAAAGAGGCGTTTGTGAATTTTTTAACTGATCCACAAGAGGGAAGATCGACACTTAGGTCTGTTGATGTCTTGATTTTTGGGTGGATAGGAGGGAAACATGCATGTGTGGACCTTATAGGAGTTTCTCCACTGGTGGGATTGAGGAGTGGAGCTTTTACAACGGGACATGTTGCCCTTAAAGCTTCTTCAGCCAAAGTGGGTAAGCATGAGAAAGCATGTATTGAGAATCAACATGCCTTTATTCCCTTTGGATTTGATACTTTTGGATTCTTAGCACCAGAAGTTGTGGAGCTTCTTAAAAGAGTCCAAAAAGTTATGAATAGTAATGTTATGGTTCCCAAGTGTATGGATGTTGTATTTCAGAGGATTGGATTTGCTATCCAAAAAGGACTAGTGGCGCAACTTGTTGCCCGCCTGTCCTCTTCTTCAATGTAAATCTTTTCATGATATATTTAACATTAACATTCAATTATAAGCAAAGTAAACTTACTTCACATTGAATGGAGCTATTGTTATCGTCTTCTTTTTTTGACCAAAAATTGTAAAAGCATCACAATAGTATCGTTGAACGCTATCAGGGTCTTTAGCTACCATACTAATCAATGATGGAATCACAAATCCCACATGTTCAAATCTAAATTGTTTACATTGAATTTTGACTAAGTAGCTGCAAAACATGTATTACGTATGCACTAATATATAAGAAACCAGATCACCAGATCCTACACAAGGTATATGGATGTATAAATAAGATCTCACCTTATCCATGCATCTATCATTGATGTATTCAACTAACCATAGATAAACAACTCAATAATATCTTGTATAAATAGAGAGCTTTCGTATGATTGACCTGCATAATCCGCATATAAAGAAACAACTATAGGGTAATGTATATTATGTGTGCATAGCCATATTGCCATTCCCTTACAAGCATGACCTAATAGAAATTTTAGGTCAGTTGGAACCCAACTTGGTAATGCAGGAAGTGGAAGTGGAGGCCTAGATTCTCCGGGTGTCTTCTTTTTAACCTGCATATATAATTTTAGATCAATTGACCTCATATATATACATTAACAATTTAATATAATGTAAATTTATCTTACAATTTCAGTAGTGTAGACGACATCTGCTTTAGGCCACAATATCACCTTGCCTTCTGCCTCAACAAGTGTATCAATATCTGGGTGGGTATATGGCAATGCAGCTTCCCTCCAATCAGGGAATACACGTATCGAGTTCACACAAATGTAACCCTGTGGTATTGGAGTCTCGTGAATCGTTGCCCGATGAATGCATATTCATCTCTTATTTTTGCTTCATTTAGAATAATTAATTAGGACTTTTTTGTTAATTTTAGCTAATTTAAAAATAAATAGTACTTTCATCTTATTGATATACTTTTCTTGAATTCTTATGATATTTTTCTTAATTTTTAGAAATTATCTAAGTAATTAAATCGAGAAAATAAAAGATGAAGATATGAGGCTTTCAAATATTCCCGCAGTGCCTCAGATACTTGTCACTAAAATAGCCATATCTTTTGCGTATAAAGGCGGAATTTCAAGATAAAGTATGGAATGAAAAGAGAATTTTATTGGCTACAAAAAAGACATATTTTGCAGTAATTTTGATGTTTATTTGGCTGCGCAATTAACCAGTGAAAGTGGCATTACGTTTTTCCGCAGAGTCTGATTTCAGTATATACCTTTCACCAAAATTGGTATAACTCCCCCATCCCAAGGCGGAATTTATTGTGCAAGTATGCGTTGGAAAGATAATTCAATTATCTACAGGAAAAATATATTTTCCGGCCGCTTCTGAATTTTTTACTGGCCCAAAAATACGCTCGAAACTTCTGTGGCGGAAAATTAATGCAAAAGGAATGCAAAGAAATCAATTGTTTCCTCTATTGACTAGATCTAGAAAGTTAGCAGCCGGCGGCGGCCATTTCTTTTGCCCTAAACCTAATGTATATCCTCCTCCTTCTCCTATAAAAGGAGGGGCACTTCCTCCTCCCAAGGATCATCTTGTATCATCTTTTATACTGGAATTCTGAGCATTTGTTCTCCTATCATTCAAGCAATAGAATTTCTTCTTAGTGTTCTTTAATTCTTGCAATTTATATTCTTGCAATAGATCTAGTTGTTCTTCCTTTCTTCTTATTTTTCTTCCGTGGATTGGAGCAAGGGTTGAAGAGATTGGCCATTTTATTGTCTCTAGCAAAAGGATTGACTCCTAATTTTGGGCTAGACTATGGCCATTTCGCTTCTCCCCTCTGCCTCCATGTTTTCCACAAGCATGTGTGAGTAGACTTCTATCGAGGCAAGGGGAATAACCCCTTAGCCATGTGATGACTAGATTGAAGATTTATACGATTTTTTTAGATAAATGGATTTTGATTTGAATCTCGACGATTTTAACGAAGTGATCTCTCATTTTTATCGCTTGTTAATCTTGGCGGATGCGACTGTAGAACCCAAGATTTAGAACAACCAAATTGATTTCATGAGAATTTGGATGAGACCTCGGAAAAGTCCCCATTAGGATGATTGAACTAGGATCCGTGAACGCCAGGACCAATGAGTTCACGGGGAGTTCATCTTTTGTGAATCATTTACAAATGTTTCACATGCCTTCTTTTATCTTTCTTATCATTTCTTTGATCTCGTTTCACATCGACTAGGGTGGTAAAATTCCTTAGCTTCGGTATTTCCTTATTTTGATTGTTAATCTTTAATTTAGTAACTTTATCTTTTTATTTTAGTTTTAACAAACTCTTAAAACAGATTTTACATTCTTGTTCTCGTAATCAGATTTGAAACTGAACCATCTTCATCGCCGTCTCTGTGGATCGACCCTTCTATACTAGCCTTTATCGGAAAGTAGAAAAGGATAAACTCTAGGATAATTTTTCCTAGTGATTGGTGTGCTAAACGAAGCACATCATTGCCCCAAGAAGGGACGGGTAAGCCTGTGCCTCTGCAACAATATATTCTTCAATTCTTAAGTGGCATGGCTTCAACGCCTACAAATTTACGTAAAGAATATTATACATATATACATATCATCTTGAAAACATATCATCTTAAAAAGACTAGCTACTATGTCATAAATAATACTTACAGCAGACGTGCTAGGTGGTGGGTCTACAAGATTACTCTCAGCATGTGCATCAGGAGAAGAGCGGGCCACCATAGGCTGATTGGAAGCCTAAGATGCCTGCCACCACATCATTTATTCCTTGACCTTCTTATCAACTATATCCTCAACTCTCTTATTCTCCTATACATGGATAAAAGAAACATTAGCTTCTTATTATTGAATTCCCTTTTGTAGTAACATTCTAAAAAAAGAATAGATTACCTCTTCTTGTGAAAGTCCCGCTCTTGGGATAGGTTTGCACTGGGATGGCCCAAAGAATGCTTTTATTCTCACACCAGTGCCTGCACCCCTAACACATCTAGGATGCTCTGGGTTACCCAGAGCAACTGTTAATTCATCCCTTGTGCCCTGAGGGATGAACATGTCATGATTCCTCTGCTCGTGCAGCTCCCGCTAATCACCATCAATAGAAATTGGTAAGTAAACACCACAAATAATCAATATTCGAACAATTGCTCTAAGAGTTGTATTTTACCATTTTTGCAGCTGCCTCAACAGTTACGGGCTTCATTATTTCACCCTTCTTGTTTTGCCTCCCAACTATCCAGACATCATGGCGAGGGATGGGTGTGGTACATGTAGTAGAGGACTCCTGAATAGCAGTACTCTGCCTGTAGTCTTTGGCGAACGCATGCATAGCCCTTTGGACCCATTGTGTGGTCATGCACATTCAATGCACGCCTTGCTCGTTGTGCCTCACTGATAGCCTAGTTAGTATGTACATTGATTTGGTTAGTAACACTAAAGGTTAATCTTGAATAGGTGAATACAACGTATATTAATTAAATTGGGAGTGACGCTTAATACCTTGAATTCTTTAGTTTGTCTTGAAGTAACAAATGTGTCCCAATCTGCTTTGTCCAGGAAGTTCCACGGTTCAAAAGCTGACTTCTTCTTCTTATCACCATCTTTTATGTATTCTCTGTTGAGATTTGTCATATAGTTCCTTATCATCTTTCCAACACGTTGCATCACACTTTTATGATGCAACTTATCATCCAATGCAAACAAATTTTGTAAAACAGAATTTCTATTAACTAGTATCCAAAAATAGAATTGTAAATAATAGAATTTGTAATCTACAAAATAGAATTGCAAATAATAATAACTCATGCATAAATCCTTCCATATCAAGTCTTTCTTCGCCTGAGGAGCTTTATGCCAATTATCATACTTAACACCAAAATGGCTTTGAGTGACAACCCCAAGACAGTTTACAAAATTATTGCGGTTCACTCCAATTGCATTTCCTACATTATCAAACTCGAAAACCAATCTGGATCCACTGCCCCTTAGCACTGTTAACTTCTTCAGCAGAGTGATGCCCCTTTTCTTATTAAGTTTTTGGTGATGTGCATCAAATGCCTCCAGTGCTTCAGAGGTACATGTGCATCATCAACCTAAAATTTGACAAAATAAGCACATTGAATAGCCCAATATAGAAATATAGGATGTATGCCATAACTAGAAGATAATGAATTTCTATAGAAATATAGGATATATTTTTAAAACTTACATTGGTATCCTCACCATGCTCATCATGGACATCATCCTCATCATGGACATCATGCTCATCATGGACATCACGATCATCATGCCCATGGTCAGCCATATGAAAATGTCATTAAAAAGACAAACATTTAGCATTTGTATTAACTAGAAGATAATGAAATATTATATTTGAAAATGATATTGATATTAAAAAAGCAAACATTTAGCATTTTATATAGTTCACATATAAAAATGAAACATATAAAAATATAAACATGCATGCCTCTAAAATTGCGATCTTTTATCAATTAGCAATCCTTCATTGTGATCTCCGTGCACATATAAGTCATCATTAGATTCAATTTTTTGTGGAGTTGGCAACCCAACTGAGAATGGACTGGATTCATCATACTTATCATAGTACTCTTCTTCATCTATAGGATCTTCAATAAACTGTCTTTTACCATGAAGAACAACTGACCATTTATCATTTGCAGAATCATCGATATAAAATACTTGTTTCGCCTGTGATGCCAATATGAATGGTTCACCCTTCTCGCCAATCTTTTCAAAGTTCACTAAAGTGAAACCTAATTCATCCACTATAACTCCTTTGGTGTTATTAACCCAATTACATTTGAAGAGTGGAATTCTGAAATCTATGTAGTCAAACTCCCATATGTCTTCAATGACACCGTAATATGACATTTTAGCTTCATGTGGACTCTTATCCTTTGCACTTGCAAAATACATAGTTGACGCTTGAAGCGTGACCCCACTATTTTGGATGACACTCTTATCATCTTGGCACTTTGTGTAATATGTGAACCCATTAATGTCAAACCCTTCATAAGACATAACATTCGATTTTGGTTTAAAGGTGAGGCATTTGATAGTTTCCGTAATATCATCTGGTGTTTGAGATAGTTGATGTAAGACTTTATCTTCAAACCACTTAGTAAAAGTCTTATTATGCTCTCTAGCAAACCACATTGAACTGGCTCGAGGATGTTATCTCTTGATGAAATTGGTATGTTCCTCGATATAAACACTCACTTAGTCCATGTTGTGTAAAATATACAAGTGACCTTGTTCCAACTTCTCACGGCTGATTACTTTCACCCGTGATCCAAAAATTCCTTTGCCCTCCTCAATATTCTTGACATTAACAGGAGTGTCATTACCACTTAGAAAGTCATTGCAAAATCCATAACCTCTCTCGCCACATAACCCTCAATAATACTCCCTTCAGGCCGATAACGGTTTCGAACATCACCTTTAAAACGCTCATATACTGTTCAAAGGGATACATCCAATGTAAGAAAATTGGTCCCAACATTTTCACTTCCCTAATCAAGTGGACAACAAGATGTACCATGATATCAAAGAACGAAGGAGGGAAATACATCTCAAGCTGACATAGGATAACAACCACTTCTCTTTGCAAATTACCGAGAGTATCAGGGTCAATAACTTTGCTGCAAAAACTGTTGAAAAAGAAACAAAGTCTGGTGATTGCAAACCTTACATGCTTCGGCAATATAGATTGAATTACCATGGACAATATTTGTTGCATTAGAGTGTGAAAATCATGAGATTTAAGACCTATCAACTTCAGATCTTTCATTGATACCAATCTACAAATGTTAGATGAGTATCACTGTGGCACCTTAACATTTGTCAAGCATTCACAAAAAGCTTTCTTCTCCTTTCTAGACAACGTGTTACAAGCGGGAGGTAAGTATGTTCTTTTATTACCCATTTCATGTAATTATGTTAATTCTAACCTTATTCCCATTTCACGCAGGTCCAATTTGGATTTTATCCCATCCTTAGTCTTACCTGGTATATTCAACAGAGTACCAATGACGCTATAACACACATTTTTCTCAACGTGCATGACATCGATACAATGCCTGACTGTCAAAGAACTCCAATAAGGAAGATCCCAAAATATTGACTTCTTCTTGAATGAAGAATTGTCACTCCGTGTGGCCATAGTACATTGTGATCTCTTACAAAATTCATTGACAATGTCTTTTACTCTTTCATAAACAACATCCCCTAGTATAGGTTTAGGTGCACTCCGTTCCTCATTCCATCCATTGAATTCTTTGTGCTTCCTACGATACGGATGGAATTTTGAAACAAACCTTCGATGACCAAGATATACAGTCTTGCCGCCATGTTTCAGTCTTATTGAATCAGTGTTCTGTTCACATATAGGACACACTTTAGCTCCTTTGACACTATATCCAGACATATTCCCGTATGCTGGAAAGTCATTAATAGTGCAAAACAACATAGCGTGCAAATGAAATGTCTCTCTTCGTGAAGCATCATAGGTCATCACACCTTCACCCCAGAGTTTTTTTAAGTCATCAATCAGAGGTTCAAGATAAACATCAATATCATTTCCAGGTTGTTTAGGGCCCAATATCAACAATGACAACATAATATACTTATTTTTCATACACAACCAGGGAGGAAGATTGTATATAACAAGCATGACTAGCCAAGTGATATGTTGGCTGCTCAATGTCCCGTATGGATTCATCCCATCTGTACAAATTCCAAGTCTTAGATTCCTGTCTTCTTCACCAAATTTGGGGTACAATAGATCAATCTTCTTCCACTGTGGGGAATCAGACACATGTTGTATGACCCCATCATTATTTTTCTTAACATCTGCATGCCACCTCAAATTCTTCGCATCTATCGGATTTGCAAACAAGCGCTGAAACTGTGATATTATAGGTAGATACCACATCACCTTGGCAGGAGAACCAATTTTGGACTCCCCCGAAGTTGTCAATTTATACCGTGACGCACCACATTTTGGACAATCTTTCAAATCAACATAGTCCTTTTGAAATAATACACAATCATTCAGGCATGCATGTACCTTCTTGGCCTCCATTCCCATTGGGCACAACAATTTCTTTATCTGGTATGTTGAGATTGGCAGTTCATTTCCTTCAGGAAGCATTTCTTTCAACAAAGTCAACAATGAAGTGAAGCTTTTGTCGCTCCATCTATTGTTAGCTTTCAACTTATACAATCTCAACACAGTGCTAAGCTTTGTAAACTTAATACAACTTGTGTATAACGGTATCTCAGCATCATGCACAATGTTTCTAAATATGGGAGGTGGATCGGTATGCTCTACCCCACAACTATCCAACATCACATCAATGATGTCTACTAGAACTGGTTTGTTCACATTTACGTCATCGGAGACAATTTCTTCTTCCACTCAAGCACTGCTATCGACATCCACTGGTTTCGGGTTTGAAATCTCTCCATACCAATGCCATTATGTATAGCCTTGTACAATCTCGTTGCACATGACATGACTTTTGATTTCATCACCAATGCTGACTTTCAAGTTGTTACCGCAATGCCTACATGGACAGTAGAACCTATCTCCAGGTTGTTTCCTATGTTCCTCGGGAAATCTAATAAACTGATCAAGACCAGATATAAACTCTGGGGTGCAACGATTGCGAATGGACATCCATGATCTATCCATTCTATGATCAAAGAGAAAACAAGTATATATTAGGACAAGATTAGGGTCTAGGGTTAACAAATACATGTGATGTCATTCTTATATATAATAAATGTACATGTACCACCTATCCCATCCTTGAACACCTAATCTCACTAGTAAGTGTATAATGTGTATTGGGTTTTCAAGAAAATTTCAACAACATTTCCCCGTTATTCTCCAAGTACATATGTACTTAGAGAACAAACGGGAAAATGTTGTCGAAATTTTATTGAAAACCCAATACACCTTATACACTTACATCCTAAGTGAGACTAGATGTTCAAGAACAGTCCCACATCAGGGACTATCCAAGATTTACTCCTAATGAGTAAATCTTGGATGGGTTTCTAGGCCAACAAATACATGTATGTTGTCATTCCAATACCTACAATCCTAGTTTCATCATTCATATCCTAGGTTTCATGTAACATCTTTTAATCTAGGTATCATATTCCATAACATTGGTTTCAACATTTCGAGTGTCCATGCATGTTCATCATTTTGGATAGATATGTAGATGTTAGGGTTTCATCACAATTGATGTTAGGGTTTCATCACAATTTTAGGTATCATACAAAGTATGTAGATGTTAGGGTTTCATCATGCAATAGGGATTCATGTAGATGTTAGGGTTTCATCACAATTGATTTCATCATAATTGATTTCATCACAAGATTTGAACATAATTGATTTCATCATATAATTGAACATAATTGATTTTATCATATAATTGAACATAATTAATTTGAACATAATTGATTTCATCATATAATTGATTTCATCACAAATTCATAATTGATTTCATTTGAATATATACCCTCTTTTCTTCCTTCTTCCTCCTTACCAACAGCAAGCACGACCGTGTGGGCTGGCTACGGTCGTGGCTGTGTTGGTTGAGCACGGCTGTGCTGGGCAGCACGGCTGTGGTCGGCCAACACAGCCACGACCCCAACCCACACAGTCGTGCTTGCTGTTGGTAAGAAGGAAGAAGAAGAGGGGCATGGAGGAAGAAGAGGAGGGCCTACCTGTCGAGCAGCTAGCAGTGTGGAGACGAGCTTCGTCCCTGTCGGCGGTGGCGACAGTGTGAGGAGCAGTGACACTGAGTAGAGAAGCAGTAAGAGAAGGAGGCGGTGGCGAGCAGAGAAGCAGCAGCAGCAGCAGCAGCAGGCGCGGCGGCGGCGAGCAGAGAAGCAGCAGCAGTAGCAGGTGGCAGCGGCGACGACGCAGCAGGAAGCAGGCGCGATGACGGCGTCGTCGGGAGGAGAAAGGCACAGTCTGTTTTCGTGATGAAACAGAAGAAAGGGGAAGAGTCTGCTTCTCGCGGGGGCTATTAAGTTAATAAAAGGCATCAATTATCTTAAAAACTGACACCTAAACAGAATAAGTGTCGGCTGAAAATAACAATCGACGTCAATTGGGCAATCCTTTACCCTAAAATTTTTGGCGGGGAGGGCGCGTGAACCCTTATCAGCGGCGGTTATCCCACGACAATCGACGCCCATATGGTAAAAATTGCACGCAATTTTTATCTTCTTTAGGCGTCGGTTATTAGGTAAAACACCGACGCTGTCTGTTACATTTTGGGGACAATTTTTTTCGCTCGAAAAAATTGGATTTGCGGGCTATTTTAGGCGTCAGTTTCTTTTCTTCAGTCAAAACTAAATAAAAAGCGATACCCGTGTCTGACTGGTCTTCAAATATGGGCATCGGTTTTCCTTAATAGCTGACGTGTAATGTTTATCAACGTCGGTTTCTTTAAAAATCCGACGCTCCGAAAAGCGACGTTGAACGCTGTTTCTGTAGTAGTGTTTTTATAATTTGAGTTGCTTTGTTTTTCACAATTTTTTTCTATTTTTTATTTATTTTTAGTAAATGTTTTCAGGTTAAATATTGTTATTGAGTGCTATTTCAATAGGTTGGTTCATCTGATACATCATTTTTTTGACCAATTATTTAAACATTTTTATTTCAAAAAGTTTTATAGTTGTGATAGCTATTCGTGTATTTTTTGTTAACTTTTAGATTTTTTTTTTTATAAAAGCGGTGATAAGGGATGTTGTAGACCCTATTCGAACACCTTCGTTCACTTAGTATGTAGTTTTTTTTTTGTAATAGAGTGGTCACAAAGTTAACAATAAGTAAAAAAGAAAAGCTTCTAGATTTTTGGAATACAATGTCATTCTTTCTATTTAGAGAACCTTTACCAAATAACGTCATATCAGACCAGACCTACGGAGCTGGCTAATTGTTTAACCAAATATGTCGTGACGAACTACCACATGTTAGAGAGTTTCGTTCTATTTAATTAACTTAATTGTGATTGTTTTCGTATAACAATAGTGACGATTGACATTTAAGTACTTAGATTTTTATATGTTTTTCCTTAAAAGTGGTGATACCGGTTGATATTAAGTGTTATGTGTGACTGATAAGTGATAAGTAGTTGTTTTTAATTTCATAATTAACTATTAGAAATTTAGAACAAGAATTTGACTGAATTTCAAAACAATTTAAATATGATTCAGGTGCCGGTTAGTTACTTGAAAAGCGGGACCTAGGTTTAGGAAGACTACAACCGGCGACGCCTTTGTGAAGAAAGTCAAGAGTTAATGGTCCAGGCATGAGGTCTCAAATGGGATGAAAACTCAGTCTGCCTGAAGTGTGAGGACTTTTGACTCAACTCTGAAGTGTAGACCGCGTTCCGCGAGGAGACCCGACGGTTTAGGTAATTCCACCCGACTGGGATTGTCAATTGGGGAGCAGGACGAGGCATCGATTACCGGTGTTCTATGTTGCAGCGTAACTCTATTATTTAGTTTTCCAGTCACGAACCGAGGATGTTGCGCCAGGCGCTGCTTCTCCCTGCATTCGTTAGAACCCGCAAACCACCACACGCACTTTCGAATGGCGACACTTTGTTACGACGACCAACTGTTTGCACAAATGCCTCGGTGACAACCACCCCTATCTCTCCGCCCCATCTGAACCTTACACAATCCCAGGCGACATCCGCGTACGTGCACCTCCCATTCTGCCGCAAGCGCTGCCACTACTGCGACTTTCCCATAGTCGCTCTGGGTTTATCAGCCGCAGACCCCATTACCGGCCGCTATGACGACGACCCCAGGATCTCCAACTACATCTCCCTGGTCCTCCGCGAGATCGCCGCTACCGCTTCCGCTTCCGCTTCCTCTTCCGCCTGCGCCTTCGCTTCTCCGCACCCGCCCCTCGAGACGGTCTACTTCGGCGGAGGCACTCCGTCCTTGGTCCCGTCCCGGCTAGTGGAGCAAGTGCTGGGCGCTCTGGAATCGGCCTTTGGCGTGCGACCAGACGCGGAGATGTCCATGGAGATGGACCCAGGCACGTTCGACGCCGGGACGCTGGAGGAGCTAAAGGGGCTCGGCGTCAATCGCGTGTCGCTTGGTGTGCAGGCGTTTCAGGAGGAGCTGCTCCGTGGGTGTGGCAGGGCGCACGGTTTGAAGGAGGTGCGTGAGGCAATTGGCATCGTGACAGGGGCAGGTGGGCTTGAGAATTGGAGCTTGGACCTTATCTCTTCGCTTCCGCACCAAACTAAAGAGATGTGGGCCGAATCGCTCCGGGAGGCCGTATCGGCACGCCCGGCGCATCTGTCCGTGTATGACCTGCAGGTTGAGCAGGGCACCAAATTCGGCAATTTGTAAGTGTGGAAATCAGTTATATCATATACTGCCCAATGAATCAACCAGTCGTTCTTCCCTCTGCATAGCGCTTACTTTTGTTCACTGCAGATACACTCCTGGCGAGTTCCCTCTACCCACCGACACCGACTCGGCGGAGTTCTACCGGATGGCTTCCACTATACTCTCTGAAGCCGGTTACCAGCACTACGAGATCAGCAGCTACAGCAAGGAGGACCGTTTCCAGTCCAGGCACAACAACACCTATTGGGACGGCAGCCCGTTCTATGCCTTCGGTCTGGGCGCCGCCAGCTATATCGGTGGTGTCAGGTTCTCGAGGCCGAGGAGAATGAGGGACTACTCAGCATACGTGCAGAAGCTGGAGGATGGGGAGCTGGACCAGGTCGCGGACCAAGGACTTGCTGTTGCTGATGATGCCAAGGACTTGGCCATGGACGTCGTGATGCTCTCCCTGAGGACTGCAAGAGGTCTGGACGTCAGGGGATTCGCCCAGCGGTTCGGTCGACCGATGGTACGTGCTCTCTTTGAGGCGTTTGAACCGTACTTGGGGAGTGGACATGTCGTGGCTATGGACGACAGGAGACGACCGTTGCCGATGAGTGACTTCAAGGATCCGGTTAAAGTCGAGGTGGTTGCGATCATTAGGCTCAGTGATCCGGAAGGCTTTCTGTTGTCAAATGAGCTGATTTCCAACGCCTTCGTTGCAATATCGCGGTAAACGAAAGTCGCAATTATGAATGTTTTCATATGCACATGAAGATTTAATAACACGCATGCTTCCACCAATATGCTTATTGTGGCCTAGGAGGAGGTGATTCATGTTGGAAATGACTAGGCAAACGACCACCATAAACAACAATTAATCTAAATTGAACAGGAAACCAATAGAACATGTGTTTGAAAGCTCATGGCGTGGCAATTTATAATAGGAAAAAAACTATTTTAGTACATTTTTATACAAATATTTACTAAAATAACACACTTTGTAAAATATTTCTCAAATAACATACTTTATGTACGACTCGTCACTCAAAATAGTATTTTCAGTATTCGAGATTGAAAAACGCGCAAACATTGACGTATTTACTGGTAATAAAAAATTTTTGAAAATAAAAAATAAAAAAGTCAAAAGCTCCACGTTAAGTGGCGCTTTCAACTAAAGCTATACGTGTATACTTGAAAGCGTCACTCAATGTGATGCTTTTGCCTTTGTTATTTTTTTCTCAATTTTTTTTTAAATCAACACGCCAGTGTATGTGGTGCTTTATTCCTCGATACAAAGAACTCCACATAAAGTGACGATTTTAGAATAAAGTGTGTTATTTCGGAAAATATTTTGTAAAGTGTGTTGTTGGTAAATATTTTCAGAAAAGTATGTTAAATTGGTTTCTTTTTCTTTATAATAACTCTGAAAAATGGGTTGACTGATGTTACCGACCAGCTCACCGTTAGTTTGGTCCCGAGATTCAATCACCTGATAAAACGAACAACAACCGAAAGAGGTGGTCAAATCTTGAAACAGTACAGAGGTGAGACTAATAACCGTATGGTTGAGACGACCGTGCAAATCTCGAAGGTGGAGTTAAGTCCCGTTACTCTTATGCAGGGAAGAGATAAGTGGAAAAAAAGCTAAGGGTGTCGTTATAGAGAAACATAGATCTCTTTGTCGTCTAAAACCTGAACCACTTCCGTGGTCCTTTTATCTGTAGCATCAATTGATCCGATGCGAGACTGTATGAAGGCGGCGACTGTAATTAGTATGGGTGGGTGTGATCCGGTTAAGTCTGTTCTGATTCTATAATTATAAACCTGACTACATATGGTGGTTTGAATATTTATTAAATCAAACTTGACTGTTAAAAGGATTTATACCAAAATTAAGTTGACCATTGAAATGTGTTCACGTTTGATTAAGTTCAATCTAAATCCACTTACTAACTAGTAGCTACTAGTAACACACTTAAACGAAGTTCATTAAAAAAGCTATTCAATTGTAGTCTGATTCAATTTTGAAGTCAAGTACTTGATGCTCTTTAATTGAGAAAAATTACTTTTATTAAATGAAACAAATCTTATTGTCTAAACATTAGTTGAAATTTTCGTTTCTTACGTATAATATTAATGTTGAAATTATTTAAAAGATTGTATATACCAACCACATCATTTATATAAAAGTCAGTTGCGTCACTAATAATATGTATCATCTTGAGATACTGATAAATATTATCTATATCTCAAAATAATTTACTTATATATGTATGTGTGTATACTCACACACACGTGCACATACACACAAAAACATATATAAATACACACACATATGTGGAGTTAATTAAGTTCCATTTGATTGGTTAACCAGTTTCCCAAAATACGATCAGACCAATTAAGTATGGTCTAAAGATTTTCCAAACCAAACATGGCTGCAACCCGGCAGTCTGGTCAAGTTCGATTTGGTTTAATGGTCAAATTTTATTTTCTGCCCAGCCATAGTAATTAGTAGGATGAGAGGGACATCACTCATCACCTAGTCGAATAAATGAAAACATCCACATGCCAAAAATGTACATCAAACACATACTTTGTTATCCGACTACATTATCAAATCTGCACTAGCATCACTGGTTTGATGGGAGACTGTATGAAGGCGTGGATTGTAATTAGTAGGGGTGGGTGTGATCTAATCAAGCCTGTTCTGATCCTAAAATTATAAACCTGACTACATCTGGTGGTTTGAATATTTTTCAAATCAAACTTGACTGCCAAAAGAATTCATACCAAAATTAACTTGACCATTAAAATGTGTTCGTGTTTGGTAAATTTTAATCTAAACCCACTTACTGCCTAGTAGCTACTAGTAATACACTTAAACGAAGTTCATTACAAAAGCTATTCAATAATAGTTTGATTCAATTTTGATGTCTAAGTAATTGATGCTCTTTTATGAGAAAAATTTTCTTTTACCAAATGAAAGAAATGTTATTATCTAAACATTAGTTGGAATTTATATATGCCACTTGTAATAAAATGTTAAAATTACTTAAAAGATTGTATATACCAACCACATCATTTATATAAAAGTCACTTACGTCTCTAATAATATATATCATCTTGAAATATATACTAATAAATATCATCTATATATCATAGAATACTTATATATATATATGTTTGTGTGTATACTCATACACACATAAACACATACGCATAGACACAAACGCATAAATAAATATATAGAAACACACACATATGTGGAGTTAATAAGTTCGATGTGACTGGTTACACTACTACAGAAACAGCCTTTGGCGTCGGTTGTTTAACCCCCTTTGGCATTGGTTTCTGAGCGACGCCTATGTGGGCGCCGCTAAAGGTCGGACACTTCGGCGTCGGTTTTTTAACCGACGCCTATTTAACATATAGGCGTCAGTCTTTTAGTAGATAACCGACGCCAAAAGGGTTCGCGCCACAGAAAACAGCGTCATCTAGGACACATTCTGCGTCGGTTATCTACTAAAAAACCGACGCCTATATGGACTATAGCGTCGGTGTTTACTTGGAAACCGACGCAGAAAGAGTCCTAGATGACGCTGTTTTCTGTGGCGCGAACCCTTTTGGCGTCAGTTTTCTATAAAAAACCGACACCATACTTCAAGACGACACGGCCGTGTTTAGTACTATAGGCGTCGGTTTTATATGAATAACCGACACCTTTTCCACCACAGCCGTGCTTTCCTGCACGGTCGGGTTGTTTGTACTATTAGGCGTCGGTTTTTATCCAATAACTGACGCTGTAGGTCTTTGCTGACGGTTTTCTGTAAATAACCGACGCCTATATCTTTTTTTTTTCATATCAGTTTGCAGGCCTGCTGTGGCTGGTCAGCAGGATGGGAACCTGCAGTTCAGTTTTTTGAACTGCAGGTTTACGACATCCATTGATATCAGCCTACAAACAGGCCACAAACCTGCAAAAGTCCCAAGGAAAATTTCACACAAGTAGATACATTCAGACATCAATTCAATTCTCACATTCACACATATAGAAACATTCAAATACATGTATTAACATTCAGAAATATTCATTTACAAAGTATCATTCATTATCGCTATCAACATCCCAATTATATCTTACAGTTGCCACTGCTTGTATGGCTTTTGCCCATTCTTCTCTTATTTCATTTAATGCTTCCATCGTATATGGAGCATGTATATTTTTTAAGCGTTTACCTATAGTGTTGTCAGTTTTAAACACCTGCAAAGAGAATGATGTATATATATAAGTAATAATATAAAAATAAGATTGATATATTTCATACTAACTAATGAGACTATATATAATACCTCATGTATGGTATCGATGTCCAATGCAGCATGTTTGATAATCATTTGCATAAATCGCATCACATAGTATGCACATGCCCAACCATTGTCTTGTGTAGCACACTATAAATTGAAACATACAAAATAATACAACTAAGCACAATTCACATCAATAATATATACATTGGAGTCGGGAACTTACTTGTACGTTCTGCCAATTTATTGGCTGGTTCTTTTTCCTTGGGACCATTCCTCCAGCCTTTTTGAATACATATAAATCCCTACATGTTAATATAACACAGTAAATTACATAAGTAAATAGTAATGTAATAACAGATGTTAACAGATACAAAAATGAAATATTTCTCACCAGAAGAATGGCATTCTCATTACGTGTCCAATTTTAGTGTTTAATGTACTTCCCGCGGGATCTAGATAATAAATAGTGAACGTCCCGGGGACAATAACTAGTAACTCCCAATGTTTACCGCTAGAGGTAAAAAGTTAACAATTAATAACTCAAAATGCACAATAAAAATGGAATTTTCTTAAGTCCAAATTATAAATAAAGTAAACTTACTTGACATTGAATGGAGCTATTATTATCGTCTTCTTTTGCTGACCAAAAATTGTAAAAGCATCTATACAGTATTGTTGAACATTATCAGGGTCGTTAGCTACCATACTAATCAATGATGGAATCAAAAATCCCACATGATCAAATGCAAATTGTTTGCAATGATCTTCGACTAAGTAGCTGTAAAACATGTATTATGTATGCATTAATATATAAGAAACCAGATCACCGGATCTTACACAAGGTATATGGATGTATAAACAAGATCTCACCTTATCCATGTCTCTATCATTGATGTATTCAGCCAATCATACATAAACAACTCAATAATATCTTGTATAAATAAAGAGCTATCGTATGATTGACCTGCATAATCTGCATCTAAAGAAACAATTATCGGGCAATGTATATTATGTGCCCATAGCCAACATGCCATTCCCCTACAAGCAGGACCTAACGGGTATGTTAGGTCAGTTGAAGCCCAAGTTGGTAATGCGGGAAGTGAAGGTGGAGGCCTAGGTGCTCCTGGTGTCTTCTTTTTAACCTGTATATATAATTTCAGATCAGTTGACATCATATATACACATTAACAGTCTAAATCAATGTAAATTTATCTTACAATTTCAGTAGTGTAGACGACATCTGCTTTGGGCCATAATATGACCCCGCCTTCTGCCTCAGCAAGTGTATCAACATCCAGGTGGGGATATGGCAATGTAGCTTCCCTCCAATCGGGTAACACACGTAATGGGCCCACACGAACGTAGCCCTATGGCATTGGAGTCCCGTGAAACCTTTCCCCAGGAAGGGACGGGTAAGCCTGCGCCTCTGCAACAACATAGTCTTGTATTCTTAAGTGGCATGGCTTCAATGCCTACAAATTTACGTAAAGAATGTTATACATATATACATATCATCTTGAAAACATATCATCTTGAAAAGACTAACTACAATGTCATAAATAATACTTACAGTAGACGTGTTAGGCGATGGGTCTCCAGGATTACTCGCAGTCTGTGCATCAGGAGAAGAGTGGGTCGCCATAGGCTGATTGGAAGCCTGAGATGCCTGCCACCGCAGCAATTCTTCCTTGACCTTCTCAGCAACTACATCGTTGACCTTCTTAGCAACTATATCCTCGACTCTCTTATTCTCCTATACATGGATAAAAGAAACATTAGCTTCTTATTATTGAATTTCCTTTTGCAGTAACATTCTAAAAAAAGAATAGGTTACCTCTTCTTGAGAAAGTCCCACTCTGGGTTTGCGCTGGGATGGCCCAAAGAATGCTTTGATGCCCACACCAGTGCCTGCACCCCTAACACGTCCAGGATGCTCTGGGTTACCCAGAGCAACTGTCAATTCATCCCTTGTGCCCTGAGGGATGAACGTGCCTTGTTTCCTCTGCTCATGCAGCTCCCGCTAATCACCATCAACAGAAATTGGTAAGTTAACACCACAAATAATCAATATTCAAACGATTTCTCTAAGAGTTGTATTTTACCATTTTTGCATCTGCCTCAGCAGTTACGGGCTTCTTTATTTCACCCTTCTTGTTTTGCCTCCCAGCTATCCAGATATCATGGCGAGGCATGGGTGTGGCAGACTCCTGAGTAGGAGCAGACTCCTGAGTAGCCGCAGACTCCGCATGTAGTCTTTGGCGAACACTTGCATAGCCTTTTGGACCCATAGTGTGGTCATGCAAATTCAGTGCACGCCTTGATTTTTGTGCGTCACTGAGGGCCTAGTTAGTATGCACATTAATGATTTGGTTAGTATCACTAAATGTTAATCTTGAATAGGTGAATACAATGTATATTAATTAAATTGGGAGTGACACCTAATACCTTGAATTCTTCAGATTTTCTTGAAGCAACAAAATTGTCCCAATCTTCTTTGTCCAAGAAGTTCCATTGTTCAAGGGCTGACTTCTTTTTCTTATCACCCTCTTTTATGTATTCTCTGTTCAGATTTGTCCTATAATTCCTAAGCATCTTTCCAGCGCGTTGCATCACACTTTTACGATGCAACTTCTCATCCAATGTAAACAGATTCTGTAAAATAGAAATGTTATTAACTAGTATCCAAAATAGAATTGCAAATAATAGAATTTGTAATCTACAAAATAGAATTGCAAATAATAATAACTCACGCATAAATCCTTCCATATCAAGTCTTTTTTCCCCTGAGGAACTTTATGCCAATTATCATACTTAACACCACAATGGCTCCGAGTGGTACACCCAAGATAGTTTACAAAATTATTGCGGTTCACTCCAATTGCATTTCCTCCATTATCAAACTCCACAACCAATTTGGATCCACTGCCACTAAGCGCTATTAACTTCTTCAACAGAGTGATGCCCCTTTTCTTGTTAAGTGTTTGGTGCTACGCATCAAGTTGCTCCAGTGCTTCAGTGGGTACATGTGCATCATCAACCTAAAATTTGACAAAAATAAACACACTGAATTAGCTCAATATAGAAATATAAAATATATGACATAACTAGAAGATAATGAATTTTATAGAAATACAGGATATGTTTTTAGAACTTACATTAGTATCCTCACCATGCTCGTCATGGACAACATGCTCATCATGGACTTCATGCTCATCATGGACATCATGCTCATCATGGTCAGCCATCTGAAAATGTCATTAAAAAGACAAACATTTAGCATTTGTATTAACTAGAAAAAGGCAAACATTTAGCATTTATATTAACTAGAAAAAGGCAAACATTTAGCATTTGTATAAACATACATGTCTCTAAAATTGTGATCTTTTATCAATTAACAATCCTTCATTGTGATCTCCGCGCACATATAAGTCATCATTAGCTTCAATATTTTGTGGAGTTGGCAACCCAACTGAGAATGGACTGGAGTCATCATACTTATCATAGTACTCTTTTTCATCTATAGGATCTTCAATGAACTGTCTTTTACCATGAAGAACAACCAACCATTTATCATTTGCAGGATCATCGATATAGAATATTTGTTTCGCCTGTGATGCCAATATGAATGGTTCACCCTTCTCACCAGTCTTTTCAAAGCTCACCAAAGTGAAACCCAATTCATCCACTATAACTCCTTTGGTGTTATCAACCCAATTACATTTAAAGAGCGGAATTTTGAAATCTATGTAGTCAAACTCCCAAATGTCTTCAATGACACAGTAATATGACATTTTAGCTTCATGTGGACTCTTATCCTTTGCACTTGCAAAGTACATAGTCGACGCTTGAAGAGTGACCCCACTATTTTGGACGAAACTCTTATCATCTTGGCGCTTTGTGTAATATGTGAATCCATTAATGTCAAACCCTTCATAAGACATAACATTCGGTTTTGGTTTAAAGGCGAGGCATTTGATAGTTTCTGTAATATCATTTGGTGTTTGAGATAGTTGATGTAAGACTTTATCTTCAAACCACTTAGTAAAAGTCTTATTATGCTCTCTAGCAAGCCACATTGAACTTGCTCGAGGATGTTGTCTCTTTATGAAATTGGTATGTTCCTCGATATAAACACTCACTTCATCCATATTGTGTAAAATATACAAGTGAGCTTGTTCCAACTGCTCACGGATGATTACTTTCACCCGTGATCCCAAAATTCCTTTGCCATCCTCAATATTCTTGTCATTATCAGGAGTGTCATTACCACTGAGAAAGTCATTGCAAAAATCCATAACCTCTCTCGCCACATAACCTTCAATAATACTCCCTTCAGGCCGATAACCGTTTCGAACATCACCTTTAAAAACGATCATGTATCGTTCAAAGGGATACATCCAATGCAAGAAAACTGGTCCCAACATTTTCACTTCCCTAGTCAAGTGGACAACAAGATGTACCATGATATCAAAGAAAGAAGGAGGGAAATACATCTCAAGCTGACATAGGTAACAACCACTTCTCTTTGCAAATTATCGAGAGTATCAGGGTCAATAACTTTGTTGCATAGATTGTTGAAAAAGCAACAAAGTCTGGTGATTGCAAACCTTACATGCTTCAGCAATATAGATCGAATTGCCACGGGCAATATTTGTTGCATTAGAGTGTGACAATCATGAGATTTAAGACCTATCAACTTCATATCCTTCTTTGATACCAATCTACGGATGTTGGATGAGTAACCATGTGGCACCTTAACATTTACCAAGCATTCACAAAAAGTTTTCTTCTCCTTTCTAGACAACGTGTAACAAGCAGGAGGTAAGTATGTTCTTTTATTACCCATTTCACGTAATTCTGTTAATTCTGACCTTATTCCCATTTCACGTAGGTCCAGTCTAGATTTTATCCCATCTTTAGTCTTACCTGGTATATTTAACAGAGTACCAATGATGCTATCACAGACATTTTTCTCAACATGCATTACATCGATACAATGCCTGACTGTCAAAGAACTCCAATAAGGAAGATCCCAAAATATTGACTTCTTCTTGAATGAACAGTCCCAAACCGGGGACTATCCAAGATTTACTCCTAATGAGTCAATCTTGGACGAGTTTCTAGGCCAACAAACACAATAATAGATATCTACATGTTAGGGTTTCATCACAATTGATGTTAGGGTTTCATCAATGTTAGGGTTTAATCAAATCAAATTAGGATGCTAGAATGGATTTAAATCAAATTAGGGTTTAAATCAAATCAAACACGGTCGTGGCTGTGTTGGCCTACCACGGCCGTGCTGGGCAGCACGGCCGTGGTAGGCCATTCTTCTCAGTTCTCAGTGAAAGAAGTGGTGAAACCAAGATTTAGATGCAATATTAGGCGAGCAACAACAACTGACCTCCCAGCAGTGGTGGCGGTGACCGGCGAGCTCCAGGAGGCAGGGCAGGCAGGTGCAGCGGTGGCCGACAAGCTCCAGGCAGTAGGGCAGATAGACCAAGGAGCAGCGACGTCGGCGGGCGGTGGCAAGGAGGAAGGCGGCGCGGCGGCGAGCTCCAGGCGGCAGGGAAGGCAGACCAAGGAGCAGCAGTGGCTGTGGAGAAGGGGGCGCGGCGGAGAAGGGGGCACAGAGAAGGGGAAGAAGGTAGCAATAGTGGCGGCGGAGAAGGGGGTGCGCCGGCGGCGCGGCGTCACTGTCGTGGAGGAAGAAGGAGCTTTCGTGGAGGAGAAATCGGCGGCGTGGTCGGGCGACAACAGAGAAGAAAAGGGAAATCAGCTCACAATGAAACAGAAGAAAGGGGAAGAGTCGGGCGATCGCGGGATATTAAGTTCCAAAATAGTGTCGGTTGTTTCAAACAACCGACGCCTAAACCTCTTTAGCGTCGGTTGTTTGAACCAACCGACGTCCAATTGGACGATATTTTCACGAAATTGTTTGGCGGGAACCACTTTTAGCGTCGGTTATAAAAGGTTAACTGACGCTGAAAGTGACACTTTTCACGCAAATTTTCATCGCGCATAGGCGTCAGTTTCTATCTACATAACTGACGCTGAAAGTGACACTATTTTTTTTGCTCGAAAATTGGATTTCACGGGCGACTTTAGGCGTCGATTTGTTATTAACAACCGACGCTGTATTCAAAGCGGTACCCGTGTCTGGCTGGTCTTCGAATATAGACGTCGGTTTGCCTAAATAACCGACGTCTAATAGTGTAGGCGTCGGTTTTCCTAAAGAACCGACGCCCAGAAAAGTGACACTGAATGCTGTTTCTGTAGTAGTGTTAGCCGGTTTCTCAGGCTATGATCAAACCACTTAAGTATGGTCTAAAGATTTTACATACCAAATTTGGCCACGATACCCATCCAAATCAGATGTAATCAGGCGTTTGATCAAGTTCAGTTTGGTCTAATAGTCAAATTGTATTTCCTACCCAACTGTAGTAATTAGTAGGACATGAGAGGGACGTCACTCATTACCTAGTCGAATAAATGGAAACATCCACATGCCAAAAATGTACATCAAACACGCACTTTGTCATCCGACTACACCCTATCAAATAAGCACTGACATTAATTGATATGATGCGAGATTGTATGTAGGCGGCGAGTGTAACTAGTAGGGTTGGGCGTGATCTTGTCAAGTATGTTCTGACCCTAAAATCATAAACCAGACTACATATGATGGTCTAAATATTTTTCAAACCAAACTTGACTTTGAAAAGGATCCATACCAAACTTGACCGCAAAGATGTGGTCACATTTGGTTAAGTTCAGTCTAAACCCACTTACTACCTAGTAGGTACTAGTAACAAACTTAAACAAAGTTCATTATAAAATCTATTTAATAATATTTGACTCAATTTAGATGTCAAGTAATTGATTCTCTTTAATGAGAAAAATTCACTTTTATCAAATGAAACAAATCTGATTATCTAAACATCCATTGGAATTTTTGTATACTACATGTAATAAAATGTTGAAATTATTTAAAAGATTGTATATGCCAACCACATCGTTTATATAAAAGTCACTTGCATCACTAATAATATATATCATCTTGAGATACTGATAAATATTATCTATATATAATAGGATAATTTACTTATATATATGTGTGTGTATACTCACACATACACATAAAAACACACACACACAAACACATACACACAAAAACATATAGAAGCACACACACATATCTGGAGTTAATTAAGTTTGATCTGATTGGTTAACCAGTTTCTTAGACTATGATCAGACCACTTTAGTATGGTCTAAAGATTTTTCAAATCAAACTTGGCTACAATACCCATCCATACCAGACATAAGCGGTCTAGTCAAGTTCAATTTGGTCTAATGGTCAAATTGTATTTCCTACCCAATCCTACTAATTAGTAGGACATGAGAGGGACGTCACTCATTACCAAGTAAAATAAATGGAAACATCCACATGCCAAAAACCACACCAAATTTTCACAAAGGATGAATTTACCTTAATATAAATTTCAAGTATGTTCTCTAAACACAAAAATATAACAACTGAATAGAATAGTCAAATTGATGTAATTTCTCAAATTAAAAGGGGTTCAACACCCACATGGGTAAGTGCATAAAGAAAACTATATACCAAAGACTATTCCTACTGAATGTAAAGGACAACCTAACCATCTCTAATCTATGTACAAAAGGACAATTATTATTGTACATATCTAGGGGTAACACGATCGATCCTTCCAAAATTTGTTCACCTAAGGGATGGAAACCAAACCCAACTAAGAGAAAGTGACAAAACATGAAAAGATAGTATGTGTTTCCGTATCAGTTAACTGGAAAATATCAGAGAATAATTGGAAAGGATAAAAAGTAAAGTAACACAACTTCAATTAAAGAGAGAGAAGGGAAATTATGCAAGAGGATTTCAAAAAGAATCTTTCAATACGACAATATTCAACATGTGAACAAACATAGTCACATCTTGCCTTTAATCACAATATAGTTCCTCACTATGAAAAGCATGACATTTAATATGATACCTAGAATTAAAATAATGGAGTTTGAGACATCACCACCTCAAACTAATGGGAATCACCACCCAAATAACAAGAGAAGACACACAAAATCCTAAATCCAACAACAAGTATGTGTCAGTAATGAGCATCACCATCCAATCACCCTCTGAATAGACATCATCAACTTATTCCAATGATATACATATTTGAGTAATGTGAAACACCACCCAATAATAACATACATCACCATAAATTTCTAATAATAAATAAAATAAACACAAAGTAACGTACCAACTTCTAGGTACTAAATATATTTTGAGCTATAATTCATATTTTTTCCTAAATTGATTACATTTACAAATCAGTCCTTCTTTTGAAGTCTAGTCTGGTTATTTTGATGAATTGACATTTTATGTGATACTAACTAGTCTTTGATTGACTTTATTGTGTCTAAATGCGTTCACTCTCCTCTGGTAAATTTATTTACAAATAAATCCCTCAAATTTTATTCCATAAACCAGTTTGATATCGAGAATTTCAATTCAAATCAATTGTGAAAAGATATCCCTTGATTTGATCATGATCATAGATTGATCTTGAATTTATAAATAATGACTTTAAAGTAAATTTGAAATAATATTTATAATTATAGAAATGAAATATTGGATAATTATAATGAATTAGAGAAAATTTAATGGCCTAGTCAAGATCCTTAGAAGATGGAGTTATTATTTTTTACAAATTATTATGATAGGAATCAAAGGTATGGAGGACGTCTTGTAAAGTTTTAACCTATATACTAGGAGTTACAAATTTCTAAAATTTATGAGACCTAAACCTGTTAATATTGAGTTAATATCCCATTTATTTTTTTTTGGGGGGGGGGAGTCCCATCTCTTCTCTCTTAAGTGCCACAACTACAGTTACAGGGAGAGAGACAACGACCCCATCCTTACGTCCATCCCCTTAGACGAAAATGACAATGAATACTTAAAGTGTAGACACCTTGTGAGGAATAAAGATCTTCTGTTGAGTTAGTGCCAACTCCCTCTAGTCATAGAAGCTACTCAAAACCCTAGAACTACTTATCCCTCTCCCTATAAGACACACCCTAACCCAACCAACAAGGAGGAGGAATCTAGATATAGATATTAATCCTCATAGAAACTTGCAACACCAATACTCCCTATCGGCTTACCTCCTTCACACTGCTTGGATCCCTTTTATCTTCAACTTCCAACGCATCAACATCATTTTTCACCTCAAGTGAATGTGACATCACTTGAAATGTGACAGACTTTAGAAGAAATTGAGGAGAGCCAATGACCACAACTTGAAACCCAAAAACCTTATGCGACACATATATCCTCTCCCTCTATAATCCCTTGTCCTTTTCAGCCACAAATCTCAATGATTATACAAATCTATACTTATAGAACTCATCCTCAACTAGTAGTGATCTGCAATGTAGTATACCCATTGTCGTGGCCTAGTTCTTCCTAGCAAGAAATCTCCTCTCAAAAACATCTACGAACATTCACATTAGTTCCAGAGTCAATAGACAACTCTTAATAAATTGCAATCCCAAAATTTCCTTCTTTAGCAGAAAGAAGTCTGAAGATTTGCAAACTACTCACAACCACATCATTGTTGAACCCTAAACCTAAAGACTAGAGAACCATATCTCAGACCTTGACCAATGATTAGGTTCTAAAGGCCCTAACAAAAAGAACCCATGAACACAAAATCTTCTACATTAATTCAAGAGATATACCAAACTAGCTAATATCTACTGACTTGTCCATTAAGAGAAGTATTAACTGGGCTCATGTCTAATGAGATCATGGCATCTGATGATGATACCATTGACCAATTGTCCAACAAACTCTGATGACATGAACCGGCCTGAAGACAATCAAAAGAGAGTCCAACTTGCTCGAGCATAGTAAGCTGAGCCACCACCTTCTTTTCTAATTAGTACATTGCATAGTGATATTCATGAACTTGGTTTATGGGATAAAAAACAATATAATATTATTAAAGCCTCCTAACTCTCAAACTATATACCTTAAATGTGTACACAAATACATATATCAGTGGGTATATCAGTATACCAGAAGCTTGAAACCTCAAAATACATGTCTATTAAATTTTCTATTTTATAGAAATTGAATAATACAAATGTGGTGATGATGGAAACCTAACCATAGTAATTTTCTAGACATCATAATCGAATAACTCAATCTTATAGAATTAATATATATATCACAGTGTGTTAGTAAAAATACAACAATAGTTTAATTAACTATAATTCAAGTACTTTGGTTTATGTTTGAATAATGATAATAATATCCCTTGATTTCTCTTTGTTAAGGTATAGTATGAAATCATATGAAACTAGATAAATGAGATAACATCTAAAAGACTAATTTTTGGAAAGTGTAGCATTATTCAATGTATGAGTGAACTTGATTCTGTTTGATACATATAAATATAACACAGACGTATTCTAATCAAAATGTTTATTAAAGAGCTAAAGTAGATCAGAAAACTTAAATAAAAAGTTATGTTCATTATCGATTTAGAAACTAATTTATATTGATATATAACTACTTATTTTGGAATACATATACCATCTATATAGAAGTAAATATTTAATATTGATAAAAAACGAAGTAGTATGAGACCAAATGTTATACCTTTGCTTAATATTAATGTATGCATGTAATAATTTCCCATATGGACAATAAGAATCAAAACCCTAGAGAGTCCGATAATGATAAAATATAGAATAATGAGCTTAAATGGAAAACCCCTAATCCTAAATAACTTTTGATTTTGAGAAAATTAGTAACAAGATTGTTATACCTTGTAATTTTCTCTTCATGAATTCTTAGATCCATTCAAATTATTGTTTGTGCCTGGAGTCTTGATGTATTATTTTCTACATTTAAATGATTTGTTCTATTTTATCCCTATAAAACTTCATTCATAGAATTTTGGGACATGGTGAACCCAATTTGTTTATTAGCCTTGTCTTCCTCTTGAAGTTCACCACAACTATTATGATTATTGAATATTATCGAATGATTGAATAAATTGGATTTTTTAACATTAGCAAAAAAATTGAATATTGACTAGAGCTTTGGCTCCTTGATCTGATGGGTCATCTCTCCCAACCATGTGTATTGGATAATTTACATAGAGGACACACAATACTGGTTACCCCCATAAGAAAAAGTGTTGTATTCTCATAGAGGGGACAACACTAGGAACCTAGACTCACTAAAGACAAAATATTAGATAGAATGTGCAAATGTTGAATATTTGATATTTGGATATTTAATTATTGTTACTATTGACTACATCTTGTTTTATCATCAAATTTTGGTAAATTGATATTTTGAATACTCTTGCAAATTATATCTTATAGTCCTTAAAACCCTTAACTTGTTATGTATAATTCACAAAACAATTGTTACCTAATTTGTATATACTTTCTTTTTTGGTCGGTCGAAAACTCGTGTTGCTTTTTTTGTATTTTCTTTTTAGGTTTCTGTACAATACAATCCATCTCCAACTGAAGATGGAGAAAAGGAACAAAAGAGGAAAAAAGCTATACAGTGTACTCGAAAAAGGGATGGAAGAGGAGAGATAAAGAGCTAAGCAACAGAAAAACTCCAACTCCTCCAAAGATAAAGAAAGAAAAAGCTTGTCATGAAGACCAAGGACATCCGAACAGATAAGCAGATCAAACAACCTTCAACATGTCTGCATAAGAACTCCCAAGAAGCAAAAATCACAAATAGCAGAGAGGACTCAACCATCCAGCCTTCAACATGTCAGCAGAAGAACACCCGAGAAGCAAAAATCCACAAAACAGCAGAAAGAACTCAACAAAGATATGATCATCACGTCCAACAGCAGCATGGAAACAACCATAAGGCACCAAAAAAATCCTCACCACAGAACTGAAGAAACCCACACCAAAAAAATTCTACTAGAACAACTGACAGCCACAGCAACAACAAGCAAAAAATTCAGTACCCCCAAAGCACGTTGAAAGGAAGCCACACAGAACAGAAATCAACATGATGGAGGGGAGCGTCTACATCCACGAAGGATGGTGACTCGACCCTCACATCAAATAGCCTTGAACATGTCTGTAGAAGAACTCCTGAGAAGCAAAAAAACACAATAGCAGAGAGAACTCATCCAACCATCCTTCAAAATGTCAGTAGAAGAACACCCGAGAAGCAAAGATCCACAAAACAGCAGAAAGATCTCAACCATCATTGCACAAAACAATGAGAGGGGAGAAGAACTGCACCATAAGGACGAACTCAGTCAACTAAGATCTGATCAACACGCCCAACAGCAGCAAAGCATCAACCATAAGGCACCAAAAGCCATCACTACAGAAAAGAAGAAACCCACACCAAAAAACTGCTAGAACAACTGACAACCACAACTAGGTTGCTCCTCCATTATGATACCAGCCATCAAATCAACCAAAGAATCCAGAACCATTCAACCTTCAACAAGAACAAGGCTATATCTGCAGAACAGAACTACAACATCTTAAAAATGGTCAAGATCAGATCATCACGCCCACCAGCAGCAGAACAACAGCCCTAAGGCACCAAACAGACCACATCACAGAACTGAAGAAACCACACAAAAGATCAGCTAGAGCAACTGACAGCCACAGCAGCAAGCACAAAAACAAAGAATTCTAAACTTCCAAAGCACGCTGCAGTCTTTCAAACAACATATATGCAGAAAAACACAACCAACGGATAAGCTACCACAGAAAAAGCTGCCAAACACCAACTCCATAAAGAAGAACGCCAACAACACCTTGACCCAAAGAACTCCAAAGTAAAAAACCCAAACAGACTACAGCAGATCACAAAGCGAACCATCTACAGATCAGTAGACCAACAGCACAACCATAAGAACCAAGAAACTCTGGACAACAACCATCTTCAGAGAACTAAAGAATCAATGAAGAATAAGGAAAATATCATGCTCAATGATCTTCCAAAGCGTACTCACAACCTTGCAAATATTATCATGAAATATTCTGTTTCGTTCAAGCCACACATGATATAGAATAATGGGAATAGCAACACCCGCATTAGTACTCTTCATATCAACAACACTCTCCCAATTCATGGGGATATAACTGATTAACTCTTTGTCCAGAGCAATATTCCATAACTCCTTCATGAAACTACAACCAAAACAAATGTGAAGAGTGTCCTCATAATCATTCATGCATAGATAACAAATCGAAGTAACATGAATCCCCCTCCTTCTAGAATAGTTAGTAGTAGGAAGCTTATTATGAATAGCTTTCCACGTGTGAAACTTTGAATTCATATTGGCCTTAGTCTTCCAAAGCCACAAAAAAATATCATTCTTCTCTCCTCTGGTTCGAATATGGTCCCATATCACCTTCAGTCTAACCTCTTTTTGCCCTTTGAAATAATATCTATCATCTTGCTCCTTATCAATATGCACCCTATCCAGAACATCCAGCAAATTCTTTGAGCACCTCATATCCTTGATATTGCAACAGCCATTTTTGATAATAGAATTCAACTTAGCACCATTAGGTAAACCAGCACGAACAGAATAACTATGCTCAACAAAATCATGAAGAAATCTCCCATTAAGCCAAGGATCTTTCCAAATGTCAACACTATCCCCTTTGCCGATTTTAATCTCATAGAATTTCAGCAACTCATCCTTAATACGAGTGAGATTATTGAACATCCACGAGAAATTAGTAGAAACATTCACACTCCAATAAGTTTCCTTCCTTAAATACTTCTCATTCACCCATTTCACCCACAACAAATCCTTTTTCCGTGCCACATCCCAAGCATTCAGAATAATGCAAGCATCAGCCACCTCTTTACTCTTCCTTAAACCAAGCCCACCTTCAGCTTTAGGTAAAGTGATACTCTCCCACTTAAGAAGGTGAAGGTTGGATTTTAACTCTGAATCCCCCCAAATGAAATTGCGACAAATTCTATCAATATCATCCAAAATAGAGCTAGGCAAAGGAAAAGATAAAATCCAGTAAAGATGTAGGGTAGATAGAGTAGACTTAGCCATCTCTACCCTACCAGCCAAGGACAAGGTCTTCGATTTCCAACCTTCCATTCTTCTATTGATTCTATCAATGAGCCTACCACAGTAATTCTTGTTGAGTTTTCCAGAAAAGATAGGAAGACCAAGATATTTAGCATCCTCTAACTTACCAATCTTTATACCCAAGATATTAGAAATATCATCCTCATCTTTGGTAGAATTCATAAGAATCATACTCTTGCTTTTATTGATACATAAGCCAGAGAGAGAAGCAAAATTATCAAGCAAGGACTTCATATTCTCAGCATTATCTTTACCAATCTTAGAGAACATCATAAGATCGTCTGCAAAAATAAGATGGGAGCAGCTCATATTCTTAGACACCTGAATAGGGGCATAGTTAGAATCATTCTTAATCATCTCAGACAGACCCTGCATAGCAATGGTGAAGAGATAGGGGGCAATAGGATCGCCTTGTCTAACCCCATTCAGAGGGAAACTATTTATTGTTACCTCTCCATTAACAAGAATTTGATACGAGGTAGTGCTGAAAATAACTTCAATCCATCTAATCCACTTACAAGCAAAGCCCATTCTTCTCAAAACAGAATAAAGAAACTTCCAATTCACAGAATCATAAGCCTTCGAAATGTCAACTTGGACACACATATTCTTACCACCTTTTTTAATCACATCAGTCTGAAAACTACTAGAGGGGGGGGGGTGAATAGAGTTTTATAGATAATTTAACAATTATTGAATTCAAACAACCACAATGAAAATATTGGACAAGGAGACACAAGGTTTAGAGTGGTTCCAACTATAGCAAATACTATAGCCGTCAATCCACTACCCGGTTGCTTACCCAACCGGGATTTGAAAAGAAATTTATTTTATTACCTCTTCAAGGAATTTACATAAAATACAATCTCTTTTCCTAAACCCTTCAAGCAGCCTTCACCTAGAAGTAATCGCCAACCTTGAAGCAGCCTTCCCTTGAAGTAGATGCACCAACTCCCGTTGCACCAGCCTTCTGAAGTAGCTTCCCTTGCGATAGCCTTCTTGAAGTAGCTTGAAGTCCCCTTCTCCACCTGAGAAGTCAACCCTCTCCAATCCACAGCCTCCAACCCTAGGAGTAGCAAGGAGAGTACAAAAGATAAACAGGAACAAGAAAGGAAAAGGAAATTACAACTTATCCTTTAAGCCCGAGGCTTGATATGCCTAGATCAAGCGTAAGATCTCCTAGCCAAGTATGTGAACTTGTGATTGCTGTGGGTAGGAGAATCTAGCCTATAGGACACGAGATTGAGCTAAGGAGAATGTAGGCCAATGATCACAGTGCTCAAATTTCTTGCAAAGGATTGCTCAAGTATGCTCAAGTGTATTCTCAAGTGTAACAAGTGAATTCTAGTGTCCTATGGCTTGTCCTATTTATAGGAATGGCCTAAGTATGCTTAAGGACGTTCTAGACAACTTCTAGGGGTTTCTAAGTGCTTAACTAGCCGTTAGGTACAAAGTTGTTGCTTTAACAACGGCTAATTAATTTATTCTGCAGTTGCTGTCAGAGACCATCTCGGTCGACAAATGGTCGACCGAGACACCTACTCGGTCGAAGTTTTGTCGACCGACAGGCTCTCTGGAACAAGTGATTTGCAACGTCTTTCTTCAACTACCAACTAACTTGTCTGTTGTGTCTAACGGCTACTTTGGATCTTTCTCGGTCGAGGAGTTTGTCGACCGAGAGTGTCTCGGTCGAGGAGTTTGTCGACCGAGAATGATCCTGTTTCAAGGTTTCAATTTAAGCACTAATTATATGTGTGAGTGTGCAAAGGTGATTCTATTCCAATGGGATGACATGTCTAACTATGGTGTTTGGCTAGGGAAAATCTAACGCTTGATTTACATGCAAATCTAAGTACTTGTACATTATATATTTGTACAAGTTTTACAACATTGATTACATTGCATGAAAATAAAACTAAGTAAGCTCTTGGATTTTCCCTTGCTACTTTGTCATCCTGCACACTCAAGTAGCTCGTTAGATTAATAAGAATGAAATGTTTGTCATCATCGAAACAAAGGGATTTTTAGATGTCCATTTAGCCAACAATCTCCCCCTTTTTGAAGATGACAAACATTTCCAAAATATGAAATAAGGAAATATAAAGCATGTGAGTTTCATACCTGAAAATTGCCTTTTGTAGCCATATAAAGCATGTTATGAAACTCATTTATATTTTTGATTTTTATATTCTTTCTCCCCCTTTGTCATTTCAAAAAGATATCCAAGTTGAATTTTTTATTTTTCTTCTCCCCCTTAATATTATGCTCCCCCTTAAATAGATATCCATGGATTTTTGTTTAATTTATCCATACTTTGTTTCTCAATCATTTGCAAAGGATGTTAAGCCTTGAAATGATATGAGATTCCCTTAAGATCCTTTAATCTTAGAGTACATAAAAATGTCTCCATCCAAATGCAAGGGATGTTAAGCCCTATTTTGGGTAGAGAGTTCCTTCAAGTACAAGATACTATTTTGAATAAATTCATAAATCGCTTTATAATCAAGGAAAATGTCCAGCTACACATGGTGGTTACAATGTTTTTGTAAGCATCTTCAATCAAATGGTCAAAGTTGTTTTTAAGATCTCCCCCGAAGTCTTATGCTTTGCTCCCCCTTAGATAGATATCTCAAATGAAAGTTTGAGTACTAAGTAAATATATAAGATGTTGTAGATGATCTCCATGATTTAACAATAATGTATGCAATTTATGTCAGTCTGGAAAACAGAAACCCGGTCGGTCGACAATTGCTCGACCGACAGTGTTCTCGGTCGACTAGTTGCTCGACCGAGGATGTTTCTGGAGAACTGTTTTGTCATTTGTCAATTTAGCCACAATTTTAATCGTTGCCTGTTTTAATTATGACTCCCTTTATTTGTTATGCTCTACAATAATGAACTTATAATCCATATTTTTTGAAGATGTCTCATATGCTTAAAAAAAATAACCATTTGAATCAAGCAAAGATGGCAAACTTCATTCAATAGCATGGAAAATATTACAATCATATAGAAATGACCAATTTATTACAATCATTGTCATTACAACTAGTACAACTTCAACACTTCACTGGAAAGATTTAAGAATTACATCGATGTCCGGATCTTTCCCAAGGAATGGCTCGGCTCCATAATATTTGACTAGAGTTTGCCAATCCAAAGCACCTGTCGTAGTTAACGCATATGCTTCCAGAAATGTGGGAACTCGGTCAAATCGGAAGTGAGCAGCTATATCTTGCAATTGTATGGAGGAAAATTGAGTATGTGCAAGATCCATTGATGGTGGAGGTGGAGGTTGATAGTAGTTGTATGAAGGGTTAAATGGGTTGAGCATGCCAGGATTTAAGGAATGCGGATATTCATCGGTTTGGCTCGGAGAAAGATTTTGCATTCTTTGATTTAAGTATGTCATGGCATGGTGGGTATAGTTGAGTTGGTTACTAAGATGATATTGGGAGCCGACAAGATAAGTGAGAGTATTTTGGATGGGATCAACAGAAAGATTAGTAGGAGGAGGGGGTGGTGGTATATCTTGATGTGATGATTCTCCTTCTACTCTTGCCCTTTTATGACCAAAGTCAATCCCCATCTTCTCTACGGTGTTCTTACTTATCTTTGGTGGTCTACGCTCCCATGTATACCCCATATCTTAAATTTTTAACTTAAGACAATGTTGAGTGATCTGGCATACAAAATCGGCATACGGTGGATTGCCAGAAAACTCAAGCATGTTTTTAAGTATTATGCGAATGAAGTTTATAGGAATTTCTTTTATGATAGCATAAATTAGACACATGCGGAAAATAGGGACCTCAGATTTATTGGCTCTAGGATGTATGTTAGTGGAAACAATGAGGTTTACTATCCTACATGCAGGTTTCAGGTTTATTGCATAATAGGTTCCCCTATCTTCATGACAAGTGGTATTGGTTTGAAATATGGCTCTTTTTATATCACTAAGGCTAGTGGAGTGGTCATCATGGGAAAATAAATTTAGTGGATTGCCGGTGGTAAGGTCAAGGAAATCTTGGTATTCATCGATATCAATTTCTAGCATATCAAGAATATCCCCTTCGGAAAATTTAAAACTACGCCCATTGACCATGGTGTAGAAGAATGTGGTTTCATTTTCGGTGTGGGATAAGAGATTGGCATAGAATTCGTTGACTACCTTAGTGGAATAGATAGGAAAAGAAGGATTGTTGAAGTACTTCAGCTTTTGCACTCCAAAGAGATTCTCCAGATCGACTATGTTGATGAAGTCCATAGCTTCGACCGGACGTCGGGGAAGAGGAGCTTTAGAGGAAAGCCGTAGATATCGATCTCCAGCATCTCCGTCGACGAAGGCGATGTCGTTGATGATCGTCAGTGGCGGAGTGGCTTCCCGATCTTCTCTTCTTTTTCTTCCGGCGACTTTCTTCTTCCCACGGACAGATGAGGATGAGGCCATTTGTGTTTCTTGAGTGTGGAGAAGAAGCAAGGAAGATTGGAGGATAAGAATGCTGAAAGGTTGCACGAAAATGCACTAGAGATGGACTATGGAGGCAAGGAAATGCAAGTGTGAGTAAGTGACTCGTTTTTGCTCCTATTTATAGTATTCCAGCGACCTGGTCGGTCGACGATTCGTCGACTAAGCGTCCGCAACAGTCGAGTTGCAGACGCGCCACTTGGTTCCCCAATGGTCAAAAAAATGGTCATAACGGTCGGTTTACAACGGTCGTATCCAACGACTATTTCTCGGTCGATCACTTGTCGACCGACGTTGTCTCGGTCGAGCATTTGCCGACCGACAGTTCGTCCGATATTGAGTCTGTTTAGTATTTGTCGGTCGAGAGAGATGGGCTGACCGAGAGGTGCTCGGTCGACGAATTCGTCGACCGACAGACTTACTGAGTACATCTTTTAAAGATGATTTTTAAATGCAAATGGTAGATCATTTTTGTAGAGCATATATATATTCTAAGGGAGTAATATTGAAATAATTTAAGGCTTTAAATGATAACAAATGATTTAATTTTCAAGAAATTTTTTTATTAAGATTAGGTCGAAAGAGAGAATTTCCAAAATAAGCAATTTTTGTCGAAGCTTATTTTAGGTCGTCCTTGACTACGACCATAGCGCCCCTTAGTCAAGTTTTATTTTGACCAAGAGGCAGATTTTGCAGATATTTTTCAGATTTGAATATATTGAGTCTAATATCTGCATAAAATTTAAATATCAAGTTGAAGCAAACTACTTAATTGGAGACATAATTATTTCAAAAATACTGAGTGAGAGATTTTGTGGCAAGCAATAACATATAACTGATAAGTTATTTTGCTGGCTTGCAAACAATTTTCTATGCGCACCCAATGATGAAAGCATGGTATAAAGCATACAATGATAATTCCATTAGTATATGAATAGACCAGAAAATATTTTTACGAAAAATTATATGAAAATAGGAATTTTCTTTTTCATTAGACTTTAAATCATTTAGGGAACAAACTAATATCAATTTCATTTATATTTGTAATTATGTAGAGTTGAGATAGACATAGAAATATGCAACTAATGTCATTGGTCATATCTCAACTTTGATTTTGTTCATTTAGTTTGGAGGTTTTGGAACCCAAACTAACTCTACATCTTTTCTCTTATAAGGACATGAAAATGAATAGTGACCAAGGCGCAAACAGTAATGACAACATATTGAGTCAACTTCATATCTTTTTCTATGGTTGTGTCCTATGTTGTCATTGGGTGAGGATGTCCTTTTAGGTACATATATAGATTGGGTTTGTGACTTTCTCTGACTAGGTTGTTGATGAGATTTTCCTTTAGGCTTGTAACCTAGTCCTCTTCTCCCAATTTGTTGATAGGGATTATCTAGGATTTGATCAAGAATGCCATGATTATTCAAACTACGAACTTGTTGTTGTAGCTTGGCAATCTCATCCATTCTTTTCTTAATGTCTATTTTTGCTTGATCTAGATTAGATGATAAAGAATTCCTTTCTTTCACTATACTATCATAATCTAGATGTGTACACAAAATAGGTTGTTTTTGAAAGTCATTTAACTTTGCAAGTAATTCAACCTTTTCTTGATATAGAAGATCATAATTTGTTTCTAGAGTAAAAATCTTCACTTCACTATTACTTAGAGATGATTTCAAAGTACGGTTTTCAGAAACAATGTCATCTTTTTCAAAACCAAGAGTATTCAATTTAGCATATAAATCGTCATTTTCAGATGTAAGAGCAAGAAGTCTAGCATTTAACTCATCGTTTGTTTTACTAGATTTCTTTAATTTCTTCTTGTACTCAATATACTTATTGTGAGTTTCTTCAAGACTAGAAATTATCTCTTCTTTTGATAAATCAAGAAGGCTTACCTCTTCTTCTTCTTCCTCATTGGTTGTAGCAATGAAACAATTCTTATGGACCTCTTTCTTCTTTTCTTTCCATGGACAGTCGATTGTTGTATGGTTCGTTCCTAAACACCAATTGCAGCTTGTTGAAAGTTGGTCCAAGTTGCTCCTTTGTCTGCGGTCGTAGTCACCTCCACCTTTCATTCTTCAAGACCTGGTTAGGGTTCCTTGAAGCCTGCTCTGATACCAATTGAAAACTACTAGAGGGGGGGGGTGAATAGAGTTTTATAGATAATTTAACAATTATTGAATTCAAACAACCACAATGAAAATATTGGACAAGGAGACACAAGGTTTAGAGTGGTTCCAACTATAGCAAATACTATAGCCGTCAATCCACTACCCGGTTGCTTACCCAACCGGGATTTGAAAAGAAATTTATTTTATTACCTCTTCAAGGAATTTACATAAAATACAATCTCTTTTCCTAAACCCTTCAAGCAACCTTCACCTAGAAGTAATCGCCAACCTTGAAGCAGCCTTCCCTTGAAGTAGATGCACCAACTCCCGTTGCACCAGCCTTCTGAAGTAGCTTCCCTTGCGATAGCCTTCTTGAAGTAGCTTGAAGTCCCCTTCTCCACCTGAGAAGTCAACCCTCTCCAATCCACAGCCTCCAACCCTAGGAGTAGCAAGGAGAGTACAAAAGATAAACAGGAACAAGAAAGGAAAAGGAAATTACAACTTATCCTTTAAGCCCGAGGCTTGATATGCCTAGATCAAGCGTAAGATCTCCTAGCCAAGTATGTGAACTTGTGATTGCTGTGGGTAGGAGAATCTAGCCTATAGGACATGAGATTGAGCTAAGGAGAATGTAGGCCAATGATCACAGTGCTCAAATTTCTTGCAAAGGATTGCTCAAGTATGCTCAAGTGTATTCTCAAGTGTAACAAGTGAATTCTAGTGTCCTATGGCTTGTCCTATTTATAGGAATGGCCTAAGTATGCTTAAGGACGTTCTAGACAACTTCTAGGGGTTTCTAAGTGCTTAACTAGCCGTTAGGTACAAAGTTGTTGCTTTAACAACGGCTAATTAATTTATTCTGCAGTTGCTGTCAGAGACCATCTCGGTCGACAAATGGTCGACCGAGACACCTACTCGGTCGAAGTTTTGTCGACCGACAGGCTCTCTGGAACAAGTGATTTGCAACGTCTTTCTTCAACTACCAACTAACTTGTCTGTTGTGTCTAACGGCTACTTTGGATCTTTCTCGGTCGAGGAGTTTGTCGACCGAGAGTGTCTCGGTCGAGGAGTTTGTCGACCGAGAATGATCCTGTTTCAAGGTTTCAATTTAAGCACTAATTATATGTGTGAGTGTGCAAAGGTGATTCTATTCAAATGGGATGACATGTCTAACTATGGTGTTTGGCTAGGGAAAATCTAACGCTTGATTTACATGCAAATCTAAGTACTTGTACATTATATATTTGTACAAGTTTTACAACATTGATTACATTGCATGAAAATAAAACTAAGTAAGCTCTTGGATTTTCCCTTGCTACTTTGTCATCCTGCACACTCAAGTAGCTCGTTAGATTAATAAGAATGAAATGTTTGTCATCATCGAAACAAAGGGATTTTTAGATGTCCATTTAGCCAACAATCTCCCCCCTTTTGAAGATGACAAACATTTCCAAAATATGAAATAAGGAAATATAAAGCATGTGAGTTTCATACCTGAAAATTGCCTTTTGTAGCCATATAAAGCATGTTATGAAACTCATTTATATTTTTGATTTTTATATTCTTTCTCCCCCTTTGTCATTTCAAAAAGATATCCAAGTTGAATATTTTATTTTTCTTCTCCCCCTTAATATTATGCTCCCCCTTAAATAGATATCCATGGATTTTTGTCTAATTTATCCATACTTTGTTTCTCAATCATTTGCAAAGGATGTTAAGCCTTGAAATGATATGAGATTCCCTTAAGATCCTTTAATCTTAGAGTACATAAAAATGTCTCCATCCAAATGCAAGGGATGTTAAGCCCTATTTTGGGTAGAGAGTTCCTTCAAGTACAAGATACTATTTTGAATAAATTCATAAATCACTTTATAATCAAGGAAAATGTCCAGCTACACATGGTGGTTACAATGTTTTTGTAAGCTTCTTCAATCAAATGGTCAAAGTTGTTTTTAAGATCTCCCCCGAAGTCTTATGCTTTGCTCCCCCTTAGATAGATATCTCAAATGAAAGTTTGAGTACTAAGTAAATATATAAGATGTTGTAGATGATCTCCATGATTTAACAATAATGTATGCAATTTATGTCAGTCTGGAAAACAGAAACCCGGTCGGTCGACAATTGCTCGACCGACAGTGTTCTCGGTCGACTAGTTGCTCGACCGAGGATGTTTCTGGAGAACTGTTTTGTCATTTGTCAATTTAGCCACAATTTTAATCGTTGCCTGTTTTAATTATGACTCCCTTTATTTGTTATGCTCTACAATAATGAACTTATAATCCATATTTTTTGAAGATGTCTCATATGCTTAAAAAAAATAACCATTTGAATCAAGCAAAGATGGCAAACTTCATTCAATAGCATGGAAAATATTACAATCATATAGAAATGACCAATTTATTACAATCATTGTCATTACAACTAGTACAACTTCAACACTTCACTGGAAAGATTTAAGAATTACATCGATGTCCGGATCTTTCCCAAGGAATGGCTCGGCTCCATAATATTTGACTAGAGTTTGCCAATCCAAAGCACCTGTCGTAGTTAACGCATATGCTTCCAGAAATGTGGGAACTCGGTCAAATCGGAAGTGAGCAGCTATATCTTGCAATTGTATGGAGGAAAATTGAGTATGTGCAAGATCCATTGATGGTGGAGGTGGAGGTTGATAGTAGTTGTATGAAGGGTTAAATGGGTTGAGCATGCCAGGATTTAAGGAATGCGGATATTCATCGGTTTGGCTCGGAGAAAGATTTTGCATTCTTTGATTTAAGTATGTCATGGCATGGTGGGTATAGTTGAGTTGGTTACTAAGATGATATTGGGAGCCGACAAGATAAGTGAGAGTATTTTGGATGGGATCAACAGAAAGATTAGTAGGAGGAGGGGGTGGTGGTATATCTTGATGTGATGATTCTCCTTCTACTCTTGCCCTTTTATGACCAAAGTCAATCCCCATCTTCTCTACGGTGTTCTTACTTATCTTTGGTGGTCTACGCTCCCATGTATACCCCATATCTTCAATTTGTAACTTAAGACAATGTTGAGTGATCTGGCATACAAAATCGGCATACGGTGGATTGCCAGAAAACTCAAGCATGTTTTTAAGTATTATGCGAATGAAGTTTATAGGAATTTCTTTTATGATAGCATAAATTAGACACATGCGGAAAATAGGGACCTCAGATTTATTGGCTCTAGGATGTATGTTAGTGGAAACAATGAGGTTTACTATCCTACATGCAGGTTTCAGGTTTATTGCATAATAGGTTCCCCTATCTTCATGACAAGTGGTATTGGTTTGAAATATGGCTCTTTTTATATCACTAAGGCTAGTGGAGTGGTCATCATGGGAAAATAAATTTAGTGGATTGCCGGTGGTAAGGTCAAGGAAATCTTGGTATTCATCGATATCAATTTCTAGCATATCAAGAATATCCCCTTCGGAAAATTTAAAACTACGCCCATTGACCATGGTGTAGAAGAATGTGGTTTCATTTTCGGTGTGGGATAAGAGATTGGCATAGAATTCATTGACTACCTTAGTGGAATAGATAGGAAAAGAAGGATTGATGAAGTCCTTCAGCTTTTGCACTCCAAAGAGATTCTCCAGATCGACTATGTTGATGAAGTCCATAGCTTCGACCGGGCGTCGGGGAAGAGGAGCTTTAGAGGAAAGCCGTAGATATCGATCTCCAGCATCTCCGTCGACGAAGGCGATGTCGTTGATGATCGTCAGTGGCGGAGTGGCTTCCCGATCTTCTCTTCTTTTTCTTCCGGCGACTTTCTTCTTCCCACGGATAGCTGAGGATGAGGCCATTTGTGTTTCTTGAGTGTGGAGAAGAAGCAAGGAAGATTGGAGGATAAGAATGCTGAAAGGTTGCACGAAAATGCACTAGAGATGGACTATGGAGGCAAGGAAATGCAAGTGTGAGTAAGTGACTCATTTTTGCTCCTATTTATAGTATTCCAGCGACCTGGTCGGTCGACGATTCGTCGACCGAGCGTCCGCAACGGTCGAGTTGCAGACGCGCCACTTGGTTCCCCAACGGTCAAAAAAACGGTCATAACGGTCGGTTTACAACGGTCGTATCCAACAGCTATTTCTCGGTCGATCACTTGTCAACCGACGTTGTCTCGGTCGAGCATTTGTCGACCGACAGTTCGTCCGATATTGAGTCTGTTTAGTATTTGTCGGTCGAGAGAGATGGGCTGACCGAGAGGTGCTCGGTCGACGAATTCGTCGACCGACAGACTTACTGAGTACATCTTTTAAAGCTGATTTTTAAATGCAAATGGTAGATCATTTTTGTAGAGCATATATATATTCTAAGGGAGTAATATTGAAATAATTTAAGGCTTTAAATGATAACAAATGATTTAATTTTCAAGAAATTTTTTTATTAAGATTAGGTCCAAAGAGAGAATTTCCAAAATAAGCAATTTTTGTCGAAGCTTATTTTAGGTCGTCCTTGACTACGACCATAGCGCCCCTTAGTCAAGTTTTATTTTGACCAAGAGGCAGATTTTGTAGATATTTTTCAGATTTGAATATATTGAGTCTAATATCTGCATAAAATTTAAATATCAAGTTGAAGCAAACTACTTAATTGGAGACATAATTATTTCAAAAATACCGAGTGAGAGATTTTGTGGCAAGCAATAACATATAACTGATAAGTTATTTTGCTGGCTTGCAAACAATTTTCTATGCGCACCCAATGATGAAAGCATGGTATAAAGCATACAATGATAATTCCATTAGTATATGAATAGACCAGAAAATATTTTTACGAAAAATTATATGAAAATAGGAATTTTCTTTTTCATTAGACTTTAAATCATTTAGGGAACAAACTAATATCAATTTCATTTATATTTGTAATTATGTAGAGTTGAGATAGACATAGAAATATGAAACTAATGTCATTGGTCATATCTCAACTTTGATTTTGTTCATTTAGTTTGGAGGTTTTGGAACCCAAACTAACTCTACATCTTTTCTCTTATAAGGACATGAAAATGAATAGTGACCAAGGCGCAAACAGTAATGACAACATATTGAGTCAACTTCATATCTTTTTCTATGGTTGTGTCCTATGTTGTCATTGGGTGAGGATGTCCTTTTAGGTACATATATAGATTGGGTTTGTGACTTTCTCTGACTAGGTTGTTGATGAGATTTTCCTTTAGGCTTGTAACCTAGTCCTCTTCTCCCAATTTGTTGATAGGGATTATCTAGGATTTGATCAAGAATGCCATGATTATTCACACTACGAACTTGTTGTTGTAGCTTGGCAATCTCATCCATTCTTTTCTTAATGTCTATTTTTGCTTGATCTAGATTAGATGATAAAGAATTCCTTTCTTTCACTATACTATCATAATCTAGATGTGTACACAAAATAGGTTGTTTTTGAAAGTCATTTAACTTTGCAAGTAATTCAACCTTTTCTTGATATAGAAGATCATAATTTGTTTCTAGAGTAAAAATCTTCACTTCACTATTACTTAGAGATGATTTCAAAGTACGGTTTTCAGAAACAATGTCATCTTTTTCAAAACCAAGAGTATTCAATTTAGCATATAAATCGTCATTTTCAGATGTAAGAGCAAGAAGTCTAGCATTTAACTCATCGTTTGTTTTACTAGATTTCTTTAATTTCTTCTTGTACTCAATATACTTATTGTGAGTTTCTTCAAGACTAGAAATTAGCTCTTCTTTTGATAAATCAAGAAGGCTTACCTCTTCTTCTTCTTCCTCATTGGTTGTAGCAATGAAACAATTCTTATGGACCTCTTTCTTCTTTTCTTTCCATGGACAGCCGATTGTTGTATGGTTCGTTCCTAAACACCAATTGCAGCTTGTTGAAAGTTGGTCCAAGTTGCTCCTTTGTCTGCGGTCGTAGTCACCTCCACCTTTCATTCTTCAAGACCTGGTTAGGGTTCCTTGAAGCCTGCTCTAATACCAATTGAAAACTACTAGAGGGGGGGTGAATAGAGTTTTATAGATAGTTTAACAATTATTGAATTCAAACAACCACAATGAAAATATTGGACAAGGAGACACAAGGTTTAGAGTGGTTCCAACTATAGCAAATACTATAGCCGTCAATCCACTACCCGGTTGCTTACCCAACCGGGATTTGAAAAGAAATTTATTTTATTACCTCTTCAAGGAATTTACATAAAATACAATCTCTTTTCCTAAACCCTTCAAGCAGCCTTCACCTAGAAGTAATCGCCAACCTTGAAGCAGCCTTCCCTTGAAGTAGATGCACCAACTCCCATTGCACCAGCCTTCTGAAGTAGCTTCCCTTGCGATAGCCTTCTTGAAGTAGCTTGAAGTCCCCTTCTCCACCTGAGAAGTCAACCCTCTCCAATCCGCAGCCTCCAACCCTAGGAGTAGCAAGGAGAGTACAAAGGATAAACAGGAACAAGAAAGGAAAAGGAAATTACAACTTATCCTTTAAGCCCGAGGCTTGATATGCCTAGATCAAGCGTAAGATCTCCTAGCCAAGTATGTGAACTTGTGATTGCTGTGGGTAGGAGAATCTAGCCTATAGGACACGAGATTGAGCTAAGGAGAATGTAGGCCAATGATCACAGTGCTCAAATTTCTTGCAAAGGATTGCTTAAGTATGCTCAAGTGTATTCTCAAGTGTAACAAGTGAATTCTAGTGTCCTATGGCTTGTACTATTTATAGGAATGGCCTAAGTATGCTTAAGGACGTTCTAGACAACTTCTAGGGGTTTCTAAGTGCTTAACTAGCCATTAGGTACAAAGTTGTTGCTTTAACAATGGCTAATTAATTTATTCTGCAGTTGCTGTCAGAGACCATCTCGGTCGACAAATGGTCGACCGAGACACCTACTCGGTCGAAGTTTTGTCGACCGACAGGCTCTCTGGAACAAGTGATTTGCAATGTCTTTCTTCAACTACCAACTAACTTGTCTGTTGTGTCTAACGGCTACTTTGGATCTTTCTCGGTCGAGGAGTTTGTCGACCGAGAGTGTCTCGGTCGAGGAGTTTATCGACCGAGAATGATCCTGTTTCAAGGTTTCAATTTAAGCACTAATTATATGTGTGAGTGTGCAAAGGTGATTCTATTCAAATGGGATGACATGTCTAACTATGGTGTTTGGCTAGGGAAAATCTAACGCTTGATTTACATGCAAATCTAAGTACTTGTACATTATATATTTGTACAAGTTTTACAACATTGATTACATTGCATGAAAATAAAACTAAGTAAGCTCTTGGATTTTCCCTTGCTACTTTGTCATCCTGCACACTCAAGTAGCTCGTTAGATTAATAAGAATGAAATGTTTGTCATCATCGAAACAAAGGGATTTTGAGATGTCCATTTAGCCAACACAGTCATGATCTCATTTGAGAGAAGAATAGCATCCTTGATGTTCCTCCCTTTAATGAAAGCACATTGATTCTTATCAATGATGGAAGAGATACAGCTCTGCAATCTATTGGCTAGAATCTTAGAGATGAGTTTATAGAAAACATTACACAGAGCAATAGGCCGCCAATTAGTGATTAACGATTTATCGTCTCCTTTAGGCATAAGAGTAATGTAAGTTCTATTAGCTTCCTTCAGCAGTGAACCATTCACAAAGAACTCCTTCACAGCTTCAAAAACATCATCTCCAATAACCTTCCAAGCATTCTTATAAAAACAGCCATTAAAACCATCAGGACTGGGACTTTTATCCTCACTCAAATTAGATATGACATCATCCAGCTCCTTTCTAGTAACCATTTTAGTAAGAAGCTCATTCTGACTTGGGTTAATCTTGGCACCATTCCAATTCCCTTTCCACACTCCTCCAGTATTTATCTTGCAGAAAATATTCTCATAATGATCGGCAATAGCATCCTTTATCTTTTGGCTATCCCTAACAGTAACACCATCAACATTGAGACTTTTGATATTATTCCTGCTCCGTCTAGTTTTCATAGAGGAATAGAAGTACTTGGAATTAAGATTTCCTTCCTTCAACCAAATCGCCCTGGGTTTTTTTTCTATACAAAGCTTCTTCTCTGATGGACGCAGCATGAGCTTCTCTTCTTAAAACATTAGCTTGTAACCTTAGATTTTCATCTTCAGGGTTCAAATCAGATTTCTTCTGAGCTTCAAGGGCAGTAAACTTAGCTTCAGCAACCTTGTCAAACACATTCCCGAAATTAGAAAAGTTCCACTTTTTGAGCTTAATTTTCAGATGTTCCAGCTTTCTAAAAAATCTAAACATAGCATGACCATGAACTTCAATATTCCAACTCTCCTCAAGAATCTTTCCAAAGTCCTTGTGAGTAACCCAAATGTTGATAAAACTAAAGGGAGAGTTTCTTTTGATAGGTTCTCTGATCTTCAAGAAAATCCTACAGTGATCACTGATGGTATTAGAAACAGTCTCACCATGAAATTCATCAAACCCGGCTTGAAAATCCTGGTTATACAAAACTCTGTCGATTTTAGTAGATATAAAGTTATCCCCATCTTGATTGTTTTTCCAAGTGTATCGAGGACCAGCAAGGTTCAAATCTAACAAGCCACTGAACATCATAAAATTATTAAAGTCTTCCATGGACTTTTTTGTGGGGGGAAGAATACCAATTTTCTCATCATTTCTCCGAACAGCATTAAAATCTCCGATAATAACCCAAGGACCAGAAATAGAGTTACTACAAAGCTTCAAAACAGACCAAATCCCTTCTCTATCATAATCCCCATTATGACCGTAAACAGCAGTAACATTCAAGATAGCATCATCTTTCTCAAGCAAGAAATGCAAAGTTTGATCGGATTCAGAAAACTTAGTAATAGTACAATTATCATTCTTCCACAACACAATAATATGACCAAGCGCATGAGACGCACTATTAGATATCCAATTATAATCAGCAAAAAACTTTCTCATTGACTTATCCAATCTATCCCTTCTTAACTTTGTTTCAACCAGGACAAACACATCACAGTTTGCCCTCCTTATCTCCTCTTGAACGCTAAGGATTTTGTTGCTGATTCCTCTAACATTCCAAGAGGAGATAGTGCACTGAAGAGTCATTTAATCTTATCGGCTGTTGAACTGTCAGCCTCAGTTTCAGAAGAAATTAAATTCAGTTCTCTAGGAGTTGGGGCAGATTGGAGATTTTCTAACCTCACATTAACATTCAATTTTCCTTGGCATTTGGGAGGCTATTTCGCCTTTCCTTTCCCTTTATCATAACTAACAACACTCAAAGAAGCCTGCGAACTTCCTTCACTAACATGTGAGATATTAGGAAAAGCAATGACTGGAGATGGTGTACCAGGAACAGACGTAACATCATTGATACAACTAACAACATCTCCACCATATTTTTCAACTTGGACATCATCAGGATTAACACTAACAAAGCCCTTATTCACCTGTTCAGATAGGAACTCATCTTCGACTATGATTTCAATGGGATAACTACTGGCATTTCCCTTCCTTATCTCCTCCATATCTTCAATTTCCTCTAGGATAAAGTTATCAGCAGCACTAGAAACCTTCTCAGGAATTCTGTCGAGCACAGAAACAACAACCGTCTTCTTTACTTTCCAGATCTGCTCACTCGGATCTCTGTAACCTCGTCCAAATGATTTGTTCAGAACAGAGCAATCATCATGTCCTAGATAACCAAATTTTCCACAGACATGGGGAATCCACTCATAGTCAATCATAATACGATGCTCATTCCCGCACTCATCCTTCATAACAACCTCATCTGGATACTTAGCATTTCTGTTCATTAGGACCTGAATTCGCGCTACATCAAGCCTCTGAAGGTTCAGAGTCGACTCATCCATTCTTAACGGCGTCCCCAGAATGGAACCAATCCTGCTAAACATCCTTCGATCCCAAAGATCTATAGGAACCTCCTTCAACGTCACCCAGACTGAAACATCCAGCAGCGGCATCTTCACCTATTTCTCGCCCGACTGCCATTTCTTGAGAATGACAGGCATGTCCAAGACATACCAGTCACCATTGAGAATCCTCTCCAGGTCCTCTGACAGCTCAAACCTGATCAGGAAGAAATCGTCACCTCTATTGAACACCTCAAAAAATCTATTGGTGCCCCAGATATTGCTGAAGTGATTCGTTAAGAATGGAACATGTGGGTGAAAATCGATCACATAGCCTAAAAGACAGTTGCTCCATTTGCTAGCATTCTCCACTGCCTCGCTTCTTGGATAGACAACCTTCCCGTCCAACAGAATGACGTCAACCTTCTCCAGGTCCGTAGCATAGCCACCTCTTCTCGGCTTCATGCTTTCCCAATTCAGAGGCTTTTCCACTGGATCTGATGATTCCACCGCGCCGTTGATCGTATTAACAGTCGGTTCTCTCTCCCTTCTTCTCAGATTAGACCAAGGACATGGCCGGCGAGAAGCCGTCGCGCCTCCATTCGCTTCTCCAGTCGCCCAGACGGGAGCACGACAAGCCTCCATTCATGTATATTAAAATCTCATTAATGAATATTTACTACCAGCTTTTCTGGCCCAAACCTTTCTTTCGTCCATGTGTGGATTTATTCCATATGAGAATTCATGGACATTTGATACAAAGAAGACATAGAAGAGAGATGCGAGAGATGTCCTCTATTGAAGAGTAGATAGGACTTATATTTTAAATACTAGTCCTTCTGTATAGGCTTTGTTAAATATGATTGTAAAGCATGAATGTACAAAATATTTGTTCATATATTCTGATATAATTTGTAAAAAGTGATCTTAATGACCAAATCTTTATACACAATGTGATTACCACCTGATATGTTACTACAACTTGCATTATGCTAATCATTATAGTAAAATGCACATCAATAGAAAGAGGATACTAATATTAGTCTAACTCTTTGTTAAAAGATCCATAATAGGGGCACACCCAAAATTGATTAAGCAATTTAATTTTACAAATAGGATGAAATTTGAGACAATATGACCAAAACACGTAAATTAAATCATACAATACACAAATGGACCAGTTACACGAGTAGAATGTCGAATGAGGAACATGAACCAAGATATCACAGATATATTTTAGTTTGAAATTCATACCAAATGACATACCAAATGACAACGTAGGATTAGCTATTAAAGGATATTACTTAACATGGTTAATAGGTTATGAAAGAAGAATTTAAGAGAAAACTGCCACAATTATTTCACGCAAGAGTATATGGATTAATTTCCAATATGAACCATCAATGAATGCAACTACCTATATTGAAGTTAATGTCTCTTGGTTAATCAAAATTCAGGAATGATCCACACCTATTATTCATTAATATCATTTTATATGTATCCAATTATATTAATAAAACCTAACAATCAAAATTTATTATTATTATTATTATTGAATGAATTATGTTATAAAAACATAATTCAATAGCAACATAGAGACAACAATGATTGAAATAGATTCTAAGGTCGCGGTGAACATGTTACAAGCACATTTGAAAGAGAACCCTCAATATGCAAAAGTTCTCCATAGGTTACAATGCATGAAGAGAAGACAGTGGAAGTTAGTTTTTAGCAAAAGAGATGGCAATATAGTTGCCGACATCCTAGCCAAATTCCATCAAAAAGATTCCGGGGGGTACCAAGTTTACACTCTCCCACCTATTGAGATCCAAGAGCTTTTAGCTAGGGATCTGTGTAATGGTAGTAGTACTACCATATTTAATTTCAACATTTTGATTAGTGATTGTAGCTTAAACATGGATTTTCTCACAAGGGGAGGGCAGGATGAATAAGATGGCCTCTCGACTTATATTAAAAATAAAATTCAATATGGATTACTCCTTTTGATCTCATATCGTATATTATTTTGATTTTCTACTTTTCCATTGATTACTTCTGTGTTTTAGAAGTTTTGGATAATCATCACTCAAGGAAAGCTACATATAAAAATTATTTGACTAGAAGGAGGGACTCTCCTAAGGTGGTCTTGTGAAGGCTAGGAACATTATTGAGGCCCTAAGAGATAATGTATGAGGTGATCCATTATAACAGCATGGAAAAACTCAAAATACCCATGAAGGTCGTAACACATAAAATCTAAAGTCCATGGTAAAGGATAGGGAATCTAGTACCATGCTTGTTTGATACACCAAAAGATAACAAAGGAAATCAAACCAAAATTTTCACTTGGAAACATCAATTGAATATGATTCTTTATCTTTCTCTCATCTTTCCAAGCCCAAGGACCTCTCATGGGGGGTTATAATCCCATAAGAATCCCACCATGATTGGCTAGCGAAAGGAGCTTCAAATCTACTCAAGGACTAAATGTACTAGGGATCCATGATTTTACATCTTTGTGAGGTCCAAACAAAGGTAAAGGTAGGAAAAATATGACCAAAATGCAAAGGAATTTCTTTGAGTTGCAAGGAAAATAAGGGAGAAGGAAAATAGAGGGAAACCACTTTTCCTAAGATTGGACCACTACTACATGTTGTTTGTACGAACATGTGGAGTATTTGTGGCTTTCTTTGGACCCCTATCTAGGCAAAAGTTCTTCTATTGAACACAAGGTAGAAGAGGGATGTACTCAAGGTTGGGAGAATAAGTTTTGAGGAAGATGATAGAAGAAGGAAAAATGAGGATGAAGGTGGGAGGGTGTGTAGGTATTATTATGCAAAGTTGTTGGTAGATAGGTTGAGGAGGAGAATGAATGGGGAAAAAATATAGAGGGAGAGACAAACAAGGTTTGTTAGAGAGGCATGATCCACAAGGGATATAGAAACTAGGGATTAATCTTTTCCTATAGAGCTAAATGATGGAATAAGAGTAAAATCAATGAGAAAGGATAAGAGGAGAGAGAGAGAAGAGAGTATGATCTATCATGGTGATTAAAGTAGAAGACACTCTAACTAATGAGGTAACTGGGAACCATCACATTGATCTATTTGTTTTCTATTCGTTTGAAAATTATGGGGTAACATCCTGACCCACATGCACAAAGTGTGGAATTATGTCTAGAAAGTGGAGTTACCGCTGTGTTTATGAGGAAAAAAATTGAAAATACTTGTGAAATTGAAAGTTAGGCATCGATCTCCATCTAAGAATTATAACAAGGAACTAAGTTACATATAGGGAAAGTGTTAGGAACCCCTACACACCTAAAATTGATATTGCCAACTTTGAATAAGTAACATGAGAATCATTATTTGATAAAACAAGGCTAAATCATAAATTGTGATATGAAAATTAAGTAGGCATTAAGAAATTCAAAAGGATATTAGAACAATAATATATCACATATAATCATCGATATCATGTGCTTATATCACTGTCAATGGCAAGATAAAAAAATAGGAAAAAAATAAATGATCTACATTAAGACTGGATCTTTTTGTACCTTGTTCATACATCAAGAATTTCAAAACATATTGTTCTACTTCATACGTCCCCATGAGTGGTAGCTTTAGGACGCTAGGATGTCATATTAACATGGTTGATTTTGTCGTGCTCTAAGCTTGGGGTCTATCTTGGAGTTTTAGTGCTTTAAGATGAAGTTCAAGAAAGATACTAGAGATATACTAGACTCAAGTTTGTTACCTCTATAAATGATAGTTGAGGAGTCAATGTAATAGAGATAAAGGGGTGTATTAGGGTTTTGATCCCATGGGGCCTTGCTTCTATCCCATTAATAAATATGTACCAATAATTGCACAAGACTGAACCTAAAGAGTGCACAAGGTGCATGAGATATTTTAAAAAATTTAGTTAACAAAATTGATCCATGTTGGAACTACAATATAAGTTAAGGAGGATGCGTACATGGGGTGCACCTACCTTATGTCTTGAACAATGTTGTGATAAAATTAGGATAGGTTTCATGATGGATCTAAGACACTCAAATGGATTCTGTATTGACAATGTTCTGACCTTGAGATCATCAAACAAAACCTCAACTAGGATTATTTGCAACGTGATTTTGATTGGAAAAGGGATTGTTGTGCACAGGTGCACTCTGGGGGTGAACCCATCTTATTTTGGGTTTTAGTTGGGTGATTGAGGTGGTTCATTTCGAAGAACTTGGGCTGGGTTAAGAGTGAAATAACATTGGATTCATTTGTTATTGATTGGTGGTCTCTTAGTAATAATGTTTAAGAAAAGTAGTACTTAATAGAACATTATTATATTAGATGTCCATCTAGGTTGGTTGTCTTCTCATCCTAAGAGCAGTTGTTTGAATTGTAAGAATGTGATCCTCAATCATTGCATAGATTATAATCATTTATTGATCAATTCATTTGAGACTATTAATCATCATGATTGGTTAATCATTCTTGATATCTTATCATGTATCTAGTCAGAAGTCCCATATTGTGTTAGATTCATTAAGCATTTTATAGAATCAACCTTTCATGTCAAAACATCCCTTCAAATGTAAATTGTGGATTTAATTCATTCTTATTGGTTTCTCTTATACCAGTGAAACCCTTAGTGCCTTACAACCATATTTTGATAACCATGGCTATACTCTTAATTCTAATTATATATGGTTTTTAATACGTTCATGTATCCTGATTTGAGTCATTATCAATTAATTGTTAAATTTAAGAATTTAGGTGAACTCGAATCATAGTTTTTGGTGGACTTAAAATTAGGGTGTCAAGAGTCTATCCCTCACAATAAGAGGTTTGATATGTGGTCAATTAGTCCACATGTGGCAAGTAGTAAAACCTTGAGATTGAGTGACATACAATTTGGGTTGGTAAACATATATCAGCGAATGATAGTGAATATTATACTTAATTGTATACAACTCGAATCATGTATTTCTTAGATGTGCTTGTCATAACAAGCCTTTGGTTTGAATTGATTGTATTTCTTGCATAAATAAGGCTTTAAGTGAATTACTTATCAAAATAATGCTTAGTTTGAAGTGATCATCAAAATGTACCCTAGTTGGGGATAAAATAGTGCCTAAAGCATATCAATTGAAATATCTGGTTAAATTACATCATGATGGAGGTCAACTACACATAATATGACTCCTAAGAAGACTTAATTTGGTTGTTAACATGCTTTTAGGCCTTTAAATTGGGTCCCTCCAGCATGTGGGGTGCACTAAAAAGCCACTAAGCCAACATAACTGCCTAGGTTAGAGGACCTAGGTGGGAATGTTCCTAGTTCACACATAAGAGGAAGAGCTAGCATTTATTGTTGAGGTGCAGTGCCACCACCCACTACAAGGAAAGTGAGGCGTTCCTTCCTTGGAGGGGTCTATCGAAGGAACCACTCACCCAAGGCAGCGCATCATAGACACTTGCCATTTGAGCAATTTGAATAGATTGTGAAATTTTGTCACCACCTAGGAGGGTGTCATGAGGTATTTACAATAATCAAGAGATTTTAGGAGATTTCTTGTAGTGGTTGTGAATCGTTTTCCAATATTGATACAACCGTTTCAAAGTGTTTTCTGGGGTGCAGTTGATCATTGTTCAAGAAATAAACAAACCTCTTCCAGGCCCCGGATGAGGAACATCAGTTCATGAGCCTGTTTAGTAACCAACTTTCCCTCACGATACTTGTACGCTATCAGTCATTGAGGTATCATCAATTTCTCAATTGCATCCCTTATCATCAACAAATCTATACATTTTTTTGTAGTCTTCTCAATTTAGTTATTTTCATGCATAGTAGTTGGTAGGAACTATTTCTTTTAGAATTCATTTAGAAATTTCATATTTATGTTTACTTTATATTTCCTATTTATTAATTGATATGTAGAACAACTATCTATTTGTTGCAATTGTGTTGATATAGGTAGTAAGAGTTGTCATTTTTTTCTAGTTGAAGTTTGGGAGCAGTTCCTAATCATAGTGAAAGAAGATATGCCTTCATCATCAACATTATAAATGGGAAGTAACACTAATTGTAGACCCAGAGGTCATGTAGGAGGGTTCTAATTGTTATATTATATCACATAAATAATCATTTTTAGTGAATGATTCATATGATAAGTGTCTATTCTTAGAGATTAAGGAACAAGGGAGGTGATCTGAATGCGACCCATCATCCATGTAGAGTGGTTGATATGTATGGACAACAACCACAAAGCCATCTATGCTTGGGAGAAGGTATGTGTAAGGTGATTTGAATCAATGTATTCTAAATGTGAATATTGTTACTATAACATCCCTGACCTAGGTTATGCTTAAACCTAGATGTTTTGTTTAATAAAGTTGATTATATGCTTTCTCTTATCTCTTTAAAAGTAATTAAGGCTCAAGAGGAACTTATATTTCAATTTTAGTCCTTTTTGAATAATGTTGAAACAATGTTTTGTTAGTTTTGGACTAAAGTGCAAATTACCCAAGTTGAGGGGTTAACTTGCAAATTTTACATGATACAATATTCCTCAGATGTTGAAGCATCATGGGAATGAGTATGATGTAGTAGTATGGCTTCTACAAGCTTGAATAACAAGAAAGAGCATGTTGAGCAATGTTTGTGCATTAAAACCTAGTTTTGGTGTAATGTGTAATTTACCCAAAGTCTAGGGTTCAATATGCAAAATACCACTTCAATAGGGTCCCTAATATTTCTTGGCATCATGTAGAGAAAATAAAATGAGAGGGGCATCTCATTTGTATCATTTTGGAAGAGAGAGAATCTTGATATTAAAATAATCAAGATTTAAGCATAATTGGAACTTTACTTCAATTTAATGCAAAAATAAATATGTTAATTGAGGTACCTTTCAACCAAAATTGTGTTGGTTGAAATACATATATGTGGACGTCCTTATGCCTTGTAAAGGCAACGAAAATATCTTAAGGAGGTGAAGAACCCACTCACATTATTATAAGAAAAAGAAATATCCACTCACTTATGTATATTATTATAATATGATTTAAGGTGCTTAGTTTGTTTTCCTTTAAATCGTGGATAATTGAGAGGAATACGAGGCAAAGAAGATAGCCTCGTATCTAAGGAAGGGAAGGGAGAAAGTGGCAAGGAAATGGAGGAGATAATCCCTACTTTCTCTCTCTTAAATGAATTTTCAATAAAATTTATATATATGCTCCTTTATCCGTGAGTTGAAAGGGTAATTTCGAAACCACTTTCACTTCTTTCTTACAAAAACGACCAATGGATCTTGGAGCAACAGGGGGACGACCCCCAACCTGTTGGTAAGCTTCTTGACCCTCTTTCACCTTGATTCCATGATGGAAATCGAAAATCAATGCATGAATTCTTCTTATCTCCATTCCATCTTTAATTCTAGCCATTCCTTTTCACTCAAAGCTTAAGAAAGAGCTTGGGATCGTGGAAGGTGTTGCTTTCACCATTAAAGATGTGGAGTTTGAATCTTTGAAGCTCAATTGAAGGCGGGTTATATAACTTTAACCCTTGAACTTTGTTATTGATTCCATATCTTCATCAATTGTTGATTCCTTCTCTATTCCCGAAATTTTATTTGATTGATTGATGCAATCACCATGAAAATCATAGAAAGCTTCGTGGGTTTAAAGCTTGATGATGATGAAATAATAATAAGAACACACCTCCACAAATATCTATTGCAAATGGTTTCAAACTTTTGGTCCAATCGGTTTCACCAAACGGTTTGCAAAGCGTTTGGAGGTTTGGGTTCCAAACCTTTTGGAGTGGTTGACAGTTTGAAATGGTTGAACATTTGAGGAAATATGCTGTTGTACTTGGATATTGATCCAATGGTTTTAATTGGTTTGATCTTGATGGTTTCAATTGTGAATGATTCCTTAATTGCAATCCCTAAATGGGTTTATTGTTGAATCCTTAAGTATTTGAATCAATTTTGGATTGACTAGCCCAAACGGTCTCAAGACCATTTGGAGGTCACCCAAATGGTCTCAAGACTGTTGGAGGTCAACCAAGACCATTTGGAAGCCTATGGTGGTGTATGATTGGATGGTTGAAGACATAGTGATATCAATTTGAAATATAATCACTAGCTCAATTGATGATCGATTCAATGATGCAAACCCTAATTGAACTTTACAAATTTCAATGATGGGATGGGTCAAACGACCTCAAGACTGTTTGGAGGTCATCCAAATGACCTCAAGACCGTTTGAGGTTAGGTCATGTCATGTTTTGATGATGATCCAATGATTTCAATTGAATTAATTCCACAATGTCAATCATTGATGGTTCTTCGATTTCAATACCCTAATTGATGGTTCCTTGATTAAAAAACCTAGTTCAATTGGGTTCAAAACCCTAATTGAAGGTCCAATTGAAGGGTGATTCAATGGCTCAACTGAAGAACAAATTAGTAGTCCAATTGATAGATGAATTAATGATTGAAACCCTGAATTGATAAAGTGTTTAAAGACCTTGTTAGTCCATTCAGTTTTGAGAGGGTTTGGACCAAACGGTCTTAAGACCGTTTGAGTCCAAACGGTCTCAAGACCGTTTGAGACCAAAAAGTCTCAAACCATTTGGAGACCCAAGTGGTTTCAAGTGTGAATTGTCCATACAGTTTCATTATTGTTTTTCTTAAACAGTTTCAAACCATTCAATGTCGGAGTGACCAAGACTGTTTGGGGTCTAAGTGACCAAGACCATTTGAGGATTCAATTGGTCAACTATTTTGGACACCTAAGGTGACTAAAGGTCAATTAACTAATTGATTATTAATGATGAAAATCAAAGGTGATTACAATGGTTGTACCTTTGAGGTACTAGGGTAATTAGTACCTTTTTGAGTGGTTAACTCTTGATGCTTATGAAAGCAATGATTTAATATGTTGTGACAACCCTTCATTCAAGTTGATTAGACCTAATATAATTAAGATTGAAGTAATTGACATCCTAGAGAGGATGAGATGAAGAGGAATCCCTACATGAGTGACAATCATGTAATAGTTAAACCTCAACACTTCCAACATGAACATAATAAGTAATCAGGGTATGATCCTTTGTAAAGAGATCATGAAACCTTAATTGAGAAGGTTGATGAAACCCTAATCAAGGGTGTGACATGTGAAACCCTAATTAAGGGTGATGTCAAGTGAAAACCTAATGTTGGGTAATGTTATGAGAAACCGTGATATATGAGGATGTTATGTGGAACTCTAAAGTAGAGTGATGTTATGTGAAACCCATATTTATGGGAGATTCTATGTGAACCTTAATTTATAAACATGGAAAATCCTATTCCTAATAATGGAATAGTAATTAATATACTGACAAGTGTAACACTTAAAGAGGTTGATAATGGATATCCTTATATCAATAGTTCCTAACTCAAAGATGAGTCCATATCATTAGCAATGGTTGTATTTTCTAAATAAGTGGCTTATGACCAATACATTACATGATAAATGTGATGAATTGGTGCATTAAATATTAGGATGGAAAATACCCTAATACAAGCTAAGTGGATGAACTTAAGTAAGATAAAGGTGATGAGGGAAGTGATATATCAAGATATGATACATATCACATCTAGCACCTTAAGATTTGATATACCTTGATGTATTTTAAATCCAATATATTTGGATGAGTGACACATGAAGTGTGTCGTGTCAGTTGTTACATTGAGATGTAATGCACTTTGATAAGTGTAGGCTAACATGCCTTATGAAAAGGTAAATCTGAATCAATAAACTATGATGCAATCATATTCTGGTAATGATGAGAGAGAAACTCATACTTTGTGTTGATAATTCATTTAATGATGAATGATGAGAATAAATAAGTATTATTGAATACTTATATTATCAATGTTGGCTCTTAGCTGAGTGAAGCAATGAAATAGGACTTGATCATTAATAATATGATCTTGAGAACCTAAATGGCTATTTATGGAAAACCCTAAAGGAGGGTGATGATATGCAAGAGAAATCCTAACCCTAAAAAGGGAATGATGATATTACTTTGTGTTGCATGGTGCTAATATGAAAGCATTATAATTGTTATCATGAAGTACTAATCATGCAGGTATGTTGAGATGATAAGCATAGCCATGTATGAATATTGAAAATGTTTTATAGGCCTTATAAGCCTTCATATGTTTTGTTTCTTAGTGAGAGGTAATATGAAATTAATGAGCCCTGTGTGCCATATGATGTTTTAATTATTGAAATTGTTTATGGGCTTCATAAGCCATAATATGCCTTGTTGCCTATTAAGAGGTAACAAGAGGTGAATTAAGCTTTGTGTGTTATGTGGAATGCTTATGTGGTAAGAATCATGCTTACCTTGGTCAAAATGACCTGAAGGTATTAAGTTACCTGTTATGTAGTAACAAGTATTCTATGATGAACTAAGGGTTTAAATACCCATATTCTATATACATGATGATGAACTTGTTAAGAAATGAAAATGTACTTGATGAGATGAGGGATTAAGATCCCAATACTTTGTTAGAAGAGTATGTCTATAGGCCATGACTCCACAAAACAATGCCAAGCATTAGCTGTGTGTTGTAAGCCTGAAGAGAGTATTTGCTACGGCTATAACTCTATAGTGAAGATGTCAATATACCATGGCAAGATAATTGCAGTTTGATACATGATGTGAAAGATATAATCAACCGTGTAGTGTATTTGCATAAAGCTAAATTATGAGAAACATTGGTTGATATTATCCTGCTTAATATAGCAGATGGATGTTATACATGTTATTCACATTTCTTTATTGGATAGTGACATGCTGCTCTATCAGGTTACAACTGCAATGCTTTAGACAAGATTAATGTCCTAATATGTTAGACAATAAATTAACTGTTGTTAAACAATTATGATTCCTCTGTTCAGATTTATCTTAATAAACTGCAATAATAATGTTTCTGGCAGAGAGTTATATCTCTCGCTGGGGCAATTTTACAATTGTCTCACCCCCGTGGGAACCACATTTTTAGGTGGACGCAGACGAAGAGGCAAGAATCCTTCAGTAGGTGAAGGACAACAACATCAGCAGCAGGGACAGTAGTGAATTCTCAGGTGGAGACACTGGCTGATATGTCTTGTATAAATGTACATAGAGTCCTATGTGTCGTCTCTGTACTCTCAGGTCCTCAGAGTAGTAGTTAGTGCTTTTGAGATTTTGGCTTAGTGCTTCGAGATTTTATACTGTCTATGTTTAGTTAACAGAGCAGTTGATGCATGTAGTTCTAAAAAAATATGATACATGACATGTACTTGTGAACCAGTATGTAATTAAGTTACTCTGGTTCTTTATGAAAGAGTTTTCCTATGTGTGGACCTCTTTGTAAAATAGTTTTAATTTTTAGTGGTTTTCGGTAATTCGCTGCTTAGTGATCGCTTCCTCTAAGTTAATAATGTTTTATTCGAACGATGCGTGACAGTTACATTTCATCTTACTTCAAGAGAAATGGGTGAAAGTTTGACATTTTTTGGACTATTAATTAGGCTAACTGAAAGCTACTATAGTTGTCAGGCTTTACACAACTATTGAGTAACCATTTTAGTTGGGGGATCCTATACTGACAAAGGAAGCTATGAAGGGTTTTCATCCTTATATGAGCACCTTACCTTAAGCATAGGTGCAATGATGTTGAAATTGGGTGAGTATGGGAGATTGATCAAACTATAGTTTGTTGGCACAACAATGACATTGTTTGAGAAGGGAACCCCCAATGATATCTTCCTTTCCTTTGTAATGTTTTCTCTATTAAGCATTTTAGATTCATGATGATCAAATATGAAGATCTGGTGGTTGGAGGGTCTCTTCTTTGAGGACAACATTGATCATTCCCAAAAAAGTGTAGGATTCAATATATGCATGACACTAAATGATGGATTTAATTTTCATATTTCTCTCAAGCATGTTAAGCATCATGGATTTCCAACGCTATATTTCATGGCTCTTATATCTAATGAACTGGAAACTTATTCCCACCCACGACTAGGACAACATGGAAATTTTTTTTTTTCAAATGCATATCATGCATCATTATGTCGTAGGCTATGCCATGGGTTACCAACATTATTGCATCAACTTATGCAAAGGCTTCATGTTATTGGTTCATGTATGTTCTATATAGTAACATACTATAACTCTGATTCTTACTTAATAGCTTCTCATCATGTCTACATATAATATTGTGCTTATGAACACTTCTGATATGTACAATTTTAGATGTCATGTGGTGAAAACTACTTGACTTTTCTAGTTTCCACTTTCTAAGTATGGCACCAAGTTTGTTGACCAGGGAGCTACAAGAATAACTACAATAATGATGCGGTGCTACTTTGAAAATTTTTGCACACAAGTGGTATGCTTTGAGAATGTTTTAGAATTTTATTTTGTACCTTTTCGATTGATGGGTAACATTTTAATTGTAAGTTCATTCCACCCCTTTTGTAGTTAGTAGAGAGAGGTGTCTTGAGGGATGAGGTTCCAACAATCCTTCATCTTACCGATAGGTATTTTCATATAGCTTGCAAAGAGAGTGGCATGATAGTGTCTTGGGAGATGACACTTCCATGTGGATCCTCCTATTACCTTATTGGTGAATGCATGAGCCATTGCATTTTTCCAGCATGGTATAGCAAACCGTAGTGGTACACCACTATTGGGAAGTCGTTTCAACCTTTTACAAATACTTTTGCATATTTTGTGTTGTAGATACGACAAGTGAGTTAAATCATATTGACATTTCTTTGATAGCATGTTGAGATATTCTACCCTTTTTAGAGACGTGATGCAAAATTTGAAGTGGATACAGAGGATTCACCAGTGTGTTGGTTATATTTCTTGATAAACATCACACATGATGATTGAAAAAGGGATATGTTGTACCTGAATTGATTATTAGTAAACAATAATTCAAATTGTTATGTTTGTTTCAATATTGAGAAAATGAATATATCTAATAAAGTTTTAAGAAAAACTTAACTCGATAGCATACGGTTTGGGTTGAGGACCTAAACATGATATCATATATATAATAAGAGTACTCATTCTTTTTATTTGCCTAGTTGGTTTTTACTATGAATAATATAGGACAACAATAACACACAAGACCAACATGTATGATGAGTGATGACAATGCATATTTAATCATGATATTCTTTATCAACTTAGACTCATGGGTACTTCTTAGAGAACAAGTTGAATTGGACAAAACCACCTTGAGTCTGACACATGGAAGTCATATTATGACATGTTAGAGTCATATCTCAATGTGATAATGTTGACTGCGATCCTTCGACCTGAAGTCACTATAGTAACACATGACCTTCTGTATTCTTTGACACTAGCCAAACGTACTATGAAACATGAGCTGCCCAAAAGATGGTGATTGGGTACACTGTGACACATGGGGCATATTGCAAGTGATGTAGATGGAATTTGTCCCTCTTTGTGACGTCCCCAAATTTTCTAAAACTTAATCTGATGTGTGACGTCTAAATTGAAACCCTCACCTCAGTGAGAATCCCAATTTAAACGCCCCACACTAGGCTAAGAAGAAGAAAATCAAGGGAGTCAGAAGGAAACATTCAGTAGCACATGTACATGAACAATAATAAAACCATACACACATGTTCACCATTCAACATATAATTACAACATGAATTGTTACAACATTTGATATTACATATTGACAACAAACTTATACATATACATGTACTACATCTAAACAATAGGATCTTAAGACAACAGGTCCACCTGAACATCAGCTCGCTACACAACTCTCAACTATCCTGGATCTTCAAGAGCATAACCACAACCTAAACAAAAGATTACATGTGGTACACGTAGAATATTGTATTGAGTACGCCTACGTGTCTTTTATATACCTCTCATCATATCTTGGCAATAAGATAAAACTAATACTTGGCAGTAACGGAAGAATATAAGAAAAGTGTATACTTGCACAAAGATATTCAATAACAAAAGAGAACACATATTTTAAGCTTAGTTTCCATCATATATCTCGTACATTTGCCCCTAGGGCTTTGATGTTTTTAGGCCATGTCATATAACTCGTACATCTGCCACCAAGGGCTTTGATGTTACATCTTCCACCAAGGGCTTTGATGTTTCTTCAATGCAGTGTACTACCAAAGAGTTTAGTGCTATCATATGATGGATCAGATACTTTATGTTTCATGTGTTCATAGCCATAAGTATGGAAAAGCTCAAGCAACATGACATACAGGAACAATCATTTCAACCAATATCATATGCCAAGTATTTTACTACACATATAACACAAGCATATTGTATAATAAGCCAAGTAAGAGGTAATGGCGTACCTTGATCAAGAACAAACCTAATCATCATATCCCTGATGTCATATACATCTTAGTCAACCCTGATTAAGATAAGATCACATACGATCACCAGGTTCTCATCATCATGCATCTCATCTTAACCCTAATCATGTTCATATTAGGGTTTGCTTACTCATTTGGATATGTGCACCATTACTTGCATTCTTGTCTTATATTTATCTTCCTGATGTCATTTTCCAGATTATTATTCACTATCTGAACATTAGGTTCCATATTCTATTTTTGTGCACATATTAACCCTAGATTACATCATTAACCTAGATTAGGGTTTTAAACCATGTATTAATATTCATCTTCATATAACATCGATTTTGTTCATCATTATGATCTCATAATTAAAACTGAGGTTCAATATACTGATATGAGCTTTCTCTGTAAATCTCATCATTTATAGAGCACGTATGTATTTATTGCATCTTATTAGGGTTATTAGCCCTAATTAGACATATTAAGCAAATTACATGATTTCGTACATCAACACGACCATAACTGATATCATATGCATTCTATACATAATTATAGACTTACTGACATGTTATCATAATTTTAGAACATTGTTTGATATTTATTATCCATCAAAAGAGAATTTCACATCTTACATGATATCACTATTAGAAGTGCATCAAAATCCTGATATTATACTTTCATATTGTTCTTCACATTTTTATGAACAATTCGGTATATTATTTATATTTTTCTGATCATCGAGCTAATTTGTATGAATTATTGAAGCTCTAGACATTATCTGGATTTCTTACCTTTTTGGGCCAATCAGGCGTCGCCACGTGTCCTGTGAGAGGCGCGGCTCATCTCATGAGCTTGGTGCTGAGCCAGTGGGTCTGACATGGGCCACCTAGGTTTGGTCTGGGTTCGGTCCAAAGCAACATACCCGATCCTCCTTTCTTCCTTCCTTTCTCCGTCTCACGACGCTTGCGTGCGTCGTCTACTGGAACAACGGGCGCCGCTGGGGCTAGGGCTCTGTGGAGCTCCTCTGCAGCTACATCCGCGAGTCCTCCTCCTCTAGCCTCAGATTCTGCAAGCGGGCTCAAAGAAGTAGCCTCGCAACTCCAGATCTGCCTCCCGGTGAGGACGCCGTCGCGTGTGCTTAGTTCCGGCGAGCAAGATGATGGCATGAGGATGCTCCCTGCCATCCGCTTTGGCCTCCAGCAGCTCCGTCCATGACCTCTAGACTCCCACAGTAGCTCGCATCCTAGGGTTTGGTTGTAGATCTCGACCTCCGTGAGGGCGCCACCGTGGTCTTTCTGTGCGCCGCGTGTGGCTCCTTGCTTCAGCGCCGCCGCTGCGGTGAGATCCGGAAGGATCTCCTTCTCACATGATGCCTTTGTGCGTCTGAGTCCCAAGTGGGGCTCAGGTCTCACGGTTGCCACAAAGAACGGCAAGGAACTGGCGCTCCCCACCCGTGCACGAGTCCACAAGGATCTGCTCTCATGGAACACCGGCGTGCGTGAGAGCTGCTACAAAGCTCAGTCTCCGACTGGACGCCGCTGTGCGGCTGCTCTCCGGCCAAAGGCAGGCTATGAGGTCTTCTCCTCATTCCACTGCACCTCTGATGGCTCCTCCATGCAGCTCTGTGCGAACAATATCCTGTCCGACGCCCGCTTGTGAGTCCATCACGGGGCTTGATTCTGGCCGCCGTGATCCTTCTCACGGTCGCAGTTGCTGGCAACAGAGAGACAGCAGTGGGGAGGTCTCGTTCTCTCGCTCTCCAACTACCTCATTCCTGAAAAGATTGTCTGACTACAGGCCACGGTCATCCAAGGAAAAAGAGTTCCCCGAGCTTATCACGCCACGATTGACGATCGTGGTTTCATGGGGAATCACTTGCCTCATCACGTCAATTACATAACTGCAAGGTGGGGGACACGACCAATCATCTGATTCTACTCATACACATCATTTAGATAAGGCTACGTAGTGAAACTGCAGCTCCTGAAGTCTGGGGTGTGTGACATCAAGATCAGATCCTAATGTACTATATTGAAATGTTGTCCATCGGTCACCAACAAGACTAAACATTTGTTCATATTCTAACATGTATATCTTCTTTGCAAAACATACAATAATTATGTGACATTGGGCATAGCGTTGTCACCACTTAATAATACACCATACCATTTTGGTGCCAATAATTCACTTACTTGATCGACCAACAAATTAATCCAAAAAGGAACATACTTAAGGATCATATTATTTACATCAACGACTTCCAATCTTTACCAATCTAGTTGAAGTACCTTCACATGATCCAAAGTCAAAAGTTCACTCCATCACATCCTACACGTCTTAAAAGAAATTCCGTCCTCAGAATTAAGCCAAAAACCCACTTTGTCACATCATATACTTCTTAAAAGAACTTTCATCCTCGAAAGTAAACCATACTCATACTTCCAGGAAAAGCCTTATCTTGCCTTCATCCACATGTAGGCACCATTCTATGTACAACATAGTCAAAAGCTCTAGAACTATGTCCCATCTATTAGGATGTTTTCAAACATCTAAGGCGATACAAGGGTGAACCACTCATCATATATCATGGTTTAGGAGCTTAGGTTACATCATGACGTATCTCATATGTTAGGGTTGCATCTTTATCTTTAGCCATGCATTAGGGTTCCCACATCATATTATCATGTTCTAAGGGAGTTAAGAAAGGTTAACCCATTATATCAATGTGTCATCAACATTTAATTGAGCTAATTATTAGAACCTGTTCAACATTAACATATGGCTTTTAGGTGGGAGTTAACTAAAGTTAACCCACTTTATCCAATTGATCATATCAAGGTTTCACCATGATTATATTGTTATTTGTTACAACATATTCAACATATTTGTTAAGCACTAATATTAACACCTTGTATGTCATCTGTCAATAATATGATTCTACATCACTTTCATGTTGGGTTACAAACTTTGTTAGTGACTTCATCACTTGGTTAACCAACTAGATCACATTATCATCATCCTTCATGTATATGGTTAACCATTTATGTCTTGATATTTATTAAACCATCTCTAGGTTTTCCATCATGTCATGATCATATATCACATCTCGAGATTAGATCACATCCTTGCATATATATTATATCATGGTTGTGCTAAACAAACTTATGTGAGTGACTTGTTAAACATATATCAAAACTTTATCTAGTCCAATTGAGGTTCTCCTAACCCATACCACGAGGGTAGTTCCATGCTCAGTCTCTCTGAGCTAACTCAACTCTATGAGTATCTCATATGCAAAAACTTATCTTTCATCTCTGTCTAGGGTTCTCAGGTATACCTCATTGGTACTAGCAATAGCTTTACAAGATCTAGCCACGTAAGCACAAACCAAAACATGCTATGACATACTCTTCATAGATCTTCTACCCATGAGGCATCTTACCCAAATCTCTCTCATATACATCACTATATTCCTATGTGGGAAACCACCAACCCAAGCATGAGGCTTCACAGAAACTAACATAGCTACCTCCTCCAGGGTCTTGGGCTCTCTCCCTCACCCATATGACATGCACTCATATTGATATTCACATATGCACATATGTAACCAGCCTCTCTCTATCTCTAGGGTTTAGTCCTCCCAAAGACATCTAGGTTTCAACAAACTATAGGAATCATGCATAGAGTGACTCAACTCAATCACTCAGGAGTATTCTAGTTTAGGACATATCATATCACATATCTCAGAATTCTCATATCTTGGAGTTTAGGTTCTCTAACCTTCTCCCTGTGGGTCTTGCTCTCTCTTGAGCTAACCCCAAAACTGGTCCTAACACTAGAGGTCCTCCTTCGTAAAAGAGAGACTGAGGCTCTTGCTGATTCACAACCTTGTCTTAGCTTAACACATCTTATCTCATAAAATCCTAGTTACTTGCATCATCAAAACTCATCTTGCATCCTTAAAACTGAACTTAAGTCCTCGAAGGAAAACATAGATCATCATAACAACATTATCTCATCTATGTAAGACTTACATCATATCATCAAAACTTATATCATTTATTCCATCTATCATATATATAAAAAAGGCTCTAGACATCTAATTTAGAACTACACTCTCTTCTAGACTGATGTCATTCACTTTCACTTAGGTTGCATGACCACCTCCTACTTGTACATGTGTGGGGACACATTTTTGTAATACATATACATAATAAAATATTATATAGTTTTTCTCCGATAAAACAAGCGTCAGAGAAAACTATCGAGGTTCGATCCGTTTTGAATCAAAAACCAAATCCTGAAAATGAGTGTCCCACACATAGTAAAGAGTATAGTGTCATGAAAACTAGTGAATAGGAGTGAGAACATGGTGTAGACTAGTGTAGCTACTCTAGACAATGTGCGCAATATGTCTAGGGTTTCTCTTCCCTTGATGCACGTCATTTCCAAATAGTGCAACGTCCCATACCGCTGCACTACAAGGAAAGGACGACATCTAAGGACTTGCTCCTCAACAAGCACCAGTCTAGACCTAGTTATCGGACATCTAGGTGCTAACCTAGAGGCTAGGTCAGATCTAGTCTCTAAAGACGACTAATCTAACCCTAAAAGATTATTAAGTTCATGGTTCTTTAGTTTTGAGTTGCATAATGAGCAAATTCTAGGCTTTGCTATTGTTCATGCTCTGATACCACCTGTGACGTCCCCGGATTTTCTAAAACTTAATCTGATGTGTGACATCTAAATTGAAACCCTCACCTCAGTGAGAATCCCAATTTAAACACCCCACACTAGGCTAAGAAGAAGAAAATCAAGGGAGTCAGAAGGAAACATTTAGTAGCACATGTACATGAATAATAATAAAACCATACACACATGTTCACCATTCAACATATAATTACAACATGAATTGTTACAACATTTGATATTACATATTGAACAGCAAACTTATACATATACATGTACTATATCTAAACAATAGGATCTTAAGACAACAGGTCCACCTGAACATCAACTCGCTACACAACTTTCAACTATCCTGGATCTTTAAGAGCATAACTACAACCTAAACAAAAGATTACATGCGGTACATGTCAGCACAATATTCAAGAATATTGTACTGAGTACGCCTACGTGTCTTTTATATACCTCTCATCATATCTTGGCAATAAGATAAAACTAATACTTGGCAGTAACGGAAGAATATAAGAAAAGTGTATACTTGCACAAAGATATTCAATAACAAAAGAGAAAACATATTTTAAGCTTAGTTTCCATCATATATCTCGTTCATCTGCCCCTAGGGCTTTGATGTTTTTAGGCCATGTCATATAACTCGTACATCTGCCACCAAGGGCTTTGATGTTACATCTTCCACCAAGGGATTTGATGTTTCTTCAATGCACTGTACTACCAAAGAGTTTAGTGCTATCATATGATGGATCAAATACTTTATGTTTCATGTGTTCATAGCCATAAGTATGGAAAAGCTCAAGCAACATGACATACAGGAACAATCATTTCAACCAATATCATATGCCAAGTATTTTACTACACATATAACACAAGCATATTGTATAATAAGCCAAGTAAGAGGTAATGGCGTACCTTGATCAAGAACAAACCTAATCATCATATCCCTGATGTCATCTACATCTTGGTCAACCCTGATTAAGATAAGATCACATATGATCATCAGGTTCTCATCATCATGCATCTCATCTTAACCCTAATCGTGTTCATATTAGGGTTTGCTTACTCATTTGGATATGTGCACCATTACTTGCATTCTTGTCTTATATTTATCTTCCTGATGTCATTTTCCAGATTATTATTCACTATCTGAACATTAGGTTCCATATTCTATTTTTGTGCACATATTAACCCTAGGTTACATCATTAACCTAGATTAGGGTTTTAAACCATGTATTAATATTCATCTTCATATAACATGAATTTTGTTCATCATTATGATCTCATAATTAAAACTGAGGTTCAATATACTGATATGAGCTTTCTCTGTAAATCTCATCATTTATAGAGCACATATGTATTTATTGCACCTTATTAGGGTTATTAGCCCTAATTAGACATATTAAGAAAATTACATGATTTCGTACATCAACATGACCATAACTGATATCATATGCATTCTATACATAATTATAGACTTACTGACATGTTATCATAATTTTAGAACATTGTTTGATATTTATTATCCATCAAAAGAGAATTTCACATCTTACATGATATCACTGTTATAAGTGCATCAAAATCCTGATATTATACTTTCATATTGTTCTTCACATTTTTCTGAACAATTCGGTATATTATTTATATTTTTCTGATCATCGAGTTAATTTGTATGAATTATTGAAGCTCTGGACATTATCTGGATTTCATACCTTTTGGGCCAATCAGGCGTCGCCACGTGTCCTGTGAGAGGCGCGACTCATCTCATTAGCTTGGTGTTGAGCTGGCCGGTCTGACCTGGGCCACCTAGGTTTGGTCTGGGTTTGGTCCAAAGCAACATACCCGATCCTCCTTTCTTCCATTCTTTCTCTGTCTCACGACGCTTGCGTGTGTCGTCTACTGGAACAACGGGCGCCGCTGGGGCTAGGGCTCTACGGAGCTCCTCTGCGGCTACATCCACGAGTCCTCCTCCTCTAGCCTCATATCCTCCAAGAGGGCTCACAGAAGCATCCTCGCAACTCCAGATCTGCCTCTCGGTGAGGACGCCGCCGCGTGTGCTTAGTTCCGGCGAGCAAGATGATGGCATGAGGATGCTCCCTGCCATCCTCTTTGGCCTCCAGCAGCTCTGTCCATGACCTCTAGACTCCCATAGTAGCTCGCATCCTAGGGTTTGGTTGCAGATCTCGACCTCCGCGAGGGTGCCGCCGTGGTCTTTCTGTGTGCCACATGTGGCTCCTTGCTTCAGTGCCGCCGCTGCGGTGAGATCCGGAAGGATCTCCTTCTCGCATGGTGCCTTCGTGCGTCCGAGTCCCAAGTGGGGCTCAGTTCTCACGGCTTCCACAAAGAACGGCAAGGAACTGGCACTCCCCACCTGTGCGCGAGTCCACAAGGATATACTCTCATGGAACGCCGACGTGTGTGAGAGCCGCTACAAAGCTCGGTCTCCGACTGAACACCGCTGTGCGGCTGCTCTCCGTCCAAAGACAGGCTATGAGGTCTTCTCCTCGTTCCGTTGCACCTCTGATGGCTCCTCCATGCAGCTCCGTGCGAACAAGATCCTATCTGACGCCCGCTTGTGAGTCCATCACGGGGCTTGATTCTGGCCGCCGTGATCCTTCTCGCGGTCGCAGTTGCTGGCAACAGAGAGACAGCAGTGGGGAGGTCTCATTCTCTCTCTCTCCAACTACCTCATGCTTGAAAAGATTGTCTGACTACATGCCACGGTCATCCAAGGAAAAAGAGTTCCCCGAGCTTATCACGCCACGATTGACGATCGTAGTTTCATGGGGGAATCACTTGCCTCATCACGTCAATTACATAACTGCAAGGTGGGGGACACGACCAATCATCTGATTCTACTCATACACATCATTTAGATAAGGTTACATAGTGAAACTGCAGCTCCTGAAGTCTGGGGTGCGGGACATCAAGATCAGATCCTAATGTACTATATTGAAATATTGTCCATCAGTCACCAACAAGACTAAACATTTGTTCATATTCTAACATGTATATCTTCTTCGCAAAACATACAATAATTATGTAACATTGGGCATAGCATTGTCACCACTTAATAATACCCCATACCATTTTGGTGCCAATAATTCACTTACTTGATCGACCAACAAATTAATCCAAAAAGGCACATACTTAAGGATCATATTATTAACATCAACGACTTCCAATCTTTACCAATCTAGTTGAAGTACCTTCACATGATCCAAAGTCAAAAGTTCACTCCATCACATCCTACACGTCTTAAAAGAAATTCCATCCTCAGAATTAAGCCAAAAACCCACTTTGTCACACTCTTGTAGAGTGATATCAAGTTATATTATGAAATGCATGACCAAGCTTATGTGAGTCAATATATGATATTGATCTCACATTATCTTGAATAGTTTTCTCTGGTTCAAGGAACATAGATTAAATGTTAAAAGGATGTCATTCCATACCTCAATTTTAATCTAGATATCTGTGACAAAGGGATTATGTGGTCATGGAAACATCGATAACTTCATATGTTGTATTTTCTCTCCAATTTATTTCTATTACTTTGGTGGCAATGATGTGTGGCTAGACCACAATCTTTTCTTGTGCTGTTTTGAATGTCACTACCAACATAATTAGGAACCTACAGGGTCACACACACAAGGATGCATAAGGAAATTGAAGTTCACAATCAAACATATGATTAGAATGGTTCTAAATCATAAACAAGATGATTAACCCTTTGATCAGGCAACTAGAGCGTGTGATCAGCCAATTAGATAATTGGGTCAATAGGTTGTCATTTGGTCAGTTTATTTTTCCACTAGACTTATGAGATCGGGGATCTTCTTCTGAGATCGACGATCACAGTTCAATAGGGAAAGTCTCAAGTTCCAGATATATATATGAACCATCATGATTGGGCGACTAGCTTCTGAGATCGGGTAATCGTGGACTGAGATTGTGCGATCATAGAACATGATTGGGAGATTTTAAACCCAGTCTCAACATTAAGTTGTTTCTTGGACTGCAATTAGGAAATGGGTTGGAATCAGGTTTTTCCATTCCCATGACTCTCCTATATAAAGGGGGCACATCCTGAAGGGTTTGACACAACTCTTGAGACAACTTATGAGACAAGTTGTCCATCAAACTGCCATATTAGAGAGAGAAAGTGACCCTAAGGACTATTTCCCTAGATAGGAGAAGAAAGGAGTTATAGGATAACTAGTACAACAACAACTCCCCTTCCTCTTCAACTTGGTGGCCAACGTGGTGCACCACCAGATTATCCCTCATTTGCATGGACAGAGTAAATGCTGAGGAACATTTGTAGAGTCTTGGGGAACATGTTCTACAAGACAAAAATAAGTTGTTTCTTGGTGGAAATTCAAATCTATTAATATATATCTAGATTTCTTGGTCGCCATTCAAAATCTAGATATGGAAGATTGAGTTCTTCACTGAAATAAGACATGTCTACTTGTTTTTCAAGTAGTATGCACTAACATATCACCTTTATCCCCTCTTATGTATTTTGTTCACTGACATTTTATAGCTGCATAGTTATGACAACTTGGGTTTTAAGGGAAGATTTTTATTGTAATTTGTTGTGACCCCTTTCTCAAAATCTGACATTGGTACTAGAGCTGACGCCATACACTTCTAACACCGATTGGGTTTGAAACTGCAAAATATTCATTTGATAAATATTGTGCAAACTTGTATCCATGCTAATCGCCTAATATTATCTATGATATGATATATATCATATAAGTCCATGTGACACCTTAAACAATCAATTTTCTTTGGTGGATGTGGATATGGAAATTAGATCACCATGGTGTGATATAAAACATGTAATATCGACATTTTTATTTTAATCGAACACCCCTAACATGCATATGGCTTGCATGCCATGACTCTCTCTATTCATTTTCCATTGAATTTTAATTATGCAATTAGAATAGGATAATGTGTAAACATCAACGGTGGACCATGGTGAAGAGGAGTGAGATAATCCTAATTCCAAACCAAAGAGGATGGTACTTGGAGGGTTCATGGTCAAGACAGATTGATTCATCAACAACAACACATGATGTACCTAGATTAAGGACTTTTGATAGACCGATCAACTTGCCTGACCAGGCCATTAGGAACCCTAAAGTGGGCAGCATTAGGATTACATCTAGATGGAATCACATGGTTGTTTTTTTATAAAACTTTTGGGCTCAAATATTTTTAATAGTTGCCATATCTTATTTTATTGCATGTGGTGGATATTATAGTATATTATATGTATAATAATGTATATGTAATGGTGATTGGATACATATGGATATATATAAATCCCTTCATACAATATCAATGCTGAAAATGCCTCCAAGTGTGACACACATAAAAACTTTGTTCGAATTAGTGTGGGCATGTCAAGCGTGGTGACTGTCTACCTCAACGAAGTGTGATAATAAGTATGTGAGTCTGCCAGGTAGGTGCATATTTTAATGTATTGACCTTGGGTTGGACTTGACTAGGTGATCATAATAGGATTAAGAACCTAGACGAATAGAAGGCATATAATTCATGTGATGAATTATTGACAGGGAGAACAACCATCTATCCAATCATTGCATATGATGCAATTGATAATTGGTACCTATCATAATATTTAAGTTATGGACATCAACATTGGCTGAGCAAGACTTAATATTTTTGATCTTGGCTCACTAGAAGACTGCTCGACGTGATTTTCTAAATTAATAGTGAGGGCTATTAATTTGAATAAAATAGTGTGAGTGTAATTAATTATAGTCCATATCAATTATGTAATCATATTTTAAAATCAAATTAATCTTCAAATAAATTTTTTGTGAAATATATATTCAATGTAGATTAATGAAAAAAACTAGCAACAATCAATTTTCACTGCAAACAATCCTTGATAAATAGAAACTTAATGGGAATAACATTAATGACTAGTTCTGGTTGTTGAGAATTGTTCTCACGCATGAGTGTAAGATCTATGTCCTGGATACACCAATACCTAGTGAACCAACAATGAATGCACCTAGGGCAGAGAGGGATGCTTACAAGAAGCATTATGTTGATGCTATGTCAAATGCCTAATGGTTTGCTCCATGAATCATGAGATTCAGAAGCAACATTAGAACATGGATGGTATTGAATTGATAACACATATCATGAATATGTAACAAAAACAAGCAAGGCAAGAGAGATATGATGTCTCCAAGATCTTGTTTAAGTGAAACATGGCCAGAAGGTGATCTAGTTAGACCCCATGTACTCAAGCTAATTGGGTATGTAGAAAGTCTTACAAGACTGAGATTTCCTTTAGGTTAAGAGTTCACCACATATATAATCCTAAATTTTTTGTTGAACAAAAATTTGTCATGAATTACAACATGAACAATTTTGATAAGACGTTGACTTGGGTACTTGGCATATTGAGAACTACTAAGGGTCAAATGAAAGACAAGCTCAAATCCATGCCGATTTTCAATTGAAGAAAAGGAAAGTCCAAGGGAAAATGCAAATATAATAAAGGTTCTAAATCTAGAAAAAGGTCTTTAAAACTTAAAGCAAAAGGAGTGGGTATGGGAGTATATTGTCACCATCCTCACCAAGATGGACATTGGAAGAGAAATTTCCCTCTCTACCTTGAGGAAATGAAGAACAAGAAGCAGGGGATAAAGATATCCACTTAAGGTATATGTGTTATCGAAATAGACTTATCTATATATTCATTGTGGATGTTGGATATTGGATGTGGATCTCACGTATGCTCACATATTCATGATCTAAAAATAAGTATACCTATGAACAAAGGTGTGGTGGAACTACGTTTTTAAAGTGTAGCAATAGTTGCTGCCACTGCAGTAGGCACCTATTCTTTGTCTCTACCCAGTGGGTTTGTAGTAAAGTTAGAGAACTGTTATTATGTTCCTTCCATAAATGAAAACATTATTTCTATATCTTGTTTGGACAATAATGGTTTTGAGATTCTAATAAAGAATGATTGTATTTCCATCTCTAAAGATGATATTTTAGGAAGTGCCCCTATGTATTATGACCTTTATTTATTAGATCTTGAGACAAATATTTATAAAATTAATACCAAGAAGTTGAAAACCAATAACTGAAACAAAAAATATCTTTGGCACAATCATGTAGGGCACATAAATGAGAAACACACTTCTATACTACATAAAGATGGTTATCTTGACTCTTTCAATTTTGAATCAATAGGGACATGTGAATCTTATTTATTAGATAAGATGACAAAATCTCCTTTCACTAGAAGAAGTGTGAGAGAAATTGACCTATTAGGACTCATACATACTGATGTATATGGACCTTTTAGCACATGTTCTAGAGGTGGATGTCAGTACTTCATCACTTAAACTGATGACTTCAACAGATTTGGATTTGTGTTTCTTATGAAACACAAATCATAATCATTTGAAAAGTTCAAGAATTTCTTGAATGAAGTACATAATCAACCTGCCAAAATAATTAAAGAAATTTGACCTAATCGATGTGGCAAATACTTAAGCCATGAGTTTGAGGTTCTTTTGTGGGTTTGTGGTATTGTATCATAATGGACTCCACCTGGAACTCATCAAAATAATGGTGTATAATAAACAAGGAATCATACCTTGTTGGAAATGGTATGATCAATGATGAGTTTAGATTATATTCCAATTTCCTTTTGGGGACATGCTCTTAAAACTGCCACAATTACACTTAACCGAGTACCTTCCAAATCCATTGAAAAGACACCATATGAGATATGGAATGGGAAACATCCCAATATGTCTTTCATGAAAGTTTGGGGATGTGAAGCTTATGTCAAGAAGAAGTTCAATGAAAAGCTTGGAACCAAATTGGAAAAATGTATCTTTGTTGGGTACCCTAAGGAAACTAAGGGTTACTACTTCTATATTATTTTGAAAACAAAATTTATGTTTCTAAAACCTTTGTATTCCTTAAAAATGATTTTTATGTGACGGCCATCGCTACACAAAGCAAGATTACTCAAAAAAAGTGTGAAATTATCACTAACAAACCACATTACCACAAAATAGGGTAAATTAAAACCAATTACATCACAACATCTCAAGACACACACTCATGCCACCTATATTTCATACATGTTAAGAGATGTTACATATTACTATTCAAGGGTCATCAAGCCACCACCTATTATTTATGATAAACTATTCACATATACAAGCCATATCTATACAAAAATATCCTAGTGCCAAAAATTGTATCAATATACAAGATCTACAAAACACCCCCAAGGATCTAAGAGTATTGCGATGAGATATAGAACTCTACTAAAAACACACTAGCAACATATATGAACTTTAAACATCCACTACTCCTCTTGCTTCTCAGCCTCAACCAAACGATCTCTACCTCTTTGTGCACAATCACCTAAAAGATGTGGAAACCCACAGAGTGAGACAAAACATCCCAACGAGAGATATAACTCTCTGCCATTGTTTATTATAACAGAAAGAAAACTGAAGCAGGCAGATAACATTATGATCAGGTTGAACATATTCAACTAAATGGATATGAGCAAGAAAGTTAACATTGTTTAAGCAATTTTGGCATCTATAATTGAGCAGTAGAATATCTTATAACTTTAGAAGGAATATGAAGAGCATGTATAACATTTGATTTCTCTTACCACATCATAATTCAACAAATCATCACAAGAGATAAGGCAAAGGGTCATCCAATGTGAGTAGTATTTAACCATAAGAAAATACACTATACGACTATATTACATATTTTATTTTCCCTGAGCATTTGAGTCATACCACCCAAATCCAACTAAACACTACTAAGTCAAAATTAGTGTCATACAAGATCAATGGAAGAGTTGGAATCCATGATCTTCTCCCGCACTACTCGATCAGTTTGAGTCTGCACCGTAGTGATATATAGTCAAACTGCAAAATAGCAACTTGTAGTCAAGCTACAGTCCCGTAGACAACAATTTATGGTCAAAGATATGGTTATGTAAAACACCTACGCCACCTTGGTATAGGTCACAGTGATATAAACTAGGGTATATAACCCAATCACCGAGGTACAACTACAATTTTACTCTATCACATCATATCACATACTCATCATCGAGACCTGACCACAGTCATTCTCAAAACATTTAGAATCAAGTTGTCAAGGACACATAGTCATTTGCACCTCGCATAGTCAACATTATGCACTTTGGATTTCACTTGGGAATACCTGTTTCACCATTCATCAAGGTAATGACGCTGAAGATGGATCTATGGCACGATGCAACTACATTATTAGGGTTTCACTTGATTAATTAAGCCAATTGAGTGTCTTTTAACATCAATCAAGTTACAACGTATGAACCCTAAACAAGTTCTACAAAGATAGGGGTATAATACAACTCTAAAAGATATTAAACATTTGAATCATAAACTTGTCACATCACCACATGATACCACTACCATATAAGGCCATCATCATTCTCACATTACTAAGGGATAGCAGTCCCTCCTCTCATCATTGGAGGATAACACCTCACACTAGGCATTGAGCCTCTTCCTGGTCATAAGACCCAAACACATCATTCTTGTATAACAATATTATCTCAACATGTCTTATATTGGCTTATAGCCATCACCTTGGGTCATATCAAAATAACATTAACTAGATATGACATACATTCCACTTGCAAGGTTGGGTTTACGCAAGTAGGAGAGATAAAACATAATCACATGCCAATCACTTCAAACTATCTCAACAAGTATATAATACCCTAGAATCAGGATTAGGGTTTCACATGTAGCCAATTAGGTCTACCAATTCAATATAGTCATATAACCCTAGATACATCATCTCCCACTTTCTTGGAACACACTAGGTTTAACAAAATAATCATGAAAAAAATTTCATATAGTAACCATGCTTAGTATGTATAGAACAACACTTATGTATGGGTACATACCATTCCTCACCCTATGTGTTGCGTTCAACAAGGATAGCCCACCATGGGTAGCGACCGCAACACATGGCTCAAGGTAGCGACCAAAGCAAACAACACAATGATGCGAACACAAGGTGTTGAGACCGAAAAGTTGTAGCGGCCAAGCCATAGAAAAGCATGCATTTCGAATGACATGGCACATGGGTAGTGACCGCTACACCTTACTACACATATTTATCACTCAAGCCATGGTCAAGTAGGCATTGCGACCTAACCGACCTAAAGTAGGTGTTGCGACCACAATAAGAGTAGCGACCAACACCAACTAAAGTGAGTGTGTCGATCTCTCAGCTAGGGTTAGGGTTGTGTTGCGACCACGACAAACCCTCAACCAACATGCCAACCGAAGAACACCTAAGGTAACCACCCAAATAAATGAGTATGAGAATTTCTCGATCAAGGACACTCCAAATAAACCATATGGTGACTGAAACAAGTGAGAAACACTAAGAAGCCCAAACATCACCATGATCAACTCATGAAGTCATGAACACCAAAACCCTAGAAACAATCGCCATCATAACCAATAAGAAAAACCATATTAGGAGAGAGAAACCTCCAAATCCTCACCCAAAACAAGAAGACCAAACCACACACATGGTGATGGAACCAAAGATAAAGGTACATGTTGTGAACATCAACTCACCATTCACTTGGAAAATTGAGTGCATGAAATTAGGGTTTAGGAAAGAGAGTAATCCATGTAATAATACTACAAAATCATAAACCCTAGGTCATGATGACATCATATAGCATCTTAATATGACATTTTAGATATGAAATTAGTAACATGCAAGAAAGTTATTAGTTCAATAATAAAAGAGGAGAAAGTTATATAACCCACCTTAGGTTGAAGATCAAGACCCAAAGCCATGAGCTCTAAGAGAGAGAGAAAGAAACTTCAACTATAATCAACTCCTTGGACACAAGATCACCTCAAGAAGAGAAAAAAATACTAAGGTCAAAGAAAAGGTCAAGAAAAGGGGATGAAAATGCTAGGCCGAACAAGAGGAAGAAAGGAGAAAGAGAAGAAAACTTCATCTCACTTTGGTACCACCATGGTCAAACCATAGTCTTATGGACAAAAAAGGAAGAGGGAGGGGTGAAAAAGAAACATGATCATGGTGATAGAGCCACTTACCAAGAGGAGAATCACCAAAGATCACCACAAAGAAGATTATCAAGCTCAAGATCACAACATGCAAGGATGATCAACCACCAAATCTCTAAGATCAATCCTCTCAAGCTCCACCAAGCTGCAAGGTCAGCCAAGCAAAAAGGAGGAAGAAGAGGAGCTAAAAGGATTGCTTCCATGTTGAGGAGAGAGCTTATATACATAGGGTTATGAGGGAGGTAAAGATATGAGGTGTCAAGAGGTTAGGGCATCAAAAGGAGACTTGTCCCACCAAGGATAGGCCATGCATGCACACACACAAAACATGCAACATAAGGTGATAAGAACAAGGAAGTGTAGTGCCCACTAGGGTCCACTACACCTTGTGGGTCGAAGAAAAGATAGGGGAGGGCATTGTAGTGACCACTACACAATGCCACTCAACCCAAATGGTCAAAACAAAAAAATACAACTTAGCCCTAGCCACCAAAGCCAAGGGGAAAAGTATATAGGTCAAAGTAAACCATCCAAAACAAGGTGCTTCGGTCAAAGCACACCCAAGGCACAAATCCCATTAGTCACAACACTCAAAGGACCCCACATGGTAGACACCACCACTCAAGGGAAGCCATGAAAACCATGCAAACCCTAATGACATCTCATTATTCCATCTCACCAACCAATCCCTAACAAGGCTCCCTTTAACATCATATGCTCTCTCATGATGCTAAGGCATAAGATGCACAACCTACATGTGACAAATTGCAAGATAACCCCTCAACATTGGTAAATTGCAACTTGGTCCAAAACAAGCAAACCTAGCTCTAACATCAAACAAACTGGACTAGACTAAAAACACATACATGTCACATGTTATTAAGGCATATGAAGAGATTAGATTAAGATTTAAGCATCTTATTAAGTAAAGAAAGCACACCCAAGCACTAATCTAGGTCAGGGGCCTTACATTTTATCTCTAGAGGAACCAGTGGGAAGATAATAGAACTTGAATAAGTTCAAGACCAACAGGATAACATTGAACCAATGGTGGTAGATAAGGAACAAGAGTAACCAACAAACTATTTTGGAACCTCAAGTCCATATGATAACTTAGGAACCTCAAAGGTCTAGTAGGACACATATTGAGCTAGAGAGATATGGATTTATTGTGACTGAAGAAGATAGTGTGTTGGTTATTGAATATGATGAGCAAACTACCTACAATGAGGATATTAAGTTCAGACAAATAGCTTGAGCCAATGAGATTTGAGATGAACTCCATGTATATAAACAAGTATGAACCTTGATGGATCCACCTGAAGGGGACAAACCCATAGGGTAAAAATGGCTCTTCAAGAAGAAGAGAGATAGGATGGTATTGTACAAAAATACAAAGATAGATTGGTTGCAAAAGGTTTCAAATAAGTTCTAAGTGTTGACTACGATAATTTTTTTTCACCAGTTTCCATGGTTAAACACATCAAGATCATGTTTGCAATTGTAGCTTATCATGACTATGATATTTGAAAAATGGATGTTAAAATTGCATTCCTTAGCAGGAATCTTCTTAAGGATGTGTATATGACATAGCTTGAAGGTTTTAATACTCCAAATGAAGCAAGTAAAGTCTATAAGCTACAAACGTCAATCTATGGATTGAAGCAAACATTTTGGAGATTGAATCTTCATTTTTACGAGACAGTCAAACAATTTGGCTTTACCAAAAATGAATATGAACCTTTCATTTACAATACGGTTAGTGGGAGAATGATTGTATTTATCATAATGTATGTATATGACATACTATTTATAGGAAATGCCATACCTACTCTACAATTGGTTAATAACTAGTTGGGAAATACCTTCTCCATGAAGGACTTAGGCAAATCACCTATCTGCTAGGAATAATGATCTATAGAGATAGATCCAGATGGCTTCTTGGTCTAAGACAAAGTACATACATTGAAAAAAATGCTAAAGAGGTTTAGTATGCAGAATTCTAAGAGGGGAGACTTACCCATGTCTCATGAAACAAGTCTTTCTAGAACTCAATGTCCTAGATTTTGGAAAAGAGTGCACGTATGAGTAAGATCCATATGCTTTACAAATTGGATCTATCATGTATACAAGGATATGTACATTTCCGAATGTTTCATATGCTTTGAGCATGACGAGAAGGTATTGGTCCAATCCAAGTAATGATTAATGGATAGAAAGAACAAGCATCCTTTGTACTTGAGAGGAACCAAGGATCAGTTCCTAATTTCTAGTGGTGAGGAAGATTTAGTAGTAAAAGGTTACACTGATGTAAGCTTCCAAAATGACACAGATGATTACTAATCTCAATCAAAATCCATGTTTTTCCTAAATAGAGGAGTTGTGAGATGGAAGAGTTCCAAGCAAGAGATAATGGTTGATTCTAACAAAGGCTGAGTAATATTTTTTCCTTCAGTTCAATAAAGGAAGTTGTATCAATAAAGAAGAAGTACATTAGTGAACTTGAGGTGATTCCAACCATTGATGACACATTAGAGCTTGACTGTAACAACAATAGAGCTATTGTACAAGCTAACGATCCCAAATTGCATCAACGTTGCAAGCACATATTAAGGCGTTGCCATCTCATACGTGAGAGTGCACAACAAGGAGATATAAAGCTTTATGGAGTATGAACTGAACGCAATGTTGTCGTTCCTCTAACTAAAACACTTTCACAACATAAAAATCATGGTCATGTTAGATTCATTGGACTTAGTTTCATGAGTGACTGACTCTGTTGTAATGGGAGACTATTGGTTATAAGTCCTGGGAACCACCATATGATGATTGTAAAAGGGATATATTGTACTTGATTCGATTATTAGTAAAAATATTTCCACTTATTATGTTTTTTTCTAGTACTTATATAATGAATAAACCTAATAACATCCTCAGAATGATTTAACTCGATAACATGTGGTTTGGGTTGAGGAATTGAACATGATATCATATGTATAATAAGAGTTATAATTCTTGTGATGTCCCTAGTCAGTTAATATTGTGGATAACATATATGACAACAATAATAAACAAGACTAACATGTATGGTGAGTGATGACTATGTATATTTAGTCATCATAATAAACATCAACTCATATGCATGTGTACTTGCTAAATAACAAGTTGAATTGGATGGACCCATATGTAAAAGTCATATCTCAATGTGACAATGGTGACTGTGATCCTTAGACCTGAAGTCACTATTGTTGGATCCTAGATGGGTGATTGGATGCTCTAGAGGGGGGTGAATAGAGCTGAGTGCACTTAAACAAAATTCATTAGATCTTCAAGATATATCACAATATAAGGTTGGTAAATAGGAAATTTGAGTTCAACTAAAACATGCATAGCAAGGGAGAGAGATTGAACATACACCAATTGACAAGCTATGTAGAGTGGTTCCACTCTTCAAACTAGAAGTATGTTAGTCGACTAACTAGAGAGGTCAACCTCTAGGATTTCTTAACCATTGCACTCTTATATTCATTCATAAGACTTATAAAAAATGACCACCAAAGGACTTACCTATCCAATACAAAGAGTCTTCAACCTTACCAAGGACTTACCCAATTTGCAACGAGTCTTCAACCTTCTCCAAGGACTTATCCACTCTTACACAAGTCTTTAGCCTTGCAGGGATTATCCACTCTTCTTGGATCTTCTGCCTTTGACTTCACCTTCACTCGGGAAATCTTTCACCAAGGACTTACCCACTTGAGCAAGGAGTCTTCTGCCTTCACAAAGGGGTTACCCCCTCTTGCTCCAAGTCTTCAGCCTTGATCTTCACCAAGGGATGCCTTCCCTTGTTTTTATTCACCTCTCTTATCCAAGAGAGAGAGACTTCATCTTCATGGTTTAAATGAGAGATAGTGTAAGGAGTGGGATCCACTCCCTACAAAAAGAAATTAAAGAATAAAACATCCATTCCAAACACACTCAAAGGTATGTTGGAATAGGTAGAAATTTTCCAAATTTATTATAATGGTATGAAAAAGACCAAAGTGTAGTAGCGGAATTAAACAAATGACTATATTCAATTTTCACAAAAGATTACAAAAATATATCATAATCTCCTATAAGGGTTTACATGTATGATACAACATATGGATCTAAGTAGAGGGAAGTCTAAGCTACTTCAAATCTGTATCCAAGCAACATCTCCAAGAGCTAGGTCCATGTTGGAAGCTATGTTCTCCTTGGTCATGTTCAACACCTTGATCTAAACTTGGGTGGTTGGGAATCACCCATCAAGAGAGAGAAATACAAGATATGTGTCAAATAATGAACAAGAACAAAAGACAAGGAAATAAAATGAAAGTAAAGGCTAAGATTTCATCATAAGATGAACAATATAAGAGTATGAGGCTATATTCAAAAGAAGCTTGCCATTAAAAATTATATTAAAAAGGATTTGCATGTAAGATAATTATGTCTACCTAACTAAGTAGGGTTGATGCACCTACTAGACCTCTAACCTATAGGTTAGGGGATAATAAGACATTCCCAGTCACCTACACAATTATATAGGGGAGAATAAAAACATTCCCCAGAGCGATTAAATACATGTCCTCTGTGGGTGGTTGTACATAAGTATCGCTACTTTAAATTAATTAGAACATAAATCTACATGCTAAAAAAGTAGTCATGGCAAGAGTAGTCATAGTATTCAATAAGCACGGTAGTGGGGTATAAGACCCAAACAATAAGAAATTATAATCTGATTTGAGGCATGAACAACATTAGGATTCAAGAATAGAAGATTTATGGTTCATTTAAGCCTCATTAGGGAAATATAGGGTTTGGATGCAATTATCCCAACATAGGGTGTAAGGAATGCACATACCTCTCTTACTGATATCAATTACTAACTTTCACCACTTTAATTGAGTCCAACTTCCACTTTGCCTATTTTCAATGTATTGACATGTATTAGAATACATAGTGCACATTAATGTATAGAAACCCTAATTTAGAACTTTTTAGCAAAACTCAGATTTAGATTTTGAAAATATCACCAACGAACGTATTAGGTTCTCTAGATGAAGAAAACATATTTTTATGTTAATTTTGGAGTTATGATGATTAAGATGTAATTTTTATGGATTTTATGCATCAAATTCATTTTACAAAAATCACCCTTCATAAAACCACGAAATCAGACCTTGAAAATGTTTTTATAGATAGATATTAATTTTAGAATTCCAAAACATAATTATTTGTTAAATTTGGATAAGCAGATTAGAAGATATGAATTTTTCAATACTGACCAATATGAAATCACCACATCATCAAACCGATCGAGATAACTGAAGAGAGAGGGAGAGGGAGAAAACACCATTTGACCCAAGATCAGGTTTAAAGTTGCATATGTAACCAAACTAAAGATTCTAGAGAAAGTAACACAACAAGAAACCAAAACCCTAGAAGAACATGGTAAAACGAGACGGAAATCATCGATTTTAAACATAGCAACATGAGTTTAAAGCATGTAGTAACCAATATATGAGAAGGCGGTTCACAAAACTTGCCTCTAGGAAGGTAAGAAGGTCCAAACAGAAAGGATATTGAGATTAGAAGGTTTGGTTGCTCCAAGCCAAGCTCCTTTCTTGAGCCAAGATCACCTTCTCCACTTTAGAGGTGCAAACCCTAGCAAAAGAGCATGGAGATGAGATGTTTTAGGGTTCTAGGTGGTGTTTTACCATGGAAGGTCATGGTTACGACCTGGAAGAAGGTGGGAGGAATACTAATATCATGAAAATAGGGAAGGAAAGGAGTATACTTACTAGTTTTGGTCAAAATCACCAACGAGGAGCTTAAGAAATCCTAAAATAGAGAAATTTGGAACCCTAGGAGCCTTCTTCACCAAGGCAAACACCCTCTTTTACCTTGGGATAGAAAATTCATGGAAAAACATAGAAGGGACGATTCTCTAAGATAGGGGAAAGAAAATGAGAGGATTTCTTCTTATATTGGGAGGTGGGAAGGGGTAGGCTTGGCTTTATAAAGAAGGGGACATGCATGAGGTGTCTATGGGACTTTCCATGTGTCCTTAGGCTACGGCTTCATGGCCATGCAAGAGGACAACTCATAGAGACTTCTTGTATATCCAAGGTCGGTCCTAAAAGCCCATGGAGGCTTCTAGGCCATCCCCACCGTCCTCCAATTAAAGAAATAACCCCATTGGTTGATAGCGTTTAAGATAAGCTCATTTATAAAGAGGGTAATCCCTATAATGCCCTTGGAGAGAAACATCTTCAAACCAAGGTGCTACCAGGTGACCCATGGTTAAAAATCTCGAGAATGGTAAGGAAATATCTAAGTATTAAAATTCAGGTGATAATTTGCAAATAAAACCCCCAATTGGGTAAATTGCATAAAAGTCCAGAATGTACCTAAAATTGCATAACTTGCACAAACAACATCCAAATCGAACCAAATTTGAAACTTAGGATTATTTTATTTTTAAATCACATTAATAAGTTATATTAAGGTTTAGAGAAATTACTTATGGTAATTAAGCTTTTTTAATACATTAATCAAGGTTTAAGGCCTTGCACTTCTAGCACAAATTAATAAACCATTTTTCTACTAAAGTGGTGATTTTACATTTTAGATCCTTAAATAAGATTTCACCAAGGTATTTGTGCATAAACCCTTACATTGGTATAATTATTGAACAAATGTTCACCAAACAACTATAAATTCCATAATTTAAGCATCAAGGCCAAAAAGGATAGAAATGATACAAAAATGTTGGGAAAGGGCCAAAAAGAGAATATGTCGAAGTTTTAGTATGTTACAACACTCCACCCCTTAAAGAGGATTTCATTATATAAATATAAATCAAAGTAAGAAGGGTGAGTATGAAACATATCACCACTAAACTCCCAGGTTGAATCCATTAAACTTCCACCAAAACTTTTACCAACTTAAACTCCTTATTTTTCAACTGCTTAACTTGGGAGTTTAGAATCTTCTCATGCAACTCCACATTGGTCATGTTCTCATGGATCACCTAAAGGTTCCAATTTTACAATTTCTTTTTAAAATTTTTGGCTTATTATAATTTATATTCATTAGGATATCACATTATCATTATTATTCTTTTAATTGTGTCATGTCATATTTACTTTGTTTCCAAAAGAGTTATATTTCATTATTATGCTTGAAACCATATATATTTATTATTTACCTCATTATGAGTTTTAGCAAAATTAGAGTTTACTCAATTATCAATATACTTTATTATTATACTTAATAATTGGATTTAGTCTCTGTTATCAACATATTGAATTATAACAAACTGTTTTGCATGAATTAAGACATTTACCCAACCTGTTACAAGTAATCCAAATAATGTCACATTAATCACTTATATCTATATTTAACATTGTCACATTAACTTTATTATTCACACTAATGTCATCATTAATCATTTTCTCAAATTGGATTTAGTTCTTATGATTGATTATGCACTTTTATGTGAATCAATTACTACTTATCCATATTGAAGTCATTATAAGTATATTAGTGATCAAGGTTGGACATATTACACATTAATTATTAGATTCATATACTAAGTCATTAGGTGATTAATTAGGCATGTATTAGAGAATAAGGTGATATGCATTTCATATTAATGACCTGATTAATGTATGATTTATGTGTAGTAAAGTATGTTATTTGATTATGACACCTAGTGACACCAATGTATCATTAATGTCATTAAGGATGTATAGATTAAGGTTAGATGATTACAACTTAGGGTTTCGGTTAACATGATCATTATTATTCACCTATACCTTCTTAGGATGCATTAAGTCCAAGGTTAGACTACAATTATCTTGCCCATCATATCATTAGGGTTTATTGGTTTATGACATGGTCAACATCATGCTTATCCATTATTAATATTAAAATGCGAGGTACTCTTATTATGTGCATTAGATATTCATTAGGGTTCAAACATATGACCTATTCATTAGATGATCGTTATATGTTATTTGGGATACCAAGAAACATGTGGTTACAACTATAACTTGTTTGGTCAAAACTAAGGATTCAAGCACACTAACTTCCAAATTAGGGAGTTAGGGTTTCTAAAGTCAGAGTAGCTAAATTTTAGTATGTTACATGACTCCATCCCATTGTAAAGGGTTTCATCCTCAAAATCTAACTACCCAAACATCATCAAACCAAGTACTCTCCACTCCTTAAAAGGTTTGGCCTACCAATTCAAACTAATCTAGAGGTAAAAGGGTGAGTCTAACTAAACCATATACAAAATCCATCAGGCTTCACTACACACTCTGATTGCTTACTAAACACCAAACTTCAAAGTCTAGGTTCTAGGGATAACTATACAAACATGTGGTTTTATGGGTCATAAGGGAACTATATTGGGTATCCATCCTCAAACAGGTCATTACATCTGAGAGACTAGTTCAACATATTAGGGCCCCTAAAGATAAATCATATAGATGTCTAAGGCTACTATTGCCTAAAAGCATGCTATTTTGAACAATTCATATCAACTCAGACCAGGCCAATATCATATGGATTCAGGAGTCCTCATAAACCAAGCTAGTGGTGCGGAGGAAAATCTTGCCATCCCCCGAACCCTGATCCTTTCTAGACACCTTTGCTTTCAACTTCATGTCCTAGTAGCTGCCTAAAGGCCAAGCTAAATATCCTCAAGTTACTATGGTTACTTATGCATCTTTTAGTTGTAAATATTTTAGGAATCTATTCATCACTATTTTAATGTGAAACTATAGGATCCTTAATCAACCCTTCATCATCTATTGATCAACTCTAGGGCAAACATGTCACTTAAAGGTAAGACAAGTATTCTAACTAGGGAGACAAAATTGAAATAGTCAGATTCCGACAACCATGGGCTCTAATACCATGCTGTAAGGAGTGGGATCCACTCACTACTAATTTTTTTTTGAAGAATAAAACATCCATTCCAAACACACTTAGAGGTATGTTGGAATAGGTATAATTTTTCCAAATTTATTATAATGGTTTGCAAAAGACCAAAGTGTAGCACCCCAATTAAACAAATGACTATATTCAATTTTCACAAAATATTACAAAAGTATATCATAATCTCCCATAAGGGTTTACATGTATGATACAACATAAGGATCTAAGTAGAGGGAAGTCTAAACTACTTCAAATCTATCTCCAAGCAACATCTCCAAGAGATAGGTCCATGTTGGAAGCTATGTTCTCCTTGGTCATGGTCAACACCTCAATCTAAACTTAGGTGGTTGGGAAATCACCCAGCAAGAGAGAGAAATACAAGGTATGTGTCAAATAATAAACAAGAATAAAAGATAAGGAAATAAAATGAAAGTAAAGGCTAAGATTTCATCATAAGATGAACAAAACAAGAGTATGAGGCTATATTCAAAAGAAACTTGCCATTAACAATTATATTAAAAAGGATTTGCATGTAATATAATTATGTCTACATAACTAAGTAGGGTTGAGGCACCTATAGGACCTCTAACCTATGGGTGAGGGGAGAATAAGACATTCCCAGTCACCTGCACAATTATATTGGGGAGAATAAAAACATTCCCTAGGGCGATTAAATACTTGGCCTCTATGGGTGGTTGTACATAAGTACCACTACTTTAAATTAAATAGAACATAAATCTACATGCTATAAAAGTAGTCATGGCAAGAGTAGTCATAATATTCAATAAGTATGGTAGTTGGGTATAAGACCCAAACAAGAAGAAATTATAATCTGATTTGAGGTATGAACTACATTAGGATTCAAGAATAGAAGATTTAGCGTTTATTTAAGCCTCATTAGGGAAATATAGGGTTTGGATGCAATTATCCCAACATAGGGTGTAAGGAATGCACATACCTCTCTTACTGATATCAATTACTAACTTTCACCACTTTAATTGAGTCCAAGTTCCACGTTGCCTATTTTCAATGTATTGATATGTATTAGAGTACATAGTATGCATTAATGTATAGAAGCCATAATTTCAGAACCTTTTAGCAAAACTCAAATTTAGATTTTTAAAATATCACCAATGAACTTATTAGGTTTTCCTAATAAAGAAAATATATTTGTATGTAAATTTTGGAGTTATGATGATTAAGATGTAATTTTTATGGATTTTATGCATCAAATTCATTTTACAAAAATCACCCTGTGTCAAACCACGAAATCAGACCTTGAAAATATTTTTATTAGATAGAGATTAATTTTAGAATTCCAAAACATATTTATTTCTCAAATTGGGACAAGTGGATTAGAAAATATGAATTTTTCAATACTGACCAATTGAAAATTGCCACATCATCAAATCGATCGAGATAATTGAAGAGAGAGGGAGATGGAGAAAACACCATTTGACCCAAGATTAGGTTTGAAGTTTCATATCTAACCAAACTAGAGCTTCTAGAGAAAGTAAAACAGCAAGAAACCAAAACCCTAGAAGAACATGGTAAAAAGAGATGGAAATCATTGATTTTAAACATAGAAGCATGAGTTTTAAGCATGTAATAACCAATATATGAGAAGGGGGTTAAAAAACTTGCCTCTAGGAAGGTAAGAAGGTCCAAATAGAATGAATCCCAAGATTAGAAGGTCTGGTTGCTCTAAGACAAGCTCCTTTCTTGAGCCAAGATCACCTTCTCCACTTTAGAGGTGCAAACCCTAGCAAAAGAGCATGGTGATGAGATGTTTTAGGGTTTCTAGGTGGAGTTTTACCATGGAAGGTCATGGTTCTGACCTGGAAGAAGGTGGGAGGAATACTAACTGCATAAAAATAGGGAAGGAAAGGAGGATACTTACTAGTTTTGGTCAAAATCACCAAGGAGGAGCATAAGAAATCCTAAAATAGAGAAATTTGGAACCCTAGGAGCCTTCTTCACCAAGGTAGGCACCCTCTTTTACCTTGGGATAGAAACTTCATGGACAAACATAGAAAGGACGATGATCTAATATGGGGGAAAGAGAAGGAGAGTATTGATTCTTGGATTGGGTGGTGGGAAGGGGTAGGCTTGGCTTTATAAAGAAGGGGGCAAGCATGAGGTGTCTATGGGACTTTCCATGTGTCCTTAGGCTACGGCTTCATGGCCATGCAAGAAGACAACTCATAGAGACTTTTTGTATATCCAAGGTCAGTCCTAAAATCCCATGGAGGCTTCTAGGCCATCCCACCGTCCTCCAGTTAAAGAAATAACCCCATTGGTTGATAGCTTTTGAAGATAAGCTCATTATAAAGAGGGTCATCCGTATAATGCCCTTGGAGAGAAATCCCTTCAAACCAAGGTGTAACCAGGTTCCCAATAGTTTAAAATCCCTAGAATGGTAAGGGAATATCTAAGGATTAAAATTCAGGTGGTAATTTTCAAAAAAAAACCTCCCAATTGGGTAAATTGCATAAAAGTCTAGAATGTACCTAAAATTGCATAACTTGCACAAACAACATCCAAATCGAACCAAATATGTAACTTAGGCTCATTTTATGTTTTCAAATCACATAAAAAAGTTAGATTAAGGTTTAGAGAACTTAATTATGGTAATAAAGGTTTAGAGAACTTAATTATGGTAATAAAGGTTTAGGGCCTTGCACTTCTAGCACAAATTAATAAACCATTGTTCTACTAAAGTGGTGATCTTACATTTTAGATCCTTAAATAAGATTTCACTGAGGTATTTGTGCATAAACCCTTCTATTGGTATAACTATTCAACAAATGTTCACCAAACCACTATAAATTCCATAATTTAAGCATCAAGGCTAAAAAGTATAGAAATTATATGAAAATATTGAGAAAGGGACAAAAAGAGAATATGTCAAAGTTTCAATATGTTTCAGATAGGGAGATGGTGAAAGTGAGAGCCTCACAAGATATACATGCATGACTATCTCTCTTACAGATATCCTACTAACTCTAATGAATGTAGCAAGTGATTAAGCTTAGAGAGAGAGGAGGATGTAGGAGGCACTCAACTATATACTAGGAACCTCATAAAGAGTTTTGCATTAAATGCTCAACCTTGGAATGAAGCCCAAGGGGTCCTATTTATAGCTGGGGATTCCTTTTAGCCTTTGGGAACACTTAAGAATGAAAACTATCCATTTTGTTTCTTGCAATGGATATATTTTCTATTGTGGCAACTCCAAAATGGCTAGAAATACTTTTCTACACTTTTCCATATAGTGCAATTGGTCGAGTTATTATAAAGGTAACTCGACCAATCCCACTAAGAGATAAGACCAATTTAAACCATCAGTCGAGTTTGTCCTGGGGTTACTTGACCGATTCACTTAAATTAGTTTTGATATATAGAGGGATCAGTTGAGTTCTGTGAAATGAGAACTCGACCGATCAAAAGTCATTTTCAAGATCAAATCAGGATCAGTCAAGTTTGCAACTCGACCGATGAACAACCTGATGTGAATTTTGGAAAATAGCTTTTGAATGCTTAAATATTTGATCTAAGTGCTCCTGATTTTTTCTAAGCTTAATTACAAGTCATATAATCATTACAAGTGATTTACAACATGATTCTAATGGATTTACATCAAATTCCAAAAACGTGCACTTGTATTGACTTTGACTTGTCTTTTCTCCATGTTGAGATGCGCAATTTAGGGCATTTGGAGTGTGTCTATATCTAATATGAAATCACTCAAGTAGAGACATTAGACACAAAGAATTCGAATCATTTAGTCATCATCAAAACAAGAGTTTTGTCAATTTATTCCTTCAGTCAACATTCTCCCCCCTTTTGAAGATGACAAACCATTCCATAAATGTATATAAAGCATTTAAGTAAAGTCATACCTTTGGAGAAACCTAGGGGTTTCAATAGAATGGAGTTCATATGCTCCCCCACAATTGATTCTAGTGGATTTCTCATATTCCCGCTCAATTGATGCTATTTCTCCTGCATGGTTAGCTTTCACAACATTTATAGAATACAATGTCTTCTACTCATATATGTTCTACACATATATGTGTTCTCCCCTTTACATGGACATGCTTCCCCTCTTCATGTAAGACATGCCTTCTCCTATTTTCTAAGAAGACATACCTTTCTCCCCCTTTATCATTTCAAAAAGTGGGGGTATGAAGAAAGAAGAAAAACCACTTATTAAAAGAAAGGAGATAACAAAAAGTTATATAAGGAGAGTAAAAGAGCACAACTAGGGGCTTATCCAAGCATATAAGAAAAAAAATTAAAGCATGTACTCGAACAAACCAAAATGCAAGATAAAGTTCTGTAAAAAAATAACAAATCACAAATTTGACCCTCAAGATGATGGAATTTGCTCAAAAAGTGTCAGGGCTCATGGAAAAGTGATGGCCTTGCTCAGAAGATTGTTTCTACATAAATAACACTAGTCTTGCATCAAAATCTAACACTGGAGCAAAATCTGCATGAAAACCAAAAATGCTCCAATTTTTACATACAATGTAGCTCTTTGTATCCTGCATCACATTGTTATGCAAGCAACTCAAGATAGTAGATATACCAATCAAAGAATTGGCTTGAGCAAGAAACAAGATGCAAGTATAGCATATAGTTGAATACCACTAGATGAGCAAAGATACCAATGATAAACAACGCTAGAACTACATGTATATGAACTACTAGTGTAGGATATCACAAGTTAGGACTACTAGTAGGATCTAGATTATAGCAACAGATGCACAAGTTAAAGAGAAAGCTATGAGAGATGTAGAGATATATCCAAACAAAAAGATAAGCAAATTTAGAAGCAAGTAAGGATATAAATCACTAACAAATATGCATCATTACCAAAGGATGATTACCACTAAGAACCTCAAGATTGTATCAAAACAAGATATACACCTAGATAGATGTAGAAAGTTAGAGTACAACGGAAGCAATTTTTAGACACAACCAAGAGATCCAAAGAGATCATCATCAAAACCTGCAAAAAAACTCAAAGCAAGTAATTGTAAGATATAGATATACCAATTTAGAGAAATTAGAAAGATAGAGTTGTAAGCAAGATAGGCAATTTAGAACATGGCAATATGCATATATAAATGTACCAAATGGGAGTGACAAAGAATAAGGCTATGGGTTGAGAAAATCTAGTTGAGAGGGAAATTCTCATTCAATAAGCCAAATGTATATTTAGTGCACAGTGTTGTCGGTCGAGTTCTGTGTATTGACAACTCGATCAATGACATATGTTGGCAACACCTATTGGTGCCTATCGGTCCAGTTTCTATCAGGACATGCTCGACCGACAAAGCTGCTATAAAAAAACACATATATTTCATATAAAAATATTTAGAGGCATGATAAATATAAAAACCATATCCAAACATGTGTAAGAAAGTTGTAATGCACTATAAAAGCATTAGAAACATTTTTTGAGCAAGAGTGTGAAGAGAAACACAAAATACCACTTTTGACTAAAAAACCATATGTATAGTGCACACTATCTTGACAAAAACAAGTTAGGATTGGTAATAAGCAAGAAAACCTTTACCTCGGTGCTTACCATTTCTTTTCCTCCTGTTGTCACCCTCTACACATCTCACTTTTCTTCTTTCATATGGATTGAGAAGTCAACTTGCAATTCAATAGCTCAAGTCAACCCTTTGCATGTAACCTGCAATAAGAAAGATGAAATGGTCCCCAGTCACATTTTTGGGTCCAGATGGGTTAGCTTAGCAACCCAAGTCCTAGTGTTCTTGGGTGCTTTCGTAAAGGGACAACAAGTAGAATAATGGTCAATATCATTGCAATACTTGCATATGCCCATAGTCTTGGAACTAGAGGATTCTCCATGGAATATTGGAGGTCCCTTACCTTTGTTTTTCCTTTGACTACCATCATACCCTAAATCATGTCTACCAATTTTTTTATTAGTATGGTGTAGCATATCATTAAGATTCTTTTTACCAACTAAGAATCTTTGCAAAGAAGATACCAAACTATGATTATCATGCATAAGATACAAAATAGTAGAGGAAAAATATTGATATTATCTCTAGCATGCAAAAGATCATTTTCTAAGTAGAGAGCTTTAGTTAAATAAGAATATCTATCAATATGAAGATCAACAACATTATTCTCTCTACTAGTAGAACTAGAACAAGATTCAAGAATATTGATTTTAGCAAGCAAGGAAGAATTCTCATTTTCAAACAAAACAATCTTAGAAAGATAAACACCATTCACATATTCTAATCCTTGCAAAACAAAATCTTTGTCCTTGTTTTCAGATTCAAGAACATTAATATCATGCATGAGAGAATCCACAATATTACTATGCTCTACATTAGCACTATTCATAAGAGGTTGAGCTTCTAGAAATCTAATCTTATCAAGCAAGCTCGTATTAGCATGTTCAAAATCATCTAATTATACATGCATATTATCAACAGTTCTAGCAAGCTTTTTTCCTTTTCTTTATGGAAGACTTAAGAGAGGCACACGTAGCATTAATGACAACAATTAAGTGTTCCATATCTAAAGAGTTTAGATTTACCTCATTTGAGTCTTTTCTTATAGAAGCCATAAGAGAAAAATGACAATCTCCTTCTTCACTAGAGCTTGAGAAAGATCCTACACTTGAATCTTCACTTGATCTTGAGTTGGAGGAGTCACTTGAGCTTATGTGCCAAATCTCCTTCATATTGTACTTCTCTTCTGTTTACTTGTTATGATGGGTATTTTGCCTTGAAGACAATCTATCTTGAAGTGACCCTTCTTTCAACTCTTGAGGCACTGGATGGAGGAGGAATTCTTGGATTTGTAGAATCTACCCTTGGAGTACATGACATCTTCTTCCACATGAGAGGATGGAGATGCTTGTCCCATAATAGATTCAATTTGACCCTTGATTTTAGCCTTCTTCATTCTCTTTATCTCTTTCTCCTCTTGTCTTTCAACTTCTTCTCTTTTTTTATGTGTGACCTCATGGGCTTGTATATTTCCAATGAGCTCTTCAATGGGGATATCATCAAGAGACCTTACTTCTTAAATGGAAGTCACCTTGGGTTCCCATCTCTTAGGAAGAGTTCTAAGGATATTAGAGTTTATCTCTCCTCTCCTCATAGGATGACCTAGGATGGAAAGTCCATTTACAATTGTGTTGAGTCTTGAGTACATGTTGGCTATCTTTTCCTCCTTTCCCATCTTGAAGTTCTCAAGCAGCCCTTTGAGCATTTACACTTTGCTTTCATTCACTTGAGTTGTCCCCTCATAAGTGATGCATAGCTTTCTCCATACCTCATAGTCCATTTCACAAGAAGAAATCCGGTTGAACTCATTGGAGGTCATGGTGGCATGGAGGATGTTGATTGCTCTTGCATTCAAGGTGGTTTTCGTCATGGTAGCTTCTTCCCATCCCTCTATCATTGTCACCGATATCTTGTATGGATGGTCCACCATTTGCCAATCCTTGGATGTAGAATTGTAGCCTTCTTTTCCAATAGAGGAAGTTACTCCCATCAAAGATTGGAAGGTTGATGAAGTATCTCCCACCTTGGTAGTCACCCATCTTCTCCTACTTGTTGAAGTATGCTTGGAGAAACCTACTTTGATACCAATTGTTGGATCCTATATGGGTGATTGGATGCTCGAGAGGAGGAATGAATAGAGTTGAATGCACTTAAACAAAATTCATTAGACCTTCAATATATATCACAAGATAAGGTTGCTAAATAGGAAATTTGAGTGCAACTAAAACATGCATAGCAAGGGAGAGAGAGATTGAACATACACCAATTGACAAGCTATGTAGAGTGGTTCCACACTTCAAACTAGAAGTATGCCAGTCCACTACCTTGAGAGGACAACCTCTAGGATTTCTTAACCATTGCACTCTTATATTCATTCGTAAGACTTACAATACATGACCACAAAAGGACTTACCTATCCAATACAAAGAGTCTTCAACCTTACCAAGGACTTACCCACTTTGGAATGAGTCTTCAACCTTCTCCAAACACTTACCCACTCTTGTATAAGTATCATCCTTGCAGGGATTACCCACTCTTCTTGGATCTTCCACCTTTGACTTCACCTTCACTCGGGAAAGCTTTCACCAAGGGCTTAGCCACTTGAGCAAGGAGTCTTTTGCCTTCACCAAGAGCCTACCCACTCTTGCCCCCAAGTCTTTAGCCTTGATCTTCACCAAGGGACGCCTTCCCTTGTTCTTCTTCACCTCTCTTATCCAAGAGAGAGAGACTTCAGCTTCATGGTTGAAATGAGAGATAGGGAGGTGGTGGAAGTGAGAGCCTCACTAGATATAGATGTAGGACTAGATCTCTTACAAATTTCCTACTAACTCTAATGAATGTATAAAGTGATTAAGCTTAGAGAGAGTAGGAGGCACTCAACTATACACTAGGAACCTCATATAGAGTTTTGCATTGAATGGTCAGCCTTGGAATGAATCCCAAGGGGTCCTATTTATAGATGGGGATGCCTCTTAACCTTTGGGAATACTTAAGAACAAAAAATAGCCATTTTGTGGCTTGCAACAAATATATTTTTGATCGTTGCAACTCCACAATGGCTTGAAACACTTTTATGCACTTTTCCATACAGTGCAGTCAGTCGAGTTTCTATAAAGGTAAATCGACCGATCCCACTAAGAGACAAGACCAATTTAGGCCATCGGTTGAGTTTGTCCTAGGGCAACTCAACCAATTCACTTAAATCAGTTTAATTTGTAGAGGGATCGGTCGAGTTCTGTGAAATGAAAACTCGACCGATCAAAAGTCATTTTCAAGATCCAATCAGGATCGGTCGAGTTTGCAACTTGACCAATGAACAGCCTAATGTGAATTTTGGAACATGGCTTTTGAGTGCTTAAATATTCAATCTAAGTGCTCCTGGTTTTTTCTAAGCTTAATTACAAATCATACAATCATTACAAGTGATTTACAACATGATTCTAATAGATGTATTTCAAATTCCAAAAATGTGCACTTATATTGACTTTGACTTGTCTTTTCTCCAAGTTGAGATGCCCAAGTTAGGGCATTTGGAGTGTGTCTGTACCTAATATGAAATCACTCAAGTAGAGACATTAGACACAAAGAATTGGAATGGTTTAATCATCATCAAAACAAGGGTTTAGTCGATTTAGACCTTGAGTCAACAACTACAACAACACATGTCATTCTATTTACTTTGACACAAGCCCAACATGCTCTGAAACATGAGTTGATAAAATGGTGGTGATTTGGTACATTGTGACACATGGGGCATACTGCGAGTAGTGTAGATGGATTTTTTCCCTTCTTTGGAGTGATGTCCCTGATCACTTAATTAGAAAAACTATGGAATGCATATTAGTGATCTTGTGAGTCAACATATGATATTGAGCTCACATTATGTTGAATAGCTTGTTGTAGTTTAAGGAACATAGACTAAATGTTAAGAGGATGACATTCCATGCCCCACATTCAATCAGGATATTTGTGACAAAGGGATTATGTGGTCATGGAAACGTTGATCACTTTATAGGTTGTAGTTGTTCTCCAACTCATTCTTGTCACTTGGGTGGCAATCATGTGTTTCTAGAAACCAATTTTTTCTTGTGTTGTTTTGAACATCACTTCCAACGTAATTAGCAATCTAATGGGTCACACACATAAGGATTCATAAGGGAATTAAATATTTCTATCAAATATATGATTAGAATGGTTTTGAATCATAAATAGTCTAATTAACCCTCTGATCAAGAGATTAGAATGTTTGGTTCAATCAATTAGATGATTGGGTCAATATATCAATTTCTTGTCAATTGATTGAGTAACTTTTCCACTAGAACTCTGAGATCAGAAAATCTACTTCTAAGAGCGTGGAATCACAATCCAATAGGAAGAGTCTCAAATTTTAGATCTAGATCTAAACTATCATGATTGGGGGATCTGCTTCTGAGATCAAGCAATCTTGGATTGAGAGCAGGCAATAATGACACATGGTTGGGTGATCTAAAATCTAGAATGAGTTTTCAACATTAAACTACTTTTTTTATTATGATTAGAAAAGGATTGGAATTAGGTTTCTACAAAACCATGAATTTCCTATATAAAGGGGGCATGCCATATCAGGTTTTGATACAAATCTTGAGACAAATTGTGAGCCAAGTTGGCCATCAGACTTCCATCTTGGTTATAGGAAGTAACCCTAAGGACTTCTGACTAACATAGGAAAAGAAAGGGAGTTTTGGAATGACTAGGACCTTGATAACTGCTATTCTACTTCAACTTGGAGGTCAATGTGGTGCACCATGTTCTCTCTCAACCACATGGACAAAGTAGATGCCTAGGCACATGTGCGGAGGCCTAGAGAACATGTTATATATGACGGTAACAAATGCTACTTGGTGGACAGTCCAGATCTATTGGTGATCTATCTATATTTCTTGGTGGCCATTTTGAATCTAGATCTAAAAGTTCGAGTTTTTGACCAACATAAGACACGTCTTCTTGTTGAAAAAAAATGCTAAATGTTTGACCTTTATCCCCTCTTATTTATTTTGTTCACTGACATCTTACAACTAGGATAGATTCAATGTGTTGGGTATAAAGGGAAGATTTTTATTGTTGTTACATCGTGCCCCTTCCCAAAAACCCAACACAATGGTTGCGGATAGATATTATGTAGTAGTACCTCATGACAGGTATTTAGGTACTTCATATCACGAGTAGAATGTATCTTCTTTGAGAAAGAGATGGACATCAAATTGGGACAAGGTGTTTGTGATACAGTGAGTGTTTTAACTTCTTCATATTATGCTTTTCACAATTTCATGTACTCTGAAAATTCAAGATTTGGAGCTTCACTATCATATGTATATCCTTCCATACATGAAATCATGATTTACTTACTATTCAAGTTTCTTAGATCAATCAAAATATTTGATGATATCATATGATGTCAAACTTCATTGACATAAACAACACCCTATCACAAAGTAATGATCCAAATTTGATTACTTTTGTAGCTTGTATGTGCAAGATACAATTTATTGAAGTTTCATCCCAAAACCCCCTTTTACTACCTTTTTCTCCTATTGTATTTTTTTTATAAATTTGAATCTTTTTCTATCTATTAAATCTTTAATACTTGCATAACATTGATGTAGGGTCCATGATGGACCTGTGAACTGTCGTCCACTTGGTGCCCAACCGAGAGCTATCCGATCAGAGCACCCACAAATTGGGGCCATAAGAATTTGTCTCTAGGTCATCATCTACCCCTTGCTAGTCTAGAGGAGATGTTCACAAAACCTAAGTGTCATCCCTACTAACTCTACAACTTTCACATGTTTCCAAGTGAGCTAGAAGCTACACTTTGCAGCGACCATCACATCCATGATGAAATTGACCCGACTTGTCACCTATATCATGAAGAAAATTCCTTCTCTCTCTTTCTCATATCCTAAGACAAATACAAATACAAAATTAACCAGATAGTTCACTGCATCCTATAAATAATTCCTAATTAGAGCATTTTAAATTATTAGATTAATTATACACTTACCTATTGGTTTTGTATCTATTAGACATCAAATATTTCCAGTATGCCCTTTTGTTGTTATATGACTTTCTCCATGGTTTTGATTGCATGTACCTTCATTTTCTCACGTGTCCCACTTGGGGAGAGACACGATATGATCTTTTAAGAGATTACCGGATTCCATGATGATCGAAGTTATTATGCTGAAAGAGAGAATTACACAGTGCATAATTCACTTATAGACGTCTTCCTTGCAATATAAATAGGAGAATACTATACAAAAGTCACATGTTCTAAAGGTTACCCAATGTCTTGCTTCCAAAATTCTTTCAATTACTGACCACAAAATAACCTAAAATAAAAGTGTTTCACATGTCATAAATGTTAGATACACAACGTGTAAGAGTCTCAATGAAAAAATACTAAATTATTATTTTTTATTTGTATAAATTGGTTTTGCTTCCATCCAAGGCAAGTATCCAAACATTATTAGGTCACTTTTGGCAAATGACATGCAGGGAATAGTAGAGGGATGAAATACACCATCTCAAATCATGGGATGAGAAGTGGGAGGAGATCTTTCTTCACCTGCAACATCATCTAATTTCTTATCCATGGATTCACCATTCTCCACTCCTTCCATATCTTAGGATGATATGGCAGGATTTTTGACATGCATTCTCCGTGGTGGTATAGGTTTCCCGTTTTCTTATTAAGCCATCTTTCTCTTTGCTTTGGATCTAGACTAGCTTTATAGTCCACAATGAACTTTATATTTGTATATCATTTCTTCTTACAAGTCTTATGCCATGAGCAAGTAATCACTTTATCTTATATATGAGGGAATATCTACCACATAATTTCATGTTGAACAAGTGTTTTTATGAATTAAGTGCATGTACTAGTTCTTATTCAACAATGATTATGTGGTTCAATGCATGCATTAATGACTAATCACACTTATTACATATTTTACAAATTATGATGTATTATGAGATAATTCATTGCATCATTAATATATTTCATTGCAACTGATTGTACTAATAGATACTAGTTAAGTTGACCATGGGTGTCCAATATATTTAAACATTTCCTAGTAAGAGAGATAAAAGAAGATATAGGTTAATCCATTTATCGACAAGAGTAAATCTTGGACCACTTCCTTCCCTATAAGAAGACTTACACTTGTTGATGAAGCAATTGTTTGACATGCGATACGTAGCCTGTTGAAATGATGGGTCTAAGATTCTTTCCCTGATCTTATTAGAACTCATTAGTTTGTATTTTAATTTAGTTTTTAATCAATTACTATAGTAACATTTTAAAATGTAAACTAGATTAGAATGTCTAAATCATAGATGTCTTGCTCCTAGAAATGATCACGTCCCATTGGAGCAATCTCTACTACTTTGATGCCATATGCTTGTGGGGTAGAAACGTTGATTCAATGACAAATAGAAAAGCATATTATTTCCTTAGCAAGTTTTTGGTACCATTGTTGTGAATCAATTTGGTTTTTCCAGAGTAGGTATTCTAGAGACTAGGTTATTTTACTCCACTCCATCCATTCATTAATCATCATTTGATTCATTTCATTTATAACCATTCCACACTTTTATATCATCACATCACATTCCATTTCATATTCATCATCATTCTTTTTATTGTTTATCTTATAGATCGAATCATTATTTTGTGTATGCCACACTCTATGAACAATGGTTTGGTAATTCTTATTGACCCAAAATTTAGTCAAACTCTGAGAAAGCTATGAAGTACATGGAGAAACTAACTCACTAGTTCCAAAACCATATTTTAGCCAAGAATTATCAGTGGAAACAACAACTAACGATTGTTTGTTGAAGGACTTTGTTATGCCTAAAACAATCAACCTTAATTGGGCAATGAACTGCATATTATTTAACACAAATAATTTTTCTATCAGCCCTTGTATCATGCATATGCTACAAAAAAACAACTTTTGAAGCAGCACCATTTGAAGATCCAAACCTTCATGTAGATGATTTATTGCAGTACCTCAATATGTTCAAGATAAATGGCATACACATTGATGGGGTCCTCCTTATTTTGTTTCCCTTTACCTTGAGAGATTAACCCAAAGCACGGCCACTTTCATTGTTTGTGAACATAATCATTAACTGGGAAGACCTACTGAAGGTATTTCTTGCAAAGTACTACCCACTGTTGAGAAAGACTGTTCAATTGAGGAATAAACTTACCAACTTCAGCCAAAGATATAAAGACTCTATATAATGTGTGATGACCACTATCAAACCGACAGCCATATCGCACAGTAATTACGTAGAATAACCACTAGCATCGGATTAAAAAAATCACTAAAAATTAAAGCCATTTTGCAAAGAGATCCATTTCCAGGAAAATATTAAGGGAAGAACCAAAGAAATATACACATCATGGTTCACATTGTACATACATTGTACCATCTCATCTCTAGGATATCATATACCAGTTGCTTTGCCCAAACATATTCATAAGCAACATAAAATCTCGAGGCATACAAGCCAAAATCTCAGATCATTTATAAAATCATTACGTACTAACTCCCAAGGACCTAAGAGTATAGAGATGACACATAAGACTTCTATTTACAAGACACGACAGACATCACACTCAACCTGAGGTGTTACTGCTATCCATGTTGTTGTTGTCCTCCCTCTATAGTACGGTCTCTACCACCTCGTCCGTGTCCACCTAAATTTTTTGGGACCAATGGGGTGAGACAAAAGTCCTAGTGTGAAATATAACTCTCTACCAACAACATTATTATCACAGGTAAACAATATAAAACTAAGCAAAGTATTGTTTATATTAATAATCAAGATTAATCACTATTTATAAACATAATAGAGCAATGTCATCTTTTCAAGCAATGCAACTATCTATAATAGAGCAATAAATCATCTATTCACTTTATAAGGAATACGAAGAACACATATAACATCTATTTAAGATGAATAAAAGTAGTGTAACATCAACCAATGTTTCCGTATTCAATCCTTAAACAAATATGCTACACAACTGATTACATATTGACAATCACATTTATGCCCTGAGGAGATGAGGTATACCGCTCATGCTCCAACTGACCACGACTACGTAAAGCATCTGTACTATACAAGGTCAAAGGAAGAGTCGACATCCAAGACCTCACCTGTCTCGGTCAGTACGATACCACTAGAAGTGACATCACGTGTCAAACTGCAATTAGTTTGCTAGGGTATAGTGGCATCTTCACTATAGAGTTACAATCACAACATGCACTCTCTTTAGGGAGATCACACAACAACCCTGATATATTAATATTGAGTCATGGCATATAGCCACACTCTTATGATGATGAGGAAGATCACACAACAATCTCCATTTGGATGTAAGGATATTTTCACCCATTACCCCCACATATTAAAAAATATGCTCTCCATGTTAAACTTGTTTCACCATTCAGCAAATTCTGACACTGAATGGATCTATGGCCATGGCAAATACATGATAAGGTTCCACTTGATTAATTAGGTGCATTACAGTATCTTTTAGCATCAACCAAGTTACAAGCATGAATTATAACAGATGCTACAAAGAAAGGTGTAATACATATACCAAGTACTTTCATAATCTTTGGAACACATTGAATGAATAACACTTAAGATCTCAGTCCCTTATCAAATTACTGGAGTTCTAATCCCTTAGCATTATCATCATCATGATTTTGAGATCTAGGTTTTCAAACCCTTAGTTCATCACTGAACATTGTCATCTCTTATCAGGTATCTATTAACTCAAGGTCCTCAGACCCAAGTATACATTATACTTGTTGCACAAGTATTTCATATGGCTCACAAGGCCCATTTAAACTGTATCATATGAAACATCATAGCTCATACCTGACAATGCTCATCATCTCATGATACCTGCATGGTTAGTATTTCATGATAAAAACAATATCATGTACATATCATCACCATGCAATACAAGAGAAATACAACTTCCCATTATTAGGGTTTGAGTTTCCCTTTTTAGCTGATTAGGGTTTCAAGTTCATATTATCAAAATCAAAACCCTAATTCATAGCTCCACACATATTAGGAGAATACATTGATATCATAAGTATTCAATCATACTTGTTTATTATCATCATTTATCATTAAATGATTATCACACAAAGTATGAGTTTCTATCTCATCCTCACTAGGATATTGATTACATCATACTTTATTAAGTTGGCTCAACCCTTTTCTCAAGGTACATTGGACTAAACTTATCAAAATGCATTAAACTCTTTACATCTTAATGTATCATGTGACATAACACACTTCATGTGTTACTCAATCAAGTATATCGAATTTGAGGTGCTTACCTCCATATTGATTTTAAGGTGCTTCCACCATATCGGGCTAGAGGTGTATGCTTACTACCATATCATCCAAGAAGTGTGTGCTTAACACCATATCGTCCAAGAGGTGTGTGCTTACCACCATATCGTCCAAGAGGTGTGTACTTACCACCATATCGTCCAAGATGTGTGTGCTTACCACCATATCGTCCAAGATGTGTGTGCTTATCACCATATCATCTAAGAGGTGTGTTCTTACCACCATATCATCCATGAGGTGTGTGCCAATTATATTGGGTTACTCAAGTGTAGGGTTTTGCATATCGGGTTTGACCGTTATGCTCATACCTTTTCAAACCTTCAAAGTATCAACCTACCATGTGTTGAGTGACAACCGAGACAACTGGTTAGTCCTTTTTCAACCAGCCCAAATGTACAAAATGATAGGGGTCTGGGGTTCCAAGGTATAATGGATTTCATATCACCATATTGGGTTTCATTACCATATCGGGTTAGAGGTGCTTCAACCCAATATCAGTTTGTGCCATGATGATGTCCTCATCATCAAGCTCTATAGTTTCGTCCCTTTCTATTCTATTTCATGGAGAACAGTCCTATGCAACTATTAAAACTCACAAATTCATCAATTATTCAAGAAAAATCGAAATTGAAAGTAGATCAACAAGTATAGCAAGATTGAAGGTGAATAATAACATGATTGGGTTCAAGTTATATAACCTGCCTCAAGAACAACTTCAAAGCTCCAAGATCCAAATATTCATGTTCCCAAGGTTGAAGATGAACTTATATAAGATCCAAAACTTGTTCACAATTCCTCTATATGCAAATAATCACTATAGTTAAGAACTTGGTGAAGAAGAAGAGAAAGGAGGAATCACAACCCAAGAATCATGCTTCAACCAACGTTGAAGATGACCATGGATTCAACTTAAGATTAAGGATTGCGATCCTCCTTGATCCTCAACTACTATGCACGATATATAAGAGAAAGGGAGTTGTAGGATTTGAAAAGTTTCCCTAGTAGGTGAAAGGAGTGGTATATATAATTGAGGCTCATGAAAAAGAGTGTATAATAGGTGTCATCACCTTATACTACTAGGTGACACATGTGCATGCATAGGTTGACACATGTCAATGCATGCACACATATTTATCTTGACATTAAAAACTCTTGGGGATAATCTAGGGATAAGATCTTGGCCATTAGTTATCTTGTTGAACAAGATATTTCAACCCAACATCACGTTATTCACAAACCGATACATCTTTTCCAAGGAAAGTTGTAAACTGATATCCATCACATTATTGAGGTTCTTAACTTATCATGGCATTTTACAAGAGTTTAAAAAATGATATGGGATCTCTTCAATGGCTCCTTGGTCGATAGGCACTTCCATATAAGCTCTACAACTCAATACAACTCATTTTAGGGTTTCAACTATACAACTCTTCTTGGTCTTTTCATCACCAAGAATACCATCAATCAAATATGATTCAAACATGGTGCATCTTTATTTATATATCCTATAGATGATTATAAGTGAGAGTAGGGACACTCTGGAGGTGGTAGTTTGCATATCAACCCTACATTTTGGGTAAATTGCAATTTGCACCAAAATTGGTACACAAGGCACAAGCATTATTCAAACAAGCTCCAACTTGGAACTTAGGCTTTCCACAAGACACCCCTTGCATCATCCTCTCTATTATGATTCTAAAGCACTTGAGGCACATTAAAAATGTGACATATTGCAATATAACCCCTCATCTTGGGTAAATTGCAATTTACACCCAAACTATCATATAATGCACAAACAATTTGCAAATAAACTCAAACTTGAAAATTAAACTCTCCTTGAATCTTAATTACTTTTCAAAAGACTAAAAAAAGTTTATGAATAACTTACTTAAGAAAAACTTCTAGGGTTATGGCATAACCCAAGTTAGGGATGTTACAATTATCAACCCCTAATAGGGATTTCGTCCCCGCAATCTCAAGAGAAAAGAGAAGGGTGCTTCTTCCTCATTTATTCCTCCAGCTCCAATGTGGCTTCTTCAATACCATGGTGATGCCAGAGAACTTTCACAAGAACTATGTCTTTGTTTTTCAACTTCTTGATTCTTCTGTCAAGAATCATCATTGGACCTTCCACATAGGATATATCTTCATTCAATTCTACCTCTACAAGTTGCAACACCAACTCTGTATCAGGATGACAGTTTCTCAGCATAGACATATGAAAGATTAGATGTAGTCTATGTAGTTTAGGTGGCAACTCCAACCTATAGGCTACCACCAGTATAGAACCGACCTTTAGTGTCGGTTATATAAGGCCTTTGGCGTCAGTTTCAAAGCGACACCCAAGTGGGCACCGCCAAAACTCAAAATCTTTAGCGTCAGTTTTAACACCAACGACATAACCCTTCCCGCAACCAAACATGCGCCAACAAGGGCACTATAGGCATCGGTTATTTAATAAAACCGACACTATATCCAAGTCAAAGAAGTCGGCGTTTCACAAAAACTGACACTATATAACCCTTCCCGCCGCCAATAAAATGTGCCAGTAAGGGCACCATCGACATCAGTTTTTATATATAATCGACACCCATAGCCACATAGATGTCAGGTTTTTGCTAATAACCGACGGTGTATGTCTTTGTTGTCGGTTTTATACAAATAATTGATGCCTATTTTATGATTTTTTTTCTTATCAGTTTGCAGGCATGCTATATGGCTGGTCAGCAGGATGCAGAACCTACAGTTCAGTTTTGAACTACAGGTTTACAACATTCATTGATATTAGCCAACAACAGGCCACAAACCTACAAAATTAACAAGATGGACAACAATTTATAATCACACACATGTATAAGCACATTTAATTCATATTATTTTTCATCACACACATGTAGAAAAAAGTAGTTCCATTTCAAATTTCCTCCATTTTCACACACATTTAGCAACCTGCAGTTCCATTCATTTCATCTCTTTTCACATTCAGACACATGTAGAAACATTCATGTATTGATCATCTTCACATTCACACATATGACAATTCAGAAAAATTCATTCACATTCACACAAAAATAATTATGAGCACAAATTTTATAAATATCATTCTTTATTCATCATCGTCATTATCGCCATCAATATCCCAATTATATTTAAAAATTCCCACTACTTGTAGGGCTTTTTCCCATTCTTCTCTTACATCATCTAATTCTTCCCTCGTATAAGGAATATGTACATATAATAATTTTCCACTTGTAGTCAAGTCAGTTTTAAACACCTACAAAGAGAATGACGTATATATATAATTAATAATATATAATAAGATTGATATATTTCATATTATCTAATGAGACTATATATAATACCTTATGTATAGTATCGATTTCCATTGCGGCATGTTTGATGATTAGGTCCATAAATCACATCACATAGTATGCACATGTCCAACCGTTGTCTTGTGTAGCACACTATAAATTGAAACATACAAAATATTCAAAAATACAAATAAGCACAGTTCTTATAAATAATATATACATTGGAGTCGGGAAATTACTTCACATTCTCCCAAATTAGTGGCTGATTCTTTTTCTTGGGGACCTTTCCTCTAGATATTTTGAACTCATGTAAAACCCTACATGTTAATGTAACACATTAAATTCCATAAATAAATAGTAATGTAATAACATATGTTAATGGATATAAAAATATGAAATATTTCTCACGGGAATAATGGATTTTTCATTGTGTGTCCATATAATGTATTCAATTCATTCCCCACAGGATCTAGATAATAGATAGTGAACGTCTTGGGGACAATAACTAGTAACTCCCAATGCCTACCACTACAGGTAAGAAAGTTAAAAATTAATATCTCAAAATCCACAATAAAAAATGTAATTTTCTTAAGTCCAAATTATAAGCAAAGTAAACTTACTCGACATTGAATGGAGCTATTATCACCATCTTCTTTTTTTACCAAAATATTTAAAAGCAGCACAGCAGTATGAAGTAGTTGAAGAAGGGTCTTTATCTACAAGACTAATCAAAGATGGAACCAAAAATCCCACATGGGAAAATGAAAAATCTGTACATATCATTTGTAAGTGGTTGCAAAACATGTATTATGTATGCATTAATATATAAGAAACCAGATCACTGTATATAAAATAAGGTATATGGATATATAAATAAGATCTCACCATATCCATAGCTCTATCATAGATGTATTCATCCAATCATAACGAAACAACTCCAAAATATCATGTATAAATAGCTTGTTATCGTACGATTGACCTACAACATCCTCTGGAATAGAAACATTTATAGGTAAATTTGGATCATGTTCTTCTATCCATACTGCCATACCCCTACAATTAGGACCTAACGGGGTGTGTAGGTCCCTTGGAATCCAACTTGGTGCTTCAGGAGGTAGAGGTGGAGGCCGAGATGTAGCGGGTGTCTTCCTTTTGACATGTATATATAATTTCAGATCAATTAAATCATATATACACACTAACAAATTAACATAATATAAATTTACCATACAATATTAGTATAGACGATATCCGCTTTGAGCCACATTATCACTCTGCCTTCTACCTCACCAAGCATTTTAGAATCTGGGTGGGCATATGGAAATGAAAGATCCCTCCAATTGGGGAGTACATGTATCAGACTCACACAAACCGGACCAGATGGTACTAGAGTCCCATGAAACCTGTCCCCTGGAAGGGCTAGGTAAGCATGTGCCTCTGCAATGATATGTTCTTGACTTTTTAGACAACATGGCTTCAACCCCTACAAATTTACGTAAAGAATGTTATATACATATATACATAAATATATCATCTTGAAAAGACTAGATACTATGTCATAAAAATACTTACAGCGGACGTGCTAGGTGGGTCTATAGGATTACTCCCAACCTCTGTAGTAGGAGAGGAGCAGCACACCACAGGTACTGTTTGAGTGGCAACCTGAGACACCTGCCACTTCACCATTGCCTCCTCGACTCTCCTATTAATTAACTCATCTACCTATACATGAACAAAATAAATGCTAGCTTTTGATTATTGAATTCCCTTTCGCAATAACATTCTAAAAAAAAATAGGCTACCTAAACATTTGATAGTGCCGCTTTTGGGATAGATTTGCATTGTGATGGCCCAAAGAAAGCTTTTATTCCCACACCAGCGCATGCACCCCTAACACGTCCAGGATGCTCTGGGTTACCAAGAGCAACTGTCAATTCATCCCTTGTGCCCTCAGGGATGAACTTGCCTTCCTTTCTCTGCTCGTGAAGCTCCTACTAATCGCCATCAATAGAAATTGGTATGTAAACATAACAATAATCAATATTGATGGCTCTAAGAGTTGAATTTTACCATTTTTGTAGCCGCCTCAGCATTTTTGGGCTTCGTTATATCTCCCTTCTTGTTTTTCCTCCCAGCTATCCACATAGCATGGCAAGGCAGAGGTGCATGACCAATAGTAGAGGACTCTGCAGTCTCCTGAGTATCAGCAGACTGAGCTGTAGACTCAACCTGTAGTCTTTGGCGAACGCCTGGATAGCCTCTTGGACCCATTGTGTGGTCATGCACATTCAATGCATGCCTTGCTCTTTGAGCATTGCTGATAGCCTTGTTAGTAAGCACATTGATTTGGTTAGTAACACTAAAGGTTAATCTTGAATAGGTGAATACATAAGAATGTATATTAATTAAATTGGGAGTGGCACTTAATACCTTGAATTCATCAGTTTTTCTTTAGGTAACAAACTCCTCCCAGTCTTTGGGGTCTAGGTAGTTCCATTGCTCAGTGGCTGCCTTCTTCCTAAATTTAATTTTTATAGAGAATACAAACAAAAATTATTAGTGTAGAGTTACTAAAAAAGTGATCAATATCTAGAATTGGAAATCAATTAAGAACCTCTTCTCAGCATCGTGTATGTAATCTCAGGTGAGATTTGTCCTATAATTCCTTAGGACCCTCCCACAGCGTTGCATCATGCATTTACGATGCATCTTTTAATCCAGATCAAATATACTCTGCAAAATAGAATTGCTATTAACTAGTATCTTAAAAATTAGTAATCTACAAAAATAGAATTGCAAATAATAATAACAACTCACACATAGTTCCTTCCATACTAAGTCTTTCTTCCCCTTAGGAACTTTATGCCAAGATTCAAAATTAGGACTACAATGGCTATGAGTAAGAACCCCAAGATATGAAATAAATGAGTTGCAGTTCACTCCAACTGGATTTCTTACATGATCGAAATCCACAACCAGTTTGGGTCCATTGCCCCTTTGCTGTAGTAACTTGTTCATCATTGTGATGCCCCTCACTTTCTCAATTTTTTTTGCTTCTCATCAAGTGCCCCAAGTTCTTCAGGGGGTACATCATCAACCTAAAATTTGACAAAATAAACACACTTACAGAATATAACTATAAATGGACATATAGATAGAAATATAGGATATATTTTAAAACTTACATTGTGAGGCAGGGCATTGATATCCTCACCCTCATGGTAATCATCATCACAGTCATCATGCTCATGCTCAACCATCTGAAAGTGTCATTAAAAAATCAAACATTTAGCATTTGACATAAATAGAAGATAATAAAACATTGTAAAGTTCACATTCAACAAAATAAAGCATATAAAAAATATAAACATGCATGCCTATAATATTGTGATCTTTTATCAATTAACAATCCTTCATTATGATCTCCGCGCACATACAAGTCATCATTAGCTTCAATATTTGGTGGTGTTGGCAACCCAACTGAGAATGGATTGGAGTCATCATACTTATCATAGTACTCTTCTTCATCGATAGGATCTTCAATGAACTGTCTTTTACCATGAAGAACAACCGACCATTTATCATTTACAGTATCATTCATATTAAATACTTGTTTCGCCTGTGATGCCAATATGAATGGTTCACCCTTCTCGCCAATCTTTTCAAAGTTCACTAATGTGAAACCCAATTCATCCACTATAACTCCTTTGGTGTTATCAACCCAATTACATTTAAAGAGCAGAATTTTGAAATCTACGTAGTCAAACTCCCATATGTCTTCAATGACACTAAAATATGTCTTCAATGACACTAAAATATGACATTTTAGCTTCACGTGGACTCTTATCCTTTACACTTGCAAAAAATAATGAAGACGCTTGAAGGGTGACCCCACTATTTTGGACGACACTCTTATCATCTTGACGCTTTGTGTAATATGAGAATCCATTTATGTCAAACCCTTCATAAGACATAACATTCAATTTTGGTTTAAAGGCGAGGCATTTGATAGTTTTAGTAAGATTATCTGGTGTTCGAGATAGTTGATGTAAGACTTTATCTTCAAACCACTTAATAAATGTCTTGCTATGCTCTCTATCAAGCCACATTGAATTGTCTCGAGGATATTGTCTCTTGATGAAATTGGTATGTTCCTCGATATAAACACTCACTTCATCGATGTTGTGTAAAATATATAAGTGACCTTGTTCCAACTGCTCACGGCTGATTACTTTCATCCATGATCCCAAAATTTCTTTGCCAAAATGCTCCTCAATATTCTTGTCATTAACAGGAGTGTCATTAGCACTCAGAAAGTCATTGCAAAAATCCATAACCTCTCTCGCCACATAAATCTCAATAATACTCCCTTCAGGTCGATAACGGTTTCGAACATCACCTTTAAAAATGCTCATGTATCGTTCAAAGGGATACATCCAATGCAAGAAAACTGGTCCCAACATTTTCACTTCCCTAGTCAAGTGGACAACAAGATGTACCATGATATCAAAGAATGAAGGAGGAAAATACATCTCAAGCTGACATAGGGTAACAACCACTTCTCTTTGCAATTTATTAAGAGTATCAAGGTCAATAAATTTTTTTTGACGGTAAAAGGGTCATTGTATTAAAAGAGGACGTCCATACAATGGGGTGGGTTAATCACCCTTGGGAAGCTATCTCGGATAACAACTTCTACATTACTTCCCAAACCCAACGTAGTGAGATTATGGGCTGTTGTATTACCTTCTCTACAGATATGCATCATTTTAAAAGATGAGAAAGCCGATATTAGGTTCTCAATCTCCTCGAAGATCTTCATGGCCGGGCTACAACCTCTTCCTCTATCAGCTACGAGCTTCAGCACCATGGTAGCATCTGTTTCGATCACAATGTGTTGGATATTCATTTTAGTTACAGTGCGACAAGCCATCAGAACTGCGTAACCTTCAGCGGCTATAGATGACCAACAGTTGGGGAGCGTCTTAGAGACTGTTATGATGATTTGCTCAGTATGATCACGGAAAACAGCAGCAAAGCTAGTCCTCGCTTTGTTAATGCATGCGAAGTCCATGTTGATCTTGATAGAACCAACATGGGGGTGACCATTTACATTTTCTTCTATCTATCTTGGGGGTATGGAGGTGTTTGGTATATCTGGCTTGGATTTCTTGGTACTCTTTTGCCCATTGGAGAAGGTGTTTCTTCCTCACTGCTATGTTATCCACTGAAATGCTATAAATGAAGTTGTTTCGGCTACTCCAAATTATGACACAGGTCGCAATGAGTTCAACCATCTTGATAGAGGAGAGCACACTCATGAACCAGTTCCAGGTATCAGCCATGGATGAACGAAGTCTGGGTCAATAACTTTGTTGCACACACTTTCGAAAAAGAAATAAAGTCTGGTGATTGCAAACCTTACATGCTTCGGCAATATAGATAGAATTACCGCAGGCAATATTTGTTGTATTAGAGTGTGACAATCATGAGATTTAAGACCTATCACCTTCATATCTTTCATTGATACAAATCTATGGATGTTGGATGAGTAACCCTATGGCACCTTAACATTTACCAAACATTCACAAAAAGCTTTCTTCTCCTTTCTAGACAACGTGTAACAAGTGGGAGGTAAGTATGTTCTTTGATCGCTACTAACTACTTCTGTTAATTTTGTCCTTATTCCCATTTCACGTAGGTCCATTCTAGATGTTATACCATCTTTAGTCTTACCTGGTATATTCAATAGAGTACCAATGACTCTATCACAGACATTTTTCTCAACGTGCATGACATCGATACGATGCCTGACTGCCAAATAACTCCAATAAGGAAGAACCCAAAATATTGACTTCTTCTTGAATAAAGATTTGTCACTCCGTGTGGACATGGTACATTGTGAACTGTTACCAAATTCATTGGCAAAATCTTTTACTCTTTCATAAACAACCTCCCCTATTATAGGTTTAGGTGCACTCCATTCCTCATTTCGTCCATTGAATGCTTTGCGCAACCTATGATATGGATGGAATATTGGAAGAAACCTTCGATGACCAAGATATACATTCTTGCCGCCATGTTTTAGTCATATTTAATCAACATTCTCTTCACATATAGGACACACTTTATATCCTTTGACACTATATCCAGACAAATTCCCATATGCTGGAAAGTCATTAATAGTGCAAAACAACATAGCGTGTAAATGAAATATCTCTCTTCGTGAAGCATCATATGTCATCCCACCTTCACCCCATAGTTTCTTTAAGTCATCAATCAGAGGTTCAAGATAAACGTCGATATCATTTCCAGGTTGTTTAGGGCCCGATATCAACAACGACAGCATACCATACTTATTTTTCATACACAACCAGGGAGGAAGATTGTATATAAGCATAACTGGCCAAGTGCTATGTTGGCTGCTCAATGTCCCGTACGGATTAATCCCATATGTACAAAGCCCAAGTCTTAGATTCTTGAATTCTTCACCAAATTTAGGGTACACTAAATCAATCTTCTTCCACTGTGGGGAATCATACGCATGTCGTAGGATCCCATAATTATTTTTATGAACATTTGCATGCCACCTCAAATTCTTCACATTTATCGAATTGGAAAACAAGTGTTGAAACCGTGATATTATAGGTAGATATCACATCACCTTGGCAGGAGAACCAGTTTTGGACTCCCCCGAAGTAGTCAATTTATACCTTGACGCACCACATTTTGGACAATCTTTCAAATCCACATAGTCCTTTTGAAATAATACACAATCATTCGGGCATGCATGTATCTTCTTGGCCTCCATTCCCATCGGGCACAACAATTTATTTAACTGGTATGTTGAGATTGGCAGCTCGTTTCCTTCAGGAAGAATTTCTTTCAACAAAGACAACAATGACATGAAGCTTTTATCGCTCCATCTATTGTTAGCTTTCAGCTTATACAATCTCAACACAACACTAAGCTTCATAAACTTACAACCTGTGTATAACGGTTGATGAGTGCATACTCATCATGATTTTCAATTACCTTTTTGGAACAATTTAATATCTTTTCCACATCTTTTCACCCTAATATGAATCATAATGCACAAAACTACTCAGTGATTCAATAATCAAGGTTTTAACTAAATATCTTTCATTTTATGCAGGTGTAGCAGGCAACTCCATGCAAACGGTCTCAAGACTGTTTGGATCCATGCGGTCTCAAGACCGTTTGCTGAAATATAGAAAGAACAAGATGAAACCAGTTGCCCAAGAAGTCCACGCGGTCTCAAGACCGTTTGGTCTCATGCGGTCCCAAGACCGTTTGGTCCCATGCGGTCCCAAGACCGTTTGGTCCCATGCGGTCCCAAGACCGTTTGGTCCCATGCGGTCTCAAGATCGTTTGGTCCCATGCGGTCCCATGCGGTCCCAAGACCGTTTGGTCCCATGCGGTCCCAAGACCGTTTGGTCCCATGCGGTCTCAAGACCGTTTGGTCCCATGCGGTCTCAAGACCGTTTGGTCCCATGCGGTCTCAAGACCGTTTGGTCCCATGCGGTCTCAAGACCGTTTGGTCCCATGCGGTTCCAAGACCGTTTGATCCCATGCGGTCCCAAGACCGTTTGGTCCCATGCGGTCCCAAGACCGTTTGGTCCCATGCGGTCTCAAGACCGTTTGGTCCCATGCGGTCTCAAGACCGTTTGGTCCCAAACGGTCCCAAGACTGTTTGGTCCCGCGCGGTCCCAAGACCGTTCGATGCAAGCGCAAGGATCGATTGAAGAACTAAAGCCGCGCGACCACGCCAAAGCCAGGACCAATCAAAGCAAGGCCGTTTGGCGCTCAAACGACCTCCAAACCGTTTGATGCCCAAACGGTCTCAAGACCGTTTGGTGCCCGAGCGGTCTCAAGACCGTTTGGCGCCCAAACGGTCCCAAGACCGTTTGGCGCCCAAACAGTCTCCAAACCGTTTGGAGAAGATATTTCCAGCAACTTATCCAAACCGTTTGGGATCAGATCTGAAACTATAAATAGACCCCCAGGGTCCCCATTTCGAGGCATCGGTCCCGGACGCCGAAAGGCTGCCAGAGCACCACACCGATCAAGTTCCACTCCATCTACCGCTGGTGTTGCGTCCAAGGAGGCTAAGAAGAGGAAGAAGACGGCGCAAGGAGCGCATCTTCTTCACCGAGCTGCGTCCACCCTCTGCACCGAGCTCATGGCGGATCTATCTTTCTCTCCTATCCTTCTTGTATCTCGTATCATGAGCGAGTAGTCCTCTTTCGCTGGGGTGCGGTGACTAGCCCCGCTGCCCACGCAAACCATGTTCTTTTGTTAAACTTTCCAAGGCAATGTATATAACTCTTCATTTTGTCGTTTATCGTTAAGATTGTAGGTTGGTTATGTGCGTGTTTTCATCTTTGTGCTCCCTATGTTGCGATAACTTCAATGCATAGGTTCCTAAGTCGCGATAACTTCAAGGCATGGGTTGGAACGTCGCTTAGCATGTTTGACCCCTGACGATAACTTCCGATGGGTTCCTTGAGGTCGTAAGTGTATGATCCGCGAGAGGACGAGCCATCTAGCCTTCGGTGACGCTTCTGTGCGCCTAACGCCTGTATAGGGGGTTCACAACCTTAGTTGGATTTTGCATCATCTTGCTAAACGTCGATGTTTGCTCGCATGTTACCTTCCTGCTTGTTTAACGGTTAACACGGCTGACTCCCAAACTAGAAATAGGATGGGATTTCATCGAGGTCGTAAGTGTATGATCCGCGAGGGGACGAGCCATCTAGCCTTCGGTGACACTTCTGTGCGCCTAACACCCGTATGGGGGGTTCACAACCTCCGTGGATTTCTGTATCTTCAGAGCCGTAAGACATGTGATCCGGATGGCGATGAGAAATCGGCTGCCTATTGTGATGCTTACGCGGACCTAACGCCCGTATGGGGGGTTCTGCAGCAGCTCTATTTGGGGTGTTATATCGTGCCTGGTTTGTTTTCAAGAGAGTGTGTTTGTGTGCGTAGCGGTGGTCAAACCCGGTACCATCCCAGCGATTCCATATCATTGATCTAAACCCATCTTTTATTCCGCATTTACTTTCTTGCAATTAGTTTAATCAACCAAAATCAACCAATTGTTCTAAATATTAGTTTTACTTGGGCTAGATCTAACTGACAAAGATTCTTAAAAACGTTGTCCTTTGGGTTCGATCCTCAACTATACTGCGATAAGATCCGTCCGCTTGTGGGTGGTATTGTTGCACTTGGTTTTGGTAAAAGCTCGGGGATATAAACCCCGAGTGAATTTGTTAGTGCATTCAAAAAGCCACATCAAATTCTGGCGCCGTTGCCGGGGACAACGGAATCAGTCAGTCAAATCTAGTTCTTTTAAGACTAATCTAGGATTTTGTTTTCTTTTTGAAACTATCGCTCATCTTTTTGATCTTTATTCTACACTAAGGATCTCACTTTCAAACCTTTTCAAATTTCAGGTGCTCTTTGACGATTAGTGCATGCACCGTTCGGATAGTCTCGGACTGACTGCGAGCTTTGATCCCGAAATCGATAGAACCTTCCATCATCAGATCCGAGAGAATCAAGCCAGAATGGCGCAAGAAGAAGAAGTAGCCCGTAGGGTGGCTCAAGCCATCAATGCGCAGAGAGAAAGGTTCATGCAAGAAGCTAGAGCTGCGGTTCAACAGGAGATCTTAGCAGCACAGGCAGCAGCTCAGGCAGCGGAACTTCAGAAGGATCTTAGAGAGTTCTCTATCCCAAAGGCCGCGAATGTCTATCATCCGGTGCAGCCTCCTCCCATCGAAGCTGCCAACTTTGAGATTAGAGCACATTGGATAACCTTGCTTCAAAACAACCCATTCTACGGTAAACAAGCTGAAGACAGCCAAGGTCATCTTCTCAGATTCATCGACCTGTGTGCTATGACGAAGCAAAATGGAGTCTCTGATGATGCTATTCGACTCCGTCTCTTCAAGTACTCTCTGGCTGATAGAGCCATTAGTTGGTACAACTCACTACAGAGTGATGTACCCATCACCACCTGGGAGCAGCTTCAAAACGCCTTTCTAGAAAAGTTCTACCCCCCATCTCTTACATATGAGATCAGGGGACGAATCACAAATTTCACTCAAGTCCTAGGAGAAACTCTTTCCGAAGCTTGGGATAGATACAAGGAGCTCCTACGCAAATGCCCACACCATGGAATTCCTAAGAACCAGCTGATAGAGATATTCTACAGGGGTGTGGAGGATGATGTTAAGATGTTCCTTGACTCCTCGTCTGGAGGGAACTTCATGCGGAAAAGTTACGACAGCGCATGGAGAGTAGTCACCCTGGGAGTAGAAAATCAAGCCAACTGGGGCAGATCTATTGGTAAAGGAGTCTTAAAGGTAGCTATGGCTGACGCTATCCCAGAATACAAATCTATAGCTGAAACTTTGAAAGTCTTAGTTGCAAAGCAAGATCACATAGAATCATCCCTTGCTGCGATTGGAAGAGGACATTCTCCAACTAGGCAACCAGAATAGGTCAAGTCCACTTCTTTGTTTTGTGAAGCGTGCAAAGGCACTGACCATTCCACACTATCATGCAATGTTCTCTATGATGTTGTTTTAAGCAATGCCAGTGGACAGGGAGATAATTGCCAGATGGAAAATCTTAATGCTATTAACACCAACCCTGGGCAGAACTATTACAATCCGAATCAAAATAGGAATCACCCAGGCTTCCAGTACGGAAATCCTTCAGGAGCTATGAACTCACATCAATTTGTTCCGAATAATCAACCAAGAGGCCCATCTGGGTATCAGTTTAACCAGCAACAGAACTTTGGGAATCAAGGAAACTTCAAGGGAAACTTTCAGAACAGAAACTATAATAATTATCAGAATAACTCTCAGTATCAAAGCTTGAACCAACAACAGGGTCAAACAGGATCCATCCCTTCTGATGACAAGCTATCTACCATTGAAAAGTTATTGCAAACACAACAAATGATGATAGCCAATCAACAAGCCCAGCATAAGGCTATTGAAACTCAACTAGCTCAACTTGCTGCTAGTATTAAGCCACAAGCTGGAGTCTTCGCCGGACAACCTGAGAACAATCCAAAACATCTGGAGCAGCTGAAGGTTATCGCCACAAGATCAGGGAAAAGTTATTTGGATCCCCCAACAAAGACAACTGTGGTTATTTCTGACGAGAGTGAACCTATGACAGACCAAAACTTGACAACACCGGAATTGCAATCAAAGGAAAGCAAGACTGATAAGGGAAGTTCTGAAAAAGTTGTCGATGAAGAAGTAGAGACACCTGAACCAGATATTCCTGTATATAAGCCTCGTGTTCCTTTCCCATCCCGACTGAGGGAAACCAAGCTTGATACTAGATTCATCAAATTCAAAGAGGCTATGAAGAAGCTCCATGTTGATATACCATTCTTAGATGCTCTTAATGAGATACCAGCCTGGACCAAGTATCTAAAGTCGCTTCTCACCAAGAAGTACATCACTGAAGAATATGAAACTGTAAAATTGGCTGCTACCACATCAGATATCATACTAAGAAAGATGCCAAAGAAACAAAAAGATCCAGGATCCTTCGGAATCTCATGCCACATCAGTGATTCATCATGCAAGAAAGGATTGGCGGATCTTGGCGCAAGTATTTCTATTATGCCGCTGAGTCTATGCAAGAGATTAGGGTTCGACGAATTGCTTCCAACTGCTATGACTATTCAACTTGCGGACAATTCAGTAAAAAGACCGTTAGGAATTCTCGAAGACATCCCGGTCAAGGTAGGCAAGGACGCATATGTCCCATGTGATTTTGTCATCATGGACATAAAAGAAGACACCAAATACCCTCTCATCTTTGGTCGCCCTTTCCTCGCCACTGCTAGAGCCCTTATCGATGTTGAAGCTGGAACATTACTGCTCAGGTTAGGTAAAGAAACTCTTGAGTTCAAGGTTTTTGAAAGCATGAGAAGACCAAGTATACAGGAGGAGGTCTATCTAATAGATTGTGTTGAGCAGATGTCACAGCTTACTCAAGAATATCACGAATCATGCGATCCCTTGGAAACTTCTCTATACGACCTTTTTAATGATGAACCTATTGACCAACAAGATAAGGACTGTACCGAACCTCCCGACTCTACTAAAAGAAATCCTGAAGCTACCTATGAAGAATTAAAGGTTACCGAAACCCCAGAAGAAATCAGTGAAAAACCAAAACCTCCTGAAATGAAGCCCCTACCTGAAGGGCTGAAGTATATGTTTTTAGATGATCTCAAAGTTTGTCCTGTCATTATAAACTCTGGTTTAACGACCAAACAAGAAGAGCAACTTCTGGAAGTATTAAAGGATAGCAAGAAAGCCATAGGCTACAAAATGAGTGACCTCACAGGAGTCAGCCAAGCGTTGTGCATGCACAGAATCCCCATGATGGAAGACCATAAGCCAACGATCGAGCATCAATGAAAGTTGAACCCGAATATGAAGGAAGTGGTCCGTCGTGAGATCATCAAACTCCTTACAGCTGGAATAATATACCCGATATCGGACTCATCATGGGTGAGCCCGGTTCATGTTGTACCCAAGAAAGGAGGTACTACCGTTATAAGAAATGAAAACAATGAGCTCATCCCCACCCGAACAGTCACTGGGTGGCGGATGTGTATTGATTATAGAAAATTAAACAAGGCCACTCGGAAGGATCATTTTCCTATGCCCTTCCTCGATCAAGTTTTAGAAAGATTGGCCCATCAAGAATATTTCTGTTACCTGGACGGTTACTCTGGATTCTATCAGATCCCCATACATCCAGATGATCAAGAAAAAACTACTTTCACATGTCCCTTTGGGACATATGCTTTTAAAAGGATGCCTTTCGGTCTGTGTAATGCCCCTGCAACTTTTCAACGTTGCATGACTGCCATTTTTGCAGGGCTTACTGAAACAGTTATGGAGGTTTTCATGGACGATTTTTCTGTATATGGGGACTCCTTCGATTCCTGTCTTGAGCATCTCTCCATGGTCCTCAAACGTTGTGAAGAAGCACATCTGGTGCTAAATTGGGAGAAATGCCACTTTATGGTAAAGGAAGGCATTGTTTTGGGCCACAAGGTTAGCAACAAAGGAATTGAAGTTGATAAAGCCAAGGTAGAAGTCATCTCTAAACTGGATGTCCCCACAAATGTAAAAGAAGTTCGCGCATTCCTTGGTCACGCTGGATTCTATAGAAGGTTTATACGTGACTTTTCTAAGATAACGAAGCCGATGACTAATCTACTTTTAAAGGATGCTGATTTCAATTTCAATGAAGAATGCGTCAAAAGTTTTGATATGCTGAAGAAAGCCCTTACAACTACTCCCATCATTAGAGCTCCCGATTGGGACCACCCCTTTGAAATTATGTGTGATGCCAGTGATTACGCGGTGGGTGCTGTCTTAGGACAATGCATAGAGAAGAAACATTATGTGATCTATTATGCATCAAAGACCCTCGACGAAGCTCAAAGGAATTATGCTACTACTGAAAAGGAGCTTTTAGCAGTCATTTATGCTTTCGACAAATTCAGATCCTACCTTACTGGTTCAAAGGTAATCATTTACACTGACCATGCTGCTATCCGTTATCTTATGACAAAGAAGGATGCTAAGCCAAGGCTGATCAGATGGATACTCCTTCTACAAGAATTTGACCTTGAAATAAGAGATAAAAAAGGGACGGAGAACGTCGTGGCAGATCACCTGAGTCGCATCCACACTCTGGATGCTGAAGGGATTCCGATAAATGACTCTCTACCAGATGATCAGCTTATGAGAGTCTCAGGACTCGAACCATGGTATTCAGACTTAGTAAACTACCTTGCCGCCGGAGTCATCCATCCTCAATACACCGGGAACGCTCTGAAGAAATTTATGCATGATGTGAAGCATTACTATTGGGATGAACCATATCTTTTCAAACTATGTGCAGATGGATTGTATAGACGTTGTGTCGCCAAAGAAGAAACCCATTCTATTTTGGAACAATGCCACTCAGGACCCGTGGGTGGGCATATGAGCTCTAAAAAGACTGCCTTAAAAGTTTTGCAATGTGGATTTTTCTGGCCAACTTTATCCAAGGACTGTTATGATTTTGTCATATCATGTGATAGGTGTCAAAGAGCTAGAAATATAACCAAGAGAGACGAAATGACACTGAATCTATGGCAAGAAGTCGAGATATTTGACGTCTGGGGAGTGGACTATATGGGGCCATTCCCATCTTCTAATGGATTCTCTTACATCCTTGTGGCGGTGGACTACGTCTCCAAATGGGTTGAAGCTATACCAACCGTCACCTGTGATTCAAAACCAGTCATCAAACTATTCAAAGATATTATCTTCCCACGGTTCGGAGTGTCGAGAACTGTGATATCTAACGGAGGATCCCACTTCATTGAAAGAAGCCTTGAAGCTCTTCTACGAAAATATGGCGTCTCACACAAGATAGCTTCGCCTTATCATCCACAAACCAGTGGACAGGTAGAGGTCTCCAACCGACAACTTAAGGCTATCCTTGAGAAAACCGTTAGACGTAATCGAAAAGATTGGGCGACAAAAATCAACGACGCCTTATGGGCTTATCGCACTGCTTATAAGACTCCCCTTGGGACTACCCCTTTTCGATTGATATATGGAAAGAGTTGCCACCTGCCAGTCGAACTTGAACATAAGGCATGGTGGGCAATTAAACAAATAAACTTCGATATGAAACAAGCGGGTCAAGCCAGAATTCTGCAACTCCATGAGCGGGATGAACTCAGAATGACAGCCTATGAGAATGCACGAATCTACAAAGAACGTACAAAACTCTGGCATGATGGACATCTGAAACAAAAAGACATACGAGTGGGAGACCAAGTCCTAGTTTTCAACTCCAGATTAAAATTGTTCCCAGGAAAACTCCGCTCACGTTGGTGCGGACCTTACATCCTCAAAAGCATCTCCCCCCATGGTGCTTTCTCTTTATGGAGCAACGGGTCTGGCGAATTTATAGCAAATGGTCACCGCTTGAAAAGATACTTCACACCAGCTGACAAAGGCACCGAAATAATGTTGGAATTCAACAATCCAAAGGACCCACCATAATTCTGAAGAACTCTGTCGAGCCATCGACATAAAACAAAGGCGCTTGTCGGGAGGCAACCCGACCAATAAATCTATTTTACTTTTCCTTTTCAAATTTTGTTCCTTATAGTTAAATTTTCCTTAAATAAAATTTGCCTTATGAGAGAGTTTTTCTTTCAGGACACGAGATCGGATTGGTGCTGATCAGAACGAAGTCATTCTCGGCAGTCATACCTGGTGTTTCCTTTCCCCTCCATCTTGAATTTAGGGTTTGCTCAAGGACGAGCAAATCTCTAAGTTCGGGGTGGAGGGTGGGTGGTACGTATTCCACTTCCACATACACACCCTCTTTTCATATTCAATATGTCTCTATCATAAAATTTTGTCTTTTGTTGATAAAAATGTAACTAACTTTTTGCTATGCATCTTCTATCATAACATCCTCCTTATTCGAAGCAAATCCTCAAGAGGACTGACTTTTGAAACTTGCCTGAAATCATCCTGTGAAACTTATGATTCCTAACATCATAATTCTTTTTACATAATGATAAGTATCTTTCAAACTGATAGGGATCAAACACGTCGCACTTCCTAACTGACTAGTGGAACAATGGCTCAGAAACCCCACCGGATCCGCATCAAGTCATTATTTGAGCAGAGTATGACAAAGAGAATAACCCGGTTTTGAATTGTAAATCAAGTTGCATCCTGATCTGAACTCTCTTCTACACTTCTTCTATCATCTTCGTATCCCTCCATCCATAAATACCACCAAAATAGCCAAACTTGTGCCAAACCCTAAGTTCGGGGTGGCACACCACTTTCCCCATATCCGCTTCTTCCATACCCCTTCCAATAAATAGGGGCGTACCACCAAAAATGTAATCTCGAGTCGAATAGAGGAGAGATCTGCAATAAAAAGATGCCAAAGTGCACACAAAATAAATGCAATCTCGAGTCGAATAGAGGAGAGATCTGCAACAAAAGATGCCATAGTGAACACAAAAAAATATGCAATAAATGAAATTGCAAAACAAATAAAAATCTCGAGTCGAATAGAGGAGAGATTTACTTCTTCTTTCCATACCACCTTTCACTCCTTTTTCTACCTAAGGGCACAATACATGCCCTACCATCCTGAACTACACCAGTGTCAGATCAAATGCATACTTGTCGATTCTACAGGTATCTCTGAACTCCTACAAAACTCTTCGACATGCTTGGTGTTGGAAAAGGCGGGGAGGAAGCGTTGTTGGGAAACGAACTCAGGAACGAAGCTATGGAAAGACGTGTTTCGTGGTCCCAGGAAGTTGAGGTACTCACTCATACTGAGCAAAAAGAAAACATTTGTGATGTGAAGATGAAGAAATCACACGGATCGAAAGTATTCCATAAGGCAACAGTTTCAAATTTTATGTTACTTGAGGACGAGCAACGATTTAAGTTCGGGGTATTTTGATGAGTGCATACTCATCATGATTTTCAATTATCTTTTTGGAACAATTTAATATCTTTTCCACATCTTTTCACCCTAATATGAATCATAATGCACAAAACTACTCAGTGATTCAATAATCAAGGTTTTAACTAAATATCTTTCATTTTATGCAGGTGTAGCAGGCAACTCCATGCAAACGGTCTCAAGACCGTTTGGATCCATGCGGTCTCAAGACCGTTTGCTGAAATACAGAAAGAACAAGACAAAACCAGTTGCCCAAGAAGTCCATGCGGTCTCAAGACCGTTTGGTCTCATGCGGTCCCAAGACCGTTTGGTCCCATGCGGTCCCAAGACCGTTTGGTCCCATGCGGTCCCAATACCGTTTGGTCCCATACTGTCTCAAGACCATTTGGTCCCATGCGGTCCCAAGACCGTTTGGTCCCATGCGGTCCCAAGACCGTTTGGTCCCATGCGGTCCCAAGACCGTTTGGTCCCATGCGGTCCCAAGACCGTTTGGTCCCATGCGGTCCCAAGACCGTTTGGTCCCATGCGGTCTCAAGACCGTTTGGTCCCATGCGGTCTCAAGACCGTTTGGTCCCATGCGGTCTCAAGACCGTTTGGTCCCATGCGGTCCCAAGACCGTTTGGTCCCATGCGGTCTCAAGACCGTTTGGTCCCATGCGGTCCCAAGACCATTTGGTCCCATGCGGTCCCAAGACCGTTTGGTCCCTTGCGGTCCCAAGACCGTTTGGTCCCATGGGGTCTCAAGACCGTTTGGTCCCATGCGGTCCCAAGGCCGTTTGGTCCCAAACGGTCCCAAGACCGTTTGGTCTCACGTGGTCCCAAGACCGTTCGATGCAAGCGCAAGGATCGATTGAAGAACTAAAGCCGCGCGACCACGCCAAAGCCAGGACCAATCAAAGCAAGACCGTTTGGCGCTCAAACGACCTCCAAACCGTTTGATGCCCAAACGGTCTCAAGACCGTTTGGTGCCCGAGCGGTCTCAAGACCGTTTGGCGCCCAAACAGTCTCCAAACCGTTTGGAGAAGATATTTCCAGCAACTTATCCAAACCATTTGGGATCAGATCTGAAACTATAAATAGACCCCCAGGGTCCCCATTTTGAGGCATCGGTCCCGGACGCCGAAAGGCTGCCAGAGCACCACACCGATCAAGTTCCACTCCATCTACCTCTGGTGTTGCGTCCAAGGAGGCTAAGAAGAGGAAGAAGACGGCGCAAGGAGCACATCTTCTTCACCGAGCTGCATCCACCCTCTGCACCGAGCTCATGGCGGATCTATCTTTCTCTCCTATCCTTCTTATATCTCGTATCATGAGCGAGTAGTCCTCTTTCGCTGGGGTGCGGGGACTAGCCCCGCTGCCCACGCAAACCATGTTCTTTTGTTAAACTTTCCAAGGCAATGTATATAACTCTTCATTTTGTCGTTTATCGTTAAGCTTGTAGGTTGGTTATGTGTGTGTTTTCATCTTTGTGCTCCCTATGTTGCGATAACTTCAATGCATAGGTTCCTATGTCGCGATAACTTCAAGGCATGGGTTGGAACGTCGCTTAGCATGTTTGACCCCTGACGATAACTTCCGATGGGTTCCTTGAGGTCGTAAGTGTATGATCCGCGAGGGGACGAGCCATCTAGCCTTCGGTGACGCTTCTGTGCGCCTAACGCCTGTATAGGGGGTTCACAACCTTAGTTGGATTTTGCATCATCTTGATAAACGTCGATGTTTGCTCGCATGTCACCTTCCTGCTTGTTTATCGGTTAAGGCGGCTGACTCCCAAACTAGAAATAGGATGGGATTTCATCGAGGTCGTAAGTGTATGATCCGCGAGGGGACGAGCCATCTAGCCTTCGGTGACGCTTCTGTGCGCCTAACGCCCGTATGGGGGGTTCACAACCTCCGTGGATTTCTGTATCTTCAGAGCCGTAAGACATGTGATCCGGATGGCGATGAGAAATCGGCTGCCTATGGTGATGCTTACGCGGACCTAACGCCCGTATGGGGGGTTCTGCAGCAGCTCTATTTGGAGTGTTATATCGTGCCTGATTTGTTTTCAAGAGAGTGTGTTTGTGTGCGTAGCGGTGGTCAAACCCGGTACCATCCCAGCGATTCCATATCATTGATCTAAACCCATCTTTTATTCCGCATTTACTTTCTTGCAATTAGTTTAATCAACCAAAATCAACCAATTGTTCTAAATATTAGTTTTACTTGGGCTAGATCTAACTGACAAAGATTCTTAAAAACGTTGTCCTTTGGGTTCGATCCTCAACTATACTGCGATAAGATCCGTCCGCTTGCGGGTGGTATTGTTGCACTTGGTTTTGGTAAAAGCTCGGGGATATAAACCCCGAGTGAATTTGTTAGTGCATTCAAAAAGCCACATCAACGGTATCTCAACATCATGCACAATGTTTCTAAACATGGGAGGTGGATCGATGTGATCTACCCCACAACTATCTAGCATCGCATCAACAATGTCTATTGGAATTGGTTCATTCGCATCTACGTCATCGGAGGCAATTTCTTCTTCCATACAAGCACTGCTGTCGACATCCACTGATTTCATGTTTGAAATCTCTTCATGCCAGTGCCATTCTGTATAGCCTTGTACAATCCCATTGCACATGACATGACTTTTGATTTCATCACCAGTGCTGACTTTCACGTTGTTACCGCAATGACTACATGGACAGTAGAACCTATTTCCAAGTTGTCTCCTATGTTCCTCGGCAAATCTAATAAACTGATCAAGACCAGAAATAAACTCTGGGACGCAGCGATTTGGAATGGACATCAATGATCTATCCATTCTATGATCAAAGAGAAAACAAGTATATATTAGAACAAGATTAGGGTCTAGGGTTAAAAAATTAGGGTTTATGGTTAAAACTTTAGGGTTTAAGGTCTTATATATAATAAATGTGTACCACCTATCCCATTCTTGAACACCTAATCTCACTAGTAAGTGTATAATGTGTATTGGGTTTTCAAGAAAATTTTGGTAGCATTTCCCCACTGTCCAAACTGGGAAATGTTGTCGAAATTTTATTGAAAACCCAATACACATTATACACTTACATCGTAAGTGAGATTAAGTGTTCAAGAACAGTCCCAAACCGGGGACTATCCAAGATTTACTCCTAATGAGTAAATCTTTGACGGGTTTCTAGGCCAAAATAATATAACGCCAGTCCCTTGTTTACAACCCCATTCAACACACAATTTTCTTATAAAAACACTTGTGGACAGCCATAACAACATATCAATGCTTCCCAAATTAATCAATGTATTATTTTATAACACAAATCATGGTGGGTATAACATAGAAAAAAACTCAACATGTCACAACAGAAACATGTCCTTAACCTAATATACAGATATTTGTAACAAAACTCATTAGGAAGAGATGCCATGAAAAACCATGCATTGATTTGAAATATATATTCATACATTCTTCTTTGAAAGAGATTACTTATAATGTAAATATAGATTCATACATTATTTCTTTGAAAGAGATTACTTATAATGTAAATATAGATTCATACATTCTTCTTTAAAAGAGATTACTTATAATGTAAATTGTCTCATCTTTGAACTAAAATCTAGTGCATGAAAGGTAGAAGAAAACTTAGCCATAAATATAGATTCACTTTAACTGTTGTTACATCAACGAATTAAAAAACATTACTATATGCATTCTCTATATAACATCCCACATGGGGCACATCATGCTCGGAAAGTCCACATGGATAGGAATCCCATAATGACCATAAAAGTCCATCATTGCAAGAAACATATACTAATCTACTAATTTCTCTTATTTTAAACAATAACATCATTGTTCTTATCTTTCCATCAATGTAAATTGTCCTCATCCAATAATTTCACCAAAGTGCTCATCAGGCCAGTTAAGTCTCATCTTCGTTTCACCAAAGTGCTCATCAATTCCATAAAGACAAGATAACATCAAGAGTAACAATTCATAACTTAAGTACATTATCTTAAAATCATCACAGGATTTCTCCCTCTTAATCTTGAAATTAACATTATTTTAGATGATTCCTTCTTTAGTGTCTTGATCATTACATGATCAAATCATTAAACTAATGATAATCAGTTATAAGAATAGGAATTGATTAATACAACAAACAACATGAAATAATATAATCAAAGGCATCATCATTATCTTGATTTCATTCATTAACTTGAAATTTAAATCATAGTCTTAAATCATACATAACATGAAATTCATCCAAAGTAAATATGCATAGTGGTATGACATGCTTACCTGGAGCAAAGAAGATCCTAACTTAGTTCTTCTAACCTCACCTATTCCTAAAATTAACACAATTTACATTTATTATCATCTTAAGTACCTTTTTAAACCCTAATTTGGGTGTTTTAGGAAAAGATGGCAAGATACAATGGAATTAGAGTTTGAAATCTAGAAAACTAGGTTCCTGTTTTAAAATCATTTCCAATAACTATTTATATATATTTTTCTAACATTTAATGAATAATCTATGAATATTATAAGATCAAACAAGCCCAATCTTGAGATTGGCAAACTAGAGATGGAAAATAGATTCATCACCTTCACAGGTTCCTTCCAGACCAAACAAGCCCAATCTTGAGTTGACTCGTGACCATGAAGACCACACAACTTTCTCACCATGGAAGGAGAAGGTAGAAGTGGAGAACCTCCAGTTGCACAATGCAAAGATAGGACGAAGAAGAGGAGTAAGAAGGGTACATGTCGAGCGACGACAGGCGAGAAAGCAGGCACATGGAAGGCGAGTAGGCAACCAGAGCAGTAGGCAGTAGGCGAGCGGTGGCGGTAGGCGTGGCGATGGTGAGTAGCGGTGGTGGAGCACTAGGCGAGTAGCAGAATCACCAGACCTAAACTTAATCGGGAATGAAACAAAGAAAAGGGAAGAGTCTGGTTCGCACGGGTGATATTAAGTTAACAATAGACGTCAGTTATTAAAAACAATCAATGCTTAAAATAAAAGGCGTCGGTCACCACAAAAAAATTAACACCTATATTCAATGATAGTCATCGGTTTCAACTAGAAAAACCGATATCTATCTACATATGCCGACAAAAAAAATGTTCTTGAATTATGCCCATAGTCGTCGATTTCCATAAAAAACCGACGCCAAAGGGGATAAATTTTTTTGAGGGGACAGTGCGCGAAAACACATCAGCGTCGGTTGTTGCAAGAAAACCGGCGACAAAAATGGGCCTGATTTCTATCTCACGAAAAATCTTTAGTCGTCGGTTATTTGGTAAACAACCGACACCGTATGTGAAATATTGGAGGTAATTTTTTTGCACTGGAAAAATTAGATTTGGCGGGAAATTTTAGGCGTCGGTTTCTTATTGCGCAATCGACACTAAATAGAAAGTGATACCCGTGTCTGGCTGGTCTTCACATATAGCTGTCGGTTTGTGTCTTCAGTCAACATTGTAGGGTTTAGGCATCAGTTTTTGGGATACAACTGACACCTCTAAATGTGACGTTATAAGCTATTTCTGTAGTAGTGTACTTTTCCAATCTGTGTTGTCACTGGGTAAGGTCCCATAAATGTAGGAGCTAACTTACCCTTTTTCCAAAATCTAAGAACACCTTTCCAAGGACCTTGAGATACGCCCTATCTCCAACTTGGAATTCTAAAGGTCTACAACATTTATCGGCATATGAATTTTGTCTATCCTATGTAGCCTTCAACTATTGTTGTATTACTTTAATCTTTTTAGTTGTCTGTTGCACTAATTTAGGACCCAAAATTTGGTATTCTCCTGTCTCATACCAGCATAATGGAGATCTATAATGTCTACCATATAATGCTTCATATGGTGCCATATCAATACTTTTCTGATAACTATTGTTGTAGGCAAACTCTATTAAGCTCAAGTGTCAGTCCCAACTTCCTACAAATTGAAGAACACATTCCCTAAGCAAGTCCTCCAAAGTTTGTATAGTCCTTTCCGATTGTCCATCTGTCTGAGGGTGAGAAGTTGTGCTAAACTTTAACTGTGTACCCAAGGCTTTATGTAGTCGTTCCCAAAAATGACTTGTAAACTAGGGACCTCTATCAGACAAATTGTGGCTGGAACTCCGTGCAACCTCACTATCTCATCTATGTAGATCTGTGCAATTTTTTCAACAGTATAGGTTGTTTTAATAGGAAGAAAATGTGCTGACTTAGTCAACCTATCAACTATCACCTAAATGGAATCATGACTTTTGGCTATCTGGGTAGACCAACCACAAAGTCCATTGTCACGTGATCCCATTTCCATTGTGGTATAGGTAAGGGTTGCAATGTTCCTGCAGGCTTTTAGTGTTCTACTTTAACTTGCCGACACACTGGACACTGCATAACAAACTCAACTACATCTTTCTTCAAACTAGGCCACCAATACATATCTTTTAAGTTATGATACATTTTAGTACTCCCTAGATGCATTGCATACATGGATGAATGAGCTTCCTCCGTAACTATCTTTCTTAAGTCATTGGCATCAAGTAATACCATCCTACCATGGTAACAAATTACCTCATCCTCTCACTCATGGAAACCATCTCGTTTCTCACTACCATACTCTGACCCAATCTGCTGAATCACAATATCAACCTGTTGTGCCTATTTAATCTGTTGTCTCAGAGTAGGTTTCACATGCATCTCGGCTAGAAATCCATCTAATAAAGATACTTTTAACTGTACATTTATTTGTCTCAAAGAGACAAACATGTCCCGTTTAAAGGACATTTAATAATTCAACTGTGCTTTATCTATGGGTGGAGATGAAGATTTTCTACTTAGTGCATTTGCCACTACATTAGCTTTTCCTGGATGATAATCAATTGTATAATCATAGTCCTTGATTAATTCCATCCAGCAGTGTTGCCTCATATTCAACTCACGGTATGAGAAGATGTACTTTAAGTTTTTATGGTATGTGAAAATCTGACACGTTTCTCCATAAAGATAATACCTCCAAATCTTCAACACGTGGACCACTACAGCTAACTCTAGATCATGCATTGGGTAATTCTCCTCGTATTTCTTAAGCTGTCGAGAAGCAAAAGAAACTACATGATCACTCTGCATCATCACACATCCTAGACCATTCTTAGAGGCATCACAAAAAACAACGTATCCCTTTCCCTGCTCAAGTAAAACCAACATAGGTGCACTAGTCAACCTTTCTTTCAACAACTAGAAAGAACGCTGACACTTGTCATTCCACACAAAAGGAACCTCATTCCTGGTCAACCTAGTTAGGGGTAATTCTATAGAACTTAAGTCTTTAATAAACCTTATGTAGTAACCTACCAGACCTAGGAAACTGTGAATCTCAGTTTGTGTCTTGGAGTGTTCCAACTCTAAAACAGACTCCACATTCTTAGGATCAAATGAATACCTAAAGTAGATATAACATGTCCTAGAAAAGACACTTTTAACAACCAGAACTTGCACTTGCTAAACTTAGCATATAGCTTGTGTTGTCTCAACAAAGTCAAGGCTTGATGAAGGTGTTGTTCATGTTGTTGACCATCTCTACTGTATATCATCATGTCATCTATAAAGACCACTATGAACTAATCAAGGAATAGTTGGAAGATTCTATTCAATAACTCCATGAATGTAGCTAGTGCATTAGTTAGTCCAAATGACATAACTACAAACTCATAATGACCGTACCTTGTCCTAAAGGCTAACTTAGGTATGTCATCCTCCTTGATATGTAACTAATGATATCATGATCTTAGATCTATATTAGAGAACACTTTTACACCACACAACTGGTCAAATAGATCATCTATCCTTGGCAGAGGATATTTGTTCTTTATAGTCACCTTGTTAAGCTGTCTATAGTCTATGCATAATCTCATAGACCCATCATTCTTTTTAACAAAAAGAACTGGAGCACCCCATGGTGAAGTACTCAGTCGAATGAAACCTTTCTCAAGCAACTCCTGTAACTATTTCTTGAGTTCTTCCATCTCAACAGGCGCCATCCTATAAGGTGTTTGGGCTATGGGTTGCGTACGCAGAATTAGATTAATCTCGAAATTAGTCTCTCGAGGTGGAGGAATATCTGGAAATTCTTCACAAAACACATCCTTAAATTCCCTGTCAACAGGAACTTCAGAAAGACAAGGATTTTCTAATTTTGTGTCTACCACCTGTGCCAAAAATGCTTCACATCCTTGTCACATATGTCTCTCAGCTATCATTGCTGATACTAGATAGGTTGTAAGAATCTTTCTATCCCCCTAAAAGACCCATGTCTCATCACTGTCTGTGAACATAGCTTGCTTGGAGCCACAATCCAAGACAAACTTATACTTTTCTAGGGTATCCATCCCAAGAATTACAACAAACCCATGCATCTCAAGTGGTATAAGATCCACCTGAATGTTGTGTTCTGAAAAAGAAAGAACATAGGGAAAACATACCTCCTCTATCCTCCTAACTGACTCCACAAAGGTGGAAAACCTTTCTGTATCCCCTAGAGAAGCTATAGTTGTGGATAACTCAGCATTCAGACCTTTCTCAAAATGTCAAATCCTCTCCTCCTCCATAGTAGCCATGTGTGGACAAAACCGCAAACACTCCATGAACTTAGCTTCATACTCACTAATCTTCATTGGTCCTTGCTTAATATGCTCAAAATATGAGATTTTCTCATCCAGATAAGTCCTGGGAAAGTATCCACTGTCAAACTCATGTCAGAACTCCTCCCATATGACCTGAACACCCGACATTTTCCCTTCTTCAATGGCCCACCACTGGCTAGCACTTCCTTTTAAAAGGTACACATCATGCCTAACTTTATCAGTTTCTGGGATGCTAAGGATTCTAAAGGCTTTTTCTAGCTCAGTGAGCCATAAATCTACATCTGTTGGGTCAGATGTACTGGCATATTTGGTGGCTCCTACCTAGCGTAACCGCTTAAAGGTCTTAACAGACCCATGCCCCTCATTGGGAACGGGTGCCCTAGGTGCTGGTGCTGGCATCCAGTCTGCCATATGCATTATTGTGGTCGAACTGCCCAAAAAGAGCATGAAAGGCTGGGTTTTCTAGCATGTCTTCATCAAAATGGGGATTCTCAGGCACTGATTCCTCTCTAGCCTGTTCCCTTGCACCTCCTCCTGGTGTAACAACATTGCTCTTAGGAGCATGTTCTTTGTGTGCTCCAACCATCTTTCAACTTTACTTCTTCTCTTATATGAGCAGAGGTCACTATAAGATAAATTGGAGGACACTAGAATAGACTCAACAACCATAATCCTATGTCTCTATAGAGATAAATTGGAGGACACTAGAACAGACTCAAAAACCTTAATCCTATGTCTCTATAGACTCAATGAACCTTAGGATCTGATACCAAAAACTTGTAACAACCACTATCAAACCGACAGCCAAATCACACAATAATTACGCTGAATAACCATTAGCAGCAGATTAATGAAAATCACTAAAAATTAAAACCAATTTGCAAAGAGATCCATTGCCAGGAAACTCTTAAGGGAAGAACCAAAGCAATATATACATCGTGGTTCACATTGTACATACATTGTACCATCTCATCTTGAGCATATCATATACCAGTTGCTTTGTCCAAACATATTCATAAGCAACATAAAACCTCGAGGCATACAAGCCAAAAATCTTAGATTGTTTATAAAACCATTACATACTAACTCCCAAGGACCTAAGAGTATAGAGATGACACATAAGACTTCTATCTACAAGACACAACAGACATCACACTCAACCTGAGGTGTTACTATTGTCCCTGTTGCTATTGTCCTCCCTCTGCAATACAATTCTACCTCCATGTCCGTTTCCACCTAAAAATGTTGGGACCAATGGGGTGAGACAAAAGTCCGAACGAGAGATATAACTCTCTGCCAACAACATTATTATCACAGGTAAATAGTATAAAACTGAGTAGAGGATCTTTTATATTAATAATTAAGATTAATTACTGTTTATAAGTAGACTAGAGCAATATCATCTTTTCAAGCAATGCAACTATCTATAATAGAGCAATAAATCATCTATTCAATTTATAAGGAATACTAAGAACACATATAACATTTATCCATTTAAGATGTATAAAAGTAGTGTAACATCAACCAATGTTTCCGTATTCAATCCTTAAGCAAAAACACTACATGGCTGATTACATATTTATAATCACACTTATGCCCTGAGGAGATGAGGCATACCACTCATGCTCCAACCGACCACAACTATGTAAATCATTGATACCATACAAGGTCAAAGGAAGAGCCAACTTTCAAGACCTCATCAGTCTCGGTCAGTATGAGACTACTGGCAGTGACATCACGTGTCAAACTGCAATTAGCTTGCCAGGGTATAGTGGCATCTTTGCTATAGAGTTACAGCCGCAACATGCACTCTCTTCAGGGAGATCACATAGCAACCCCATTATATTAACATTGAGTCATGGAATATAGCCATACTCTTATGATTATGAGGAAGACCGCACAACAATCCCCATTTGGACGTAAGGATATTTTTTCCCATTACCCCCACACATTACAAAATATGCTCTCCGAGTTTATCTCATTTCACCATTTAGAAAATTCTGACACTGAATGGATCTATGGCCAGGGAAACTACATGATAAGGTTCCACTTGATTAATTAGATGCATTAAAATATCTTTTAGCATCAACCAAGTTACAAGCATGAATTATAACAGATGCTACAAAGAAAGGTGTAATACATTTATCAAGTACTTTCAAAATCTTTGGAACACATTGAATGCATAACACTCAGGATCTCAGTCCCTTATCACATTACTGGGGATTATCATCCCTTAACATTATCATCATCATGATTACTAGATATGGGTATTCAAACCCTTAGTTCATCACTAAACATTGTCACCTTTTATCAGGTAACTATTACCTCTAGGTCCTCAGACCCAGTATTACATTATACTTTTTGCACAAGTATTTCACATGGCTCACAAGGCTCATTTAATCTGTATCATATGAAACATCATAGCTCATACCTGGCTATGCACATCATCTTATGATACCTGCATGGTTAGTATTTCATGATAAAAACAATATCAAGTACATATCATCACCATGCAATACAACAGAAATACAACCTTCCCATTATTAGGGTTAGGGTTTCCCTTTTTAGCCGATTAGGGTTTTGAGTTCATATTATCAAGAATCAAAACCCTAATTCATAGCTCCACACATATTAGTAGCATACATTGATATCATAAGTATTCAATCATACTTGTTTATTCTCATCATTTATCATTAAATGATTATCACAAAAAGTATGAGTTTCTCTCTCATCCTCACTAGGATATTGATTACATCATACTTTATTAAGTTGACTCAACCCTTTTCTCAAGGTACATTGGCCTACATTATCAAAATGCATTAAACTCTTTACATCTTAATGTATCATTTGACATAACACACTTCATGTGTTACTCAATCAAGTGTATCGTATTTGAGGTGCTTACCTCCATATTGGTTTTGAGGTGCTTCCACCATATCGGGCTAGAGGTGTGTTCTTACCACCATATCATCTAAGAGGTGTGTGATTACTACCATATCATCCAAGAGGTGTGTGCTTACCACCATATCATCCAAGAGGTGTGTGCTTACCACCATATTGTCCAAGAGGTGTGTGCTTACCACCATATCATCCAAGATGTGTGTGCTTACCACCATATCATCCAAGTGGTGTGTTCTTATCACCATATCATCTAAGAGGTGTTTCTTACAGCCATATCATCCAAGAGGTGTGTGCCACTTACATCGGGTTACTCAAGTGTAGGGTTTTGCATATCGGGTTAGACCCTTATGCTCATACCTTTTCAAACCTTCAAAGTATCAACCTACAATGTCTCAAGTGAAAGGCTAGACAACTGGTTATTCCTTTTTCAACCAACCCAAATGTACAAAATGATAGGGGTGTGGGGGTTCCAAGGTATAACAGAATTCATATCACCATATTGGGTTTCATTACCATATCGGGTTAGAGGTGCTTCAACTGATATCAGTTTGTGCCATGATGATGTCATCATAATTAAGCTCTAGACTTTCGTCCCTTACTATTCTAGTTCATGGAAAACAGTCCCATGCAACTATTAGAACTCATAGATTCATCAATTATTCAAGAAAAATCGAAATTGGAAGTAGATCAACAAGTATAACAAGATTGAAGGTGAATAATAACATGATTGGGTTCACGTTATATAACCCACCTCAAGAACAACTTCAAAGATCCAAGATACAAAGCTTCATGTTCCCATGGTTGAAGATGAACTTATAAAAGATCCAAGATTTGTTTACAACTCCTCTATATGCAAATAATCACCATAGATAAGAACTTGGTGAAGAAGAAAAGAAAGGAAGAATCACAACCCGAGAATCATGCTTCAACCAAGGTTGAAGATGACCATGGCTTCACCTTAAGCTTAAGGCTCGAGCTCTTCCTTGCTCCTCAACTACTATGCATGATATCTAAGAGAAATAGAGTTGTAGGATTCAAAAAGTTTCACTACTAAGTGAAAGGAGTGGTATATATAATTATGGATCATGCGAGAGAGTGTATAAGAGGTGTCATCACCTTGTACTGCTAGGTGACGCTTGTTTATGCATGGGTTGACACATGTCCATGCATGAACACATATTTATCTTGACATGCAAAACTATTGGGGATGATCTAGGGATATTATTTTGGCCATCAGTTATCTAGTTGAACAAGATATTTCAACCCAACATCACTTTATTCACAAGCCGATACATCTTTTCCAAGGAAAGTTGTAAACCGATATCCATCACCTTCTTGAGGTGCCTAACTCATCATGGCCTTTTCCAAGAGTTTAAAAAACTATATGGGACCTCCTCTATGTCTCCTTGGACGATATGCACTCCCATATAAGCTCTACAACTCAAAACAACTCAATACAACTCATTTTAGGGTTTCAACTATACAACTCTTCTTAGTCTTTTCATCACCAAGAATACCATCACTCAAATATATTCAAACATGGTTCCTCTTTATTTCTCTCTCCTCTAGATGATTCTAAGAGAGAGTAGGGACACTCTAGAGGTGGTAGTTTTCATATCAACCCTAAATTTTGGGTAAATTGTAATTTGCACCAAAATTGGTACACAAGGCATAAGCATTATTCAAACAAGCTCCAACTTGGAACTTAGACTTTCCACAAGCAACCCCTTAGCATCATTCTCTCTCTTATGATTCTAAAGCACTTAAGGCACGTTCAAAATGTGACATATTGCAATATAACCCCTCATCTTAGGTAAATTACAATTTACACCCAAACTATCATATAATGGACAAACAATTTGAAAATAAACTCAAACTTGAAAATTAAACTCTCTTTGAGTCTTAATTACTTTTTAAAATATTAGAACAAGTTTATAAATAACTTACTTAAGAAAAATTTCCAAGGTTATGGAATAACCCAGGTTAGGGATGTTACATAATGCTTAGGAGAGATTCATGTATCTCCAATTATGGTGTTCACATCATGATTTTGAGAAATGAATACTAATGGAAATCTTCTACACGAGTTTATCACCTAGTGACTTCATGTGGTAAATTCTCTCTCATGTGGATCAATGATGAACAAGAAACCCAAGCATGCCTATGACATAAAGAATGGTTGTGAGTGAGACTTGGAGAGAGCATTGCTTTCTTCTAATAATTCAACTACTAAGGGAGGAAGAAAAATATTGATGTAGTTGCATCTTGACAAAAGAGATAGAAAAAATACCCAAATGTTGGATATATTGTCAACAAAATAAGTAAACACTACTACAATAATTAGCAAACAATGTGGAGGATCCATGCACTTGTCTTCTTCATGCACATAACAAGATGAAACTCTAGAACAATGCAACTAGAGCATATGGAAATAAGCATCCATATGATCCATTTCCCAACACATACAATATTGGTTGGAAAGATCATTCACACTATTCCTACCACATCAAAAATGATGTTAAAAACCCATAAAATTTCCCCCCAAGGCAGAAATTAAATAACCAACAAGGCAATAGGGGATCTCGATAATTCAACAAAGGTGGCAATTAAAAAGTAAATTGGTAACCACCACAACAACCTCAATATAAATCTGAAATAAAGTCACTCACGGAAACCTTTTTCTGCACCAAACTCAATCAAAATGAATAATTTCTTAGCACACAATGTATTTCCATTACATGTTATTGATTTTTGGAGAATTTCGATGAAACTCAATATATCCATACATGTCATGAGTTTGAGTTACACTATGTGTTTTCAAATAACTCACTAAGTTGTAGGGAATTTTCAAAATGACATAAAATCAATTGAGCACCATGGTTGTTATTGAGAGAATCTATAAAGTGACATAAAATCAATGTCCTTTATTCTCAAACTGATACATCATTTTAAAAAATGACATAAAATCATGAACCACACAAGCACCATAGAGCTGTAATTGCATCCCTCTCTAGACTGAAGGTTTAAGACTAAAATGAATTGAATTTTGATGTAGGTTCATTGAATTTGCAAATATTATCTATTTATTTATTCTGTAAATGAATTAAACTTTGAAAATCCATAGATATTAATATATTGGTCTGGGAAAAAAATCTAAAATATGTTTTTCCATGCCTAAAATGTGACCACAAGTTTGGCATGATTTTCAAAGGATGATTTGGTTAGTCATTGAAATTAAACTTTGAAGTTTCATCATTTTATTACAATTAATTATGGTAAATCATAAGCTTCACCCAAATTAGAATGATAGGTTTATGAGCCTCAAGAGTCATGGCTAGATCTTTTTATTACTTAGATTTAGAAACTAAGGTATGTTTCTAACCCCCTATTTATTTGGGCAATTGTATCGTAACTATAATTCTATATTTTCATCAATGCGTCTAATACCTTAATATCCATCTTTGAACTTAAATCATCTATTAGAAATCCCATTTTCCTAATTTCCAATGATTTCTATTGATTACATATCTATGACATGTCCTTTATTTTCACTATACTTGCTACAATGATTGATTATAATATCAACATTACTTGAAAATTGATTCTAATGATTGGTTGTCTTGTCTTCCTAAATTAGTAAGGATGTTAGATATATATGGTTGGGGTTATCTAGAATAGTGGTTCGTGGGTATCATGATCCAATTTTACAACATATGTGTTATGTTCATGATGTCTATGCCTCACTATTAGAGTGTTTTTTCTTTCACCTATTTGTATATATTTATAGATAGATGATTGAGGTGTTGGTTTCTCCTTTTGGCATGGAATCTAATGGTGTTCCTTCCCTAGTTTTGGATATTTCTATTCATATTATTATATGCATAAAAATCTTTTTATTTCATTGAATATTGTTTAAGGAAAAAATTATTGGTGTAACTATATGTTTCTTCTTGAAGCATTGTCACTCTTGAGCTTATATAGTCTCATGTATAACTTATATTATACTTCTATACATTCTTTGAGTGGGGACAACTTCACTTTTTCAATTATTTTTCTTAATAAATTTACCATATATCATATAGTAGTCTATACTGATAAGCTTCTTCATAATTTCTCCCATTCTAGGTGTTGTTTCAAAACCACCCAAGTGTAGATGTTCCAAAAGTGGAGGATCATGGGAACCAACTCAACAACTGTAGAATTCTTTTGGGATATTTGGAAATGCCTAGGTTTCCCACTACATATGGTCCTCATAGTTAGTTTTATTTTCATTATTTTATTTAGTACACCCATGTGGGTGGACAACTCTTTTTACTAAATTATTAAATAGTTAGTTTATTTCCACTCCAATGTTATGAATTTGGATTTGACATGCATACTTGAACTTACTTGCACTGGTTCCCATCATGTGAATTTCAATGTTATCTGTTGAATGAGATGTGTGCAAGTTCAATGGGAAATGAGTGGATTCCCACTCAGGTCCCACTCACTATAAGAGTCAAATTGATCTTAAAATAAGAAGAATATTAGAAAAATGATAATATTCAAAAGAAATTTAAGCAGAGAATTGACTGCTATTGTTTGAAAACATCAATGTGAAAAAGATAGTGGATTCTCAAAGAAAAAGAAGAATGGAAAGTCAAAATCATGTCAACCAAAGAGGTGCAATATTGCAAAATGACACACTATACTAGAGATGAGTGATACAAGTTGCAAATAATAAAAAATCATGATAACTCCACATATATTATGGATCACGAAATTTTGTCCCACAATGGTTAGGAAGGTGATGGCTACACATCTTGTTCACCATCAATGTTCAAATACTAGAAGGTTTGGTTTCTGATTTTGCATCCACTCACCACATGCAAAAACATGAAAAAGACCATGAATGCTCAAAGAAAGAGAAGAATGAAAAGTCAAAGTCATGTCAACCAAAGAGGTGAAATATTGCAAAAAGACACACTATACTAGGGATGAGTGATACAAGTTGTGGAATAATGAAAATCATAAGAACTCCACATATATTACACATCATGAAGTTTTGTCTCACAATGGTTGTGGAGATGATGACTACATACATTATCCATCATCAACATTCAACTACTAGAAGGTTTGGTTTCTGAATCTACATCCACTATACACATGGAACAAAGATGATGATTGTTTCCACTCCCATGAGTCTTATTGAGTTTAAGATATCATCATGGGGGGTTCTCTTCCATGCAATTTATTGTCTTGCAACAATTATGATAAATATGTTTTATTATGAAATATGGAAAATGATGGATGAGTGACACATTGTTGTGTTAAAAAATGTCATCTTATTGGACATACTTGAAGCTATGGATACAAGTTACTCTTCAAGAATTCAGGTCTAAAATTCCTCAAAGGTGATCAGGTCCTCATGGAGGGCGTGAGAATTACACACATGTTGCACATCTTTCATGGGTCCACTATATCATGATTTGCAATGGCTACAACAACATATAAACATACCACATGCTCTGGAATATGCATTTGGGACACTATTTGAGAAAGAGTTATGCTTCCAAGAAATGTTTTTTTTGTGTGATGGAAAATGAAAAAAAAAACTAAATTTATATGAGAATTGTATTTTGATTGTGGCCAAGAGTAGTAGCTTTTATATGGAGGATCATTCTTCCAAATGCTCTAGAATATGTTCTCTATAATCTATCCAATCCTTCTCGTGTCCCTTTCATATCCGCTTCTAAATATGCAATGAACTTCATTGTGATTGCACAAAGAATTTGAAGAGAAAGGCCAAGTTATTCTCAAATTGTGAGTAGAAAAGCTTCTGGTGAAAATAAAATCGAAAGAGCCTAAAGATCTTACAAACTAGTATAGTCTTGGAGCTATGTCCAAATATTTTCAATATATTTTTAGTGATTACAAGATAAAAAGAAAGAACATAGTCCATCAACCGTCCCACTAGAATGGTGTTGCAGTAAGAATGAACAAAATAATGCAGCAAAATTATGCATGATTCACAACACGTGCTTGGATTAATGCTTTGATTTTGAATTTATACTAAATTCTTTCCATATAATGAGAAAATCTCTATCATATTCTATCAACTTCAATGTTTTTCAAGAAGTATGGAATAGACAATTAAAACCTAATGAGGTCAATTACCCAACTCACAATTTGGAATTAGCTGCCATTGTCTATGCTCTCAAAATTTGGAGACATTATCTATATGGTGCTACTTTTGATATATTCACTGATCACAAAAGTCTCAAATATCTATTGACTCAAAAGGACCTCAACCTTAGACAAAAAAGATGGTTGGAATATCATAAAGACTATGATTTCACTATTGCTTATCATCCAGGCAAGCCCAATGTTGTAGTAGATGCTCTTAGTCGTAAGAGGTCAATTTGTACATCTATCCATGCTTCTGAATCAATGAGTTTGGAACCTTCAACATCTCAGTCACTTCAAGCAGAAGATGGAACTATTATTCTGGAAAATATCAACATTATTCCTGGTCTTCTTTCTGGACTCTTGACATCTCAAAAGAACAACCCTAGCTTGGAGGAAATGACAGCTCTTTTGGCTAAACCCCAGACACATCTATCTGTTGCTATGGACGGTGGGCTAAGGTACAAGCACATGATGTGGGTACCTGAAGAATTGGAGATTACGAAGCATATTCTGTAAGAGGCACATGGGTCTAAGTATTCTATATATCCTAGATCTACTAAGATGTACAAAGATCTGTAGAGAAACTTTTGGTGGAGAGGTATGCAGAATGATATAGCAGAGTTTGTCTCTAAGTGCCTCACTTGTCAGCAGATTAAGGCTGAACATCAATGGCTAGGCGGCTTATTGCAACCTTTACCAATTCCTGAATGAAAATGGGAAAATATCACCATGGACTTCGTAGTGGGATTACCCAGGTGAAATGAATATTTCTTAGTTGTGATTATGGTGTGGAAGGATGCTATTTTTGGTGTAGGGATCTTTATGCACCATATTTTTGGTAGATAAGAATATACTTGACCAGAGTACACGGTTCCAATATTGTTATACATGAAAAAATCTTCCCATATGAGTTCTGCACTGGTTATTTGACAACAAGTGGAGATCAAAATTGACAGTGACTTAAATGTAGATGAATATGAACCCTCTTATTTGATAATCGATTAAATACCTATTGAATATAAAGGGTAGGCATTAGAAGATTCTAGAAGATTTCTAGAAGCAAACGAATATAGAGCATGAAACCACTATAATTCTATAGCTTTAGAGACTCCATGGTAGCCTAACCCCTTTCTAACATTATTAATATTGATTCATATGATGAGCCCACCATTTTTTTATTTAGTTATAGGTGCATACTCTCGTAGTGGATTAATGCGATAAAAAAATCAGATATCTTTCCAAAAACTAAACTTTCAAAGTTGGTGGAACCTCCCAAATGAGTTATAGTTTTGGTATGTAAATGAGTTCTCAAGAAGAAAGAAGGCAATAGACACAAGGCATGCATTGTTGTAGAAGTCTACATTTGGATGGAAGAAATTATTTAGCATGGGTTGTTCTCACTCCTAGTTGGCACAATTCAACATATGTGTCTTTTCTTTAGTAGCCATTGAATATTTTGAGATATAACAACTTAATATGAATAGAAATCTTCTTCAATGATCTATAAGAAAAGATCTACATGCATCAAACACATTCGTTTTGAAGACATAAAGAACTATGCATGTTTGATTTAGAGGTATGTTTATCTGAGACAATAATTTCCTAGGAAGTGGTACATGTGATTTGGTTCCTTCATGATGCAATTTTTTTTACATATGTATCTACAACACTTTTGTTTATCATTCAAAGTTGGATGTTATTCTTTTGCAACCTACTTCTATATGTAGATGATATGCTCATTGCTTATAGACACACATATGATATCGCCAATGTGAACTCTCTTCTTGCTGGATAATTTAAGATGAAAGTACCAACTGAAGCTAATATGAATCCAAACATGGATGAATGCAAGGAGCAATGTTTCATCCTTTGAGCTGATTCAGTATGCTATGGGGCAATGTGTCCACGTTTGGATCACATCGACCACCATGAGACAATGCATCCTACCTTTGGCCACATTGGTACAATAAGGTATCAATGTGTCCTAACAAAAGAAGCATTAGCCACACTAGAGCGATATGCCTCGATACACGACACATTGGCACGAGAACATTTAGCATGTCTCAATAGGAGACACAATGGACCTACGAGGAGTAATACATCTCAACAATGAACACATTTGTCCAACAAAGGTGTTATTTAATAAACAAGATTGAAATAAACGATATCATTGGGTTGATTTTTTGATCAAAAATCAATTTTGTTTGGTTAAAGGGTTAAATTGGTATCAAATTTTAACTGTTATCCGAATCAAAACAATCAATCTTAAATAATCTGTTTACGGTTAATCTGTTAACCGTTGATTCCATATGTTAATTTGGCTAACCAAATAAAAATTGTATATAGGTATTGATTGAATATATAGATTATATCGTGATAAATTAGGGTAGCATAGTAGTATTTTATATTAATACAAAGTTTATAAAGGTTCATCAAAAGTTGATCTAGATATAAATAAGGAAGTTTTATTGGAATCAAAGTACGACTATGTAGGTTCATATATGTGTAGGATGATTTTTCATATATACACTGTGACAAATTAATTGATTCAATTAACCCAACCAGAATTAGATTTTACCGACCCTTAAACGTCTAGCCAAATAACCAAAATAAATTTACCAAATTATTTGAACAAATATAGCCGGTAACTAGTCAGTCAATATGTTATAACGAATTATGCTTGTTCTTAATTGAAATGTGTTATGCTGATTATACAAACTATTTTTTTCTATAATATTCATTCCCGCTGCTCAACCCCTGTTTGGTTCGAGATGAGATTACGAAGTCCGGATCGGGTTAGATCGGGTTACTCCATATATCCAGATTTGTTTATCTGGAGTCGATCTTTTTGTTTGATAACTTAATCCCATTGTAAGCACTCATTAACCTAGACTGGCCTCGTAACTTGTGTTTTTTTAGGTGATATATAAAACAAAATAACCCAAAAGACAGCTAAATCCGGACTGGATTTTCGAAATCCTATTGCTAGCAGGACTGACTTGGTTCGGATTTCGAGACAACGGAACTCTGAAATGGGGCCGTTCCGGGATGTTGAACCAAATACTCATCTACGCCAACCCGGACCGGATCGTGCTGACGTGGCACAAGAAGTCAAGACGGAATCCGCATTGGTACCGAACAGTCTGTATACATTCAAAATATCTTTCAAGACTCAAGTCAACACGAATAGGCCCAGACAACGGCATCTTCACAAGCCCATGAATGTCCGAAGTGCGCTGTCATTGGACTGTGTACTTCCATTATGTTAAAAGTCGTTGGCAGATAGGACTTCAGTTCGGGGGTGCTTGTGACCTGAACGCAGTATATACTTCCGGTCTTCACGGTATTGGACCAAGTTGGAGCTGACTTCCACGATTCCGCGGCGCAGCCGCAACCCAAAAGAGTTACGTCAACGTTGAAACTACGAGCTAACCTATCTTCCCAACTGTAAGGCATTAAATATATAGGACACCTCATTACTACTTACTCAGAATGTCGATCTAAGATATCTCCCGTGACGGACGCCAAAATGGTATAAATAGCGGGTAAGCAACCCTGCGATTATTCAACCCACTCCAATTTGGATTGCCTTCGTATACATCGGATACCACCACTTCCTCACCGTTTTCACAGAGATAGTAATGGCGAAATTGAAGGTGATACTCATGCTAACAATTTTGATGTTGAGTGTTTTCATCATGTCAGTCGCACATGCACGAGAACTTGCAGAAGTTGGTGAGTTTAGAGTAAAACCTATTCCATGTTTTATTAATCATTGGATTCAGTCACCATGTTAACTTATAGAGTGTTTTTGGCCTGAATTACGCAGAAGAAAAAGCTCAAACAGGTGGGCTTGAGGACGCCAAGTACCCAGGAGACGACTATCCAGGTGGTGGCTACCCAGGAGGTGGCTGGAATGGCGGGTACCCAAGAGGCGGTGGGTGGAATGGAGGATACCCAAGAGGCGGTGGGTGGAATGGCGGATACCCAAGAGGTGGTGGCTGGAATGGCGGATATCCAAGAGGTGGAGGCTGGAATGGTGGATATGATCGTAGAGGTGATGGCTATTGCAACTTTGGCTGTTGTGGCTATGACTACTATGGTAATTGCCGATGCTGTTAACTGGGTGAGCTTCCTTCTGAAAGCGTTCAAGGATAGCCCGAGAATTAATAGTCGTTCAAGTTCCTCTCATCAACAAGCAGCAGGGTTGTTCAGCGTTGAGTTTCTTATTTGGAGTGATAGTCCGGAAATGTGTTTTCAGTATTTGTTTTTGTTCAGTTTAAGTAGGTAGAAACGAAATGTGTAATAGGGAATTGCCTAGTATACAAGTGTCATAATCGTGATCTTGACTGTTTTGCAAAATTAAGCGTAATGTTATAGAAGTATAACATAAAAGAAAGCACTGGTACAAGGAGAAACGTCACAAGACCTTTCAAACATATTAGGGTTACAATACAGTTCTTTGAGCTGATACTCCGTATCAAACGGCGGGGCCGGAATTTCAAACTGACCGAGGCACGATGTAAATAAAAAAAATGATTTGGGGAATTTCACCCCTGTTAAGGCAATTAGGAGGGAAAACGGCCAATAGCTACCCACCAAAGACTTTTTTTATCCCTACCTGTAGTGACCCAATGAGATCCGATGTAATTCAATCCTGCAACCTCTGCTTCACAAGGAGCCGACTATTTTTGTTCAAAGCATAACGCTTGATGTTATATTAACAACTAGAGAAAATTGCAAAGGAAATAAAGATTTCAAGATATCGATATAAACGATAAATATGAACAGATTTACGATAAATATCATAGAGATCATGGCTGAGGTCGTATTTTCCAATATCATTCAATAGTAGCCTCAATGTCAAAGACTTTTAAAGATACACTCTTATCACATAGGCTACCAAATAATAACAGGGATACTTATCACTCGTAATTATTATGCAATTATTATGCGTGTGATGATTTTCAATTTTCATCATTGTATATATTTTCTTAACGGATGCAGTTGAAATGACATAAGTATTGCTAAATGATAGACTACTGTAAGTATTTGTCTCGTTTCATGAACGCTCTTTTCTTGTAAAGCTCCTACATGAAAGAATATGAACAAGAGAAAAAGTATCACATTAGACCAATCAACAGCCAAGCACATTATAAAGTCTGGAAAATAAATTTTGAAGTATAAAAGAAGAGATTAATCTAGCATACAGAAATTTGGATAAACAATATAGCTGGTTTGTGAATGCAGAGCTGTCAAGTATAGAGAAAATTGAACAAAGGTTGATACTTGTGGGTAGTGTACCACCATAATCGATGGGCTACCTAAAGCCCCTCTTGTTTACTTGCTGTTGCTTGTGCCTCACGCTACGACACCAAGTCGTCTGGCGTATCGCAGAAACCTAGCGAGTAGTTAGGAACAATGTTGACATGGAACTATTCTTGGTGATTCGCCAAAAGAGCTATTTAATAGGAGTGTTGTTTGTATTTAGCCAAAGTATAATCAGACCATATTTAATCTTGCAATGAACTTAAAATTCGATTAGCACTGGATTACGGGATTGCAGCACGATGCTGGATGGCTCAAGGCACATGTGTTTTTCCAAGTTATGTTTCTATTGTCTTACAATATTTTACTTACGAATTAGTTCCATCAAAAATATAAAATCTCTGTCAGTCATGTGCCTCAGGCGGTCTAAGTGTGACTCCACCACTGCTCGATAATCCTGTAGAACTCAAAATAATTTTAACAATAATTGAATTCTTTTAGAAAGGCTTAATGTAAACTGTGGCAAAACCAACTACCCTGTGAACATGAATAAGCATGCGAATTAAAAAGCAACCACAAACTCGGGACTAGCTGTGCTACTCATCACTACAACAAATTTTATTTTTTATGCAATATCCTTCGGCAGTTTTATGAGATAATGCCAAACTATAATTCCACGATCAACAAACATTGCATAACTCTCGCTGCCATACCCTGAACGCTAGATCGTATCTCTTAATGAATAAAATGGTCTTAGGCCTAGTTTGCTTAAACTGCAAATGAAGTCGTGGAATTCCAACTTATGGTGTCTTTCAACTACATGTGTTTGGTTGGACGTAGGTCCAGCTCACACCTGGGAAACGAACTTAGCACAATGTCGTTCCATGTACAAGTATCTGGAAAATTAACTGTGGCCAAAATAAGCACAGTTCGTCATCCATTTTCTATTGTAGCAGCCGTGATTTTTGCATCCTTTGACGGCACATGGGAAACGAACTTAATGTACATTTTTACATTGCGAACTCACACAACTGCACCCTACTACACCCAACCAAACTAGCCCTAAAGCACAATGTCCGACCATGTAGAAGTATCTGGAAAACTAACAATGACCAAAATAGCCGCAATTTCCATTTTTCATTCGTGATTTCTGCATCCTTTGACGTTATACCTACCTTCTTTCTAAGCACAGCTATAGCTATAGACTTGGACATAATTTTCACGGGTGGTATTCTAACCACACAAGTAATCACACTTTTAAAATATATGCAACTAGACATAAACAAATAGAAGTGTATGGTTGAAGCTTCTTCCAACCAAACAATTAGACGTGCCGCTCAATTACATGATTTGTTTTCCATATTTTTAATTTCTTATAGTGTCTTGTAACCACGTGCAACCAATAAGCTGTTAACCTCTTACCTATGGCTTCCCTGATCCCTAACATCTCTTGTGTAGGGATGCAAGGATAAATCCGTTTACCTATTCCATTCTATAGGGCATGAGTAGGGGTAAGCGTAAATGATTTTCTTACCTGTTACCCTGCAAGCCACTACCTAAATGGATAAGGATAAGAATGTACTATTACGATACCTTCTATTCACTACCATCAATATATATGTATAATATATTAAATATATAGTAGTTATGCTACTTTAACTCTATTTATTTTGCAAATTATATGGTATTTTTGATACAATAGATAATTTTGTTTTTTACTTATCATGGGGTTTATTAGGTTTTATATACAACATTATTTCTGGAGGTGTAAGGTAGACATGTATGAAAAATAAGATTCTATACTAATTTGGATCATCTTCGTATGCATTAGATACCACCACTTCCACACCGTTTTTATCAAGATAGTGTTGAAAAACTTTAGGGTGTTACTCATTCTAATCATTTTGACGTTGAGCCTTTTCATCATATTAGTTGCAGACACAAGAGAACTTATAGAGTTAATTTCGTGAGTTTAGAGTAAAACTTATTCTATATTTTATTACTCATATGATTCAGTATTCATGTTAACTTATAAAATTCTTTTGGTGTACTCAACTGACTGGTTTAGTAATAGAGCCTTCTACTCATCATAGAGTGGGTTGTGGGGTTCGAAACCCACTGGTACACCTAAAAGGGAGGAATAAAAAAAAATCTTACATCATGATTGTGATGAAGCCCCTCCAGTAGTGTATATAAAAATTATATATAAATATATTTTTTGGTAAAAATTAAGTCTAATAAAAATATCAAATAGATGGACTTGAGGACGCCAGGTACCCAAGAGATGATTATCTAGGTTGTAACAAAACTACATCAAGAGATGATTATCTAGGTTGTAAAAAAACTACATCAAGACTGTTTTTTATTGAAGAATAAGTCCTTTGAAAATATGTGAGAGCAGACCCTAAAAAAGTGCTATTGTGAGATATTCCTTCGCAGTTATTCCCTAAAAAATGAGTATGAATATTGCAGCTTCACTCACAATTGGCCTTCAAAAATAGATTAACAAAGGTCTGAAAATGCCTTCATATATGTGTTTATATGGAAGCATAAATCTTGATAAATATACATTTGAAGGTTTAGTGGCCCTTATAAATATATTATTTTTTATTTAGAATCTTAAAATATAGATTTATAGATGGCCCTCATAAATGCCACATTCTCATACAATGGTTATAATGATTATTACATACAACCACACTTTTAGAAAATGCCAAGTTGGACAATAATGCTCAAAAATAGATTGCAAACTCTTCTTTTATTACTACAAAAAGATGAAATTTTTAGAAGGAAGGGCATACCATTTACCTCTAATTGATAAAAAGAATGTACAAGGTGTGATTTATAAAACTACATATCTATAGAAGTAAATAGATAGCAAGGAGAGAGAGACAACTGATAGAGGCACCTTTCAATATGAAAAAAAACTGCCAACATGCTTTTAAACCAAGACTTTTGGAAGCACTAAGTGTGTCAGTAGTGGAGCATCAAACATAGACAAGACACCAAAAACTTATAGTTGTTAAGTCTACAAAATTAAGAGGAACTTGTAAAGCACTATAAATAGTAGGGAGGATGCTTTCATTATAAGTAGGTTTATGTTAATCAAACATCTCCTAGGAAACAAATAACACACCCCAAATAGTATACCCTTTCTTGATCAAAAGTTTTGGTAGCTTCTTCCTAGAAAAAAGAAATGATGAACGACCTCTTTTCATTCTTGATCAAAACCTTCTATGTTCCATCAGCAAGATAGAGCATTACGATGTTGGGCAATGCCCAGAAGTTAGCCAAGTACTTGACAAGATGATGGTCGACCCATCTTCAGAATAATGTGTCCTTTTCTCAAAAGCATCACGGCATACATGATAAGAAATGCTTATGCTTGGTCACTCCCTCAGACCAATTCCACCTACATGTAAATTTCAAACAACCAACTCAATAGAAATTTTGGTTTTAAGTAATATATTGCATAACTAAAATAGGAATCAATGAGTCCATAATAAAACCATGGATTCTCTAAAATAAATAGCACAACCCATGGTCACCTTTTTAAGGGACAAAGTCCCCTAGTGATGAACCAGTTGGTGGAACCATCCACACAATGTTTCTACAACCAAACATCCAACCACCGATCACAATGATCTCATCCCATGTGAATGTTGTTATCTAGACATGTTCCATTGTCTGTGTTACTTGGATCATCAAGCACCCAAGACGTACATGCATGATTCTCCAAAGCAACTATGGGGATTGAACATACAAAGATGAACTGAAGCTATAAAAATAGTATACACATATATGTTTAGAAAGGTAGATATGTTTAGGAAGGTTAGGAAGCATATGGTAATAACAGGCCTACATCAAGAAGCTCTCACCAAATATGAAAGTGTTGGTATATATGCTTAGAGACATCTCGAATGATTACATAGATTCGAATATTATTTAATCAACTAATATGATTATTTAGTTAATTAATTAACTCTAGAATATTCTAATTAATCCACAAGCATTTTAATTGATACAGTCTTTCTGTTTACCTATGGGTTTAAGAAACCCTGCTTCCTTTCGTCTCCTATTTAAAAGGGCTTGACGGTTGATATCTTTACTAGATATAGAGAGAGTCTTTTCAGTTTACGCTAACATACATAAACCCTAGCCATCATCGTCCACAGGAGAGAAAGGAGAGCACCGCGACGCTAGCACGCCGCCGCATAGAGACTACTCCTTCTTGCTAGCTTAGGAAGTGTGACGTGGGGTTCCAGTCCATCCGCATGGACGAAGTAGAGACGCAGACACTGAGACGCCTGCATTCGGAGGACGTCAATGACCATCTATACGTGCTATGCGTGGCGTACATCACCGCAAAAAAGGAGCACCACTGGATCTTCCAGCGACACACTCAGAATGGGAAAGAAGTATTGTCTGTGTAGATCAGCAACATTGCACACCATCGTGCAATGGGACATAGCTGGACTTGCTCCGTGATAAGGTATATCCCGTGAACACACTTTCTGAATACGTTGTTGTCGACGAGATCCTGTTTTGGGTTGTGTGGAAATTTATTTTTATTGCTTTCGCCGCACATGTTTTCTTCACAAAACCCAACAGGAAGCACCAAGATGCACCTAAAAAGAGGAACATAGTCTGCCATCTTGTATTAACCATCTATCAAATAAATCCTTTTTTTCTTTGTCATAACTTAGTCACATGTGCATGCTTATCCAGATCAAGCATCTTACTACCTACATTGGTTATAAAAAGAACCTTCTTATTGTGTCAGAACATAAAGTATGCACATACTCATTTAAATAAGAGATAGTAGTTGTCATCAAGAAATAAATGAGGGGCAAAGAGAACTTCCAAGAATATTTAATTACAGTCGAGCAAGTTCAGTAAAGAAGCTTCAAATGAACTTATAGATAATAATAACATGTAACTTTTTTGTGGAACAGAAAGCTGATTGCATCCATTAATTCTAAACATTATTAATCTCAATAAATATGGCAACTCTAACAGTGAGAGAAGAATGAAAATAATATCAAAAGGAAGCCCATTCTGAACTTTAGAATAGAAATCCTAAGAAGGCTTTCACAATAACTAAAATAGCCTCATCTTCATAGCTCAGGTAACGTTTTAAATCCAAAAACTCATCACACTATCTGGATACTAGAGAAACAAATAAGAGAAGCCACTTCAAACAACTCCTTTGCATGGTAAGACTTCATATTGAATAAACTTCCTAAGAAGGCTTCAAGGATTAAAAAATATCAAACTAAGCTGAAAATTTTGTGGGCAACATCCATAAAGGCCAAAAATATGCATTGCAAGGGCCTAGGACAATAATAAATCACGAAGGATATATCACTAAGAGGGTAGAGAAGATCAATTGCATATTAGCATGCAGAAAGTATACACAACTACTTAACATAAAACAAGTTATACATAAGAGAATAGAGAAGAACCTTAGGTAAGTGATTGCATATTAGCAAGCAGAAAGTATACACAACTTCTCAACTTAAAACAAGTTATACATAAGAGAGTAGAGAAGAACCTTAAGTTTCACATCACTATCATAAACCCAGTTTAAAAAGCATATAGCTTTAAAATTTTCTCTTCAACTATAATTATTTTGGATTATTTGCAAAGCATCCCAGAATGATTTCCAAGATTATCATTCATATAATAATTCCTAATACTAAGGAACTTACACACATCTATGTGGCCGGCTTATTCAAAGTATACTAAAATAGTCGTAGTTATCTAAATGTAAAAAAATGTTTCAAGATATAAAGAGTATTCTTTGCATTGTCCTTGATGTGTACATTCAAGGTATAGTACATCTATAGATGGCCTTGATAAGAACATCTAAATTATACTACACTCAAATATGCTAATTTATATGATGACATAGACTATATTTAAAGTACACTATTTTCCATGAGCAAAATCCAAAGCCTCAAGGTGCAAACTAAACAAGATACATAATATATTATTACTTATCCAATTTTCTGGCAGATCTCTTGCACATTATTGTTATAGAAACATGTTACTTATCCCTCAGTCCTCTTTAATTACTTTGAGACTCATACAAAAGGTTTGATAGCAGCGACAATGGCTTCATGCACGCCATTTCTTTAAATAGAATAGGAAGCCTTATAAATTGTTTCAAGAGAGACACACGTATTGTGGAAACAAATTAAACAAAAAATAGGAAGCATTATCTTTTCCTTTATATGTACCTCTATACACTAAGACAATTACCAATGCAAATGGGAGTCCAACTAGAAGTGGAAATGTATATATTGTTTAGATCCTAATGTCTACCATCCAATGGAGGTTGGATTATTTCAATTACAACTACTTACCAAAAAGAGATGATTAAAAAAAATTAATTCATCAAAAAACTTACCATGTGAATGTTGATTAAAAGCATCAAAATCTTGCTCTACAGCTTGAAAATTTTCAATGGAACAAATGTTCAGAGCTTAAAATTCTTTCACATCAAACTAACCCTATCAAAATTGTAAATTCAAGCTAAGTGCAAGATGCAACTATATTTTTCCATATAAACCCCACACAAGAAAAAAATTAGTAAAATACACATTGTGCATTTCTAAATTCATGATTTGGATGTAGTTTGATATCCATAGATCATAAACATGTCCACATAAGAGTTTTACAATATCACGAGTAATAAAAATATAGAACTACATTGGTCCATACAATAAGAGCCAATAGACTATGTTTGCTCTTATCATTACAAAAAAGACAAAATATTCATAGTATGACCTTAATATACGCCTACTAGTGTCTCTAAATAGTATCAGTGACTTCATTTACATTGGTCATTGTAGAACTAGGACCAACATGAATATGCTCCTGAATTGATTAGAAAAGTAGGAAATCACTATAACAATATATTTTATATATCTAATAACATATATATATTGTAGATACAATTGTGCTGTGATTTTCATATAATTCTAGGATAATTTTAGTCATGCTCCTTTCTATTATAGGACTTATCTATTGTAGATATTGACATTGAGTAGGGACCCATTTTGTAGCTCAGTGGAGAAGGCACAAACTCCCCAGAGTAGGGACCCATGTTTGAATCCTTGGTTGTGAAAAATCAGCAATATATTGTCCCTTTACACAAATGGAATCTATGTGAGTTTACCTTGCAACACTCAATATGTGGGTTGTTAGGGGGAGCTAGGGGTTTACACTTTTAGGGGGCTCATAATTGTGGCTCGTCTTCAGGGGTGATCCCACATCATAAAAGAAGATATTGACATTGAGCGTTATTTATATAACATTTCCACTATCCATCATTACTTGAATCCATTAATGTATCCTTTAAAAGCATGCATACCTCATTAGGTTGGTTTATATTTTGTTGGAAAGAAATCGATCAAGAAAATCTTTGTAGTGGAGCATTTGGGTTAGTCTGTATTTGTTGATGATGATCAATGGGGGTGATCCAACATCCATTTTAAGCCTTGTGGTGTCAAAATGTCTAACTTTGAGTGGATATTTACAACACACACATATTATATAAGATGTATTATAGATTACATGTGGATGAAAGTTAAGTGGCGGTCCATTTGTATCATATTAAAGATTGAAAGGGGCCTGACTGTACATAAGGAAAATGCCACCCTGAGTATGAATTGGCCCTTTCATGAAAGATTGTACATGAACTACACATGTACTACTATTTTTTTCTAGAATCTTGACTTATATTGACATATACAATTAATAACACTATTCAAATTTGGAATTTTATTATACAAAGAATGTTGTTCAAAGTAAAATAACATGAGTTTGATGGAACCAACTTAAGAATTGAGCCAATAACTTTTCATTTCTTTGACAACTCCTAAATCCTCCTTGAGTTGTTCCTATTATGAGAGTTGTGTATGAGAGTGATGAAGGAAAAATTAAACTTATAATATTTTCAAACAGCTAAAGGACTTGCAACTTTGGCTTTTCTATCAATATTTCATATCTAATTCTCTCTTATTCTCTTCATTGACATGTCCAAGTTCAACACCTTGAACCCTTTTCTTGCAAATAAGTACGATTAGACAACTCATCGATTTTTGTAGGATCATACACTTCACTATTTGCAAGTTGATTTTCTGCAATATTTATATTTTATCATGTGGTTGAATGGAAGATGCTACTGAATATAGAACTGTATCAAATAAAATTAACAATTAGTAAGCATGGGTTTGACATATTAAATAGTTTGCCACCAATGCACTTTGGTCATAAACCTTATTTCAAAATGTATCATGAATAGGCTCTCCAATTTCAGTAGATAACATAACAAAGAAACTTGGATGAGAATGTAGTGCACTAAGAAAAGAATGTATCTAGATATTATCAGTGAATACAATTTCTACTATATAACAACTCCACGATGTCAAACACGTGGTATGGTTCATAAGTTTTTTTGGATTTTATTTATAGCAAGAATCTTCTACACACATGAACATTAGATAGAAGATAATACACACACATACACACACAGATATATATATATATATATATATATATATATATATATATATATATATATATATATATATATATATATATATACCTAGAGAGAGATATCATGCTGAAAAATGCAAGATACAAATACAGACCATCGGTTGTATTCAATTTGTATCCATGATGTACGTAAAATCATTCCTTTTATCAAATACAAAGTCCTTCAAATAGGAAAGTGACGACTAAGAAGAAGTACTAACACTAACAATTTTATAGTGCACAATTTGCTTTAATATAAAGGGATTTTCTTTGCAGAGGCAACGCCAGACACACTTTGGGATAATTTTTGGACTCTAGCATGCTAAATAACAAAATAAGGAGCGAAGCAAGTTTTTCTTCCCTCCTTGTTTTGATATTTAGAAGGCTAGATTCCAAAAATCGTCCCAAAGTGTGTCTATCTTGGCCCCTATGTAGCACTATTCTCATATAAAACTAGCGTTGCATTAAGAATTGTACAAGGAACCTCAACTAGATCGTTTCCTCCTCCTCGACTATCAGGTTGTGCCACTTTCTTCTAATTCTAATTAATTAAATCGAGCCTACTTCTGCTAGTGCTTCATTGTCCTTCATTCCCTTTAATTCTTTAGGAATGTAATTGTGTCACATTTGTCATCAATAGGCTATTTTACAAAGAGGTTAGCTATATAGCACCAATGTGGAACCCATTTTCAGACCCCTTTTGTCCCCACTCTCGCTACAACCAGCCAGCAAATGGGGCGGGTCTAGGAGATGGGACAACTGGAAAAGAAGAGAGAGAAGGAAGATGCAGATGAAGTTCAATAAGAATGACCAACCACCAACCTTAGAAAGTAGAAACTAAGGAGAAATTTGAGTGTGCACCTGAAATATGATTGGATTTCACCTTTTATTGACCTTCTAGTAAGGTGATTCACGTGGAGCCTTGGGATGGTCACCAATAGGGATGAAATGAAGTGGAAGTTGTATAATCAACATCTAGAGGAGGCCAATGCCATGGAAGATGTGATCCATCCCAGGGGCAGGTGGTTTGGAGTTGAGGTGAGCAAGCCCAGAGTCGGTCAGTGTGTCACATGTAGAGTTTCATCAAATGAAGTAGAGTAGAGAGGTGGAGGAGTTGGCTAATAGAGAGCATAGAGAAGACAAACTGTTAGGTCTAAGTGGGTGTTATTCTTCTTTTGGAGGAGGCGAGAAAAAGAAGTTGTGGGATGTGGAGGGAGGGAGGTAAAATATTTTGTGGGTTCCAGTGGGTGCGAATAAAATCAATATACATTCAACACTATTGAAGGCTATGTGGTTTTCAATCTTATCTGTGAAAGATTAATGCCTTATTAGAAAGTAGCAAGCAACTCAAAGTTTTAGTTGAGGGATTAGTCTCTATCAATGAAGGCATGACCTTTAGTAAACTTTAGTGTCAATGAGAGAATTTTTACCAACGTAATTATCCTTCAATAAAGCCCAATTTTTTGGTAGGACATCCAAAAAGTGCAATCCATTTATAATATCACAAAAGCATGGATTATCATGATTATGCTTGCATATTTAGAAAAAAGCATACCTTGATTGCAATATTATAGAACTTTACATAAAATTTATGATAAACAAACGTAATACATGATAAAGTGAAATCCTACATAAAACTTCTTGGGTCATGTAGATGACACCACATCAGGTCTTGAACTTAAAAAACATCAACCTCATAAGAATTTTTCCATGTTGCTGACCACCTATGTGCATCCAAACATAGTCATGCATTCAAAAAATCATTATAAGTGGTTGAATTTAATAATAAAATATCATAAATGAACTTTTATTATAAAGTCAACATTATTGAGCATGAACATTATTTGCTATTTAGGGATGCATATATAACTTAATAAACATACAACAAGGACACCTTCTATAGGAACATGATTTTATGTCATTGAACACACTTGAGTTATGCATGCATCACTGAACATAGAGAGGGTGTGCATGCATAAGGTTAAATGACCCAAAAATAGAATGAAGGGGGATTATGTGGCACCAACCTTCAATTATTATTCTTGAGACATGGCCTTAGTTGTATATATTTAAATTTATTCTTAGTTGAGCTTAACTTAGGGTATGCACCCAAATATCTATACTGATCTTAATCTTAAAGAGGTAATTGTAACTAATCTGATCTTGACCATCAAAATAGTTTGTAGTAATCATAACATGATATCCATGATAATATTACCTATTACGTAATATATGTGTTGCATGATAGTTTATATCATCTAGTAAATGAACAGTAAATGTGAGGAAAACTTATGATGCAATATAATAAACCCAAGGCATGGACCACTTGTATTTAGTCAGATTATGGCTCCAACAAAACTGTAGATCTTAACCCTTAATCAACCTGTAATTATAACCAAAGATTACTTAACTAGGATCTTAAATCCTAATTATGCAAAGTTAGAAATTTTGTTAGAAACAAACCAAAACAAGTCATATAATTTACTCATTTATCTAGATCTCAAGGAGCTGATCCAGATATATATATATATATATATATATATATCATATTTTTCTAAGAAAAAAATCCATTTTTTTATTATTTATGCAAGATAGATCACTATTTGAAATATCTAAATCAATAATATACCTGATTCAAATCTAATTGGACCGGGGTAGGATCTTCCTTAGATTGGATCTGGCTGACATGTGAACCCCCCCATATTCTATATGTTGTGTGTTATGCAAATGTCAACAACTCATCCTACATATGCCACTATTTTCGCCACAAACGGGATACCCCTTGAGATAACTAGCTGATCCAAACGTCAAAAAAGTTCAAAGGTTTGTTGGTGGTTACGGGAGTCCATGGGGAATTATTAGAAGTCTCATGGTTGCCTATATTTCTGTTGTGGAGTGGAGGTTCCCTACGACATCTGAATAAGGTTCTTTCAAAGAGCATCTAGTCCATCAGATCTGTCGAAATAGACTTGAGCATATGGATGCTCCATCCGAGTACCCTGAACCTACTAGAGGGTTACAACTTTGTGGTGTCTCCTACCAATACCCTTCCAAACCCACATCCTTTGACATATATCCATTTCACGTGAATGCTAGAGTACCTCCATCAAGAACAATGTTCTAGGGCCCACTACAATCCTATATTTTCAGAGGAAGATGGTTCATCTGGGGGCTCTAAGTTGCACCAAAGTAGAACCACCAAAACTATTAGAAGGTCCAAGGAGGCACTAGTGAGTCTGCCGTCACCCATGTCATGTTCCAGGCCACTGGTGTCTCACAACCGACTGTGGTCTCACTGACGATGAGTCTACCCTTTCTTCAATTGTTACTAGAGGAGTGAGATCCCTTGTAGCCTTAACACATGTTCCATTTCCTTCTCAGCACAAAGTGGACTGGTTTTCTATATGAGCATTTCCACTAGCATCAACTAAAGGAAGGATGGGGTCTAGGTTTAGCCTATCCCCAAACTAATCCACATCAAGGACCTCTAACCCCGACTCCCTCTGAATATACCAATATTTTTTTGATAAATAATTCCCTAATAAAGTGATGTAATGCATATTCCCATGTTGATACTAAGGAATGGTCATTTTTGCATACAACCTTTGAATTGATCGACTTCATCTCCTAATTTATCTAATCAATTATATATAATTTAAAGTTTCCTAGCCTTTTTTGAACATTAAGTGAACACAACCCCTTCATGTTCTCTCATAAGTGTAGGTCCTAGTATTTACCACATAAAAGTTAGAGATCCTCAAATATTGGTGAAGTATTAAATAAAGTTTTAAATAATGGACCCAATAATGTCATCAAATAGATTTTAACCTAAAAACCTGACACCTAAAACAAAACATAAACTCTACAATACTACTCTATACTAGTATTTGATGTGCAATGGTGATAGTATGTTGAATTGTTCTGGTTCGATGGATCAACTTTTGTGCATGCTACCTGAGTTTAGATATAAGGATCGAGATTGTGATCCCACACGTACTAAATTCAACCCATGTCATTGAGATAATTTGCAAAAGTTTTCTGTAGCATTTTAATTGAACAATTCAAATTGTGCAAGAGTATTTATGAAAGTGTGGCCACGGCATCATGTATTTTAAAGCAATTAGCTATTCCAATTATAGTTTACATGTTTCTAAATCCTAATGCATCCTCAAATTCAAGTTTGACATATATTCCCATGGCGGTTTATGTCGTGACCTAATCTCAATAATCAAGCATAGTATGATTATCTAACGTCCCAAAATCTAGGATCTTATCCTATTCCCATGATTAGGAGATTAGCATGATTGATTCTTTAAATTTGACGAAACCTTGGGTAAAATTAATATACATTTACATAATAACTTAATTATGTGCCAATATGTAAATTAATTCATAAATATGCTACATATATTACCATGGCTATCTAATATTTACATAATGGTTAAATCTGAGGAATAATATACTTAAAACATGTATTAGAATAAAGATTGTAATTTGCATATAAAATCATTTAAATTGAAGTAGATTTAATGGACTAAATATGTTTTTTTTGGTGAACCCGGACTAAATATGTTGAATGACTATAATGTGGAATTTTGTGCATAACAACAGTAGATAACTCTTTTAGCAACAATGCAAAGATGATGACATTTAAATTAATGAATGTTGATAATGATCTAATTTTTTTTGTAAATCATAAAAATAAATCACAAATCCCAAATATAATGGTAAAATTAAGTTCCTTGGGTCCCAGTTAGCTTGGGTGCCAAGTTTCACATTATTTACACAATAATAAATAACCAAATATTTTTTAGAAAAAATATATGAAAAAGGGCCAAAAGTGTGAAATAAATTATTAATTATCTTCAAAGATAGAAATAAACCACAAATTCAAATTCTACTTACTAATAGTCTATGTGTCAATCGTCACATAAAATAGACAAATATATGTATCTTAGTTTAGTTTAGGAGATGTTCCGATGAAGGCGATGTGAAGGCAGCGTTTCCATGCAGACGAAGGCTTCTTGTCGACATTACTGGTTGCCACTTCCAGGTAGGGTGCGAGAGGTGGAGGTGGTTGGGCTTACCAGTAGCTATTCATGGCCGACAGGGTCGCTGGCATGGTGGCTAGGTTTGTTGGAGGATCATAAAGTGAGAAACTAGATAAAACTTCTTGGATCATATAGATGACACCACACCAGTCTTGAACTCAGAAAAACATCAACCTTATAAAATTTTCCATGTTGCTGACCAGATTTTTGCATCTAGACATAGTCATACATTCCAAAAACCATTGTAAGTGGTTGAATTTTATAATAATAAGAACATAAGTTGAATATTTTGTATATAACTAACATAACTGATCATGAATATTGTTTGGTATTTAGGGATGCATATATTGTAGGTAAATATGACATCATGTAGGCAGCAGAAACAAATTTTTTACTACCATGTTCTCATTAAACTAGTAGATTACATCAATAAGTATATAACAGAAAGGATGGTTTCAAGGATATACCTGATCCTGGAGCAAGTCTAGCGACAATCCTCCTCATCGTTATAGTCATGCAATTGTCTTCTAGTTGCACTATGATGACGTATATTGTAGCTCATGGTCTTCTCCATGGACAACAAGATGATGTTTTCCTTCTAGTAGTAGGAAGTGGTCTCCTCGCCTCTATGTAAGTCCACACGGACCGCCTAGAACTCCTTTCATACTAATAGAACAGACAAGAAGGAGTTGCCCTTCCCGTTAGTGTACTAGTCACCAACTTGCTCTCCCATAATTGTTCTCCCTTTCTATCCCTCCCTTTAAAGAGTAGGAGTTATTGGGGCACTCTATTGGTTATCACAACTAGAGAAGACAACAATTGTTAGATGCAATTGAGTTGTGTCTCTAGGAAGCCCCCAATACCCCTCTATTTATGGGAGGGGTTAGGGTTCCCAATCTGTGTGGAAGTGGAAGGAACTAGAATGTCATGAATTTTCACAATCTGTGATAGGTAATATAGTCGGTTCAACAGTGAACAAATCAGTTGGCATGTTAGCCGATCAGTTCACTAAGTGAACTGATCATTTCAACATGTTTCCCAATCGTAATTGTATTGGGAATTCTGATCCAATTAATGCACAACATGACGTCAACACCAATCCTTGATGCAATCAAATTGTATATCTAAACCAGACATCATCTCATGAATTGATCATATCATGACCAAGAAATGATTGGTTCACTCAATGAACCAGTCGTTTCGACCCCGATTCATCCTGAATTCAGCCAATGCAATATCCAATCAACCTAACACTCCAACCAACCGTTTCATCTCATGAACCAATTAGTTGAGAGTCTAGTCAGTTGAGTTGTTTTCTTGAATTGAATACCTAAACTTTTTAGTAAGAAATTCAATTATCATTCATGATTAAACTCTTCATCTAGGGGTATCCTATGTGTGTAACCCTATAGTTCCCATATTACATTGGAAGTGAATGTCCATAACCAATTATGAAATCAAAAGCAAAGAGTGGTGCCTAGTCACACATCATTGCTACCCAAGTAAATGGGAAGTTGGAGAACAACTTCAGCCTACAATCTATATTTGGTGTTACAATACTTGTATAGTTCCTTTTTCACTATTATCCAAATTGAACTTGAGGCATGGAGTGGTCATCTTCTTCAACATTAAATCTATCTTCCTTGCTATAACAGACCGTCTGAGATATATGTAGGCTCAATATAACACACTTGGATGGATATGCATCTCTCAACCTCACTAATTAAGTGGCCAAGATATCATACTTCTGTAGGAGGGACAAATCCCATCTACATCACTCACAGTCAACCCCATGTGTCACAATGCACCCAATAATCACATTTATGGAAACCCTTATTTAGGATCACATTGGATGATGTCAAAGTATACCGAGCGACATGTGATGAATGTAGTGACTTTACGTCTGAGAACCGCAATCACCACCAACACTATGTCAACTAGGTAAGAATACCATTGTCATGGTTTCCATGTGCTACTCTCATGGTGGGTCTGTCTGATACACTATTCTCTAACAAGTGTATATGTGCTTAGTTTGATATCACATTTCATGACTGATGAGATTCTGTCATCAACCAACACACACTCTAGTCTTATGTGTTATTGTTGTCTATCAACCTTCAACACTAACATCTAACTAGGGATATAATTAGAATGTATATACTCTTAACATCTGTATGATTTTATTGTTCAAGTCACATACTTGAAGACACACATCATTGAGTAATATCCTTCTCTAGACATTTATTATGTTACTTCATTATCGCATAACTGAATAAAACATAATAAATTGGAAGCATGACTTTATTATTAATCAAATCATTTACAAATTATGCCATTACAATCAAAATATGATTGGCTCTCTGGAATACATACCAACAGACTCCCACTTGCACTTAGAGCCAATCACTCATGAATTTCAATCCAAGTGATCTAACATGACCATCATGCTTCTATTGTGATGGTGCTTTAGTCAAGAGGTCAACAACATTTCTTTCAGTTGGTACTCTATAAATCTTCACTTCTCCTTGTTGTAAGATCTCTTGTATGAGATGGAAGCGCCTTTTTATATGCTTGGAATGCTAATAGGGTATGCGTTCCTTAGATTGTGCAATAGATCTGTTGTTTTCACAATATAGCTCAATTCAATGACTGATGCTTGGAACAACCCCAAGTTCAGAGATGAACTTCTTGACCCATACACCCTCCTTTGCTACATTCGATGTAGCAATATACTCAATCTCTATTGTAGAATTGGTAACTATATCTTTCTTGGAACTCTTCCAACATGCAACTCCATTATTGAGGTAAAACACAAATCCTGATTGCGATATGTAATCATCTTTGTCAATTTTGAAGCTTGCATCAATGTAACTTTTTACCACCAACTTTTCCTCTCCGCTGTAGATAAGAAACTAATCTATAGTTATTCTCAAGTACTTTAGGATATTCTTGATGGATTTCTAGTGAGCATCACCTGGATCTGACCGATAATAGCTAGTCATGCTCAAGGAATATGAGACATGGGGACAGGTACACAACATGGCATACATGATAGATCAAATTGCGGATGCAGATGGAATCTTACTCATGTGTTCCCTTTCTTTACAAGAATTGGGACATTGAACATTAGAGATGGAAACTCCATGACACATGGGTATGTTTCCTCTCTTTGAGATCTCCATGCTAAACCTCTTCAACACTTTGTCAATGTATGTGCTCTGACTTAGTCCAAGAAGCCTTCTAGATCTATCTCTATAGATCTTAATACCCAAGATGTAGGATGCTTCTTCCAAGTATTTCATGGAAAACATATTTCCCAACCAAGTCTTTACCTTTTTTAAAGTAGAGATGTCATTCCATAAATATTATGTCATCCACGTACAATATGAGGAATACAGTCATGCTCCCAATAACCTTCTTGTACACACAAGGTTCATCTGCATTTTGTGTAAAGCCATACACACAAGGTTCATCTTCATTTTGAGTAAAGCCAAACTCTTTGACTATCTCATAAAAATGAAGATTCCAACTCTGAGATGATTGCTTCAATCCATAAATTGACCTTTGTATCTTACAACATTTATTTGCATCCTTTGGATTTATAAAACCCTTAGGTTGTGTCATGTACACATCCTCAAAAAATTTCCATTAAGGAATGCAATTTTAACATCCATCTGCCAAATCTCATAGTCATAATAAGTTACAATAGCAAACATGATCCTTATGGACTTAACCATGACCATTGGAGAAAAGCTTTTGTCATAGTCAACACCTTGAACTTATCTGAACCCCTTTGCAACCAATCTTCCCTTATAGGTTTGTACTTTATCATCCAATTTGGTCTTCTTCTTGAAAACCCATTTGCAACCTATGGAATTTACCCCTTCAGGTGGATCCACCAAGGCCCACACCTTATTGTCATACATGGATTCCATCTCAAATCTCATGACCTCAAGCCATTTCTCAGACTCTGGTCCCTTAGTAGCTTTTAAATAGGTTGTTGGCTCATCATCTATGACCAACTACCGTCTTCCTAAGTCCCAAGATATCCAAATCTTTCAGGTTCAAGGCATGTCCTACTAGATCTATGAGGTCCTTGTGTTACTTGAGGAATTTGAGATTCCACAGCACTTTGTGATTATATTTGTTCCTCTTGTACATATATTGGTTCAATTCTTTCTTGATGGTCTCGAACCTCTTTGAGTTCCACTTTCCTCCCATTGATTCCTTTGGAAATAGATTCCTTTTCCAGAAATGCAGCATCTCTAGCGACAAACACTTGGCTATCAAATAGAGAATAAAAGTAATATCCTCTGGTCTCCTTATTATATCCAACAAAATACCATTTATCATACTTAGGGCCAAACATTTCGTAACATTTTCCTTACATAAGCTTCAAATCCACAAGTCCTCATAAAAGACATATTGGGATGCTTCCCATTCCATATCTCATATGGTGTCTTTTGAACCGATTTAGATGGTACTCAGTTTAGTGTAACATAGTGGTTTCAAGAGCATAACCCCAGAAGGGTGTCAGATGTTCAACTAAACTCATCATATATTGCACCATAACTGAAAATATGTGATTCCTTCTTTCTTATAAACCATTATGTTGTGGTGTTCCAGGTGGTGTCTATTGAGGTATGATCCCATGGGCTCACAGATGGTCCTTAAACTCTTGGATTAAGTATTCTCCACCTTGATCAGAATGAAGTGCCTTATTACTTTTCCCAAATCAGTTCTGTACTTGATTCATCAACTGTTTGAACCTGTCAAGAGTTTCTAACTTATGTTTCATCAAGTAAACATAACCATACCTATTGAAGTCATCAGTGAAGGTAATGCAATACTGATACCCACCTCTAGTAGGTTTTCTAAAAGGAACACATAAATCAATATGTATGATTCCTAATAGATCACTAGTCCTCTCATTGTTTCCCGTGAAAGGGTTTTAGTCATCTTGCCCAACAAACAAGATTCACATGTCTCTATCAATTTGAAATCAAAAGAGTTCAGATAACCATCTTTTATGGAGTCTAAATATGCGATTCTCATTTATGTGCCCTAGATGACAATGTCAAAGGTATTGTAAGAACCCATTACACTAAATGAGATTACTCAAAACATAAAACACAATCGATCACTAATTAATCACATACAAAAATATGGGTAAATTAAATCCAATTTCAACATCAATACCTTATCAGAAATATTTGCATAAGATCCCAACATCTTTACTATGCCAATAACTTGATCAAATTGTTTTATCACATTAGCCACAATTTATATACATAGTAGAAGAATATTCGTATATGCCACACAAAAAACATTAACATGCTTGTAAAAGTCTGATTCATTTGAAACACCATGTACAAGCTTTTCCTGCCTGAACCTGTGAGTATAGGGACGACTCTAGGACAAACTAGGAAACTAATCGAGTTTCTCAAAGATTCATTACTATAGTTCCTCGTTACTTCCCTAGTTTTGTTGTCGTCACTGCCAATTACCTAAAAAGATGTGATGAGCCACAAGGGTGAGACCCATGTCCCAGCAAGAGATATAACCTCCAACAACACTTATTGATTGAAACATTTTAAATAGTTGATAACTAAGCAGTTGGAGTATTTAATAATCAATTGAACAGATTCATTAATTCAAGTATGCTAAACAAATTAAGCACTTAATCTTAGTAGCAAGTATGATTAGCAATGTATATATAGATAACAAATAAATCCATTTTCTGGATAGATGTCTACTCAAATTTCATCAATTTGCATCTAATAACAATCATCATCATCATTAATCTTACTATCATCATATTCCTTGCTAACATCACAAGAAACCTAGTAGCATAAGCATCCCTGACATCATGAATATGTCTAGTAACATAACATGGCTATCAATATTGACATCTCAAATAAAGGGTAAAGATCTATATTTGAAGTAAAACTAACATCATAACACAATTAACCGCATATGCATTATTAGTAGTTTAAGCATTTCTAATTACATAGGCATGGCTAGCAATGTTAAACATAGCTAGTAACATCATCTTAACCATCATTCTCAATATATTTGACAACATAAGCATGTTTACAACATGAGCATAACTTCAACATAAGAATATATATTATCTCTTATTGTAGTATACATGATCTCAATGAAAAGAAAGAAAACAAGGTTTATCATCCAATATGAAGTGTTGTGTATAACCCTAAATAGATATGGTGCATGACTGTCTTACATCTTTTATTACTCCCTGGGGAATTTGAATCGTACCATCCAAAGTCCAACCGACCCCTACGAAGGGTTATTCAGTTCTGTACAAGATCTAGGAGTGTCGGTATCCTAAGATCTCTCCTCTACACGGTCAGTACGGGCCACAAAGTTAGTGACATATCATACAAGGCGACCACTACAACGAAATATAGTCAAGTTGCTAACAACTAGTCTGCCCTTGGTACATGTCACAAAACTGGAGAACATGCTCACACATGGCTGATCTATAAGAGGCATCCTACAACTATACTATTTCCTTTCACACATCACAATATCACAATATCTAAGGCATGATTGCAACCATCCTCAATTGCTTGATATTAGGGCACCAAGCTGTCCCCACATACTCAACATGTTATGTCTGTGCTCCGAGTTTCCCTTAGGAATACTTGTATCACCACTAGTAAGTTCTGACGCTGAAATGGTTCTACGGAACAGGGCACTACATGATTAGAGTTTCACTTGATTAGTTATCTCCAATTAGGTGAATTAAGGCTGCATCAAACAAGTGGACTTACAAACTCTAATTCATATCTAGAAAACATTGCTATATAACAACTTCAAAAGATATAAAACATATGAGACATAATTTCTCATCTCAACATCACATGGAAGTATTCACCTACCAATCAAGAGATTATACTTATCATCAAATCATCATCACATGATACTATTGTCTTGCCATTCACGAGACCATACCTGTCATCATACTATCATAGGATATAAATCCTTTTCACAATATCACAGGGTATCAACCCTTATCAACACAAGAGGATTACACCTCATTCAGGTCTCAACCATGCTCACAGGTCAATAAGACCATCATAATATTCCCTGCAAGATCACCATTATCTTTCCATGCCTTATAACAAGGCTCAACAACGTCACTTACATATAATACACCAGACAACACAATATTGCATTAATGAGCTGGGAGATATTCATAAACAATCCTAGCAAGGTTATATTAACAATAAGAACATTCCTCTATTATATCAACATGCAAGGAATAAAGATATGATTAACTATCATAATATTCATAATGCACAAGTTTAGCATAAGAAAGTATCAACCATGTGGCTATGATAACTACCAATTAACACATTAAGGTTATGATCATATTAAGGAGATTATTCCACCATCATGCAATCATATAAGAAGGCTAAACATGAATACTCATATTTATCTATTTGCATTAGAGTTAGGTTCAACAAGATAAATTATATTAATATTAATAATCAACACTCATACCCAAACCCTAATTCATGGAATCCCCATTGGATCATGGATGCATAAGGTGAAACATCACCATAACATTCCATACCATTCTCATGTATGGATCCACATATAACTCAAGGTGTAACCATCATGTCATATCATACTAGGGTTCAACCACAATAGAGAGTACTCCATGATTCTATTCATCATTGAAGGGGTTGTTCATAATCAATTACCATCACTTGGTTATTGATGAATGGATATTCATCTTAGTTTTAGTCGCCACTTTTGGCCCAGTTTTGCATTGACTGCTAATATTCACCCCTTGAAGATGCTCATATACACTTTTTCTCAGTTTCATATCATTATTTAGGGCTTTGATCAAATATATTCATCTCCATTGTAGGATTGAACATCACGCTATGTGTGCCAGTGTAGGAGGTGTAGGGGACAGTGGTCCAAGAAACTTTCAATAATTTGTACCTTTTTTATGGTTAGATCCTTCATCAGAAAGTATCCTCATTAGTTAGAGGATTCATCAACATAGGCCATTCAATTCTCAGAAATAGCCCCCCCCCCCCCCCCCCCCCCCCGCGTGGGGGTGAATTTGTTTAATGATGACTGCGACCGTGGCCAAGGAGGCAATGACCGCAATGGAGGCAAGACAAACCACGACCACAACTATGACCTAGTTGCACCTCGACCTGAGGTTGGACTGCGACCTCAGAAGATCATGACCTGCATGGGAGACCTTGAACTCCATACTGTGAGCCACACAGAAGATATGATCGTCACTAGATCATGATTGCGATCTTGCCCCTCCACAACCTAACTTCAACCGTGACCGGTACCACACCACAACCACCGCACACCAAAGGAATGACCGAACACCACTACGATCGTGGCCAAGCAAAGAAGGACCATGACCGTAGTATACAACCTCGACCATGGCCAACACCTCGACTGTGGAGTTAAGTCGGTGTCCTACACCTATAAATATGCCACCCACCTATCTTGTTAAAGCATCTCTTCCATGACACCGAGAGGCTACCGCTCTGTGCCCAGCCCTCAAGAAGACGATCTCTGCCACCAAGGACTACCTCTGTGGATTTCTTATCTCTCCTCCATCTCCACTCCATCCAGATCTATCTTCTATCCATAAGAGTGGTGGAACTTCAGATCTCCAGATCTACTCGACCACCAGCCACCTATCGCTTCTTCTCCTGTGAGCAAGTGCACGAGAAGAGAACGAAGAAGGAGAGAGAACATCTGCCTCATCTGCCTTGGTGTTCTCTCCCTCCTTGTTCCAGTCCTACCCCGACATCGTGTAGAAGACTATTTCTCCACTGAGCTTCATCCACCTTCTTCACCATGACCATGGAAGAATCTTCCCTCTCTCTTATTATTCATTGGGGTGCGGGGACTAGCCCGTTTCCCATGCTTATATGTTCATCTTAAAACATTCCATGGCTTGTATATAACTTTTCATCTTGTGTTAATCATTTGATGCGTGCTTGTGGACTAATCACCTACCTTGCATGATCTATTATAACCCTTTGTTGTGAGAACATCAATACTTAGGTTTATTAATATCTTTTAACATGGTTGATGCCTTAATGAGAACCTCTGAAAGATATCTTCGGATTAGTAAGTGCGTGATCTGTAGGTGATGAGACATCTTATGCCTATAGGTGATGCTTATGTGTACCTAACTTCCGTACGGAGGGTTTGCAGCTCCATTTGGATGGTTTTATCTTGCCTGGATGTTTTTTGGACATGTTTATATGTGTAGTGGTGGTGAAACCCGGTTCCACCCTAGTGATTCCCATCATTAATCTAGACTTTTTTTTAAAATTCCTGCTCTTTTACTTTCCTTGCAATTAGTTTAACTAAACTCAACCCAACTCTTGTTCTAAATATTAGTCTTAGTTGAGCTAGATCCGACTAGTAAAGATTCTTAAAAATATTGTCCCTTGGGATTCAATCCTTAACTATACTGTGATAAGACCCGTATGCTTGCGGGTGGTATTATTGCATAGGGTTTTGGTAAAAACTCAGGGATTTCAGCCCTGGGATAATTTGACACAGTTTGTAGTCAGGGATTTCCTCATTGAAGGGGTTGTTCATAATCAATTAGCATCACTTGGTTATACCAGGGCTAAGTATTATGAAATATACTTCATCACAGTTTTCCATTAACTCATTATATTTTTATAAATTATAATCATAATAGGGAAAAGGTAAGGCTATATTATTAAGGTAAACCTCCATTAGGTTTCAACATCACTCAAACCGTACAAACTTACCATAAGCATCATCCCAAAACCTTAGATTGTTAAGAAGGTAAGACTATTGGTTGTTTACACAAGTAAACACCTTGGATAAACCAACTCTAAAGTCATTGAGTTGTGCTCTAGAAAGAGTCACCATTTAACCCTAGACATCTCATGATTAATAACATAAAAAGTTCCATTGAAAGTAGGGTAAAACCCACAAGTGATTGTTTATTTAAAACAAACCGAAAATAAATGAGCTTCTTAAGTTGATCTCACAAAGGAAACCATCTAAATCACTTTATCAGGACCAAAATATTACATTAGGCATCCTTCCAATTTATTGGATGAAGAATCATGAGATCTTAACCATTGCGCCTAGTTCATATATTAAAACCATCAATTGGTGTATAGATCCAACCATTGCATCAAATGACCTAAGAAAACATTGATTTAAGTCTTTATTGATGCTACAACTACATGCTTAACTCACCATAGGTTGTGGAGACCTGATCCACCATCAATAGTGACCATTAAGTCACCATAGGTTGTTAGATCAACACTATATGCATTTATCATCATCGAATACCAAGCTAATGTTACCATTAATTGATAACATCATTAGGGTACTTAGTTGTTGATCATTAAGATTCTAATTAAGACAAAACCTGACCTAAGGGGTGAATGTAAGTTGACACCCTTGGTCACCACTGATCAGTTGTCATGAAGACAACACCATCAGTTGTTGCAATGGTACCACCATTGGGTAATGTGTTTATAGTAGAAATCAACTTTAAACCCTAAAATTAACCATTGGTTGATGGGTTCTTAGCACCACTGGTTGTCAAACCAACATGATCCAAGTCATCTTATATCTTAGGAGGAATGTAAAATTGATTAAAAGTTCATCTAGAACTGAAATCAGAATAGGGAACATCATAAAAATCGAAATCCAAGTCAAACATAGCTTGTTAGTGCACAGATCATCATTTTAAAGCAAGAACATGAGCTAGCAAGCTTATGGTAAGCAATAAACATGAAGAAAGTTATAAAACCTGCCTATAATGAGAAGATAAAACCCCAAATATAAGAATACTCGAGTAGGTAGGGTAGAAAATCCAAGCATAAGCTCTAAACTCGTCCATCTAACACCTTTCTCCGTCAAAGAAGCAAACCCTAAGCATAAGGAGCAAGAAATGTAGGGTTTTAGAGCTTTAGAGCAACTCCTACCATGGAACAACAAAGTTACGACCTGGAGGAAGATATAAGGAAGGAGAAGAGAAAGAAAAATGGAGAATGAAGGAAGAAAACAACTTGCCTTGGTTGAAATCCCTAGAAGATGACCTTGGAAACCCTAGGTAAGGCTAGATGGAGCTCTAGGAGACCTTCTTCTCCAAAAAGAGGTTGTCTTCTACCTTAGAGAACTTGTTTCAATAGAAAAATAGAGTGGAGTCCTTTCTCCAGGTTATAGGAAAGAGAAAGCAAGAAAATTTTTGTACTTGGGCAAGGAAGAGGTAAATATAGCCCATGGATAAGGATAGAAGCAAGCATGAGGTGTATAAGTAGCTTCCCCATGTGTCCATGGCCTTAAACTATTAAGGATATACAAGAATCCACACAAGAAGCTGACCCACCATCCATGTAGACCTACTTAGCCCTAGTTTCTTGATTTTTCAAGAAAGGCAAATAAACCATTTGCTTGATAGCTCCTAAAGGTTGCTCATCCATAAAGGGGTAAACCCTAAAATACCCTTTGAGGATAAAACCTCCAATCCAAGGTTCACTAGGATCCCCATGGCTCAAAAAGCTCAAGAATGATGATAGAACATCCAAATAAAATAATGAAAGTGATACATTTCAAGAAAAACCTCCCAATTATGTAAATTGTAGAAAAATCCAAAATGTACATAAAATTGCATAACTTGCACAAAAACTGTTCAAATTGAACCAAACTTGAAACATAAGCTTGTCTTATGATTATAAATCATATTAAAAGGTTATATTATAGTTATAAGAATTCAATTGCGGTAATTAAGCATGGTCAACCATTTAAGCAAGGTTAGGGTCTCACAACCATAAACCCCCTAACAGGGATTTCACCCCCGAAATCCAAAGTAAACAGCATGCACCTCATACCCAATATTCTGCATGGTAACTTTCATCTCATGATTATGTCACATTATTCTCATAGAAGTTATATTCTTCTCCCTCAACTTCTGCATATGTCACCTTGGTTCAACATCGGAACTGTTGTACCACCTATACAGGTCTAGTAGTACCTTTCAACTTTGGGACTCTACTGTCATCCTAAACTATTCTATATTTTGTATCACACATCACTCAAAGCCCATACTCTCTAGCTCTTACCAAATACAGAACATCATGCATATCTTATCATATGCAACTTTACAAGGTTTCATCTCTATGCTCCTTTAATGGTTGTTGTAATTAATGACTCAATCGACCAGGTAGGCATCCCCTAATTTTCAAGAACTATGAGGAATATGTTTTAAGAGGATTCTGCAATCATCTCAATTCTAGATTCACCATCTTTTTGGTTGAATAATCATACACTTGTCTATAATTATTAACAAATATAACTTCATGATTGACATTGTTAGGGGTAGAGCAACGAAATTGTCTTCATCTTATCAGGGTTCACATAGCATACTTAACAAATGTATCATAACTCTAAGAGGATACTTTAGTCAACCCCCAACTCATTCTTTCTAGACTTGTCACACATAAGTAAATTTACTTCAACATTCTTAAGGTTTAGAAAAGATGTTGACCATGTTACTGACCATCCTTGAAATACCTTGGGATGTCATCATTCAAAACTTGCTACAACTTGTAAGACATGACCTGAACACTCTGTTCCTCCTATTCATAAATTCTATCGGTACATTGGTTAGTCTAAGGTACATAACCCTAAAATCACAATGGTCATGTAACTAATACCATCCATTCTAACTCTTATGTCTAAAGGATTATCTTAAAGGAACACGGTAGCACATGCCTACTAATAAAAAAACCATCTATCCTTGATAGTGGTCTTACCTAGCTATCACTAAACCATACACAACATTACAAAATTACTTTTGTTTTTCCTCCCATGAAACATTTAGAGGGTCATCATCAACTCTCTCTCTCAAAGGGATATGAATACTTGGAATATTCATTTAATAAACATCTCCAACCTTCACATACTTCCCATATTGTTGATACATCTTGAATACTAAGATTCATTACCTTGGTATCCACATCATGGGCTATAAGGAACTCACATCATTATCTCATCTACTTTTACCAACATAACAAATCTCAAGACATGTAAGAGGAGTCTTCCTAATTATTGTAAGGTTCAAAAGAAAACTCTCTACAAACTTTATGATCTTGGAACCATGGTCCAAGCAACCTTATGCTATAATAAGCTATCCACCCTCATATTTACAACGAATCCACACATACCAGGTGGTAATGATCCACTTGAAAGTTGTTCCCTAAAAAGGAAAGACACAAAGGGAAGCATACTTCCCACATCATAGCAACATTGTTCAAGGCTCACTAGCAAAAAGGTAACTGATTCTATTTTCATTATGCAGGTTACAACTTCTTATGTATCATTTTACCTTTTTCATTTTGAGTTCCTTGTCATAGCATAGGAATCATCATGATTAACATATCTCATTATTCATTCCTTGACGACTATTCATCACACTTGGGTATGTTCCCTTATTTTATTATGTTTTTAAACCACTTATCAACATGAAAATCATCATATTTGACATTTTCTTCGTTAAACATGGATCATCTCCCTTAATTTCGTTCACATGACATGCTTATTTTACATTAACACTTTCTTACACACATAGGTTGGTTTGAGATTAACTCAGGTTCCACCTTATTTCTTTTTCATTGTCCCCATTCATCTTCTCATTTTATACTTATTATAGGAGTTCTCTCCATCTTATGTGGATTTCATACCTTGATTCAATTTATAAGCACAAACTTATCTGTCTTTTACTTTACTATCTTCTTGAATCACATCTTCAAGAACTCCTCTTTTTCTTATTTGTATTTGGATTTAGATTTCATGGTATTGTATATTTATCTTATAGTTACCAAACATTCAAGTTTTGATAGATAATAATGCAATTCTCATCTTCTTTATGGTAGGATTGTGATATTCACACCATGATTTCTTATTTATTATGCTCTTTAGATTGTCTCAAAATGACTACTTGATCCAAGTAATAAGAAAGATAACAATCTAAGAGTTCCATACTTACCTTTTCTTCAATAATTGAATACTTGGCCAGGGCATCCAAGTGCTGAGATTAGGTAGTAAGCACTATATTTTCATGTCATGTTCCTTACTTAAACATCATCCTAGTCCTAAGTCCTAGTGTTCCTGTAGACTCAATGAACCTAAATCTCTGATGCCAACTTGTAAGAACATGCTACACTAAATGAGATTACTCAAAACATAAAAAAAAATCGATCACTAATTAATCACATACCCAAAAATATGGGTGAATGAAATCTGATTTCAACATCAACACCCACTCAAAAACATTTGCTTAAGAGACCACCATCTTTCTTTTATCCATACTATGCCAAGAATTTGATACAAATTGTTTTATCACCTTAGACACAATTTATATACACATGATAACAATATGTATATATGCCACATAAACAAGCATTAACATGCTTACAAAAGTCCGATTCGTTTGAACAACCATATACAAACTTTTCCTACCTGTACCTGTGAGTACAGGGATGACTCTAGGACACACTAGACATCTAATCAACTTTCTCAAAGATTCATTACTGTAGTTCCTCTTTACTTTCCCGGTTCCATTGCCATCATTGTCAATTATCTAAAAAGATGTGATGAACCACAAGGGTGAGACCCATGTCCCAACAAGAGATATAACCTCCAACAACACTTATTGATTGAATCATTTTAAATTGTAGATAACTGAGCAGTTGGAGTATTTAATAATCAACTGAACAGATTCATCAGTTCAAGTATGCTAAACAAATTAAGCAATTAATCTTAGTAACAAGTATGATTATCAATGTATATATATATATAACAAATAAATCCATTTCTCTGGATAGATATCTACTCAAATTTCATCAAATTGCATCTAATAACAATCATCATCATTAATTTTACTATCATCACATTCCTTGCTAACAACACAAGTAATCTAGTAGCATAAGCATCCCTGACATCATGAATATGTCTAGTAACATAACATGGCTATCAATATTGGCATCTCAAATAAAGGGAAAAGATATATATCTGAAGTAAAACTAACATCATAGGACAATTAGCTACATAGGCATGATTAGTAGTTTAAGCATTTCCAATTACATAGGCATGGCTAGCAATATTAAACATAGCTAGCAATTTTAAACATAGCTAGAAAAATCATCTTAACCATTAGTGTCAGTATATTTGACAACATAAGCATGTTTACAACATGAGAATAACTACATCATAAGCATATATATTATCTCTTATTGTACTATACATGATCTCAGTGAAAAGAAAGCAAACAAGGGTCATCATCCAATTTGAAGCGTTGTGTATAACCGTAAATAGATATGCTACATGGTTGTCTTACATCTTTTATTACACCCTAGGGAATTTGAATCATACCATCTAAAGTCCAACCGACCCCTACGAAGGGCTATTCAGTTCCGTACAAGATCTAGGAGTGCCGGTATCCTAAGATATCTCCTCTACTCGATCAATACGTGCCAAAAAGGTAGTGACATATCAGTCAAGGATACCACTACAATGACATATAGTCAAGCTTCTAACAACTAGTCTGCCCTTGGTACAGGTCACGACACTAGAGAACTGGCTTACACATTGCCGTTATATAAGAGTCATCATGTAGCTATACTAATTCCTTTCACACATCTCCATATCATAATTTCTGAGGCATGACCGCAGCCATCCTAAATTTCTTGATATTAGGGTACCAAGCTATCCCCGCATACTCAACATGCTATGTATGCACCCTGAGTTTCCCTTAGGAATACCCATTTCACCACCAGCAAGTTCTGAAGCTGAAATGGTTCTACGACACAGGGCACTACATGATTATAGTTTCACTTGATTAGTTATATCCAATTGGGTGAATTAAGGCTACACCAAACAAGTCAACATACAAACCCTAATTCATATCTAGAAAACATTGCTATATAACAACTTCAGAATATATAAAACACATGAGACATAATTTCTCATCTCAACATCACATGGAAGTATTCACCTGTAAATCAAGAGATTATACTTATCATCAAATCATCATCACATGATACTATTTTCTTGCCATTCATGAGACTGTACTTGCCATCATACTATCATATGATATAAATCCTTTTGACAATATCACATGGTATCAACCCTTATCAACACAAGAGGATTACACCTCATTCAGAGATCAACCATGGCCAAAGGTCATTAAGACCATCATAATATACCCGACAAGATCACCATTATCTTTCCATGCTTTATAACAAGGCTCAACAACATCACTTACATATAATACATCGTAAACTACAATATCGCTTTAATGAGTTGGGAAATATTCATAAACAATCATAGCTCAGTTATAATTAACATTAAGAACATTCCTTTATTATATCAACATGCAAGGAATCTAGATATGATTAACCCTCATCATATTCATAATGCATAGGTTTAGCATAAGAAAGTAACAACCATGTGGCTATGATAACCACCAATTAACACATGAAGGTTATGATCATATTAAGGAGATTATTCCACCATCATGCCATCATATAAGAAGGCTAAACATGAATACTCATATTTATCTATTTGCATTAGAGTTAGGTTCAACAAGATAAATTATATTAATATTACTAATCAACACTCATACCCAAACCCTAATTCATGGAATCCCCATTGGATCATGGATTCATAAGGTGAAACATCACCATCACATTCCATACCATTCTCATGTATGGATCCACATATAACTAAAAGTGTAACCACCAGGTCATAGCATACTAGGGTTCAACCACAAAAGAGAGTACTCTATGATTCTATTCATCATTGAAGGGGTTGTTCATAATCAATTACCATCACCTGGTTATATCAGGGCTAAGTATAATGAAATACATTTCATCAAGGTTTCCCATTAACTCATTGTATTTATTATCAATTCTAATCATATGAGGGAAGAGGTAAGACTATATTATTAAGGTAAACCTCCATTAGGTTTCAACATCACTCAAACTATACAAACTTACCATAAGCATCATCCCAAAACCTTAGATTGTTAAGAAGGTAAGACTATTGGTTGTTTACACAAGTAAACACCTTGGATAAACCACCTATGTATCCATTGAGTTGTGCTCTAGAAAGAGTCACCATTTAACCCTAGATATCCCTTGATTAACAACATAAAAAGTTCCATTGAGAGTAGGGTAAAACCCACAAGTGACTGTTTATTTAAAACAAGCCGTCAATAAATGAGCTTCTTAAGTTGATCTAAAAAAAGAAATTGTGACGTCCCCAGATTTTCTAAAACTTAATCTGATGTGTGACGTCCAAATTGAAACCCCACCTCAGCGAGAATCCCAATTTAAACGCCCCACACCAGGCTAAGAAGAAGAAAATCAAGGGAGTCAGAAGGAAACACAGTAGCACATGTACATGAACAATAATAAAACCATAGACACATGTTCACCATTCAACATATAATTACATAATGAATTGTTACAACATTTGATATTACATATTGAACAGCAAACTATACATATACATGTACTACCACTAAACTACATGATCTTAAGACAACAGGTCCACCTGTACATCAGCTCGCTACACAACTCTCTCTATCCTGGATCTTCAAGAGCATAACCACAACCTAAACAAAAGATTACATGCGGTACACGTCAGCACAATATTTCATGAATATTGTACTGAGTACGCCTACGTGTCTTTTTATATACCTCTCAACATATCTTGGCAATAAGATAAAACTAATACTTGGAAGTAACAGAAGAATATAAGAAAAGCATATACTTGCACAAGGATATTCATTAACAAAAGAGAACACATATTTTTAGCACATTTTCCATTATATATCAAGGCCTTTATGATCACTACCAAAGAGTTAGATCATTTGTACAAGGTGACCACTACCAAAGAGTTAGGTCAGACCACTACCAAAGAGTTAGGTCAGACCACTACCAAAGAGTTAGGTCATATGTACAATGTGACCACTACCAAAGAGTTAGGTCACTTCCAAGCACACTACCAAAGAGTTAGTGCTTTCATATAATGGAACAATTATTTTATGTTTCATGTGTTCATAGACATAACTATGGAAAATCAAGCAACATATCATGCAACAACAATCATTTCAATCAATACCATATGCCAAGTCTTTACTACCATATAACACAAGCATATTGTATAATAAGGCAAGTAAGAGGTAATGGCGTACCTTGATCAAGAGAAACCTAATCATCACATATTCCTCATGTCATCTATATCCTTGGTCAACCCTGATTAAGACAAGATTACATATCACTATTAGGTTCTCATCATCATACTTCTCATCTTAACCCTAATCGTATCCATTAGGGTTTCTCTTAACTTATTATGATATTATCATGATTACTTGCATTCTTGTCTAAGAATTATCATACTGATGTCATTTTCCAGATTATGGTTCATTACCTAAACATTAGGTTCCATATCCTTTTCATGCACATATTAACCGTAGGTTACCTCATTAACCTAGATTAGAGTTTTATAACATGTATTAAGATTCATCTTCATATAACGAGGATTCTATTTATCATTATGATCTCATAATTAAAACTGAGGTTTCATATACTGATATGAGCTTACTCTGTGAATTTCACCACTTATTGCGCATGTATGCATTAATTGCATTTTACTTAGGGTTATTAGCCCTAATTAGACATATTAATCAAATTACATGATTTCGTACATCAACATGATCATCCTTGACATCAGGTGCATTATAAACATTATTATGGAGTTACTGACATTTTTCCATAATTTTATGTCATCATTTGTTATTTATTATCCACTACACAAGCATTACACATTTTTCATGATATCACTGAGATTTAAGCATCAAAAGCCTGATATTATAGTTCCAGGTTGTTCTACGCATTTTTCTGAACATTTTGGTACCTTATTTGTATTTTTCTGACAATCGAGCTAATTACTACGATTTAATGAAGAACTGCATATTTATGAGAATATTACCTTTTCCCGGCCAATCGGCCGTCGACACGTGGCCATATTGATCACGGCTCACTCTTCCTTTGCTCACGTTGAGCCGGCTGGTTATACCTGGTTTGACTGGGTCGGTTCAGGGCTGACTTGGATCCGGTTTAGGGTCTTCCACTTCTCCTTCCTCACGCGATAGCGTGATCGGCTGCCGGAGTCCTGAGCGGAGAGACATTAGAGCAGATCCATGACTCTCGCAGAAAGCTAAAGGATCGAGAAGCTTTGTTGTCTCCTCTATTACCAACGTGGCTCGTGTATATCCTGTCCTCGAGTAAAGATCCTGCCGCCCACAAGCTCCCCGCCAAGTCACGGGCACTGCTATTCAATGCTCGTCTCTCCTTCGCGAGTCCTCCAGTAGCAGCAGGTTCTCCTCCTTCCTTCTTCGTGTGGTCAGTGGCAACACTGCCTTGTCTGATTCCGATCTACTCAGGCTCGCCACCGGTGTTCCGTACACATTGCGATCGTCGATCTGCTCCCGTCCGCAGCGCTGCTCTCCTCCTCTGCGTGAGGGCACCGTCGCATGGGTCTGCTCCAGTGAGTGACCGCCTCCTTCTCTCTCCTTGCGGAGGCTTCTCCTTGTAGCTACAGAAGCCTCCGCCTCCATCACGAGGGGCTGCTCCGGGTGCTGCCGCATAGATCCAGCCATGCCTCCTTATCCTAGCTTCTTCACCGCACGACACCCGTCTGTGTCCGATCCGACGTTCCAGCAGTGGTATGGTCAGGGCACCGCTACGTGACGCACAACAACCACCCTGGGCCAAAACCCCGGCAACGCCTCCTCTGCCGCTGAATCACAAAACGTCAGTGACTGTGATGCTCTTCCTCCTCGTAACACCTACTTCCTCCACTCTACTTCTTCGTCAAAGCAGCTACCTCGGTGGTGATGTAGTGTGGGACGACTGGGCCTCCCCACGATCTTCTCTACTTATGATTCCTCAATTAGTTCCACCTTCGCCCCACGATCCACATCGTGGATGGGTGTTGATTAGCGTGGCCTCTCCTCCCACTATCTGCATCAAGACTGGGTTAGGAGAAAGGCTCTAGACTGTCCGATCTTACATCTGAGGGTCTGAGAACCTACTCACTTAAGTAGATCCGTGGCATACATCATGTGCTAGGGATTTAGCCACTATCAAGGTAGCATGGCAAAGATATTGATCAAAGCCTAAGATAAAAATAATTGGACCATTGTCAATCATACATCTTATATACTTTCCGACATCGTTTTCAAATCTCAATATCCCTTTCTACGAGTACCCAATCGTCACCATATTTTATGCATAAGTTTAGCATCATCCAATAAACACTCTATCCAACTCTGGTGTACTAAATCAATTGTATGACCACTCAAAGAAATTCCTCAAAATGGCATGAACTTTAGGAAAACACTTGGAACACTCCATATAATTCGAACACATATGAACTCACTTAGGTCATTAAGTAAGCAGGGATTCTAAAAAGTTCGATCCATCACATCCTACACACCTTAAAAGAAATTTCGTCCTCGAAATTAAGCCAAAATTTTAGTCTTTCACATCATATACATCTTAAAAGAACTTTCGTCCTTGAAAGTAACCCATACTCATTCTTCCAGGGAAAACCTTATCTTGCCTTCATCCACATGTAGGCACTAGTCTATGTGTAACATATCCACAAAGGTTGCTTAGTACCATGTATCCAAGCACTACTAGGAGGTTTCAAAAGCATCAAGGGTGAAACCTCACTCCAAAAAGGCTCAAACAAGGGTTTAGAAGCTTAGGTTATGTCAAGATATATCTCATATATTAGGGTTGCTTCCTTATCGTCACCCATGCATTATTATTCAACTTCATATTACCATATTCCCAAGGAGTTAACCCATGTTAACCCATACATCAAGGTGTCATCAACATTTTATTGAGCTCAGTTGTTAGAACATGTTCCACATTAACATATTCCTTTTAGGAGGGAGTTAACTAAAGTTAACCCACTTTATTCACATCAAAGTGTCATAATTGTTATGTTGTGCTAACTTTCAAACTATATTTTCATTTTTATTAAGCATTAAGATTAACACCTCATGTAACATGTTTCATTCATATGATCTTATTTCGTTGTTCTTAATAAATTGATACATTTATTAGTGATTTCATCACAAGATTAACCAACAACATCACATTATCATCATTATTCGTGTACATGGTTAACCATATATGCATTAATATTGATTCATCCAACTCTAGGTTTACATCAGATCATGTCCATATATCATGTCATTGAGTTTAGATCACATCTTACATATATGAGTTTAGATCACATCTTACATATATTATGTCATGGTTGTGCTAAACTAACTTATGCAAGTGGCTCATTAGACATGTATTAAAACTTTATCTAGTCCAACTGAGGTTCTCCCGACCCATATCATGAGGGTAGTTCCATGCTCATTCTCTATGAGCTAACTCGACTCTATGTGTATCTCATAAACAAAAACTTATCTTCCCTCTCATAGTCTAGGGTTCTCAGATAACCTCATTGGCACTAGTGATAGATTCACAAGCTCTCGCCACATAAGCACAAACCAAAACATGCTATGACATACTCTTCATAGGTCTCTACCCATGAAACACCTTACCCAAAACTTTCTTATATACACCACTAGATTCCTAGGTGGGAAACCACCAACCCGAGCATGAGGCTTCACAGAAACTAACATAGCTACCTCCTCCAGGGTCTTGGGCTCTCTCCCTCACCCAGATGGCAGGCACTCATATTGATGTTCACATATACACATGTGTAACCAGCCTCTCTCTATCTCTAGGGTTTGGTCCTCCCAAGGACATCCAGGGTTCAGCAAGACTATAGGAATCATACATAAAGCAACTCAACTCAATTACTCAGGAGTAGTCTAGTTTAGGACATATCATATCACATATTTCTCATATTTCTCATATCTTGGAGTTTAGGTTCTCTAACCTTCTCCCAATGGGTCTCACTCTCTATGGAGTTAACCCCGAACTGGTCCTAACACTAGAGGTCCTCCTTCGTAAAAGAGATTGAGGCTCATGCTGACTCACAACTTGTCTCATCTTAACATATCTTATCTCATAAAAGCCTAGTTTCTCGCATCATCAAAACTCATCTCTTAAGTCCTCGAAGACAAACATAGATCATCATAACCATCTTATGTCATCTATGTAAGACTTACATCACATCATCAAAACTTATTTCATCTATTCCGTCTATCATATATATCAAAAAGGCTCTAGACATCTAATCTAGAACTACTCTCTCTTCTAGACTGATGTCATTCACTTTTACTTAGGTTGCATGACCACCTCCTACTCGTACATGTGTGGGGACACATTTTTGTAATACATATATATAATAAAATATTATATAGTTTTTCTCCGATAAAACAAGCGTCAGAGAAAACTATCGAGGTTCGATCCGTTTGGAATCAAAAACCAAATCCTGAAACGAGTGTCCCACACATAGTAGAGAGTCCAGTGTCATGAAAACTAGTGAAAAGGGTGAGAACAAGGGGTAGACTAGTGTAGCTACTCTAGACAACGTGCACAAAATGTCTAGGGTTTCTCTTCCCTTGATGCACGTCATTTCCAAATAGTGCAACGTCCCATACCGCTGCACTACAAGGAAAGAACGACATCTAAGGACTTGCTACTCACAAGCACCAGTCTAGACCTAGTTCTCGGACATCTAGGTGCTAACCTAGAGGCTAGGTCAGATCTAGTCTCTAAAAGACGACTAATCTAACCGTAAGAGATTATTAAGTTCAAGGTTCTTTAGTTTTGCGTTGCATAATGAGCAAATGTCAGGTTTTGCTATTGTTCATGCTCTGATACCACATGTGATGCCCCGGATTTTCTAAAACTTAATCTGATGTGTGACGTCCAAATTGAAACCCTCACCTCAGCGAGAATCCCAATTTAAACATCCCACACTAGGCTAAGAAGAAGAAAATCAGAGGAAGTCATAAGGAAACAATCAGTAGCACATGTACATGAACAATAATAAAACCATACACACATGTTCACCATTCAACATATAATTACAACATGAATTGTTACAACATTTGATATTACATATTGAACAACAAACTATACATATACATGTACTACCACTAAACTACAGGATCTTAAGACAACAGGTCCACCTGTACATCAGCTCGCTACACAACTCTCTCTATCCTAGATCTTCAAGAGCATAACCACAACCTAAACAAAAGATTACATGCGGTACACGTCAGCACAATATTTCATGAATATTGTAATGAGTACGCCTACGTGTCTTTTTATATACCTCTCAACATATCTTGGAAATAAGATAAAACTAATACTTGGCAGTAACAGAAGAATATAAGAAAAACATATACTTGCACAAGGATATTCATTAACAAAAGAGAACACATATTTTTAGCACATTTTCCATTATATATCAAGGCCTTTATGATCACTACCAAAGAGTTAGATCATTTGTACAAGGTGACCACTACCAAAGAGTTAGGTCAGACCACTACCAAAGAGTTGGGTCATATGTACAATGTGACCACTACCAAAGAGTTAGTGCTTTCATATAATGGAACAATTATTTTATGTTTCATGTGTTCATAGACATAACTATGGAAAATCGAGCAACATATCATGCAAGAACAATCATTTCAATCAATACCATATGCCAAGTCTTTACTACCATATAACACAAGCATATTGTATAATAAGCCAAGTAAGAGGTAATGGCGTACCTTGATCAAGAGAAACCTAATCATCACATATTCCTCATGTCATCTATATCCTTGGTCAACCCTGATTAAGACAAGATTACATATCACTATTAGGTTCTCATCATCATACTTCTCATCTTAACCCGAATCGTATCCATTAGGGTTTCTCTTAACTCATTATGATATTATCATGATTACTTGCATTCTTGTCTAAGAATTATCATACTGAAGTCATTTTCCAGATTATGGTTCATTACCTAAACATTAGGTTCCATATCCTATTTATGCACATATTAACCCTAGGTTACCTCATTAACCTAGATTAGAGTTTTATAACATGTATTAAGATTCATCTTCATATAACAAGGATTCTATTTATCATTACGATCTCATAATTAAAACTGAGGTTTCATATACTGATATGAGCTTACTCTGTGAATTTCACCACTTATTGCGCATGTATGCATTAATTGCATTTTACTTAGGGTTATTAGCCCTAATTAGACATATTAATAAAATTACATGATTTTGTACATCAACATGATCATCCTTGACATCAGGTGCATTATAAACATTATTATGGAGTTACTGACATTTTTCCATAATTTTATGTCATCATTTGTTATTTATTATCCACTACACAAGCATTACACATTTTTCATGATATCACTGAGATTTAAGCATCAAAAGCCTGATATTATAGTTCCAGGTTGTTCTACGCATTTTTCTGAACATTTTGGTACCTTATTTGTATTTTTCTGACAATCGAGCTAATTACTACGATTTAATGAAGAACTGCATATTTATGAGAATATTACCTTTTCCCGGCCAATCGGCCGTCGACACGTGGCCATATTGATCACGGCTCACTCTTCCTTTGCTCACGTTGAGCCGGCTGGTTATACCTGGTTTGACTGGGTCGGTTCAAGGCTGACTTGGATCCGGTTTAGGGTCTTGCACTTCTCCTTCCTCACGCGATAGCGTGATCAGCTGCCGGAGTCCTGAGCGGAGAGACATGAGAGCAGATCCATGACTCTCACAGAAAGCTAAAAGATCGAGAAGCTTTGTTGTCTCCTCTATTACCAATGTGGCTCGTGTATATCCTGTCCTCGAGTAAAGATCCTGCCGCCCACAAGCTCCCCGCCAAGTCACAGGCACTGCTATTCAATTCTTGTCTCTCCTTCGCGAGTCCTCTAGTAGCAGCAGGTTCTCCTCCTTCCTTCTTTCTGTGGTCAGCGGCAACACTGCCTTGTCTGATTCCGGTCTACTCAGGCTTGCCACCGGTGTTCCGCACACATTGCGATCGTCGATCTGCTCCCATCTGCAGCGCTGCTCTCCTCCGCTGCGTGAGGGCACCGTCGCATGGGTCTGCTCCAGCGAGTGACCGCCTCCTTCTCTCTCCTTGCAGAGGCTTCTCCTCGTAGCTACAGAAGCCGCCGCCTCCATCACGAGGGGCTGCTCCGGGTGCTGCCGCATAGATCCAGCCATGCCTCCTTATCCTAGCTTCTTCACCGCACGACGCCCGTCTGTGTCCGATCCGGCGTTCCAGCCATGGTATGGTCAGGGCACCGCTACGTGACGCACAACAACCACCCTGGGCCAAAACCCCGGCAACGCCTCCTCTGCCGCTGAATCACAAAACGTCAGTGACTGTGATGCTCTTCCTCCTCGTAACACCTACTTCCTCCACTCTACTTCTTCGTCAAAGCAGCTACCTCGGTGGTGATGTAGTGTGGGACGACTGGGCCTCCCCACGATCTGCTCTACTTATGATTCCTCAATTAGTTCCACCTTTGCCCCACGATCCACATCGTGGATGGGTGTTGATTAGCGTGGCCTCTCCTCCCACTATCTGCATCAAGACTGGGTTAGGAGAAAGGCTCTAGACTGTCCGATCTTACATCTGAGGGCCTGAGAACCTACTCACTTAAGTCGATCCGTGGCATACAACATGTGCTAGGGATTTAGCCACTATCAAGGTAGCACGGCAAAGATATTGATCAAAGCCTAAGATAAAAATAATTGGACCATTGCCAATCATACATCTTATATACTTTCTGACATCGTTTTCAAATCTCAATATCCCTTTCTATGAGTACCGAATCGTCACCATATTTTATGCATAAGTTTAGCATCATCCAATAAACACTCTATCCAACTCTGGTGTACTAAATCAATTGTATGACCACTCAAAGAAATTCCTCAAAATGGCATGAACTTTAGGAAAACACTTGGAACACTCCATATAATTCGAACACATATGAACTCACTTAGGTCATTAAGTAAGCAGGGATTCTAAAAAGTTCGATCCATCACAGAAACCATATAAATCACTTTATCAGGACCAACGTATTACATTAGGCATCATTCTAATTTATTGAATGAAGAATCATTAGATCTTAACCATTGGGTCAAGTTCATATATTAAAACCATCAATTGGAGTATAGATCAAAACTATTGCATCAAATGACCCAAGAAACCATTGGTTTAAGGCTTAATTGATGCTAAAACTACATGCTTAACTCACCGTAGGTTGTGCAAACCTGATCCACCATAAATATTTACCATTAAGTCACTATAGGTTGTTAAGTCAAGACTATATTCATTAATCATCATCAGATATCAAGCTAATGTCACCATTGATTAATAGCATCATTAGGGTACTTAGTTGTTGATCATTAACAATCTAATTAAGACAAAACCTAACTTAAGGGGTGAACGTAAGTTGACACCCTTGGTCACCACCATCAGTTGTCATGAGGAAAACACCATCGGTTGTTGTAATGGTACCACCACTAGGGCATGTGTTTATAGAAGTAATCAATTTTACACCCTAAAATTGACAATTGGTTGATGGGTGCTTAGCACCACCAATTATCAAACAAACCTGATCCAAGTTATATTATATCTTAGGGGGAACGTACACATTATTAAAAGTTCATCTAAAACTGAAATCAAGACAAAGAACATCATAAAAATCAAAATCAAAGTGAAGCATAACTTTTTAGTGCATGGATCATCATTTTAAAGCAAGAACATGAGCTAGCAAGCTTATGGTAAGAAATAAACGTGGAGTGAGTTATAAAACTTGCCTTTAATGAGAAGATAAAATTCCAAACAGAAGAAAACTCGAGCAGGTAGGGTAGAAAATCCAAGCATAATCTCTGAACTCATCCATCTAACACCTTTTTCCATCAAAGAAGCAAACCTTAAGCATAAGGAGCTAGAAAGGTAGGGATTTAGATCTTTAGAGCAACTCCTGCCATGGAATAACAAAATTCTGACCTGGAGGAAGGTCTACGGAAGGAGACGAGTAAGAAAATTGGAGAAGGAAGGAAGAAAACAACTTGCCTTGGTTGAAATCCCTAGAAGATGACCTTGGAAACCCAAGGTAGGGCTAGATGGAGCTCTAGGAGACCTTCTTATCCAAAAAGAGGTTGTCTTCTATCTTAGAGCACTTGGTTTTACATAAAAATAGATTGGAGTCATTTCTCAAGGTTAGAGGAAAGAGAAATCAAGCCAATTTTCATACTTGGGCAAGGAAGAGGTAAATATAGCCCATGGATAAGGATAGAAACAAGCATGAGGTGTACAAGTAGCTTCCCCACATGTCCATTGCCTTAAAACTATTAAGGATATACAAGAAAACACACAAGAAGCTAACCCAACATCCATGGAGACCTTCTTATCCCTCGTTTCTTGATGTTACAAGCAAGTCAAATAAACCAATTGCTTGATAGCTCCTAAAGGTAGCTCATCCATAAAGGGGTAAACCCTAAAATACCCTTGAGGAAAACACCTCCAATACAAGGCTCAACTAGACTCCCCATGGATAAACAAGATCAAGAATGATGAGAGAAAATCTAAAGAACATAATGAAAGTGATAAATTGCAAGAAAAACCTCTCAATTGGGTAAATTGTAGAAAAGCCCAATAGTGTACATAAAATTGCATAACTTGCACAAACATTGTTCAAATTGGACCAAGCTTGAAACATTAGCTTGTATTATTATTCAAAATCATCTTACAAGGTTATATTATACTTCTAATAATTCAATTATGGTAATTAATCATGTTCAACCATTTAAGCAAGGTTAGGAGTCTCACATGTATGTTTTGTTTGAGTTGTTGAGTTTTAGTCTTTTGGTATTTACGCTATAAACATATGTCTTTAAGTTTAGAAAATAAAGACTATAAGACATTGGGGCATTGGCATAAAGTATCCCATCTTTAGAAATAGAACATCGACCATTCTTAATATAAAATTCAACACATCCTTGTCCATACAAGATATAGAAATGATGTTTCTATTTATGGTGGGTACATAATAGCAGTTCACTAACTCTTACAAGCCCTTTGGGAAGAGGTAAACTATAGGTTCCAACTATAATGGCAACAACTCTTTCTCCATTTGCGACTCGCAGTCCAACCTCACTATTTCTTAAAGGCCTAATTCTTTTCAGATGTTGCATATTGGAGCATATGTGAGATCCACATCCAATATCTAGTACCCAAGATGAAGAAGTAGATGTGTTTGTCTCAGTAACATATATTCCTAAAGTGGAGATCCACATCCAGTACTTTTATTTCTCCTTGTCTTGAGTGTTGAAGATCTAATTTTGAGCATAGCCTCAAAACTCTTCATGGCCTTTCTTTCATCCTTGGACTCAACTCGCTGATCGCCATCATGGATTTGTCCTTTTATTATTACTTCCGCAATTATCAACATGCCAAGAAAATCTGACAGAGGTTTGACCATACCATTCAAGTTGTAACACTCAATTAAATGGCTATATGATTTAGGAAATTATTGCATAATCATATCCATGTCTGACTCTTGGCTCAAAGAAAATCCTAATTCTTCAAGATGTTCCACGTTCTAATCGTATTGAGTGCATGGGTCTCCATCGAGCCTCCCTCCGTCATCTTACACTCAAAGAGCGCCTTTGAGACATTGCACCTTCTTGCTTAATGAGGTAATGGTTCACATTCCTGAGATATGTTACCATCTCAAGAATCCCCATGTCTTCACATTGCTCATGCAACTCATAGTTCACGCAGCTTAGCATAAGGTGCTTTGTATATAAGGCATCATTGGCATGCTTCCAGTATGAATCCACTTTATCCCTAGGCTCATCAGGAGCTGGTATTTCTAGCATTGGTGTTTCTAGGACATAGAGCTTGTACTCTTCATTGAGAACCCTTCTCAAAGTCCAAAAGCAGTCGTGAAAATTTGTCCTATTAAGTTTGTCCTTCCTAAGGACCAATCATTATGATGATTTGATTTCCATTTGATTCTATAAGAGAAAGTTTTGGATTTTGTCAAAACTCTTTTATTTGATTTGAATTTGAAAAATATTTGATGATATTTAATTAGTCCTTTGATAATTATTTCTCCCACTATCTTATTCAAATTGATAGCCCTGATATATCAAATTGGAAGATTGCAGTGTACAATATTCTAGTGAGATAATATCCAAAACAATTTAACTATTACCTGGTTGACACCAGCGTCCATAGTCAATTATTAAGGTGGGAAACTTTTGCCAATTGCATCATATGTAATTATTGGATAGATGATATGCAGAATTCCTTGCCATAGTCATTAGTATGCATCTGGTTCTTAATTCCATTAAGAACACCAGTTAAGCCTGACCTAAAAGCCAACACGATAGATATGCACCCTGCATGGGAAGGGCCTACACATTTACCATCACACTTCCATGAGATGGACGACGCACCACGCTTGGGCGTAACCTATGCTTGGTCGATCAATCTTTTCATGTGTGTTGCTTATGGAAAACATCTAAGAATTAATATGTTATTTGAGGGAGTTTGCATTTATAGATACATATACTCTATCCAATCACAATACAAATATATAGTATGTATCATACACATGCTATATCCCACAACTAAAAATATGCAATAAAAAGTGATAGTTATGGCCATCCTAGTGTAATTCCTTGGAGCCACAAGGAATTGCCACAACTAGGGTCTACATCTCATGTGAAAGCCTATTGTTGATGAAGATCCATGATTTCCAATCTGGGTTGATCAGTTCAACCCTTGAACTGGTCAGCTCTCCTTCTAGACAGTCGGTTGGTTGCCTCCCCAGTCGTCTAAACTTTGGCCCACCATCTTCTGGGTCCTCTAGTTGATTGGTTGGGCCTCCAATTGATCAATCCTTCTTCATCCTCCTTGGTCCTGCAACTTTTCGAATCATCTTCTTTAGAGTAACAAAAAATAAACTATCCTACTATTACATTATCATAAAGAAACCTCAAGTAACATTTGAGGGGAGAAAAAGTAGGAGAAAATAATACTTTTACAATTAGAAGATAAGATAGAGGCTCAATATGCAAACTGAGATAGAACAAGAAATAAACCCACAACCACCATGATAGATAATTAGTATTATTAGCCATACCCACATTACACATCCACCATCAAAACTCACTTTTAGGACAACACATGTAATTTGCATATATATATATATCATATACATATTAGTTTGAGATTTATGTGCGGTATTTGATCAGACGATTATATTCACATCATATGCAATAAATAAATGATAAAAACAAAAATATTATCATCTCAATAATCCCAAAGGATAGTAGATTGATGTGGGTCTCTTAACACTGTAGGGAAATATGGCATCAAGTAAGATGTAGAAACAAAACATTTACAACCATATTCTCATTAAACCAGCAGATGACATCAACAACTATATAATGGAAAGGATAATTTCAAGGATATAACTGGTCCTGGTACAAGTCCAACTACAATCACCTCATCATTTTAGTCATGCAACTATAATCTAGTTGCACTGGGATGATATATACTACATCTTGTGGTCTTCGCCACAAACAACAAGCTGACATTGTCCTCCTAGCGGTAGATAATGACCTCCTTGCCTCTATGGAAGTCCACACGGACCGCCTAGAACTCATGTCATCCTGCTAGAACGGATCAGGAGTTGTCCCTCCTGTTCATGTACTAGTCACCAAATTACTCTCCAACTATTGTTCTCCCTTTCTATGCCTCCCTTTAGCGGGTAGGACTTGCTCAGACTCTCTATTTGTTACCACAACCAGAGAAAAAAACAATTGTCAGAGGAAATTGAGTTGTCTATGGGAGCCCCCAATACCCTTCTATTTATAGAAGGGGATAGGGTTAGGGTTACCAGTCTATGTGGGAGTGGGAGGAACCAAAATTTCACAAATTTTGGCAACCAACGATAGGAGAAACGGTTGGCTCACCAGTGAACCGATTGGTTGACAAGTGAGCCGATCGGTTCACCCAGTGAACTGATTGTTTCAACATGTTTCCCAAATGAAATTGTATTGGAAATTTTAATCCAATTAATACATGACCGGATGGTTCATCTCATGAACCGATCATCTCTTGACCATGAACTGATCAATCCACTTTTTGAACCAGTTAGTTTGACCTTGATTCATCCAGAATTCCACCAATGCAATATCCAATCAACCTAACACTCCAACTGATCATTTCATCTCATGGACAAATTAGTTGGGAGTCCAGTCAGTTCATTTGTTTTCCTAAATTGAATACCTAAACACTTTAGAACTTAATTGAATTGTCATTCATGATTAAACTCCTATTCTAGGTGTATCCTATATGTGTGACCCTATTGGTCTCATATTATGTTGGCAGCGAATTGTCCATAACCAATTATGACATCACAAGAAAAGAGTGGTGCCTAGTCACACATCATTTCTACCCCAATAAATGGAAAGTTAGAGAACGACTTCAACCTACAATCTATTTTTTGTGACGACAGTCACCAAACCGACAAAAAAATCATCATTAATTAAGCTGAATTAAACATAAACAGTAGATTAACAAAAATCACTAAAAATTAAAACCAATTTTCAAAGAGATCGATTCAAAAAAAAACTCTTACTGAAAGGTCCAAAACCTTATATACATCATTATTCACATTGTACATATCCGGTACATCTCATCTCGAGAATAACATATAACAGTTTCTTTACCAAACTATACATGAACAACATAAAACCTCGAGGCACGTAAGCCAAAATCTCTTATTGATCATAAAACTAGTACAAACCAATTCCATGGACCTGAGAGTACAGAGACGACACATATGATTCATATCTACAAGACATGACAGACAGTGCACTCAACCTGAGCTGTCACTGCTGCCTCAGTTGTTGTTCTTCCTCTGTAGAAAGGTCTTCACCTCCTCGTGCACGTCCACCTAAAAATTTGGGTCCCACGGGGGTGAGACAATTGTAATTGTCCCAACGAGAGATATAACTCTCCGTCGACCATATTATTATCACAAATTAAGCATTTATAAACTAAGCAGAGGTTCTTTTTATATTAACATGCAGGATAATTCACTATATGAACAGAATGAAGTAATCTCCTTTCATAAGGAGAACATTGCATCTACCCATGGTAGATTATAATTCATCTATCTGCTTTGCAAGGAATGTAAAGAAACATAAATAACATCTATCAACTAGAATGTATAACTGTATTGCGCATCAAGCAATGTTTCTCGTATTTGATCCTTAAGCAGATATACTACACGGCTGAACATATTTTACAAATCACACTTATGCCCTAAGGAGATGGAGCATACCCCGAACATCTCCAACCGACCACAAACTTCTCACAAGTCGCTACCATACAAGGTCAATGGTAGAACCAGTTTCCATGACCTCCCTTGTCTTGGTCAGTACGAGACCACATGCAGGACATCTCGTGTCACTGCTAACCAGCTGTGCTAGGGCACGTATGCATCTATACTTAGAGCTACAACGTCAATTGCACTCTCTTAGGGGAAACGTCTACAAACAACCGTCCCCAGTCTGAGTCATGGTGACACAAGCACCATACTCTGAGCCACGGGCCAGTTCACCGTGCTCAACACAGAGTCTACGACCAAAGTCGCACTCAAGCCAGGATAGGGCATATAGCCAAATCCCCATTCATTTCGGGATCGTAAGGGGAGCGGCTCACACAGTACCGTCCATACTTACACCCTCACATACTCAAAAGTATGCACTCCGGGTTATGTCGTGGAGCAACCCATTTTACCATCAGCTAGTTCTGACACTGATGGATCTATGGTCAGGGCAATGTTTTATAGTTTCTAGTGATATATTACGTGCATTACATCATTCTTTTAGCATAAAACAACTTATCTTTATCAAACACAACAAATGCTACAAAGAAAGGTGCAATACATCTATCACGTACTTTTTCAAATCTTTAAAACACGTGATACTTGGGATCTCAGTCCCTTATCACATTACTGGGAATTCTCATCCCTTCACATCATCATTATCATGATTACTAGATCTAGGTATTCAAACCCTTAGATCATCACAGAACATTGTTACCACTTATCAGGTAACTATTACCTCTAGGTCCTCAGACCAAGGTATACATGATACTTGTTATACAAGAATCTCACATGGCTCACAAGGCCCATTAAATATCTTGTCACCTCTCACTAGGCAACAAACTATCACATGGCTCACAAGGCCATTACACATCTTGTCACCTCTCACCAGGCAACAACTTTTTCACATGGCTCACAAGGCCATCACACATCTTGTCACCTCTCACAAGTCAACAACTTATTCACATGGCTCACAAGGCCATCACACATCTTGTCACCTCTCACTAGGCAACAACTTATTCACATGGCTCACAAGGCCATCATACATCTTGTCACCTCTCACTAGGAAACAACTTATTGAAATGGCTCACAAGGCCATTACACATTATACTTGTTATACAAGTATTTAACATGCCTTACAAGGCTTATGCAATAAGAGAAATACAACCTTCCCATCATTAGGGTTAGGGTTTTCCCTTTCTTATCGATTAGGGTTTCTCTTACATATCATTACCTTTCATTAGGGTTAGGGTTTTCCATTATTAACCATTTAGGTTTTCAAGATCATATTATCAATGATCAAACCCTAATTCATTGCTCCACACATCTAGGAGAAAACATTGATATCATAAGTATTCAATCATACTTATTCATTCTCATCATTTATCATTAAATGATCATCAACACAAGGTATGAGTTTCTCTCTCATCCTTACCAGAGAATGATTACATCATACTTTATTAACTAGGCTTAACCCTTTCTCAAGGTATGTTATCCTACACTTATCAAAGTGCACTAATCTCATTACATCTCAACGTAACAATTGACGTGACACTCTTCATGTGTTACTCATCCAAGTATATTGGATTTAAGGTGAATCAACCTTGAAGTGCTGGATGTGATATCTATCATGTCTTGATGTATCACTTCCCTCATCACTTTTAACATAATTAAGTTCATCAACTTATCTTGTATTAGGGTATGTCACATCCTAATACTTTATGCACTAGTTCATCACATTTATCATGTAATGTATTGGTCATAAGTCACACAATTGAATTATTCAACCATCATTAATGATATGGACTCATCTCGGGTTAAGGCATTATTGATATAGGATTAACCATTATCAACCACTCTAGGTGTTTCACCTATCAAGGTATTATCCACACCATTACTTAGTGTTACATTCATTACTCCTAAGAGTGTCTTACTCTCACCTTTACAAGGTATATAGGGTTAAATCATATGCATATGTTCACCATATTGGGTTGTAGGTGTCTAGATGCCACTATATCAGGTTGGAGGTGTATGAACACTCACCATATCAGGTTAGGATTTGCACTTGTCTCCATATCAGGCATGAGGTACCTCCTTGACCTCATATCGGGCACAAGGTATATGTATGTGTCACCCATGATACTTATGAGGTATCAACCCATCACCATGTCGGGCTAGAAGTACATTCAATCACCCTATCGGGCTAGTCACCATCTAGGGTTAGCCATGATGGGTTAGGGTTACCATATCGTCTAGGGTTGTGTATCGTGCGACCCTATCATGAAACCATGTCATGCAACCATGTCGTGCAATCATGTCATGCAACCATGTATATCATGCAACCATGTGTGTCGTGCAATAACACTTGTTACTCTTCACTTATATCGGGTTACCCAAATTAGGGTTTCTTGTCATCTTACAAGTATACAATTAACCCTGTATCATGAATGGAGTCTATTCTAGACTCCTTATCATGCAAGCATCTCATGCAACATCTTGTGCAAGACATATCGAGCAAGTCATACCCATATCGGGTTATAATTACTTGTATTTATACTTGAACCCGATATCACTTTTACAAAGTGACACCATCTTCTTCAAGTTCTAGACCTTTGTTCTAACTGATATAATTCATGGTAACAGGTCTAAGAAACTACTAGAACTCATAACTTCATCAAATGTTTCAGGACAGTTCAGTATTAAAAGTATTTCACTAATTATAACAATTTAGGTGAAGAATAATTACATGGTTGAGTTCAAGTTATATAACCCGCCTTAAGAACCACTTCAAAGCTTCAAGGTCCAAAGCTCCATGTTCCTAAGGTTGAATATGACTTTATCAAAGGTCCAAGGCTCGTTCACAACTCCTTCATATACAAGGAATCACCATGGATAAGAAATTGGTGAAGAAGAAAAGAAAGGTAGGTCATAACCCTAATTCCATGCTTCAATTCAAGCTTAAAGACAACTATATCTTACCTTAGGGTTAAGTTTTTAGTTCCTTAGCTCCTTGGCTGACACCCTACCACTCTTGGGCGATATGGACTTCCTCTTGGCCGATAGAACTTTGCTTGTGGCCGATACCCCCTCACTTGTGGCCAAAATCACTTCAATTGGCCGATATCAACTTGTTATGGGCAATATCAACATGGTATGGCCGATATACTTTCTATGGCCGATACCCAAGGCCTATGCACGATACCCTTGTGCTCTTTCACGACATGCCACCCCTCTTGCACGATATGATACTCACTTGCACGATATGGCACTCACTTGGAGTCAAAACACTTCACTCTATGGCCGATATCACCCTATATAGCCGATATCACCTACTTGAGCGATATGGTCTTGCCATGGGCGATACCCCAAGGCCCATGAACGATACCACAACATCCCTTCACGATATGGGAGCTCTATGCACTATACCTTAGGGTAGGAGGGTGGTAAGGGTCCCTAAATTTCACCAAGGGGTGAAACTAGGGGTATATATACTTGTTGTTCATGAAGAAAGGCAAAAATGAGGTGTCAACATTTTGAGCTAGTAGGTGCCACGTGTCATGCATGGGTGACACGTGTACATGCTTGCATCAACATTTATCTTGACATGAAAAAATGTTGAAGATCATCTAGAGATGCAAATTCGTCCATTGCTTATCCATTTGGATAAGTCAACTAGGTTTAATCACTATTTTATGTCAAAGTCGATACACTTTTTCTAAGGAAACTTGTTGGCCGTCACACCTCACCTCCTTGAGGTGATTTGCATGAAATGGCCTTTTCCAAGAGTTCACAAAACGATATGGGACACCTCCTTGGGCTCCATGTCCGATAGGCACTCATATATAAGCTTTTCAACTTGATACAACTCAAGTTAAGCTTCCAAATTCAACCCTTTTTCTTGGTCATTTCATCACCAAGATTACCATCATTCATAATGGAATCAAACATGGTGTATCATTCATTCTCTCTCCTCTAAATGATACATAGAGGAAATAGGAACACTCTATATGTGGTAATTTGCATATCAACCCCACATTTTGGGTAAATTACAATTTGTGCCAAAATTGGTGCACAAGGTACTAGCATTGTTCAAACAGGTCCAAACTTGGAATTTAGGCTTTCCACAAGCCACCACCTTGCATCATTCTCTCAATAATGATGCTACAACACATGAGGCATGTTAAATATGTGATATTTTGCATTATATCCCCTCAATTTGGTTAAATTGCACTTTGGTCCAAAACAAAGGAAAATTGCTCAAACAACATTCAATCGGGACCAAACTTGAAACATAAGTGTGTAACATGATAAAAAAGCACCTTAGAGGATTATATTAAGGATCTAAGCAACTTTATTAGCCAAAACAATTAGGGTTACCTCGTAACCCAGGTCAGGGTCTTTACAAGTTATAAACCACTAACAAAAATTTCGTCCCCGAAATCCCAGGTAAAGGAAGATAGATATTATTCATTCATCATACCATAAAGTATCCACATAACATCTTAATGTCATGGAGATGACATAGAACTTTAATCAACACAAAGTTCTTCCACACAGGGTTATCATTGAATCTGTCACACATAGCACATATTCCACTATCTTTTTCATTATTGACTGTAGAGTCAACTCTATGTCAGGTAATACTTTTCTTAGTCAGGGAAACATCATTCATACCTTATTTAAGTCAGGTGTCATAGCTTACTGATTTGTCACCTTTCTCAACTTACAACTTTATGTGACAAGATTCTGAGGAGTCTCCCATACTCCTCATTTAGCATTTTACTTTTAAAGGAAAGACCAGGGTCATGTTCTGTCACCCACTTGTGACTACAAGTCTTATCATATATCTGCCGTGTCATCTAATCTACTGATACAACATTAAACTTTCTTACTACTTGTACCAACTATCTCATTAGTTGTACATTCTCTTATTATAAAGGGAGGTTACTTATCAATTAAGAAATTATCTTAGAGGTATCTTTAGATGTTATGTATAAGTTGCCTTAACATATCTAGATAGGGGTATTCTAAGGAATTATTTTTAGCTTGATAAGCATTTTCCACAATGATTTTACAATTGTTCCTTTAATAATACATCCCTATTGCTGTTATGTTTATGCGAAGAATAAACCCCTAACATATGATGTCCATGCTATTTTATATAACTAGACTGATTTCACAGTTGTCCATTCCAGGTAACCAACATAAATCATCTAATTAGGAGTTATGTTTTTACTTTGCCATATCACCTGATGCTTCTTAGATACCATAATTTCTTACCTAGGTATCCATCACATGTGTCAAAAACACATCACATCCTCATCTTTCTTTCATTTTGGGACATTACTTGTTACACATATCTTTATCTTGGAACCAAAGTCCAAGACAAACTGATACTTTTCTAAGCATCCATTAATTGAACATTTTTAACTTATGCACATCAAGTGTCATAAGACCTACTTGATTGCCATTTCCCTGAAGAAAAAAGAACACAAAGGAACATATTCTTTTTATTACCCCATCATCATCCATGGTTGTTTATCAAAGAGGAGACATCATTATCTCGTAAGATTTATTATATGAACTTTCACTATTCATGAGTCATTTACACTCATTTCATCTTAGGTTCCTTGCCTTTAGCATAGGAATCATAAGGGTGATTACATGTCATCACTCCTTTCTTTGTTATTGTCTAACATATTCATGAACATCTTGTGATTTTATCACATTTCCCATTTCTACATCATGGGAAAAGATTTTTACTATTCACACAAACTTTATCGAACAGGGATCACCTCCCTTGTTCTCATTCTCATATTATGAGGATTATATTCTTTTACTTCCTCCTACACACAGATTGATCTGAGATCATCTCAGATTCCATTTAATACACTTAGGATGTGATACAAATGTCCATACCATATTTCTAGTTTCATTATGCTCACTAGATTGTCTCAGAATGACTACTTGATCAGAGTAATCAGAAAGATAACAATCTAAGAGTTCCATACTCACCTTATCTCCAATAATTATATACCTGGCCAGGGTATACAAGTACTGAGATTAGGTAGTATGCACTTTATTTACTATCATGTTCCTTACTTTTCATATCATTATAAACACAAGATTTTAACATTCCTAGATTTTCTCGAGGCATCACTTCTATATCTCATCCTCTTTCACACAGATAAGAGTGATTATAAAGCATTTAAAAGAATACTAAATAGAATATAAATTCTAGCTCTCATTATTTCTTCCCTATGTCCCCATAGGACAATCAATAGGGAAGTCCATAACAACAATCCTTCTTATGATTATCAGATAACATCAGGATAAGGCATATCCAAAATGAAAAGCTCTATATAACTATTATCCCTCGCGGTCATCTACCGCTTTAGGTTGACTCAACACATAGAGTCTAGCTATTTCATGTTGTTGCTTTTGCCTTTTTACATCATTGGGCTATAACTTTCATAAGCCATGCTGAGTCTACCTCAGTTGTTGAGTCATTTCCTCCCTTCTTTTCAAAGAAAAGAGTTTAGTATGCTCAACATGTCCATAACTATAGCATGTCTTGTCCTCATAACATGGTCTTATCGGTCTTATTATCGATGTAGAGACTAAGCCATGGGTTCTTACATGTAGAAAGTTACGACCCTTGCCTTTACTTAGTGGCTACTGCCCCGGTACACTAGGCATTTATTGCACTGGTGGCACCGAAAAATTTATCTTTTTAGAACAACTAGGAACATGTCTCTAGAATTGTAGAGACCTATCCTTATTTCTCAACTTATTGCCCCATCTTGGGCATTACCATTGCAGATATACTATCTTTCTATACTTATGGCAGAGTCTATTTTCTTGCCATATGCTAATCTTTCCCACATTTTCCACTGTTCCAACATGACTATGTCATTCAGGAACCTTTTCAAAGCCCAAAGTTTTTACATTGACGACTGGTAACCTAGGTTGTAATGCTAGTATCCAGTCTACTATATGCATCATTGTTGTCCTAACCTGCCCAACAAGAGCATAAACATAGGATTCTCTATCCTGATCGGGTCATGATGGGAATTCTCAGACATTCATTCTTCTCTTGCCTGATCCCTTGCACCCTTTCCTGGTCAACAACATTGCCCTCAACAATGTATTACTCATGTTCCCCAATCATTTATAAACTTCACCCTTTCTTCTGCACAAGCAGAAGTCACTATAGGGTATACTGGAGGACACTAACACAGACTCAACACCTTAGTCCTATGTCTCCGTAGACTCAGCGAACCTTAAGCTCTGATACCAAACTTTGTGACGACAATCGCCAAACCGACAAACAAATAATCATTAATTAAGAGGAATTAAACATAAATAGTAGATTAACAAAAATCACTAAAAATTAAAACCAATTTTCAAAGTGATCCATTCCAAAGAAAACTCTTACTGAAAGGTCCAAAACCTTATATACATCATTATTCACATTGTACATATCTAGTACATCTCATCTCGAGAATAACATATAACAGTTGCTTTACCAAACTATACATGAGCAACATAAAACCTCGAGGCACGTAAGCCAAAATCTCTTATTGATCATAAAACTAGTACAAACCAATTCCAAGGACCTGAGAGTACATAGATGACACATAGGACTCATATCTACAAGACATGACAGACAGTACACTCAACCTGAGTTGTCACTGCTGCCTCAGTTGTTGTTCTTCCTCTACAGAAAGGTCTTCACCTCCTCATGCACATCCACCTAAAAATTTGGGTCCCACGGGGGTGAGACAATTGTAATTGTCCCAGCGAGATATATAACTCTCCGCCGACCATATTATTATCACAAATTAAGCATTTATAAACTGAGCAGAGGTTCTTTTTATATTAACAAGCAGGATAATTCACTATATAAATAGAATGAAGTAATCTCCTTTCATAAGGAGAACATTGCATCTACCCATGGTAGATTATAATTCATCTATCTGCTTTGCAAGGAATGTAAAGAAACATAAATAACATCTATCAACTAGAATGTATAACTGTATTGCGCATCAAGCAATGTTTCTTGTATTCGATCCTTAAGCAGATATACTACACGGATGAACATATTTTACAAATCACAGTTATGCCCTGAGGAGATGGAGCATACCCAGGCCATCTCCAACCGACCACAAAATTCTAACAAGTCGGTACCATACAAGGTCAATGGTAGAGTCAGTTTCCATGACCTCCCTTGTCTCGGTCAGTACAAGACCACATGCAGGACATCACGTGTCACTGCTAACAAGCTGTTCCAGGGCACCTAGGCATCCACACTTAGAGCTACAGTGTCAACTTCACTCTCTTAGGGGAAACATCTATAAACAACCGTCCCGATTCTGAGTCATGGTGACACATGTTGGTATGTATGCCCTGAGAGCCAATGATGGGATGATTGGTGGGATACATTAAGATTGATTTGATAAACATCAACAGAAAGCTTCTAATTCTTTCTGGTTCAGTCATATGAGATAGTGATAGAACAAATTGAATGTCTAGAGAATGACAGTACTCAATGACATATGCTTTCAGGTTGAGGACCTGAACGATGAGATCATACAGATGCTAAGATTTTGTACATTCTTGTTATGTCCCTAGTCGGATGTCATTGTGGAAGGTAGATAGACAGCAATGACACATAAGACTAGATTGTGGTGTTGGTTGATGACAGAATCTCATTAGTCATGATATAGAGATATCAAACCAAACACATAGGTACTTGTTAGAGAACAAGTGTACCAGACAGACCCACCGTGAATTTGACACATGGAACCATGACATGGTAGTCACACTCAGTACTCACAGTGATGGTGGTGAGTGTGATTCTTTGACCTGAAATCACTACACTCAACACATGTCGATGGGCACACTTTGACATCATCAAACGCAGTCCTGAAACATGGGTTGTTATAAAGGTGATGATTGGGTGGCTTTGACACATGGGGCTTTTGAGGGGTGAGTGATAGATATGGGATTTGTCCCTCCTGAGGGAGTTTGATATCCAAGTCCACTTGATGAGTAGGATTGAAATAGGTGTGCACACGCATGTGTGAATCAGTATGTGATATTGATGTCATACATATCTCTTCCAATCTACTCTGAGATCAAGAAAGTGAATGAACGTTGACAGGATGACTGTTCCATGCCTCGAGTTCATTCGGGATATCAGTGACAAAGGAATTATACATTCACTGTAACACCCAAATTGTAGGATTGAAAGTTGTTCTCCAACTTTCTATTTCATTTGGGTAGCACTGATGTGTGACTAGGCACCGCTCTTTTCTTGTGAAGTCATAAGTGTTATGGACTTTCACTGCCAACGTGAAATGGACCTACAGGGTCACACACATAGGATTTAACCTGGAAGAGGAGTTTTGTCCACAAACAATGTTTAGATTGATTACTAAAGGAGTTTAGTAGTTCAATTAAACACTCAATTGATTGATAACTCAAAATCATAGTGTTCAAAGTGTTGGACAGATTGATTAGAGTATCAGATTGATTGAAATCGCAATTGACTAATTCTGCACAATCTGCACTCCCAACCGATCGGCTCATGTGATGAACCAATCGTCTGAGCTTGGTGAACCAGTCGTCTCAAGTGTTGAGTCGATCGGCTCATGGACAGGGTGAACGATTGCTTCAAGTGTTGAAACGATCGGTTCAACTGTTACAACCGAGCAAGTTGGGAAAGTCAGATTGGTGAGAATTTTCCTTGTGTTTCACTTGCCCAATTTGATTGGAACAAGGATTGGTATTTGATATCAATTAGAAACAAAAGTTGGAAAGTCAATCGGGAACTGGTCAGGACCACGAACCGACCGGTTCAGAAAGTGAACCGACCAGCTCATGGGTCCCAACCGATCGGTTGAGTGTCAACCGACCGGCTCAGATCCCCAATCGATCGTTTCAGAAATGAAACGATCGGTTCAGGTTGCAAGTTGGTTGTTTTTGGTGGAAAATCTCGAACCCTTCTACCCCTGCTTTAGTCCCATATTGCCCGGGATGGAGAACCTTGTCCCATGACCCTCCTATATATAGGGGTATTGGGGGCTTCTCAAAGTACAACTCAGTGCAACCAGTTGCTCTGCAAAGTTGTCGTTCTCTCTGGTTTTGGTAACCGAGAGAGAGCCCGAGCAAGTGCTACCCACAAAGGGAGGTACAACAAGGGAAAGACAACTACAGTTGCAACTGGCAGCAGGAGAGTGTGTTGGCGACTAGTACGTCAATAGGAGGGTGCGACTCCTTCCAACTCCTTGTGGGACAAGGAGTGTGGAGTTCCAGGTGGTCCGTGTGGACTACTTCAGAGGTGGGAGGTTTCTGCCGCTCAGGAGGACAACTGTCAACCTCGACAGTCCCGGTGAGAGGAGGAGTCGTCAGTCCCAGTGCGACCAGGAGCTGCACATACACCGTCCAATACCGGAGGTGAAGACCGCGCAAGGCGCGAGGTATTGTCGTCGAGCAAGCCTCGGGACAAGGTATGATTCCACAAACCATCCCTTTCCTATTATATAGACGTTGACGCATTTCCTTATTCAGGGGTTTGGGGGAAAAAGTTTTTGTTTCCGCTGCCTTCTCTGCCTCCCCTAAAACCCAACAACACAAGCACCATACTCTGAGCCACGGGCCAGTTCACCGTGCTCAACATAGAGTCTACGACCGAAGTCTCACTCAAGCCAGGATAGGGCATATAGACAAATCCACATTCATTTCAAGATCGTAAGGGGATCAGCTCACACAGTACTGTCTGTATTTACACCCTCACATACTTAAAAGTATGCACTCCGGGTTATGCCGTGGAGCAACCTGTTTCACCATCAGCAAGTTCTGACACTGATGGATCTATGGTCAGGGCAATGTTTTATAGTTTCTAGTGATATATTACATGCATTACATCATTCTTTTAGCATCAAACAAGTTATCTTTATCAAACACAACAAATGCTACAAAGAAAAGTGTAATACATCTATCACATACTTTTTCAAATCTTTAAAACACGTGATACTTGGGATCTCAGTCCCTTATCACATTACTGGGAATTCTCATCCCTTCACATCATCATTATCATGATTACTGGATCTAGGTATTCAAACCCTTAGATTATCACAGAACATTATTACCACTTATTAGGTAACTATTACCTCTAGGTCCTCAGACAAAGGTATACATGATAGTTGTTATACAAGCATCTCACATGGCTCACAAGGCCCATTAAATATCTTGTCACCTCTCACTAGGCAACAAACTATCACATGGCTCACAAGGCCATTACACATCTTGTCACCTCTCACTAGGCAACAACTTTTTCACATGGCTCACAAGGCCATCACACATCTTGTCACCTCTCACTAGGAAACAACTTATTCACATGTCTCACAAGGCCATCACATATCTTGTCACCTCTCACTAGGCAACAACTTATTCACATGGCTCACAAGGCCATCACACATTTTGTCACCTCTCACTAGGCAACAACTTATTCACATGGCTCACAAGGCCATTACACATTATACTTGTTATACAACTATTTAACATGCCTTACAAGGCTTATGCAATAAGAGAATTACAACCTTCCCATCATTAGGGTTAGGGTTTTCCCTTTCTTATCGATTAGGGTTTCTCTTACATATCATTACCTTTCATTAGGGTTAGGGCTTTATATTATTAACCATTTAGGTTTTCAGGATCATATTATCAATGATCAAACCCTAATTCATTGCTCCACACATCTAGGAGAAAACATTGATATCATAAGTATTCAATCATACTTATTCATTCTCATCATTTATCATTAAATGATCATCAACACAAGGTATGAGTTTCTCTCTCATCCTTACCAGAGAATGATTACATCATACTTTATTAACTAGGCTTAACCCTTTCTCAAGGTATGTTATCCTACACTTATCAAAGTGCATTAATCTCATTACATCTCAACGTAACAATTGACATGACACACTTCATGTGTTACTCATCCAAGTATATTCGATTTAAGGTGCATCAACCTTGAAGTGTTGGATGTGATATCTATCATGTCTTGATGTATCACTTCCCTCATCACTTTTAACATAATTAAGTTCATCAACTTATCTTGTATTAGGGTATGTCCCATCCTAATACTTTATGCACTAGCTCATCACATTTATCATGTAATGTATTGGTCATAAGTCACACAATTGAATTATTCAACCATCATTAGTGATATGGACTCATCTCAGGTTAAGGCATTATTGATATAGGATTAACCATTATCAACCACTCTAGGTGTTTCACCTATCAAGGTATTATCCACACCATTACTTGGTGTTACATTCATTACTTCTAAGAGTGTCTTACTCTCACCTTTACAAGGTATATAGAGTTAAATCATATGCAAATGTTCACCATATCTGGTTGTAGGTGTCTAGATACCACTATATCAGGTTGGAGGTGTATGAACACTCACCATATCAGGTTAGGATTTGCACTTGTCTCCATATAGGGCATGAGGTACCTTCTTGACCTCATATCAGGCACAAGGTATATGTATGTGTCACCCATGATACTTATGAGGTATCAACCCATCACCATGTCGGGCTAGAAGTACATTCAATCACCCTATCGGGCTAGTCACCATCTAGGGTTAGCCATGATGGGTTAGGGTTACCATATCATCTATGGTTGTGTATTGTGCAACCCTATCATGCAACCATGTCATGCAACCATGTCGTGCAATCATGTCATGCAACAATGTATATCATGCAACCATGTGTGTCGTGCAATAACACTTGTTACTCTTCACTTATATCGGGTTACCCAAATTAGGGCTTCTTGTCATCTTACAAGTATAAAATTAACCTTGTATCGTGCATGGAGTCTATTCTAGACTCCCTATCATGCAAGAATCTTATGCAAGCATCTCATGCAACATCTTGTGCAATACATATCGAGCAAGTCATACCCATATCGGGTTATAACTACTTGTATTTATACTTGAACCCGATATCACTTTTACAAAGTGACACCATCTTCTTCAAGTTCTAGACCTTTGTTCTAACTGATATAATTCATGGTAACAGGTCTAAGAAAATACTAGAACTCAAAATTTCATCAACTATTTTAGGAAATTTCAGTATTAAAAGTATTTCACTAATTATAACAATTTAGGTGAAGAATAATAACATGGTTGAGTTCAAGTTATATAACTCGCCTTAAGAACCACTTCAAAGCTTCAAGGTCCAAAGCTCCATGTTCCTAATGTTGAAGATGACTTTATCAAAGGTCCAAGGCTCGTTCACAACTCCTTCATATACAAGGAATCACCATGGATAAGCAATTGATGAAGAAGAAAAGAAAGGTAGATCATAACCCTAATTCCCTGCTTCAATTCAAGCTTGAAGACAACTATATCTTACCTTAGGGTTAAGTTTTGAGTTCCTTAGCTCCTTGGACGACACCCTACCACTCTTGGGCGATATGTACTTCCTCTTGGCCGACACAACTTTGCTTTTGGTCAATACCCCCTCACTTGTGGCCAAACTCACTTCAATTGGCCGATATCAACTTGTTATTGGCAATATCAACATGGTATGGCCGATATACTTGCTATGGCTGATACCCAAGGTCTATGCACGATACCCTTGTTCTATTGCATGACATTCCACCCCTATTACACGATATGATACTCACTTGGACGATATGGCACTCACTTAGAGTCAAAACACTTCACTCTATGGCCGATATCACCCTATATAGCTGATATCACCTACTTGGGCGATATGGTCTAGCCATGGGCGATATCCCAAGGACCATGAACTATACCACAACATCCCTTCACGATATGGGAGCTCTATGAACGATAACTTATGGTATGAGGGTGGTAAGGGTCGCAAAATTGCACCAAGGGGTGAAACTAGGGGTATATATACTTGTTGTTCATGAAGAAAGGCAAAAATGAGGTGTCAACATTTTGAGCTAGTAGGTGCCACGTGTCATGCATGGGTGACACGTGTACATGCATGCATCAAAATTTATCTTGACATGCAAAAAGGTTTAGGATCATCTAGAGATGCAAATTCGTCCATTGCTTATAGATTTGGATACGTCATCTATGTTTAATCACTATTTTATGTCAACCCGATACACTTTTTCTAAGGAAACTTGTTGGCCGTCACACCTCACCTCCTTGAGGTGCTTTGCACGATATGGACTTTTCCAAGAGTTCAAAAAACGATATGGGACACATCCTTGGGCTCCATGGCTGATAGGCACTCATATATAAGCTTTTCAACTTGATACAACTCAAGTTAAGCTTCCAAATTCAACCCCTTTTCTTGGTCATTTCATCACCAAGATTACCAACATTCATAATGGAATCAAACATGGTTTATCATTAATTCTATCTCCTCTAAATGATACATATAGGAAATAGGAATACTATATAGGTGCTAATTTGCATATCAACCCCACATTTTGGGTAAATTACAATTTGTACTAAAATTGGTGCACAAGGTACCGGCATTGTTCAAACAGGTTCAAACTTGGAATTTAGGCTTTCCACACGCCACCACCTTGAATCATTCTCTCAATAATTATGCTAAAACACATGAGGCAGGTTCAATATGTGACATTTTTCATTATAGCCCCTCAATTTGGGTAAATTTCACTTTGGTCCAAAACAAAGGAAAATTGCTCAAACAACATTCAATCGGGACCAAACTTGAAACATAAGTGTGTCACATGATAAAAAAGCACCTTAGAGGATTATATTAAGGTTCTAAGCAACTTTATTAGCCAAAACAATTAGGGTTACCTCATAACCCAGGTCAGGGTCGTTACATTTTTGGTGTTATAATGTTTGTATAGTTCCTTTGTCATTGATATACAGATTGAGCTTGAGGCATGGAGTAGTCATCCTCTTTAGAATTCAATATATGTTCCTTTCTATAATAGACTGTCTGAAATATCAATATCACAAATTGACTCACTTGTCCATGTCCATGCATTTATCAATCTCGCTAATTAGGTGGTCAGGATATCAATCTCCTTTAGGAGGGACAAATCCCATAGACATCACTCACAACATTCCTATGTGTCGCAGTGCACCCAATCATCACCTTAATGGAAACCCTTATTTAGGATCATGGTGGATGATGTCAAATTATACCAAACGACATGTGATGAGTGCAATGACTTCAGGTCTAGGAACCACAATTACCACCAACACTATGAGAACTAACTATGACTACCATTGTCGTGGTTTCCATGTTACTCTGATGGTGGGTCTATCTGATACACTATTGTCTAACAAGTATCTATGTGCTTGGTTTGATATTACATATCATGACGGATGAGATTATGACATCAAACAACACACACTCTAGTCTTATGTGTTATTGTTGTATATCAACCTTCCATAATAACATCTGAGTAGGGGCATAATGAGAATGAATTCACTCTTAACATTTGTATGATATCATTTTTCAAGTCACATACTTGAAGACGTCCGTCACTGAATAATTTTTTTCTCTAGACATTTGTTATGTTACTTCATTTTCTCATAACTCAATATAACACAATAAACGGGAAGCATGCCTTTATTATTAATCAAATCATTTACAAGTTATGCCAGTACAATCAACATATGATTGACTCTCTGGGCATACATACCAACATATATAACTTAATAAACCTACATTAAGGATATCTTTCACATGAACGTGATTTGATGTCATTGAACACACTTGCGTTATGCATGCATCATTGAACACACACAAGGTGTGCATGTTTAAGGTTAAGTGACCCAAAAATAAAATGAAGGGGGATTATGTGGCACCGACCTTCCATTATTGTTCTTTAGACATGGCCTTAGTTGTATATATTTAGATTTATTCTTAGTTGAACTTAACTTAGGGTTTACACACATATTTATTAATTGATCTTAATGTTGAAGAGTTAATTGTAACTGATATGATCTTGAGTATCAAAACATTTTGTAGTAGTGTTACCATGATATCCAAGATAATATTATGTCTTACACTATATATGTGTCGCATGATAGTTTGTATCATTTAGTACTTGAAAATTAAATGTGTGGAAAATTTCTAATGCAATATATAATAAACCCAAGGCATGGAACACTTACATTTAGTCATATTATGCCTCCTACAAAACTTTAGATCTTAACCCCTAATCAACCTATAATTATAACCAAATATTACTGAGCTAGGATCTTAATTCCTAATTATGCTAAGTTAGAATTTTTTTTTGAACCAAACCAAAACAAGTCACATTACCTATACATTTGTCTAGATCTCAAAGGGGCGATCAAAAAATATATATTATTCATATTTTTCTAAGAAAGAATTCATTTTTTATTATTTATGCAAGATAAATTCACTATTTTAAATAGGAAAAAATTAATATACCTTAGTCAAGATCTAATTAGACCGGGGTAGGATATGCCTTAGATTGGTTCTGGCCAACATGTGCAACCCCATATTCTATCTATTATGTGCTCTACAAATGTCAAAAACTCATCCTACACATGCCACTATTTTCATCACAAAAGGGAAGCCCCTTGAAATAACTAGTTGTTCCAAAAGTAAAAAAAGGTTCAAAGTTTTGTTTGTTGTGAAGGGAGTCCATAGGATATTATCAGAAGTCTCATGGCTCTCTATATTACTATTGTGGTGTGGAGGTTCCCTAATGCAATTGAATAAGGTGCTTTCAATGAGCATCTAGATCATGAGATCTACAACAATGGACTTGAGCATCTAGATGATCCATCCAAGCACCCCAAGCTTACCAGAGGGTTACAACTTTATGGTGTCTCCTACTATACCCTTACAAATCCACCACCTTTTATGTATACCCATTTCATGAGAATGATAGAGTGTCTCCATGAAGAACAATGTGCTTGGGCTTTGGCCCTCTACAATCCTATCCGGTCAGAGGAAGATGGTCCATATTCAGGGGCTCTATGTTGCACCAAGTAGAATGACCAAAACTGTTGGAAGGCCCAAGGTGGCACTAGTGAGTCCTCTATCACCCATGTCATGTTCCAGGCCATTGGTGACTTACAACCAACTGTGGTCTCACCGACGATGATTCTTTCCCTTTCTAAATTGTTGCTAGAGGAGTGAGAGCCCATGTAGCCTTAGCACAAGTGCCATTGCCTTCTTGGCACAAAGTAGAGTGGTTTTTGATATGAGTGTTCCCACTAGGATCAGTTGAAAGAAGAAGGGGGTCTAGGTTTAGCCTATCTACAAACTAATCCACATCTATGACCTCTAACCTTTACTCCCTTTTAATGTACTAATATTGTTGTTGATAAAGAAATCCCTACTAAAGTGGATGCGTGACAAAGTGAATTTTAGCATAAGTATGATTTAATTACCCTTTTGACCTCATTATACGCACTCATGGTCCCAAATTGTTTTTATTGGATTCTAAATCAATATTGAGACTCAAATTCGAAATAAGGTGACCAATGTGGATTTTATACACATTATAACACCACAAATTGGATTCATTCATCACTTTGTCCAAAGAATCAATTGGTCAATACAACTTCATCTTTTGGTTCTCAAGATTTTTATAAATATTCTCCACATTATTCTAAACCTATGGTCCAAAGTTCATATCATTTGGACATTCCTACTATGTACTATGATTTCTTGAAGATAATGTATTGAAAGTCCATTTATTTACCTCTTATTTGGGCCTTTTCCAAGTCAGCAATTTGTGGACTATTTTAGGGGAAAACCTTGGCCCAAAAATTAGGCTCCCATGGATTTGTGGCATGATCAAGTGTCCAAGAGGTTGTCTCCTACCTCCTGCTGATTGTGGGGAAGAGACAAGTCGACCTTAATGGCCAATCTCCCACTCTTGACCCTGTTTCGAAATTCTAAGCGAGTAGAAATGATTGGCTTGTGATTTTGAACTGCACAAACCCTTGTTTGACCAGCGTTAATACACCTTTGCACCACCAAAATGAGTTCCTTGCCTCCCCCTCTCACTCTGATAGCCATGGCTGCCACCAAGGAGTTATCGTGCCCTAAACCTAGCCCCAACCCTATATAAAAACCCCTCGAGATCCACATCAAGTACACCTTGCTCAAAGCCATGGTCTCGTGCTCTCTTCTAGCCTCGAGCACTCGTAATTCCCCTCCCTTCTTCTCCTATTCTATGCAAAGCTACTGTGTAATATTTTTGGGCATTTCGCCCTCACACGACCAACCTCCTTCCTTTGACCACCCAGAGACTCGCGAGGTCACGAAGAGGATGAACGACACCTCCACTTCCTGCACCCACGTCTCCTATCCTCAGGCTCCCTTGTGCCGATGAGCCCTCCTCCTACTCATTTTTGGGCTCATGAGGAAAGCCTGAGTGAAGAAAGAATAGATCACAGATCGTATGGTCCAAAGGAAATGAATCAATTCAGAGTAGAAATTTGTCGGTCCAGTTGAACCAATTGACCATCGATTGAACCGGTCAATCAAGGTTCTGAACCCACGAACCAACGATCGAATTGGTGCAACTCAACCAGCTAGTCGCTTGATCCACGTGACACGATTTGGATCACTCGTCCTTAATCGAATGGTCCTCTTTTCCCGATTAAAGGTATTTTCTTCTCCTCTCTGCTAAAAAATTCAATTAAATGACCATATCTTTTTTTAATCATAAAAAATGCATCCTAGCTCCAAATAATTGGAGTTAATAGTCAATCTTGATTAGAAAAACCCAAGGAATTCAATAAAAATACTTTAATAGTCTAATTCCTTATGAATCACATTAGTATCCCTATTTTTGATCTCTTACTCATAATGTTTTAGTTCATGACTCTAATTTGAGTTTGATCTTTGGGAAACCCTAATTCTGATTCTAATGATCATTTTGAAAACTAGATTGAAATTGACTAAATAAGAGTCAGACTTAATCTTTTAAACTCATCTACTCTTGAATTTGAATCATTCCCATTGAAATAAGTATTTCTCTTGATACGATGATGATTAATCTTAATCTTGCAAATCCCTAATCATATACTTGACCCGTGACTCTACCTGATCTAAACTTGAGTTTCAATGATACTATTTGATCTTGATAATGATCTATAGATTTGATAGTAAATTGAATATTGATGAAAACATTTGGGGTCGACATGTGTTCCTAAAAATACCTAGGTAGGTCATTCACTCTTGAAACATGCTTGATACTTGAATAAAGTTGGACTTTTGGAAACATTGTTGATTATAAATGGATGACCTAACCCTAAGGTAGAAAAAGGAAAATGTAAGCCTAATCTCAAATAGTGAAATTTGATTATTTAAAATCATGATCTTGACCCTTGATCCAATCTTGATGATTGAGTATCTGACTCAAAGGGTTGACCTATTTGATTTGTACTCTAAGTCTTCAGTGAATGGTATGCTATAATATCTCCTCTTTGGTTGTATTGAAGATACTTTTTATGTATCTCTCGACTGTATACTTTCCTATATAACTTGATTGAGCTACTATTCTCTATGATTAGTCTTCCATTTTTCCCTATTATATTTTGAGAAAAACATGAGAACATAAATGATATTATCCATTATGACTGCCCATATATTGATAATGATGATGATGTTGATAATTTTGATATTGGGTGCAAACGACCTCCTCATTCGAAGGTGGGACTTGTACATTGGCCTCCTACCTCATATGGATAGATGGAGCCTAGTGACCTCCCCATTGCGTTGGGGTGATAGAGTCACACAAAATATATAAGAATGCTTCTCAATTATAACATAATGGGAACTCATAATAAAAAAAATGCTTGAAATAAACATTTAGTCAAATAAAAATTGGATTTAGAAAATCGTTAGTTATACTTTTCTTAAACCTAAGTCTTGCCAAGTATACTCTTTTGTTATAAATTGTTTTACTTGATTTGATAGCGTACCGTGCAATTGCATGATTGTTACTCGATTTTATTGATTTTAGGCAAAACAAATGGAACACCAACTAGATGACTTTCACACTCATACACTCTGATGACAAAGATTGATATGCAATATCTCCTATATTGGGTTAGTTTGTTCTTTAAATTTCCTATTTTGAGTTATTATTTCTTATTGTATATGCCAGTGTGTGAGATCCTATCAGGCCACTTAGGGATGGGTGCTTCAATCCTTTTACTACTGTTTAGGTAGTAGGATTGGGATTGGGGTAAGAATGATTCCATGACAGTTGGTACCAGAGCATACACACTTTCATATTATTTAAGTAAATAATTTCTCGAGTCTCTTAAACCCAAGAAACCTTAAAGTCCATAATGGTGAAAATTGAGGTGTCTAGGCTCGGGGTCATGGCATAATTTCTCCTATCCATCTTTACGGTGGCTGAGATCTCCTGCTCTACCTATCCTTAATTGATCCAAAATTGAATCTAAAGGTTCTCTTATGAAAACCTAGATAGTCTTCTAGCATCTCATCTCTTCATTAAGGACTACTCTACGACAGCCAAGTTGATGAAGATTAGGTAGTATTCTCATCTCCTCATGTGGTCCTTCTCTTGTGACCTTTTGCCACATGGTGTCTCGATTACGGGCAGCTTATGCATGGGAAAAACTAATGGCACTAGAAAATTTTGAAAGATGATACCATGATCTGTCCTTAATTTGAAAACTCAATTTTGATTAATGAATCTTGAATACTCATGTTTGACCCCTAATATCATGCAAACTCAATTTAACCAAAACTTGACGACATGCTTCCTATGTTTGAGGTAAATGATAAAAATCTTGTTTTTGTGAAATAAGAAAGATTTATGCCATATTGTTGATAAGGTCCCTATTTGATTAATATTCATGTTGCACTATTGTTGATTAAACCTCAAACATAGTTAAGCAAACTTTTTCCCTATTTGATACACATCATGATTATGCCATCAAATTATTAATCTTAATGACTCACAAAATCATGATGTTAGACTATGATGTAAAAGGCAGTTTTCCTATTGACTATTGATGCCTTTTGCAATCTCAATTTTGACATGATTCTTATGGGCCTAGATTTTGCACTATTATGCTCTAATTCCTCGAACGCCAAATTCAAATCCTCAATTTCCAAATTTTATCACTACCTTAATCATGAAAGGAAAGGAATGCAAATATTAACTTGACTTTGTAAGATCTTGACATTATTGCCCTATTATGATCTTGAATTTTGATCTCATGACCTTATGGAATATGATTTAATCATTGATACTCTCCCTATTTGAATAAGCTCAATGGATAATGACTAATGTTGGTAATGTGCTAGATTAGGGTGGTAGTTGACTCATGAATTCCCTAACCTAGGTCAGATCCCTATTTTGACTACGTCTAAATTTTGTATTATTGATTATTTAGAGTTTGTGATGGTATAACCTTTCCCTCAATTTGGAATTGGTTGACCCAAGCCTAATAGGTTAAACCCATGGTTGATACTCAATTTTGAATATTGATTTAATAATGACCTTGATATATGATAATGTTGATTGTAGCTTGTTGTTGACTTCCTAGATAGACCTAGGTCTAGATCATTCATGAACCTTGGGTACAATGATAATGAAACCTTGATATGTTGCTCAAATATTTTTGATCGAAATTGAATATAGATGAGTGATCTCCATCTAAATAGGAATCTAAACCCTGGCTTTGGAATACTTATACATATGATCTTGATGTCTAAGCTTCAACTCTCGATATGGATGTACAACATCTTGAAACATAATATGGATCTCGAGACCACCCTTGATATATAAATAGTGACTTTCATAATCCCAAATGTTGAAATTATGAAATGATGACTATGTTGAATCTCTCAATTTATGACTTAGTTCTTAGCCCTCATTAGGACTAGGGTGGGACCTCCCATTGATTTTGGAGCTCAAAATGATGATGTTGAAAGTATGACGTTGTCTCGAATTGTTGAAATATGAATTCTCAAGTCATGGATGTATAACCCCACCTAGGCCAATGTAGAAGCTAGGACCCTGAGATATTGGGATTGAAAGTCACCTTGTACACTTGATTCAAGAACTCTATTTGTTTGGCCAAAAATATGATCTCTGCAAATTTGCAATCTATAGGATGCTTTCCATATTTGTGACTCATATGATGACATTGAACTATATATTTGAATTGACCTTGATACTCAATTGCTCAATGATGAAATGATATTGATACTAAGTTGGTTATGACATGGAACATGGAATCCCAACTATGATTATTTACTTGAACTTTGAGACATGATTTTGATTATATAGTTGAGGATACTCCAGTATTTGAGAATATGATATGGTTTTTGATAATCCCAATTTGAGGATGTCTTCGAATTTTGGGGACAAAATTCCTTTTTAAGGAGGGAAGGATGTGACAAAGTGAATTTTAGCATAGGTATGATTTAATTACCCTTTTTCCCTCATTATACTCACTCATGGTCCCAAATTATGTTTGTTGGACTCTAAATCAATATTGAGACTCAAAATCCAAAATATGGTGACCAATGCGAATTTTATACACATTATAACACCACAAATTGGATTCGTTCATCACTTTGTCCAAAGAATCAAATTGGTCAATAAAACTAAGTCTTTTGGTTCTCAAAATTTTTCTAAATATTCTCCACATTATTTTGAACCTATGGTCCAAATTTCATCTCATTTGGACATTCCTATTATTTACTATGATTTCTTGAAGATAATTTGTTGAAAATCCATTTATTTGCCTCTTATTTGGGCCTTTTCCATGTAAGCAATTTGTGGACTATTTTAGGGGAAAACCTTGGCCCTCAGATCAGGATCCCATGGATTGGAGACCTGATCAAGTGGCCAAGAAGGTGTCTCCTACCTCCCGCTGATTGCGGGGAGGAGACAAGCCGGCCTTAATGGCCAATCTCCCTCTCGACCCTATTTCGAAAATCTAAGAGAGTAGAAATGATGCCTTATGATTTCAAATTGAAAAAACCACTGTTTGACCAACATTAATACACTTTACACTGCCAAAATGAGTTCCTTGCCTCCCCATCTCACTCCGGCGGCCGTGGCTTCCACCAAGGAGTTATCTAGCCCTAAACCTAGCCCCAACCCTATATAAACACCCCCGGGACCTACAACATTTACACTTTGCTCAAAGCCATGTTCTCGTGCACTCTCCTAGCCTCGAACACCCCTGATTCCCCTCCCTTATTCTCCTATTCTGTGTTGCATTTCCATTTAAGCTTTTTGGGCATTTCACCCTCGCACCGCCTTCCTCCTTCTTTGACCACCCAGATCCACATGAGGTCACGAAGAGGTTGAATGGCACCTCCACTACCAGCGCCCATGTCTCCTACCCCTGCCCCCCCTTCCACCAGCGAGCCCTCCTCCACCTCATTTCTGGGCCCATGAGGAAAGCCTAAGAAAAGAAAGAATAGGTCACAGACCGTCCAGTCCAAAGGAAATGAATCAGTTCAGAGGAGAAATTCGTCGGTCCAGTTGAACCAATTGACCAGCGATTGAATCGGTTAATCATGGTTTTGAACCCAAAAACCAAAGATCAAACCGGTGCAACTCAACTAGCTAGCCATCTGACCCGTGTGGCACGATCTGGATCACTCATCCAGGATCAAACGGTCCTCATTTTTCCCGATTAAAGGCATTTTCTTCTCCTCTCTGCTTGAAAATTCAATTAAATGACCAAATCTTATTTTAAAAATATAAAATGTATCCTAGCTCCAAATAATTTAAGTAAATAGTCAATCTTGATAAAAAAAACCCAAGGAATGCATTATAAATACTTGCATAGTCTAATTCCTTATGAATCTCATTGGTATCCCTAGTTTTTATCTCTCGCTCATAATGTTTTAGTTAATGACTCTAATTTGGGAAACCCTAATTCTGATTCTAATGATAATTTTGAGAAACTAGACAGAACATGACTAAATAAGAGCCAGATCTAATCTTTTAAACTCATCTACTCTAGAATTTGAATCATGCCCATTGAAATAAGGATTTCTTTTAATATGATGATGATTAATCTTAATCTCACAAATCCCTAATCATATGCCTGACCCATGACTCTACATGATCTAAACTTGAGTTCCAATGATATTATTTGATCTTGATAATGATCTAGAGATTTGATAGTAATTGAATAATATTGATAACATTAAGGATTGACGTGTTCCTAAAACAACCTAGGTAGGACATTCACTCTTGAAACATGCTTGATACTTTAATGAAGTTGAACTTTTGGAAACATTGTTGATTATAAATGGATGACCTAACCCTAAGGTAGAAAAAGGAAAATGTAACCCTAATCTCGAATAGTGAAATGTGATTCTTTAAAATCATGATCTTGACCCTTGATCCAATCTTGATGATTTAGGATCTGACTCGAAGGGTTGACCTATTTGATTTGTACCCTAAGTCTTCGGTGAAAGGTATGCTATTATATCTTCTCTTTGGTTGTATTTAAGATGCTTTTTATGTATCTCTTGACTGTATACTTGGCTATATAACTTGATTGAGCTATTATTCCCTCTAATTAGTCTTCCATTTTTCCCTATATTATATTTTGAGAAAAATATGAGAACATAAATGATATTACCCGTTATGACTGCCCATATATTGTTAATGATGATGATGTTGATAATGTTGATAATGTTGATATTGGGTGCAAACGACCTCCTCATTCAGAGATGGGACTTGTACATTGGCCTCCTACCTCATATGGAGAGAAGGATCCTAGTGACCTCCCCATCGCATTGGGGCGATAGAGTCCCAAAAAATATATATGCATGATTCTCGATTACAGCATAATGGGAACTTGTAATATTTTTTTTAAAAATTGCTTGAAATAAACATATTGTCGAAAAAATATTGGATTTGGAAAAATTTTTAAAATAATTTTCTTAAACATAAGTCCTACCAAGTATATACTTTTGTTATAAACTATTTTAATTGATCTTGGTAGCGTACCGTGCAATGGCATGATTGTGTCTCGATTTTATTGATTTTAGGCAAAACAAATGGAACACTGATTAGATCGCTTCATCACTCATATACTATGATGACAAAGATTGATCTACAATATATCCTATATTGGGTTAGTTTGTTCTTTAAATTTCCTATTTTTGATTTATTCTTTCTTATTGTATATGCCAATGTGTGAGATCCTATCAGGCCCCTCAGGGACGAGCACTTCAATCCTTTTACTACTATTTAGGTAGTAGGATTGGGATTGGGGTAAGAATGGTTCCATGAAAGGATACATGCATATTCTCATGCTGATACTAAGCAATGATCATTGTTGCATACAACCTTTGAATTGATTGATTTCATATCCTAATTTATCTAATACATTATATAGAATTTAATTTTTCTTAGCCTTTTTTTGACACTAAATGAACACAACCACTTCATGGGCTCTCATAAGTCTAGGTCCAGGTATTTTCCACAAAACATTTAGAAATCCTCAAATTCTGATGAAGTATTAGATACAGTTCTATACAATGGACCCAATAATTTCATCGAACGAATTTTAGCCCAAACACCTGACAACTAAAGACAACACATAAACATTCCAATGCCACTCTATATTAGTATTTGATGTGCAATGGTTAAGTATGATTCTTTGTTTTGATTTGATCTATCAACTTCCACACATGCTAGTGTGCTATAGTACCACTTTATAGTAGTCAATTTTTACTTGAATTGGACAAGCCTATCTATCTTAGTGTAGTTTAGGTGAGGGAATATGATTTAAATCCCAAAATATTAAATAATATAGGAAACTATCCCAAAAAGGAAAATTCATTGTAAAATTGGATTCCTCATGTCCTAATTGGCCTGGGTACTGAATTTGGAATTAATTGAAATTTGTTTAGACCCTCAAATAAATTAAGAAAGAAAATATAGGCTTTAAATGTCCAATATCCAAAGAATATAATCAATGTTTTCGCATTTCTAAAGTTTCATTTTATCTACTGTGACACATAGTTTCTTAGTTTGGTAATGCACATTTGATTGGCCCAGGGATAGTGCTCCCAAAAGTGGAGGCACGATCCCAAAGATGAATCAAACTTTTAAATTTATACCCTAAAACCTTCAAGGACTCCCACACCTAAATACATATTCTAACTAGATATACGAGGTCAAACACAGGGATGTGGGGACATTTATGACACTTAAGATCTCACTCTTATGTTAGTTAAGCTAAATAATTAGTTGATATATGTAAAGAACTAAAACTAGTCTAGCAAAATGATACAAAACAAAACATAAAAAGTAAAGAAAGTAGAGTCCATTAAATCCTACTAACTAGGAGGAGTTCCTGGCTATGTAACCTTAAGTTGGACAGTCTATGCACCTGTTCTTAGGCTTAGACAATCCTTGAAAACCCTAGCAAGTGTCTAGCCTCCAACTATAGCATGTATCATGGTAACTGTCCTTGTGGGGGTCATCCCATTTTCTCTCGCACAATGTAACTAAAACCCCATCAATGATCCTAAACCTCTATCAAGGATAACATACCAACACCCGTCAATATTCTGGATAGCCTCTCAGGTCCAAAATATTCAAGATGTTAGAAACAATAGAGAATTCACACAGAACACAGATTGTGAACCTGACCGGGTTTGTTTAAACCTGACCGTTTCTAACTCTGCCCGACTGGATCCAAGATTTTGGTAGTATTTCTCCTACATATACTATGGAAAAATCCTCCCTTAGATGTCTCTTTTTATATTTCAATCCAAATCACCTTCTGTTATCCATTTCACAACTAACCTATCGATCCTGGTAGAAATGGAAGTTCAAACAAGAATTGATCAACTAAACCAACAATTATGACCAGAAAGAGAAGATAGAATAGAAAACATACTAGATCCAGAAACAAACTACTTGCTTAAGGTCAAAATACATAAACATGACCAAAACGGGTTACGTAGCTAAGAAGGATCTCAACTAGACATGGAAAAGCATAGTTGGCACCAAACAAGGAACGAAGAACATCATTTACATCAAAAAAAGGAGAAATGTAGAAGAAAGAGTTAGAAGAAGAGATTTAGCCTATGGAATTGAGGTTACTCTTACTCCTTGGCCTTAGGGAAGGCTAGATCTTGTCCTTGGGGTCGTCTTCCTAGATCTTCTTGACTCCTAGGCCTCCTTTCTCCTTGATCCCACCCTAGACAACAACTTGGATGTGTGTATGGAGGTGAAGGTGGATGGCAATGGTGGAAGATGATGATGGATTGAGTTCAGTTGATAGGGGTGGACGTAAGGTGTTCTCTTCAACCCTTTCAGACCATGGAACTTTCCCACTGATCTCTAGGAACTGATGGTCACTAGGACTAAATATCATAACGGGACGGAATGGAACCCTTTCCTAGGTACTAGGGGATGTGTATTTATAGGTATAGATCGAACGCAAATGATAAGTGGGATGAACCCAACTAGGTCCAGGTGAAGCCGGCTGGGTTCAGGTCTTTGGAGGGAGGTCGTTGGCATATACTACTTCAGCGGTTACTAGAGTATCAACAATCATTGGTGTTTCAGCCATCACTAGTGTCTCAGCAGTCATTGGTGTTTCAGCTGTCACTAGTGTCTCAACAGTCACTAGCATTTCGGTGGTCATTGATGTTTCAGTGATCGTTGGGGTCTCAATAGTTGCTTGAATTTCTTTGTGATTTTCAACAGTGGAGCCAGCTAGGTCTTGGCCAACCCGACTGGGTTTAGTTTGCAATTCTAGTAATCATAGTGTTTTGGTCAGTGACATGTCTTTTCCATCAGCGATCACTGCGTCTGGATCTTCTGCAACCACTGCATTTTCCTTGGAAATCACTGTTATCTTTAGAGACCATTGATCATGATGAGTCTTAGCGGTCGCTGAGATGTTGGCTCAGTGGTTCCTGACTAGAAGTGCTATAAAATTAGGGGTGGAAACATGAAGTGCTACAAAAATCAGGGGTTGAACCCACCTGGGTTCAGGGGAAAGTTTGAAGTATTGATGTCTGCTTGAGTTAGGTACCTGCAACTCGCAAATTATATAGTTGTGCAACTTTATCTTCAAAAAAATATAAATTATGAAATGATAAGAATTTAGAGTTATCTCCGACATATTAAGACTATAATGGCATGGAACTATAGATAAATACTTAGCTTAAATGCCTAATTTTGGGTGTTATCAACCACCCAAAGCTTAAACCTTTCTTTTCCTCAAGCAAGACTATTCTCAAAGAACAAAAAGATAACATCCAAATTAAGCTTGGCAATAAATTCTAAGGTTAAGAAAAATATTTTAAATCTGCAATTATGCTGATCTATGTTGTTTTAGTTGATTGTACACTTGTAATATTTAACCAATTCAATGCATATACATTGTCTTAAATTCAAACTCATTCTGAGTTGTAATATGTTTTAGACATTAAGATAAGTAAATACTTGCATGTTTCTCCATAGAGATTGTGTCATCATCTCTCAAGTTCTAACACAACTGCAACTATTTATAACTCATGAGTGAGGTAATTCTGCTCATACTTCTTCAACTGTCTAGAAGCTTAGGCAATTATATTAGATCTTGCATAAACACAAATCCCAATTCCTTTCTTGAAGTATCACAAAAGGCTATGAATCCTTTACAATTATTGGGTAATGACAAAATTGATTTTGTAGCCAACATTTCTTTCAAACCCAAAAGTTATTCACCCACTATTATGTACACACATAGGGTGTCTCTTTCCTCTTTAATCTTATTTTAGGAATTGTTGTAATATTATATTGACGTACTAGGTGAAACATTTATATCATCATGATAACCCCAAGAAGCTATGAACTTTAGTTAGATTCTTAGGATACTACCATTGTAACATTAACTTGACCTTCTTAGGATTCATGAAAATTCCTAGCCTAGAGATAACATGGTCGAATAAGGAAACTTCTAAAAGCCAAAACTGCAAGTTATCAAAATTTACAAACAAATAGTGTCATTGTAGCAATTGAAAGTAGTTTGTAAATGATGTTCCTATTGCTTAGCACCAAAAAATATATCGGGGTATCACCAAAAAATATGACCGCAAACCAATTAACAATTTTTTAAAACCCTATTCAATAAATCCATGAATGTGGAAAGTTCTTTGGTTAATCCAAATGACATAACCCAAACTCATAGTGCCCATATGTTGAACAAATACATGTGTTTGGAACATCCATAGATTTAACACTCAATTAATGATAACCCAATCTTATGTCTAGTTAGAACAAATTGTAGTTTCCATGAGATGATGAAATATCTCATAGATCCTATGTAAGGGGTACCTATTCTTGATAGTAATCTTGTTAAATTGTTTATAGTCAATGCACTATCTCCTTGTGACATCTCTTTTCTTTACAAATATAACTGGACACTTCAAGGGAGACATATTTTTTGTATAAAACCTTTATCCATCAGTTCCAATAACTATGTCTTCATTTCTCTAATCTATGTCAATATCATGTGATTAGGTGGTAAAGATATTGTAGTGTGCCATGCTCTAGGCTGATCTTAAGTGTTCTAGAAACACGTCAACAAATTCCTCAATGACAAGTACATCTGAAGAATTACGAGTCTTTAGCTCGAATTTCTATCATGTGTGCTAGATATCCTAGAAAAAAACATTTCACAACATCTTTTGCACAACCACTATAGATAACGTACATGTTGACATGACTCAATCCCCAAAAAGGTCTGTGTTCTATCTCCTTCAAAAAAATCCACTTGTTCTGTTAATTAATCTAGCCTAACTTTAGACTATTGTAAGTAGTTCATGGTCAGGATTACATGAAATACATGCACATAATTGGCAACAGTTCCACTTGAACATTGTACATCACATCAGAAAACACACAATTGGGAGATAAAACAACTATCAATATATGCAATGCTATAATATTTCACAAATGAAATCATATGATAGTGTCATACTAAAATATTACATTTTTCTATCATATCCCTAGTCACAAAATGATTGGCACAAAGATCTATTTATATAGATACAAGGGTGATAAAACTTATAAATAATTGCATCTTACATGTCACTTATTGTGGAAAAACCAATCCTTCTTGTTGGTCCATAGAATAAGCCCTGCAAATAGTGGGTACCTTTACTTATCCTCTTCTAGTACTATTCTAGGATGCAACTCTCTATGAACTTGAGTATTACTAAAATATAATTCCATTATTACCACTCTATGATGTTTTATGGGTTTGTTTATAGTAACTCCTTATAATGTATTTTTATTATTGTTGTCCTCCATGTGGGAACTCATTTAATTATCTTTATCCATCATCATATTCCTTAATACAATTAACCTTCAATTGTGTTCCTTTTATCGAAAAGAGTTTTCTCTTATCTCTAGAGAAATGTTTGCAAAGAAGTCTGTCATCTTACAATTATGAGCCATTGTGGTGTCATTTGGTACAATTAAGTATAACTTAGTTTAAAAACAATGAATGAACCTTACTTAAATAAAATAACATTAAATTTTGAATTTATAGATTTGGAAGCAAAAGAATATACTATCTATTATATTAGATATAAAAAATTGAGTGATATATGAAACGAAAATATATTAACTTAGAGATATAAATTGGGAATTAATAGTTTATTTAAGTAGCTCTCCAAGTTATCTACATCTGGTCCAGATTTCACCCCATTTATGCTTTGTTTGACCCTTCAATTGATACCAAAACCTACCAAATTAATTCCATTAATGTCACCCTATTTTCCCTCATAAATCCACTAAATTTTTTTGTTCAATTAACCTCATGTAATGTTGCCTACCTTGCATTGTTTCTTATTCATGCACATAGGGTAAATGCTATCAAGCGACTAAATAAGGGAACATTTTCTCCTTGCCCTCTATTGTAAGGGCCCTGACTTGAGTATTGGGGTAACCGTGTTTCTTTGACTTGATCTTATGTTTAGGATCTTGTTCTAATCATTTGAGATGTGATTAGAGCTTGTGGAGAGTTTAAGTTTCTAGTTTGATCTTGTTTGGATGATGTTTGTTCATCTATGCTAGTTTTGGTGCAAATTGCAATTCACCCAATATAGGGGGTTGATGTGCAATTTTCCACCTCTAGAGTGTTCCTTCTCTCTCTTGGATTCATGAGAGAGAGAGTTTGTGGTGCTTTGTTTAACCCTTGATTGAGTGGTGTCTCCCTTAGTGGTGATTAGGGTTTTCTAGGGTTGGTATGCTTTGACCTTGTGGCCTTATTGGGTTGTCTCAACCTAGGTCATGACCTAGAGTTTGTTGAGGGGGTGTCATGGCCCAGACACTTCCCCTTAGTGTGGTGATGATGACCAAGGTTGTCTTGGGTCGAGACAAAGACTTGGAGAGGTGTGTTTTGACCTAGGTTTCTTGAGGTGGTCTTTGTTTCACGACCTAGTAGTGTTGTTAGGATGTGTCTCGACCATGGAGCCCCTTGGAGTGTCATGGTTGCAATATAGATGGGGGAGTTTCTTAGGTGGTTGAGATCTAACCTATAGTGTATAACCATGTCTTGCATGTTATACCTAAGTGGTTGCATGTTGGCCATTTTAGTGGACAACTATCTCTTTGGAGCCCTATATTGTTGACACCTCATCCTCTATCTTACCTCCCTCCTCCTTTGCTAATATGCACCCTCTTCTTTCCATGCAAGTGGTTCTTTTCAGTCATCTTCTTTCTTCCTTCTCTTGTGCTCATCCTTGGATCTTAGTGGAGCATGAAGGAGTGTTCTTGGTGCCTTGTAGGTGGTTCATCCCTTGCATGTGGTGCTTGTGGTAACCCTTGGTCATCTCCAATCATGGTGAGTGTTTATCTTCTTTCTTTGATGTTTTATTCATATATTCCACCACATCTTCTTCATCTTTCTCGACCTTAGACTGTGCTTTGACATGGTGGTCGTTCTTGAGAGTAAGCTCCTCATCACAAGGATAATAGGACATGTTTTGACAATGTGACACCCAAGTGAGAGGGAGTTTCTTCTCTCTCTTTTCCCCCTTCTTTCTTTTGGTTCAGTTTTGAGGTTTTTCTTTCTTTCTTGATCTATCCTCTATCCTTGGTGTTTTCCCTTTCTTTAGGTGCTCTTGAGGCTGAGTGTGGGGTTTTTGGTGGAGCTTTTCCAACCCATGGACCATGTGCTTGGACCTCTTGATCTTGAAGTTTGGAGCTTTGGTGGTGATCTTCTTAATGTGGGTTATATAACACTAAACCCTCTTTATTATTAAACTTCTCATTACATTTTGTTTCTATTTTCTCTCTCTATTATGCTTCTCCATCATGATAGTATATCATACAAAACCCTAGAACTCGTTTGGTAGAGTTTTTGTGCTTGGTCTGGAAGTAATCTGAAACTGTAATCTTTCTTGTGCCCGTTTTGATAGATGTTGTTTCATGGAGTTACTTCTCCATGGTTAACCCTTGATCTAGCCTTCATATTTGGTGTTTATGCACCTAGAGTAGGGAGAAAAGTTAGTCTCAGTTTTAGTTATCTTATACATGGTTTCTCTTCCTTTGGACATGCTTTTCTTGAACTTTTGCCTTATGTTTTGTGGAGAACAGTTTCCTTGGGGTTTCCTTTCATGGTGATCATGGATATTCCTTAGTTGGGTACTGTTTTGATGACATAGATGTTCACCCTTAGTGTGTCCATGACTTAGGTGGCTTGGTGGTTGAGACACACACATGGGCATCATAGTCGCGACATGGCCCATGGTGGTTGTCCATGACCAAGTTGGCTTGCTGGTCGAGTTGTCTCTTCCTTGTGGTGAAGTTGGCCTAGTGATGATGGGTTAGAACTCTTAATGACCATCAGCCTAGTGAACCTTAGTTCCTTTCCTTGACTTAGCTGAGACAACCTTGGTGTGTTGGGTTGTGACTAAGAGGCATTGCGGTTGCGACATGGTGGTGGTTGATGTGGTGCAGTCGCAACACATAGTAGGTGGCAGAGATGAAGACCTAACCATAACACTAATGTTGCGGGTGCAACATGAAGGATATGGGTTGCAACATGGTGGTGGTGTTGAGATTCGAGACACCCACAGTGGTTGTCATAGTTGCGACATATCATGGAGGGTTTCTGTGACCCATGTGTTAATATGGTTACATGTCGTGATGATAGGTGGTTATGAAGCACATATGAACACCTAATGATAATCATGTATGTACTTGTATAATGTTGTTTAGTGTGTTATCTAATCTATTCTAATGATGTTACCTAATTCTAATACACTCCAAGATAATGGAGGGTGGTGATTCTAAGATGGTTGGTTGACCCTAACCTTGTAAACCCTAATCGGCTAAAGAGGGAACCCTAAACCTTAATAGTAAGCAAGTTTTGCTTATTTCTTTATCATGGATGGTTATGATGTTATGTGATTATCTCTCTTGATTTTGATCTCCTAACCATGCATGTATTATGAATTTGATGACCATATCTAGTGTGTTCTATGATGGCTATGACGTGAGACAGATTGAATATGCCCTTATGAGGCATGCTGATTATACATGTGATATAGGAATGTGGTGATTGGGTCCTATGATCTATTAGTGGTGGTTGGCTATTATGATATAATGTTTCCCATGATGAAGTGAGGGATTGGTATCCCATGGCATGTGAATTAATAATGATGATGTGAATGGAAAAAAATACAGATATCATGTGGTGATAGTGTGAGAAGTTCTTACCATACACGTTGTTTATCTTCTGGAGTTATGTTTTGACCTTATCTTGTAGAACTTGTTCTGGCTTCATACTTTGTAACTTGATTGATGCTAAAAGATATTATAATGTACTTAACTAATCAAGTGAAACATGAACATGTTGTTTTTTCATGTGCCATAGATCCATTCAGTGTCAGCACTTGCTGAATGGTGAAACAAGTTAACTCGGAGAGCATATTTTCTAATATGTGGGGGTGAGGAGGAATAATCCCTTACGTCTAGGATATATGAGACAACCATGTTTCAGTTGGTCTCCTAGTGATATGTGATATAGGATTGGTTGTGGGCCATAATATGGTAGGAGTGCAGCTACAGGTCGTAGCTTAGTTTCACTAGCGTCATAACCTGTACCAAGGTGGGCTAGACTTGTACAACTGGACTATATGTCGCTGGTAGTAGTTTGACTTGTGATGTTACTGTAGGTTAACTCATATTGACTGAGGGGGTGAGGTCATAGATACTGGTTCTTCCATCGACCTTGTATGGCACTGATTTCAACTTAGTAGTGGTCGGTTGGATTTGGGTGGTACGACTCAAATCCTCAGGGCATAATAATGAAGTATGTAATCAGTCTTGTAGTATTCTTGTATAGGATCAAACACAAAAACATTAGATGAGGACTTGCTTGCTTTGTATTGTATAGTTGATAGATGATATACATATTCTTCATATCCCTTCTTAGTCATATAACTGTTCTACTGATTGATACAACTACCCGATCTATTTAGATAATCATATTTGTTGTGTTATAGTAATCTAATCTGCTTAGTTAATGATGATGATTGTTCTTCTCATATTAGCATTGTGCATATCTTAGTGGTATATGTACTATCTTCTCTTTTACATGTTATATATGTGTTATAATAGAGTTGGTAGAGAGTTATGTCTCCCGCTGAGATTTGGAATCTCACCTTGTGGGTTTCCCACATCTTTTAGGTGGTCATGAACGAGGACATAGAGATCATGTTGTGGAGGCCGATCAGTTGCAAGAAGGATAGTGGCTACTAAGGTTGAATTTATTCTTGCTAGTCTTTTGTTATTATAGTCCTAGAGTCATCCCTATACACTCAGGTCCTTGGGGGTAGTTTTTGTTTATGGATTTTCTCATGTTGTTGATGATGATATTGATGAGATTTTTAGGGTTAGATCGCCTCTTGTTTTATAGTTGGTTGTTGCACAGGTTTATGTAAGTGGAAAATATATATCATGTGTAATAAGTAGTCCTTTCAAGCATCATGTTGTACATAACGTTGTCTCGAGTTATATAACACAAATTACAAGTTTCTTTGGATCTCCTCACGATAAGATTTTTGATGTTGTGCCTTTTCGTAAGCAGTTTTAATTTCCAGTGTTTTGTTGTAATCTGTTGTTAGTGTTGGTTTACTCACTTTGGTTTTTAGTAATCTCATTTTGTATGGAAAATGGTGTCACATATGTTGCCTCACCTCCTCTCCCTTCCTCCTCTTATATATTCTCTTCATCTTCTTCCTTAAACTATTCTAACCCCAGTCGTAATTCTTTTTCTCCCTTGCACCCAGCCACTATAGCTTCTGAGCTCTAGACTTGTGCTGACTGAGACAATTCTACTATTATCAGGCTGATCGAAAGCACTAAACCTATTCCAACCCACATAAGATCGTAGAAAACTCATCCCCTCTCATCCAACCCAGTTCACATTTCCTTATACTCCCTTCTAGACCTATCTAGATGTAGATGACACTATCGTTGGGCATGCCAAATGTCAGTGGAACACCTTCCTCCTCCTTCTGTCGGCTACAACCTCATAAGAAATGGAACTCAAAAACATGCAAACCTATGGTCTTCCCTCCCAAATGGATCACAAAGGATCACTCATCCACAGGCACGAAGCTAATCGACCTAAAATGTCAACGATCCCATCCGCTTCCCTTCTCTAAACCTCCATATATATACCATTGCAATGACCTATAATCCTCTTCAAACGCTGACTTCACTTACCCTTTTGTGCCACCTACTCGACTCCCAGGAGACCAACTTCACAACGGAGTTCACAGAACAGTAGAGACAATGCTGAAAGATTTTGGAGGGACAAAGATGGATCCTAAATAGAGAACAAGTCACTTCCAATCTAATGATGGATTTCAAAGGTGGGCTCCAAGAACCATGTATGGAGATTGAACAGAAACCATACCCCCAATGAAACCAACCTAGAATATCATTCAAATGATTGCCACCAGCCATACCTCCTTGACCCCTAGACTCCTTGAAGACTAGCTAAATAGGTGGAAATGACAATCCTCCTAACATATGTGAAAGAGAGATCAGGATGCTATATCAGGAAGGGCTCAACCTTAATCCAGATGTAGGAAACACAAAGCCCAATCTTAACCATGGGAACTAGTTAAGATATAACGATGAACCTTATGACGCATGATGTAGGTTAGTACTCCCCTTTTTGGTAGTTCTTTGATTAGGTGTCTAATATTAGAAAATCAGAATCTTGAACAATATGAATAATTATCTAGATACATTAACTCATATACACATATAACCTCATTCACACATAAACTCATATATGTGGTATCTTATAGTAGAATATGTAGGTATATACTATATGCATAACAATGCCCCATAACCTATAAATTATAAATTGTACTCCTAACACTATTGATTGGTCATTTCCTAAATACATATAATACTAGCCTATATATATATATATATATATATATATATATATATATATATATATATATATATATATATATATATATATATATATATATATACCTATATACCTATATACATTGTGTATTGATACTGATGGATATAACTAGTACAAAACATTAATATTGGTGTGTAGGGTTATTACAAAAATCTACTAGAATCAATGTTAAATACAATGTTAATTAGTACTTAGCAAAAAATTAGTATACCAAACATACTAGAAATAACAACACATTGATTGCTCACTTTCTCTAATATCCACCATATATGAAATCAATATATTGATATATAGAGACTAATGTAAATTCAATTATACTATGTTTCATTCATGTAGAAATATATAGTTACATATATACTTAATTAATTCATTAGTATAATGACTATATACTATATTGACTTAAACTAGTCGATATAAAGATATTTTGACTAGGCTTAACATTTTCAACCTATATTAATGATTTTCCTAAGAAGATTTGAAATAATATATTATACATTTAAGTTGGATTTTGAAAGTGACCTTAGTTCATTTTATAAAATGAAATATATTATTGTCCTGAACAGTATTGACCGTGTAAGTATACCACCTCAAGTAATTTACTTATGAACCAATTTATACCAGCTCAACACATCATAATGTAAACCTAGATATATATCATGGGGGATAACCTATTTGATCTTAAATAACCTCATATTTCTAAAATGATAACTAAAATGATACTTCTTGATTAATTATATGGGGATTCCTTCATTCATATGTTAGTATAAAATTGTGCAACTTGATATCTAAGTACGAGTGTATGACTAGTATGCATTGAACTATGTATAAATTTGACCCTAGATATCCCCTGTAAAGATATTTGTAAATAAACATATTTGACCCTAGTGATGGACATTGGTCCTTGTGATGGACATGTGGTCCTTGTAATGGACATTGGTCCTTGTGTTGGACATTGGTCCTTGTGATGGACATTGGTCCTTGCGATGGACATTGGTCCTTGTGATGGACATTGGTCCTTGTGATGGACATCTGGTGAATAATATGCATAAAGGGACATGATGTGATGGGATCACACTTAATGTGATTCAATATGTTCTAGTGATGAGTCATTCCCTATTTATGTAGATCTTATTTAGAGGCTATACATTGTAACTTGATTGATGCTTAAAGATGTTTAAATTGATCTAATTAATCAAGTGAAATTCAATAGTGTAGCTTGCATTATGCCATAGATCCATTCAGTGTCAGCATTTTCTGAATGGTGAAAAGGGTTTAACTCAGATCGCATATTGTTGAATATGCAGGGTGCAAGTTGATGTATCTCCTTGTATCCTGAATGTATATCTATCACGGGAATGGCTGCATACCACACCTGGAAGAGTGTAGCTTTAGACTGCAGATCCATAGTCTATATCACTGGGTTGGCCGTAAGCCACATCCTGGAAGAGTGTGGCCGTGGCCGTAACTCACTAGCATCGTGACCTATACCAGGGTGGGCTAAATCTGCATAGCTAGACTATACACTACTGGAAGCAGTTGACCCATGATGTCACTGCATATTCACTGATGGAGCTCCCACTTATGTGGAATTGCGTGCACCAACTAAAAATCCTAAAGGTAGTAAGCCTTTAGGTTTAGCCTTGCATATACTAGATAAAGAACTCTACCCATGTATGCTAAGATACGTGGAAGTCTTATCGTAGTATAGTTAAGGGTCGAATCCTCAGGACAACGGTCTTGTTGCAAGCAACAAGATAGAAAACAGTAGAATTTCACTTAACCACTTACTAGTAGGCACTTAGATCGAAAGTTGGGTTTTGTTGTTTAAGCTAAGAACATTTAAAGTAAAGAAAGCAAGTAAATCTAAGGAGTTAAACTATGATAACGGTCACTAGGGTGTGATCAGTTTTTCACCACCACTACACATGGATCAACACATGCAAAGCAAAACATAACCTGCAAAAAGAGTCTAGTCAGTTAGTATCCTTGTAGACTTAGCTTCCTTTCGGAGAGCTAACTACGAGAAGTGTGGGAATGTTGCAACGCCAGCCATTCCCAAAAAAATGGTCACTTACTTTGCATCTTCCCCCTCACAGAGTGTGTTCCTCGACATACCAAGGTTGCACTTTCATACGTCAACTGATTCCATTTCATAGTATGAAAGTGAAACGTATGATAGTAGTTTACTCCACTTCTTGAGATACACTTCTAGATACCGAAATAGGTGCATGGTGGATACATGCACCAAGAACCAACATACAAACAAATTTCGAATCTAATAGTACAAACGTAGACAATTCATACTAAAAGATAAAGGATAACACAAGTTGGAGATCAAGCAACATGCATTCGTTAAACGTTTGATGTCGAACTGAAAAGATAAGAACTCTATATTACAAGTTATGGATTACATTTACACGATATCAAAGCATGGGTAGCGGGGCTACTCCCCGCACCCTAGTGAAGGAGACTACTCGCTCATGACTAGGACAAAGAAGGAGGCAGGAAGAGAGAGAGAGCATCATCCCCACAAAGGAGAGAGGAAAGTCAACCCCTTGGAGAGAGAGCAACAATCCACCAGCTTCATAGGTTGCTTGATGACGAGGTCTCCCCTTCCCACCTTCTTTGGCGAAGAAGGAGAAAGCAGCTTCAAGATGGAGTATGGGTCTCAGACCGGTAGCCCCAGGGCGGAGGATGGGAGTGGGATTTGCTCTGGAACGATTGAGGCAGCCTTTTGATGTCTGAAAAACTTCCTCCTCCGTGATGGACCCTTGGGGTCTTATTTATAGGCCTTAAGTGAAGTCCAAACGGTTTGGAGACCGTTTGGACCTCAAGACCATTTGGACCTCAAGACCGTTTGGCTTCATGCGGTCTTGAGACCATTTGAACTCCATGCGGTCTCAGGACCGGTTGGCTTCATGCGGTCTTGAGACTGTTTGAACTCCATGCGGTCTTAGGACCGGTTGGCTTCATGCGGTCTTGAGACCGTTTGAACTCCATGCGGTCTCGGGACCGGTTGGCTTCATGCGGTCTTGGGACCGTTTGAACTTCATGCGGTCTCGAGGCCGGTTGGCTTCATGCGGTCTTGGGACCGTTTGAACTCCATGCGGTCTCGAGACCGGTTGGCTTCATGTGGTCTTGAGACCGTTTGAACTCCATGCGGTCTCGGGACCAGTTGGCTTCATGCGGTCTTGGGACAGTTTGAACTCCATGCGGTCTCAAGACCATGTGACTCCATGCGGTCTCGGGACCGGTTGGCTTCATGCGGTCTTGAGACCGTGTGACTCCATGCGGTCTCGGGACCGGTTGGCTTCATGCGGTCTTGAGACCGTGTGACTCCATGCGATCTCAGGACCGGTTGGGTTCATGCGGTCTTGAGACCGTGTGACTCCATGCGGTCTCGGGGTTGAGTTATTCTTTTATGATTTTTTTGTGCTTTTTCTGCATGTATAGAAAGGGAAAGTTAGTCTGATGGTATATTTACAAAAAAGGGTAAAATTAGGATTATGTATAGTTTAAACTTAGAAAGAGTATGAAAAACTAAGAAAAAGGACTAAGACAATCGTCCAAAATAGGAGGTTATCACCCCCCCTAACTTAGAGTCTAGCTTGTCCTCAAGTTAGATAGAGCTGAGACATGCAATGGCGAGGTGAACTTATTTAATTAGGATTTCCATACTCTTGTTTCAATTCTTAACTTGAGTTCCTAAGGTCATATCAAGTCTTATTGCTTGCCTTGACTCTTTCATATTTTGAGAGTTGCTTGGGTCTCAGGTTCTTTCCGTATCTCGTAGTTCGCATTGGGACCACCTTTGTTTTGTGCATGTTGTTGACTCTAATAAGCTTTATACCTCTCTGAAAGACCTACTGGAAGCTAGAGAGGGTATGATGGTTGGCTAAAGGCTTTGAGGTGTAGCTCCCCCTTCAAGTGGGGGAGGGGCTGTCTATGCTTTTAGGATCTCACTACCGGGCATGACACATCTGCCTTTGTGAGGGCAGCTGAATGTACCGGCCGGGTGAGTCCTTTATGAGCCTTTCATATAATTAGATACCTTAGGGTTTCACTACCGGGCACGACACATCTGCCTTTGTGAGGGCAGCGGAATGTGCCGGCCGGGTGAAACCTTCATCAGTTCTAATATAGATCGTTATTCATGGCACAACTCTCATAATTTTATTCATCTCTCTGGCTTTTATTCGATAACTCGCAGGCTTGGGTTTTGGGGTTTTGTTTGGGAATTTATTTTGGGCGGCCAAGCCTCTTTTATTTTGAAGAGAGGAAAGTTGTTCTTAGAGTTTTTCAACATGCACTTATTTGGTTTGTGGTCCACTTGCAGAACTTCTTGATTTGGAAGTTTCCTGATTCCCCTCTCATCCTTGAGAGCTTGGCTTATTTCTGCCTTGATTTTGACCTATGGAGAGTCAGATAAAGAATTGAAGCAAAAGCATGAAAATCAATAGTGGAGTGACATTTATTAAATCGCCATTAAATGTCTAAGTGCTATTTACTTTTGGGGACTAACATGATTCTAGAGTTAAATGAGGGTGATTCTACTCGAAAAGGGTTAATTAGAAAGAAAGTTAAAAAGGGAAGATGTATAAACAGAGAAAGGAAAAGAAGGAAGAGGGATGTAAAAATGATACCTCGCCCTTGTCTAATGTACCCCCCCTAACTTATCACTCACTCTGTCCTCAGAGTGTCAAAGTGATAGGTTGAGGAGTAATTAGGACAAGGGTTGTAGGCTAAGGTAAATCTGCATTTGCCCTTGGGGAATGAAGTCGGTTGGAAGCGAACTGTCCTCGTAGAGCGTGGTAATCCACGTCAGTCATCTCTTCTACTGGTCTTCGGAGAACGATGATGGTGTACATCCAGTAGAGGACGTGGAAGCTGCATTCGTTCGATTGTCGGATTTGCTGGGGGAATTTGTGGCAGAAAGAAGGGCGGTGGAAATGCTCTTTGTCGTACGCCCTTGTATGCTGACTCAAAAAATCTATTAACTTGTCGGCGCACTCCTTTGCCACTATTTCTGTTGGCGTCTTCAGTGCCACGATGTAGTTTCTCTGTCGTGCGTTGTACTGGCTATCATAACTATTATATATTGTGGTTGTTCCTTCTGGGAGATTTGTTGCCAGGAGCATCCAGTGCTCATGATAGAGGAAAGGTAACATGATGAACGTCGGCGTTGTGTGCTGTAGATAGGATATCAGTGCGTCAGTTGTGCCGAAGTTCTTGAGCTTTAGAAGATCATCTTTCATATATGGGGACGCCATGTATGTGGTGGGGTTGTTTTGGCCAAGTAGAAACTGATAGGTGGCCATTAAACTTACAGAGAGTGATCCTTTGAGTTGTAAAGTCTCTCGCAGTGTGTCTGTCATTACAAGAATGTCTTGAGACATGAATACAAGCCCATCTTTGTCGTCTAAGAGCCGTGCCATAATGAGATGCAACTCGAGGTCGGAGAGACCTTTGCAAGCATCGCGATCAAAGTCAGGAAAGGTTGGTTCGATGGCAGATAGAGGATCGATAGTGCTTGTAGCTTGCTCGGTATCTGCGACTGTCATATTGGTCTTTTCTGACTCCTTCAGAGTTTGTCAGAAGGGTCGCCGTTGCGGTCGTTGGATAGCTGAGAAGAGGTAGCGAGGAACATCATCCGGTGCCATAGTTGGGTCCTTGAAGAACCGCCTATCACAGATGAGCTCCATGGCATAACGTCCGCATAAGGAATGAAAATCTTCAGCAACCAGATCGTGAAATGGGATTTCTTGGTTCAGTGCTTGGATGTGACGTATAGTGCAGAAAGCGCAATCCCCGGATCCCTCGGTGGCTAGGACTTGAGGGTTTATGATATTGAACCAAGGTTGGCTCCAATCTTGGGGAAGAGATGGCCGGGCAGCCCAAATTAATTTAAGCATCCGGAAGGGTATACACCTTGCTTCTCCTGCTGCTTCACCGACGAAGTTTATTGTGCCGGCTGGTAGCTCGGCGCCACAGAAATTATACACCTTGGCATCCCGAGCCTCGGTATCCATGATCATAAAGAGCCAGTGGTCTAAAACTTGGAAAGGCACGGTTAGATAACGTGCCCGACGTGCTAAACCAGCACGCAGCCGCTCGATTGACTTTGCTCTTATGTCTTTGTATAAAAGGCCAATAGACAGAGCGGGCGAGGCATTAAATACCGGCTATTGCCACTTAGAACTTCTGTACATTTATATACTATTGGCAAGGAGGACACGGAAGATTGCCATAGGCATCATGGACTGAGGTCGGAGGATGCTGCGGAAGTCTTCAAGTGTCAACTTACGCCTAGTTTTTGTATTATGATAGATTATGTCTTCCCCCGCCTTTGCATCGTCCACTATAGTGTTTAGTATAAAAATGTCCTGAGCATCTAAAGTGGAGATGGCCGCCATATCCAAGTCATGCATTTTGTGCAGCAGAGGTGGTGGCGGGGGAAGTTCTTGTGTAGGGGGAGAAGCAGGTTGTTCTAAGGCCTTTTCATGGCCTTGTAGATCATCGTCTGAGTCGGAGGCAGAATCGAGGTCTTCATTGGTGTCTAAACTTACTCATTCTGCCTCACCCTCATCATAGGGAGAAGGTGTGGAGAGAGGTGGGGCAGTTGTTTTTGGTGGGCTGGTACTGGTTTCTAGTATACACTGGTGGAACTCAGCATAATCCGCGTCTTTAGCAGCTTCCCCGATGGACCCCAGCGCGGAATAATCAAAGAATTGGTCCCCGTATGACATGTTGACATTATCGTTGTGAGGGGACTTGGGGTGATTGTCACTGTCGTGGTGACCTTTGTTGGAACCTCTGTGGGAAGGTTCTGCTGCATTTGTAGGGTCCTCTCCGTCATCATGTTTATCACCATAAGAGGTGTTATCTTTGTTTGAATCAGCAGATGAGTCGGAGTCGTCTTTTTCGTCATCATCGCCATCCTTGTCGTCGGCTGCCTTATCTGCTTGTTTTTTACTTGCGGACGTTTTGCACCGCCGATGGGTGGCTTGTAACTCATCGAAAGCCACTTGCAGATGCTCGTGTGTTTCGAGCAGTGCATCATGGGATTCTTTGAGGTCGGTATATCTGCCTTCGGCGGAGAGGAGACGTGCTGTAAGATTTGTAACTTGAGCACGTAGCTGTTGGATTTCATCCTTATTGGACTCCTCTTGGCGATGTTGTAGCTGTGTGAGTGTGTTGTTGATGGTGTCCAAGCGCATGCTCAGATCTGCTTGTTGTTGCTGGAGCGCTCGGAGAGTCTCTGGCAGAGGCTGAGTCTGCATGGAGATCTCATCTACTTGCTTTGCCATTGCTTCTTGCTGACGCCTCGCTCCAAGGACCACGTCCGGCAAGGTGTTGTAGTGACTGTTGATGTGCTCAACTTACTTAGCCACCTCATCTTGTCGTTGCTGGAAGCCTTGGAGGATGGTAGGCAAGGCTCGGTGTTGTTCGTCGATTGTGGCCACCTGTCGTGATAAACCCTGCACACAAGAAAAAATAGAATTTAATATATTAGAAGGATCGGTGAGGAGGTTTCGGACAGCGTCGAATTGACGGCTGAATTCCACACCGATGTTGGCAAAAGGGACCCCAGGAGCGGAAGGGTGGGATGGCTGGGGTCTGCGTGGGATGGTGTTAGTGTCTTGCAGAAGAGACACTGATGATGCCCCGAGCTGCGTAGTGACTGTGGATGTAGTCATCAGCGGTGTCGGGGTGGTGGCGGATGTGAAAAGTGGTGAAAGCGGTGGTAGCGATAGTGATGGGGTAGAAACTGCGGAGGTGAAAGGGAAAGTGGTGAAGTCGGGCATAGGGATGGAGAAGGGAAAGCCCGAAGGGAAAAGGGGTGATGAAGAGGATGTGAATGGTTGCGTGGATGTGATGGGGAAGAAAGGAGTGGTAGATGTTGGAATGGTGGAAGGTGGAGTGGTGGCAGTAGTTAGCTGCTCATGTAGACTCTGAATGAAAGAGTCAATTGAGGAGGAGGTCAGGATTTCTTCATGGAGCTTCTCAGCCTCAGGATTTGGCTTAGATGTTGGTGTCCCCGACAGCTGTTGGGCCGCAACTGCCTTCTAGAAGGTCGTTTGACGGGTATTTTTGTTGGTCGAGCTGACGGGGCTGTGATACTCAGCTCCGTTTGTCCCGCTGTAGCTTTCTTTTCGGTTGTTTTCACCGAAGCTAGTAGTTGTGAAAGCTCCTCATCAGAGAAGAGGAGTTGTTTGGTGTCGTACTTTGCTAGCTCTAGAAGCGGGATGAGTGTTCTGGATGACTTAACCATAGGGCAGAAGACATAGTGTAGTTTCCCATCCTTTTCTTTTATGATGAAGGAGTTCTTCAGAATTTGTTCATTGGTAAGGATGTCGCCCTTTAGTTGCGTGCAGCGGGGTAGGGGTATGTCCATCTTGAGGTATTTGATAATAGATGTGACATGCCCCCCCATGCAGATTTCTTTCCCCAGGCTGGAGGTTGATAGTTTCTGGATCAGTTGTCTGCCGATATTGACCGACCTTTCGTTAAGAATAGACCAGAGAACGAAAAGATCTGAAATTATAACGTTTCCCCCTCTGTCCTGGGGAAGAGTGCGCTAGCGAGAATTTTGTGCAGGGTGCGCACAAAGCCAGAGTGTATATTTGACGCTTTGCATGTCTTCGCGTCATAGGTGGGAATCCCGGTTAGAGATTTCCAGAATTTGTGTCTGTTGAACTCTGAATGTTCGGTCCCCACCTCCATAGCTTTCTGCAGCTGGTCCTGGTTGTCAATGAAGATTGTGTTCAACATATTTTCCGTTATGACAGCCTTGTTGCCGAAGATTTGGGTGACGAGCCTTCTGTCACCCCCATCCCGTGACCTATCCATGATGTCGACGGGCTCTTTGGTCAGAAAAGTGAAGAATTCTGTAGTGGGTTTGGAGTAGGATACTTCAGGTACTAGACACAACATGGTGAGGTTGGCTTTGTCTAGCACGTCGAAGGTGCGGTCGTATATCCCCATCCTACGCAGTATGCTGGAGCACACATACTTGGTGGGTTTTAGGGTTTTGTCAGCGGGGAGGTTGATTTGGATGAAGAGGTTTTCTGGTGGTGGTGTTGTGGTGGTGATGGGAATGAAAGTGGGGGTGGTAATAGCAGGAGTGGTGGTGGTAGTAGCAGGAATGGTGGTGGTAGGTTTTGCAAAGGGTTGATCCATGGCAGAGGCAGGTCGAACTTGTTTCCTTGCACGTTTCTTTGAGGGCTTCCCAGATGTAGTCTCCAGGACCTTGCGTTTCCCCTTTTGTTCTTTAGCAGGGGATTCCTCCTCGGAGTTAGGGTTGTACTCCGAGCCTTCATCATCAGAAGAAGAGATCTCAAATTCTTCTTCAGGTGCCTCAGCTAGGCACTTCTTGAGGCGATCAAGCTCGCACAGGACGTCCATTATTTTGATATTTGGAGGTGCCTTCTTGGTCCTGTTGAAGTCAACTCTTATCTTCTGGAGCCGAGCTTGTTTTTCTAGCAGTTCCTTTCTGTTCCAGATTTCAGGGTCTTTAAACCCAATGACGTTCTGTGCTAGTGATGCCATAGCTGTAGAATGAGAAATCAATAGTTAGAATAACATGTTTAGAAAGATTTGATTATATTAATATTGATGTATTTTTGTATTTTCATGGAAATTAGATGAATGTGCAAGGTCAAACGGTTTCAAGACCATTTGGTCCCAAACGGTTTCAAGACCGTTTGGTCCCAAACGGTTTCAAGACCGTTTGGTCCCAAACGGTTTCAAGACCGTTTGGTCCCATACGGTTTCAAGGACCGTTTGGAGAATGAAGCGTCGCGTGGTCATCGGCGAAGGCGAAGATGAAAGTAAAACGGCGTAGCGACGGCGGATGCGTTGGCGACGACGGCGAAAGCGGCGGTGATCATTGGTGATAAGGGCGAAGGTGAAAACGATGATAAAATCGATGGTAAATCCGGTGGTGAAAACGGCGATGAAGACAACAATGAAAATAGCGGTGGAACTGGCGGTGATGGAAACGAAGGTGGCGCCAGCGTTGGAGAAGAGGGAACGCCGTGGTGGCATCGAGAACAAAAGTGGCAGTGCGGAGGGTTGCGGAAGTGGAGGATGGTAGCATTGCTGGACTACCTTGTAGCAGCTGGTAGCATCGACGGTGAAGAGAGCGTTGGAAACAGAGGTCGTGCGGAGCAGAGGAAGCAGAGTTCGTCGGCGATTCGTGCGGGAACTGGGATGCGAAAGCAAGAGCAATAGAATAGAAAAACAAGAAAGGTCGAGAGTTTGAAGAGAGAAAGACGAAGGGGTAGGGTTTATATTTATAGGAAATGGGGGGTTGACCGGAAAAACCCTAAGTCAAACGGTTTAGCGACCGTTTGGACTCCAAACAGTTTCAAGACCGTTTGGCTCCAAACGGTTTCAGGACCGTTTGGCTCCAAACGGTTTCAGGACCGTTTGGTCCCAAACGGTTTCAGGACCGTTTGGTTCCAAACGGTTTGGAGACTGTTTGGTTCCAAACGGTCTGGAGACCGTTTGGTTCCAAATGGTTTGAAGACCGTTTGCCTCCAAACGGTTTCAGGACCGTGTGGGAGGGTTAAGGTCAAACGGATTTTTAAATTTTTTATGTTTGTTTTAGTTATATGAATTTTTTTGTATTTTCATAAGATGAACCTAAGGTAAAATAAAAGAACTGGAAATAAAGAAAGAAACTGAAGTCTTGGGTTGCCTCCTAAGTAGCGCCTGGGTTTTACATTGCTGGCTCGACGAAGCTGAGGTTGTTTATGCTGACGGCGTGGCGTCTTTAATTTCTATGGTTTGTCGTGGTATTTTGTCTTCTGGAGTGTAGTATCTTTTTAAATGGTGACCGTTGATCGTCCTTTCTCCTCCGTTGTTGTCTATAATAATAGCAGCTCCAGTTGGGTAAATATGTTTTATAGTGAAGGGTCCGAACCATTTTTTTCTAAGTTTTCCGGGAAATAACTTGAGCTTGGAGTTGAAAAGGAGTACTTTGTCGCCAATGACGATATCTTTTCTCTTGAGATGACCGTCATGCCACATTTTTGTTTGCTCTTTATAAATTCGGGCACTCTGATAGGCGGTCATACAGAGCTCTTCTAGCTCCTGTAGTTGAAGTTGTCTATTTTCTCCCACACTTTTAAGATCAAAGTTTAGTTGTTTGATGGCCCACCAAGCTTTGTGTTCCAGCTCTACTGGAAGATGACAAGACTTCCTGTACACCAAACGGAACGGGGTTGTCCCGATTGGTGTTTTATATGCAGTTCGGTATGCCCAAAGGGCATCGGAAAGTTTGGCGGACCAATCAGAGCGGTTTCTGTTCACCGTTTTTTCAAGAATTGCCTTTAATTGTCTATTTGATATCTCCACTTGACCACTAGTCTGTGGGTGGTAGGGCGTGGCGACTTTGTGATTGACTCCATATCTTTTCAGTAAGGATTCAAAACTCCATTCCAAGAAATGGGTCCTGCCATCTGATATGACAGTTCTTGGAACTCCAAATCTTGGGAAAATAATATCTTTGAATAATTTAATAACAGGCTTGGAATCGCTGGACACAGTGGGTACAGCTTCGACCCATTTTGAGATGTAGTCCACTGTGACTAAGATGTACAAGAAGCCATAGGATGAAGGGAAAGGGCCCATGTAGTCTACCCCCCACACATCGAAAAGCTCAATTTCCTACCACATAGTGAGGGGCATTTCGTCTTTTTTTGATATGTTGCCAGAAAATTGGCATTTGGTACAAGCTTTCACAAAATCATAAGAGTCCTTTGATATGGTGGTCCAGAAGAAACCGGATTGTAAAACTTTTATAGCTGTTTTCTTTGCACTCATGTGTCCCCCCGTGGGTCGTGAATGGCAATGCTCTAGGACCGGAGTTATTTCTTCTTCCAGCAAGCAACGACGGAAAAGTCTGTCAGCACAAAGGTGAAACAGGTAGGGTTCATCCCAATAATAATGTTTTATGTCATGAAGGAACTTCCTTTTGTCCTGGTGGGAAGCAGATGGGTGGATAATTCATGTGGCTAGATAATTAACGATATCAGCGTACCAAGGGAAGCCATGAGTGGCTTTCATAAGCTGATCATCAGGAAGAGAATCTCAGATAGGGATTTTATCTTTTTCTTCAACCTCGATCCGGCTGAGGTGATCAGCCACAACATTCTCCACGCCACTTTTATCTTTGATCTCCAAGTCGAATTCCTGAAGCATTATCACCCAGCGGATAAGCCTGGGTTTGGCATCTTGTTTCTGAATCAGGTATCGAATGGCGGAATGGTCGGTATAAACGATGACTTTAGAACCAATTAGATAAGAGCGGAATTTTTCGAACGCGTAGATGATAGCCAAAAACTCTTTCTCCGTGGTGGTGTAGTTTTTCTGTGCTTTGTCTAGCATTTTGGATGCGTAGTAGATAACATAGGGTTTCTTATCAATCCGCTGTCCTAGAACAACCCCTATGGCGTAATCACTTGCGTCGCACATGATTTCAAAGGGCTGCGACCAATCTGGGGCTCTCAAGATAGGTGCGGAAATTAAAGCATTCTTGAGGATAGAGAAACTTTGCATACATTCTTGATTGAATATGAACTCGGTATCTTTAGTCAGGAGTTGGGTCATGGGTTTGGCTATTTTAGAGAAATCCTTAATGAATCTTCTATAAAATCCTGCATGACCCAAGAAAGCTCGAACTCCTCTTATGTCCTTTGGAGGTGATAGTTTTGAGATAAAATTGATTTTTGCTTTATCTACCTCGATTCCTCTGTCACTTACCCGGTGTCTGAGGACGACCCCTTCCGTTACCATGCAATGGCATTTCTCCCAATTCAGGATAAGGTTGGTTTCCTCGCAGCGCTGTAGAACTTGTCCGAGGTTGATTAAGCAGCTATCGAAGGAGTCTCCGTAAACTAAGAAATCGTCCATAAACACTTCCATAATGGATTCAGTTAGTCCAGTGAAGATGGCGGACATACACCGTTGGAACGTAGCAGGTGCGTTACACAACCCAAAAGGCATTCTTCTAAAGGCGTATGTCCCAAAAGGACAGGTGAAGGTAGTTTTTTCCTGGTCCTCCGGGTGTATAGGTATTTGATAGAACCCGGAGTAACCATCAAGATAGCAGAAATATTTCTGATGAGCTAAATGCTCCAGAACTTCATCGAGGAAGGGTAGAGGGTAATGGTCTTTCCTCGTGGCTTTGTTCAACTTCCTATAGTCAATACACATCCGCCACCCTGTTACCGTTCTGGTGGGCACTAGCTCATTTTTGTCATTGAGCACTACGGTAGTGCCTCCCTTTTTTGGAACAACCTGGACGGGGCTGACCCATTGGGAGTCAGAGATAGGGTAGATTATACCAGCTTTGAGCAGTTTGAGGACCTCCAGGAGAACCACCTCCTTGAGATTAGGATTCAGTTTTCTTTGATATTTGTGGGTTGGCTTGAATTCCTCAACCATTGGAAGTCTATGCATACACAGGGCTGGGTTTATGCCCGTTAGGTCAGTTATCTTATATCCAATGATCTTTTTATGCTTCTTCAGCTCATCCAGAAGCTTTTCTTCCTGATCTTCTGTAAGGGTAGAGTTGATGATGACTGGGCAAAGTTTTTCCTTATCTAAGAAAACATGTTTAAGCCTTGTGGGTAAAGTCTTCATTTCAGGGGCTTTTGGTGGCTCAGTTGCTTCTATAATGGTAACAACTTTAAGTTCTTCAAAAGTGGTCGTTGATGCTTCTTCGGCCTTTTCTAAATGTTGCAGACACTGATGAACTAGTTCGTTTACAGAGAATTCAACATCCGGATTGATTAGGACATTTTCTAGTTCGTCAGCTGGCTCGTATATTTCTAACTGAGACATTTGTTGTATTGCGTCAAGAAGAAAAACCTCCTCTTAGATACTAGGGCCTTTCATGCTATTAAGGACTCAGAATTGAATTGCTTCTTTCCCGAGCCTAAGGATGATGGTGCCAGCTTCGACGTCAATAAGCACCCTGGCAGTAGCGAGGAAAGGTCTGCCGAAAATAATCGGGTATCTCAAGTCTTCTTTAATATCCATGATAATGAAGTCGCATGGGATGCAGGCATCCTTGCCTATCCTCACTGGGATATCTTCAATGATCCCCAGAGGTGCAGTTATGGTGGAATTAGCTAATTGAATAGTCATTGTTGTAGGAAACAATTCGGTAAAGCCCAGACGTTTGCACATGGAGTAAGGCATGATGGATATACTAGCCCCTAGGTCAGCTAATCCTTTTTTAGTGGATGCATTTCCAATGCAACATTGGATTCCGAAGGAGCCGGGGTCCTTCTTCTTTTTGGGCATCTTGTTCAAGATGATGTCCGAAGTGGTCTGAGCAAGCTTAACAGTTTCTTGCTCCTCGGTGATGTACTTTCTTGATAATAAGGTCTTGAGGTATTTTTCCCAGGCTGGCACCTCGGAAAGAGCATCAAGGAGCGGGATATCAATGTATAGTTTCTTCATTGCCTCTTTGAACTTTTGAAACTAGGTGTCCATCTTTGTTTCTCGTAGTATTCCTGGGTACGGGATTCTTGGTTTGTATTGCAAAACTTCAGGTTCTGTGGACACTTTATCTTTGCCCTTTGTGCCCTCTGGGGGCTTCTCCATTCCTTGAGGCGGGATCTCATTCGTCATGAAAGCAGGGGTATCATCATTATCTAGGGTGATCTTGGTGGTCTCATGAAGAGTGTGTCCCGATCTCATGGTGACAACATTTAATTGTTCATGTCTGTTCTGTCCATGCTTAGGATTTGATTCGGGCTGCCCTGCAAAAGTGCCTGCCAGAGGCTTCAATTGAGCAACGATCTGGGCAAGTTGGGCTTCTACTGCTTTTTGCTGTGCTTGCTGATTAGCGAGCATAGTCTGTTGAGATTGCAACATCTGCCTTATCAAGGATATTTCATCTTCCGGTTGAGAAGGAGTGTTTTTCAAATGACTCTGTTGTTGGTTTTGTTGAGATTGTTGTGGTGGCAGTGCCAGATGAGGTTGCTGAGTATGCAGCTGTAGATGGAGCGTAGGATGAGTGTACTGATAGTAGGCTGATTGGTTCCTGGGGTAGTTGGCCCTAGGGAAGTTATTCCTGGAATTCCCTTGATTTTGGTTGAAATTGTTTGGGAATCCAGGTGGTAACCTACTAGCGGATCCCCCCTGTGTCTGATGTTGCGGATTAGCGGTCCCAGCAGGGTTTCTGTACTGAAATCCTGGATGATTCCTTAGCTGATTAGGGTTGTAATATACTTGTCCAGGGATGGAATGGATGGAGTTGACTTGTTCTGGTAGTTGTTCTTCAGATTGGTCGTTGATGGGTTCATATGGTTGTGGTGGTGGATGCAGATCCATCATCACATTATAAAGCATACCGCATGAAAGGGTCGGATGGTCAGAAGCATGACAGGCCTCACAGGTTCCTGAGGCAGCCTTGACTTGTTGAACTAGAGGATTTTTCTTCTTATAAAATTCTCCGAGAGAAGTCTCGAGAGCTTGTTTTTTATGAACTATGGTTTTCAGGACTTCAGCTATTTCTTTCATCTCTATTGATTCTTCAGCTTTGTAGACCTTGAGGACACCTTTACCGGCTGACCGTCCCCAGTTAGACTGGTTTTCAGCTCCGAGTGTAACAATTTTCCAAGCATCCTCATAATTCTTTCTCATGAAGTTTCCTCCAGATGAGGAATCCAAAAACGGTTTGATATCGTCACTTACTCCCCGATAGAAGGTTTCTATCAATTGGTTCTGGGAGATTCCATGATGGGGGCACTTCCACAAAAGTTCTTTAAACCTTTCCCGTGCTTCAGCAAGGGATTCTCCGGGTAACTGAGAGAAATGATTGATCTGCCCTCTGATCTCGTAAGTCAGTGAGGGAGGAAAGAACTTCTCTAAAAACTTTTCCTCTAGAGGAGCCCAGGTGGTTATTATGGGTTCTCTGTCAAGTGAGTTGTACCAACTCAGGGCCCTCCCAGACAGAGTGAAATGGAACAGATGAAGCATTATCGCATCAAAAGCGACTCCGACTTGCGGAACCAGGCGACACAGTGCCTTAAACCTTTTCAGATGATCCATGCAATCATGTCCAGAGCCTCCAGAGAAAGTGATGCCTTGCATGATCTGGATCCACTGGGTCCGAATCTCAAAGTTGGGGATATTAATAATCGGAGGTCGGACCGGATGGTTATCCTCATGGTTCTTTGGGACAGCGTAGTCCCTCAGTTGCTTGTTTCTTAACTCCAACTGAGCAGCTTGGGTTGTTGCCTCAGTTTCAGCTCTGATGCGAGCTTGCTCTTCCGCACGAATCTCCGCTTGGATTTGCGCATGAGTTTCAACGATGAGTTGTGCCCTTTGAGCGGCGATGGCAGCATTGACCCTCTCCATCACCAAAGTAGCTTGGCGTTGATCTTCAGCCATTTGCCTGGCCCTTTGGCGATTGAGTCGAATGCGACGATGAAAGCTTCTCTCTACCTCAGAGTCAAACTCTGGATCAGGGGAGAATCTGAGGTTATGCGCAGGTTGCATACACGTTTTCTACCTGAGTAGAGAGAAGAAAACACCTTTTAGATGATGATAAAGATATAATGAATTCAAGAAGATATGGATTAATGATTAAAGGAAGGTGTAAAACCCTAACCAACTAGCAAGATACTAGATGAAATTAAAACGTTCCGTTGTCCCCGACAACGGCGCCAATTTTTGATGGAGCTCCCACTTACGTGGAATTGCGTGCTCCAACTAAAAATCCTAAAGGTAGTAAGCCTTTAGGTTTAGCCTTGCATATACTAGATAAAGAACTCCACCCACGTATGCTAAGATACGTGGAAGTCTTATCGTAGTATAGTTAAGGGTTGAATCCTCAGGACAACGGTCTTGTTGCAAGCAACAAGATAGAAAACGGTAGAATTTTACTTAACCACTTACTAGTAGGCACTTAGATTGAAAGTTGGGTTTTTTGTTTAAGCTAAGAACGTTTAAAGTAAAGAAAGCAAGTAAATCTAAGGAGTTAAACTATGATAACGGTCACTAGGGTGTGATCGGTTTTTCACCACCACTACACATGGATCAACACATGCAAAGCAAAACATAACCTGCAAAAAGAGTCTAGTCAGTTAGTATCCTTGTAGACTTAGCTTCCTTTCGGAGAGCTAACTACGAGAAGTGCGGGAATGTTGCAACGCCAGCCATTCCCGAACAAATGGTCACTTACTTTGCATCTTCCCCCTCGCAAAGTGTGTTCCTCGACTTACCAAGGTTGCACTTTCATACGTCAACGGATTCCATTTCATAGTATGAAAGTGAAACGTATGGTAGTGAGTTTACTCCACTTCTTGAGATACACTTCTAGATACCAAAACAGGTGCATGGTAGATACATGCACCAAGAAGCAACACCCCCCGCACCCTAGTGAAGGAGACTACTCGCTCATGACTAGGACAAAGAAGGAGGCAAGAAGAGAGAGAGAGCATCATCCCCACAAAGGAGAGAGGAAAGTCAACCCCTTGGAGAGAGAGCAACGATCCACCAGCTTCACAGGTTGCTGGATGACAAGGTCTCCCCTTCCCACCTTCTTTGGCGAAGAAGGAGAAAGCAGCTTCAAGATGGAGTATGGGTCTCAGACCGGCAGCCCCAGGGCGGAGGATGGGAGTGGGATTTGCTCTGGAATGATTGAGGTAGCCTTTTGACGTCTGAAAAACTTCCTCCTCCATGATGGACCCTTGGGGTCTTATTTATAGGCCTTAAGTGAAGTCCAAACGGTTTGGAGACCGTTTGGACCTCAAGACCGTTTGGACCTCAAGACCGTTTGGCTTCATGTGGTCTTGAGACCGTTTGAACTCCATGCGGTCTCAGGATCAGTTGGCTTCATGCGGTCTTGAGACCGTTTGAACTCCATGCGGTCTTGGGACCGGTTGGCTTCATGCGGTCTTGAGACCGTTTGAACTCCATGCGGTCTCGGGACCGGTTGGCTTCATGTGGTCTTGGGACCGTTTGAACTTCATGCGGTCTCGAGGCCGGTTGGCTTCATGCGGTCTTGGGACCGTTTGAACTCCATGCGGTCTCGAGACCGGTTGGCTTCATGCGGTCTTGAGACCGTTTGAACTGCATGTGGTCTCGGGACCGGTTGGCTTCATGCGGTCTTGGGACCGTTTGAACTCCATGCGGTCTCGAGACCGTGTGACTCCATGCGGTCTCGGGACCGGTTGGCTTCATGCGGTCTTGAGACCGTGTGACTCCATGCGGTCTCGGGACCGGTTGGCTTCATGCGGTCTTGAGACCGTGTGACTCCATGCCGTCTCGGGGTTGAGTTATTCTTTTATGATTTTTTTTGTGCTTTTTCTGCATGTATAGAAAGGGAAAGTTAGTCTGATGGTATATTTACAAAAAAGGGTAAAATTAGGATTATGTATAGTTTAAACTTAGAAAGAGTATGAAAAACTAAGAAAAAGGACTAAGATAATCGTCCAAAATAGGAGGTTATCATTCACTTGTACTGACCAAGGGAGGTGAGGTCATGGATTCTGGCTCTTCCATTAGACCTTGTATGGGACTGATTTTGACTTATAAAGTGGTCAGTTGGATTTGGATGGTACAACTCAAATCCTCAGGGCATAATGAAATATGTAATCAGTCGTGTAGTATAATTGTATATGATCAAATATGAAAACATTAGTTGAGGCCTTGCTTGATCTTTACACAATGTTCTTGATATAAAACATACATGTTCTTCATAATCCTTTTAAATCATTAATATGTTTCACAATGCAACAACAATTGCCCTTCCTATTAATAATTATTACCTGCTTCATCTTAGTTGTATTTATGCTGCTGCTCAGTTTATCTTATCTGTGATGATAATAGAGTTGTTGGTGAGTTATATCTCCCATTGAGATTTGGAATCTCACCCCGTGGATCTCCCACATCCTTTTTAGGTGGATGATCATGAAGAGGTAGATATCGTGTAGAGGAGGTTGAGGAGCAGCCAGAGGAGCAGTAGCTGATAAGGTTGGAGGTACTACTAGATGTCTTCTGTTGGTAGAGTCCTAGAAGTCATCCCTATACACTCGGGTCTTTGGGATTATTTTGTAGATGCTTTGTAGATGTACTATCTTTATGTGCCCTTTGTATATTATATATGATGGAATCATGTATATATGTTTTGGAACAATGCTTTCATTGCAGATTGACTACATGCCTTGTGAATGCTTTGAGGTATGAAAGGACTCATATGTAAAGGTTCCTGCTATATGGCTATTTTATGAAAAAGGTTTTAATTTTTAGTGTTTTTTAGTCATCTATTCGCTAATTCTTATTTCATGGTTATATTTTGAGTAATCTTGCTTTGTGTGGCACGGGACACCACATTGTGGTTGGTATCAGAGCTTTAGGTTTTCTGAGTCTACAAGGACCTGAGACTAGGGTTTGTGTCAGTTCTAGTGTCCTTCAATATGTCTTATAGTTACTTCTTCTTATGTAAAAGTATAAGAGAAAGCTTAAAGATGTCTGGAGAACACGAAGAACATGTTTTCAAGAGCAGTGTTGTTTTACTAGGTGGTGGTGCAAAGAACCACGAACATGACGATTGGGTGTCTGAAGTTCCCCAATTTGACCCAACCATGATAGAAAATCCTACCTTTCAATCACTTTTTGGGTAGTTTAAGGCAACAATGACTCATACGAGGGACATGATGCTTGAACCTCCACCTAGGGCACCTGTTCCCCATACTGAATCTTTAGGTACTGAGAAGACTTTCGAGCGACTTTGTTGTGTTGGTGTGGTTGAGTACGCTGGAACAGTTGAGCTGACGGATGCAGATCTGTGGCTGAATGAGCTTGAGAAGGCCTTTAAGATCATGAGTATCCCTAAAGAGGATAAGGTGAAGCATGTTGTGTACCTCCTGAGAGGGAGTGTCGGCCATTGGTGAGCCATAGTGGAGGAAAAGAGACTCTATGTTGTGGTTAGTTGGGAGGAGTTCCAACGAGAGTTCATAAGTCGGTACTTTCCTCAGACGTATCGTGACAAGAAGATCAGTTAGTTTGAGAGGATTCAACATGGATCAATGATGATCAACAAGTATGAGGCCTAGTTTCTAGAGTTGTTGAGGTTCTGTCCTCACATGGCTGCAATGGAAGACGATAGGATTCGTCATTTTGAGAAGGGGTTGAATGCAGAGTTGTCTACCACAGCTGGTTCTTTGGATAATTGGGAAAGGTTTGCCACGTTCTTGGATTCTGTTTGAAGGATAGAATTATCTATGAAGGTGAAGAGATAGGCAAGTACCAAGAAGTGGTCTGCACAGTTTCAAGGGAATTCATCAGGTGACTTCAAGAAACTGAGGTTTTCTACACTACCAGCGTCATAGAGGTTTAGTGCTTTGACGTAGTGGTCACCAAGTAAGGGTAGAGGCCATAGTTTTCCAACCTCAGGAGCCCAGAGTGTTGCATCAACATCGGTGACAAGGCCATCTAGGCCATAGAATGGGAATTGGGCTTGCGACAAGTGTGGAGAGCTTGGACGTCTGAGGCAAGAATGTCCAATGAGGGGTGAAGAAGTGACCTAGCAACCGAGATAGAGTTAGCGGGGCTCGTAGAGACAGTAGAACAGTGGAATAGGAGGACACGGATGTGGCTAAGTATCCCAAGCTAGATCGTCTGCTTAGGGAAGTAGAGAATGGGGGCGACGATAGACAACAACTAGATTCTACACAATGAGTCAGTCAGAGGCGGTGGTCAACCCGTGAGTGGTGACAGGTCAGATGGAGTTATTTCATTTTGACTTGTCTTGTTCTTGCGTTATATTATTTTGGTTGACCCGGGTTCTACGCACTCTTTTATCACACAAGAAGTGCTTAGTAGTTTCTCTTTGCATGCTAGTCGTAGGAATTGTTTTTGCAGTGTTGTAGGATGTGTGTCCTTCCTGTGTTCTCTCTTTTTTGGGACACAACATTCAAGTGGATCTCATACCACTTGACATGCATGGATTCGATGTGATACTTGGAATAGATATCCTGGAGAAGTGTAGAGTAGTCTTGGATTGTAGTTCCAAGGAAGTGAAGTTTGTAGATAGTAGTGAGACGTGGATCTTATAAAGAGATAGGAACATTCTCATGATGTGTCTTGTATCAACTATGGTAGAGAGGAAGCTTCTGAGACAAGGTTTCCAGGCATTTTTGGCACACGTGGTGGATAAAAAGGTGAGGAGTCTTAGTATCCAGGAAGTGTCAGTAGTTAGGGAGTTTGAGGATGTGTTTCTTGAAGAATTTCCAGGTGTCCCCCCACCCCATGAGATCGATTTTGAGATCAATATGGTTCTTGGTATGCAACCGACAACTCAGACACAATATAGGATGGATCCAACAGAGATGGCAGAATTGAAGAGACAGTTGCAAGAACTATTTGACAAAGGTTTCATTAGGCTGAGTAAGTCACCGTGGAGTGCTCCAGTGTTGTTCGTGAAGAAAAAGGATGGATCTATGAGGTAGTGCATAGATTACAGATAGTTGAACAAGGTCACAATAAATAATAAGTATCCTTTACTAAGGATAGATGATCTATTTGATCAGTTCCATGGCACAACGATGTTCTCGAAGATAGATCTACGGTCAGCCTATCATCAGTTGAGGATCAAGGAGGATGACATACCAAAGTCAGCTTTTAGGATGAGGTATGGTCACTACGAGTTCATGGTTATGCCATTTGGATTGACCAATGCACCAAAAGCGTTCATGGATTTGATGAACATGGTATTCCAATTGTTCCTTGATCATTTTTTGGTTGTCTTCAGAGATGGCATTTTGATATATAGTCATGAAAGTCTGCAGCATGAACAACATCTACATCAGGCATTGACAATGTTGAGACAACACTAGATCTATGCTAAGTTTGAAAAGTGTGCATTCTGGTTGAGGGAGGTAGCTTTCTTGGGACACGTTATATATGCAGAAGGAGTATGCGTGGACCCTAAGAAGGTAGAGTATGTGACAGAATGGGTGCAACCGAAGATGCTGACAGAAGTGGACAATTTTCTAGGTTTGGTAGGCTACTACAGGAGGTTCATTAAGGGCTTCAGTGTTATCTCCCTACCCCTAACTAAGTTGATGAGGAAGGATGCATCCTTCATTTGGGATGACAATTGTCAACGAGCTTTTCAGATGTTGAAGGAAAAGCTGACAAGTGCACCAATTTTGGTTTTTCCCGAACAAGGAAAAGGATACATTGTCTTTTGTGATGCATCCAAGAATGGTTTGGGATGTGTGTTCATGCAGGACAAGCAAGTAGTTTATTTTACTTCTCGACAAATTAAGAAACACGAGGAGAATTATCCAACCTACGACTTGGAGTTAGCTGTAGTAGTACATGCCCTGAAGATTTGGAGACACTATCTATATGGGAGAAGTGTCAGATATTCACATATCACAAGAACCTTAAGTATATCTTTTCACAGTAGGAGTTGAACATGAGACAGCGGAGTTGGATGGAGTTGATCAAAGATTACAATTGCACTATTGATTATCTCCCGGTAAAGGAAAATGTCATAGCAAACGCTTTGAGCAGGAAGTCTTGATCTATGGATAGAGGTCAGTTGAGTTCTTTAATGTGCCACAAGTGAGACATGTTGGTCTCCTTACATCAGATGAATGTTAAGTTGGAAGTCTCTTTGTTAGCCAGTTTGTTGGCACAATTACAAGTGAATCCTACACTGAGACAACAAATCAAAGAAGCTCAACAGACAAATACTGTGACACAACAAATTAGATTAGAGTTCGGTAGTGATAAGAGTGATGGTTTTCACGAGACAAAAGACATGATAATATGTTATCATCATAGGATAGTAGTTCCTACATTGGATAACCAAAGGAAGATGGTGCTGGAAGAAGCTCATTCATCTATGTATGCTATCCAATGAAGTAGTACCAAAATGTACCAAAATATAAAGGATATGTATTGGTGGCCAAGCTTGAAGAAAGATGTAGCTAAGTTTGTCACAAGGTGTGTCGCATGTTAATAAGTTAAAGCTGAGTATCAAAAGCCTATAAGAACATTGCAACTGTTGCCTATACCTCAGTAGAAATGGGATCATGTGACTATGGACTTGTGGTTCGTCTACCTAGTACAGCTAAAGGTTATGATTCCATCTGTATGATCATTGGCATGTTGACCAAGTTATCGCATTTCCTTCATGTGAAGACAACATTCACAATGAGGAAACTTGCTAAAATTTATGTTGATGAGATAGTGCGTTTACATGGTGTTCCACCTACTATAATATCTAATAGAGGTCCTCAGTTTACAAGTTGCTTTTGGGAATGATTGCACATAGCCTTGGGTACGCAGTTGAAGCTCAACACTACTTTCCACCTACAAAAAGATGGTCAATCTAAAAGGACCATCCAGATCTTGGAGGATCTGTTGAGGGCTTGTATTCTTCAATTTATAGGAAGTTGGGATATACACCTTAGTCTTATAGAGTTTGCCTACAATAATAGCTATCAGAGAAGTGTTGACATGGCACCATATGAGGCATTGTATGGGAGATGTTTTAGGTCTCCGTTGTGTTGGGTCATGAGCTTGTGCATCAGATGACAGAGAAGATCAAAGTGATACAACAATAGTTGAAAGCAGCATAGGATAGATAGAAGTTGTATGCAGACAATCATCATAGACCCTTAGAGTTCCAAGAGGGAGACAAAGTATATCTAAAGGTTTCTCCCTGGAAAGGTATTTTGAGGTTTGGGAAGAAGGGTAAGTTGGTTCCCAAGTTTATGGGACCTTATCCAGTTGTGGCACGAGTTGGGAATGTTTCCTACAAGTTGGACTTGCCATATGAGTTGCACAAGTTATATCTAGTGTTCCATGTGAGTATGCTAAGGAAGTTCCATCCAGATACAGAGTCAATATTATAGTCTGTGGAGGTAGAGCTTGATGAGGATATGACCTATGTGGAGGGTCCAGTGTTTATCCTTGATCGGAGAATGAAGAAGCTGAAGAGGAAGGACCTTGCACTTTTGAAGGTTCTTTAGCATCATCATGGTGTTGAGGAAGCCACATGGGATGTCAAAAAGGAGATAAGGAGGAAGTACCCTTCTCTTTTCTCTTAGGATTTTGGGGGAAAAATCCCTATTAGGGGTTTATGGCTTGTAAGAACCCTAACCCACGTTTTGGGCTAACCCTATTTGTTTTGCTTAAGTGTTTTTCTTATATCCTTACTCTAATCACCTAAGAAGCAATTAGGGCATGTTGTAGGTTTTAGTTCCTTGCTTGTGCTTGTTGTTTGATGCTTGTATTTTGTGGAGAAGTTTGGTGCAAACTTGCAATTCACCCAGAATAGGGTTTGGTGTGCAAGTTTACCACCTCTAGAGTGTCTCTTCCCTCTCTTGGAATCATCTAGAGGATAAAGGAAGTGTTGGGCGCCGTGTTTTGGTCTAGGTTGAGTGGTGACATCCTTGGTGATGTTTTGGGCACATGTTTGAGGTGTGCTTTGCTCATAAGAGTGTTGTCTGGGGCTTGAGAGTCTTGAGGAGACCCTATATCAGTTTGTGGTTTCCTTGTGGAGGCTTGATATCAGTTGAGGGTGTCTTGAGTGACATCCTATCAGTTTGGTGGTACCTTGAGGATCACCATGTCATTTTGTGGTGACTCTAGAGATGTGCCTTATTGATTTGTGACCTAGGGTTTCATCCCTATCGGTTTGTGACGGGGATGGATGAGTGTATCGACCTTGGCCTTCCTTAGTGACCAAGAAGGTGAGACATAGTTTCTATCTCCTTGTTGCATGGTTTTACATGTGTCCTTTCTTCTTGGACATGTGTCTTCTAGGGTTCTATGGTGGTGACACCTTCCCCTTGTTGTCTCTCTCATGGGCCATGTATATATACCCCTCTCTTCCCATGCTAGAGAACCCTTTTAGTGATCCTTGCTTTCTCTCCTTGTTGTCTGATCTTGAGCTTGAAGAGTACTCTCCCTTGGATCTTGCTGGGTGAGCCAAAAGATTTTGGTGCTCTCTTCATCTTCTTCCTTGGTAAGCCATGGTTTTCTTGCTTTCTTTCTCTCCTTATTTCTTCTTCTCAGCCATGGACCTTGGTATCTTCTTTTCTCTCTTTTTTTTCCTTAACCATGATCCTATCTTATCTCTTGGAGGTGTTGTGCTTGGAGGATCTTTTTCCTCTACCTTGAGTTCGTGATCTTGTATCTTGACCTTGGACCTTAGAGCTTGGTGGTTGTTCTTGAGGCAGGTTATATAACTCTATACCTACTTTGTTATTATCACCTTTCTACTTGTTACCTTGCTATTTGTCCTTAGCTCATTATTCCTTGCTTGTTAGTAGCTATTTTTGGTAGCCTTATGTTCTATTTTTGAGAATAGAACCTTGCTAAGGTGATGCCATGAGAGGTACCTTTCTTTTGACTTGTTAGTATCGTCATGTTTAGGTAGAAGATGAGAAAACCAAAATGATATGCTAAACCAATATGCAATGCAATCTGACATGCTAAATCGATATGATTTTGTCTAAACCAATATACCTACCATGATGGGGTTTGTTATGATCTAGTGATGACTAGTGAGGAAGAGTGTTGAATCTCCATGCTTTTAGTTGAGTATGGAAGTTGACATGGGTAACCCTAATCTGATATAGATATAATTTGACATACATGCATCCCGATACACCTAGATTTGAAGAAGGAAACTATAACATAATGAATCTTAGATGTAATCTCCATGTAAACCTTTTTCCCAAGTTTCCCTTTCATTTCTATCCTTTATGTCATTTATGTTTAATTAGTGGAATTTATAGTGGTTTAGTGAACATTTATTCACTAATTGTACCAATATAAGGGTTTATGCATAAATACCTTAGTGAAAGCTTAATTACAATAATTTAAGTGCTCTAAACCTTAATCTTACTTTTTAATGTGATTTTAAAACATAAAAAGTGTAACGACCCTGACCTGGGTTATGAGGTAACCCTATTTGTTTTGACTAATAAATTTGCTTATAACTCTAATATAATCCTCTAAGGTGTTTTGTTATCATGTGACACACTCATGTTTCAAGTTTGGTCCCGATTGAATGTTGTTTGAGAAATTTTACTTTGTTTTGGACCAAAGTGGAATTTACCCAAGTTGAGGGGTTATAATGAAAAATGTCACATTTTGAATGTACCACATGTGTTTTACAATCATAATAGAGAGAATTATGTTATGTGGTGGCTCGTGCAATGCCTAAATTCCAATTTTGAACTTGTTTGAACAATGTTGGAGCATTGTGCACCAATTTTGGTACAAATTGCAATTTACCCAGAATGTGGGATTAATATGCAAATGACCACATCTAGAGTGTTCCTACTCCCTCCTATCATCATTTAGAAGAGAGATAAAGGAGGATACACCATACTTGATTCCATTATGAATGATGGTAATCTTGGTGAAGAAATGACCAAGAAAAGGGTTGAATTTGAAAGCTTAACTTCAGTTGTATCAAGTTGAAAAGCTTATATATGAGTGCCTATCGGCCATGGAGCCCAAGGAGGTGTCCCATATCGTTTTTTGGACTCTTGGCAAAGTCCATATCTTGCAAAGAACCTCAAGGAGGTGGGGTGTGTCGGGTTACAACTTCCTTAGCAAAGTTGTGATGAGTTGTGAATAAAGTGGTAATTTTGTTGATATATCTTATTCAAAGAGATATGTAATGGACGAATCTTTATCCCTAAATGATTCTCAACTGTTTTAAAAAACAAGATAAATGTTGATGCATGCATGTACACGTGTCACCCATGCATGACACGTGGCACCTACTAGCTCAAAATGTTGACACCTCATTTTTTCCTTCCTTCATGACCAACAAGTATATATACCCCTAGTTTCACTCCTTGGTGCAATTGTGCGACCCTTACCACCCTCCTACCTTGTGGTATCGTGCATGGGGATCTTTTATCATGCAGGAGAGCAAGAATATCGTGCATAGGCCCTTGGATATCACCCATAGCAAAAGCATATCGGCCAAGTAGGTGAAATTGGCCATATAAGGTGATATCGGCCAATAGGGTGACGAGTTGAGTGCCATATCATGAAAGTGAGTGCCATATCGTGCAAAAGGGTTGGAATATTGTGCAAGGGCACAAGGGTATCGTGCATAGGCCTTGGGTATCGGCCATAGCAAGTGTATTAGCCATACCATGTTGATATTGTCCATAGCAAGTTGATATCGGCCAATTGAAGTGATTTTGACCACAAGTGAGGGGGGTATCGGCCACAAGCAAGGTTGTGTCGGCCAAGAGGAAGTCCATATCGCCCAAGAGTGGTGGGGTGTCGGCCAAGGAGCTAAGGAACTCAAAACTTAACCCTAAGGTGAGGATAAGATCATCTTCAACATTGGTTTGAAGCATGAATTTAGGGTTTTGATCTTCTTTTCTTTTCTTCTTCACCAATTGCTTATCCATGGTGATTCTTTGCATATAGAGGAGTTGTGAAGTTCATCTTCAACCTTAGGAATGTGGAGCTTTGGAGCTTGGAGCTTTGAATTTTTTCTTAAGGAGGGCTATATAACTTGAACTCAACCATGTTATTATTCATCACCTAAATTGTTGTATTTAATGATCTACTTTTAATTCCAAAATTTCCTGAAATAGTTGATGAAATTATGAGTTCTAGTAGTTTCTTAGACCTGTTTTCATAAACTATAATAGTTCGAACAAAGGTCTAGAGCTTGAAGATGATGATATTACCTTATAAAAGTGATATCGGGTGCAAGAACACAAGTAAGCACCTTTAACCCGATATGATGATGCACCTTCTTCACTTGAACGATATGGATATGAATGAATACATTGTTGCACGATATGGAGGTGTAGTGTACACCTCTTGCACGATAGGGAGTCAAGTATAGACTCCATGCACAATACAAGGTTAGATGAATACTTATAAGTTGATGTGAAACCCTAATTTGGGAAACCAAATATGAGTAAAGAATAGCAAGTGCTATTACACGATATGGTAGCCTGATACACAACCCTATTTGATGTCTACCCTGACATGGTGATGGCTTAATACCTCATGAATGACATGGGTAACACTTACAAACACCTTTAGTCCGATATGAAAGGTGTGTATATACTTCTAGCCCGACATGATGAGTGCCCATATACTTACAACCTGATATGGTGAACATATGCACACTTCTAACCCGAGATACCTTGTAAAGGTGAAGGCAAGACACTCTTAGGAGTGATAAGAGTAACACCAAGTTATGGTGTGGCTAATACCTTTATAGGTGAAACACCTAAAGTGGTTGATAATGGACAACCTTATATCAATAGTGCCTTAATCCGAGATGAGTCCATATCATTGATGATAGCTGGGTGATTCACGTGTATGACTTATGGTCAATACTTTACAAGATTAATATGATGGGATAGTGGATAAAGTATTAGGATGGGAAATACCCTAATACAATATAAGTTGATGAACTTAACTAAGTTAAAAGTGATGAGGGAAGTGATACACCAAGGTATGGTAAATATCACATCCAACACTTTAAGGTTACTACACCTTGATGCATCTTAAATCCAATATGTATGGATGAGTAACACATGAAGTGTGTCATGCCAATTGTTACATTGAAATGTAATGAGTTTAATGCACTTTGATAAGTGTAGGCTAACATACCTTGAGAAAGGGTTAAGACATAACAATAAAGTATGATGTAATCAATATACTAGAGAGGATGAGAGAGAAACTCATACCTTGTGTTGGTAATCCTTTAATGATAAATGTTGAGAATAAATAAGTATGATTGGATACTTATGATAGCAATGTATGCTCCTAGATGTGTGGAGCAATGAGTTAGGGTTTGGATCAATAAAATAAACATGAAACCCTAATCGGTCATAAAGGGGAAACCCTAATCCCAATGATGGGATGGTTGTAATTCTCTTATTGCATAAGCTGTAAGGCATGTTAAGTACTTGTATAAAAGTATAAATATGTTATTACCTTGTGATCCATGTGATAATTTGTTTCCTAGTGAGAGGTGACAAGATGTGTTATGTCCTTGTGAGCCATGTGATATTTTGTTGCCTAGTGAGAGGTGACAAGATGTGTTATGGCCTTGTGAGCAATGTGATAAGTTGTTGCCTAGTGAGAGGAGACAAGATGTGTTATGGCCTTGTGAGCCATGTGATATTTTTTTGCCTAGTTAGAGGTGACAATATGTGTTATGGGCTTTATGAGCCATGAGAATAAGTTGTTGCCTAGTGAGAGGAGACAAGATGTGTTATGGCCTTGTGAGCCATGTGATAATTTGTTGCCTAGTGAGAGGTGACAAGATACTTAATGGGCCTTGTGAGCCATGAGGATAGTTGTTTCCTAGTGAGAGGTAACTAGGTGTTTATAAAAGTCTCATGTAAGAAATGATAATGTTCAAAATAAACTAAGAAATGGAAACTTAGTAATATAATGATAATAATAAATGGATGCAATAATAATAATGAAATCTTGATCATACATGCTTTATGCTTATAAAACAATAAGGGCTATAGTGTTTGAAATATATGAGAGGGATACTTGTTTATAGAAAGGATGTGAATAAGTATGATGGCTTGGCAAAGGTATAATGCCTAGTAAAAGTGATGTGGTATTCAGTGATGTTTGCACAGGATTGGCATAGTCCAATGCCTGAAATAGTTGCACAGGATTGGCATAGTCCAATGCCTGAAATAGTTGAACAGGATTGGCATAGTCCAATGCCTGAATATAATATGATGATGTATACTCACATGACTGGTACAATTAAATATCTGGTTAGCAGATTGGCTGAAGCCAATAAATAGAAATGAGAATGATTCATGGATGACATACCATGATAATGAGTTTCACTGGATAAGCTTGAGATGTTGATATAGTATGATGAGTAAATGATATACATGTTCTTCCCATTCCTTATAAAGAGAATAAATGACTTACTGCTCAATCACAGATAGTTGCAATGCTTTAAAAGATGAGAATATTCTAAACTGCTTATCTTCTGCTCAGTTTTATACCATTTAAACTGTGATAATAATATTGTTGGAGGAGAGTTATATCTCTTGCTGGGGAAATTTAAAATTGTCTCACCCCGTGGGATCCAAATTTTTAGGTGGACGTGCACGAGGAGGTGAACACATTTTTGCAGAGGAAGAACAACAACTGAGGCAACAGTGACAGCTCAGGTTGAGTGTACTGTCTATCCTGTCTTGTAGATATGAGTACTATGTGTCGTCTCTGTACTCTCAGGTCCTTGGAGTTGGTTTGTACTGGTTTCATGAAAAATATGAGATTTTGGCTTGAATTCCTCGAGGTTTTATGTTGCTCCAGTATGTGTTTTGATAGAGAAACTGTTATATCTTTTCCTCGAGATGAGATGAAACAATGTTGTACAATGTCAATCATGATATGTATGAGTTTTGAATCTTTCAGTAAAAGTTTTCTATATAAGGATCTTCTTGCAAAATGGTTTTAAATTTTAGTGATTTTTGTTAATCTGTTGTTTATGCTTATTCTGCTTAATTAGTAATGATTTGTTTGTCAGTTTGGCAACTGTCGTTACAAAATGAGCCTAAGTTTCAAATTTGGTTTGATTTGGATGTTGTTTGTGCAAGGAATGCAATTTTAGGTATATTTTGGACTTTTATGCAATTTACCCAATTGGTAGATTTTCTTTGCAAATTATCACCTGAATTTTAATCCTTAGATATTCCCTTACCATTCTCGAGATTTTGAACCATGGGGCACCTGGTTGCACCTTGGTTTGAATGTGTTTCTCTCCAAGGGCATTATAGGGATTACCCTCTTTATAAATGAGCTTATCTTTAAAAGCTATCAACCAATGGGGTTATTTCTTTGTTTTAAGGACGGTGGAGATGGCCTAGAAGGCTATGGGGGCTCTTAGGACCAACCTTAAATATACAAGAAGAGTCTATGAGCTGTCCTCTTGCATGGTCATGAATCCCTAGCCTAAGGACACATGGAAAGTCCCATAGACATCTCATACTTGCCCCCTTCTTTATAAAGCCATGCCTACCCCTTCCCACCTCCCAATCCAAGAAGAAATCCTCTCCTTCTATTTCCCATAGCTTAGAGCATCGTCCCTTCTATGTTTGTCCATGAATTTGTTGTCTCAAGGTAAAATAGGGTGCCTACCTTGGTGAACAAGGCTCCTAGGGTTCCAAATTTCTCTATATAGGATTTCTTAAGTTCCTCCTTGGTACTTTTTGACCAAAACTAGTAAGAATCCTCCTTTACTTACCTATTTGCATTCTTTTAGTATTCCTCCCACCTTCTTCCAGGTTGGAACCATGACCTTCCATGGTAAAACTCCACCTAGAACCCTAAACCATCTCATCTCCATGCTCTTTTGCTAGGGTTTGCACCTCTAAAGTGGAGAAGGTGATCTTTGCTCAAGAAAGGGGCTTGGCTTGGAGAAACCTTATAATCTCAGGATCCTTTTTGTTTGGACCTTATTACATTCCTAGAGGCAAGTTTTGTTAATCCCCTTCTCATATATTGCTTAGTACATGCTTGAAACTCATGCTTCTATGTTTAAAATCGATGATTTCCATCTCTTTTTACCATGTTCTTCTAGGGTTTTGGTTTCTTGATGTTTTACCTTCTCTAGAATCTCTAGTTTGGTTACCTATGCAACTTCAAACCTGATCTTGGGTCAAATGTTGTTTTCTCCCTCTCCCTCTCTCTTCAATTATCTCGATCAGTTTGATGATGTGGCAATTTCCTATTGGTCAGTATTGAAAAATTCATATCTTCTAATCCACTTATCCAAATTTGACAAATAAATATGTTTTAGAATTGTAAAATTAATATCTATCTAATAAAAATATTTTCAAGGTCTTATTTCATGGTTTGATGAAGGGTGATTTTTTGTAAAATTAATTTAATGCATAAAATCCATAAAAATTACATCTTAATCTTCATAACTCCAAAATTAACATAAAAATATGTTTTCTTCATTAGGAGAACCTAATAAGTTCATTGGTGATATTTTCAAAATTTAAATCTGAGTTTTTATAAAATGGTCTGAAATTAGGGTTTCTATACATTAATGTGCAATATGTACTCTAATACATGCTAATACATTGAATATAGGCAAAGTTGAACTTGGACTCAACTAAAGTGGTGAAAGTTAGTAATTGATATTAGTAAGAGAGGTATGTGTAATCCCTATTTATGTATGTGCATTCCTTACACCTATGTTGGGATAATTGCAGCCAAACCCTATATTTCCCTAATGAGGCTTAAATGAACCCTAAATCTTCTATTTTTGAATCCTAATGTTGTTCATGCCTCAAATTAGATTATAATTTCTTGTTTTTTGGGTCTTATACCCCACTTCCATTCTTATTTACTCTTTCCATGACTACTTTTCTATCATGTAGATTTATGTTCTATTTAATTTAAAGTAGTTGTACTTATGTACAGCCACCCACAGAGGGCATGTATTTAATCGCCCTGGGGAATGTTTTTATTCTCCCTTATATAATTGTGTAGGTGACTAGGAATGTATTATTCTCCCCTCACCTATAGGTTATAGGTTCGGTAGGTGCCTCAACCCTACTTAGTTAGGTAGACATAATTATCTTACATGCAAATCAATTTTAATATAATTTTTAATGGCAAGTTTCTTTTGAATATAGCCTCATACTCTTGTTATCCTCATCTTATGATGAACCCTAGCATGTTCTTATTTGCTTTACTTATCTTTTTATCCTAGACTAGTTTTTTGATACGTACCTTATTTTCTTTCCCCTTTTGTTGGGTACTTTCCCAACCACCCAGGTGTTGGTGCTGAGCAAGGAGAAGGACAAGTTTGAAGGAAGTCATCTCAAGAGTAGATCTCAAGCTATCTAAAAGGGTGTCTACGTTCCTATAGATAGATCCTTTTCTCTTATATTTTTATTTTGGGAACAATCATGTAATGACCAATGAATGCCATGTAATAGGCTTAGTACTTTTATTTCCACAGCTAGTGACATTTTATAATGTATCTAGTGCATGTTTATTTACTTTTTTTTGGTAACCCAGGAGACTCGCAAGGCTTGCGTTGAGCCCAACCTAGGGATCTCAGCCCCATCCCATAAGGAGCATAGCCCATTAAGTCATGTAGAGGCCGAATGCACTACGGGAGAACAATTCCGAACATCACCACCAGGGGGATTCGAACCTGGGACCCTTCATGAGGGGCCCCATGCTGCTACCACCTGAGCTACTACTAGCTGACACATGCTTATTTACTTGGAATATTATACATGCATTTCTCAATATCTTTTGTCTTTCTAAAAGATGGATGTTTTTTACTTCCTTTAAATTTTAGTAAGGAGATGATCTTGCCTCTTTACAAAAACATCTCCCTTGAGGTTCAGCTGATACTACTCTAAACCCTAGTGGATGATATCCCTTGGGGATCTTTGAGGCTGATACCCTAGTTGTTGGTATGGCCAATATCCCATGATGGTGAGGGTGGTCGATATCTAAAGGGATACTTAGGCTGATACCCTACGAGATTGTATATCTAATACACTTTCTCATGTACCTCTAAACCGATATCATTTGTGATAAACCGATACCAAGTGATGATAAATCGATACCCACTAATGCTAAACCAATATTCTACCTTAGTATGGTGGCCGCTACCCAATCTTAGTGTGGTTTCCCGATACATTTATGGTTAACTAATACCATAGGTGTAATACCTAATCGGCATCTTATGATGGTAGTTGAGACATACCATGTTGATGTTAGGATCTCAAAGTGATGATATGATATCCTATGGAGTAGTTGTACATATGATGTGAGGGTTACGTTCCTATACCACATAACATGTTTTATAATGATAATGAGAAACATACTTTTATATCTCATAACACTTCTCATATTGATGAGGAAAGTGATAAACTAAGGGAGGTTGTTGATCCAACCCTGTAAACCCTAATCGAGTAAAGTGAAACCCTAATTATTATGATGTAAAGTGTATGATGCAAATATATTGTATGAGTTCTATGAGATGATGATGCTTTTCCTTCTTGTTATCGGCTTGTAACCATGCAAGAGATACTGATTGATGTACATAGTTAGGTATGAACTATGGTAATTATGATCTAATGGACATGTGGTCCTTGTGATGGACATTGGTACTTGTGTTAGACATCAGTACTTGTGATGGACATTGGTCCTTGTGATGGACATTGGTCCTTGTGTTGGACATTGGTCCTTGTGATGGACATATGGTGAATAATAAGCATAAGGAGACATGATGTGATGAGATCACACTTAATGTGATTCAATATGTTCTGGTGATGAGTCATGCCCTATTTATGTAGATATTATTTAGAGGCTATACATTGTAACTTGATTGATGCTTAATGATGTTTAAACTGATCTAATTAATCAAGTGAAATTTAATAGTATAGATTTCCCTGTGCCATAGATCCATTCAGTGTCAGCATTTGCTGCATGGTGAAACGAGTTTAACTCAGTCACATATTGTTGAATATGCGGGGTGCAAGTTGAGGTATCTCCTTGTCTCCTGAATGTATATCTATCACAGGATTGGCTGCATGCCAAACCTGGGAGAGTGCAGCTTTAGACTGAATCTCTATAGTATATATCACAGGGTTGGTCATAAGCCACATCCTAGAAGAGTGCGGCTACGGTCGTAAATCACTAGCTTCGTGACTTGTACTAAGGTGGGATAAATATGCACAACTAGACTATACGTCACTGGAATCAGTTGACCCATGTCGTCACTGCATATTCACTCAGACTGACCAAGGGAGATGAGGTCATAGATTTTGGCTCTTCCATTAGACCTTTTATGGAACCGATTTTGACTTATTAAGTGGTCAATTGGATTTGGGTGGTACGACTCAAATCCTCAGAGCATAATGAAATATGTAATCTACCGTGTAGTAAAATTATATAGGATCAAATACAAAAACATTGGTTGAGGCCTTGCTTAATATATTCTTGATAGAAAATATACATGTTGTTCATAATCCTTTTGAGTCATTAATATGTTTCACAATGCAATAGTAATTGCCCTTCCTATTAATAAGTATTAACTGCTTCATCTTAGTTGTATTTTTGCTACTGCTCAGTTTATGTTATTTTGATGATAATAGAGTTGGTGGTGAGTTATATATCCCATTGATATTTAGAATCTCACCCCGTGGGTCTCCCAATCCTTTTTAGGTAGATGAGCACGATGAGGAAGAGACCGTGCAGAGGAGGTTGAGGAATAGCCAGAGGAGTAGTAGATGATAAGGTTGGAGGTGTTGTTGGATGTCTTTTATTGGTAGAGTCCTAGAGTCATCCTTGTACACTTGGGTCTTTGGGAATGTTTTGTAGATGTTTTACAGATGTACTATCTTTATGTGCCCTTTGTATATCAGATATGATGGAATCATGTATATATGTTCTGGAATAGTGCTTTCGTTGCAGGTTGACTGCATGCCTTGCGAATGCTTTGAGGCATGAAAGGACTCATGTGTAAAGGCTCTTTCTATATGACTATTTTATTAAAAAAAATTATTTTTAGTGTTTCTCAGCAATCTATTCGCTAATTCTTCTTCTGTGGTTATGTTTTGAGTTATTCTCGCTTTGTGTGGCACGTGGCGTCATAGTAATAACGTCAAAAAAAAGGGTTGGATAGTGCCCCTAGTTTAGTTGAATTATGCTTCCATGCCTCTGCACATTGGGCCCCTCAGTATACCAGGAATCTTATTTGATGTGTTTTCTTTCTCCATAGGAGAGAAAACTTGGCTTCCCTGACAATTCAACATTGACCTGTGCTATCTATTTGAAAATTTGAATTAGTAGTTTTACAAATTGAATATTGAATCTTATTGAATTAAAAAAAACCTTTCTACCTCTTCATACTTGCCTATTTTGTCTATTAATTTCCATTTTGTCATTCTTTGTATATAGGTACACACTTTTACTTTCTGATTATCATTTTTTACTAGTCATTGGACTAACCCATATTTCAGTTGTTGGAGTCCATGTGTTGTTTTGTTCCTCCAAGAATTCATGGACAAGTGATCCAAGAAGACCTAGAGGAGATGTGCAAGAGTTATCCCATGTTTAATAGTAGATAGGAATCAATGACTAATTTTCTACTCTTATGTAAATATGTTGTGACTCTAATGTGAAGCATGATTGTAAAAAGATTTATTTATCTTTTCTGATGCAATTTTGTAGATATTTGATCATAAGGATAAAGTTTTTACAATATGGTATCAGAGATATAAATAGTTGGCACTCATGCATGTTTCTCTGAATTTAGGTTTAGTTAGGAACACAAGTAGTATATTTAAAATTTCGTTCACAACAAGCCCTAGTATCATTGGACTAATTATTGGGTATACCTTGTGTACAAGTTGGATACACTGAGAGACTGGGATGTGTGGTAGGTACCTTGATTTAAAATTCATACGTAGCTCATCTACTATTGTTTGTACCCCCAAGGCATAGATTTATATGGAGATATAATTTAGGAAGAAGTGTTTTATACACAAGTATTTAGATTTAGAATATGACCCTTGGAACATTTTAATCACCGATATATGTATAAGAATGGGAAGAGTACCCTAGAGTTCCTATTTAGTTTGGTACAGCCACAAGTAATTGGAAAAAAGGAATAAATAACCCTTGGATGACAAGTTTCATAATTGGTAACTTCTATTTGGTACCGTAAAATATATGTAAAAGTAATGTAACATAAACAATTTACCCTGAAATCTGTTAACCGATCTAGAATAATCCATCACCGTGTAAGTGGAATGTGCCAAGGTGTCTAAGGAAGGATGTTTAGTGAATGTTATGGCATAGTTACTCCCAATCCACTTAGGTGGTGGTGGGATTTCCTCACTTTACATACTAACCTAGACAAATGATGTTTACTACTTGGGATAACCCTAATCTTACATTTAGTCACTAACCTGATGAAAAAGAATGTGTGTATGTTTATTTACCTTAAATAGAGAGGAAACTAATGATAATTTGTTAGGACTTAGATTAAAAATCCTAATTATATAAAATTTGTAAAAGAATTGCCTCGCAATAACTTCAACACAAAACCCCTACAAAATACGGTGGTTTTGGCTTCAAAATAGGCTCTCCTTACACACACACACACACACACACATATATATATATATATATATATATAGTTAATATATTGTGAAACAAAAAATCTAAGGTTTAGAATTTACTTCCCAATCCATAATAAATAGTTATTTGGAAAATGTGATAAATATTAGGACTTCTAGACTTTTGGAACCCCAAATATTCAGGGATATATGAAACTTTGGATAATTCATGATTGAACTAAACATTATACTCATGTAAAAGCCCACCCACTAAGAATGGAGAAACAAAAATGAAATATGTCTAAATATTTAATCCAGTGAAACTTCACCTAAAGATTAGTGACAACAGTTGAAACTTTATAAAATTATAAACTTGACAATGATAAATTTAGTTTATAAATTAGTTTTGTGGTATACCACAAACTTGATATTCCTTATCTAGATTCTTAACTAGAAATGCATACATGACTTTAGATTAATTATATGGACCATACATCACTAAGTGTTCAGGTGACTCTTTATGTTTCATAGAAATATAAATTCCCAAAATGTGTGAAGTATTTCGAAAGATGGAGTAACAATAGTTATAATGTAGACATGAGGTGATTGTGACTTGGTTCTCGTATTGATTTGTCAATTTTTGGTTTTACATTGAGAAGTTTTTTCATAAAAAATATTTTTTTAATAATATTATATGTACAAACAAAAAATGATTTTATGGAAACTTTTTTATGATTTGAGCTAAGTCATAATCAAGTAATTATGAGAAGAAGAAAACATAGAGGACAGACTCATGAAAGCCTAAAACCCTAGAGTTTTGTAGGGTAATAATTAAGAGAAATTGAAAAATACTATGCACTAGTTGACATAGTCTTTTCACTTCTTTATATTTCTAGTTGAATCCTTTTAAGGGGTGGAGAACAATATCTGGATAAATAGTGGATGTCTGGATTTTGAGGATGAAATCCTCTTTAAGGGGTGGATAGTTGTAACATGTGAATTTTGGGTATTATATCTATTTTGATCCATGATTCCTTATTTTTTCCTAACTTGACCAATTTTTGAATAAGTCCTTCATTTGAATTCTCATTTAATTATTTTGATCCATCATCATATTTTGTAATACAATTTATCTTCAATTGTGTTCCTTTTGTCTAAATCAATTTACTCTTCTCTCTAAAGAAATGTTTGCAAAGAAGTCCCTCAACTTAAAATTATAATCCATTGTGGTGTGATTTGTTATAATTGAATATAACTTAGTCTAAAAATCGGGAATGGACCTTACTTATATCAAATAATATTTAATTTTGAATTTATATATTGCAAGCAAAAGAGATACTATTTTCTATACTAGATATAAAAATTGAGTGATTTGCTATAGAAAAAATGCATATATTAATTTAGAGCTATAAATTGGGAATTAGTAGTTTATTTAAGTATCTCTCTGAGTTATCTACATCTGGCCCGAGTTCACCCCATATACACTTTGTTTAACCCTTCAAATGATACCAAAACCAACCAAATTAATTCCATTAGTGTCACTTTCTTTGCCTTCATTTGTTTACCAATGATTTATTCATATAACCTCATGAAACACCCCCAACATATGTTGATTCTTCTTCATGCGCATAGCTTAAACTCCTTGAAACTAGTAAAGTAGGGAGTGTTTTTCCCTTACCCTCTATTACCTCACATCCTTACCCTTCCCCCTCTTCTCTTTCACTCATTTTCCCTATATATTCTCTACATTTACTTCCTTCAACTATTATAACCCTAACCACAATGCTTTTTCTCCCTTGTAGCCAGCCACCATAGCTGCCGAGCTTCAGGCCATCGCTGATAGAGACAATTTTCGAAGTATCACACTTGATCTAATGCAGAAATGCTAATCCAACCCTTACAAGATTGTCGACAGCTAATTCCACTAATTCAACAAATTAATGTTTCCTTCTACTCCCCTTGTCGACCTGTCCATGTGTAGATGCCACCGTCATCAGGATTGTTAGATTCTAGTGGAACCCCTTCCCATCCTTTTTCCAGCTACAACCCTGCAAGTAATGAAACTCAGTAACTCACAAACATGTGATCTTCCCTTATGTCTAGATCATATGCACCATGCTATTGGACCTAAAACACCAATGATCCCAGTCGCCTCCCTTTTCTAAACCTCCATCTACCTACCATCACAACGTCCTGCAGTCCTCTTCAAACACTATCTCTGCTTAACCTTTTGTGCCACAAACTCGACTCCCTATTGACCAACTCCAGAGTTGATAGAGAAATAGAGCCAACACCAACAGATCATGGAGGGACAAAGATGACCCTTCAATAGATAACAAGTTGCTTCCAATCTAATGATGGGTTTTAGATGACGGTCTCCAAGAACCATGTATGGAGATTGATGAAAAACCATACCCCAATGAAACCAACCCAAAATCTCATCCACATGATTACCACCAGACAATCCTACTCCGAAGCCTCCTCAAACCCTCGACTCCTTGGAAACTAGATGCAAAACCGACAATGATAGACCTCCTAACTATCATGAAAGATATATGTGGATGCTGCATCAGGAAGGGATCATCCTCAATCCAATTGTAGGAAGCATATGACCCAATATTAACCATGGTAACTAGTCAAGATATAAGGATCATCCCTATATCCGTGACAAGTAGGTCAGTACTTCCCTTTTAGTATCTATTTGATTAGAAATCTATTATAAGAAAATTAGAATCTTGAACAATATGAATAATTAGCTAGATACTTAAACCCATACACATATATAAACTCATACACACATAAACTCATATATGTGGTATCTTATACAAGAATCTGTAGGTTTATACTATATGAGTAAAATACCCAGAACCTATAAATTATGAAATGCAATCTAGCACTACTAACCGATAATTTCCAAAGTACAATTTATACTAGCCTATATACAAATATATTTACCTATATATATGGTGTATTGATACTAATGGATATAACAAGTTCTAAACATTAGTCTTGGTGTGTAGGGTTACATATTATTATAGAATCTACTAGAAACAATATGATAAATAGAATTTTAATATATACTTAGTGCAAACTTAGTATAAAAAACATAGTAGAAATAAGAGAACATCGATTTCTCCCTTGATCTAATATAAACCATATATGCAATTGATATGTCCATAAATAGAGATGAATTATTTACACGTATCCTAATTTTCATTACTATAGAAATATATATCCATATACATACTTAATTCATTCATTAATATCATGCATATATACTATATTGACTTAAACTAGTCCATATAAAGATATTCTTACCTATGTTATGTTGTCAATCTATATTAATGATTTGCTTAGAATATTTACAATAATGATATTCTACATATATGGATAACTTTTATTTTGAGTGTGACCTTAGATCACTTTATATGATGAAATATATTCTTGTATTAAATAGGCTTGACCCTGTAAGTATACATGCTCGAGTATAATTGAATATAAGATTTGGAATGACAAACCAATTTAACCTAGGTAACCACATCATAATGGAAACCTAGAGAAATATCATGGAGTAGAACCTATTTAACCTTAGATAACCTCATATTTCTAAAATGATAACTAAGATGACACTTATTGATTACTTATATGGGATTCCTTCATTCATATGTTAATATAAATTTATGCAACTTTAGATCTAAGTAGGAGTGTAAGACTAGTATGCATTAAATTATGCATAAAATTTAACCCTAGATATCCCTCGTAAGGGTATATTGATAAATAAAAATATTTGACCCTAGTGTCTAAAATAGAAATATATTGCATATAAGAGAGAAAGAAACATTTTAGGATCTAACCTAGAGAAAATAATTCAACCAAGTAATATTGATTATATATTTAACCTAGTTGGAAATCTAAAACTAATATTGACGGGAAATATAGAATACAAATGGAAGATAGAAATCTAAATCCCGAGTGAAATAAACAAATATTGATTTCAAGCCATATGGTAACAAATATTTCTATAAATTTGTAGATCTCTTTATTTTAATCAAATTCTCAGAGCTGAATACATGGAATTAACAATTTTGCATACTTTGATTCAAAAAGTACGCAATTCTATTTCTATTTGGGAAGTTATTTCCCTCATTGATTACATGCATGATTAGATATGGTGGTTTGCCTAAAAATGTATTTTGAACCTTATCCTTCCTCTTTGAAAGGCTCCTAACAATTATTCATAAAAAATAGTAGCACAATGTTTAAACATAAAAAAGGCATACTGGTGCCCCTAGTTTACTGGAATTATGTTACCACACCTCTACGTCGAGTTAAAGGACATAGTGTCCCTTAGAAGATTTAGAATAATGATATTCTACATATTAGTTGGTATTTTTTCATTCTTAGAAGGATAGGACACATAGCTTCCCTAACAAGTAGACATTGACATGTGCTATGTCTTTGGAAAATTGAGATACTAGTTTCAAAATTTAATATTGAATCTTATTGACTTTGAAAACCCATCACTGTCTTTTAATAGTTTCCTATATTGTTTAATCATTTGCATTTTGTCACTCTTGGTAGAGAGTTTCATACTTGTACTTTCCAATTATCAATTTTGTAATAATCATTCGACTAACCCATATTTCCCTTTTTGTGGTCCATGTGTAATTTTGTTCCTCGGGGAATTCATGGACATGTGATCAAAGAAGACCTAGACGAGATGTGTAAGAGTTATCTCTCATTGAAGAGTGGATAGAAATCAATGCATAATTTGAAAATCTTAGTAAACCTTCCACGACTCTGATGTAAAGAATGTTTTAAAAAGATTTTTTTATATTTTTTGATGCAATTTTGTATATATTTGATTATAAGGATCAAGGTATTTACATGGTACCATCTATATGGTGGGGTCCTAATGGTTCATGATTGATTGATAGAACCAAATATGGACATTTTTGTGTTTGTCCTCTTATGTACCTCAATTTTCCTTCTCAACTAACTAGCTCTTTCCACCCTTCTGGAAACATATATGAAGGCATGCAAATTACAATGACAAACTTTGATGGACACCCTTTCCTACATCCACAAATTTGCTCAACCTTCAACTTGTCTACACTTTACTCCTCATTCACATAGATAAGGACAAAACCTTAATATATCAAAGAATACAAAGTCATATATTGTTACCATCATTGTCCCTTTCTTTGATGTTTTTAACAGCCTAGTCTCATCACACATTTATGTCTTAGGATAGTAGCTTGACTTGAATCATCTTCTAAATCAAGATCAAGCAATATAATTTCTTGCCCGAGTAATGGATCTCATGAGAAGAATTGGGGAACTCATGACAAGAACTAAGTAAGGTGAAGGATCTCTATCACCCCAAACTTCCTGAGTAATGAAATCCATGATACCTTATGCCATTGCTAACATTTCTGGTGAAAACTATGGAGCAAGTGCATCGGGTTCTTGTGGATGACTCATATGCAACTTCCTCTACATCTAGTACATGCTCAACACCATACCTAACTCCTCCCTAAATGAGGGAGGATAGACCTTCTATATATGCATGTGCTCCACCTGTACCAAGAGATAGGTTCAAGTCTTGATCTCATCTTCTCGGTTCCATGGTTGTAAAAGACATAAATATTACATCCTTTGGTACTAGAAAAGACTCGACACACCTACTTTCATATACTAAGTTATACCCTTAGGCCTTGATACTAAACTATCGTTTCCTCATCCCAATATATGATCATAATATAATTATTTATACCAAACTTGAGGTTAAGATCATACTAACCCTCAAATGGCAAACCAAAGAAGTATTAAGCAACAATTATGTCACCCAGAAAGTAGTTTTTTAAAAACAAATTAATGAGATATCATCCTTCTTTTATTATCTTTTTTTACATAAATATGACTTCATTTAATACTTCATAGTCATATTTATAGTATTTACATATAAATTAATTATCCATATGATATACAAGGTCGTGTGAATAAAATGTCATGCTAGGATATGAAAACTAAAGAAAATTTGTAGAATTGTGCCACAGCTCCAGTAGAATAACAAATAGAAATCACAATTGAGGAAGGACTTCATCTATCAGACTATATCACTTGACTAGTAAGAGGGTTGATTTGTTGGTGTCTCACCTCCATGGCCTAAAAGGTCTGTTCATTGGTTCATTAGCCAGTTTCTAACTTAGTAGACATAATAGTGTATGACATGCCACAAATTTATTAGTTATAAGAAAATAATATATATCATACAATTAATATAAACAATTTGACAATCATATAGAATTATAAAAAAGGATGGAATATTTAGAAATAGGAAATAACATTACCTATCTTTCCTAGTTTCTTTTCATTGCATCTACCTTACCTGTACCTATCCATATAGACATCTTCATGGTATGGTTACATGCATGATTCACCTTCCTGACCTTAGGGTGTAGACAGATACCCTAAGTAAATAAAAACAAATTGCCTCTAGAAAAGTAGGACATGTAGCATCTCCACCTTTTACCCACCTTTATACTAGGCTAGGGTTCGAACATCATCACAATTTTAGAATATTTATCATTTTATCATGATTTATAGAATTGGGGAATTCAATCCTAATATTTTTTCACAACATAGTAAGAGGGTTGGGTTCTCACTTCCACCACTATAGAGCATCTCCTAACCTCTCACAGATTAACCAATAGGGCTTAACCCGCTCTATGCATGCATTTCTTGGACACCACCCTAAGTGAGAATGTTCCATTTCACATCATTATATGATCTTTGGGAAAGGATCACATTGTCTAGGTCTCCTATCTAAATTAAGGCTACACTTGGTTACTTAGTTCATTTATTCATTTTTCAACTATATCGATCGAATTATATGCAAGCAACACTAAAGAACTGAAAATAATAACCATGCCTTCACAACTTCAAAAGATATAGAATGAATTACTAGTCATATTTGACTACCCAATTCGGGGCACGAGAAATGTCTCTAACAAGACCAAGGACAAGCAATCATTTTAGGTCACTACAAGCTAGATTCTGTATGATCCAAGGTCAAATCCTCTATAGTTAGTCAAATACATTGAAACTCAAGAATTCACTTCACATAACATTTCATTATACAAAAATCTTGGTTTTAGATTCTGAAAGGTGTGGGACTTGCATCACGTATAAGAGTGAGCATTCTAAAATACCTCCATCAAGCATAATATTATTTCCATAAATAACAGAATTAATTTAATAAGAATTTAGAAGGTAGAGGATAATGAAAATCCTTAAATCAATTTAGAAAGGTTCTTACCTAGTAAGGAACACCATTTAGTTCAAGTTCTATTTCTTCTATGGTATGAAAATAATTAATTTCCACTTTCAAGTTTACTTTAATATGTAATTAAATCTAAGTTCATAGTCAGATAACCATGTGATTAGCATTGTGATTTGTATTTAGAAGATTAGGGAAAATTAAAGTCTTATATTTCCATTTATACTATTTAAACAGTCCAAATAATAAAAGTGGTTGTATTATGTAAAATCAGAGAGCTTGATTTCTATTTGATGCATGATATAGGTATCATATGCATTATTTATTATACTATACACCTGCCAATATATGGAACTAATTTGAATAAGGAAAGCCTTCATTTAACTTGTAAAGATCCAATCTTCATACATCCAAAGATTTAAACAGGTTCCCCCCTATATGAACCTAGGGAAACTGGAACATATGGGAAGGAAAAGAAGAAGCTGTAGTCCCTAGATCTAGCTTCCTACCAATAATACCTATGGTAATTGTCATGTATGAAGAATAATAAGAATAATGCAAAATATCAGCTAGAAAACAAGATTAAGGAGTCATACTTACATGGTTTATAGTTAAGAAAAAACTATCACAACTGCTCAAGCTTGTAGTTCGAAGGAAGAAGCTGAACTTCACAAGCACTTGATCATGAGGTTCAAACGTGGGTCCTCTGAGTAGAATCTCATCAACTATGAACTTTGCATGCACATGATCGCGAGTTGAAGATGTGGGTCCTCTAAATATAATCTCATCAACTTCCAACAAGCGATGACGATGGATGGTCATCCATGTTCTTATCTCAACAACCTTTGGAAAATAGGGTTTAGGTAAAGGAAGGGTCTGAGTATTTAAGGGAAAGGTGGATGAAGGGAACAGAAAAGAGATGTTGGTAGAAGGATTTCATTAGTTTTTTCCAAGCCCATAATTTTCCAATGTTGACCCCATATCCTCATCAGTATATGCTCCATTATAGTTTCACTATCTAATGGAACTAGCCTCTCATAAGTCTGCATAGGTTCCTCATCGATTGCCATAAGCATTTTTTTGTCGATCTACACCATGGGTTGATGAACTAAGCTTATCGTCTCTTAAAGACATTTATGTCTCATTGGTTGAGTCAAAGAGGTAATGACCATTAGTTTCTTCTTTACTTTCCCTCTCTTGGGTTCATAAAAGTTTGATGCCACTATCCTATAGAAGAAGTCCTTGGCTTTTTTGTTGTATTCTGATTTTCATCGGTCAATGGATAATGATTCCATGAAATCATAGGTCCCTTATCCTTTTTCACCTTCATCATTCTTGGTGACCATTCATTTTCTTCTAGAAAGGCCCTTAGTAAGATACTACACAAACACAATTCCACATACCGATGGTAATGCATGCAAGGGCACCATCACCGCCCTACAATCATGTGGCCTGGGAATTGATCCCCTTTTAACCAATTTCTAGTGGTAGCTAACCATCGACCCAAGTAAGATTAGGGCATGCTTGGAAAATCCGAAGACATCCATGATTACTTTGCAAACACAAAATGGATGTTCATACACTGCCCAAGTTACTCAATTATGATTCAAACTTTAGATTGCTAGAATTCAAAATGTGAAATAAAATGCAAACAAATAAAATTGAGAAATGAAAACATGAACTAGGGTATAATGAAATACATATACATTTCAATAATAATATCTATATAAGGTGAAACTACACTTAAATCCACAAGGTGCATTAAAATGCAAGTCAAGCAAGCTTAAAGAAAGTCAATGCCAGTTTGTGGCATTACTCAAACAATATATTACACGACTAGTTAAAATATGTATTTAAGGTACTGAAACATAATTGGCATAAATTAAACCCAGTTTTAGAGTTAAAAAGAGTCAAGGGACTTACAAAATTATGATTAATTAGTTAATTCAATTAATCATAAAAATGTTCTAAACTGATTTATTAATCGAATAAATTCTTAATTAATAAACAAACAAGATTTATCGATTATATTAATTTTACTAAATAGTTAACCATAACATAATTAACAAAAAGTAATATTTTATTAATTGGTTATAATAAAAAAATTCCTCATCCATATTCCATTCACTACACAAATCATGTTGCATTCCCTACATGAATATTGGTTCATCCACTAAGTTTCGGTTCATGCACTACCAAAATTCATTTAAATACTACACAAGTCTTGGTGTGGTCCCTATTTTAAGTTTATCTCATCCTCTATTCAAATCTTGTTTCAACACATGTGTAGAATCTTAGTTCACCTCTGTTCAACCCTTGTGTAGCCTTTGGTTGAAACATGGTTGAGCTCTATTTGAATCATGTTGATGCCCTTGTTTGAATCTTTGTTTGGCCTCAATTCCAATGTTGGTGTAACATTAATCGTGCTTTAGTTGTTCTTTCAAATCAAGACGCACATCAATATTGGTTCATCCATTATTCAAATCTTTTGCACTCCCTATAAAATTCTTGGTACATCTACTATAGATATCCAAATGAAACTTCAAGTGAATCATGGTTTTTTGTACAAATTATGGTGCACCGATAATGATTTTGCATCTTTTTTCATTCAATGTCGGATCATGTTGAACCCTCTATACATATATTGATCATAAACTAAGTCTAGGTTCATGCATTACCTGGATCTATTTCAAACAATACATAAATGATGATGCAAGTTGTATTTGAATTTTGGTTCAACATCTATTCAAATTATGTGCATCGTCAATTAGAGTCTTGGTTAATCCTTTGTTTGATTCATGTTATAGCCTCTGTATAAATTTTGGTTCGACCTCTATTTGGATCTTGTTGTAGCCTCAGTTTAGATCGTGGTTCAACATGTACTCGAATCATAGTGTAACTTTGAATTGTACTTCAACATGTATTTGAATCATGACACATATAATATTTGAACATTTGTTCAATCATTATTTGAACCTTAGTGCAATCTATATACTAATCATAGTTCATCTACAATGAGAATCTTATAGAACCTTATAAAGTGATCAAGGGTCTATATATAAAATATGGTCATATACCATTCCTAATACACACAAATCATGGTCCACTGACAATAATTAAAGTGTGTTAGCATTTCAAAAAATATCTTAACTAATATATATATATATATATATATATATATATATATATAGTAATATAATTTGGACCTAATGTATCCTACACCCAGGACAATGGCATTTAACAAAAAAGCCCTTTTTGTGTGAATGGTAGTACATTTTTAGTCGAATCCCATGCCCATATAAATAATGTGGTGTGCCCAAAATAATTGTGCATGTATCACTCTTAATGGACACAAGGGTAATTAGTGCACCAACATTATCGTAAAGGTTACATGTGTAAAGATATGTGATGCAGCTATATGAACATATGAAGATCTCTCGTATACTTAAATGCATCTCTTGCGGTCAAAGTGTTCAGTTCATTCTGCTATCCCCCTTGGGGACCATTCAGTGGGGACTTCCTTCACCCGCTTCCCTCATTGCATTCACTGCAACTTGCAACACTTGATATGCCCAATGCACCTACCTAATCATGTTTGTAACACATCTCTATAACCACCTGTATTATTAATACAATGTTACTTCTGCCCACGTCATAACACCGCACTTTACATATTTATTTTTATATATTTTACTCCATTTTAGAATAACTTTAGTCAACTTTGCAGACATTTTATCTATCTTCTTGACTAAAGCCTTGTTTTGGTGATTTCAGGAGTCAACCAACCGCGACTGCGACTTCTCTAAAGCTGCGACCGTGGCTTCTCCAAAGACCGCGACCGTGACTTCTTCAAAGATCGTGACTGTAGCTTCTCCAAAGACCACGGCCGAGATCCTGGGGAGGATCACGGTCAAGAAAGATCGCGACCAAGGAAGAATAAAGGAAAGACCACGACCGCAATTTTAAGTCAGTGGAAAGACCGCAACCGCGGTCTTAAGTTAGTGGAAGGTGCCTATAAATAGCACCCCCACCTGTCTTGTCAAGACATCAGATCAGAGAGATCCGATCCAGATACCACAAAGTGCTACCGCATCCCAGAACCATTGCCGACCATCCATCAATCTTGGATCTCTAGAGTGAAATCCGAGGAGAGAGAAGACGACCGCATGTGCCCACCACTTCCTCGAGAGGAGACATCCCCATGGTAGATACAGATCTGAAGGAGTAGTGTGTAGTATCAAGTTTCTTCTTCTCTAGATCTATAATTTCCTCACGTTGAACTCTCCTCCTTTCTTCGTAGTATCTCTTGGGTCTATTTTTCTGTAACACCACCATGTTACCCACAAACATGACTGGCTAAACTCCATAACTTGGGTTGGGGGTATCCACTAAAGCTCTCCCAACATGTATATTGTCTCTTTCTTTTGAATATACATATTCTTATCAAGATTATCTCCTTGCACCTATTTTAATACTTAACTTGTATGCTTAGCTACCATCTTGTGATGTTTGATTGTTGATATCTCGAGAGAGTACTATCACTTTTATCCCGTGTCATGGAGTAGTATGAATGCACGAGAGTGTTGAAATGCTAAATGCTTCAAACCATATGTTTTGCTGTGAGGTTTTTGAGTTGTCATCTCAAGAGAGAGGCTTCTTTTAGGCTTAGATCTATCCTCATCTCGAGAGAGAGTGGAATAGACATTTTATTGGTTGCTTGTAATCTTGATATGAGTATGCAGGAGAGAGATATAGTATGCTTGTTGGAGAGATGCCTTGGTTGGTGAGCCCCAACTGAAGTTTTCCCATATACTTGTTATAGTTTGTTTCTTTTACTTCTTTTGTCTTATTGTTTCTGTTCTCGAACTACCGTTCCCTCGGGAACACATATTAATCCTCTTTTATGTTGGAGTATAGAGAGTGTTGATTCCACATTCTTAGCATGACCAACCTTGTCCCTGTGTTCGACCCCGATTGCTACATAGGATCCCATTATTATTGCGGGGGCCTGAGTGTCGGGTTATCTCTTTAAAAGTCTGACTACTTTAATCCGTTCTTTTTGGACGCGCGATTTAGGCTGGTTAACTTTTTGGCGCCATTGCCGGGGACATGGAAAAACGATACTGTTAAGGAAACTGAGTCCACTCACTGTACTCCCGTGCCTCAAGCTTAGGAATAAGCTTGATAGCACAACCACTTTATGTCTTCAAACCTGAACCTGTGCAGAATAGTTCATTTTCATCAAGCCCGGTTTTCTAACTTGATCGTACGTTCTATTTAGGTACCCAGGGAAGAAGCACTTGGCCCAAACTAACTCCGCTCACCATGACGCCCCACGTGGGACCACCCCTTTCCGTGGATGAGCGGAACGGAAAGATTGGACAACACCCACCCCCGCCAGAAACCGATGAAGATGACCGTTATAATGACGATCATCTCTATGAAGAAAAAGAACCACCTGAAGATGATCATCACCATGAGGAGTGTCGTCATCGCCGCAGGCACAGAAGAAACCACCAAGAGTGAAATCGCAGGGACAACACCAGCGAAGATGATGAAGAGGAAGAAAAGACTCTTCGGGAGTTGGCAACTACAAAAGCTAACAACTCAAGATGTCTTGTGGTCATGCCAAGGTTCAATGCAACAAACTTCGAACTGAAGCCAGATGTAATATATATGATCCAGAACAAAAGCTTTTGAGGGAATTCAAAGAACAATAACCCTTATCATCACCTCGACGCTTTTAAGAATATTTGTGACGCCATCAAGATGTGGGAAGTTCCATAAGAAGTCATTTACTGCAAGGTTTTCATCTTCTCTTTAGAGGACAAGGCACTATCCTGGTACCTTGGGCTACCACATCAAGCTTTGAATGGATGGAACGCATTGGCAGACGCTTTTGTGAACAAGTTCTACCCCACCGAGAAGACTATTCGTAACAGGAAAAAGATCACATCTTTCATGCAGAAGCCAAGTGAGAATCTACATGAAGCCTGGGAAAGGTATCAAGAGTACCATAGAGACTGCCCTCACCACAATTACAAGAAGGGGTTCTTAATAACAACTTTCTACAATGGTCTAACAACTGAAGAGACAGTTTCACTGAATGCAGCAGTTGGAAGCAACTTTCTCGGTAAAAATCCTAGTAGATCTAAAAAGATCATAGAAAACATGGCTGAGTTACAAGTTGGGACTGATTATGACCAGACCGACAGAGGATATGCTAAGAAAACCACCAATGAAGGACTGTTGATTGAATCAAAAGCTCTCGAAGCAGTCACGTCTCAAATACAAAAGATAGCCACAGATGTCAAGCAGGTGAAGGAATCAGGAGGGAAAGGAAAGAAGCAATTGAGAAGGTGATGAAATGTGTCACTTGTGGTGAAGGAGGGCATGGGATAGACAACTGCATATATACCTGACCTGAAGAATCTAGTGAAAGAAAGTCTGAGGAGGAGGAAGATGAAAATGTCTCTTATGCTAAATTTAAGAGACCAAAGCACCCAGGGTTCAGTTATGACAATAAGGATGTTGTAGAAAATTCACATCAATTGAATAATCCACCCAAACAACCACCAGGTTTCGAGAAGAAGAGAGGGCAAGGATAGTACACCAAGACAAGCACTTTCTAGACAAACAAAACCAATTATCAAGGTCAAGGTAAGTATCAAAACTACCATGCTGCTAACGCAAGTCAAGGACAAGGACAAGCTCAAGGAAAGAGTCAAATAAGACGTACTAGTCAGCTTGACTTAGTAGGCCAACTATTCGATTTTGTCAAGAGATAGGACACGATAAACAATCAACTTGTACAAGTTGCATTGTCCAACTCTGGCGTTCTGAACACTATGAAGGTACAAATGGCGGATATGCAAGCACATCAATGCCAAATAGACCATCAGCTCGCTCAGTTGGTCGAGCTCATAAAGAACCCCTCGGGGAAGATTCCTTCTAACACAAAATCTGCCAAGATGACGATCCTTAGATCGGAAAGCAAAATAGAGTGCCCTGAGGCGATAAGACATGAAGAACCAGAGCCAGAGAATGTTACAGAGAACCCAACTAAGGGAGAGAATCAACACCCACCGGTTAGGGAACCAGAACCTGAAGAAGATTTATTTGCCAAGAGGAGTCAGTACTCACCAAGATTACCTTTTCCATACAAGCTTGTAAAGGCTCACCTCAAGAAGAGGTATGACAAGTTCATGGAATCAGTGAAAAAGCTCCACCTGGAGGTACCATTTCTGGATGCCTTGGAAGAAATGTTGACCTATGCCAAATTCTTCAAGGATCTTGTCACGAAGAAAAGACGAGGAGGATGGATCAAAATTGTACACCTAGCCAGCATGTCAACAACCTTCGTAAAAGTGGAGCTACCTACCAAGAAGAAGGACCCTGGAGCCTTTACTATACCTTTTGTCGTAGGGGATAACATCGAAAGGAAAGGTCTCACCGACTTGGGGGCTAGCATCAGTCTAATGCCTTTAAGCCTCACGCAACGATTAGGACTGACTGAGCAGGTCAGGACTAATATGAGAATCGAGTTGGTGGACCACACCTTCAAGAGGCATGTGGGAGTAGTCAAAGATGTTCCGATTCGCATGGGGAAATTCTTCATCCCATGTGATATTATTATCATTGACACTATTGAAGACCCTAAATTCCCTATTATCTTCGGATGTCCTTTCTTGGTGACCGGAGGGGCACTGATTGATGTCGCTGAAGGCATCATAACTCTGAGGTCCGGAAATGATCACATAGATTTCAAGGTGAAAGATGCTATGAAAGGATCATCCCTATTCGAATCTGCTTACTTTGTGGATATCTATAACCAATATTGCAAAGAAGTAGAAGAAGACACAACAGTGACAGACCCTCTTATGAGGGCGTTAAGCAAAGAAGATTCAAAAATCGACGACCTCGAGGTTGTTGAGATCCTCGAATACCTGAATCGAGATGCAGGGGATTTGAGCGACGAAGAGGAAGTTGTCGAGGCTGTCAAGTATGCTTCTCTAGAACTGACAAGGGAAGAAGAGAAAGTACCAAAACCCAAACATGAACTTAAACAATTACTGGAAGGTCTGAAATACAAGTTTCTTGATTCTGAAGAAAGGAATCCTGTCATAGTCAATGTCAGTCTGACCGAAGAGCAAATGGAAAGACTTCTTAAGGAGCTAAGGATCCATAGGCTATTTAGTGGATGATATCAAGGGACTTAACCCTACTCTATGTATGCATCACATAAATCTAGAAGAATCAGAAAAACCTCTGGTTAACCCCAGAAGAAGCTGAAATCAAATGTTAAAAGAAGTTGTAAAGAAGGAAGTCATCAAGCTAAGAGATGCACGTATTATCTACCCGATTAGCGACAGCAATTGGGTGAGCCCAATTCATGTTGTACCAAAGAAAGGGGGAATGATAGTGGTGAAGGTGATAAAGGAGATGAAGTAGCCATCTGAACTATAACCAGATGGAGAATGTGCATCGATTATCGAAAGCTGAATCAAGCAACAAAAAAAGATCACTATCATCTTCCCTTTATCGACCAAGTGCTAGAAAGGCTTGTGCATCACAAATATTTTTGCTAGAAAGGCTTGTGCATCACAAATATTCTAGATTTTACCATGTTCCCATCCTACCTGATGATCAGGAGACAAATACCTTCACCTGTCTATATGGTACCTATGCCTTCCAACGAATGTCGTTCGGACTATGCAATGCTCCTGCAACATTCCAACAATGCATGATCTCGATGTTCTCAGACTTTCTGGAGGACATTGTGGAAGTCTTTATGGATGGTTTTTTTGTTTATAGAAGAGGTTTCGATGGTTGTTTGAGAAGCCTATCATTAGTCCTGCAACGCTGCGAAGAGAAGAACTTAGTCCTTAACTGGGAGAAATGCCATTTTATGGTGCAAGAAGGCATAGTCTGGGGGCACAAGGTCTCAAAGAGAGGTATTGAAGTAGATGTAAGCAAGGTCGAAGCCATCTCCAAAATGCCTCCACCTAAGTGCGTGACAGGGGTGCAAAGTTTTCTTGGTCACGTCAGTTATTATAGAAGATTCATCAAGGATTTTTTGAGGATATCAAAACCCCTTTCAAATATGCTGATTAAGGACACAAAATTTGATTTTACAGATGATTATTTGAATGCTTTTCATACTCTAAAGGAAGCCCTAGTAACCCCACCTATTCTCCAAGCCCCGGATTGGGAGTTACCCTTAGAGATAATGTGCAATGCTAGTGACTATGCTGTGGGGGTAGTCCTAGGGAAGAAGAAGGACAAGAGACATCATGTTATCTACTACGCCAGCCGCACCCTAGATGAGGCACAAGTAAATTACACTACCATGGAGAAAGAATTGCTAGCTATTGTTTTTTCTTTTTACAAATTCAGGTCTTATCTGATTGGAGTAAAAGTAAAGGTTTATGCTGACCACAGAGCTATCAGATACCTAATGTAGAAGAAGGACACTACGCCTTGGTTACTAAGGTGGTCCCTATTACTCCAAGAGTTTGATCACAAGATAATTGACAAGAAAGGGGCGGAAAACGTAGTGGCCAACCATTTGTAGAGGATTATCGTCGAAGACAAAAATGAGCCACTTGTTAATGAGAACTAAATAGATGAGGCTTTGCTAATGATAGAAGCTGAAGAACATAACTTGTCATGGTTCGCGGACATTTGCAACTACCTTTCTTGCGGGGAGCTACCTCCGGACATCACATACAATCATAAAAAGAAGCTCTTTTCTGATGTGAGGAACTACTATTGGGATGACCCATTACTGTTCATGAAATGTTTTGACAGTTTGTACAGAAGATGTATACCGGAAAAGGAGGTCCCACTAATATTGAAAGAATGCCACTCTTCACCCTATCGAGGGCATCATAGTGGGGACAGAACTTCCGCAAAAGTGCTTCAATCAAGATTTTACTGGCCTTCACTATTCAAGGATGTTGATGCTTATGTGAAAGTTTGCAAGGAGTGCCAGTCAACTGAAAATATTGAAAAAAGGAATGAACTGCCTATGACAGACTGGGTAGAAGTTGAGATCTTTGATGTCTGGGGAGTAGACTACATGGGTGCCTTCCCCTCGTCAAAAGGGTATCAGCACATATTAGTTGCTTTGGACTACGTGTCGAAATGGGTAGAGGCTATTTCTGCCCAAACTTGCGACTCTAAGTCTGTTATTAAGCTATTTGAGAAAACCATCTTTCCACGCTTTGGAGTACCCCACACTGTGATAAGTGCTGGCGGATTACACTTTGGAGAGAAGCAATTTGAGGCACTGCTGAAGAAGTACGGGGTCAAGCACAAGGTTGCAACACCCTATCACCATCAAACCTCTAGACAGGTGGAGGTATCTAATAGGCAGATTAAGCAAATTTTAGAGAAGATTGTCAACCATACTCGGAAAGACTGGTCCATGAAGCTCGATGATGCTCTATGGGCCTATAAAACTTCTTACAAGGCACCCATAGGTATGACACCTTACAGGATAATCTATGGAAAGTCTTGTCATTTACCCTTAGAGCTAGAGCACAAGGCCCTTTGGGTGATTAAATTTCTAAATATGGACTTGGAAAAGGCAGGGAAAAATAGATATCTTCAACTACAAGACCTCGAGGAGCTGAGATGCATGCTTATGAAAACACAAAGGTTTACAAGTAGAAAACCAAGGTGTGGCATGATGCACACCTAAGGAACAAGGATATTCGGGAAGGATACAAAGTTCTTCTCTTCAATTCTAGCATCAGACTTTTCCCTGGGAAGCTCAGAATAAGATGGTCAAGCCCTTTCTCTGTGGAAAAGATTTATCCATCAGGAATGATGGAGATTCAAGGAGAAAAGACTGGATCTTCAAGGACAATGGCCACCGGTTGAAAAGATTCTACGAGGATGAAGCCTTTGTAAGAAGATCAGAGATCGACCTGGATGAACCAACCCTGCTCATTAAAGAGAAGGATCGAGAGTTGCCTCATCCGACTGAAGGACCAGAGGAGTGAAAAATTTATGTGGTCTAGCTAAGAGAATTTAAAGCAAGCATTTCTTGGGAGACAACCCAAGTTTTCAATCTCTCTTCTCTTTATCTTTGCTTTATCTTACCTTCTCTCCTTTAGTCTAAGTTTTTCTTCCTGTTCTGAGCATTTTTTTTTATTTAATAAACCAAAGTTTGATTTTCCACGAAAAGGTGGTCTTGCTTAATCGTGACCGCGACTATAATCGCGACCACAAATATAATCATGATCGCAGCTTTGCTCATGCTTATCGGATTATCAAGCCCACAATTTTTTTCTCATAGCCGAAAGACCGTGACCGCAGTTTTCTTCAAAGGAATCGCGATCCCGGCAAAAACCGCAATCGCAGCTCCTTTCAAAAACATCATGATCGTGATAAAAATCACGACCGCAGAAAAAGCCACGACCACAATGTTTTACTCGGCTATGTCAGGTCGCTATTCGAATGCCTATAAATACTTTTAAGTCCCCGAACGACAGACTCTTTACGCTCCTTTCACTTTTGTGCAACCCCTTAGATTTTCCTAGTCTATTCGTTCGAGAACCGCAGCTGCAGCCACGATTCTGTCGTCTAATGCTTGAGCTAGTCACCGCCACGAGTCCATTAGGATCATTCACCATGTCGTTCGTGACTTTCGCCGTCGTCGCATACTCTCCCATCGATCAGGTAACCTGCTCATTTCTCCTTTCACCACACCGACGAGTTTTATTTTTATCTCGAGCTCTTCATCGCTACGGTGAGCCGCCTTCGCCGTTTAGTCAATTTTTGCCTCTCCGACGCCATGGTTCTGGACGCTTAGCCCCGTTCTCTTTCGCGTTCCCCTTTCGACCCTAAAAAGAAAGTTCTTAAAACCCTAAAAATGAAAAATATATAACTAGATGAAGAACAGTGACCTGAAGAATTGAATGGACGAAGTGGATCGAGATCTTGGTCATCTCAATCGACGTGGGGTGTAAAACCTCAAGGACCGCGGCTGCGATGTCTGTTAAACCCTAAAATAAATTCAGATTTTCTGAAGAAAAGACCGCGACCGCGATTATAATCGCATGACCGTAGTTTTCTCCTCAGAAAAGAACCATGACCGTGATCTTTTCAAGAAAGTCACGACCGCGATTTCCTCTGAAACAATAATAACCGTGGCCGTGATTAAAACCAAAACCGTGATTCTTATTGTCCATTTAATAAAATTGCAACCAAAAAGTTAAGAATGATAACCTATAACCTGATGATTACCTTTAACTTGATGATAATTATGCCTTGGAGAATAAAGGTGATCTTTGGGTATACTTTACTGAGGACTAATCTATTCTAACCTACAGAATGTCTTCTCCAGCTTCGAGCGATCTCTTGTACCAGAGGGATACCTTCCTGAAGGAGGTAGAGATGATAGTCAAGGATTTAATCGAGAAGTTGAAGAGGAGCACCGCCCTCCCAGTCCCCAAATGCCTGGAGATACAACTAAGACTGGAACAATATCAGAGGATATTGGTGGGGTTGCCACAAGAGCAATCCACAGAAACAACCGAGCAGACGGGGGAAATGGAGACCTCTGAGTACCTACCTGAAGAGTCAGGAAGCTCAGTACACAGGAAGAAGCGGAATGCTGCATTCAAGGAACCCAGGTCCAGTAAGAAGGAGAAAATTGAAAAGGTGGAAGAAGGAGCTTTTGCACCTCAAGAGGAGCCCCGGTTCGTACCTCAGGACATCGTGCACCAGTCTGCCTATGACTGGATGTCCGCCAACAAAGAATGTGTTCCCACACATTACTTTGACGTGGAGGACTTCAAGAGGTTGGGGTTGTATGATAGGATGGTGAAATTCTTGCAAGGTGTGAACTTACGAACCATCTGCATGCCCGAAGTAAGGTATTACCGGAGGTTGACTCTAGAGTTTATGTCTTCTCTGAAAAAGCTCACCACCGGCGACGGGACGCGAGCAACAAGAAGAGGGGACTACCAGCTCCAGGTACAGCTGGGGGGCAAAACCCACCTGATAACAGAGACAAACCTAAACATGATCTTCACTGCATCCGAAGAAGAGGCTAAGGCTTGTTCAGGTGCTCTAGGGGAGAGAGAGATTGCTACGTATGACAGCAATAAGATGTGGGAGGAGCAGACTGGAGAGGGAAAGCACAACCCAAAGAACTCCAAGGCCTCTAGAATCACCTCCTGCTTTATCAAGATCATACAGAAGACCACCTCCTTCTCTATAGATGCCAGGTCAGAGACTGGGACAGTCAGTAAGGGGGATCTCTTCCTTATATGGTCTATGATCAATAAGCGACCAATTAATATAGGAAGGATCCTTATTAGAAGGTTGTCATCGGTTGTAGGCTGTGAGGCAAAGAGGAAGTCCTCATCTGTATGGGCGGTCAAATAGCGAGGATCGCCGACTACCTACTGGAAGAAGGAGAATTGCAAAGATATGAATAAATGGAGGGACATCAAAGTATAGATATAAGTTCCCTCACCAGCATTAGAATTCTAGAAGTGAAGGGGGAGAAATCATATTTCAAACAACAAGGACTAAAGAAGCCACTACCCCTCCCCAAAATGTCATTCTATGAAGCCCACAAGCTACGGCCGACTCGACGACGTCGAGAAGATGAGCTTCAGGACACTGCATGCTAGCACATCAGTAGAACATGCAGGCGCAGTAGAAGAAAGAAGTGTCCTGACACTAATAGTGAAGAAAACCCAGGAGACAAGGAAGAAATTGGCGGTGGAGAAAAAGAAATCCAAAGCCACCATTAAGCCAGCTGAAACAGAGAGGGCCACAAAACAACCGGTGGAAGCACAAGTTGTGGACCCCGCTTCCCCAAGACCAAAGGAGGAAACTACTGCAGTGGAGGGAGAAGCGGAAAAGACTATAGGCATTGAAGAGGTCCTGCAACCCACCAGCCAGCCGAAGGCGAAGCCAGAAGGAAAAATCTCCCAAGCCATACTGAAGTCAGAGCCAGAGAGGCGGCAAGCCAAAGGAGAAGCCCTTCTCGGCACCAACATGCTGGAAACAGAGGCAGAAAGACAAGCCTCTCAAGAAGTACTAGAGGCGATGCCAAAGAAGAGTCAACCAAGGGAGATGCCCCCATCGCACCCACCTAAGCAGCCAACTGTGCCGAGTGCATCAACAAAACGCACGGGACAACAGCTGCACCACCAATAATAACAACAGGCACCCTCCTTCGGGGGTTCCCTAGGCAATAGGTTTGATGCAATGTGGGAACACATGCATCAACCCGATTCAATTAATGAAAAAATTTCTACTTGTTTATCTTCACTAACAATGCAGGTAAATGAGATAGACGAGAGTACGTTAGTACTCCTAGAATTCATGCAAGAAGTTTTCAGCAATCAATGGAGGATGTTGGGGATGCTGACAAAAATGCAGGAGTAAATGACGATCTTGCAAAAAGAAGGGCAAACCATCCGCGCAGACAACGAGAAAATGTGCCAAGAATATGAAGAGGCAATGGATGCCCTAGAAGAAGAATGGCAGGGAGTACAAGAAGACCGCCGAAAGCTCGAGCAGGAGTGTGTAGAGCTCGAAACTCGTTGGGTGAAGAAAAAGACAAAGCGCCCTGCTAGCCCAGAATGCTCCCTCGCCAACCCCTCCAGCCATGATGACAACGTGGGGGGGGACGGGGGCAAGAGCTGGCACAGAAAAGAATGGGAGTACAATCCGAAGGCAATCTCCCATCACTGAACAATAAGGAAACCGACCAGCAGGAAGGTCAAACCCCACTGTACGAAAAGAATACAACACAATCAAGGGGGTTTGACCTCAACTGCGACCCGAAGGAGGCGATGGACGAAACTGCCAAGGAGGACGAGCAGCAGGCGTGACGTCACCTCACCCCTCCTGCACTCACTCCGACAAAAGCAGAGCAGGAAGTAAAGGCTCATCGGGAGTTGATGGTCGCAGCACTTAGCTCGACCGGCGCAACAAAGATTGATAGGCTAATAGACGAGCTAGGAGCTGGGATGGAAGAATCAAATGACTTCCTCCTCTTCCCATCTCATGAGGAGCACAATGACTACATCTACGATGGGAAGATAGAGGCCACGCTAAAGATGATGACTGAGGCCAGGCTAGGCCAGACGTCGCAAGAAAGCCATGCAAAAGACGTCACCGCAGAAGCTTCCTCAGAGGAAGCTGGACCAAGGGCCACAAGACAACCTCCAATTAAGGGTGCTGAAAAAATGGCTGAGTCTATGCCCACCATCCGGGAAGCCTCAGTACCGACAATGCAAGAGTCAATGTCGGAAGACGAGGAGGGTGGGCTAGCAACCTTTTTCACAGAAGATCTTGCTAGGGAGAGGCAAGCCGAAGAAAGAACGCTACTATATGCAACAGCTCTGCCTCTGCCTTGTAAAATGAAGGACATGGACATGAAGATCATATCATGCATCTCTTGTAGAGATATCCATGTCCTGGCAGATGCCCTCGACGACGATCTACCTGAGTTAGACGTTTGTATATCAACAAGGGTAGACGTCTGACCAGGGAGGACTTCCGGAGGGTCTTTCTAAAAATGGCGCAAGTACACAAAAGGATGTTCAAGGTACTTTGTGCCACCTTCCCGGAAGAATTCCTCCATCACGATAAGCCGCAGCCAATCTTCAATGACACCACACGTCTAGCCATCCTATTGTACAAAGAAGAATACATGGCGGCAAAAGTGTTGGAACTACAGGCAGCAGTCAGGAGAAGGGAGACTAGGACAGTGGTGCTACCCATCCATAATGCAAAGCACTGGGGCCTAATCGTCATTGACCTTACGAAACAGAAGACAACGGTGCTCAACTGCTATGCAGCAGAGATGGACAACACTTCACTTGTCTATAGGAGGAAGGATACCAGGGACACCTTGAAAATTCCTATACACCTACAATGGGCTATCAAAGAGGCGAGTCTAAGGTTCTAAGAGTCCTGGAAACTTTTCTCGATAAACAAGAACGTTCTGCATGAAGGAGCTGGTTCAGGGGATTGTACCTTCATTGTCCTTCGTATGATGGAAGCCAATAATAAGGACATTCCCCTAGAAGACCTACAAGAGGAAGAATTACATTGATTGCAGGGCATGTACGCAATGGAGATCATCTACGACCATCGATTCTTCAAGAATTTGGTGATGGCTGCAGATGTCGTGCCTCGCAGGCTCCACACGGACATCCCTCTCCCTGAGAAGACATCTTGGAGGGAGAAACTCAAAAGCATGTGGGTCGAACTGATAGAACTGACTAGGGCTACAACTTGGAAAGTGAGATGGGCTGCAGAGACTGAAGAGGTTGTGAAGGAAGAAAAAGATGAACATCAGCCTTCAGTATTCGATGCTCCTGAAGATCCTCCTACAAAAAGATAGCTCGCAGAAGCAGAAGCCAAAGAAGACCTGGGGAACGAAGGACTCGAAGGCCCGATAGGAGACATAGTACCTTCCTTCAAAAACTTCGACAGATGGAGCTGCTTCAGTCTGTCGATGGAAGAACTCACATTAGTTATGAGTTCTCTAAAGGAAGACAATTTTCCGAGAGATGTCATCTTCGAACGAGATGGCATCTACGTGTTGAAAGACGACCTCCAAGAAATGTTGAGAACAGGAGGGTACCTCTTTGTGAGCACGATGTTAGCCTACCAGGCACTATTAGGGGATTCAATGCCAAACTCACACATGGCATATTTCCTATTGGTAGACGACATCCTCAAGGATAAGAAGATGGGAGAGACAAAGCAGTTGCAATGGTAGCTTCAAGTAGGCACACCTGAACACATATTCTTATCGATTCTTCATGACAACCATTGGACCTTGCTGCATGTCAACCTACTGAAGAAGACTGCAATTTTGTATAATAGCTCTGATGCAACCTTCTCACTGAAGAAAACAACTAACATGAAGACAACAAAGTATCCTACAGAAGAAAAGGTGAACACCTACGCTGAAGCCATCGTCAAAATGATACAACATCATTACAGAGGGTTCACAATGATAAAAGGCAAGGACTTGAAGAAGACCCAATATTGCCATAGAAGCCCTCAGTAGGCACCCCTATCAAATGATTGTGGGTTCTTCTGCCTATTGTGGATGGTATCTATCACAACTATTGTCATCAAGGTGGATAACATGAAGGACGAGCAGTATTACAGACTTAGGGGTATCTACGCTAGCATGCTCCTGGAGTCCAAGTGGGCCTTTCCCGCCAAATAAATAAATAAATAAGGCTCATTTATACTTCTTACTCAAATTTTGACACCCTGAGATGGGGTGCGGGATAACTTTGGGGGAGGAGTCATAAACGGGCCACATAGGTACTAGAGCTTTCTTTTTTCTATTACTCCCCTTTTAAATTTCACTTTCTTTTTTCTTACGTTTCTTACGCTAGCGTTGAAATCTTGAAATTTTCATTACAACTAACCTCTTAGAAGCTTGCTCCCCCTCACAAATTTTTTTAAAAGTATGCTCCAGCCCCAGAGAGAGAAAAATATGAGCAACATACATGAAAGCATAAGTAAAACTACAGTCATAGCAACACTGCTATATCTCATTCTTGCAAAAAGACGTAGTAAATGTAACAACCTTAACTCATGAACCCCTGTAAACTAAGAGAACCTTAGTCATACTCCTAAACAACCATCCCCACCTAATGCTCGCATCCAGAAAATCCTAGTCTCTGTAGATAGGAAAAAGCTGCCCTGTTCAAAGAAATTAGCCAAAAAGAGGCTTGGCTGCCCAAGAAGACCAACAAAATCCTAAATCCTGAGCCTGAAAGGAGAGATAAAAAGCCAAAAATAAAATAAAATAAAGAAAAGAACATGAGAGATGTGCCCTAAAAGATGCTAAAAGTTCCTTCTTGGTCGGTATATTTCTACACTCATGAATGAAGATATGTCGTTCCCGTAAGCGGAAACTGGAAGCCAAGCTTACACACCTCCAATCCTGAATGGAACTTCACATACCACCTGACTTAAATTCAGAAGCCCAAAAAAGGGCAATATTGTTCTTACGACAGTTGTGGGTGAGGAGTTCGGGAGGAAGAGGAAACACCTTAAAGCTTCTAGCCTACCTATACACATTAACATAGGGCTCTCTGAAAATAAAGAATAGGTGCAAAGTCTACCTTTCGAAAAGATTTGTCACTAGTATTTATGCTAGCTAAGGGAGGGTTATGAGTTGAGAAGGAGAAACCTTTTACAATAGAAGGTTATGACAAATAATACGAGGTTATGCAACCCTTAGTCTAAGGGGAGAGATTGAGACCTAAGGGACTTTATATATGCAACAACAGTCTTGATGCAAGAATGAGATATTTCAGTCATGCTATTATGTTATCCTTGGTCATCCTTTCTCTTTCTGGGTGGTCGAACATGCATTTAGCTTGAGGACATGCTTGATTCTAAGTTTAGGGGAGTTGATAATACCACACTTTACGTATTTTTTGTATATATTTTACACTACTTTTCGAATAACTTTAGCCAACTTTGTAGACATTTTATCTATCTTCTTGACTAAAGCCTTGTTTTGGTGATTTCAGGAGTCAGCCAACCGCGACCGTAACTTCTCCAAAGCCATGACCGCAACTTCTCCAAAGCCGCGACTGCGGCTTCTCCAAAAGCCACGACTATGGCTTCTCCAAAGACCGCGACCGCGGCTTCTCCAAAGATCATGACCGCAGCTTCTCCAAAGATCGTGACCGCGGCTTCTCCAAAGATCGCGACTGCCGCTTCTCCAAAGACTGTGACCGCGACTTCTCCAAAGATCGTGACTGCGACTTCTCCAAAGATCGCGACCGCGGCTTCTCCAAAGAAAGCGACCGAGATCTTGGGGAGGATCGCCGTCAAGAAAGATCGCAACCAAGGAAGAAGAAAGGAAAGACCACGACCGCAGTTTTAAGTCAGTGGAAATACCGCGACTGTAGTCTTAAGTCGGTGGAAGATGCCTATAAATAGCGCCCCCACCTATCTCGTCAAGACATTAGATCAGAGAGATCTGATCCAAATACCATGAAGTGCTGCCACATCCCAGACCCGTTGCCGACCATCCATCAATCTTGAATCTCCAAAGTGAAAGCCGAGGAGAGAGAAGGCGACCGCCTGCACCCACCACTTCCTCAAGAGGAGACATCCCCGTGGTAGATCCAGATCTGAAGGAGTAGTGTGTAGTATCACGTTTCTTCTTCTCTAGATCTATCATTTCCTCACACTGTACTCACCTCCTTTCTTTGTGGTGTCTCATGGGTCTATCTTTCTGTAACGCTGCCATGTTACCCACAAACATGAGCAAATAAACTCCATAACTTGGGTTGGGGGTAGCCACTAAAGCTCTCCCAACATGTATATTGTCTCTTTGTTTTGAATATACATATTCTTACCAAGATTATCTCCTTGCACCTATTTTAATGCTTCACTTGTATGCTTAGCTACCATCTTGGGATGTTTGATTGTTGATATCTTGAGAGAGTAATATCACTTCTATCCCATGTCATGGAGTAGTATGAATGCCTGAGAGTGTTGAAATGCTAAATTCTTCAAACCATATGTTTTGTTGCGAGGTTTTTGAGTTGTCATCTCAAGAGAGAGGTTTCTTTTAGGCTTAGATATATCCTCGTCTCGAGAGAGAGTGGAATAGATGTTTTATTGGTTGCTTGTAATCTTGATATGAGCATGCAGGAGGGAGAGATAGTATGCTTGTTGGAGAGACTCCTTGGTTGGTGAGCCCCAACCTGAGTTTTCCCATATACTTATGATAGTTTGTTTCTTTTACTTCTTTTGTCTTATTGTTCCTGTTCTCAAACTACCATTCCCTCGAGAACACATATTAATCCTCTTTTATGCTGGAGTATAGAGAGTGTTGATTCCGCATTCTTAGCATGACCAACCTTGTCCCTGTGTTCGACCTCGATTGCTACATCGGACCCCGTTATCGTTGCAGGGTCCTGAGTGTCAGGTTATATCTTTAAAAGTCCGACAACTTTAATCCGCTCTTTTTGGACGCGCGATTTAGGCCAGTCACCAGGCAGGTTGAGCATGGAAATCCTTTAACTCATTAGCTTTTTTATTCATACATTAAGATGGTATTAGAGCCACCTAAGCCTTAACGACACCTCCCTCACTAAAAACACCCTTCCTTGCTCTCCTGGTTCAAAACTTCGGCTCCTATCCAATCTTCCTCCCTTCTCTACCTTTCTAACCTCAAGATTCTCATCTTCTTCACCAAAGCCATGGCTACTACTGCACAACTGGATGTGACACCCTACCCATACCCAGTCAGCCTAAACATCTCCAATTTCCTCTCGGTCAAACTCAACCTTAATAACTTCCTTCTTTGGGAAGCGCAAGTCAAAAATCTCACTGAATCATGCTGCTTGGAAGGTTTCCTTGATGGAAGCAAAGATCCTCTTCCCCTTCTCATCCCATATAAATCAAACATACCAGAGATCAACCCCATACACATGGCTTGGACTCACACTGAAATATTACTAAAGGGGTGGATATCAAGCTCACTTACAGAAGAAGTCATGAGTGACATCATCGGCTGCACCACCTCCCATGAAGTATGGTCTACACTCACAAAGAAATTTTTTGAGTCTTCTCAGTCACATGAGTTTGAGCTTAAATCATAGCTTCGTACTTTATCTAAGGGGTCAGACTCCCTCTCCGACTACATAAGAAAACTCAAGACCCTCTGTGATCAACTCAACACAATATGATACAATGTTAGTGATCAAGAAAAGGTTTTCACTATCCTAAACAGACTATATGGAAATGACTATGAAGGTTTTTTTAGTTTCAATGCTAAAACCACCCATTCCTTTGTTTGTTGATCTTGTGTCTCTTCTCTAAGACTTTGAGAGAAGAAAGTCTAGACGGACACCTGCACCTTCTCCAGTCATCTTCTTCTCAAACAAGCCGCCAGAAAGTCAGGTCACCTTCAATCGTCAACACTTCTACAATCAAACCAACACTTTTGGCAGAGGATGCTCATCCATTCGAGGTCGAGGAAGACATCAACAAAATAGTTTTGTCCAGGGGATCCTTGGCACCGGTCCTGGTAACAATGCCACTCAGTTTAACCCACAAGGAAGAGGCCTAAACACCTCAACTCAAGTTCACAACAATCGGTACAATTCATCTCTTTCACTGTGTCAAATCTGTGGCAAGCGTGGCCATACTGCTCTCAAATGTTGGTTCAGATATGATAATAACTATAAGAATCCTTTTGTTCCTCAAACTCTTACTGGAAACACTAGTGCTATGCTCGCTGCATTGTGACTCAATGAAGTGGATCCATCTGACTGGCATATAGACTCGGGAGAAACTGATCATACTGCACAAATGCAGGTATCCTACAAAATCTATGTATTTACAAAGGCATGAATTCAACTATGATTGGGAATAGTGACTTTCTTTCTATTACTCACTCTACTGACATTGCCGTTGACAATCTCACTCGCATTCCTCTCTGAGATGTTCATCTTGTCCCAGTAATTAAACACAATCTTCTTTCTATCTCCAAGCTAACCTCTATGATCCCATGCTATATGATTTTCATTGATACTTCTATTATCACCAAGGACACCTGGATGCATCAAGTTCTAGCTCATGGAAAATTCAGTAGTGGCGTACAACATCTTCCTGCATCTGTGGCAAAGGTCTTCTTCTCCAACCATTTTGTCAGGACTACCACTGAGATATGGCACAAGAGGCTTGGGCATCTGAACAAGACTATTCTGGCTCATCTTCTACATCGACAGTTAGTCTCTTATAGATCACCTTTTGATGATATCTGTAATAGCTATGAACTAAGTAAGAGTAGAAAACTAATGACCACACATTTCCATGAATGACCTAAACTACCTTTTGAGATCCTACACTATGATGGTAGGGGTAAAGCTCTAGTTGCTTCTCATCATAATTATTACTACTATGTGATTCTTACAGATGATTTCTCCCGCTTTAGCTGGATGTTTCCCATGAAACACAAGAATAAGTTTTGCTCGCTCTTCATTTCTTTCTACAAAATGGTTTGAATCAATTCAATCAGACAGTGAAGAAGTTACAAAGTGATGGCCGTGGTGAGTTCTTCAATCATAACTTATGTCAGTTTTTGACTGAGTCTGGTATCTTGCATCAACTCTCTTTCCCTCACGATCTGTCTCAAAATGGAACTGCTGAAAGGAAGCATCGTCATGTCACTAAATTAGGACTCACCATGATGTTCGACGCCCATGTCTCGAAGCCTTACTGGACCGAATCTTTCTGGAATGCAGTCTACATCATCAATCACATACCCACTCCCTCTCTTCAAATGAAATCACCTTATGAGATCTTCTATAACAAACCACCTTCCGATTCCCACCTACGAACCTTTGGAAGCCTGTGTTATCCCTATTTTCGACCCTACACCACTGAAAAACTTGATCCCCTCTCCTGACGCTATGTTTTTCTAGGATACAACTGTCAACACAAAGGCTATAAATGCCTTCACCTTCCTACTAAATGACTCTACATCTCCAAACATGTAGTATTTAATGAAAATAAATTTCCCTTCCTACCACACTCTACCATCTCATTATCTCATGATGAACACCTATCCTACTCCACCTTCATCGACTCCATAGATGCCTTCCCTTCACCAGACAATTTGCCCTCTCCTACCTATCCAACCCTCTCACAACAACTATCACTTACTCTGATATCTACTCCACTTCCCTTGATATAGCTGACCCTCTCTTTACCACACCATCTACTAATCCTCTGCCTAATAACTCTCATCTTGAACCAACCTCTCCCTCCTCTATGTCCAATATTATTCATGAAACCTCACCTATTGAACTCACTAACCTCAGCCCATCCTCCAACTCACCACCTGTTGAACCTGACCCTCCCATCACAACACACAACATGGTCACTCGTGGAAAGGATGGTATACACAAACCTAACCCAAAATATGCACTTCAGGCATCATCCTACATTACCACTCCCAAAACCATAAAACAAGCACTTCTGCATCCCGGTTGGAAACATCCTATGGCGGATGAAATCCTTGCACTCCACCAAAATCACACCTGGACCCTTGTCGAACGTCATCCTGGCATGAATATCATTGGCTGCAAATGGGTTTTCAAGACCAAGGTCAAGCCTGATGGTACCCTTGATCGGCTCAAGGCCCAGTTGGTCACAAAAGGCTTTCATAAAGGAAGAAGGCATCGACTATACAAAGACCTTCAACCCAATTGTTAAATCACCAACCATCAAGACTGTATTATCCATTGCCATTTCTCAAGGATGGGTAATCCAACAACTCAACATCTCAACACATTCCTTAATGGGGCACTTGAGCAGGAACAAACTCCAAGGTTCTCAGACACTTCTAAGCCGTCTCACATATACAAACTCACCAAGGCTCTTGATGGCCTTAAACAAGCTCCACGTGCATGATACACCAGGATTCATTCCTATCTCACAGAGCTTGGGCTCAGTTCTTGAACATCCGACTCCTCCTTGTTTGTTCTTTCATTTGCAAATACTCTAGTCTATCTTCTTCTGTACGTAGATGATATTCTTATCACTGGAAACTTTGTGCGAGTTGTTCACCACATCATCAGACAACTTGAAGCATAGTTCTCCCTTCGCAATTTGGGTCACATTCATTACTTTCTCGACATTCAAGTGGACACCAACCATGACGGGCTCCTTCTTCACCAGACTAAGTATGCCTTGGACATCCTCGCCAGAGAAGATATGCTTCACTGTAAACCAATTTCTACTCCGGTGTGCTCCTCCTTTCTCCGCGGCTCTCTATGAAATCCCAACACACCTCTCTCAGACGTTAGCTCCTATCACCGCATTGTGGGACCACTCCAATACCTCACCATAATTAGGCCTAATCTCACCTATGGCGTCAACTTGGAATGTCAATTCCTTCACTGTCCAACCTCAACTCACATGGCTCTTGTTAAACGAATTCTTCGCTATGTCAAAGGTACTGTCACCATGGGAATTCAGTTCTATCATGATGCACACCTTCCTGTCACTGGGTTCTGTGATGCCGAATGGGCTGGCTGCCCTCTCTCTCGACGCAGTACCAGTGGCTACGACATATTTCTCGGGCATACCTGCATATCTTGGTCCTCCAAAAAGCAGCCAACGATATAAAAATCTAGCATTGAAACTGAGTATAGATTACTCTCCCTCACAGCTGCAGAACTAACCTGGCTCTCGCACCTTCTCAAAGAGCTCCGTCTTCAACACAATGCTCCTGCATCTCTCTACATCGACAACCTTAGTACTCTCTACCTCACCTCCAATCCAATTCTCCATGCCCACACCAAACATATTGAACTTTATTACCATTTTGTCCGTGAAAAAGTTACGCTTGGACATATTGTCACTCACTACATCTCGACTAAGGTCACCAAAGTTATGCACAAGTCATCCTTTCAGAATTTCTTTCTCAATTTAGGCCTTCGTTTCTCTTAGAACAAAGTTGCGGGGGGCTTTAAAGATATGTGATGCAACTGTATGAAGATATGGAGATCTCTCATATACTTAAATGCATCTTCCCTATCTCTTCTTTCCATGTACATCTACTACTTCCGATGTAATCTTCCCTCATTGCAGTCTCTGCAACCTGTTGTTAGATATATGGTTGCAAATGCCATGTATATAGCATGGGTTAAGCCCAATGTAGTGCAGCTAGTACATGTGAGAAAAGTAGTTTTGTCTCTAGTGCAAATGGAAAAGAAGTTTTATCCCATATTGCTCACTCCTAGATCTTTTGTCATTCTTATATGTAGGATCACATGGGACACTAGTGTCCAAGGGGTCCTAGGAGGAGGGTATGCTCACATATTTGGTGGGTATGATGACCACAACACACACCCATGCGTGCATGCTGCGCCACACCTCACCTCGCCTGGCCTGGCCTGGCCGGACGAGGTCAGGCACGGGCTCAGGTTTGTGGCTTGTGGATTGTAGATTGTGGAGAATGTCTTCCGTCTTCTTTTTGCACTAGGATACAACTACGTAATTAATTATTGATTTAATTAATTATTTTTTCCTAATCAGATTTGTTAATCCTAACTGGAAAGTATTTCCTTTGCAAAAATTTTCACAATGTGTACAAGAGCAACCGAGTAGTCGCGTCTTAATAGGAATAGGATTACTGGGGCGTGTATGACTATAAATATGTCTCCGATCATTAGGGTCAAACACATCTTTCTAACTCACAACCGTCAGTCGTTCGAGTACGTGTTTGTGTACCCTAAAGCCGGAGTCTGCCGCTGTCGTTCCGTGGTGCTACGCTGATGCCCTTCTCCTAGACGTAACACGTTCGTCCGTCCTCTTCCTTCCAAGGCGCAACATGTCAGACAGTGGTTCCTGCGGTGCTGAGTTGTACTGGTAGTGCATCTGATCGTTTGCATCGTTCGTCGTCAACACGAGCGAGACATATCTTCTTCAGGTTCATGACCAGGTCGACTAGAAGAATGACGCCTATCTTTTTATATGCGGGCCGCTGATTTCTTTAAGTAACACGTTCATTTTAGATCATTCCTAACTCAGTTTTTATTTTCTCCTGCACTGTTTATTCTTCTGTTTCTTATCTAGATCTGGTTTGAACTTGTTAATATGTTGCACATGTCGCTGTTGTATGTAACGACGTAAATCTAAAATTTACAACATATGCCCAATGCACATGGCCGATCACTTTTGTAACACAACTCTTTTAACCACCTGCACTATTGATACAATGTTGCTGCTGCCCAGGCAGGTTGAGCGCGGCAATCCTTTAACTCATTAGCTTAGCTATTCATACATTAAGAACCTGAACATTCGAGCATAATAGTCTGATGAAAATCTGAAAATAAAAATAATAATGTGAATGGTATCTGAATCTAAGACCACATGCACCCAAGACCAGTAGATTAATCAATGCACTACTATTATAGCTCCAATTTTACTATGACAAAAAAACATTTATGCCATCCCTGTGCCTGTGGTACGTTGCAGTTGTGGGCATTCTGGATATACGCCCAGTTTATCCCCACTACATGTTGAAAGATGTTACAGTGACAATTTTCTTTGGACCGTATTTCTTCAACACCAGCCGATAAAAACACCCTTAGAAGTTTTGCAATGCCACCCGCGTCTTCTTGGATGGGTTGATTCGGTGCAGTCCCATCACGATACTCGGCCAAATTTAACTGGATGCATCCTAGCTTATAGAAAAATAGCATACCAATAGATTAGCTAAATAGCTAAATGAGATCTTCGCTTGATGGTAAGCAGTCAATACACGAGTTTGTATGTGAGCTTGTATGTTAATGGTGAATCAAGACACTAGGGAAACAAACTATATTCATAATTGAATTCCATACTTGAATAATTCATATCAATTAAAATATTTTAATAATGATGACATAATTAAGGAAAATGTGGCCGGGCCACACTAATGTGCTTTAACATGATTACTTCACCTTTCACTCACGAAGAAATCGACTTTATTCAGTTGACCTGGTCTACAACTCCTTATAATTTCTCTAGGATTGTGAAACTGCTTTTCGCTCGACCCTCAGTCAACGTTTAATGTGCTTACATTATTTCCCTAAATTTGTGGCACGGCACCTGTCAATCATTTTGATACCGACAACCTCATATTGACTTGTAGTCACTATGTGGTCTTGAAGAGATATGCGTCTCGTAATGCTCCGTATCTAAATCTCTTCCTTTCAAGATAGGGTTAAACTTAGGGGACGCTCACGTTCCCCGCGTGACTGGTTTCACGCGCTGGGAAACCAGCCGTGGAATCAGCCACGTGTCAGATGGCGATTGGGCCAGTTTTTCAGAATTATGTAAAAAGCAAATAAATTTGTTTCGCTTATAACTTTTAAACCGTAATGAATTTTTTAATAAAACAAAAACCGTTAGTTTCGTTACGAAAAATGCAATCTAGAAAATCTAATATTGATATATTTTTTAGAAAAAAAAAATAAAAAAATGATATATATAGGTTAATTGACAACCAACTATGGTGTCCATACCCATAAATGGTTATTAACACCCAAAATGGTTAATTGACGCCCAAAAATGGTTCATTGAAATCTAAATTTATAACGACGCCCACAAATGTCTAATGACACCCATAAATGACTAAGGACACCCAAATATGATTTTTGACGCCTAAAATGGCTCACTGACACCTAAAATTATAACGACACGCATACACCCATAAATAACTAATGACACTCAAATACGATTATTTGACGCCTAAAATGGTTCACTGACACCTAAAATTATAACGACTCCTACAAATGACTAATGACACCAATAAATGGCTAATGACACCCAAATATGGTTATTTGATGCCTAAAATGGTTCACTGACACCTAAAATGATAATGACGCCCACAAATGGCTAATGACGCCCATAAATGGCTAATGACATTCAAATATAGTTATTTGACGCTTAAAATAGTTCACTGACACCTAAAATCATAACGACACCCACAAATGGCTAATGACACCCATAAATGGCAAATGACACCTAAATATGGTTATTTGACGCCTAAAATGGTTCACTGACACCTAAAATCATAAGGACGCCCACAAATGGCTAAAGACACTCATAAATGGCAAATGACACCCAAATATAGTTATTTGACGCCTACATGGTTCATTGACATCCAAAATAATGTATTCATATCATTTTTATATTTTTTATTAAAAATATATCAATATTAGTCTTGTTTGAATGTATTTTTCATGACGAATCCAATGGTCCTTGTTTCATTAAAAAATTCATTACGGTTCAAAAATTATAAGCAAAACACATTTATTTGCATATTACACAATCCTTACCTTCTAACCAATTAAAACATGTCACTTCATCGCCCATAAACCACCTTCCCCCCCACCCACCAAACCAGCCCAGCCGACGCGCGTTTGCATAGGGGCGCGCGTGACGGAAGTATTTTCCTTCAAGATAAGGCATGATATTTCGGTTGCCGCGTTGCCTGTATACATCATACAAATGTCGTCAAGCTACAATGAACTGCGCAGTACGCCCACATAAAACGAAGTCAAGCTCTATGTTGTTGGTGTGATGTACGCCCATACGGACAGACAGAACCGGCTTGGATCCATGTAATAAATGGCAGACATGCTTAGTCAAACAACTGGACTTGGTCCATGTAAAACGCGTAGACAGTATGAGCTTTCATTCGGTATAGACGTTTACCCGCCACCTTCAGAGCTACCTGAGCTCGGGGTGTTGCTCCAATACAGCGGGTTGGCAAACATTTTTCCGGCCCTTTCGGCTTATTAATGAAGCGGACAGTTTGTTATGAATCCGACTCCATTACAATATTCATAGTAGGCTTTAAACCTACCACTTACCTTTCCAGTCTAACGTGACAATGAATAAACTCAACATGCATTTCACCAAGAAAAACTCTTGACAACGTATACATGCCACCTGTCCGCCCACCCGCATCTCGGGTTCAGATGTTGTTATACATTTGCCTATTATGCAATAATGAGGAGAGAAGTAGACAAAAAAAAGATAAAGAAAATAATTTTTTTACATATAACTCTAAATTCATAATATTTTTTGATGAAATGAAAAATATTATATTACTTCAAAAAATACTTTCACACAATACTAGTGTTGATATATGGAGAAGAAAAAATAATATACGAATAGTATAAAAAGAAAGGAGGGAAGTATAAAACTATAGTACTCATAGGTTTTATTTTGTAAAGTTTTTTTTGTTAAAATAAAAGAATTAGATTTCTCAAAAAAAGATATTTTTATAAATTTTGACATACTAAAGGAAAAATAATAGAAGAAAAATATAGTACATGCATTTGTGGTACGATACCCATATTTTGGATACATACCCGTATTTTGGGTACAATACATCAGCAAGTAACATTCATATTACTCTAAATTGGAAGTAATGCTCTCCAAAATACATGTACTCTACCCCCCAACATACGGATACCATCCACAATACATGAGTGGTGTATCCAATATAGGATTAATGTACCAAAAAATATAGGAATTGTATCCCAAATACGGATGATGTACGCCAAACACGTATATTGTACCCTAAAGTACAAGATCTTTATCTCAAAACAACAAGTAAACATTTGTATTGTACTCCTAAAATATGAATAATGTACCCCGGATTACAAGAGTTGTACCTCAAATTATTGGTATTGATCTCAAGCATATAATACACATATTTTGGAGTACATTACTCCAATTTTAGGGGTATAATATAAATGTTTACTTGTTGATATAATGTATTCAAAATATGAGTATTGTAGCGAAAACATTGGTATCGTATCTCTAAAATATAAATATTATATTTCTCTTAACTATGTCAATATTGATTTTGTTAGAAAATATTTTTCATAGAAATCTAATACTTTTTATTTCAATATAAAATTATTTAAATTGAAAGTTACAAACAAAACATTTTTCTCTCTCTTTCTTCTTTTTTCTTTTTCTGATATCCTTTATTATTTAAGTGGCCTTTTTCTACCACATTAACAGTAATGCTCCCCTCCCAATAACCAGGTAGACACTTGGGTGAGGGGACAAGTTGCGTAGTGTTATTATTTTCACAAGTACATGCACAATCATGAGCCGATGCGTCTAAATGTTGTAGCTTTATTTTGTTCTTTAAAATAGAATTGACGGTCCAATTTGTTGCAACTCAATTTGAATCCCATTTTTGTGAAGATATGTATAGAATTTTTTTAATTTTGAAATATTATTAGGTTTCTAAACTTTGGACATGACATGTTCTTATATGTATATAGATATGTTTTGAAAACATAACTTTACATTAGACTTATGTTTGTTACGTGGTGAATCATGGGGTGGGGAATGATAGTAAAATAAAAAATGTTGTTTGTTTGCCATAGTGATATAGAATAATTGTGAATCAATGGTGAAATTTGATCTGTCTTTTTTCCATTGAAAAACATGATGAATCATGGTGAAAGAAGTTTCTTTCAAGACTCAATTACTTATATAAACATGTATGCAAAAAAAATGTAATAAATATGATTTTTACTTGTGGGTGTTTTAATTAAAGAATTTCTCCTCCCTGGCCTTATAAACATGTAGCAAACAATATTTTTTTTTAAATTTTTTTTATTATTGTTATCCCTATCACAATGCACGTGTTACCAATAATATGTTTTATCAATTTTCCTATCCTCATTACCGTCTCCCTTCTCATCACTATCCTCATCCCATCACCATCATGTTTTTCACCAAGTACCAAATACAACCTACAAATCATACAACTAGTCAGACATGTATGACGTTTTCCTAGTTATAAATAAAAATAAATTTTAAACGTAGTGAGGTGAAAGGTTTACCGGTCACAATATTAACCCGACGCACGTGCTTTAGTTTTTGCTATAAAACCTTCCTTCCGGTGTACCAGCTGAGTGTTGAACCCCATATCCTCAATAAACCAATCCGGCTCACCAATTAAACCAACTAACAAGTACGTAATGTACTAGTATTTTCAGGAATGCTTGCGTGCTTTCATTGCACTATTTATCTCCATCACCGTATTTAGTTGGAAGATGGGACTTCAATACGTAGACCGGTTGCTTGTGACCTGCATGCAGTACATACTTCAGATCTTTGACTAATTCGTAGCTGACTTCTGTAGTTTGGGGGCGGCGCCGCAACCCTGGAGAGGTGTGTCAACGCGGAAACAACAACTTGGCCGATCTTCCCAACCACAAGGCATTTAATATGACACGTCATTACTACTTAGCCAAAATGTCAAGATGACATTTCTTTACGGTGGGGGGCGCAAAAATTGTATAAATAGAGGGTACCGCAACCCTGCCACTACTCACTCCACTCCCGTTTGAATTGTCTTCGTTTACATCCAATTCCACCACTTGCTCACCGTTTTTTACGGAAATAAACATGGCGAAAGTCAAGGTGACACTCATTCTAACCATTTTGATGTTGAGCTTGATTGTCATGCCAACCGCAAAAGCAAGAGAACTTGGAGAAGTTGGTGAGTTATGAGTAAAAGCTCTTCTGTGTTTTATTACTTACATGATCAAGTCTCCATGTTAACTTAACAAAATCTTTTGGCCTGCATTACGCAGAAGGAAAAGCTCAAACAGATGGGTTTGAGGACGCCAAGTACCCAGGACACGGCTATCCAGGTGGTGGCTACCCAGGAGGTGGCTGGAATGGCGGGTACCCAAGAGGCGGTGGGTGGAATGGTGGATATCCTAGAGGTGGTGGCTGGAATGGTGGATATCCTAGAGGTGGTGGCTGGAATGGTGGATATCCAAGAGGTGGAGGTTGGAATGGTGGTTACCGTAGAGGTGCTGGCTATTGCAATTTTGGCTGTTGTGGCTATGACTACTATGGTAATTGTCGCTGCTGTTAACTGGGTGAGCTTCCTTTTGCAAACGTTCATGGACAGCATGAAAATTGATAGTAGTCCAGGTTTCTCTTGTCGACAAGCAATTGTGTTCGATGTTGGGTTTTTTTATTTGGAATGTCAGTCCAGAAATGCGTTTTCAGTATTTGTGAGTTTGTTCAGTCTAAGTAGTAACAAAATGTGTAACAGAGAATTGCCTAGTGTACAAGTGTTATAATTATGATCTTGATTGTCTTGCAAAATTATGTGAAATGCTATAGAAGTTGCATAAAGGAAGGCACTAGTACAATGAGAAATGACACAAGACCTTCTAAATATAAGGTTACAAATACCGTTCTTTGAGCTGATACTCAATAATCCTATCAAAGTCAGAATAATCTTAATAATAATTGAATTCTCTAAGCAAGGCATAATTTAAACAATGGTGACACCAAGTTATCCTAGAAAAATGAATTATAATGTTGATTATAAGACACCCACAAACTTGGGCTTTTTCTCACCATTACGATAAATCTTTTCTTTCACGGCATATCCTTCCAGCAGTTTTATGAGAAAATGCCACTCTAAAATACCATGATCAGCAAACGTTGCACAACTCACACTGTCAAACCCTCTACGCGCAATGCTTTCTCTTAATGAATAAAACCGTCTTAACCTCTTTCATAAGGTTTCCCTAACCCTTAACATCTCGTGTGTAGAGATATTAGGGTAAGTTCGTTTACCATTTTCCAATATCCTATAGAGTATGAGTAAGGGTGAGTGTAAAGAATTTTCTTATCCTTTACTCTTTGTCGTCTACTTTGTAACACATTATTTTATTGGGTGAGGATAAGGGAATATCATTACCAATACCTTCTAATCTTCTACGCTCAATATTTATGGTATACTACATACAAATATATATTAGTCGTATTATTTTGACTCTATTGGTTTTATAAATTGTGTGGCACAACTTGGTATAATATATAATGTTGTTTTCTACTACTTATGGGGCTGATTAGGTTATGCATACAACATCATTTTTGGAGGTGTAATATAGACATGTAAAAAAAATAAGATTACATAGTTTATGCAATATTTCATACTTTTTGTGTGGTTTCAGCTTCTTTTGAGACTAATTAAGTTGTGTATACATCAACATATGGATTTGTAAAGTGCATGTGTATATAATAATAAGATTTAATTGTGGATGTACCATTTGATATTTATTTTTGTGATGTTATCTATTTCACTGATGTGGAATTTTTGGTCTATAGAAAAGCATGATAGTGGATACAATGTATGATTACTTACAATAATAACTTTTTGTAGTGTATGAACTATCTATTACCATTTCAATGTAGCTTCCTGCTTAAGGAGGCAGTGGTTGACCATAAAACATAATTGATTGTATTGAATTTGTGGTCTATAGAAAGACATGATAGCGGACAAAAGACATGTTTACTTACAACAATAACTTCTTGTACTGTATGAACTATCTATTACCATTTCAATGTAGCTTCCTGCTTTTAGAGGCAGTGGTTGTCCATAAAACATAATTGATTGTATTCATATTTGTATATGCATATCACTTCTTTGATAATACATTTTAAATAAAAAAACTATTATAAGGTTGTAAGATATTTATTCAAATTATTTTGGATTGGTAATAGTCATTCTAGAATACCTTGATACTCCCATTTGATATGTATATATTTTTGGTAAGGCATTGTTGTTGATGTAGGTGAAAATATTATACATCTATGAAATTCACATTTCAATCTTACCGTTGACGCTTAACTTGTGGGTAAGAGGGTATGTATAATGATATTGGTGAAGTGGGGAATTAACCATAATATTCACAACACTTGGTGGGTAAAGGTAATGATATGCCCATAGCCTCTCCTTGCACTCCCCATTGTCAGTCTTACTCATGTCGCCATGTCCATCTACCACATGTAATATGTAACTTCTTAGTGATCTTGTTTACTAACTCAAACATGATCTCTTACTAGTAACCTTGTAGATGATTTCATTCTTTTCTATGAAAGAATTTCCGTGTTTACAAAATGTCTCACCAGTCACTTTTCCATATTTCACTGTCTATCTTATTCGTAGGCCCGACTAGTCATTGAAAGGGTATCTATATTAATGTTAGTTGTCAATGATGTTGGAATCCTACATTAGTAGATTATGCATCTTGACGCATCATGTGCCAATAAGCTATAGAAAAGCATGGTATCAATAACAATGACGATGACTGAGATTAGTTTTTGGTTATGTACTTAATCATCACAGACAAAATTCTCATTTAAAATAGTAGTAGTCATCTCCATTATTTGGTGGCTTGATAAATATCTATATTGTAATTAACTAACACAATATGAGTCAATGAACAAGTTTTTATATTTTTTCCTCTGCATATAGTTAATATATCTCTTAATCATTACTTATTCAAGTCTGACTTACTAACAACTAACTCTCCTTGATGCATATTACGTATAACTATCAACTTACTCTCATGCAAGTAAAAGTACCATTTGGTAGTTTTGAGAATCAAGGGAAAAGGGATGACTAATCTTTCCTTATCATATGAGGAAGAGATCCCACTATACATATTGTTTTGTAATACTATAGGGGTTGTCATTTTAGCTTGAGAAGGATCATATGAACTAATATTCCTACCATTTGACTATGAACAAGATTGAGTTATTAAGCTAGATACATGTCTTATGAAGGATATGAACTCATCTTCACTTCGAGTGGATTTATGAATTATGACAAATTATGTAACTATGTTGATCTGAAGTATCTTATTGTGGAACTATGAAAGTTCTAGTGAAATATAAATAGTTTATTATATTTATACACAGTTTCCATGTCATGTAACAATTGGAATGGTTTTGATGTCATTTATGTGTTATTGGTGGTTTTTATATCAAAGGAAATTGGATTTGGAGAGTTGAACAATGTACATTTTCAATGTATAATCGATGTTCCTAACTTATAAATCCTAATCTTTGTTGTGGCAGGAACTATTGCATGTTTGATCTCATCCCTTCCCACACAAAATTATTACACATGTTGTAGTTTAACAACAATTGTCTCTCAAGAGTATTCTACCAGCTATTCAATGTCCCTATTTGACTCCATTTGCAATGTCAAATTCACCCTCTCAATAAAGATAGTTTCAAATTCCAAGATTATTGATCCATTATCAAAGTATCCTAGCATGACATTTTTTTATCATTATCAAGAGCTATTTATTCATCACATTGGTTCAATTGGGACAATGGTTTATGTTATTATCTAAGGCATATTTTGTACTCATCTCCTTGTTCCTAACTATTTTAGAAACATCCTTGAATTTGACTTAACAAGGTAGTTAATGAGTTAATTTTCTATAATTTTATTCATTTCCATAAACATCATTATGATGTGTGATAAACTTTTATACGATATAATTATAATTGTCACTCATTTTGTATCAACCAATTAATTTTGGGTCATTGTTCACATTTTTCCAATGTAATATAATTTTTACATTTCGCCTAAGTGTTAGTAAAATTGCTACATGATTTGTCACAACAAAACATATCTAGAAACATTACCCGTAAATTGGTTATAAAAACACCACAGAAACATTTTTGACATGTTAAAATCTTATACAATAATTCTAGGTTGTATATAGATTCCTCAATATCTAAGTGTTGGAGCACACAACCAATGATATATATCAATAAAATCTATGTACATATTATGTCACTATTTTAGTTGGCATAAACACTAAGAGATGGAAGATGATGAAAACCTCTTAAGACAACTACAGACTATTATGTGCCCTTTGTTGGAAAAAACTTGTGATACATTGTTGAAACACAAGTTTCATTTGTGAAATGTAAAAATTCTAAACATTGCAACCTTAGGATCAATGTCTAAAACCTAGTAGTACATATATTTTATTTATATGGTTTGAAATTGTAAGTTCATTAAAAACGTTTGGTTATAGTGTATTGATGAATCCTCCAGATTCATCCTCACATTCGCCAATTATAGAGATTATGTGCCTCGTATCTACTGATCTACCCTTGTTTTGATTTACTTCAAGTATCTCTTCAGTTTCATGTAAATAGTGCATTACTAGTTTTAATTACCCTAGTTTCTAGATTATTTGATCTCATCCTCCCCTACTAATGTTCTCTCTCCTCCGCAGATCACCCTCAACCATTTCCAAAGGTCATGACCCCTACAGCTTTGACTCCAACGGTCTCAAGACCGTTTGAGCCCATACGGTCTAAAGACTGTTTGAACACAAATAGTCTCAAGACTGTTTGAACCCAAACGGTCTCAAGACCGTTTGAACCCAAATGGTCTCAAGACCGTTTGAACCCAAATGGTCTCAAGACCGTTTGAACCCATACGATCTCAAGACCATTTGAACCCAAACGGTCTCAAGACCGTTTGAATCCAAACAGTCTCAAGACCAATTGAGCTCAAATGATCTCAAGACAGATAGGCTAGCAGAAACCGTTTGGAGTCTAACTCAAGCCTGTACAACAACAGACCAAGATCATGAAGCAAAACAATTGCCACGATCGTGTTCTCCTCACCACGGCCCGATCCAAATCCAGTCCCATCTACGCCAGTTTCATTCCACCGAGTGCTCGTGTTTAAATCAAGGAGACCGAGAATAGAAGGAAGACGGAGCGGGAGAGACTGTTCGGTCTGTATTGGTGTCTCCCGTTTTGTGTCCAGATCTGCTCTGACATGACGTAGAAGACCGTATCTTCTTCACCAAGCTGCGACTACCTTATGCACCGAGTTCATGGAAGAATCCTCTCTCTTTCTTATTCTTCTTATTTCTCGCATGAGTAGTGAGTAGTTTCATCCACTGGGGTGCGGGGACTAGCCCCGCTGCCCATGTTTTGTAATCTGTACTAAAAGATGTTATCTTTCTGATTCAATACTAAATCATTTCATGCATGCTTGAATGTTGGCCGTGTTCTTGTATGCATCTATTGTCTTTCGTTGCGGTTTGTCTACGACTGCTCTTGGGACTCGAATGCCGATTTAGTGTTGGTTTCTGGTGTGCGTATCCACCGCACATCTATCTCGGTATCTAGGAACGCTTCCCGAGGAGTGGAGTAAACTCACCACCATCGTTGCACTTTCACACTATGAAATGGAATCAGTTGACGTGCAGAAGTGCAACCTTGATGGGTCGAGGAACACACTCCGCCGAGAGAGTGGTGCGGTTTATGTGACCATTCGTTCGGGAATGGCTGACATTGCAACACTCCCACATTTCTCGTAGCCATTTCCTCGAAAGAGGGATAGTCTATAAGGATACTAATCGAATTGGTGATTATCGCTCGCCTGTTAGTTTTCTGATGCACTTTTCATGAGGTTGAGTAAGGTTCTCTCTTCGGAAACTATATCTCTTCATTGACACGTAGATATGTACCGGATGAGAGTTACTCAACCTGTGAAGGGTGTGTGGAATGTTCTTGTTGTAAAAGACATCGACATTGGATAATATCCATGTATCTTGCTTGCAAGTCTTGCTATGATTGGTATAGGTACAATACATGTGTAGTGGTGGTGAAAACCCGCATCACCACAGTGATCCATAATCATTTGCTAAATCTTAGATTTTAATCCTTATATTAGTTTTTATTCTTGCCTTTACTTTTGCATGTTCTAGGTTAAATAACTCAAATCAAACTTTTGGTCATAGATGATTAACTTAAATCAAGAAGAAACGAGATAAAGACACTCAGATTCTTAACGTTGTCCTTTAGGTTTGATCCTAAATCCGTACTATGATAAGGCTTCCACACTCTTGTGGGGTTGGAGCTTTTATCTAGCACCAGTTCTAGGTAAACCTAGAGAGAACATTAACTCCCTATGTAACATCCCTGACCTGGGTTATGAGTTAACCCTAGATGTTTTGCCTAATAATGTAATTAAATCCTTGTGATTAACTTTGGGCATGTAATTAAGTTTCTCAGAAACATATATTTCAGTTTTTGCCCCTTTTTATATAAAGTTGTAGCATTGTTTTGTAATACAAGGACCTATGTGCAAATTACCCAGTTAGAAGGGTTAACTTGCAAATTGCACATGTTGAGATGTTCCTCTGATGTTGAGACATCATGAGAATGATGATGGTAAGGTTTGAGGGATTTCCCAAGCTTGGGCACCAAGGTGCAGCTGTGGAAGCAATCCCGGTGCTTGAAAACCCTAAATTGGAGAAAAGTGTAATTTACGCAATTTGAGGGGTGCAACTTGTAAAATACATCATCTAAAATATCTTTTAAGACTCTTGTCATCATTTAGATAAGAAATGATGAAAGGTCACTTCAATTGAATAATCATATAATGAAAAACACCTTTGTGATTGAATAATCAAGGTGTATGTACAATAGCCTTTTAGGTGTATGCTTAACTAATAGGTTGATCTTCTTTGCCCTCATTTCTTGACCTTAGAAGAATGTTTGTCCTTAGAATTAATATGAAGGGACGATCATAGAAGGATGGAGGGACTTAGTTGAAATTATGGAAAACTCATGAGCTAATGTTGAAAATCCCACCCCAAGTATATATACCCTCAACTTCACTTAGCAAGGAACCTTTCCCTTCGTTTCCTTCACTGTTCTATTCACCCAAACCGACTAAAGAGAAGTTGTGGAGCTCAGGAGGACGACCAAGGAGGGCAAGGTAGGTTTGAATCCGTCCTTTTGCCTAATTTCATGGTTAGAACTCGAATTCAAGGCCAAATTGATGACTAGCTCCCTTAACTCTACCTTTCTAGCCATCTTTTCTCAATTTTCTAACCAAAATAATGTTGATTAACAACTCACCAAATTTGATGGACTAATTCTAAACGAGCTAAGAGTTGAAGGGTGATTACTAGGGCAAACCCTAATTGAAATCAGTACTGAAATCTCAATGAATAACTTAGTGTTTTTGGGTTGATTGACCCAAACGGTCTCAAGACCGTTTGGGGATCAACCAAACGGTCTCAAGACCGTGTGGGGAATCACCCAAGACCGTGTGGAGGTCTGGGGTCAAGTATAGTTGACCAATTGAAGGTACAAACATACCAGATTACATTGCAATTAAGTATTGATATGATCATCAACTCAATGGATCCAACCTTGAAGAATTTTCACTAGAATCCAAATGTTGGATGGGCAAACGGTCTCAAGACCGTTTGGAACTCATCCAAACGGTCTCAAGACCGTGTGGTGACAACCCAAGACCGTTTGAAGGGCTAAGGTTAAGGTAATTTGATCAATTGAGAGCCCAATTGCAATAGGTTATCGAATTAATTAAAATACTGATTTGAGACTCAATCAAGGTTCAACCCCTATCAAATCACATTAGATTTTGATGAAATCTTGGGAAAACGGTCTCAAGACCATGTGGAGTTCATCCACACGATCTCAAGACTGTTTGGGCCAAGTTTGGACCCAATTGGAGCTCAATTGAAGGGTTCAACCTTGTGTTGATTCACATTGTTGAGTGTTGATGGTTGAATATTGATGGACCTTAATTGAACCAACTTCAACCCTAATTGGATAACAATTGAGGGTCAATTGAGTGACCAATTGGTTAAGGATAACCCTAATTGTCTCAATTGGTAAGTGGTTAGCAATCTTGAGACCAATGGATGGCTTCAACATAGGAACCCTAATCGACTTTACTCTTTGGATCACCTTGGAGGTCTATACGATCTTGAGTTTTTGAGGGCACTCGACCTCAAGAACGTGTGAGGTCTCTCGACCTCAAGACCGTGTGAGGTCTCTCGACCTCAAGACCGTGTGAGGTCTCTCGACCTCAAGACCCAATGAGGGTAAACGATCTTGAATGTTATACGGTCTTGAAGTCAACCCAAGTTCAAACGGTCTACAAAGCTTAAACAGTTTGCAACCTTATACGATCTCAAGATCGCATAAAGGTTGAAGGTGTAAAACCTAACAAAGACTTTTGAGGATAAGTCTGCCTTATGCCTTGAAGGCTTAATTAGTTTGATGATTGTTCAAACTAAACCCTAACGATGCCAAGAGACATTAAGGGTCCAGTGATTAGTAAATTAACCCATGATGATGATCAATGTGTAATTTACCATAATACCCTTGAAAGGTTCAAATTGAGTGAAACCTTGTTCTAATCAAACTCTAATCACTCAACAGTGGTGATTTGGTCTATATTAATCAAAGTTGACTTCACCCAACCTGATCTAGAGTGGTGCTATCACCATCTACTAGTATGAGGAGAGAGAAAGTACCTTAGAGAGAGAAATTACCTTAAGAGAGAGAAAGAACCCTCATATGATGGAAAGTCAAGTAAAGAACCTTCAATACACATGAATGTGCATGATTAGGGTATGATCCACCTATGTGAAATCATGGAAACCCTAATTATGATATATGATGAATCTTAAGCCAATCTGATAGCATCAATAATGATGTTCCTCATACATGATGATGTTATGAGTTCAATTCAAGGGTGATGATATGTAATGTGAATAGTAAACCCTAATTCAAGGGGGATGACATGTAATGTGAATAGTAAACCCTAATTCAAGGGTAATGACATGCAGTATAAGTATTAAACTCTAATTAATGAGAATTAGAGAACTCAGCTCTTATGACAAGAGTGGGAAATGTATTCCTTGTTTTGAATTACCTTTATCAGTTGAACTAACCATGCAGGTTGTGATATGAAGGTGATCATATTCAGGTATGGATGATGTTACTGTATTCATTGAAAGCATGTTATAAGCTTTATGAATAAGTAAAATATCTTGATGCCTTGTCAGTGGCATCTTATGATTTAATGGGCTGTGTGAGCCATGAATACCATCAAGGTCATGCTTTAGAGATGACTTGTGATGAGTATAATGAGAAATGATGATTGATGAGAGTTAGGCTTGTTACATTTAGTATTCTCCTTTCATAGCTGCTATGCTATTGTTATTGTTTGAAGAACAATGTTTAATGTTAAAAGAATATTAAATGTACCTAACTAATCAAGTATAATGTAGAGCCCTGATCATAGATCCATCATTGTCAGAGATCAAATGATGGTGAAATAGGTTTTCCTAAGGGAACTCCTGGATCACATACTATTGAGTATGTGGGGTATATGAATGTGTAGAACCTTACATCCTAGTGTAGGTGATTGATGTAGATGTGCAATCCGTCAACCCTTCACTACAAAACCCTACCGTATCAGTGGATGGTAAACATGAAACCTCCTGATGACGAAGAAAACATAGATATCCGTATTAGTAGAGATAAGCATGAAATCTCCTGATGACGAAGAGAGTACAGAACGCCACTGTAACTCTAAAATAGTGAAGGACCAGTTTACCCTGGTGAGCTATAATAGTAGAGACACAAGATGTCCTACAAGTGATCCTCTTACTGACTGAGGAAGGTGAAGGTCATGAGAATCCGACTCTCTTAATGACCTATGTATGATACTGATGTGACTTCTTAGCGATCAGTTGGAGTATGAGTGGTATGCCTCATCTCCACAGGGCATAATGTTGTTTGTAATACATAATCAACCACGTAGTATACCTGTAAGAGATAACTATGAGTTAGTGGATTGATGATACACTGTGATAGTGCTTATATTTCTTCATATCTCATAAATGTTAAACTCTTGTTTATAGCTGCAACTGCTATTGAATACTTTGAAAGCTTTACTGCTTAAGTTATTCTTTGATGTTATAATAAAGCTTCTGGCAGAGAGTTATAACTCTCGCTGGGACAATTATGTAAAATTGTCTCACCCCGTAGACTTCAACTTCTTAGGTGGACGTTGGAGACGGAGGAACCGGTCTACAGGTGACCAGTCTCAGCTGCAGCAGCACCAGGAGCAGCAGTGAAATCTCAGGTGGAGATTTAGCCTGCCATGTGGTGTAGTTAGAGTCAGTCCTATGTGTCCTATGTACTCTCAGGTCTTGGAGTCTTTTGTTATGAGTTCTTGAGATTTTGTATCTTGATGTATATAATTACTCAAGAAGTAATTATCATGAGATGTAAACAGTTTATCTCTTGTTATGAAAGAAGCTTTTAAGGATTCAAGCTCTTGTCTCGAAACGTTTTAATTTCCCGTGATTTTTTTTTGTCTTCCGCTATTTATCGAATCGCTTCCGCTAAGTTTAAATCGTGATTATATCGTGGTTTGGAGATCAGAGCCCACAATTAGTGGTTTCAGAGCTCTAGGTCAGTTGAGTCTACAGAGGCATAGGACTTAGGATGTCGAGTCTATCTTTAGTACTCCTTCCCTATCTAATAGAATCTTCTACTCCTCAGGAGAAGAAGATACATAAGGATGGCTGAGCCTCATGATGAGTACGTGGCAGAGAGTAGTGCTAGTGCACCTCAAGGCGGTGCAAGGGTTCCAAGAATAGAACAGCCTGCACCAGAGTCACCAAGAGAGCCACCCCAGTTTGACCCAGCCGACATGTGTAACCCAGCTATACAGACGATGTTCGGGCAGTTCATGACTGCCATGACACACATAACCGACAGGATGCCCATGCCTGCACCTAGGGTACCTGCCCAACCTGAAGGACAAGGTATCGGTAAGACGTTCGAGCGACTTCGTCGTGTCGGAGCTACCGAGTACTTTGGGACTGCCGACCCTGCAGATGCTGACCTATGGTTGACAGAGTTGGAGAAGGCTTTCAGGATTCTTATTATCCCAGAGGCTGAGAAGGTTAGACATGCTGTCTATCTTCTCAAAGGCAGTGCTGGTCACTGGTGGAACATGGAAGAGCAGAAGAGACATAGAATAGAGTTCTCTTGGGAAGAGTTTCGTCGGGAATTTATCAATAGATATTTTTCAAAGACCTTCCTAGATGAGAAGATCTCTCAGTTTGAGAGATTGAGGCAGGGCATGATGAACATTAGCGAGTATGAAGCTAAGTTTATGGAATTGCTGCGGTTCTGTCCGCACATGGCTTCCACAGATGAGGAAAGAATCAGGAGATTCGAGAAGGGTTTGAATGCTGATATGTCAACCCTTGTGTCTGCCTTAGAAAACTGAGAGAGATTCTCTACCTTCGTTGAGTCAGTCCGAAGGATAGAGAGATCTGTGGTTGAGAAGAGGCAAACCCAGAAAAGATATCCACAGTTCCAGGGTTCTTCATCTAGGGATTTCAAGAAACCTAGATTCTCTACACCTAACCCTCCACCACCCAGATCGAGTTCTCAAACTCAGTGGTCACCAAGCAGAGGTAGAGGACGGAGTCAACCGCTTCAAGGGATTCACAGTTCTGCATCGATGTAAGTTACTGGACCACCCCGACCACAACATCAGGAGAGGAGATGCTACAACTGTGGTAAGGTGGGACACTTGATGAAGGATTGACGTTCTAGGCCTGTCAGTGTGACACAGCCTCCGAGACAGAATCAACAAGGATCTCAGAGAATGCAATCTCAAGGAGCAGCTCGAGGACGTGGACAAGCATCTCAAGCTGGATCATCAGCACCACCTCAACACCAGGCGACAATGAGGTTCTATGCTATGAACCCACCAGATGCAGTGGTCAATCCACGGGTAGTGGCAGGTCAGATGAAACTTTTATATCCTGATATGTCTACATCCTGTGTTGTATCTTTTCTGATTGACCCGGGTGCTACGCACTCTTTCATCACTCATAGAGTGATTCGTAACTGCAATGTGATTATTAGTCATAGGGTAGATAGTTTGTTGTTGGAGACTCCGTTGAGTGGGTCTGCCGTTTTGCAAGAGGTATGCTCTCCTTGCATCCTCTTCTTTTCTGACCATCGCATTCAAGTGGATCTTATACCGCTTGATATGCAAGGATTTGATATAATCCTCGGGATGGATACCTTAGAGAGGTATAGAGTTGTCTTGGATTGTGAGTCCAAGTTGGCTGTGTTTGCTGATGAAAGCAACACATGGATCTTTCAAGGTGAAAGAAAGATTCTGTCCACCTGTCTTGTGTCAGTTATGGTTGCTGATAAGCTGTTGAGGCAAGGATATTATGCATTCTTGGCCCATGTGGTAGATGTTACCAAGGAAAGTTCCAATCCTGCTGAAGTTCCCATAGTTAGGGAATTCAAGGATGTGTTTCCTGAAGAACTTCCTGGTATACCACCACCTCGGGAGATTGATTTTGAAATCAATCTGATTCCAGATACGAAACCCATAGCCCAGACTCCGTATAGAATGGCGCCTACCGAGATGGCAGAACTCAAGAAACAACTTCAAGAGTTACTTGAGAAGGGTTTTATCCGACCGAGCACTTCACCTTGGGGTGCTCCGGTCTTGTTTGTTAAAAAGAAAGATGGGTCAATGCGGTTGTGCATCGACTACAGACAACTCAATAAAGTGACAATAAAGAATAAGTACCCTCTGCCGAGGATTGATGATCTCTTTGACCAGTTGCGTGGTGCAACCATCTTTTCCAAGATAGATTTGAGGTCTGGATATCATCAACTTCGTATTAAGAATAGTGACATATCCAAGTCTGCTTTTAGGATGAGGTATGGTCACTATGAGTTCACGGTTATGTCGTTTGGACTAACCAATGCACCAGCTGCATTTATGGAACTCATGAATAGAGTTTTTCGACCTTTCCTTGATCAATGTGTTGTCGTCTTCATAGATGACATTCTGATCTATAGTAAGGATGCTCAACAACATGAGCAGCATCTTCGCCAAGCTTTGACCTTGCTAAGGGAACATAAGCTGTATGCTAAGTTTAGCAAGTGTGAGTTTTGGCTACCTGAGGTATCCTTTCTTGGACATGTGATATCTGCCTCGGGAATTCGTGTTGACCCTACAAAGGTAGAATCTGTTCTACAATGGGAACAACCGAAGACACCGACGGAGATTCGAAGTTTCTTGGGGTTAGCTGGCTATTATCGAAGGTTCATTAAGAACTTTAGTTCTATAGCCTTACCTTTGACCAAGTTGACCCGGAAAGATGTTCCTTTTTCTTGGAGTGATAAGTGTCAACAATCTTTCCAGTTGTTGAAGGAGAGGTTGACAAGTGCACCCGTGCTTGTGCTACCTGAACAAGGAAAAGGATATGTAGTCTTCTGTGATGCTTCCAAGAATGGACTTGGATGTGTGTTGATGCAGGATAAACAAGTGATTTCTTTTGCTTCTCGACAGCTTAAGAAACACGAGGAGAATTATCCGACACACGATCTGGAGTTAGCTGCTGTGGTTCATGCCTTGAAGATCTGGAGGCATTATCTCTACGGAGAAACATTCCATATTTTCATAGACCATAAGAACCTTAAATATATCTTCTCTCAGCACGAGCTTAACATGAGGCAACGTCGTTGGATGGAGTTAATCAAGGACTACGATTGTATTGATTACCATCCGGGCAAGGCCAATGTTGTTGCAGATGCCTTGAGTAGGAAATCAGCAACATCAACCATGAATAGAGCACAACTAAACTCTTTAGTGTGCTCTAAGAGAGATATGTTTATCTCTTTAAGGCAAGACAATGTACAGTTGAAGGTGTCATTGTTAGCTGGGTTGTTGGCTGAGATGCATATTAAACCTACCTTAAGAGAGCAAATTAAGGAAGTACAGCGAGGTGATGATGCAGTTTAGCAAATCAGATCAGAGTATGGAAATGAGAAGCAAGATGGTTTCCATGACTCGGATGATCATGTAGCCTGTTATAATGGAAGGATGATAGTGCCAGATGTGGGTAACTTGAGGAAGTTAATCCTGGAAGAAGCTCATTCTTCCATGTATGCTATGCATCCAGGGAGCACCAAGATGTATCGTAATTTAAAGGAATTGTATTGGTGGCCTGGTATGAAGAAGGATGTTGTAGAGTTTGTTCTAAGGTGTCCTGTGTGTCAGCAAGTTAAAGCTGAACACCAGAAGCCTGTAGGAACAATGCAACCTTTACCCATATCATAGTGGAAGTGGGACCATGTGACCATGGACTTTGTTGTTGGCCTACCCAGGACAAACAAAGGACATGATTCCATTTGGGTAGTTGTTGATAGGTTGACAAAGACAGCGCACTTCTTACCTGTCAAAACAACCTATTCTGCTGAAAGGTTATCACAGTTGTATGTACAAGAGATAGTGCCTTTGCATGGAGTTCCTGTCACGATAGTTTCTGACCGAGGTCCTCAGTTTACAAGTCATTTTTGGGAACAGTTACACAGAGCCTTAGGCACCAAGCTAAGGTTTAGTACGACCTTTCATCCACAGACTGATGGACAATCAGAAAGGACCATACAGACCTTAGAAGACCTGTTGAGAGCATGTGTTCTCCAGTTTACCGGAAGTTGGGATCTACACCTAAGCTTGATAGAGTTTTCCTATAACAATAGCTATCAACATAGTATTGATATGGCACATTATGAAGCCTTGTATGATAGACGATGTAGATCACCTTTGTGCTGGTATGAGACTGGTGAGCATCAGTTGTTAGGTCCTGATCTTGTGCAGCAGACCACAGAGAAGATTAAGGTAATACAATAACAGATTAAGACTGCACAGGATAGGCAGAAATCTTATGCTGACAAACGTCGTAGATCCTTAGAATTCCAGGTTGGAGACAGAGTGTATCTCAAAGTCTCACCTTGGAAAGGGGTCCTTCGTTTTGGAAGGAAAGGGAAGTTAGCTCCTAGATTTATGGGGCCTTATCCAATCATTGAACGGATTGGAAAGGTAGCATATAGACTAGAGCTGCCACCAGAGTTACAGAGGTTACATCCTGTGTTTCACATTTCTATGCTGAAGAAATGTCACCCAGACACCGAGTCAGTTCTACAACCTATGGAGGTAGAATTGAATGATGATATATCCTATGAGGAGGGACCAGTGTCAATCCTTGATAATAGAATTAAAAGGTTAAAGAAGAAAGATATAAGTCTTGTGAAAGTCCTCTGGAATCACCGTGGTGTTGAAGAAGCCACTTAGGAACTAGAGGATGAGATGAGAAGGAAGTATCCTGCCCTTTTCTCTTAATATGTCTTATCGATTTCGAGGACGAAATCCTTGTAAGGGGTGGATAATTTGTAACATCCCTGACCTGGGTTATGAGTTAACCCTGGATGTTTTGCCTAATTATGTAATTAAATCCTTGTGATTAACTTTGGGCATGTAATTAAGTTTCTCAGAAACATATATTTCAGTTTTTGCCCCTTTTTATATAAAGTTGTAGCATTGTTTTGTAATACAGGGACCTATGTGTAAATTACCCAGTTAGAAGGGTTAACTTGCAAATTTCACATGTTGAGATGTTCCTATGATGTTGAGACATCATGAGAATGATGATGGTAAGGTTTGAGGGATTTCCCAAGCTTGGGCACCAAGGTGCAGCTGTGGAAGCAATCCCGGTGCTTGAAAACCTTAAATTGGAGAAAAGTGTAATTTACCCAATTTGAGGGGTGCAACTTGTAAAATACATCATCTAAAATATCTTTTAAGACTCTTGTCATCATTTAGAGAAGAAATGATGAAAGGTCACTTCAATTGAATAATCATATAATGAAAAACACCTTTGTGATTGAATAATCAAGGTGTATGTACAATAGCCTTTTAGGTGTATGCTTAACTAATAGGTTGATCTTCTTTGCCCTCATTTATTGACCTTAGAATAAGGTTTGTCCTTAGAATTAATATGAAGGGACGAGCATAGAAGGATGGAGGGACTTAGTTGAAATTATGGAAAACTCATGAGCTCATGTTGAAAATCCCACCCCAAGTATATATACCCTCAACTTCACTTAGCAAGGAACCTTTCCCTTCGTTTCCTTCACTGTTCTATTCACCCAAACCGACTAAAGAGAATCTGTGGAGCTCAGGAGGACGACCAAGGAGGGCAAGGTAGGTTTGAATCCTTCCTTTTGCCTAATTTCATGGTTAGAACTCGAATTCAAGGCCAAATTGATGACTAGCTCCCTTAACTCTACCTTTCTAGCCATCTTTTCTCAACTTTCCTTGGAAGGATCACCTTGGCCGACCTGTGGAAGCTCAAGGACGCCATTAAATCTTGGAGCTTGAAAGCTTGGAGCTCAAAGAGCAAGCTTTAGGCGGGTTTTATAACTCTAAACCCATGCTTTGTTATATACATCTTGTTCATGCTTTTAGATGATAGTTCTTCTTCTTCTCTACTTTCCTTTGCTACCTTGCAAGCAAATCCGTGAGAAATCCTTGCTTTTCCTGAGATAGGAGATGAGGACGTTATTTCCAAAGTTAATCCACTACTTTTCACTTTACCAAACGGTCTCCACCAAGTGCTCACACGGTTTGCAAAACCGTTTGGTGAGCAAACCGTCTCAAGACCGTGTAAGGGCAAACGATCTTCAAGACCGTTTGGCCGCATTGACCGAGCGTGGATCGTATAATAAATCTGTTCATATCTATGTAGGCTAATCACCCACAAAATTTGAGATGATAACTCCAAAGGAATCGTGAGATATGGCCTTTTTAATCAACAACTTTAATTGAATTTACTCCTGATTTCCAATCTGTTGAAATCTCCCTTTTTGGGCAAACGGTCTCAAGACCGTGTAAGAACGTTGACCAAGAGTTGACCGTATGAGATTACTGTTCAAAATAATGTTGATTAACAACTCACCAAATTTGATGGACTAATTCTAAACGAGCTAAGAGTTGAAGGGTGATTACTAGGGCAAACCCTAATTGAAATCAGTACTGAAATCTCAATGAATAACTTAGTGTTTTTGGGTTGATTGACCCAAACGGTCTCAAGACCGTTTGGGGATCAACCAAACGGTCTCAATACCGTGTGGGGAATCACCCAAGACCGTGTGGAGGTCTGGGGTCAAGTATAGTTGACCAATTGAAGGTACAAACATACCAAATTACATTGCAATTAAGTATTGATATGATCATCAACTCAATGGATCCAACCTTGAAGAATTTTCACTAGAATCCAAAAGTTGGATGGGAAAACGGTCTCAAGACCATTTGGAACTCATCCAAACGGTCTCAAGACCGTGTGGTGACAACCCAAGACCGTTTGAAGGGCTAAGGTTAAGGTAATTTGATCAATTGAGAGCCCAATTGCAATAGGTTATCGAATTAATTAAAATACTGATTTGAGACTCAATCAAAGTTCAACCCCTATCAAATCACATTAGATTTTGATGAAATCTTGGGCAAACGGTCTCAAGACCGTGTGGAGTTCATCCACACGATCTCAAGACCGTTTGGGCCAAGTTTAGGCCCAATTGGAGCTCAATTGAAGGGTTCAACCTTGTGTTGATTCACATTGTTGAGTGTTGATGGTTGAATGTTGATGGACCTTAATTGAACCAACTTCAACCCTAATTGGATAATAATTGAGGGTCAATTGAGTGACCAATTGGTTAAGGATAACCCTAATTGTCTCAATTGGTAAGTGGTTAGCAATCTTGAGACCAATGGATGGCTTCAACATAGGAACCCTAATCGACTTTACTCTTTGGATCACCTTGGAGGTCTATACGATCTTGAGTTTTTGAGGGCACTCGACCTCAAGACCGTGTGAGGTCTCTCGACCTCAAGACCGTGTGAGGTCTCTCGACCTCAAGACTGTGTGAGGTCTCTCGACCTCAAGACCCAATGAGGGTAAACGGTCTTGAATGTTATACGGTCTTGAAGTCAACCCAAGCTCAAACGGTCTACAAAGCTTAAACGGTTTGCAACCTTATACGATCTCAAGATCGCAGAAAGGTTGAAGGTGTGAAACCTAACAAAGACTTTTGAGGATAAGTCTACCTTATGCCTTGAAGGCTTAATTAGTTTGATGATTGTTCAAACTAAACCCTAATGATACCAAGAGACATTAAGGGTCCAGTGATTAGTAAATTAACCCATGATGATGATCAATGTGTAATTTACCATAATACCCTTGAAAGGTTCAAATTGAGTGAAACCTTGTTCTAATCAAACTCTAATCACTCAACAGTGGTGATTTGGTCTATATTAATCAAAGTGGACTTCACCCAACCTGATCTAGAGTGGTGCTATCACCATCTACTAGTATGAGGAGAGAGAAAGTACCTTAGAGAGAGAAAGTACCTTAAGAGAGAGAAAGCACCCTCATATGATGGAAAGTCAAGTAAAGAACCTTCAATACACATGAATGTGCATGATTAGGGTATGATCCACCTATGTGAAATCATGGAAACCCTAATTATGATATATGATGAATCTTAAGCCAACCTGAGAGCATCAATAATGATGTTCCTCATACATGATGATGTTATGAGTTCAATTCAAGGGTGATGATATGTAATGTGAATAGTAAACCCTAATTCAAGGGGGGTGACATGTAATGTGAATAGTAAACCCTAATTCAAGGGTAATGACATGCAATATAAGTATGAAACTCTAATTAATGAGAATTAGAGAGCTCAACTCTTATGACAAGAGTGGGAAATGTATTCCTTGTTTTGAATTACCTTTATCAGTTGAACTAACCATGCATGTTCTGATATGAAGGTGATCATATTCAGGTATGGATGATGTTACTGTATTCATTGAAAGCATGTTATAAGCTTTATGAATAAGTAAAATATCTTGATGCCTTGTCAGTGGCATCTTATGATTTAATGGGCTGTGTGAGCCATGAATACCATCAAGGTCATGCTTTAGAGATGACTTGTGATGAGTATAATGAAAAATGATGATTGATGAGAGTTAGGCTTGTTACATTTAGTATTCTCCTTTCATAGCTGCTATGCTACTGTTATTGTTTGAAGAACAATGTTTAATGTTAAAAGAACATTAAATGTACCTAACTGATCAAGTATAATGTAGAGCCCTGATCATAGATCCGTCATTGTCAGAGATCAAATGATGGTGAAATAGGTTTTCGTAAGGGAACTCCTGGATCACATACTATTGAGTATGTGGGGTATATGGATGTGTAGAACCTTACATCCTAGTGTAGGTGATTGACGTAGATGTGCAATCCGTCAACCCTTCACTACAAAACCCTACCGTATCAGTGGATTGTAAACATGAAACCTCCTGATGACGAAGATAACATAGATATCCGTATTAGTAGAGATAAACATGAAATCTCCTGATGACGAAGAGAGTACAGAACGCCACTGTAACTCTAAAATAGCGAAGGACCAGTTTACCCTGGTGAGCTATAATAGTAGAGACACAAGATGTCCTACAAGTGATCCTCTTACTGACTGAGGAAGGTGAAGGTCATGAGAATCCGGCTCTCTTAATGACCTATGTATGATACTGATGTGACTTCTTAGCGATCAGTTGGAGTATGAGTGGTATGCCTCATCTCCACAGGGCATAATGTTGTTTGTAATACATAATCAACCATGTAGTATACCTGTAAGAGATAACTATGAGTTAGTGGATTGATGATACACTGTGATAGTGCTTATATTTCTTCATATCTCATAAATGTTAAGCTCTTGTTTATAGCTGCAACTTCTATTGAATACTTTGAAAGCTTTACTGCTTAAGTTATTCTTTGATGTTATAATAAAGCTTCTGGCGGAGAGTTATAACTCTCGCTGGGACAATTATGTAAAATTGTCTCACCCAGTAGACTTCAACTTTTTAGGTGGACGTTGGAGACGGAGGAACCGGTCTACAGGTGACCAGTCTCAGCAGCAGCAGCACCAGGAGCAGCAGTGAAATCTCAGGTGGAGATTTATCCTGCCATGTGGTGTAGTTAGAGTCAGTCCTATGTGTCCTCTGTACTCTCAGGTCTTGGAGTCTTTTGTTATGAGTTCTTGAGATTTTGTATCTTGATGTATATAATTACTCAAGAAGTAATTATCATGAGATGTAAACAGTTTATCTCTTGTTATGAAAGAAGCTTTTAAGGATTCAAGCTCTTGTCTCGAAAAGTTTTAATTTCCCGTGATTTTTTTTGTCTTCCGCTGTTTATCGAATCACTTTCGCTAAGTTTAAATCGTGATTATATCATGGTTTGGAGATCAGAGCCCACACCCTAGGGTTTTTGGTGCACATTAGGACTTCCATTGGAAGAGTAATCTCTTGATGTAAGTTCTAGCTCCATCAAAAAAGGCATTGTTGCCGCGGACAACGGTGTAAGAATCATCTTTTTTGAATTCTATGTCGATTTAGGTTTCTCTAGGGTTTTTCATTTTCTTTTCAAAAACCTAAAGAAGTGAAGGACTTAATCTTGCATATCCTCTTGGATTTGACACTACTACAGAAAATGCTTTTTACAACAGGAGATAGACAACAGTTCTGATGATTGTGTTGTAGTTAGCATACTTATCACAACAAGCCCATTTTTGTGTTGTATATTGTATATTTTATACAACACAAGTCATTTACAACATGCCAAACCTGTTGTAGTATAGGGGGATACTACAACAACTGCAAAAGTGTTGTAATAGGTTGTAGTATCACAACATATTCAAAACTATTGTAAAAGATGTTATTTACACAACATATTTTGACCCGTTGTAATAGTCACATGTTGTAATAAACCATCATTACACAACGCAGACTCACCCATTGTAGTATGTATTAATTATACAACATGCCTTTACATGTTGTATTTGGTACATGTTGTAATAGACCACCATAATACAACATATTGAAACTCGTTGTTATATCCCAACATGAGACAACAGACTCCAACCTGTTGTTATATATTATAATTACACAACATGTTGTAATATCCACACATAAAACATCGTTGTAATAGACCTCCATTACACAACATAAACTAAACCATTGTAATATACTATTATTACACAACATGATATCACCTGTTGTACTATCTACATATTGTAAAAGACCATAGTTAAATAATACGTCATATTCACATAATTCTCTGAATTTTTTAGTTATTTGCGTATAATATGCGAATTTTTATTAGACATATGGTACAACTAAATTTCGTATTAAACCTATATTTTTCCCGAATTTTACGAATTATTCGTGTTTTATTTGTCATTTACGCATTTTCACATATTATCTCGAACAAAACAATTTATTTTTGAATTGTTTTAAAAAATACTCACTTAGCATTGTTTCATGTTTCAATATTTTCTAAAGACTATTTCCCCTCAATCACTACTACAAAACTCAACAAGGCTGAAGGATTTTTCCTCAAAGACATAATCCCTGAAAAGTGTATTAATTTTTCCGAAGGCTTATCCCTGACCCTTGTGATGCTATCCTTGGTGAGTATATTAAATTTTTCCAAAGGCTTATCCCTGACTTTTGGAAATGTATCCCAGACTATTATTTAATTTACCCAAGAATTGCTCCTGACCCTCATTAACTTTTTTCCTAACCAATATTAACTATATTAAACCAATCATTATCTCTTTTACTTCCGTGAAGAGTCCATTTGATTGTGGACATTTATCCTTTTCCTTTTAGATAATCATTATAAGGCCCCTAAACTTGCTTAATGAGTTGAACAAACTTAATTACAATAATTTAATGCTTAGTGCATCATTAAGTTGATTAAGTTAAATTAAGTACTCACTGATGCAATTAGTGTTTTGATCGAGAGTTATGGTCTAATTAGTATGTTTTCTTGCTTTGAGATTGTAGTGGATTCCGCGCTTGAAATGTTGCAAAAAGAATCATCTAAATCGGACAATCGACGTGAGCGTTATGGCATTTCCAAGACCTAGGGACCTAAGTTGCAAATTTTCCAATTTTTGGATTATTAACCCTTTTCTTCCTTTCTTCCTTATCCCCTTTCTTCCCCAAAAAGAGTGACGCCCGATAGACCAGCAACAGAGGGGGGCAACACACAGGCGATTTAGGGCTTGGTAGCTTCGATCCGCAAGCGCCCTCTCTTTCTTCTTCCTCTAGCTCGCCCTAGCGGCGCCCAGCAGCAGCCTGACCTGCTAGGGCGGCTGACCTGTTGCAGGTGTGGCACCCAACAGTGCTGCGTCGACCAAGCAGCAACGGCGATGGCTGACTAGGGCCTTGGGAGGGCCGTTTCGGTGGCGCCCAGCTGCACATCTCCTTCCTTTACCTTCCCTTCACCTTCACCAGCCCAAACGTGCGCCCACCAAGCAGTAGGGGCGGCGACCCTAGCAGCACCGACCAGCAGCAACGCCGACCAGTTGCAGGGCGGCCGGCCAGAGACCGTTTTGGTGCAGCAAACACCATGAAAAAAGCAACCCTGAGTCCAGCCTTGAGGTTCAAACTTGGATCCGCAGCCAATAGATGTGATTACGCCCAGCTTGGAGCTCCCTTCCAATCTGTACGTGAGGTAGCTTGATTGCAGCAGCAACCAGGAGCAGCTGGCGTGAGCAGCACCTCTAAAACGGCGCCTTCAACTTGGCCTTGGTGCCTAAGCATGAATCTGCCACCTCCCAGCCAAAATCAACAACCAACCGAGTCCCCTTTCCAACCTGTACGTGAAGCACATTAGAGCTCGATTATTCTGAGGATGAAGATGACCTGCGGATGCCCGGAAACAAGCGTCTGGACGCAATTCCAGTCGAATCCGGACGTTTCGAACCTTGGTGAGTAGAATCTCACTCCCAATGGCATGATTTAACTCCATGAAATAGAAGATTTTGGACGATTTGCAGATGTCAGTGTTTACCCGGGTGTCGGGCAGTATCGGCACCGCTAGACTCCTAAATTGCACGTTGAAATTATTAACTCCTAAATTGCACGTGCTTCATGTAATGAACTTTGTACGTAATTAAACCATCTGAACTAGATCTGAAGTAGTGGGTGAGTTATGGATAATGAAAAACCTCCATCCTTGTCTGTGGTACAAGACAAAGATGACAAAGATGATCATGCTGATCCGTTGCTAAAAGTCCTGACAAGTCAGGTTCAGCCTCTTCATTTCTATTTCAAGTTAATGGTCTAACACAACAGGTTTACAACGACTAATGGAAAATGCCCACAGCAAAAAAACAACCCTCCAGTGGGCTGCTTGGACACGCCTGGAGGAAGAAAATTTCTTCAGCGCATTTCGCCAAATTGGGAAGGTAGAGCGATTCAATTGATTGGTCTGTAAACTGGTATGCTATCATTTATTTGTATATCTTATGAATATTATTTCCTTTGACTAAACAGAATTTTGAGAAGATTACTAGTCGTGTTCAAAGCAAAAACAAAGAACATGTATGAAAATGACTTTTATATTTGACCACAATAATATCATATGCATCATCTATGCACGGTAATTACTTGATGACTATGAATCGGCTACCTTTACATTTTAGCATTATAGTGATATAACTGTTACTAAGTATATTATACATAAAAAATTCATTGAGATTATTCTCTATAGTAGATGTACTTTTATTCTGTTATCACATCATCATCACCATTATTCAAACATTAATCTCAACCATTTTGAGGATGGCTGCATGGATTTTTCTTTTCATTCTACTCTCTTTGGGTTATATTCTCAGTAAAATGTAATGAATCTGAATCCCTCCTTAGCTCATACCAAGTTGTTTTGGGTCTACTTCATCCCCTAGTTGTGTATCGACTCGATAATCTTACTCCAAAATGGTTTTATTAGTCGGCCTATGTTTTACATGCCTAGACCGTTTGAGACAACCCTCTCATAGTTTGTCCTCAATACTATCTACTCCCATGATGTATATTATATATCATTTCTAGTGCGATCTTCACCGTCTTCTCGCACATTTTTTTTCTTAGCATTCTCGTTCTCGTTATACTTCTCTCCTAAACTCTTTGCTTTTTCAAATACTCAACATTTACAACCATACAACATAGCTAACATTGTAGCCATCATATAAAATTTTGAAACATAACTTTGTTTTAGGCCTTGTTATTCAGACATGCAATAGACATTTGCAAACCAAGTCTTATGATAAGATTTCACAAAAAACATGCATGCTTTCACATTTTTAGATCAGTAGTAAAAATTTAAATATAGGATCTTTGAAGCACAAACACTTCCCTGAGGTTGTCGTGTCTTTGTCTTACACGTTTTCTGCATAGATATGCTTGGACACACGACGAACATGCCTCTGACATGTTCACTTAATGAAAAAGTGTTGTCATCTTTATTTTTTTTCTCCCAACAAAAGTAGCAAATCATCCTTATGCCTCCTCTTTTCTTGCTACCCTAAATCTCCATCTCCCTTCCTCTTCTCTTATCCATGCATCTTAAGTAGCACTTAAATTTACTCCTCTTCCCTTTCTTCCCTCTCAATCTCCAAGACACTTTATTCTTCATCTTCTCCATAACCACCAAGTATTTTCTTAATGTATGCAGGAGTTTAATGACTGTTTGCTTGACATTGGTCTACTTGAATTGAATTTAAATGTTGTGAGGCTGCAGTTTAACAAAGGTTCCTTTTGGAAGGGTGGCATTCTTCACTCTTACAAAATCCCCCTCTTGCAAGAGCAAGTTTTGCATCATCCAGTATGGCATATAAACCACGCCTTCTTCAGCAATAAACCATGCCTTTTTCACTCTTATAGCATTTTTTATTATATTTACACATACCTTTTATTAAGTTTTCTGGCTATTTATACCTTTCCATCCTCTTATTTGCTAACAAGTTCTCACAATTATTTAGATAACAAATTAATATTTATTTTGTACAGTGTCCAAAGTAGTCGAACAATACAGATTGCGGGTATTATGTGTTGAAGTATATGAAAGACATCTTTGATGTGAGAAATAGAAATATTCCTGAATGTGTAAGCTACTTAACATTATATTCTTTTAGTTTGTTCAAATTTCTAAATAAATTGAAAAATCACAATATGTTGATATATTTATCATATGATTGCAGTATTATTTGAAGTATATTGGTTGTTGCTTCAACCAAGAAGAAATCGACGAGGTACGAAACGAGTGGGCGACATGTGTTCTTGAGCACACATAAGATTATGTGACATGTGGGGGAGACATTTGTTCTTTAGCATAGACCAATGTGTGAAACTTTTTTAGTTAGTTTTCAGTTCGATTCTAGAGTGGATACTCAGTACTTTGTATTATTGAATCGCAGTATGGATGATTTAATATTAATTAAATTTAGTACGAGTTTCTTTCAAGGTTTGATGGAAATTTTGTTCAACTATGTATTTGTTTGTGAAATGAAAAAGTATAATTGCATATCTATTATAATTTATTAATAATATGGTTAATTTGATCAATACAATTGGTTCGATATATGACTTGTCAAACTCTAATCAAAGACAACATTTAATGATATGTTGTAAAATGTATGATTCTACAACAAACAACACATGTTGTGTTATCCACACCTATTACAACATGTTTGTCAGGAAAAAAAATACACCTATTACAACAGGTGTTTCTAGTGAACTACAACATGCATAACCTGTTGTATAAATTGTGTATATTACAACAGACACACACCATGTTGTCTAAATAATCCTATTACAACGGTTAAATGTATGGAAAGACAACATACTCCAACTGTTGTATAAACATGTATATTACAACAGGTGCACTGCATGTTGTAATATACCTACCTATTACAACATGTGTGTTTAGTGAAAGACAACATGCTTTGACTGTTGTATAATATATATTACAACGGGCGAATTGCATGTTGTAAAAATTACACCTATTACAACGAGTGTGTTTAGTGAAAGACAACGTCATTCAACTGTTGTATAATATATATTACAACAGGTGCACCACATGTTGTGTAAAATACCCATATTACAACAGGCCATTTCCTTAAAAGACAACATGTTTCAACTGTTGTATAAAATACATCTATTACAACATGTGATATCATGTTGTGTAAAGCACCCCACATAAGACCACGCGATCTAAACAACGATTAACACCTGTTGTAAATTGAGAAAAGGAACTATTGTAAAAAGAATTTTCTGTAGTAGTGTGAAGTGGTTAGTTAAACTTGATAAACTCGTTTTTTATTTCAGGTACCAACTCTCTTCAAAATGAAGCAATCAACACCACCAACCGTTAGATGTCAACTATGTGATTACTATTCTCATTCATTGATTTACTGCTTCAACACCCCCCCTCGCTACGTGATGGCCCTACATCAAGTAATCACAAATCGTATAGTTGGGAAACTCAAAGCAGCCTCTTCCTACAACTACGGATATAACACAAGTTATGATCCATATCACCCTGGAGGCTACTACAAAAAACCTAGCTATGGCGGATTTCAAGGCATAGACTGCAATCTAGGAGGGAACCTAGAAAACAATGCAAATCAATGCTATGATGAGGAGAGCTATTATCAATATCAACCCAATAGGTGCAGTGAAGAGTCTTTTCACGAAAATCAACACACATTGATGGAAGAACTATGAGCTTTACAGACATTAGTGGCTCAAAAACTAGCTAATCAGACACCCGCGACCAAGAAGTTGATAGCCGATCTTGATCAACTTATGCAATTTGTCAATGCCTCTGACCAACATGTAGAACAACCACCAATTTCAACTAAGCACATCCCTAATCCACATGTCGCAATCGATTACGATGATGATTATGAAATCATGTGGGATATCACTTCCAATGATCTTCAAGCATCAGTGCAAGGTGAGGAATCATCTTCAGAATTAATAACTGAACCCAAGGACGATTTCTTCACAACATTACAAGAGAAAGAATCATCTTTCGAGCCAAGACCTAACTCAAAAAATAATTCCTGCACTATGCCTTTAGGTGAAAAATTGAGCAACCAATATGGGGATTTTCTACAGTCAAGAGATCAATGGGGGATAAACTTCGACACTTACCCACCTTCTAACTTCATAGACTCAAATCAAACCATTGAAGAGAAATTGGCGATAATCGACTCCCTCAATGACAAAATCTCATCAACTTCAACTGTCTCATCAATGAAATCCATAAAAGAAGGGTTTATGTCGCAAAGACTCTACACTCCTTCACATTCATACTAAGATGGATATGTGACCGATTCAGATAAAGATATGTCCTTTATGCAAGAAAATCAAATGTCTCCACTTCTAGAACAAGATCTGAATTGTCCTTATGAAGAAATTTCTGATCATTCGGCTAATCTAGGAACAGACTTCGAGGATAGGAATGATCAAGATCTTGATTCAGAAATGGACCATACCACTCTCACTGATGAAACAGAATCAAGGGAGGATGATGGGTCTCAAGATGACAATCCTATGACCGGTCCTTTTCATGAGATGATGTTACCTGAGTTACTAGCACCATAAGAAGTCCAGATGGAGCCAGTCCTCGAACAAGGGCATGATCTTTCTATTGAATCTCCTTCTAGTCACTTGAACGAGTTGACAGTGCATTATGAAGAGAAATGTGAACCACCTCTTGATTTTGGAATGGATTATGATATTTCCATATACTCTTGTAATGACAAAAAGGGCCTGTGGGAGGACATCGAGTCACAAACCTGCCCTCTTATAGCTACTCATCCCTGTGAAAAAGCTCCTCTTGAGCCACCACACATTCAAGAGAATGAGATACTTCCATTACCTGAACAAAGTTCCATTCTTCCCATAATAGCTCTTCCCGAGCACTCAATAGAATTGGAGGAGTACTATGAAGAAATGCTAGAACAACAACCTGGCTCAGAAATGGAGTATTCTGGTCCCAACTTTGAAGAAACGGAGTCATCGGTAGATTCTAGTCTTCAAAACATCTTTTCACGAACCAATCCCTCACCTGAAGAGATATCATCGGAACCTCTACCTCAGAATCCCATGATTTCTTTAATTGAGCAAGAGTTCATCCCACCAGTTGAATCCTCTTCTAGTTACTTGGATGAATTAAGATTGTTCTACGAGGAAAATTCAGAACAAAATTCTGAAGAAAAGGATGACGCTCTTATCAATTTCAACATTGATAAAGATGAGGATGCTTCTCACAATAGCTCCTATGATGAAGAAACATCATCCTGGCTACTATATCCTACACAAGAAAAGCCAGGTGACGAAATGAAGCCTGAATCAGATCTGCCACCCGATCCAGGATAGGAGGAAGTTCAAGTGGCTAACCCACAATCAACTTCTCTGCATGTTGGAGAAAGCAGTTTTACTTTAAATTTTGAGGGCAAGCCACAACTGGAGGACACAAATAAGCAATGCTTCGATTATTCATCTGGCCCCCCAGACTCAATTTCTTATATTTCACCTCCCCCATTGATGGGGGAAGGTCTCTAGATTCTTCTGGATGGACAAAGAGGTGAAAGAAATGTGCTTCCAAGTCATCCAGAAAACCCGTTTGAGTTACCACAAGTTGTTTGTTCCACTTCCTTGATCTCAGTTCTGACACTCATGAAGCATCTTCATGGGACCTTCTTCTAACTATGAGGATCGCCTGGTTAACCCTACGCAACCCTTCCCCTCCCTCTCGAACCTAGTATTTGTTCAGAAATGGGCAAACTCATAAGTTCGAGGTGGAGGGAGGGTGGTATGACTCTCACTCCACCCTCTACCTTTACTGCTTTCTGTTTTCTTTTCCATTCTATTCTCTTTTTCATAATTTACCCACCTTTTTGAAGTTTTCTAAAAATAAAGACATTGCCTAGTCGGTTTTTGCTTTTCGAATCTTTTGTCATCACCTCTTTTCGTTACAAATCCACAAGGAACCAATGCCTAAAACTAACCGATAAATGATTTCATTTGTATAGTCTATGAACCTTAAATGTCATATCCTTCATAAGAATGATAAGCCTCAATAAGTCTGAGATAGATCAAATGCATCGCGCCTCTAACTGAATAATGGATCTTCTGTATGGAATTCTCATTTGAAGTTCTATCTTGTCACTTTTTGAGCAGAGTGAGATGGAGAAAAAGAACCCGTCATATGGAATCGCTAAGCAAACGACATTATGATCCGAACTCTCTTCTACACTTATTCCTTCATTTTCATACCCTTACGCTCATCAATCATGCCAAAACTTTAAGTTCAGTGTGGCATGCCACACTCCTTTCTAGTGAAAAGTAGAACATCGCCGAACTCTAAGTTCAGTGTGGTAAACCACACCTTTGTCGAACTCTAAGTTCGGTGTGATACACCACACCTCTTTTTACACTACCACTTCTTCCATACCCCTCAATACATAACAGGGGCGTATCACCTTCTCACTTTGATTCAAAGAGTACACCATGATGATTGTGCACTTACCAAGATTGATGAAAAATCTTCCCCGATTACAAAAAGAGGCTTGGCAGCCCAAATATATAAAAATCCAAAAATACCCTTTCTCCTAAGCCAAGTGAGAATGAATAAAAACCATAGTGTGAATAAAAACATGAGAGTTGTGCCCCGAATAAGGATAACTGATAAAGGTCTCACCCGGCCGGTACATTAGCTGCCCTCACAAAGGCAAATGTGTCACGACCAATAGTGAGATCCTAAGGATCCAAAAATGACCCCTTACCTCCTCTCGAAGAGGTAAAATAGCCAAAAACCTTAAGCCAGCCTATACAGACTTCTGAGATACCTTTAGAAAAAAAATTCAGGTGTAAGGCTAAGTCAACCAGTATTGTGCACAAAATATTCAAAGTGTCTTGATGAATTACCAATAATAAGAGTCTTGAGTCAATCAGAGAAGAGACTCTTGTCTCTTGATCACACATCTTTTCCTTCTTTTTTCATCGTACCGGCACCCCAATTGCCTCATTTCAACCTTTCTCTTGAAAACACCTGTGACGATCATATGCATGTTTGTTGATTCTATGGGTCTTTTCAAAGTCTCATAAAACTTTTAAACATGACTGATACAACAAAGAGTGAGAAGGTTATACTTCAGTAAGTGAACTCAGAAATGAGGATATCATAAGATGTATTCCGTGATCTAAGGAAGCCTTGATGCTATATCGATCTGAGCCACAAACAAAATTCCGATATGACATAAGGATGAGGCAACCACGAGATGAACAATTTCATTGGCGACTATTTGAAGTTTTTCATTCCTCGGGATGAGCAACGCCTAAGTTCGGTGTGGTAATGAATCCCCCAGATCCATCATCAGTCACCAATTCAAAGGTTTTCCAACGCTTTTGCGTTAATTTTGTTTTGCTTCATTTTTTTTCAGTTTCATGAAAATTCTGACGTTTGCACGAATATGAGGTAATAACGAAAGGAACGAGATTTTTGGCAACTGTCTTAGGCTTTTCCGTTCCTCAGGACGAGCAACACTTAAGTTCGGTGTGGTGATGAATCCTCCAGAGTCATCCTCACACTCACCAATTAGAGAGATTTTGTGCCTCGTATCGACTGATCTACCCTTGTTTTGATTTACTTTAAGTATCTCTTCAGTTTCATGTAAATAGTGCATTACTAGTTCTAATTACCCTAGTTTCCAAATTATTTGATCTCATCCTCCCCTACTCACATTCTCTCTCCTCCGCAGATCATCCACAACCATTGTCAATGGTCATGCCCCCTACAGCTTTGACTCCAACAGTCTCAAGACCGTTTGAGCCCATACGGTCTCAAGACCGTTTGAGCCCAAACGGTCTCAAGACCGTTTGAACCCAAACGGTCTCACGACAGATTGAGCCCAAACGGTCTTCAGACCTATAGGCCAGCAGAAATCGTTTGGAGTCTAACTCAAGCCTGTGCAACAATAGATCAAGATCATGAAGAAAGCAATCGCTACGACCATGTTCTCCTCGCCATGGCTGTGGCACATCACCAAAAAGTGCCAAGCCTCCAACCACTATGATCGTGTTTGACACACCACGACCGTGGCGCATCGCCAAACAGTTCCAAGCCTCCAACCACCATGACCGTGTTTGACACACCACAGCCGTGGCACACCACCAACAACACCCTGTTCTCATCTGCCACACCCGAGCAAGGCAGCACGGTCGTGGGGCAGCAGCATCACCACGACCGTGGTACCTCAACACGGTCATGGCGCGTCGTCCCCTACCTCCAGACGTTGTTAACTTCTCAACCTACTACTCCAAAGCTCCATGGCCCCTGACGTCACCCTCCTCACCAATACCAGTGACGACCTGCAACGCCTCACGCAACCAGACCGTTTGGAGGAGCGCACGACCCCAGATCATTTGGAAGAGCTCACGGTTCCAGACCGTTTGGAGGAGCTCACAGTCCCAAATCGTTTGGAGGATGGACACTTGAGATCATTTGGACGATGCTCAATCAAGATCGTTTGGAGAAAATGATGCAAAACCGAATGAAGTTGAAGACCGTTTGGCTGAAACAGCAGACCGTTTGCCAAAGTCGAATGTGAAGACCGTTTGATGATTAAACGGTTTGCAAACCGTTTGCTGCTGCCAATTAGTGAAGACCGTTTGCTCTATGCACAAGAAACCGTTTTCTCTCAAATGGTTTACAAACCATTTGGGCAATCAGGAGCAAATCGAATGAGCAGATCATTTTCCAAAGTTGTGCAAGACCATTTAAGCACCAAGACCATTTGGTGAAGCTTCACAAGACCGTTTGAGAAAAAATATCCCCCAAACCGTTTGGACTGAAAGCAGACCAAAAATGTGAAGGGAAGTCCTGTGACTATAAATAGGACTAGTAGGGTCCCCTTTTGAGGTTTTTTTTCTAGGATGCCGATAGGCTGCCTGTACGCAGGCCCGATCCAAATCCAGTCCCGTCTATGCCCGTTTTATTCCACCGACTGCCTGTGTTGCAATCAAGGAGACCGAGAAGAGAAGGAAGATGGAGCGGGAGAGACTTTCCGGTCTGTATTGGCATCTCCCATTTTGTGTCCAGATCTGCTCTGACATGACGTAGAAGACTGTATCTTCTTCACCAAGCTACGACTACCTTCTGCACCAAGTTCATGGCGGAATCCTCTCTCTTTCTTATTCTTCTTGTTTCTCACATGAGTAGCGAGTAGTTCCATCCACTGGGGTGCGGGGACTAGCCCCACTGCCCATGTTTTGTAATCTGTACTAAAAGATATTATCTTTCCAATTTAATACTAAATCGTTTCATACATTCTTGAATGTTGGCCACGTTCTTATATGCATCTATTGTCTTTTGTTGCGGTTTGTCTACAACTGCTCTTGGGACTCGAATATCGATTTAGTGTTGGTTTCTGGTGTGCGTATCCACCGCACATCCATCTCGGTATCTAGGAACGCTTCCCGAGGAATGGAGTAAACTCACCTCCATCGTTGCACTTTTGCACTATGAAGTGGAATCAGTTGATGTGCGGAAGTGCAACCTTGATGGGTCGAGGAACACACTCCGCGGAGAGAGTGGTGCGGTGTATCAGACCATTCATTCGGGAATGGATGACATTGCAATACTCCCACGTTTCTCATAGCTATTTCCTCAAAAGAGGGATAGTCTATAAGGATACTAATCGAATTGGTGATTATCGCCCACTTGTTAGTTTTCGATGCACATTTCACGAGGTTGAGTAAGGTTCTCTTTTCAGAAACTACATCTCTTCATTGACACATAGATATGTACCAAATGAGATTTACTCAACCCATGAAGGATGTGTGTAATGTTCTTGTTGTAAAAGACATCGACATTGCATAACATCCATGTATCTTGCTTGCAAGTCTTGCTATGATTGGTACAGGTACAATACATGTGTAGTGGTGGTGAAAACCCGCATCACCCTAGTGATCCATCATCATTTGCTAAATCTTAGATTTTAATCCTTATATTCATTTTTATTCTTGCCTTTACTTTTGCATGTTCTAGGTTAAATAACTCAAATCAAACTTTTGGTCATAGATGATTAACTTAGATCGAGACAAAATGAGATAAAGACACTAAGATTCTTAATGTTGTCCTTTGGGTTCGATCCTAAATCTGTACTATGATAAGGCTTCCACACTCTTGTGGGGTTGGAGCTTTTATCTAGCACCAGTTCTAGGTAAACCTAGAGAGAACATTAACTCCCTAGGGTTTTTGGTGCACATTAGGACTTCCATTGGAAGAGTAATCTCTTAATGTAAGTTCTAGCTCCATCATGTATAACATATTCCAAATTGTAACATAGAAGTACACTTTGGAGGTAACCCGATTAAAACTATGTGATAACTTACTGTAATAACATTATGGGTCTTCAATGTAAAAATAATGATGATAAATTAGAAAATAATGCAATAAGTAGATATAAATCAATCTCTTCAATCATAAATATGTTTTCAAATACATTTCCTTATTGGAAATTAAAAAAAACAATATATAAATAACAAAATGAATACGATAAATGAATACACCTAATTGAGAAAAATAACATGATTGTTAAATTAAAAATTTATAGATAAAAAAAGTTGTAACATATAGAATTTTTGTACAAAATTTAATTTTGAGATATTGTATATAATCATATGAAATAAAAACTCTTTTGGCTAAATTTTAGGTCATATTTGCACTTCATTGAACTATTCTAGAATTCAAGCACCTAAATGCAGTTTATCCTCATTTAGTTCTAGTCATACCATTTGGGACCCAAAATTCAAAAATTGAACTCAAATATGAATTCATGGCATTGGAATAAAACAAATGTACTAATTTAATTATTAGATAATGGTATTTGAATTAGTAAAGGGAATAATCTTATTAGTCACCTAAGAATCCTAATTATAGGAGTTATTATTTTTAGCACTTAGATTAATTAATGTAATATGAAGGTGTGTTTAAAATTTCATATTAAAAGGAAAAGTGAATTATGTGATGCACAATTTTAAAGAATCCACCAAAAATGAACTAAATGGGGGTCTTTAACCTCAATCAAACCAGGGTTTGAGCCATCTACCAGCTCCCCCATGCTTACCGCTTCTAGAGGAGAAACTAAAAGCCAACTCTCCCCCAGTTCTTCTCCATTTTGATTGATTTGAAGTGTGATAGATTAAACTTTAAGAGTACTATCCTGATGGCTAGGTAACGAGACTCTCCAAACGCCATAGGAAGGGCTGCCATTAAAGCTTCTTGAAGCTCTAGTATAACCAATGATGGGACAATTGCAACACTTCCCCATTTATAAAACCACAAATACTATATGTAGAAGAACCTACTTACATGTGTAATTAAAGCATGGGAAAACATCACATATCTAGCATATTAAAGCATTTAAATAACCAACTATCAAAGTTCGTAAACAAGATTCTGACACAAAAAGCATGAGAGTTTGGGAGTAACCATCCCAAAGTGAAAAAAATAGTAAAGAGCTCGACTGAAAGATAACTCCAAGAAGGAAGGATCGTCAAGGGTATTTTCCCACCAGTGAAAGATGTCTTATGAATCTTCAAACACTCGAGCCAATCTTCAGATAATTATTCCTTCTCTGCGGACGTCACATCCCCAACCATGCACAAAAGAGAGAAAACCTAATAATTAGAGTAAGTGTCAAGAAATCTATAACCAAGATAAAATATGAACGAAGAACTAAAATATTTTACTGAAGAAGACTAAACATATTTTAATCACTTCTTTTATCTTTGTGGCCTCCATTGTATGAGAAGTCTTTTGTTGACATTGAAGTTTCCTCTATGGTGCAACACACCCTCTGATGGCATAGCATGCTCTCCATTGACACCGAAGTGTCCTCTATGATGCATCACACCCTCTGTTGGCACCACATGCCCTCTGTGGAACACACAATGTCCTCTGAATTGTCCTGGGACTCTCTAATTAGGACTTATCCTATAATGTATATAATTAATGTTCTAATGTCATTTTCTACCCTAGTGTGTTGAATGTACCCTGACCTGCTAAGCCTTTTGTAAGATTGGATCCGACCTCAATGCTACCACCACCACTACACCATGATGTCGGTGCTAGTTAATACAACCCCAATGGTGAGACCAGGATGAACAACATTACCAACCTAGTCTCTATCCTTAGAACCATCCAACCACCATGATAGGGCTAGCACCTCCACGATGACCCTGCAACCCATATAGTCTATGAGATCTCCATAGCAAGTAATGTCAAATGAAAACCCTACTCTTGAGAGGTACAAAGTGTCAATCTCATCTCCCATTTTCCTTTTAATTGATCTATATACGAGTAACAAATTCAAATAAATTTATTTATTATAAGTCAAGTTGGATAAATGAAAACTTAGAGGATCATTAATTAATCAAATAAATAGATGATTACCAAAAAATGTAGATCAAGACCTAGTTGCACATTGGTTAGCACATATGTGCATATATGACATAGATGATTATATGAGAAAATAGTACATCGTTAACCAAAGAAGATCAAGGAAGATTCCTAATAAATCTAATCTGCTATTTCTTTAAGACTAGATTCTTATATCATTGACCCCTTTTTGCTTATTGATTCATTGAATAAGATCAATCACCTAATTACGAAACAATGTATTAAATTACATGTTCCACTCAAGAATTTAATATAGTTCTGATCCTCAGGGGCATCTTCATTCAAAATTCTCGAGTGGAACATGTATTAAATTCTTGAGTCTATCATTGAACTATATATCTCCCTCTTGAATGGTGTTCATATAATTTGACAGAAGTGGTGAATCAATTTGGTATTAGCCTTTCCCTCTTGTTGAAGGTCACCATGACTAAATTGGATGTTGAACATTGTTGAGTAATTGATATATTGGTTGATTTTGATATTGGCACAAAAACTCAAAATATTGGCTAAGACCTTTGGCTCACTAGATTCATGTTAGTCATACCCCCAACCCTGCATGGTGGATAATGGATAATTAGAGGTCCTCTAATAAAGTATACCCCCATAGGTGAAAGTGTTTTTCTCTCATAGAGAGGAGAATACTAGGCATCTAGACATTGGCAAAGGAAAAGTACTAGATTTCTTCTTCCAATGGATAAATTGTTTCATTTTTTAATAATATTATATCTTGATATTTGTTTTGAGAATCTCTTTGTTGTTTCTAGTTACCACTTTACATGGTTGTGCCCTTATGAAATTAATACAGTAACCAGACCATCCTCTTGTCATTACCATAATTCATCAAGAAAACTTAGCTAAATGTATTTTCATTGATCTTTATTTTTTAAATAGCTCAATAATTAAATTTAGTACCATCCTCTCTAACCTGTGTTTCCCTTCTTGAGGTCCATGTGTTGTTTCTTTTCCTCTAGATATTCATGGATAGAAGGACCCCCACGTTGAAGATTCCTATACTAAGATTGGAAACTAAATGGAGAAGGAACATAGTACTTTTGGCATTGTAGTCCCTTAAGGACGATTCCCTATATCTTATGTTTTGTCGAGAAAATAAACACCATGTTTTCATATTGTTGAAGTTGTTGAGAACTTTGGTTATCATATTTTGTTGCCCATGGTTTGAAAACTATGTCATCACATGAAATGGTATCAGATCCATCAACAAATGACATCCACCTTTGCTCCTAATGGGAGTTTCCTATAGTACCCCTTATTAAAACTTAACTATTTCTGATGTCTAGGAGAGGTAACGGTTGGACTCTAAGACACTTGAATCTATGATGCCAAAATTTGATAGTGAAAAGTACTATACACCCTCCCTACACCAGTCAGGGAAGAAAAGAAAGCATCATGCCCCCTCATAGGGGAAGATAAGGAAGCACCATACCTTCTCATTAGAAAGAATACAAAGCACCATACCCCTCATTGGATAAGAAAAGAAAGTATGATACACCCTCTTCTTACAAAAGAAATTTGTACTATACTCCCTCACAAAAGAGAGGCCAACCTTCTTCCCCAACGAAGTATGAGCTACCCATCACACTTATGTGTCAAGTATGCTGCCTTCATTTTGTAAGGAGTGACAAGATTCTGGTGGCATAACATGTCTTGTACCCATCCTAGAGGTATACATTAGTAGAATGGAAGGAACTCGTCGAGTTCTTTCGTCGATGATATCCTCTCTCAATCTGTGCTCATTAAGAAAGAAATGGAATTCAGTTTCATTCTCCACAGGAGAGTCTCTGTAGTTGAATTCCTCCATTGCTTTATCCTTCTAGATAGGTAAGTGACTAATATTATAGAGCAAAGAAAGATTCAAGTTGTTAGCAAGGGTCTCAACCAAAGTTTGAGTGACAAATTGTCCCCTATGTCCCTCTAACATTTGATCAGATGGTTGCTAAAGCACAATACACTAATACATGCATCAAAGACTAGGTTCATTATCCATCCCCAAAAAGCAATAGCAATAGTAATGGAAGCAATCAACATCGCAATAACAACAATCATGGAAGTATTTAACAATGTCATGATGATAACAACAACAAGGCTCCTACATCCATCATAGATTCTTGTTACAACTGTGGGAAGAGGCACCATGGATAAACACAAAATGGAATCAAATTTAATGAATCAAACTCAACAATGCATGATATATCAATCTAAAGTGATTTGGGTAATATAGCTCTATGATCGATGAAGTATATTGGAATATACAACTACATGATGTATGAAGTATAAAATAGAACTTAAAAAAATGTTAGTTAGAAACATAGATGACGTGAAGAATAAAAACATGTGATTCATTTTTCCTAAATATGAGAAGGTAACAAATATGATAATAAAAAATGAAACTACGTAAATAAAAATTATGGTGCAAGAACACATAGTGATAATGGTTCAACCTCACTAAACATGTCCACATTGATTCTTGAAGGTTTGAAGGATTGGGTTAGGAGAGTCAGGGTGATAACAATAGTCAAAGATGTGTCTAAGAGGGGTTCAATATTGAAATAATAAAGTAATGTTGAAACATGGATGAATTAATTAAGAAATAGTGAAATACAACTATGTAAATAGGATCTAAAACTAGAATAATATTTAATATACTAATGTAAAACTAACCCACGTCACTCAAGAAATGGTTCCCAAAAGGGGTTTCTAGAAATAGAAAAAAATGAAATAATAATCAATGAAACAACCTCACCAAAACATGAACATTATGTTATGGAGGATTGAGGGATTATATTGGGGAAAATCAGAACTATAGTGAATCATATAAATTTACATGAGATATTGATATATAGATTATAAAAACAAAACCAAAATGTGAAAAATTAAATTACTATTATAATAAAATAATAATAACTGGAAGAAGTAACGCAAATATGAATCTAACTCAGTTCACCAAAAGATCAAACCATACATTTTCACTAAAAGATCAACCCTTTAGGTATAAATCAAATGAAATAAATCATAATGGGATCAACCTCACTAAACCATGTTTTAGTTTTGATTAATTTTAGAAGTCAAAATGAGGTTGATCGGTATGAATAGTAGAGTCAGTACCACATTTATGAGGAAAATGAGGAACATTATGGAAGATGTTAGGTAGTCGATGGATAAGGCATGGAAGTTAACCCGGATAGTATGTTAAGACACTAGGGTACACTCAAGGAGGGCATTTGGACCCTCCATGTCACTTTAATACAATGCTTGAAATATAAAAATGTATGGTTATTATGTTATAAAGGGAGAATCCATTATGACTCCTTGAACTTTAGGGAGTTGACCACTTGAAACTTTTAATAACTAGAACAAATGAAATAGGATGAGAAAAAAGAAAATCTACATTTGATAGTTAATTGAGAAATTCAACTAAGAAGATGATTAACAAAGAGTGACAAATTAGAGTTAGGAATTATGTTAGGATTTGGTCTTTCCCTCCTTTAGTAGAAGGGGTAATATAAGATTTTATTAAATGTGATCTTCAAAATAAATAAAGTTCATTGCATATTTACTATTAAGTCCTTGGTACAATACTCCAGGAAGTTATGGTGCAATGATATGAATATCATTCAATTTATGAAGCAAGTGATTATTCAAGATAAATATTGGTCAATAACTTTTGTCTTAGACTAATTAATTTCTCATAAAGTCACAAAAGAATTTTGAACAAGTTTGATGTTCTTTGAAGTCTTTTATCCCATTTGCGGATTAATTTAAGAATCACTCATGAAATGAGCTATGGGAATGGTAGTTTCCTAATTAAATTCCATCCTTTTGTAATTGCAAGGTAATGATAATGGGGAGGTCATTCTAAAATTTCAAGTTTAATGAGTTGAATGAGTTTTATTAGAATGGAGAAATCAAGTTAAGGAGTTTATTTAACTAAATTTTATCTATTAACCCATCCTCCTTAATGAGTCATGCACTACATGACCCTTAGATCTTAGATCAATGACTTTGAGGTCATCCCTAACCTCCAATCATCTAGGGAGAAAAGATAACAATATCCTTGATCTTCCCACAATGACTGCACCCTCATGGGTATCCCTATCCCTCCTATTTTTATTTATTTGAGTCCCACTCTAAAAATCTACTTGATACCCCTATAATTTAATCACTAACCATGTCTCAGCCACCATGTTCAAGCCTCACTAATTTTCCCTCTCTCAAGTCAGGAAAACCCTACCCTCAAATCCATATAAACTCATCATCCTTTTATATTAAAACCTCACTCACAACTTGTAACCATACCTTGATCTTAGCAAGCTATCTTTCTGGAGATCTTATTCACTACTCCTCCATCCTAACCATATGCTATTGACAGCGTCGTCGTGGCAAGACCTATTCCTCACATAGGCTACTGCAGTTGAAGAGAATATCTCCTAGCCACCCAATCATGGTAGATCCATGATGGATCACCATCCAACAACTGTACGAGCCCACATTTGTCTCTCTCACTCTTTCTCACAACATAGTCAATGGAGCTAGATTCTTTTAATCATTGGATCTTACATGGTCAAATATTGACACAAGATGAATGAGTGCTTGAACTCCTTGCCACTGGCCATAACTCCACTCTTGACTAGTTGCATCGACATGGAACAATTAATGAATCACAACCAATCTTCAATACTCCTAGATCTTGTCGTTTCACATGCCACCACAAGCTAGCCTCCCTGCAACCAACTGAATGAAGCTAACTCTGTTACCACACATATCTTATTAATTGAGTAATCATCAGGTTAACAACAACTCTAATTTTAATTATCTATGAATACTTGAGATTTGAGCTTTAGACCTAATTTAGGAAAGAAATATTTAGAATGCATCATTTTTGTATACCCGGATTTGTAATATAGTTACTAGGTGGTGCAAATAAATACAAATTTTTTGAGATTTAGCATATTCAAAATGCATTCATAAAAGACGTCAAAATGGATGGGCTTTCTGATCACCGTGTTTTAGCCGGGGTGGGGCTCACCACACATTCTAGGACACACTGTCACTGCAATAAGAATCATCTAATGTAGGAGTCAAATCACCATGCATGTAAAATCTAAGAATTAAATTCATGTATTCTAAAACGTGGAACCCCCTTAGTTGATTTAGAATATAGCCTACACATGCTTGTGGAACAACATTAAAGATATTAAGTAAATAATTAATAAAACAATTTATCATTTGATAATTTGGTCAAAAGTTTGCTTTATTTGTATATAATTTAAGTATGAATCCAAAACAATAATGGATGAGGTTAGAGTAGAACTGAGAGAGAAATAATGTTTTTAGTAATCACACAAATTGTATATAAATTCAATTAGGCCATCAATCGACAGGACGTGTCAGCTCCTGATCCATCAAATGATGGTGTCTTCAACCGACATGCCACTAAGCTTTGGCAACCAACCGATGGAAATGAGTTATGGTCATGCCCAACACATCCAATCACAAAAAATGTCATAATTGTTGACATGCATAAAGAAATTTGTCAAAATTTATTTCATTAAGTTTATATTTCAATTTTACATACAACCACATCCCAAAAAATAAACTAAAAACTCACAAGATGGTGTTTTATAAGGTTATTTTAGGGAAGAAGGTGGAGGATTGGGATGAATGGTAGACCTATCTGAAGATCAATCGTGGTAATCTTAGATTAGTAGATTTTTTTTCAATATCTTCATGTTCCTCTACCAATATAAGTATCATATCCTAAAAGAACATGTATTTTACATTCCTTCCATTTTATTCTACATAGCTTTTAGCTCAAATCTAGGCCAACAAGATAAGATTCTGATAAATGAAGACTAGAATCGGTATCAATATCTTAAATAAAACTCAAAGTTTGTGGGAAATTAATCTTTTAACCATAATTTTCAGAAAATGTAAGAAAATTTTGCAGAACGTGTATTTCTATGTATACCGTTTTAGTATTCTTAGTTCAGTAAATCCTAATTTATAAGTCTAGGGTATAAATGATGGAAATAACTAGAAAATATGTGGGAGGTGAATGTTTCCAGTTCTAAAATGCGATTAAATGATTTGTGTGAGTGCTAAATACAATGAAATATAGATGCAATGGTGTATCTGTGTTCATCCTAAATCCTTGGTAGTGAAATATATACTTGGAAGTAATATTACATAGCTTGATTTCCTTTCAATTATGAATCTAAGTTCATAAAATAATTTCTTCTAGGGTTATTTATTTGATGATTGGTTTAGGAAGTTCAAGCTATATATAGTTATGAATTTTGATAGTTCAATATAGATTAGTTTGAACTAAAAAGGTAGCATTTAATATGAAAGATAAAAGGTATTGTTATAGAATGAATCATACCCTTATATTTAGATATGTTGAAGGTATAAAGTGCAAGTGAAATACAATGTTTACTTCAAGTGAAATCTAGTATTGAAAGATAGTAGTTCAATTCAATATAGAACAAATAGATCAAACGTAGTTTCATTCAATATGATAGATTAATAGTATTATTCTAAGACAAATCACTGTGATAGTCCAAGATTATTTAGGTCAATCAAATACAATATTTAAGGTTAGAATTTTTGTAAAAAACTTTTTAGAGTGTAAAAAATACTTATAATTGTTTTAATATGATTTTCAACAATATTGATCCAATTTAGAATATAGAAACTAAAATGGAATAAACTACTTAAAGGCTAAATTTAAGAAAAGATTAGTATATTATTAAATAGTGAAACAAAATAATAAACTAGACATCAAGATCCTCTCAATAATGTAGATTCCTTGCGGAGTTTTGTTCCTCAATGAAGGAAATCTCGTAACCACTAGCAATGTCAGAGAGAGGAAGTTGGGGAGTGTCATTGGGGCACAAGGGTTTATGTCCAGTATGGATGACCTCTTGAATTATAGAAGGAGTATATAACATTAAACAAATATTTTTGTTATACCAGTGGTACCAACCAATAATATGAGATTCCAGTGGTACCAAGTTTTCAATAAAAGTACATATAGGTACCCAACACCAATAGGAGATCTTAGTCGTACCTAGTTCAATTATTACTCAGTGAGTCAGCCCTTGTAGAACCATGATCTATGTTGTTTAAGCCATAATTCATTGACTTCCTATTCGAGTAGCTAGGTTCATAGAGGGAATTCAGTTTATCCGACTGGCTAATATAGTCGTTGAGGCCAGATGTGGCAAGCTCATTGCTGACCAATTGCTAGTTAGTAGACTTAGAATCCCACGTCAACTCCAAGTCTTGCACAGTGAGATCGTAGCTTTTTGTGATTCTTTCACATCTTATGGTATATCTCATGTGGGTCCAGGGCATTAACAAAGTGATAAAAAGATTTAGTATTCACATATTATTAGTTATTCCTAATATTTTATTTTGTCTAATGAATTTGATAGTGTTACTCATTCAGTTCAATATTTGATGGTTTTGCATATCTATATATATGCAATTTACTAAAAGGAAATTATTTCTATTATCTTATCTCTGATCCGATAGATCACACTCTAATCATCAATTTCTAGGTAACCATATTGATTATGGATACATCAACAAGTTCAGAAGAGTCCTGCCACAAAAGGTTGTTTGTTGTCATTTAAGGAAGAATTAGATAGTCTCGATCCCTGTCCATTCTAGATCCTTTAGTATGAAAAATAAAGAGTTGCATTAGTTAAGTAATAAAGCATTGTAATTTCTTTCCATATAGAATGGTTGTAAAGTATATGCTGTATGTATTAAAATATGTTGATCTATCTAGTGATGATAGGTGTCACAAAACCATTTTTTACCCAAATCCTAACTCCAAATGACTACAAAGTCAATGGTGATAGGACCTAAGCATCCATCCCTAGCATGGTATTAACAAAGAATGAAAGCAGAAGTATAAAGCTTAGCATACATGTAAAAATGACAACATAAAATCACCAATAATAATCTCAACATTCAATAAGATATAATAAAAAAAATATTTTTTTACAAACTTTCAATTACATATTCAAGAGTACAATTTTACAAATCTGCTCATGTATACTAGGGATCTTACAACAAGTACAACTAACATAGCTCACAAGCCCCTCAACTTCTATCAATATCTAAACCTATAAAATATGTGAAACAATGTGGGTCAACCGACGAGGTGCTGAGTACAGGGCTAAAGATACATATACATAAGCTTTGAATAATTTGAAAAGAGTTGCACAAGTAGATGAACAAGAATAATCAATTTAAGTATTTATCAAAACGAGAGCCCAAGTTTTATATCATTTTATTCTAATTATACCATACCATCATAAATCAAAAGGCCTTTGACAACTTCCCATTAGAAGAGTATGTAAGGGTGATCGAGATTATCTCACCATTTTATCAACGTGGTTCACCTTATCTTGACAACTCAAGTAGGACTCCCACCCTCATGTCCTTACCGGAGAATACAGACAGGTGCACAAGGTGTGTATAATGGAGTTTCTATATTAAGTTTGCAAGTTATAAAAGAACAGAATGAGACAAACATCGAGTACAATACTGGAGTACTACATGGCAATTTTGAGCAAGTAAACAAGCATAGATGTGTATCACGTTTCAAGCAAGAAAGACATAGTCATATGATTATTAAATCTTGTACCTGATTTGAAGATTTCATGTCCTATCATTGACTATTAAGATCACAAGAAACCACCTTGTTAAGCATAAGATTACATACCTACATTAGATTCTCATCATTAACCCTAACTAGATTCATTTTAGGGTTTTAACCAGGTTAGATTCTAAGTTTCTTGTTAGTGCATTGGATGATCTTGTATTGATCAAGGGGCCATTATCAAGGTGGGACTCAATTTTCAAACCATTTCGATGTTCCATTCATCTTATATAGACATTCCATGTTTCAAGTCACATATGTACATTTTTGGGTCAAAAGACTCATAATAGGGCAACCATGGTTGTAACACCCATGCCCACTACCATAGGCTCTAGTAGAGTTTCAAGAATGATGATTGGCCCCAAAGACCACCACAAGCCTTAACTGCACACTTTTTCCTCACTCACGCGCAAGTCGGGGTCAATTTCTCGACTGGTCACCCATCCTAGTACTACTCCAAGCTGAGCACACTTAACTATGGAATTATTTAGTGATGGGCTCCTAGAAAAGGAGGTGCACCTTGGTAATATGCGTAGTCCAATCATTCCTTTTAAGATCATGTTGTTCGAGGCCTCAAATCCTAGGATGTTACAATCTCCCCCACTTAGACTCTTGACGTCCTCATCAAGGCTCAATTATATAGCCTCATAATATTTCCCCATTTCAGTGTAGACCCAGAATGGCCCATGGACACCCAGCTCCCAATCACGGAATACCAGTGCAAGGGTGGCTACGTCACCATGAACAACCCTTTCCTACATACCTGGACCGCACAGCTCAAGACTGGCATGCCACATGCCCATGTGGGCCGCACCTACTGGAGGGGAATTGGCTCTGATACCATTTGTAACACCCAGGCCCACTACCCTAGGCTCTAGTAGAGTTTCAAAAATGACGACTGGCCCCATAGACCACCTCTAGCCTTAACTGCACACTTTTTCCTCACTCACGCGCAAGCCGATGTCAACTTTTCGACTGGTCACCCATCCTAGTACTACTCTAAGTTGAGCACACTTAACTATGTAGTTCTTTAGTGATGGGATCCTGGAAAAGGAGGTGCACCTTGGTGATATGGGCAGTCCAATCATTCCTTTTAAGATCATGTTGTCCGAGGCCTCAAATCCTAGGACGTTACAATGGTCATGATTCATCAAGTCAATATGTTCCAACATCAGAGGTGATTTAGACCAATAACATAATGTCATAATAAACACATTCAAGTAAAGGTGGATGCCCCCTAGGGTCTAGGCTTCATACAACCAACATTGGATATCACCATTTCCATCATACATGTAATCATCAATATAGTTTTCATATGCCATTTAGGTTCAACATGAGACTAAGATGGGACATCCACATCTAAGATATCACAAGGTATAGAGTAATCCCTAATTCGAGAGAGGGGGCCAATAGAAAAGGATCAACATAAGCATTAAGGCACAAGAACCATAATCAAGTCATATATGGGAATAACAAATCAAAACTAGATGGTTTGATCCATATACATCATCATAGCCCAAAAGGGGGTTGGGATAATTCGTGTAGGCCATAATACATCATATATTATTAACTTCAAGGACATAATATAGTTTCACACATCAAGTCGGAAAAACATAGCATTTGAATCAAATATAACTGTCACATAGGAGGGGTACATTCAAAGCATTAGATGCCATATGACTCAACCATTGAAAAACCAAGGAGGGAAAGAGTATATTTATGCACCATAAGGTAGCATAAAACTACTTATTTCCACATTAATATGAGATAAACTTTATATTAGATGCAAAGTTAACTAAATAGGGCAAAGTATATCCCTAATGTGCAAAGAAAAAACACATTTGTGCATTAAGTGTCATTAAAGGAGAAAACGGGGTGATGAGGAGCTTCACTAAGTTTACAGAAGAACCTAGTTACTGATTTGGAGATTAGAGGATATATTGAGCATCAAGATCTAAGCTTTAATCATAATCATGCATTAGACATATTCAAAGTAGTTAAAGGTTGCATCTTTAGCAAAATAGGAGGATTGGAAGAAGATTTTGGGTCTGTAACCACTTTCATGATTGAAATATTTTTCTCCCAATCAAAGTGGTATATAGATTTCTCATATTTGGGATTAGGACCTAATTATAATGATTTCCAAGATTTGAGTTGGAAAAGGAGATTTTCCATGATTTTATCTTTTTGGCCAATGGCTCGTTGTCGTGTGGCGCCAAGGGGGAGTTCTAGTGTCCAGGAGACACTCACACCCACTCATCAACCATCCACAACACTCTCGTGCATGTTCAATAGTACTATTCTCCTACTCAAGAGTCTAGGAGCTTGGCCAGCCTTCCCCTGGGCCCTTGGACGTCTGGTCCAACGACCCCTCCTGGTTGATGGTTGTGCCTGATCCCAATCACCCTTTTCGCTCAATCCCCCCTTTTCCCAATCCTAGAATAGAGGAGGAACATGTCGTGCCCCTAGATCCTTTGGTGGGCTCAACACTGCAGGCTTCAACAACCAGAGTGTAACAGTGTCAAGGTGGTTGGGGTTCTAGGGCAAGCCTCCACGGGTCGTGAAGCTCCTAAGTGGTATTCTCCTTTGAGGTGGAGTTGGCATGAAGACAGACAGTGGCTCGATTGGAACAATGGGAAGAAGAGAAGCCAGGAGGTACTCCTGCTCTTGCTTCAAACCTAGATACAAGAAGAAAAGAAGGATGGATAAAAGAAGAGAAAAAGAACCAGGGTTGGAAATAGAGTGCTTTAAATGGAGCAAGTTAGGGTTGAATTTCTTCTTTCATCCCCCTCCATTACCAGATTTGTGTGGAGGTGGAAGAAGCCTCTCCATCCCCATGATTGTTTCCTAAAGAGAAAGCAGACGAATGAACAAGAAATTGGGCCAAAATTTGCAGTTGGGCCCATGCAGGTCAGCCCAAGATACAGAAGTGTAAAAAGGGGATAATATATGTCGATATTCATAATGTTAAAATTAGATCTCAATGGGTCCGATTGATGTGATATTTGCATTGGTGAATTCATAATAAAAAATTCTACAACATGGAGTACCTTTGGGGACAAAAGCATTCATTGATGAAGGTCAAAATAAATAGCAAAGTTTGACACAAAATGGTATGAAACATTTTCAAAACATGCAAGATAATGTTACATCTTGAATAATAGAGACGAAGTGAGTTCAATTACACATCACAACACCAAAATCTTATAATTGAAAATCAAATCGAGTCAGTTGAGTCACAAAAGGAGAGGTAGGGTTTACAAAGGAGGAGAGAAATTCAATGTGATCACATCCTTCTGTCCTTAAAAGAAATTCATCATCAAAATTCATTAATGATCATAGTTTAGTGTCAGCATCAATATCCATGATGTTTAGATTATCAATCTTAGGTGTTTAAGAAGCCACTTCTATGGGGTGCACGTTTAGGTTATCATGATAGCATACCACCTTGTTAATGTTAGGGGTTTGCATCACATATTCCTATATAAATAGCATTTTGTTCATGTAATCATATGACCCCTAGGTGTGTTATCAAAATTTATGTTGTCAATTTCTCAAAGTAACATGTCCATCATCATGGTTTCAAAAAGAGATTATTATTAAATGTACCTTTCATCATTATACTAGATTGCATGCATGTTTTAGTTTTCCCCCAAAATTCTACCCAATCTAATCATCATGGTCATTTCTTTTATCTTGTGTCTGAAATTAAGCATTGTGTACACCAAGTCTATTCAAGCTAAGTATCTAAGGGCATCATCATATCGAATTCATCATTTAAAATCTACATTGTTTAAGAGAGGTATGATTCCATATTAGGTTTTGTTTATGAGAGTGACTTATTGTACATATGTCAAATTTTAACATAGGTGAGATATTTCATGTATCAAGCACAATTTAAGGAATAAGATTATCATCAACATCAAGTTTTCATAATTATCTCAGTTGTATCTAGAAAGAGATCTACAAGATAAAGCCACTAAAACTAAGGCTTATATATGCCAAGGAAAAACATGCTAACCACCAACATCTACCCATACTAACTTCTATGAAATTTGCAAGAACAAGGAATATCCCTATATTCCTTTACATAGAACCACTAACTCGAGTATAAGGCTCATCATGGAGATCAAACATCATATACATCATATTAGGATCTTGGAACATATCACTCACCTATGGAAAATATCATATATTCAATTTCCTCTTTCTCTTAGGTTAGATCTTTTAATAGGAAATATAGGGTTCAAAATTTTCAAGGGAACCACACACTGACTCAACTCATATGCATAGATGTACTATAGCTAGGGACTCATCATCATTTATTTCATTGTGCATATTTTTCAACATTTTTTATATCTTGGAGGTTAGGTACTTTGAACTTCTCCTGTGTCGGGTCGACTCATATCAAGATGTCACCCTTATTGTATGTCCCATGCTGAATCTCCTTCTCTATAGAGAGATTGATGCCTATGTTGGTCTCAAACCATATCTGACACGTCATCCATCATATACAAGACTACGTATAAGCAAGTATGTCAACCCACTAATTATGTTGCATAGGAACCAAGTTATATACATCAAATATGATGTGAGATTGCTATATTAGCATGGGTTGCATGGTCAAACTCATCTCATGTCATCAATACGTACTGAAATATTCCAAAAACAAACATAGGTCATATTGAAGCAAGCCCATATGATCAACATCGACATTGCTATCAACATCATCACCGTCATCATCATTGTAATCATCAACATCATCATCACTATCACCACCACCACCACCACCACCACTGCCACCACCGCCGCCGCCGCCACCGCCACCACAACCACCACCACTGCCATGACCACCACCACCGCCATCATCATCATCATCATCACCACCATCACTATCATCATCATCATCATCATCACCACCATCACTATCATCATCATCATCATCATCATCATAGTCACCATCATCATCATCATCATCATCATCATCATCATCATCATCATCATCATCATCATCATCATCACCATCACCATCACCATCACCATCACCATCACCATCACCATCACCATCACCATCACCATCACCATCACCATCACCATCACCATCACCATCACCATCACCATCACCATCACCATCACCATCACCATCACCATCACCATCACCATCACCATCACCATCACCATCACCATCACCATCACCATCACCATCACCATCACCATCACCATCACCATCACCATCACCATCACCATCACCATCACCATCACCATCACCATCACCATCACCATCACCATCACCATCACCATCACCATCACCATCACCATCACCATCACCATCACCATCACCATCACCATCACCATCACCATCACCATCACCATCACCATCACCATCACCATCACCATCACCATCACCATCACCATCACCATCACCATCACCATCACCATCACCATCACCATCACCATCACCATCACCATCACCATCACCCTCAACTTCATCATCATTGTCATCATCGTCGTCGTTGTCACGCCACCATTACCATCACCATCAACATTGCCATCACCATCACCATCACCATAACCATAACCATAACCATAACCATCACCATCACCATTACCATCACCATCACCATCACCATCACCATCACCATCACCATCACCATCACCATCACCATCACCATCACCATCACCATCACCATCACCATCACCATCACCATCACCATCACCATCACCATCACCATCACCATCACCATCATCATCATCATCACCACCACCACCACCAGCATCATCATCATCATAATAGGTCATCTATGGTACTTACTAACCAAACCTTTATAATGTATCTAGAAAAATCGAGAGACTACAACTATAATTGAAACTCTCTCATTTAGGCTTGATGTTACATCTATTTCTCTTAGGTGACATGGACACTCACTACCTTTCTATGTGCGGTAACATGTTTTCATCTGTAAATATACTTATACTTGAAATACATTTTCTTCAATGTTGAAATGAGTGATGGAAACCACCATAATCCATTTTAATAAAACCAAAATCAAAGTGAGTTACCACACTCATTAGGTTGACTAGTATGATGACACCTAGAGAACTAGTAAGAACATAGTGGAAACCTAAGTAGATACCCTAAGAACATTCCACGAACATGTGTCTAGGGTTGTAGTAAGGTCTCATTTTTCACACCCTCTTAAACATATAGATCATACTATAGGACATAAGGAGGAGAAAAGAAATACTCTAAGTATTACACAAGGCTACACATGGTTTTGGAACGTCTATGTTCTAAGATAGAGGCTAAGTCAACATACTCCACAAAGGACAACATATTAAGTTTCTATGTTTGAGATGTAAAGTTGTGTTTAGTTTGTGTTTCATGTGAGTAATGTTTGGTGTAGTTATTGTTCATGCACTGACACCATCTATCATGGGACCATTTGTTATCCAAATCCTAACTCCAAATGACTACAAAGTAAATGGTGATAGGACCTAGGCGTCTGTCCCTAGCATGGTATTAACAAATTGCAAATGCAGAAGCATAAAGCTTAGCATACGTAAACAAATAACAAGATCGAATCACCAATCAAAATCTCAACATTCAACAAGATATTATAAGCAAAAAAAATTATTACAAGCTTTCAATTACATATTCAAGAGTACAATTTTACAAGTCTTCTCATGTATACTAGGGATCTTACATCAACTACACCTGACATAGATCACTAAGCCCCTCAACTTCTAGCCATCTATGAATCAATAAAATATGCAAAACAACGCGAGTCAATACATGGGGTGATGAGTATAGGGTTAAATATACATATACATAAGCTTTGCATAATTTGAAAATAGTTGCAAAAATAGACGAACAAGAACAATCAAGTTAAGTATTTAGGAAAATGAGAGCCCAAGTTTTATATCATTTTATTCAATTTATACCAACAACATGATATATTTAAAGGCCTTTGACAACTTCCCATCAGAAGAGTCCATAAGGGTGCTCAAGATTAGCTAACCCTTTTATTGACATGATCAGCCTTATCTTGACAACTTAAGTAGGACTCCCAACCTCGTGTCCTCATCTTGAGAATACAGGTAGGTGCACAAGGTGTGTATAATGGAGTTTCTTTATTATGCTTGCAAGTTATGAAAGAACGACATGAGACAAGCATTGAGTACAATACTAGAGTACTACATGGAAATATTTGAGCAAGTAAACAAGCATAGATATGTATCACATGTCAAGAAAGAAAGCCATAATAATATAATTATTAAAGTCCATACCTGATTAGGTGATTTCATATCCTATCCTTGATCATTTAAATCACAAGAAACCACCTGGTTAAGTATAAGATTACATACATGCATTAGATTCTCACAATTAACCCTCTCTAGATTCATTTTAGGGTTTTGGACAGGTTATATTCAAAGTTTCTTATTAGTTCATTGGATGATCTTTTACTAATATGGGGGACATTGTCATGGAAGGGCTCAAGTTTCAAATCATTTTGATGTTCCATTCATCTTATATGGACATTCCAAGTTTCAAGTCACTATGTATATTTTAGGGTCAAATGACTCAGAATAGGGCAACCTATGTCATGATTCATCAAGTCAATAGGTTCTAGAATAAGAGGTGATTTAGAGTAGTAACATAATGTCATAATTAACACATTCCAGTATAGGTGGATGTGCCCTAGGGTCTAGGCATCATACAACCAACATTGCATATCAACATTTCCATCATACATGTAATCATCAATATAATTTTCATATGCCCTTTCAGTTCGACATGAGACTAAGGTGGGACACCCACATCGAAGATATCATGGTATGGAGTAATTATTAATTTGATAGAGGGGGACAACCGAAAAGGATCCACACAAGAATTTAGGTACAAGAACCATAATCAAGTCATATATGGACATAATAGATCAAAACTAGAGGGTGTGATCCATATCCATCATCATAGAACAAAAGGGGGTTGGGATAATTTGTTTAGACCACAACTCATCATATAATACCAACATCAAGGACATAATATAGTTTCATGCATCAAGTAGGCCAAACGTAGCATTTGAATCAAGTATAACCCTTCATTAACATAGGAGGCATACATTCAAAGCATTAGGTGTGATACGACTGAACCATCAAAAAACAAAGGAGGGAAAGAGTAGATGCATGCACCATAAGGTATCATATAACTACTAATTTCCATTTTAAGATGAGATTAAAGTTTATATTAGATGTCAAGTTAACAATCTGGGGTCAATCATATCACCAATGTGCAAATCAACAACACATTTGTGCATTAAGTGTCATCAAATGAGAAAAGGGGGTGATGAGGAGCTTCACTAGGATTAAAGAAGAACCAAGTTACTGATTTGGAGATTAGAGTATGTATTGAGCATCAAGATCCAAGCTTCAATTATAATTATGCATTGGACATATTCAAAGTAGTCAAATGTTAGATCTTTAGAAAAATTGGAGGATTGAAAGAAGATTTTGGGTATGTAACCACTTTCATGATGTAGATTTTTTTTCTCCCAATCAAAATGGCATGTAGAATCGTTATACTTGGACTTAGGACCTAATTATTATGATATTTGCACCATTTGAGGAGGAAAAGGGGATTTTCCATGATTTTACCTTTGTGGCCTGCCATGTGGCACCAAGGGGGAGTCTGCGACATCTGGGAGCATCTCACACACGTTCAGCAGCCATCCACACCACTCCCTTACATGGTCAGCAACCGCGTTCTCTCACTCAAGGGCATGGGAGCTGGGCCAGTCTTCCCCTAGGCTTTTGGACACCAGGTCCAGCCGCCCCTCCTGGCTGATGGTTAAGCCTGACCCCGATCACCCTTTTTGTAAGATCCCCCCTGTTCCAAGTGTTGGAATAGACGGTTGACATGGGATCACACCCCTAGCTTCTCCGGTGTCCACAACACTATAGGATGTAGTAGCCCAAGTGTAACTGTGTAAGGGTGGTTGGGGTTTGTTACAACCCCAAATTTTGGGTTCATTTGCTGAGAAATATAATTTCTCATATTAAAGATTCTTGAATGAATGAATGAAATAATCTATTTTGAATAAATGGATTTCATGGCCTTGTTGTTTGATTTGTGGGCTTTATTGGCCATTGGGCCCAATAACAAGAATATTCAATTAATAAATGAATAACTGAAAAATTGAGATAAGAAAGGTGTGGAAACCTCTAGAAGGCAAATCCAAAGAGGATTTCGTGTCTCTTAGATTCCTTGGGTTCCAAGGAGTCCAAAGTTGCAAAGAAAAGGCAATAAGAAAAGAAAGTAGCAATTAAGTATTTCCTTGTTAATAAAGAAATTGAAAACATTGATGAAATAGGGAAAATGTGTGAAAAGAGAAATAAATGGGTAATCCTTAGTGGAATTTCGTTTCCCAAAGATTCCTAATAATAAAAGGAACACTAATGAGGAAAATAAGAAAGAAATAAAGAGAAATCCACAAAAGGAAATATTTTAATAAGAAATAAAATAAGATAATGAGAATAATGCATTTAGATGCATCTAGAAGGATAATGAGTATCCTTAATAAGGAATTTCGAGATCTTTGAGTTCCTTGGGATCCAAGGAACCCCAATAAAGGAGAAGAAAGAGAAAATACCAAGTTTGCAAATAATAGCATAATGTGATATGTTATTGATGAATTTGGTAATATGGATAAAAGGGAGTATCTTTCTATTAAAAGAAAATGTGATTTCGTGATAAATAATTAAAAAGCAAGTAATAAGGAGATAAAGGAAAGGATTTTCGAAATCCTATTATCACAAGAAAAGGGGATATAAAAGAAAGTGGAAAAGAGAGAGAAAGCTTGTTTCCTATGAAGGTATTACAATCCTATTAGGAAAGTACTTTATTTGTTCATGACAGAGCACCGTGGGGCGTGGATTCTCTCCTCTATAAGAGGGGTAGAACCCTGGGACGAATCCAGGAAGAATCCCATGCACACCTCCAGTCCTTCTTCTTCATTGATTTCTTGCGTGCAAACCCTAGTTGCAGAAAGAAGGGCTTCCTTAGAGTCGTGTTAGACTGAGGAGGAGTTGCTATGGTGGTTTGCCACCCCCGCCATGTCCTGGGAGGTGAGAGTGATAGATCTCTCGCCCTAAGCAATCGCTGCAATAGCAGGTTGCTTGCTCTCGACCTTCACCTACAGTAGGTCGTCCAGCCACGTCCCTACCACCTCGACCTAGGGTTGAGCCCTCCGCAGGTGCGGCGGAGGGAGACGGAAGTAATGGAGCGTCTGCCGGCGCCATAGGGGCTGAGGGAGGAAGGATAGAAACCACCCCGAGCCGCTGCAGGCGGAAGGGTAGGGTTTCTCGCGAGGAAGAAGACTCGGGTTGCAATGGACCAAAATGCCCCTCCCTGGGCTGTTAAAGCTACGACTTACGCAGGGGCACAACGGTAATTCAATTATAAACTCAAAGCAAGCCGCGCATGCGCAGGGTGACGTGGCAGAATCGGATTGGCTCAGGTGAGGTTTTAATGCAAAATTCATAACTAAATATTCGTAGCTCGGATAGGTTCGCATAAAATATGAAAATTGCTCAGAAAATCGAGAGGAATCTAAATAAAATATAGCTGAAGCCTAATTCTGCTTGAAAATCGAAAAGTAGTATAAGTTATTAACTTTAATGTAATGATGATTAAGAAACCCTATTTTGATGTGTTTAATGTGATTAGGAGGGCTTAATTGATGACTAAAGTTGATATTAGCCTTTTAATGATAAAAAGGAACATTAAGAATAAAAAGGATGAACTTTGCACATAATTTGGTTAATTTAGAGTTTATGTGCATAAATAGGCTTTAATGGGCCTTGAAACCCTAATGTTGATAAATTCGAATCTTAGTGGCTTTAATTGACTAATTTCATGATTAAAGTTGGAATATGTTGAATATAAGCTATTTTGAACATTAAAGTTCCTAGTTTGTGGATAAATACCCTAAATAAAGTAATTAGGGTTTTCTCATGAAAAATGTAGAATTAGTGATTAATAACGTTCATGAGTAATAGGGTATAATGAATTACACATTGATGATAAATAAGCATAATGATCTTGTCATGGATTAAATGGATAAAAGTGATAGTTTTAATGTAAAATAAGTTTAATGGGTTTAATTGATGGACAATGATGCCTTTAATTCGAAAATAAGGTTAAATGTTGTAAAGGGATAACCTTAATATCTTTTGTGAATAATTAGGGTTTAAAATAGTAAAAGATGAAAGGAAACCCTAATTGCAATAGAAACCCTAAAAATGAAATAGTAACCCTAGGGCTCGAATAGGTCTATTAGACTTGGATGCCATGATCCATGATAGAAAATATTGGATGTTTGTTTCAGGATCTTATTGAATGCTTGCTTGCCTATTGTTGATTGGACTATTCTGTCTCAAATCTGCATGTACAGGTATGTGGTTAATTATGAATAACCGCTTTAGTTTCCCGAACGATTGCCGAATGTTTCCTCGCAATGAATGCAATACAAACAGTTTGGATGTTCATACTGCAATCATAAAGTCACTATGGTTATCACATTAATAGTAGAAGTATGTATTCTCGCACCTACATGCCACCCTGATGGATGATGCCAAAGGTCAGGCCCAGATGGGTAGACCAATGAACACCTTGAGTGGTGACCCCAGGCACCAAGAAGGTGGCCTATGATATTGCATGACTAGTGGGCACCATGAGTGGTGACCCCCAGGCACCAAGAAGGTGGCCTTAAGTCATTGGCAAAGGGCACCCTAAGGTGGGTATGCCAGGGTTAGGGCAAAAGCGGTGGAGAATGTCATATTGAAATGTGTAAATTGGCTTGTTAAATAATTTGATTGCGATTATTAAGTTGTTAGTCATATGTGCAAACTTTTGGTTGTCCCCACATACCAGTATATTTCGATATACTGACCGACGTTTTGTTTGTCGGCGTTTTAGGTACAAATGAAAAGAACAAACAGTAAAGTGACATATGTGGAATTAAATGAGAAGTAACGTACACAGGAGGATTAGTTAGAGTAACGTCTTCATGGATAGAAGTTTAGAAATCCCAGTTTTTCCAAGGTAAGAAAAGTTTTATTTTATACCAGTTTTCAGTTTAGTTGGTAAAGTTTATTAATTATTACTGATTATTTGTCGAACCTTTGATCCTGTATAATGGATAACGGCACCGACCTTTCGGTCTCCCTTAATTGGGGGTTACCGGGAGTCGGGGTCGTTACAATTGGTATCAGAGCATAGGTTCCTCATCTAATCTTTAATAATTATTAAATTTTACGAATTCCGTAGAACCCAAGGGAGTTATTAGAGGATTATCCGAAGGACAGAGGTGTCTAGAAAAGGATCACGACCGGGGGCTGACAATATTTTCCTCCGCACCGCTAGTCGGAATACGAGGACTCCCGGATCCGTGTGACTGCCTGGCCAAAGTCTTAGGGTATGAATCGAAATAAGATACCTTTTAGGACTCTCTCATCTCGTTCTCAACTCAAATTCTGTTAAGGACCTTAAGGATTAGGGTTTTCTCTCTTTTCCTCACCCTCTTGAGGTATGGGTAAGGTTGATAAGGATTAAGGAATCCTCCATCAAATTAATAAAAAGCATGTAAATAAGATGTCATGGACATAAGCTTAATAGAATAAGCGTAAAGGAATAGATACATGCTTAGGTCGTATGACATGAGTTGTCATTGCCCTCAGGAGAGACTTGAGGATAGACCTCCTTGGCAGGAGGATGAGTAGAGAGAGTTAGTCCTGGAGGTAGAGACCTCCATCAAAGGTAGAAACCTAGCACATCCTTTGAGGATGATGTTAACCCTAACCCTAAATGAAGGTTAGAGAGAAAGATGATATGATGAGCTAGATGTCATGGTTGACCGAGTGTTTGGCTGGACATGCCTTTGGGATGCCATAAGAGGTTAGATGACCTAGTTCCTTTGGTGACCCAACCCTGGAGAGGGTCGTGCATGGTTGAGCGGTGGATAGCTCCTTCATGGATGAGGTTAGAGAAGAACATATATAAACCTTATGGGGTGTTGCAAGAAGGATATATCTTGCACCCAGAGTACGTTAGTGGTACGGTAGTAGGTTGAAACCCTGGCCAGAAGGGCACAATGGATGGCTTACGAGGTAAGCATATGGATAATCTAGAGCCGAACATGAGTTGAGCACCAGCTTCACCCACATAGGGGTATGCTTGTGAGCATGAGCCTTTAGAGAGAGAGGACCTCGAGTAGTATGGTTGGAAGTCAAGTTAGCTCGAGAAAGAGAAAGCAGTAACCAAGCAAAAAGGGTTGGAAGCTTAAACATGAGGCTCAATGGGGAATTGAGGATGATGCGACCTAAGTGGATGATAGTGGTTGCCTTATGTTTGATCCCTGAAGGCTGATAATATCTTGAAGAACCTTCTGGTACCCATGGCATAAGTGACTACCTGCTGGATGAGGTAAAGAGTACCTTAAACACTAAGGATGGTTAAGTAACCAGTTGTGAGGCTTTTTACCTAGATGGTTGTCCTTGAGGGGGACTCGACCTTGTGGTGTTGCTCTTATGAAAGGATCATGGAAGTACATGACATACCCGGTATATGCTTGATTCATGGTTAAGAGTTTGAGCATGCAGTGGGATACCCAAAGGATAATCTAGGGATCCTAGGCCTAAGAGGGGAAGCAGTGTATCCAATGCTCATGGTGAGATTTGAGTCTCTATAGTTTTGAGCATGGTACTCTTAATGTGCAGAGGTAAAGGAAACCCCTTAAGGTAAGGGTATGTTTGATGACCCCCTCACAAATAAGTTGATTTGATGTTGAGTATGAGGGCAGGTGTGACCTAGCTTGGCTTTGTAGGTATCTGGTTGTGCCTTAGTAGCTTGCCAGGGCTAAGCAAGCTCATGTAGATGCAGACCCTAAACATAAGGATGCTTGTGACCTTTGTTATCCAGGTATAGTTTCCTCCCATCCTCGGAGAAGGACCCGTTGGTAGGGTGTATACCAGTTTTGCTAGTTTTGAGGTGACCTAAAGAGGTCTCATAGGATCTTGAGAAGCTAAGTGAAAAGTACATGGTACAAGAACGAGCCAGTAAACCCATAGATAACCATCTCTAGGTGCATATGGATGTGTTACCATGAAGGTAACCAGTATGGGGCTTGACCAAGGTAGGCAGGTCGCCATGATCCCTGAGAAAGGATGAAAGTCAGTCATGAATGCAGAGAGAGATGATGAAGGATTGGGTATGGTTCTAAGATGAACATGTACTATGTTAGAATCCTAAGTCTATCCAAGGGTCAGGTAGGGATAAGACCGATGGAAGAAGGAGTTGCCTAATTCCCTAGTTGCACATGACCATAGGGTCGGGAGGTAACAACTATCATTGTCTGAGGGCCATGGGTTAGGAGATTGATCACCTTCATGAACTCATGGGACCCAAAAGGTAGATGAGTAGGGCACTCTCTGGATGCATAAGGGAAGAGGGATGACACCAAAAGTACTGGCACCCTATAGACCTAGAGGAGATGACCTAGGATTATGTTTGACCAAGTAAGTCTGAGACCAGTTTCCCTAGAAGTAGTGTGGATATCATGATGTTTTTGATATAGAGACATAAGCTACATGTTTCAACTTGGATTTTAAAGTGTACGGGCAAGGTGGGCTGTACCATCTCTACTTTTGGAATAGGAAGAACTCTGTATTTGGACTGCAGCCAAATGCTTATTTCTTCTTGTTATGGGAGTGAGAGATAGGATAGTACGCATGCCTTACATCAAGGATAAAGATGATATAAGTTGGAACGTTGCTACAAGGGATAATGATAGAAATGATAGCATACCTTTGTGGAGTGAATGATACATTGATAGTTTACAACCACTAAGAGTATTAAGGAAATCATTTTGTGAGGATGTTTTATCATGAGCTATGCAAAATTTGTAAAGTTGAGTTGAATCACCATGAGGATGAGCTCAGAGTTTCTGGACGAAGACAAATGTAGAGGTTGAGACGAGATGATAAGTATAATACATAGAGGTGTATGCTACCTAACACTTAAGGATGAGAGGTGGTAATGAATTCTCTAGTTGAGATATAGCTGCCTAGTTAGCTGGAAGGTAGAAGAAGTGGAGGTTGTTTGGCTAACCCTAAGTTTGGAAAGAAGATGTGTTTTGATATGATTGAGCAAGTTAATGGTCGTTTGGTTAGCCATATTATTTCTTGATATAGTAAAAGGATGGTAATAAGACCTCAGATACACTTCTTTGGATAGGGAGGTGATAAAACCCTGATGAAAATAGTTTAGGGTTTCTGAGGTATCGATCTCGAGGAATCATGACTTACAGAAGATCATGATACACCTTGATACTATAAAGATAGTAAGTGAAGGTAGCATTCTGGATGCTTAAAACAAAGTTGCATGTAGCATGTGGCCATGCAAGCCAGGAGGTGAAGGACGAACACCATTAACCCAGTGCATGGATATAAAGTATAAAGAGTTCCCGGGAAGGAATGAGAGTTCATCATTATGGATGTTGTGAGTCTCTCCTAGACCAAGAAGGTCAAGACACAATATGGGTTATGGTAGATCGCCTTACCTAGATGACATGAGAAAGGAAGAGTTCTGTCAAGGGACAGATCTGGTTGAACTACATATGAAAAGAGATGGTTCGACTACACTATGATGTGAATTCAAAAGTTCTTGATGTGACCTAAAGGTTCACTTCCATGAGGTGGAAGTATATACATGAAGAGCTCAGTGTTAGTACAGTTTATCACCCCATACTAATGGACAGTATGATCCGGACTAGTGGGTCTGATGAGAGCATGTGTGCTCATTTAGGGTGATACATAGAGACAATTCCTAAGATGTGATGTTAACCACCATGGCCTTTATCGGGATGCAAGATGTGCCATAAGGAGGTAGTATCGGTCACCACTTCATTATGACGATGTTGGTGAAGGAGGCCTCGCGAAGGTCATCAAAGAACCCCAGGTGTGTGCAGATGACGTCGCTTTGATCGTGCAATGGCTGAGAGAGAGCCCAGTGGTGACATGAGTCACGAGCTGATGCAAAGCAGACTGACATGCAGTTCACTGTGGAGGAATAATGTGAAAATCCGATCCCTCTAAGCTACAACTAAGAGAGCTGAATCCCCGATATAGGGATCCATTTGAGATGGATTTGTGGAGATGGTTGTGTTTAGTCTTACCCCTCAGGATAACATGATGTGTGATGTGTTCCATGAGTCCGATCTAGAGCACTATGTGAGGTACCCAAGCCATGTGTTGAGCCCTGAACCTATTCAGCTTTTGAGAGGCTGAAATGTCCTGAGTCACCTATGAGGGTACGATATACCAAGGTAAGAAAGAACTCAGATGGAGGAATATGAGATGATGAAGGTTCTTGGAAAACACCATGGAAAGGGTGAAGCCACATGGGAGCCCTGATGGACATGAGAAGACTTATCCTGTTTGTTTGCTTGCTTGATGGAATTTTGAGGGCAAAATTCTCATAACAGGGGAAGGATGTTACAACCCCAAATTTTGGGTTCATTTGCTGAGAAATATAATTTCTCATATTAAAGATTCTTGAATGAATGAATGAAATAATCTATTTTGAATAAATGGATTTCATGGCCTTGTTGTTTGATTTGTGGGCTTTATTGGCCATTGGGCCCAATAACAAGAATATTCAATTAATAAATGAATAACTGAAAAATTGAGATAAGAAAGGTGTGGAAACCTCTAGAAGGCAAATCCAAAGAGGATTTCGTGTCTCTTAGATTCCTTGGGTTCCAAGGAGTCCAAAGTTGCAAAGAAAAGGCAATAAGAAAAGAAAGTAGCAATTAAGTATTTCCTTGTTAATAAAGAAATTGAAAACATTGATGAAATAGGGAAAATGTGTGAAAAGAGAAATAAATGGGTAATCCTTAGTGGAATTTCGTTTCCCAAAGATTCCTAATAATAAAAGGAACACTAATGAGGAAAATAAGAAAGAAATAAAGAGAAATCCACAAAAGGAAATATTTTAATAAGAAATAAAATAAGATAATGAGAATAATGCATTTAGATGCATCTAGAAGGATAATGAGTATCCTTAATAAGGAATTTCGAGATCTTTGAGTTCCTTGGGATCCAAGGAACCCCAATAAAGGAGAAGAAAGAGAAAATACCAAGTTTGCAAATAATAGCATAATGTGATATGTTATTGATGAATTTGGTAATATGGATAAAAGGGAGTATCTTTCTATTAAAAGAAAATGTGATTTCGTGATAAATAATTAAAAAGCAAGTAATAAGGAGATAAAGGAAAGGATTTTCGAAATCCTATTATCACAAGAAAAGGGGATATAAAAGAAAGTGGAAAAGAGAGAGAAAGCTTGTTTCCTATGAAGGTATTACAATCCTATTAGGAAAGTACTTTATTTGTTCATGACAGAGCACCGTGGGGCGTGGATTCTCTCCTCTATAAGAGGGGTAGAACCCTGGGACGAATCCAGGAAGAATCCCATGCACACCTCCAGTCCTTCTTCTTCATTGATTTCTTGCGTGCAAACCCTAGTTGCAGAAAGAAGGGCTTCCTTAGAGTCGTGTTAGACTGAGGAGGAGTTGCTATGGTGGTTTGCCACCCCCGCCATGTCCTGGGAGGTGAGAGTGATAGATCTCTCGCCCTAAGCAATCGCTGCAATAGCAGGTTGCTTGCTCTCGACCTTCACCTACAGTAGGTCGTCCAGCCACGTCCCTACCACCTCGACCTAGGGTTGAGCCCTCCGCAGGTGCGGCGGAGGGAGACGGAAGTAATGGAGCGTCTGCCGGCGCCATAGGGGCTGAGGGAGGAAGGATAGAAACCACCCCGAGCCGCTGCAGGCGGAAGGGTAGGGTTTCTCGCGAGGAAGAAGACTCGGGTTGCAATGGACCAAAATGCCCCTCCCTGGGCTGTTAAAGCTACGACTTACGCAGGGGCACAACGGTAATTCAATTATAAACTCAAAGCAAGCCGCGCATGCGCAGGGTGACGTGGCAGAATCGGATTGGCTCAGGTGAGGTTTTAATGCAAAATTCATAACTAAATATTCGTAGCTCGGATAGGTTCGCATAAAATATGAAAATTGCTCAGAAAATCGAGAGGAATCTAAATAAAATATAGCTGAAGCCTAATTCTGCTTGAAAATCGAAAAGTAGTATAAGTTATTAACTTTAATGTAATGATGATTAAGAAACCCTATTTTGATGTGTTTAATGTGATTAGGAGGGCTTAATTGATGACTAAAGTTGATATTAGCCTTTTAATGATAAAAAGGAACATTAAGAATAAAAAGGATGAACTTTGCACATAATTTGGTTAATTTAGAGTTTATGTGCATAAATAGGCTTTAATGGGCCTTGAAACCCTAATGTTGATAAATTCGAATCTTAGTGGCTTTAATTGACTAATTTCATGATTAAAGTTGGAATATGTTGAATATAAGCTATTTTGAACATTAAAGTTCCTAGTTTGTGGATAAATACCCTAAATAAAGTAATTAGGGTTTTCTCATGAAAAATGTAGAATTAGTGATTAATAACGTTCATGAGTAATAGGGTATAATGAATTACACATTGATGATAAATAAGCATAATGATCTTGTCATGGATTAAATGGATAAAAGTGATAGTTTTAATGTAAAATAAGTTTAATGGGTTTAATTGATGGACAATGATGCCTTTAATTCGAAAATAAGGTTAAATGTTGTAAAGGGATAACCTTAATATCTTTTGTGAATAATTAGGGTTTAAAATAGTAAAAGATGAAAGGAAACCCTAATTGCAATAGAAACCCTAAAAATGAAATAGTAACCCTAGGGCTCGAATAGGTCTATTAGACTTGGATGCCATGATCCATGATAGAAAATATTGGATGTTTGTTTCAGGATCTTATTGAATGCTTGCTTGCCTATTGTTGATTGGACTATTCTGTCTCAAATCTGCATGTACAGGTATGTGGTTAATTATGAATAACCGCTTTAGTTTCCCGAACGATTGCCGAATGTTTCCTCGCAATGAATGCAATACAAACAGTTTGGATGTTCATACTGCAATCATAAAGTCACTATGGTTATCACATTAATAGTAGAAGTATGTATTCTCGCACCTACATGCCACCCTGATGGATGATGCCAAAGGTCAGGCCCATATGGGTAGACCAATGAACACCTTGAGTGGTGACCCCAGGCACCAAGAAGGTGGCCTATGATATTGCATGACTAGTGGGCACCATGAGTGGTGACCCCCAGGCACCAAGAAGGTGGCCTTAAGTCATTGGCAAAGGGCACCCTAAGGTGGGTATGCCAGGGTTAGGGCAAAAGCGGTGGAGAATGTCATATTGAAATGTGTAAATTGGCTTGTTAAATAATTTGATTGCGATTATTAAGTTGTTAGTCATATGTGCAAACTTTTGGTTGTCCCCACATACCAGTATATTTCGATATACTGACCGACGTTTTGTTTGTCGGCGTTTTAGGTACAAATGAAAAGAACAAACAGTAAAGTGACATATGTGGAATTAAATGAGAAGTAACGTACACAGGAGGATTAGTTAGAGTAACGTCTTCATGGATAGAAGTTTAGAAATCCCAGTTTTTCCAAGGTAAGAAAAGTTTTATTTTATACCAGTTTTCAGTTTAGTTGGTAAAGTTTATTAATTATTACTGATTATTTGTCGAACATTTGATCATGTATAATGGATAACGGCACCGACCTTTCGGTCTCCCTTAATTGGGGGTTACCGGGAGTCGGGGTCGTTACAGGGTTCTAGGGCGAGCCTCCATGGCCTATGAAGGTCCTCTGTGGTGCTTTCCTCTGAGGTGGCATTGGCGTGAGGACAATCAAAGGCTTGGTTGGCACCTTAGAAAGAAGAGAATGTTGGGGGTACTCTTACTATTTCTTCAAACCTAGAGACAAGAAGAAAAGGAGGTACGAAAGAAGAGAAAAAGAGCAAGGGTTAAAAATGGGGAGCTTTAAATGGAGCAAGTTATGGTTCAATTTCTTTTTTCATTGCCCTCCATTATGAGATTTGGATGAAGGTGGAAGAAGCTTCTCTAGCCCCACGATTATTTCCTAAAGAGGAAGTGGAAGCGCGAACCAACAGTTGGGCCACAATTTGCATTTGGGCCTATGCACTCTTTCCCAAGGTAGAGAAAAGCAAAAAGGGGATCATATATTCCAATATTCATAATGTCAAAATAAGAGTTCTATAGGTCCAATTAATGTGATATTTGTGTCGATGGATTCCTAATGGAGAACTCTACAACATGGAGTAACTTTCAAGACAAAAGCGTTCATTGATGAAGGTCAAATTAAATAGCAAAGTTTGACACAACATGGTACAAAACATAGTTAAAATATGCAAGATAGTGTTACATGTTGAATAATAGAGACTAAGAGAATTCAATTACACATCACAACACCTAAACCTTATAGTTTAAAATTAGATCAAGTCCATTGAGTCACAAAAGGAGAGGTAGGGTTTATAAAGGAGGAGAGAGAAATTCGAGGTTATCACAACAAGAAAAGTTCTTATTGTTTGATTATGAGATGATTATTCATATGAAAGGATTTTATATGTTTCTTAGATTGTAAATATATACAAAGAAAAATAAAAGGAAAAAATTTAGATGAGTGTGTATAATATCGTAAAATTTGGTAAATTTGGATTATGTGATTAATTATCATTAATTGTATATCATGAGTCACCTTAAGATAATCAAAGTAATAATAAGATGATTAGATTAATAGCATGACTTTGGTGGGATTGGAATGATAATTCTAAGATCTAAACTACGAGTAACTCTTCAATTTAAGAGAATAAAGTAATATTGTTAAAATGTATCATATGAGGCTTCAATTGAGAAATGATGTTGTTACAAGCCTTAATTTCATAATTACAAGTATCATTAATTTTATGAAACCTTTGGAAGACCCGAATATGGGCCTTAGACCCTGGAATCCTATACAATTCCAATTGGACCAAATCTAGGATATACTAAGTTATCTGGTGATTAGTGATTTATCAAGTTATTATCTAGAATTTACTTGGAAGCCAAGTTTTGAATAAATAAATGGTTTTATGAATTATATCATGCATAATGATAGAAATGAAGTAATAGGAGAATATCCTAAAGTTTAAAATAATTTGAGAAAAATTACATGTTGTAGAGAAATACTTATATTAATAGGAACTTTACTTAAAAGAATATAGGAAAAAAGGAAATGAAATCTAGAGAGGGGAGTCAAGTTGGGTTGGGACTCTCGTATCTCAATAGAACTGAGATAAGAGAGTGCATCACCCTCACTCGACCATTACCTCTCCTTGCGAGAGTTAAGACCCCCTCATAAAACCAGGCTCCTTTCTTTGAGAACTATTATCTTTATCTAATGATACCACTTGATTCACGAGGATAATCTAAATCCAACCACCTCAAATTTGATGATGATCTCTACCCTATATGATAATTTTACTACTACAGAAATGCCTTTTAGCGTCAGTTGTTTAACCCCCTTTGGCGTCGGTTTCCGAACGATGCCTATGTGGGCGCCGCTAAAGGTCAAACACTTCGGCGTCGGTTTTTTAACCGACGCCTATTTAGCGTACAGGCATCGGTTGTTTAGTTAATCACCGACGCCAAAAGGGTTCACACCACAGAAAACGACGTCATCTAGGATGCATTCGGCGTCGGTGTTTAATTGGTAACCGATGCAGAAAGTGTCCTAGATGACGCCGTTTTCTGTGGCGCGAACCCTTTTGGCTCGGTGATCAACTAAACAACTGACGCTATATGGAATTTCCAGCACGGCCGTGGCCACATGAGGCGTCGGTTTTTTCAAAAAAACCGTCGTTGTATGTCTTTGCTGATGGTTTTTTGTAAATAACCGACGCCTATATCTTTTTTTTTTCATATCAGTTTGCATGCCTGCTGTGGCTGGTCAGCAGGATGAGAACCTGCAGTTCAGTTTTCTGAACTGCAGGTTTACGACATCCATTGATATCAGCCTACAAACAAGCCACAAACCTGCAAAATTAAAAAAAAAATTTCACACAAGTAGATACATTCAGACATCAATTCAATTCTCACATTCACACATATAGAAACATTCAAATACATGTATTAACATTCAGAAATATTCATTTATAAAGTATCATTTATTATCTCTATCAACATCCCAATTATATCTTACAATTGCCACTGCTTGTATGGCTTTTGCCCATTCTTCTCTTATTTCATTTAATGCTTCCATCGTATATGGAGCATGTATATTTTTTAAGCGTTTACCTATAGTGTGGTGAGTTTTAAACACCTGCAAAGAGAATGATGTATATATATAAGTAATAATATAAAAATAAGATTGATATATTTCATACTAACTAATGAGACTATATATAATACCTCATGTATGGTATCGATGTCCAATGCGGCATGTTAGATAATCATCTTCATAAATCGCATCACATAGTATGCACATGCCCAGCCGTTGTCTTGTGTAGCACACTATAAATTGAAACATACAAAATAATACAGCTAAGCACAATTCACATCAATAATATATACATTGGAGTCGGGAACTTACTTGTACGTTCTTCCAATTTATTGGCTGGTTCTTTTTCCTTGGGACCGTTCCTCCAGCCTTTTTGAATGCATCTAAACCCCTACATGTTAATATAACACAGTAAATTGCATAAGTAAATAGTAATGTAATAACAGATGTTAACAGATACAAAAATGAAATATTTCTCACCAGAATAATGGCATTCTCATTACGTGTCCAATTTTAGTGTTTAATGTACTTCCCGCGGGATCTAGATAATAAATAGTGAACGTCCGGGGGACAATAACTAGTAACTCCCAATGTCTTCCGCTAGAGGTAAAAAGTTCACAATTAATAACTCAAAATGCACAATAAAAATGGAATTTTCTTAAGTCCAAATTATAAATAAAGTAAACTGACTTGACATTGAATGGAGCTATTATTATCGTCTTCTTTTGCTGACCAAAAATTGTAAAAGCATCTATACAATATTGTTGAACACTATCAGGGTCTTTAGCTACCATGCTAATCAATGATGGAATAAAAAATCCCACATGATCAAATGCAAATTGTTTGCATTGATCTTTGACTAAGTAGCTGCAAAACATGTATTACATATGCATTAATATATAAGAAACCAGATCACCGGATCTTACACAAGGTATATGGATGTATAAACAAGATCTCACCTTATCCATGTCTCTATCATTGATGTATTCAGCCAAGCATACATAAACAACTCAATAATATCTTGTATAAATAAAGAGCTATCGTATGATTGACCTGCATAATCTGCATCTAAAGAAACAATTATAGGGCAATGTATATTATGTGCCCGTAGCCAACATGCCATTCCCCTACAAGCAGGACCTAACAGGTATGTTAGGTTAGTTGGAACCCAACTTGGTAATGCGGGAAGTGGAGGTGGAGGCCTAGGTGCTCCTGGTGTCTTCTTTTTAACCTGTATATATAATTTCAGATCAGTTGACCTCATATATACACATTAACAGTCTAAATCAATGTAAATTTATCTTACAATTTTAGTAGTGTAGACGACATCTGCTTTGTGCCACAATATGACCCCGCCTTCTGCCTCAATAAGTGTATCAATATCCGGGTGGGGATATGGCAATGTAGCTTCCCTCCAATCGGGTAACACACGTAATGGGCCCACATGAACGTAGCCCTGTGGCATTGGAGTCCCGTGAAACCTTTCCCTAGGAAGGGACGGGTAAGCCCGTGCCTCTGCAACAACATAGTCTTGCATTCTTAAGCGGCATGGCTTCAATGCCTACAAATTTACGTAAAGAATGTTATACATATATACATATCATCTTGAAAACATATCATCTTGAAAAGACTAGCTACAATGTCATAAACAATACTTACAGCAGACGTGTTAGGCGATGGGTCTCCAGGATTACTTGGAGTCTGTGCATCAGGAGAAGAGTGGGTCGCCATAGGCTGATTGGAAGCCTGAGATGCCTGCCACCGCAGCAATTCTTCCTTGACCTTCTCAGCAACTACACCGTTGACCTTCTTAGCAACTATATCCTCGACTCTCTTATTCTCCTATACATGGATAAAAGAAACATTAGCTTCTTATTATTGAATTTCCTTTTGCAGTAACATTCTAAAAAAAGAATAGGTTACCTCTTCTTGAGAAAGTCCCACTCTGGGTTTGCGCTGGGATGGCCCAAAGAATGCTTTGATGCCCACACCAGCGCCTGTACCCCTAACACGTCCAGGATGCTCTGGGTTACCCAGAGCAACTGTCAATTCATCCCTTGTGCCCTGAGGGATGAACGTGCCTTGTTTCCTCTGCTCGTGCAGCTCCCGCTAATCACCATCAACAGAAATTGGTAAGTTAACACCACAAATAATCAATATTCAAATGATTGCTCTAAGAGTTGTATTTTACCATTTTCACAGCCGCCTCAGCAGTTACGGGCTTCTTTATTTCACCCTTCTTGTTTTGCCTCCCAGCTATCCAGATATCATGGCGAGGCATGGGTGTGGAAGACGCCTGAGTAGGAGAAGACTCATGAGTATCTGCAGACTCCGCCTGTAGTCTTTGGCGAACGCTTGCATAGCCTTTTGGACCCATAGTGTGGTCATGCACATTCAGTGCATGCCTTGCTTTTTGTGCGTCACTGAGGGCCTAGTTAGTATGCACATTAATGATTTGGTTAGTAGCACTAAATGCACAATGTATATTAATTAAATTGGGAGTGACGCTTAATACCTTGAATTCTTCAGATTTTCTTGAAGCAACAAAATTGTCCCAATCTTCTTTGTCCAAGAAGTTCCATTGTTCAAGGGCTGACTTCTTCTTCTTATCACCCTCTTTTATGTATTCTCTGTTCAGATTTGTCCTATAATTCCTAAGCATCTTTCCAGCGCGTTGCATCACACTTTTACGATGTAACTTCTCATCCAATGCAAACAGATCCTGTAAAATAGAAATGTTATTAACTAGTATCCAAAATAGAATTGTAAATAATAGAATTTGTAATCTACAAAATAGAATTGCAAATAATAATAACTCACGCATAAATCCTTCCATATCAAGTCTTTTTTCCCCTGAGGAACTTTATTCCAATTATCATACTTAACACCACAATGGCTCCGAGTGGTACACCCAAGATAATTTACAAAATTATTGCGGTTCACTCCAATTGCATTTCCTCCATTATCAAACTCCACAACCAATTTGGATCCACTGCCACTTAGCGCTATTAACTTCTTCAACAGAGTGATGCCCCTTTTCTTGTTAAGTGTTTGGTGCTGCGCATCAAGTTGCTCCAGTGCTTCAGTGGGTACATGTGCATCATCAACCTAAAATTTGACAAAAATAAACACACCGAATTAGCCCAATATAGAAATATAGGATATATGACATAACTAGAAGATAATGAATTTTATAGAAATACAGGATATGTTTTTAGAACTTACATTGGTATCCTCGCCATGCTCGTCATGGACAACATGCTCATCATGGACTTCATGCTCATCATGGACATCATGCTCATCATGGTCAACCATCTGAAAATGTCATTAAAAAGGCAAACATTTAGCATTTGTATTAACTAGAAAAAGGCAAACATTTAGCATTTGTATTAACTAGAAAAAGGCAAACATTTAGCATTTATATTAACTAGAAAAAGGCAAACATTTAGCATTTGTATAAACATACATGTCTCTAAATTGTGATCTTTTATCAATTAACAATCCTTCATTGTGATCTCATTTGTATAATGTGATGTCATTCTTATATATAATAAATGTGTACCACCTATCCCATCCTTGAACACCTAATATCACTAGTAAGTGTATAATGTGTATTGGGTTTTCAAGAAAATTTCGGCAGCATTTCCCCGCTGATCTCTAAGTACATATGTACTTAGAGAACAAATGGGGAAATGCTACCGAAATTTTCTCGAAAACCCAATACACATTATACACTTACATCCTAAGTGAGATTAGGTGTTCAAGAACAGTCCCAAACCGGGGACTATCCAAGATTTACTCCTAATGAGTCAATCTTGGACGGGTTTCTAGGCCAACAAACACAATAATAGATATCTACAATGAAGCCGAACTCCATACAAACAATATATAATTTAGTGATTGTTCATTCTAATTTATACCAATGTACAAGTAATATAAAGAACAATGATTGTTCACTTTCTAGGCCAACAAACACATGTGATGTCATTCTTATATATAATAAATGTGTAACACCTATCCCATCCTTGAACACCTAATCTCACTAGTAAGTGTATAATGTGTATTGGGTTTTCAAGAAAATTTCGGCAACATTTCCCCACTGTTCTCTAAGTACATATGTACTTAGAGAACAAACGGGGAAATGCTACTGAAATTTTCTCAAAAACCCAATACACATTATACACTTACATCCTAAGTGAGATTAGGTATTCAAGAACAGTCCCAAACCGGGGACTATCTAAGATTTACTCCTAATGAGTCAATCTTGGACGAGTTTCTAGGCCAACAAACACAATAATAGATATGTACATGTTAGGGTTTCATCACAATTGATGTTAGGGTTTCATCAATGTTAGGGTTTAATCAAATCAAATATGGATGCTAGAATGGACAAGTTTAAATCAAATTAGGGTTTAAATCAAATCAAACACGACCGTGGATGTGTTGGCCTACCACGGCCGTGCTGGGCAGCACGACCGTACTGCCCAGCATGGCCGTGGTAGGCCATTCTTCTCAGTTCTCAGTGAAAGAAGTAGAACACTAACTAGTCTTAGGTTTTGAAGTCAGAGCAGCAAGCAGAGCAGAGCAGCAGGCGGCAAGGAAGAAGACAAGGAAGAAGGTGCTACGGCTAATACCTTATGAGCAGTGGAGGCAAGCAAGAAGACAACGCCGCAGTAGGGTGTGAGCAGGGAGGAAGGAGCGGGCGGCGGCGACGCAAGGAGGAAGGAAGCGGGCGGCGGCGGCGACGCAGAGCAGCAGTAGGGATCGTCGACAGCGAGCGAGAAGCAGCAGGCACCAGGCACCAGGCACCAGGCGGCGATTTTGGGAGAGCGGCGACGAGCAGCGCACAGGAGAATCGATGAAACAGGAAGAAAGGGGGAAGAGTCGGGTGATCGGGCCTCTATTAAGTTGGTCAACGACGTCAGTTATCTATGACAACCGACGCCTATTATCTTCAGCGTCGGTTGATCGTAATAACCGACGTCCAATTAGACAATCTTTACCCCAAATTAATTGGCGGGAACTATTATCAGCGTAAGTTATCCAAGGATAACCGACACCGAAAGTGGAACTTTTCGCACAAAATTTCATTTCACATAGGCGTCGGTGAATCGTTAAACTACCGACGTTGTATGTGACCCATATTTTTTTTGCTCAAAAATTGGATTTCGCGGGCGCCTTTAGGCGTCGGTTGGTTATACTCAGCCGACGCTGAATACAAAGTGGTACCCGTGTCTGGCTGGTCTTCAAATATAGATGTCGATTTGCATAAATAACCGACGCCTAATATTATAGGCGTCGGTTGTCCGAAATAACCGACGCCCAGAAAAGCGACACTGAACGCTATTTCTGTAGTAGTGTTTCTAAACATTGGACAAATCGAAGAACTAGAGCACGATACCATAAGCTTCCCTGTAGATCCTCTGTCTATTTAAGACCATGAGGAGAACCCTTGAAACCCCTAGATCATTTCTTGATATCCAATTTCTCCTAGATGCACACCAAACACCCTAGAGAACTCTACTTTCCTACGTTAGTATCCTAGATCTATACACAGTGGAAAAGAGCATATGTGAAAAATTCCTTCGGTGTAGAGGTTTACTAGACATCCACAGAGGTACTAAAACCCCAACATAGCATGACAAACCCCAAAACTCAGTCCCCAATTTCCAACTGAGATCAGTCAAAGCATCTTGACGAAGAACCCTCTCTTGACAACTAGGAGACCCAAAAAAAGGTGCAACATCTTCACACATCTTCCAAGAGTCATCCCAAATTCTTATATTGTCCCAAAATTGAGGTACATATCCTCCTCAATCTTCTCTTCTTCTTTGAGTACCCGCAAACCCCACCTACACCCTGGACCATCACTTGAGCTCATACAATGCTTGTTTAAGTTTGGTTGAGCATGTCAAAGGCCATCATGTTGTGGGTTCAGGTTTCTAGGCCTTAGGAGCCAGAGTCAACCTTTTTGTTGTCCCCTTTGTTGCCATGAACCAACAACTCATGAGGAATAAAGGAAAATCTGATTAATGATGTGTATAGGGGCTTCTATGACCCAACAACTCATGTTTAAGTTTAGAAAGTGTACAAATTACTGACGTGTCAATATTTGATTGGTCAATTATAGTCTAACTTTCATTGATTGTAGTTAATTATTGGTAACTCAGAATACATCAAAATTGTATATGGACTTGATCAAGAAAAGAAGTAGAATCCATATAAAAAGTAATCTATGTATGGTTCTGATTGTAGTTTAAAAATTATTAATAATACATGTATACATGATGATTCTTATCATATAGTTTGATATTTCTTATCATATGCATAAGTTAGTTCCTTTTGAGAAATTCATGTAATTCCTTAGAGGAGTAAAATTTAATATATGTATTCTCTCAAGTACAAATTAATGAAAATTATTTATTATTTGTTAAATCTAATCCTGAAAGATTTAGGTAATGATCCTAGGCTTTAAGGTCTTCTCTTAATCGAGGGACACTCAAAAGTGGGGGTCGTTGTAGTTTGTTTTAACCATCTTAACCACCCCAGACCATAATCCTATGGTATACGAAATATTATGGGATCTTCTATAACAAACCACCTTCCTATTCCCACCTACGAACCTTTGGAAGCCTGTGTTATCCCTATTTTCGACCCTACACCACTGAAAAACTTGATCCCCACTCCTGACGCTATGTTTTTCTAGGATACAACTGTCAACACAAAGGCTATAAATGCCTTCACCTTCCTACTAAATGACTCTACATCTCCAAACATGTAGTATTTATGAAAATAAATTTCCCTTCCTACCACACTCTACCATCTCATTATCTCATGATGAACACCTATCCTACTCCACCTTCATCGACTCCACAGATGCCTTCCCTTCACCAGACAATTTTCCCCCGCCTACCTATCCAACCCTCTCACAACAACTATCACTTACTCTGATATCTACTCCACTTCCCTTGATGTAGCTGACCCTCTCTTTACCACACCATCCACTAATCCTCTGCCTAACAACTCTCATCTTGAACCAACCTCTCCCTCCTCTATGTCCAATATTGTTCATGAAGCCTCACCTATTGAACTCACTAACCTCAGCCCATCCTCCAACTCACCACCTATTGAACCTGACCCTCCCATCACAACACACAACATGGTCACTCATGGAAAGGATGGTATACACAAACCTAACCCAAAATATACACTTCAGGCATCATCCTACATTACCACTCCCAAAACCATAAAACAAGCACTTATGCATCCCGGTTGGAAACATACTATGGCGGATGAAATCCTTGCACTCCACCAAAATCACACCTGGACCCTTGTCGAACGTCATCCTGGCATGAATATCATTGGCTGCAAATGGGTTTTCAAGACTAAGGTCAAGCCTGATGGTACCCTTGATCGGCTCAAAGCCCAGTTGGTCACAAAAGGCTTTCATAAAGGAAGAAGGCATCGACTATACAAAGACCTTCAACCCAATTGTTAAATCACCAACCATCAAGACTGTATTATCCATTGCCATTTCTCAAGGATGGGTAATCCAACAACTCAGCATCTCAACACATTCCTTAATGGGGCACTTGAGCAGGAACAAACTCCAGGGTTCTCAGACACTTCTAAGCCGTCTCACATCTATAAACTCACCAAGGCTCTCTATGGTCTTAAACAAGCTCCACGTGCATGATACACCAAGATTCATTCCTATCTCACAGAGCTTGGGCTCAGTTTTTGCACATCTGACTCCTCCTTGTTTGTTCTTTCATTTGCAAATACTCTAGTCTATCTTCTTCTGTACGTAGATGATATTCTTATCACTGGAAACTTTGTGCCAGTTGTTCACCACATCATCAGACAACTTGAAGCATAGTTCTCCCTTCGCAATTTGGGTCACATTCATTACTTTCTCGACATTCAAGTGGACACCAACCATGACGGGCTCCTTCTTCACCAGACTAAGTATGCCTTGGACATCCTCGCCAGTGAAGATATGCTTCACTGTAAACCAATTTCTACTCCGGTGTGCTCCTCCTTTCTCCGTGACTCTCTATGAAATCCCAACACACCTCTCTCAGACGTTAGCTCCTATCACCGCGTTGTGGGACCACTCCAATACCTCACCATAATTAGGCCTAATCTCACCTATGACGTCAACTTGGAATGTCAATTCCTTCACTGTCCAACCTCAACTCACATGGCTCTTGTTAAAAGAATTCTTCGCTATGTCAAAGGTAATGTCACCATGGGAATTCAGTTCTATCATGATGCACACCTTCCTATCACTGGGTTCTGTGATGCCGAATGGGATGGCTGCCCTCTCTCTCGACGCAGTACCAGTGGCTACGACATATTTCTCGGGCATTCCTGCATATCTTGGTCCTCCAAAAAGCAGCCAACGATCTAAAAAGCTAGCACTGAAACTGAGTATAGATTACTCTCCCTCACAGCTGCAGAACTGACCTGGCTCTCGCACCTTCTCAAAGAGCTCCGTCTTCAACACAATGCTCCTGCATCTCTCTACATCGACAACCTTCGTACTCTCTACCTCACCTCCAATCCAATTCTCCATGCCCACACCAAACATATTGAACTTTATTACCATTTTGTCTGTGAAAAAGTTACGCTTGGACATATTGTCACTCACCTCATCTCGACTAAGGTCACCAAAGTTATGCACAAGTCATCCTTTCAGAATTTCCTTCTCAATTTAGGCCTTCGTTTCTCTTAGAACAAAGTTGCGGGGGGCTTTAAAGATATGTGATGCAACTGTATGAAGATATGGAGATCTCTCATATACTTAAATGCATCTTCCCTATCTCTTCTTTCCATGTACATCTACTACTTCCGATGTAATCTTCCCTCATTACAGTCTCTGCAACCTGTTGTTAGATATATGGTTGCAAATGCCATGTATATAGCATGGGTTAAGCCCAATGTAGTGCAGCTAGTACATGTGAGAAAAGTAGTTTTGTCTCTAGTGCAAATGGCAAAGAAGTTTTATCCCATATTGCTCACTCCTAGATCTTTTGTCATTCTTATATGTAGGATCACATGGGACACTAGTGTCCAAGGGGTCCTAGGAGGAGGGTATGCTCACATCTTTGGTGGGTATGATGACCACAACACACACCCACGCGTGCGTGCCGCGCCACACCTCACCTCGCCTGGCCTGGCCTGGCCGGACTAGGTCGGGCACGGGCTCAGGTTTGTGGCTTGTGGATTGTAGATTGTGGAGAATGTCTTCCGTCTTCTTTTTGCACTAGGATACAACTACGTAATTAATTATTGATTTAATTAATTATTTTTTCCTAATCAGATTTGTTAATCCTAACTGGAAAGTATTTCTTTTGCAAAATTTTCCACAATGTGTACAAGAGCAACCGAGTAGTCGCGTCTTAATAGGAATAGGATTACTGGGGCGTGTATGACTATAAATATGTCTCCGATCATTAGGGTCAAACACATCTTTCTAACTCACAACCGTCAGTCGTTCGAGTACGTGTTTGTGAACCCTAAAGCCGGAGTATGCCGCTGTCGTTCCGTGGTGCTACGTTGATGCCCTTCTCCTAGACGTAACACGTTCGTCCGTCCTCTTCCTTCCAAGGCGCAACATGTCAGACAGTGGTTCTTGCGGTGCTGAGTTGTACTGGTAGTGCATCTGATCGTCTGCATCATTCGTCGTCAACACGAGCGAGACATGTCTTCTTCAGGTTCATGACCAGGTCGACTAGAAGAATGACGCCTATTTTTTTATATGCGAGCCGCTGATTTCTTTAAGTAACACGTTCATTTTAGATCATTCCTAACTCAGTTTTTATTTTCTCCTGCACTATTTATTCTTCTGTTTCTTATCTAGATCTGGTTTGAACTTGTTAATATGTTGCACATGTCGACGTAAATCTAAAATTTACAACATATGCCCAATGCACATGGCCGATCACTTTTGTAACACAACTCTTTTAACCACCTGCACTATTAATACAATGTTGCTGCTGCCCAGGCAGGTTGAGCGCGGCAATCCTTTAACTCATTAGCTTAGCTATTCATACATTAAGAACCTGAACATTCGAGCATAATAGTCTGATGAAAATCTGAAAATAAAAATAATAATGTGAATGGTATCTGAATCTAAGACCACATGCACCCAAGACCAGTAGATTAATCAATGCACTACTATTATAGCTCCAATTTTACTATGACAAAAAAACATTTATGTCATCCCTGTGCCTGTGGTACGTTGCAGTTGTGGGCATTCTGGATATACGCCCAGTTTATCCCCACTACATGTTGAAAGATGTTACAGTGACAATTTTCTTTGGACCGTATTTCTTCAACACCAGCCGGTAAAAACACCCTTAGAAGTTTTGCAATGCCACCCGCGTCTTCTTGGATGGGTTGATTCGGTGCAGTCCCATCACGATACTCGGCCAAATTTAACTGGATGCATCGTAGCTTATAAAAAAATAGCATACCGATAGATTAGCTAAATAGCTAAATGAGATCTTCGCTTGATGGTAAGCAGTCAATACACGAGTTTGTATGTGAGCTTGTATGTTAATGGTGAATCAAGACACTAGGGAAACAAACTATATTCATAATTGAATTCCATACTTGAATAATTCATATCAATTAAAATATTTTAATAATGATGACATAATTAAGGAAAATGTGGCCGGGCCACACTAATGTGCTTTAACATGATTACTTCACCTTTCACTCACGAAGAAATCGACTTTATTCAGTTGACCTGGTCTGCAACTCCTTATAATTTCTCTAGGATTGTGAAACTGCTTTTCGCTCGACCCTCAGTCAACGTTTAATGTGCTTACATTATTTCCCTAAATTTGTGGCACGACACCTGTCAATCATTTTGATACCGACAACCTCATATTGACTTGTAGTCACTATGTGGTCTTGAAGAGATATGCGTCTCGTACTGCTCCGTATCTAAATCTCTTCCTTTCAAGATAGGGTTAAACTTAGGGGACGCTCACGCTCCCCGCGTGACTGGTTTCACGCGCTGGGAAACCAGCCGTGGAATCAGTCACGTGTCAGATGGCGATTTGGCCAGTTTTTCAGAATTATGTAAAAAGCAAATAAATTTGTTTCACTTATAACTTTTAAACCGTAATGAATTTTTTAATAAAACAAAAACCGTTGGTTTCGTTACGAAAAATGCAATCTAGCAAACCTAATATTGATATATTTTTGAGAAAAAAATAAAAAAATGATATATATAGGTTAATTGACAACCAACTATGGTCCCCATACCCATAAATGGTTATTAACACCCAAAATGGTTAATTGACGCCCAAAATGGTTCATTGAAACCTAAATTTATAACGACGCCCACAAATGTCTAATGACACCCATAAATGACTAAGAACACCCAAATATGATTTTTGACGCATAAAATGGCTCACTGACACCTAAAATTATAACAACGCGCATACACCCATAAATAACTAATGACACTCAAATACGGTTATTTGACGCCTAAAATGGTTCACTGACACCTAAAATTATAACGACTCCTACAAATGACTAATGACACCAATAAATGGCTAATGACACCCAAATATGGTTATTTGATGCCTAAAATGGTTCACTGACACCTAAAATGATAATGACACCCACAAATGGCTAATGACGCCCATAAATGGCTAATAACACCCAAATATAGTTATTTGGCGCCTAAAATAGTTCACTGACACCTAAAATCATAACGACACACACAAATGGCTAATGACACCCATAAATGGCAAATGACACCTAAATATGGTTATTTGACGCCTAAAATGGTTCACTGACACCTAAAATCATAAGGACGCCCAAAAATGGCTAAAGACACTCATAAATGGCAAATGACACCCAAATATAGTTATTTGACGCCTACATGGTTCATTGACATCCAAAATAATGCATTCATATCATTTTTATATTTTTTTATTAAAAATATATCAATATTAGTCTTGTTTGAATGTATTTTTCATGACGAATCCAATGGTCCTTGTTTCATTAAAAAATTCATTACGGTTCAAAAATTATAAGTAAAACACATTTATTTGCATATTACACAATCATTACCTGTCTAACCAATTAAAACATGCCACGTCATCGCCCATAAACCACCTTCCCCCCCCCCACGTGACAGAAGTATTTCCCCCCCCACGTGACGGAAGTATTTTCCTTCAAGATAAGACATGATATTTCGGTTGCCGCGTTGCCAGTATACATCATACATATGTCGTCAAGCTACAATGAACTGCGCAGTACGCCCACATATTGGTGTGATGTACGCCCATACGGACAGACAGAACCGGCTTGGATCCATGTAATAAATGGCAGACATGCTTAGTCAAACAACTGGACTTGGTCCATGTAAAACGCGTAGACAGTATGAGCTTTCATTCGGTATAGACGTTTACCCGCCACCTTCAGAGCTACCTGAGCTCGGGGTGTTGCTCCAATACAGCGGGTTGGCAAACATTTTTCCGGCCCTTTCGGCTTATTAATGAAGCGGACAGTTTGTTATGAATCCGACTCCATTACAATATTCATATCAGGCTTTAAACCTACCACTTACCTTTAAAATAAAAGAATTAGATTTCTCACAAAAAGATATTTTTATAAATTTTGACATACTAAAGGAAAAATAATAGAAGAAAAATATAGTACATGCATTTGTGGTACGATACTCATATTTTGGATACATACCCGTATTTTGGGTACAATACATCAGCAAGTAACATTCATATTACTCTAAATTGAAAGTTATGCTCTCCAAAATACATGTACTCTACCCCCAAACATACGGATACCGTCCACAATACAAGACTCAATTACTTATATAAACATGTATGCAAAAAAAATGTAATAAATATGATTTTTACTTGTGGGTGTTTTAATTAAAGAATTTCTCCTCCCTGGCCTTAAAAACATGTAGCAAACAACATTTTTTTTTAATTTTTTTATTATTTTTATCCCTATCACAATGCACGTGTTACCAATAATATGTTTTATCAATTTTCCTATCCTCATTACCGTCTCGCTTCTCATCACTATCCTCATCCCATCACCATTATGTTTTTCACCACGTACCAAATACAACCTACAAATCATACAACTAGTCAGACATGTATGACGTTTTCCTAGTTATAAATAAAAATAAATTTTAAACGTAGTGAGGTGAAAGGTTTACCGGTCACAATATTAACCCGACGCACGTGCTTTAGTTTTTGCTATAAAACTTTCCTTCCGGTGTACCAGCTGAGTGTTGAACCCCATATCCTCAATAAACCAATCCGGCTCACCAATTAAACCAACTAACAAGTACGTAATGTACTAGTATTTTAAGGAATGCTTGCGTGCTTTCATTGCACTATTTATCTCCATCACCGTATTTAGTTGGAAGATGGGACTTCAATACGTAGACCGGTTGCTTGTGACCTGCATGCAGTACATACTTCAGATCTTTGACTAATTCGTAGCTGACTTCTGTAGTTTGGGGGCGGCGCCGCAACCCTGGAGAGGTGTGTCAACGCGGAAACAACAACTTGGCCGATCTTCCCAACCACAAGGCATTTAATATGACACGTCATTACTACTTAGCCAAAATGTCAAGATGACATTTCTTTACGGTGGGGGGCGCAAAAATTGTATAAATAGAGGGTACCGCAACCCTGCCACTACTCACTCCACTCCCGTTTGAATTGTCTTCGTTTACATCCAATTCCACCACTTGCTCACCGTTTTTTACGGAAATAAACATGGCGAAAGTCAAGGTGACACTCATTCTAACCATTTTGATGTTGAGCTTGATTGTCATGCCAACCGCAAAAGCAAGAGAACTTGGAGAAGTTGGTGAGTTATGAGTAAAAGCTCTTCTGTGTTTTATTACTTACATGATCAAGTCTCCATGTTAACTTAACAAAATCTTTTGGCCTGCATTACGCAGAAGGAAAAGCTCAAACAGATGGGTTTGAGGACGCCAAGTACCCAGGATACGGCTATCCAGGTGGTGGCTACCCAGGAGGTGGCTGGAATGGCGGGTATCCAAGAGGCGGTGGGTGGAATGGTGGATATCCTAGAGGTGGTGGCTGGAATGGTGGATATCCAAGAGGTGGAGGTTGGAATGGTGGTTACCGTAGAGGTGCTGGCTATTGCAATTTTGGCTGTTGTGGCTATGACTACTATGGTAATTGTCGCTGCTGTTAACTGGGTGAGCTTCCTTTTGCAAACGTTCATGGACAGCATGAAAATTGATAGTAGTCCAGGTTTCTCTTGTCGACAAGCAATTGTGTTCGATGTTGGGTTTTTTTATTTGGAATGTCAGTCCAGAAATGCGTTTTCAGTATTTGTGAGTTTGTTCAGTCTAAGTAGTAACAAAATGTGTAACAGAGAATTGCCTAGTGTACAAGTGTTATAATTATGATCTTGATTGTCTTGCAAAATTATGTGAAATGCTATAGAAGTTGCATAAATGAAGGCACTAGTACAATGAGAAATGACACAAGACCTTCTAAATATAAGGTTACAAATACCGTTCTTTGAGCTGATACTCAATAATCCTATCAAAGTCAGAATAATCTTAATAATAATTGAATTCTCTAAGCAAGGCATAATTTAAACAATGGTGACACCAAGTTATCCTAGAAAAATGAATTATAATGTGAATTATAAGACACCCACAAACTTGGGCTTTTTCTCACCATTACGATAAATCTTTTCTTTCATGCATATCCTTCCAGCAGTTTTATGAGAAAATGCCACTCTAAAATACCATGATCAGCAAACGTTGCACAACTCACACTGTCAAACCCTCTACGCGCAATGCTTTCTCTTAATGAATAAAACCGTCTTAACCTCTTTCATAAGGTTTCCCTAACCCTTAACATCTCGTGTGTAGAGATATTAGGGTAAGTTCGTTTACCATTTTCCAATATCCTATAGAGTATGAGTAAGGGTGAGTGTAAAGAATTTTCTTATCCTTTACTCTTTGTCGTCTACTTTGTAACACATTATTTTATTGGGTGATGATAAGGGAATATCATTACCAATACCTTCTAATCTTCTACGCTCAATATTTATGGTATACTACATACAAATATATATTAGTCGTATTATTTTGACTCTATTGGAATTGTAAATTGTGCGGCACAATTTGATATAATATATAATGTTATTTTCTACTACTTATGGGGCTGATTAGGTTATGCATACAACATCATTTTTGGAGGTGTAATATAGACATGTATAAAAAATAAGATTACATAGTTTATGCAATATTTCATACTTTTTGTGTGGTTTCAGCTTCTTTTGAGACTAATTTAGTTGTGTATACATCAACATATGGATTTGTAAAGTGCATGTGTATATAATAATAAGATTTAATCGTGGATGTACCATTTGATATTTATTTTTGTGATGTTATCTATTTCACTGATGTGGAATTTTTGGTCTATAGAAAAGCATGATAGTGGATACAATATATGATTACTTACAATAATAACTTTTTGTAGTGTATGAACTATCTATTACCATTTCAATGTAGCTTCCTGCTTAAGGAGGCAGTGGTTGACCATAAAACATAATTGATTGTATTGAATTTGTGGTCTATAGAAAGACATGATAGAGGACAAAAGACATGTTTACTTACAACAATAACATCTTGTACTGTATGAACTATCTATTACCATTTCAATGTAGCTTCCTGCTTTTAGAGGCAGTGGTTGTCCATAAAACATAATTGATTGTATTCATATTTGTATATGCATATCACTTCTTTGATAATACATTTTAAATAAAAAAACTATTATAAGGTTGTAAGATATTTATTCAAATTATTTTGGATTGGTAATAGTCATTCTAGAATACCTTGATACTCCCATTTGATATGTATATATTTTTGGTAAGGCATTGTTGTTGATGTAGGTGAAAATATTATACATCTATGAAATTCACATTTCAATCTTACCGTTGACGCTTAACTTGTGGGTAAGAGGGTATGTATAATGATATTGGTGAAGTGGGGAATTAACTATAATATTCACAACACTTGGTGGGTAAAGGTAATGATATGCCCATAGCCTCTCCTTGCACTCCCCATTGTCAGTCTTACTCATGTCGCCATGTCCATCTACCACAGGTAATTAATATATAACTTCTTAGTGATCTTGTTTACTAACTCAAACATGATCTCTTGCTAGTAACCTTGTAGATGATTTCATTCTTTTCTATGAAAGAATTTCCGTGTTTACAAAATGTCTCACCACTCACTTTTCCATATTTCACCGTCTATCTTATTCGTAGGCCCGACTAGTCATTGAAAGGGTATTTATATTAATGTTAGTTGTCAATGATGTTGGAATCCTACATTAGTAGATTATGCATCTTGACGCATCATGTGCCAATAAGCTATAGAAAAGCATGGTATCAATAACAATGACGATGACTGAGATTAGTTTTTGGTTATGTACTCAATCATCACAGACAAAATTCTCATTTAAAATAGTAGTAGTCATCTCCATTATTTAGTGGCTTGATAAATATCTATATTGTAATTAACTAACACAATATGAGTCAATGAACAAGTTTTTATATTTTTTCCTCTGCATATAGTTAATATATCTCTTAATCATTACTTATTCAAGTCTGACTTACTAATAACTAACTCTCCTTGATGCATATTACATCTAACTATCAACTTACTCTCATGCAAGTAAAAGTACCATTTGGCAGTTTTGAGAATCAAGGGAAAAGGGATGACTAATCTTTCCTTATCATATGAGGAAGAGATCCCACTATACATCTTGTTTTGTAATACTATAGGGGTTGACATTTCAGCTTGAGAAGGATCATATGAACTAATATTCCTACCATTTAACTATGAACAAGATTGAGTTATTAAGCTAGATACATGTCTTATGAAGGATATGAACTCATCTTCACTTCGAGTGGATTTATGAATTATGACAAATTATGTAACTATGTTGATCTGAAGTATCTTATTGTGGAACTATGAAAGTTCTAGTGAAATATAAATAGTTTATTATATCTATACATAGTTTCCATGTCATGTAACAACTGGAATGGTTTTGATGTCATTTATGTGTTATTGGTGGTTTTTATATCAAAGGAAATTGGATTTGGAGAGTTGAACAATGTACATTTTCAATGTATAATCGATGTTCCTAACTTATAAATCCTAATCTTCGTTGTGGCAGGAACTATTGCATGTTTGATCTCATCCCTTCCCACACAAAATTATTACACATGTTGCATTTTAACAACAATTGTCTCTCAAGAGTATTCTACCAGCTAATCAAATGTCCCTATTTGACTCCATTTGCAATGTCAAATTCACCCTCTCAATAAAGATAGTTTCAAATTCCAAGATTATTGATCCATTATCAAAGTATCCTAGCATGGCATTTTTTTATCATTATCAAGAGCTATTTATTCATCACATTGGTTCAATTGGGACAATGGTTTATGTTATTATCTAAGGCATATGTTGTACTCATCTCCTTGTTTCTAACTATTTTAGAAACATCCTTGAATTTGACCTAACAAGGTAGTTAATGAGTTAATTTTCTATAATTTTATTCATTTCCATAAACATCATTATGATGTGTGATAAACTTTTATACGATATAATTATAATTGTCACTCATTTTGTATCAACCAATTAATTTTGGGTCATTGTTCACATTTTTCCAATGTAATATAATTTTTACATTTCGCCTAAGTGTTTGTAAAATTGCTACATGATTTGTCACAACAAAACATATCTAGAAACATTACCCGTAAATTGGTTATAAAAACACGACAGAAACATTTTTGACATGTTAAAATCTTATACAATAATTCTAGGTTGTATATAGATTCCTCAACATCTAAGTGTTGGAGCACACAACCAATGATATATATCAATAAAATCTATGTACATATTATGTCACTATTTTAGTTGGCATAAACACTAAGAGATGGAAAATGATGAAAACCTCTTAAAACAACTATAGACTATTATGTGCCCTTTGTTGGAAAAAACTTGTGATACATTGTTGAAACACATGTTTCATTTGTGAAATGTAAAAATTCTAAACATTGCAACCTTAGGATCAATGTCTAAAGCCTAGTAGTACATATATTTTATTTATATGGTTTGAAATTGTAAGTTCATTAAAAACGTTTGGTTATAGTGTATTTATGAATCCTCCAGATTCATCCTCACAGTCGCCAATTATAGAGATTATGTGACTCGTATCGACTGATCTACCCTTGTTTTGATTTACTTTAAGTATCTCTTCAGTTTCATGTAAATAGTGCATTACTAGTTTTAATTACCCTAGTTTCCAGATTATATGATCTCATCCTCCCCTACTCATGTTCTCTCTCCTCTGCAGATCATCCTCAACCATTGCCAAAGGTCATGACCCCTACAGCTTTGACTCCAACGGTCTCAAGACCGTTTGAGCCCATACGGTCTCAAGACTGTTTGAACCCAAATAGTCTCAAGACCGTTTGAACCCAAACGGTCTCAAGACCGTTTGAACCCATACGATCTCAAGACCGTTTGAACCCAAACGGTCTCAAGACCGTTTGAACCCAAACGGTCTCAAGACCGATTGAGCCCAAACGATCTCAAGACAGATAGGCTAGCAGAAACCGTTTGGAGTCTAACTCAAGCCTGTACAATAACAGATCAAGATCATGAAGCAAAACAATTGCCACGATCGTATTCTCCTCACCACGGCCGCGGTGCATCGCCAAACAATGTCAAGCCTCCAACTGCCACGACCGTGTTTGACACACCATGACCGTGGTGAATCGCCAAACAGTGCCAAGCCTCCAACCGCCACGACCGTGTTTGACACACCACGGTCGTGGCGCACCACCAAAAATACCCATGTTCTCATCCGCCACGCCCATGCAAGGCAGCACGACCGTGGGGTAGTTGTTGGATAAATTGGACATTATGATAAATCCCTTTGTTTCGATGATGACAAACATTTCATTCTTGTTGATCTAACGAGCTACTTAAGTGTGCAGGAACAAGGTGATGACAAAGTTATAGGGAATCCATACGCTTGAATGCTTGTAAATGTCATGCAATGTAAATCAATTGTAAACTTGTACAAAATATATAATGTACAAGTACTTAGACTTCATGTAAATCAAGCGTTAGATCTCCCTAGCTAAACACCACACTTAGATAAGTCATCTCCTTCAAATAGGATCACATATGCACACTCATACACATACTTAGTGGTTTAATTAAAAGATTGAAAACAGGGTCAATCTCGGTCGACCACACTCCTCGACCGAGACACTCTCAGTCGACAAACTTCTCGACCGAGAATGACCCAAGTAGCCGTTAGACACAGCTGACAAAGTAGTTGGCAGTTGCAAATGAATGATGATCCAGAGAGCCTGTCGGTCGACAAAACTTCGACCGAGTAGGTATCTCGGTCGACAAATTGTCGACCGAGATGGTCTCTGACAGCAACTGCAGAATAAAGTAACTAGCCGTTACTAATGCACCTAACTTATATCTAACGGCTAGTTAAGCACTTAGATGCCCCTAGAAGTTGTCTAGAACGTCCTTAAGTATCCATAGGCCACTCCTATAAATAGGACATGCCTTAGGACACCAAAACACACCTAAGATATACTTGTGCTATACTTGAGCTTGAATACTCACTTGCAATCTGTTTTAGAGCAATAGAGCAATTCCTACACTTGCCATTCATTCCTATTGCTCCCATTTCGTGTCCTATAGGATAGTATCTTCTATCCACTACAATCACATTGTCATACACATTGGTTAGGAGATCTATACGCTTGATATAGGCAAATCAAGCCTTGTGCTTACAATGATATTGTAATTTATATTTTCCTTCTTGTTCCTTTTTATCCTTTGTACTCTCCTTGCTACTCCTAGGGTTGGAGGCTGCGGATCGGAGAGGGTGGACTTCTCAGGTGGAGAAGGGGACTTCAAGCTACTTCAAGAAGGCTATCGCACGGGAAGCTACTTCAGAAGGATGGTGCAATGGGAGTTGGTGCACCTACTTCAAGGGAAGGCTGCTTCAAGGTTGGGCGATTACTTCTAGGTGAAGGCTGCTTGAAGGGTTTGGGAAAAGAAATTGTATTTTATGTAAAGTCCTTGCGAGGTAATAAAATAAATTTCTTTTCAAATCCCGGTTGGGTAAGCAACCGGGTAGTGGACTGACTTCCTTAGTATTTGCTAAGGTTGGAACCACTCTAAACCCTGTGTCTCCTTGTCCAATATTTTCATTGTGGTTTTTTGAGTTAATTAATTATTAAAATATCTATAAAACTCTATTCACCCCCCTCTAGTAGTTTTCAGTTGGTATCAGAGCGAGGCTTCAAGGAACCCTAACAAGGTCTTGAAGAAATGGGTGATGGAATGCTCAACAACCTCAACATTGAAGGGACACTTGTTGCTAGGCCTCCAGCGTTCGATGGAACAAACTACCAATATTGGAAGAGAAGGATGCAGTTCTACTTCCAAGGCATCAACTGGGATCTATGGAGGATAGTGTCTACTCCATATGTGCTTCCTCAAAATGATTTTGCGGAATGGGATGCAAACACGGTAAAGCTGGCCCAAATGAATGCAAAAGCTGTAAGCATTTTATATTGTTCTTTTTCAGTAGGAGAATTTAATAGAATATCTAATTGTGATACAACTTATGATATTTGGCATAAACTATCTATAACTTATGAGGGTACAGCCCAAGTCAGAAATTCCAAAGTTAGCATGCTTAAAACGAAATTTGAACATTTTCGTATGGATCCTAATGAGTCTATTAGTGAAATGTTTTCAAAATTCTCTACTATTGTTAATGGTTTAAGTGTCCTAGGAAAACCTGTTCCTGAGGAAGATCAGGTATCAAAAATTCTTCGATCACTTCCTCCGAAATACAAGCCAAAGGTGACAGCCATTGCAGAAGCAAATGACCTCACTCGACTCAAAATGGAGCAACTCATTGGCAATTTAGAAGCTCATGAGGCAGATCTAGAAGAGGAAGAAAGAAGAGAACATGAACGTCAACATGGGAAAAAGAAGGACATTGCATTCAAAGCTTCAACTAAAGACAATCATGACACAAGTGAAGATGATAGTGAAGAAGAAACTCTCGTTGTAAATGGTAAGCAATATAAAAGTTTTAAAACTAATAAAACTTCTAGTGTTTCTTCTTCCAGGTGCTTCGAATGTGGTAAGAAAGGACATATGAAAAGTGATTGTCCAACACTCAAGAAAGGGAAGAAATCATCTCACAAAAAGAAAGAAAAAGCATATCGAGCTGCATGGGATGATTCAAGTGATGATAGCGATGATGAAGAAGTAGAATGCCTCATTGCTACAACAAATGAAGATGAAGAAGGGGTAAGTCTTTATGATCTACCAAAAGAAGATATAATTGCTAGTCTTCAAGATACTCATCAGAAATATATTGAGTGCAAGAAGAAACTTAAGAAAGCAAATAAAGATTTAAATGCTAAACTTCTTGCTCTTGTATCCGAAAATGAAAATCTCAAAAAGGAAAATGAAGATTATGCTCTTAAGTTAAAATCGGTAGAAACTAATTGCAATCTTCTTTCCTTAGAAAAGTCAAATTTGCAAACTCAAGTGAATGATCTTCAGAAACAACCTATTCTATGTTCACATTTAGATTATGATGAGGTTGTCAAAGAAAGAAACTTTCTAGTATCCAATTTAGATCAGGCAAAAAAAAAAGATATTGCTAAGTTACAAAGAAATGTAAATGAGTTAAGAGGAAATGACATGCTTGAAAACATTATGAAAATTTCCTCTAGCTATAATGGAAAAAGAGGATTAGGATACGATCCAAGTAGAAATAAACCCAAAAGAGTTAAAGCATCCAAGATTATATTTGTACCAAGGAACTCAATTCCTAGAAAGCGAAATGAAGTTGATGCTATTAGTTGTCATTATTGCATGCGTCTTGGACACTATTCATTTTCATGCCCATATAAGAAAAGGAATGATGAGTTAGCTTGGATTCCTAAAACCTAGTAGCTTAAAATTAACTAGTTGAGATTTGACCTAAACTGATTCTTGATATCATAATGTCTTATCTCAACACAATTGAGCTCTAATTTGTATAATTTCTTTTTGCTTGAAATCGATTTCTGAACACTTTTCAGAAACTTGGCCGGTCGAGCATTTGTCGACCGAGTGAACATTCGGTCGAACAATTGTCGACCGAGCATGTCACTGATTTACAGACTGCTGTAAAATTGCTGAAATTAATCAAAATTGCTATCTATTTGAGATTAATGACTGTAAAATAAAGTATAAATCATGGAAATTTTCCTTGAAAGTCTACTTGAGATTAATTTGGTTTATTATCTGAATAATTTAAGTAAAAAAAAAATTAAAATTATGCTTAGTTTTAAAGGAAATTTCTGCTTTTATCATTATATGCTCTTATTGATCTATCATAGGCAAGCAAAATGATTCATTGGTGATATATCTCTTAGAAATGCCTGCATAGAGCACCATGTAACAAACTTTTTATTGGCATCTTTAAAGGATTTGAAATATTTATCGTGCTTTTCATGTTCTTATCACTTAAACATGCATCAAAATTGATATGAATGCTTAATTGGAAATCTGCAATTTCTGCCTCTTGGTTAAAACAAAATTTAGCCAAGGGGCACTATGGTCGTAGTCAAGGGCGACCTAAAATAAGCTTTGACAAAATGCTTATTTGGACATCAATTTATTGAACTTAATCTTAGTATACTTTTGATAAAAGTCAAAATCAAAATTTAAAATCATTTGTGACCTTAAAAGCCTCAAATTGCTTAAATTGTAAGATTAAGGGGGAGCTTATAAAAACAAATTTGATTATTTGATTATGAAGCTTATAAAAGCATTGTTAACATCATTTGGAGTTTGTTATGATCTTCGGATTCTTAAAAGTAATTTCATCAAAATGATATATCTTGCTCTTAAAGGAACTCTATAAACAAATCAGGGCTTAACATCCCTTGTATTTGGTTGGAGACATTTTTTATGTACTCTAGGATTACAAGACTCTCATTTAATTTAGGGCTTAACATCCCTTGATAAATGAGAAATAAATATACATTCATCATAAGCTTATGGGAATCTCATATCATTTCAAGGCTTAACATCCTTTGCAAATGATTGAGAAACAAATTGTGGATAAATTAGACAAAAAATCCATGTTCCTAATAGATATCTATTTAAGGGGGAGCATATTATAAAATTAAGGGGGAGAAGAAAATTAAAATATTCAACTTGGATATCTTTTTGAAATGACAAAGGGGGAGAAAGAATATAAAATCAAAAATATAAATATAAATGAGTTTCATCTTGATGGCCAGCACTCACTTGTAAAACAAGAATGGATACAAAAGGTGATCTTCAGGTATGAAACTCACATGCTTTATATTTCCTTATTTCATATTTTAGGAAATGTTTGTCATCTTCAAAAAGGGGGAGATTGTTGGATAAATTGGACATTATGATAAATCCCTTTGTTTCGATGATGACAAACATTTCATTCTTGTTGATCTAACGAGCTACTTAAGTGTGCAGGAACAAGGTGATGACAAAGTTATAGGGAATCCATACACTTGAATGCTTGTAAATGTCATGCAATGTAAATCAATTGTAAACTTGTACAAAATATATAATGTACAAGTACTTAGACTTCATGTAAATCAAGCGTTAGATCTCCCTAGATAAACACCACACTTAGATAAGTCATCTCCTTCAAATAGGATCACATATGCACACTCATACACATACTTAGTGGTTTAATTAAAAGATTGAAAACAGGGTCAATCTCGGTCGACCACACTCCTCGACCGAGACACTCTCGGTCGACAAACTTCTCGACCGAGAATGACCCAAGTAGCCGTTAGACACAGCTGACAAAGTAGTTGGCAGTTGCAAATGAACGATGATCCAGAGAGCCTGTCGGTCGACAAAACTTCGACCGAGTAGGTATCTCGGTCGACAAATTGTCGACCGAGATGGTCTCTGACAGCAACTGCAGAATAAAGTAACTAGCCGTTACTAATGCACCTAACTTATATCTAACGGCTAGTTAAGCACTTAGAAGCCCCTAGAAGATGTCTAGAACGTCCTTAAGTATCCATAGGCCACTCCTATAAATAGGACATGCCTTAGGACACCAAAACACACCTAAGATATACTTGTGCTATACTTGAGCTTGAATACTCACTTGCAATCTGTTTTAGAGCAATAGAGCAATTCCTACACTTGCCATTCATTCCTATTGCTCCCATTTCGTGTCCTATAGGCTAGTATCTTCTATCCACTACAATCACATTGTCATACACATTGGTTAGGAGATCTATACGCTTGATATAGGCAAATCAAGCCTTGTGCTTACAACGGTATTGTAATTTCTATTTTCCTTCTTGTTCCTTTTTATCCTTTGTACTCTCCTTGCTACTCCTAGGGTTGGAGGCTGCGGATCGGAGAGGGTGGACTTCTCATGTGGAGAAGGGGACTTCAAGCTACTTCAAGAAGGCTATCGCACGGGAAGCTACTTCAGAAGGCTGGTGCAACGGGAGTTGGTGCACCTACTTCAAGGGAAGGCTGCTTCAAGGTTGGGCGATTACTTCTAGGTGAAGGCTGCTTGAAGGGTTTGGGAAAAGAAATTGTATTTTATGTAAAGTCCTTGCGAGGTAATAAAATAAATTTCTTTTCAAATCCCGGTTGGGTAAGCAACTGGGTAGTGGACTGACTTCCTTAGTATTTGCTAAGGTTGGAACCACTCTAAACCCTGTGTCTCCTTGTCCAATATTTTCATTGTGGTTGTTTGAGTTAATTAATTATTAAAATATCTATAAAACTCTATTCACCCCCCCCTCTAGTAGTTTTCAGTAGTACCATCACCACGACCGTGGTGCCTCATCACGGCCATGGTGCGCCGTCCCCAACTTCTGATGTGGCTTTTTGAATGCACTAACAAATTCACTCGGGGTTTATATCCCCGAGATTTTACCAAAACCAAGTGCAACAATACCACCCGCAAGCGGACGGATCTTATCGTAGTATAGTTGAGGATCGAACCCAAAGGACAACGTTTTTAAGAATCTTTGTCAGTTAGATCTAGCCCAAGTAAAACTAATATTTAGAACAATTGGTTGATTTTGGTTTGATTAAACTAATTGCAAGAAAGTAAATGCGGAATAAAAGATGGGTTTGGATCAATGATATGGAATCGCTGGGATGGTACCGGGTTTGACCACCGCTACGCACACAACCACACTCTCTTGAAAACAAACCAGGCACGATATAACACTCCAAATAGAGCTGCTGCAGAACCCCCCATATGGGCGTTAGGTCCGCGTAAGCATCACCATAGGCAGCCGATTTCTCATCGCCATCCGGATCACATGTCTTACGGCTCTGAAGATACAGAAATCCACGGAGGTTGTGAACCCCCCATACAGGCGTTAGGCGCACAGAAGCGTCACCGAAGGCTAGATGGCTCGTCCCCTCGCGGATCATACACTTACGACCTCGATGAAATCCCATCCTATTTCTAGTTTGGGAGTCAGCCGCGTTAACCGATAAACAAGCAGGAAGGTGACATGCGAGCAAACATCGACGTTTAGCAAGATGATGCAAAATCCAACTAAGGTTGTGAACCGCCTATATAGGCGTTAGGCGCACAGAAGCGTCACCGAAGGCTAGATGGCTCGTCCCCTCGCGGATCATACACTTACGACCTCAAGGAACCCATCGGAAGTTATCGTCAAGGGTCAAACATGCTAAACGACGTTCCAACCCATGCCTTGAAGTTATCACAACATAGAAACCCATGCATTGAAGTTATCGCAACTTAGGGAGCACAAAGATGAAAACACGCATGATAACCTCCTATTTTAGTAGTTTATCTTAGTCTTTTTCCTTAGTTTTCCATACTCTTTCTACATTTATATTGTACTTAAACCTAATTTTACCCCTTTTTTGTAAATACATCATCAAACTAACTTTTCCTTTTATAATTGTAGAAAAAGCACAAAAAAATAACAAAAGAATAAACCAGCCCAAGGGTCGAGTGGATCCAAACGGTCCCAAGACCGCATGGAGTTCAAACGGTCCCGAGACCGCATGAAGCCAAACGGTCCCAAGACCGCATGGAGTTCAAACGGTCCCGAGACCGCATGAAGCCAAACGGTCCCAAGACCGCATGGAGTTCAAACGGTCCCAAGACCGCATGGAGTTCAAACGGTCCCGAGACCGCATGAAGCCAAACGGTCCCAAGACCGCATGGAGTTCAAACGGTCCCGAGACCGCATGAAGCCAAACGGTCCCAAGACCGCATGGAGTTCAAACGGTCCCAAGACCGCATGAAGCCAAACGATCCCTAGACCGCATGGAGTTCAAACGGTCCCGAGACCGCATGAAGCCAAACGGTCCCAAGACCGCATGAAGCCAAACGGTCCCTAGACCGCATGGAGTTCAAACGGTCCCGAGACCGCATGAAGCCAAATGGTCCCAAGACCGCATGGAGTTCAAACGGTCCCGAGACCGCATGAAGCCAAACGGTCCCAAGACCGCATGGAGTTCAAACGGTCCCGAGACCGCATGAAGCCAAACGGTCCCAAGACCGCATGGAGTTCAAACGGTCCCAAGACCGCATGGAGTTCAAACGGTCCCGAGACTGCATGAAGCCAAACGGTCCCAAGACCGCATGGAGTTCAAACGGTCCCGAGACCGCATGAAGCCAAACGGTCCCAAGACCGCATGAAGCTCAAACGGTCTCAAGACCGTTTGACGCCAAACGATTTCAAGACCGTTTGACGCCAAACGGTCCCAAGACCGTTTGACGCCAAACGATCTCAAGACCGTTTGACGCCGAATGATCTCAAGACCGTTTGACGCCAAACGGTCCCAAGACCGTTTGACGCCAAACGATCTCCAGACCGTTTGATGCCAAACGGTCCCAGGACCGTTTGAGCCCAAACGGTCTCCAAACCATTTGGATCTCACTCAAAGCCTATAAATAAGACCTCAGGGCCGTTCATAAGAGGGTCCAGACGTCCAGAGGCTGTCTCTCCACTACCAGAACAACTCCATCCATCACTCGAGGCTGCCGGTCTGAGACTCACGTCCATTGCAAGCTACTTTCTCTCTCATCAACAAGGAAGGTGAGAGGAGAAGATCCGTCATCAAGCAAGCTACAAGGGGTGGAGATCGTTGCTCTCTCCACCAAGGGTTCAACCTTCTCTCCTCAGTGGAGATGATGTTCTCTCTGTCTCTTCCTGCCTCCTTCTTTGTTGCTCCCTCTATGAGGAGCGAGTAGTTCCATCCACTGGGGCGCGGGGACTAGCCCCGCTGCCCATGTTTTGTATTTTGTACTGTAAAAAAGATGTTATCATTTCGTTTTAATACTAAATCGTTTCACACATGCTTGAATGATGGCCACGTTCTTGTATGCATTTATTGTCTTTCGTTGTGGTTTGTCTACGACCGCTATCGAGGCTTGAATACCGATTTAGTGTTGGTTTCTGGTGTGTGTATCCACCACGCATCCGTTTCGGTGTCTAGAAGTGTTTCTCAAAGAGTGGAGTAAACTCACTATCATTTGGCACACTCCCATCTGTATGGAAGAGACCTTTGGTAAGTCGAGGAACACACTTTGCGAGGGGAATGATGTAAAGCATGTGACCATTTGTTCGGGAATGGCTGGCGTTGCATCATTCCCGCACTTCTCGTAGCTAGGTTATCCGAATAGGAGACTAGGCCTACAAGGACGCTATTCAATTTGGTAATTATCGCTCGCTTGTTAGTTTTAGATGCACGTTTCTTGAGGTTGAGTAAGATTCTCTCTTCGGAGACTACATCCTTCAGTGACGCGTAGTGATGTACCGCATGAGAGTTACTTAACCCTTGGAGGATGAGATGCATTGCCCTTTTCTTATATGGGCATTGGTCTTGTGGAACATCGAAGGGTGCAATGCATCGCTCTTGTCTTATGTGGGCATCGGTCTTGTGGAACACCCTTGGATGCAACGCATCGCTCTTGTCTTATAAGGCATCGGTCTTGTGGAAACATCCATGCATCTAGCTTATAAGTCTTGCTTAGTACATATACAATGCATGTGTAGCGGTGGTAAATACCTGCTTAACCCCAGTGATTCATCATCATTTGTTAACTCTTAAGATTTACTTGCTTTATTTACTTTCTTGCTTTACTTTCTTTGTACTTAGTTTAAAACAACCAAATCAAACTTTCGATCTAAATATCAATCTTTAAGTTGTTAAGTAAAGGCTAAACGTTTTCCATCTTGACTTCGTCAAGACCGTTGTCCCGAGGATTCGACCCTTAACTATACTACGATAAGACTTCCACATGTCTTAGCACATGTGGGTGGAGTTCTTACCATAGTACTAGCAAGGCTAAACTTAGAGACTCATCATCTCTAGGATTTTTAGTGGTGTTGCATAAAGCAAAAAAATCCATCAAAAATTGGCGCCGTTGCCGGGGACAACGGAACTTTTTAGTTTTTACTTACCAATTTCTTGGTTGATTAGGATTTTACACTTTTTCTTAATAACCAATCCAATATTTCTTGATCTTTTTCATTTCCTTCCATTTTTCCTAACTTGAGATTTTCCTTCTACTCAGGTAGAAAACGTGTATGCAACCCCCGCATAGCATCGGATTCTCCCCTGAACCAGAATACGATTCTGAGGTAGAAAGAAGTTTTCACCGAAGGAATAGACTTAACCGCCAAAGAGCCAGACAGATGGCCGAAGAGCAACGCCTTATTGCAGAAAGAGTCAACGCCGCCATAGCAGCACAACGAGCACAACTCATTGCTGACACTCGTGCTCAGGTGCAAGCTGAGATCCGAGCTGAGGAACAAGCCCGCATCCAAGCAGAGCAGGCTGCTGCTCAACTTGCGTTAAGAAACAAGCAACTTCGGGACTATGCAGTCCCAAAGAATTATGAAGATGATCATCCTGTCCGACCACCGATTATCAACATACCACACTTTGAAATTCGGACGCAATGGATCCAGATCATGCAAGGCATCTCTTTCTCCGGAGCACACAGAGATGATTGCATGGATCACCTTAAGAGGTTCAAGTCACTCTGCCGACTTGTACCCCAAGCAGGCATTGCAATGGAAGCAATCATGTTACACCTTTTCCACTTCACCCTATCTGGAAGAGCACTAAGTTGGTACAATGCTTTGGAAAGACACCCTATCATCACTACCTGGACTCCCTTAGAAGAGAAGTTTCTTGAGAAGTTTTTCCCACCTTCCCTAACCTATGAGATCAGGGGACAGATTAATCACTTTTCCCAATTGCCTGGAAAAACACTTTCTGAAGCTTGGGAAAGATTCAAAGAACTCCTGAGAAAGTGTCCTCACCATGGCATTTCTCAAAATCAACTAATAGAAACATTCTACAGAGGAGTAAGTGATGATATCAAGCAATTCTTAGATTCCTCATCTGGAGGAAACTTTATGAGAAAGAACTACGAAGACGCCTGGAATATAGTTACGTTGGGGGCCGAGAACCAATCCAATTGGGGAAGGTCATCTAACCAACCCAAAGGTGTTCTCAAGGTTTACAAAGCGGAAGAATCTATGGAACTCAAAGCCATTGCTGAGGCTTTGAAGACTATTGCTAGCAAGCAACAAGCCCTCGAAACTTCTTTCGGGGAATATGATAAGAAGAAAAGCTCCCAGGTTCAACAAATTAAGGCAGCTACTGGAACTTGTGAAGCTTGTCATGCATCCGATCATCCCACATTATCATGTGGATTGTTGTACAATGTCATGATGGATTTACAACCACCTATGCCGCAATATGAACCCATCATCGAGCATCCCGAAGACCAAATGCCAGAGCAAGTCAACCCCATACATTCAATACCTGGCCAAATGAATTACAACCCAGATAAACCTAGGAACCATCCTGGTTTCCAATACGGGAATCCTGCAGGGACTGCCAACCCACAGCAGCATGCACAAGGTGGATCTTTCAACAGACAACCACCGGGATTTCAGAATAATTTCAGTCAAGGGAATTACAGACAAGGTTTTCAAAGACCTAACTATCCCAGGAATCCTTTTTACCAATACACTCATTCAGGACTGCACCCTCAGTTGCACCAACCCCAGTTGAAGCAGCCACAGTTAACCGCACCTCTACAACAACCAGAAGACGAACTATCTTTGATAAAGCAAATGCTTCAGTCTCAGCAAACTATGCTAGCTAGCCAGCAAGCCCAACAAAGGGCAGTTGAAACCCAGCTAGCTCAGATCGCTGCACAGTTGAAGTCTTCGGCTGGCGTTTCTGATAGGCAGCCTGAACCAAATGGGCAAAATGAACACGAACAGCTGAACGCCATCACCACAAGGTCGGGACGTATTCTGCCTGAACCCATCAAGATCACTCTAGATGATGATGATGTGCCCATTCTTTTGACGAAAGAGATCTCACAACAAGAGATTGGGAAATCTCCCGAAGACACCGAGGACAAAAACAAAGAGTATGTACCCGCAGAACCCAAGGTCCCGCAATTCAAACCAAGGATTCCATATCCAGGCAGACTGCAAGAAACAAAAATGGATGCCAGGTTTTAGAAATTCAAGGAAGCAATGAAGAAACTTTATATCGATATCCCACTCCTCGACGCTCTATCCGAAGTACCAGCATGGGCAAGGTATCTCAAAACTTTTCTATCACGTAAGTATATCACCAAAGAGCAGGAAACCGTCAAGCTTGCCCAAACCACCTCTGACATCATCTTGAACAAACTGCCCAAAAAGAAGAAGGACCCAGGTTCTTTCGGAATCCAATGTTGCATTGGAAACACATCCACAAAGAAAGGATTAGCTGACCTCGGGGCTAGTATATCCATTATGCCTTTTTCAATGTGCCAACGCCTCGGTTTCACAGATCTGCTACCTACAGCAATGACTATTCAACTTGCTGACTCCACCATAACCGCACCTTTGGGAATCAATGAAGACGTTCCAGTAAGAATAGGCAAGGATGCTTACGTTCCATGTGATTTTGTCATCATGGATATTAAAGAGGACTTGAGATATCCGATCATTTTCGGCAGGCCTTTCCTAGCTACAGCCAGAGCACTAATCGATGTCGAAGCCAGAACCATCATCCTTAGGCTCGGAAAGGAAGCCATTCAATTCCGTGTCCTTGACAGCATGAAAGGCCCTAACATTCAAGAAGAAGTCTTTCTTTTAGACGCAATCCAACAAATGTCGCAACTAGAAATCTCCGAGCCAATCGACGAACTTGAAAATGCTCTTATCAATCCCGAAGTCGAGTTCTCTGCAAATGAACTAGTCCAGCAATGCATCCAATATCTAGAAAAGGTAGAAGAAGCACCAAAGGCTACCTTTGAAGAGCTTAAAGCCATAACGACTATTGAAGCAGCAGAACCACCAAAAACCCCTGAATTGAAGACCTTACCCACAGGGCTCAAATATGTTTTCCTGGATAAGGAAGAGCTATGCCCAGTTATTATCAGCTCCACCCTCACCGAAGACCAAGAAGTCAGACTTCTAGACAAACTAAGGAAACACAAAAAGGTCATCGGTTATAAAATAACTGACCTCACAAGCATAAATCCGGCTCTGTGTATGCACAAGCTTCCTATGGTTGAAGAATTTAAACCCACTCGCGAACATCAAAGAAAACTGAACCCAAATTTAAAAGAGGTAGTCCGTTTGGAAGTCCTCAAACTGCTTAAAGCTGGTATGATCTACCCTATCTCCGACTCTCAGTGGGTTAGTCCAGTCCAAGTTGTCCCAAAGAAAGGGGGCACTACTGTAGTGATCAACGATAAAAATGAGCTCGTACCCACTAGGACTGTAACGGGGTGGAGAATGTGCATCGATTATAGGAAATTGAATAAAGCTACAAGGAAAGACCACTACCCTCTACCCTTTCTAGACGAAGTCCTGGAGCGCTTGGCCCACCAAAAATATTTTTGTTATCTCGATGGTTATTCTGGGTTCTACCAAATACCCATACATCCAGAGGACCAAGAAAAAACCACCTTCACTTGTCCCTTCGGGACATATGCCTTTAGAAGAATGCCATTCGGGCTATGTAACGCTCCTGCTACTTTCCAACGCTGCATGTCCGCCATTTTCGCCGGATTAACTGAATCTATTATGGAAGTCTTTATGGATGATTTCTCTGTTTATGGAGAGTCTTTCGATAACTGTCTAAATAATCTCGAACAAGTCCTGCAACGTTGCAAGGAAACAAACCTTATCCTGAACTGGGAAAAATGCCATTTCATGGTAACAGAGGGTATCGTCCTCGGACATAGAGTAAGTGATAGAGGGATCGAGGTCGACAAAGCAAAGATTGATGTCATCTCGAAGTTGTGACCTCCGAAGGACATAAGAGGAGTTCGAGCTTTCCTAGGTCATGCCGGGTTTTACAGAAGGTTCATCAAAGATTTCTCCAAAATAGCTAAACCCATGACCCAACTCCTGACAAAAGATGCCGAGTTTATTTTTGACCAAGAATGTATGCAAAGTTTCTCCACCCTTAAAGAAGCACTAATTTCCGCACCTATTCTAAGGGCTCCAGACTGGTCGCAACCCTTTGAAATTATGTGTGACGCAAGTGACTATGCCATAGGGGCCGTTTTAGGACAACGAATCGACAAGAAACCCTATGTCATCTACTATGCGTCCAAAACGCTTGATGAAGCACAAAGAAACTACACGACCACAGAAAAAGAGTTCCTAGCTATCATCTACGCCTTCGAAAAATTCCGCTCTTACCTGATCGGCTCTAAGGTAATTGTCTACACTGACCATTCTGCTATCAGACATTTGATTCAGAAACAAGATGCCAAACCCAGGCTCATCCGCTGGGTATTGATGCTTCAAGAATTCGATCTAGAAATCAAAGATAAAAGTGGCGTAGAGATCGTTGTCGCCGATCACCTCAGTAGAATCGAGGTTGAAGACAAAGATAAAATCCTTATCAGGGACTCTCTTCCTGATGATCAACTTATGAAAGCCACTCATACTTTCCCTTGGTTTGCAGATATCGTCAATTATCTGGCCACAGGGATCATTCACCCGTCTGCTTCTTATCAAGATAAAAGGAAATTCCTTCATGACGTAAAACGTTATCATTGGGATGAACCCTACTTGTTCTACCTCTGTGCCGACGGACTTTTTCGTCGATGCCTTCCAGAAGAAGAAACAACATCGGTTTTGGAACACTGCCACTCCGGACCCACGGGGGGGCACATGGGCGCCAAGAAAACTGCCATAAAAGTTCTACAATCTGGTTTCTTTTGGCCCACCATATCAAAAGACTCACATAATTTTGTCAAATCCTGTGATAAATGCCAATTTTCGGGCAACATATCAAAAAGAGATGAAATGCCTCTTACCATGTGGCAGGAAATTGAGCTGTTTGATGTATGGGGGGTAGACTACATGGGACCTTTCCCCTCATCATATGGTTTCTCGTACATTTTGGTCGCTGTGGATTACGTCTCGAAGTGGGTCGAAGCTGTACCCACTGCATCTAATGACTCCAAACCTGTTGTCAAATTGTTCAAAGAAACCATCTTTCCAAGATTTGGAGTCCCAAGAACGGTCATATCTGATGGCGGAACCCATTTTCTGGAACGAAGTTTCGAAGCATTACTAAGAAGATATGGAGTCCATCACAAAGTTGCCACACCTTACCACCCGCAAACTAGTGGCCAAGTGGAAGTATCCAATAGACAGATAAAAGCGATTCTTGAAAAAACAGTGAACAAAAATCGCACTGATTGGTCCACCAAACTTTCTGACGCCCTCTGGGCATATCGTACGGCTTACAAAACACCAATTGGAACAACTCCGTTCCGCTTGGTGTACGGTAAATCATGTCATCTTCCAGTAGAACTGGAACATAAAGCCTGGTGGGCCATCAAGCAACTAAACTTCGACCTTAAAAGTGCAGGAGAGAACAGACAACTTCAACTACAGGAGCTAGAAGAACTCCGCATGACAGCATATCACAGTGCCAGAATCTATAAAGAGCAAACGAAAATGTGGCACGATGGACATCTTAGGAGAAAAGATATCACCGTTGGTGACAAAGTGCTCTTATTCAATTCCAAGCTCAAATTATTCCCCGGAAAGCTTCGAACAAGATGGTCCGGACCCTTCACTATAAAACATATCTACCCAACTGGAGCTGCCATTATCATCAACAACAACGGAGGAGAACGAACGGTCAACGGACACCGTTTAAAAAGATACTACACTCAGGAAGACAAAACACATCAACAAACCCTTGATGTCAGAAACGCTACGCCCACAATTTCGTTGAGCCAGTGACGTAAAACCAAGGCGCTTCTTGGGAGGCAACCCAAGACCTGAGTATCAATTTCTCCAACTTTCTAGTTTTATTCTCTCTTAATTTTGTTTTGCTTCTTTAAGTTCTTTCATTACTAAATCTAAAAATACAAAAAAAATATACAAATATTTTTATGCTCCAAAAGGTCCTCAAACCGTTTGGGACCAAACGGTCTTGAAACCGTTTGGGACCAAACGGTCTTGAAACCGTTTGGGACCAAACGGTCTTGAAACCGTTTGGGACCAAACGGTCCTCAAACCGTTTGGGACCAAACGGTCCTCAAACCGTTTGGGACCAAACGGTCTTGAAACCGTTTGGGACCAAACGGTCTTGAAACCGTTTGGGACCAAACGGTCCTCAAACCGTTTGGGACCAAACGGTCTTGAAACCGTTTGGGACCAAACGGTCCTCAAACCGTTTGGGACTAAACGGTCTTGAAACCGTTTGGGACCAAACGGTCCTCAAACCGTTTGGGACCAAACGGTCTTGAAACCGTTTGGGACCAAACGGTCCTCAAACCGTTTGGGACCAAACGGTCTTGAAACTGTTTGGAACCAAACGGTCTTGAAACCGTTTGGAACCAAACGGTCTTGAAACCGTTTGGAATACGATAAGTCACCGCTATAAATACTGACCCCGCATCTCCATCTTCCTCTCTTCGAATCTTCGCACTCTACAGTCTTTTCGTGCGCAGAACTTCACCTTTTTGCTTCTGTGCCTCCACGCAAGCTTCTCAATCCACCTCCCACAAGATTGTCCGGCGACCCCAAGCACGCTGCTCACTCCGCGCCACCTTCGCAGTCGTCGTCAAATGATGTTCTTCGTTGCCGTGCCGTTCTGTCGCCACTATCGCGTCAGTCGCCGTTTCATCCACCCACCTTCAAACCCTCGCCCCGTTTCACCTTCGCCCCGTTCCACCTTCCCCCCGCGCCGGCGACCTGCGACTTCTCGCTTTCCAAGCGGTCCTCAAACCGTTTGGAACCAAACGGTCTTCAAACCGTTTGGAACCAAACGGTTTAGACACCGTTTGGGAACTTTTGTGTAATCAAGCAGCACATATCGCAGTGCACTCCTTTGCAATTTTGTCTTGATATTGTCTAGCAGATTCATTGCTAGAATTGCAAATTTCGTCTACAATATCAAGACACAATTGCAAAGGAATGCACTGCGACATCCATAAAGCACCTGAGTCAGCGCTACAAGGCACCCCAATTCGCATCCACTCTACTCCAATCTCCAGGGGTTACCGCAATTTTGGCCTAACTCGCAGCCCTTGTTCAAATGACTTCTCAACCTATCACTTTCCCACTCTGAGGACAGAGTGTGTGATGAGTTAGGGGGGGGGGTCATCAGACAAGGGCTAGGTATCAATCTCTATACACCCTTTTCCTTAAAATAAGTCACCTCAACTAACTCTAGAATCATGTTAGTCTCTACAAGTATTTAGCACTTAGACATCAAATGGCGATTTATCGATCCCCATCCACTATGGATCCTATATTTTTGCTCCATTTCTTTATCTGACTCTCCATAGGTCAAAATCAGGGCAGAAATAAGCCGAGATCTCAAGGATGAGAGGGAAATCAGGCAACTTCCAAGTCAAAAAGCTCTGCAAGTGGACCACAAACCAAATAAGTGCATGCTGAAAAACTTTAAGAACAACTTTCCTCTCTTCAAAATAAAAGAGGCTTGGCCGCCCAAAATAAATCCTCATCCCAAAACCCAAGCCTGTGAGTTTTTGAATAAAAGCCAGAGAGACATGAGAGTTGTGCCACGAATAAGGACCTATACAAAGAACTGATAAAGGGCTCACCCGGCCGGCACATTCCGCTGCCCTCACAAAGGCAGATGCGTCGCGTCCGGTAGTGAAACCCTAAAAGTTCCAAGTATATGAAAAGGCTAATAAAGGACTTGCCCGGCCGGTACATTCAGCTTCCCTCATAAAGGCAGATGTGTCGTGTCCGGTAGTGAGATCCTAAAAAGCATAGACAGCCCCTCCCCCACTCAAAGGGGAGTTACACTTCAAAGCCTTTAGCCAACCCTCATACCCTCTCTAGTTTCCAATAGGTTTCCAGAGAGGTATAAAGTTGATTAGAGTCAACAGCATGCACAAAATAAATGTGGTCCCAAGGCAAACTTTGAGATACGGAAAAACCTGAAATCCAAGCAACTCTCGAAATCCAAAAGGATCAAGGCATGCAATAAGCCTCGATACGACCCCTGGGGAACTCAGGTCAAGAATTGGAGCAAGAGTATGGAAATTTTAATTAAGATCGCCACGCCATTTCATGTCTCAGCTCTATCTAACTTGAGGACAAGCTAGACTCTAAGTTAGGGGGGGTGATAACCTCCTATTTTAGTAGTTTATCTTAGTCTTTTTCCTTAGTTTTCCATACTCTTTCTACATTTATATTGTACTTAAACCTAATTTTACCCCTTTTTTGTAAATACATCATCAAACTAACTTTTCCTTTTATAATTGCAGAAAAAGCACAAAAAAATAACAAAAGAATAAACCAGCCTAAGGGTCGAGTGGATCCAAACGGTCCCAAGACCGCATGGAGTTCAAACAGTCCCGAGACCGCATGAAGCCAAACGGTCCCAAGACCGCATGGAGTTCAAACGGTCCTGAGACCGCATGAAGCCAAACGGTCCCAAGACCGCATGGAGTTCAAACGGTCCCAAGACCGCATGGAGTTCAAACGGTCCCGAGACCGCATGAAGCCAAACGGTCCCAAGACCGCATGGAGTTCAAACGGTCCCAAGACCGCATGAAGCCAAACGGTCCCAAGACCGCATGGAGTTCAAACGGTCCCGAGACCGCATGAAGCCAAACGATCCCTAGACCGCATGGAGTTCAAACGGTCCCGAGACCGCATGAAGCCAAACGGTCCCAAGACCGCATGAAGCCAAACGGTCCCTAGACCGCATGGAGTTCAAACGGTCCCGAGACCGCATGAAGCCAAACGGTCCCAAGACCGCATGGAGTTCAAACGGTCCCGAGACCGCATGAAGCCAAACGGTCCCAAGACCGCATGGAGTTCAAACGGTCCCGAGACTGCATGAAGCCAAACGGTCCCAAGACCGCATGGAGTTCAAACGGTCCCGAGACCGCATGAAGCCAAACGGTCCCAAGACCGCATGAAGCTCAAACGGTCTCAAGACCGTTTGACGCCAAACGATTTCAAGACCGTTTGACGCCAAACGGTCCCAAGACCGTTTGACGCCAAACGATCTCAAGACCGTTTGACGCCGAATGATCTCAAGACCGTTTGACGCCAAACGGTCCCAAGACCGTTTGACGCCAAACGATCTCCAGACCGTTTGATGCCAAACGGTCCCAGGACCGTTTGAGCCCAAACGGTCTCCAAACCATTTGGATCTCACTCAAAGCCTATAAATAAGACCTCAGGGCCGTTCATAAGAGGGTCCAGACGTCCAGAGGCTGTCTCTCCACTACCAGAACAACTCCATCCATCACTCGAGGCTGCCGGTCTGAGACTCACGTCCATTGCAAGCTACTTTCTCTCTCATCAACAAGGAAGGTGAGAGGAGAAGATCCGTCATCAAGCAAGCTACAAGGGGTGGAGATCGTTGCTCTCTCCACCAAGGGTTCAACCTTCTCTCCTCAGTGGAGATGATGTTCTCTCTGTCTCTTCCTGCCTCCTTCTTTGTTGCTCCCTCTATGAGGAGCGAGTAGTTCCATCCACTGGGGCGCGGGGACTAGCCCCGCTGCCCATGTTTTGTATTTTGTACTGTAAAAAAGATGTTATCATTTCGTTTTAATACTAAATCGTTTCACACATGCTTGAATGATGGCCACGTTCTTGTATGCATTTATTGTCTTTCGTTGTGGTTTGTCTACGACCGCTATCGAGGCTTGAATACCGATTTAGTGTTGGTTTCTGGTGTGTGTATCCACCACGCATCCGTTTCGGTGTCTAGAAGTGTTTCTCAAAGAGTGGAGTAAACTCACTATCATTTGGCACACTCCCATCTGTATGGAAGAGACCTTTGGTAAGTCGAGGAACACACTTTGCGAGGGGAATGATGTAAAGCATGTGACCATTTGTTCGGGAATGGCTGGCGTTGCATCATTCCCGCACTTCTCGTAGCTAGGTTATCCGAATAGGAGACTAGGCCTACAAGGACGCTATTCGATTTGGTAATTATCGCTCGCTTGTTAGTTTTAGATGCACGTTTCTTGAGGTTGAGTAAGATTCTCTCTTCGGAGACTACATCCTTCAGTGACGCGTAGTGATGTACCGCATGAGAGTTACTTAACCCTTGGAGGATGAGATGCATTGCCCTTTTCTTATATGGGCATTGGTCTTGTGGAACATCGAAGGGTGCAATGCATCGCTCTTGTCTTATGTGGGCATCGGTCTTGTGGAACACCCTTGGATGCAACGCATCGCTCTTGTCTTATAAGGCATCGGTCTTGTGGAAACATCCATGCATCTAGCTTATAAGTCTTGCTTAGTACATATACAATGCATGTGTAGCGGTGGTAAATACCTGCTTAACCCCAGTGATTCATCATCATTTGTTAACTCTTAAGATTTACTTGCTTTATTTACTTTCTTGCTTTACTTTCTTTGTACTTAGTTTAAAACAACCAAATCAAACTTTCGATCTAAATATCAATCTTTAAGTTGTTAAGTAAAGGCTAAACGTTTTCCATCTTGACTTCGTCAAGACCGTTGTCCCGAGGATTCGACCCTTAACTATACTACGATAAGACTTCCACATGTCTTAGCACATGTGGGTGGAGTTCTTACCATAGTACTAGCAAGGCTAAACTTAGAGACTCATCATCTCTAGGATTTTTAGTGGTGTTGCATAAAGAAAAAAACTCCATCAACGCACATAACCAACCTACAAGCATAACGATAAACGACAAAATGAAGAGTTATATACATTGCCTTAGAAAGTTTAACAAAAGAACATGGTTTGCATGGGCAGCGGGGCTAGTCCCCGCACCCCAGCGAAAGAGGACTACTCGCTCATGATACGAGATACAAGAAGGATAGGAGAGAAAGATAGATCCGCCATGAGCTCGGTGCAGAGCGTGGACGCAGCTCGGTGAAGAAGATGCACTCCTTGCGCCGTCTTCTTCCTCTTCTTGGCCTCCTTGGACGCAACACTAGCGATAGATGGAGTGGAACTTGATCGGTGTGGTGCTCTGACAGCCTTTCGGCGTCCGGAACCGATGCCTCGAAATGGGGACCCTGGGGGTCTATTTATAGTTTCAGATCTGATCCCAAACGGTTTGGATAAGTTGCTGGAAATATCTTCTCCAAACGGTTTGGAGACCGTTTGGGCGCCAAACGGTCTTGAGACCGTTTGGGCGCCAAACGGTCTTGAGACCGCTTGGGCACCAAACGGTCTTGAGACCGTTTGGGCATCAAACGGTTTGGAGGTCGTTTGAGCGCCAAACGGTCTTGCTTTGATTGGACCTGGCTTTGGCGTGGTCGCGCGGCTTTAGTTCTTCAATCGATCTTTGCGCTTGCATCGAACGGTCTTGGGACCGCGCGGGACCAAACGGTCTTGGGACCGCATGGGACCAAACGGTCTTGAGACCGCATGGGACCAAACGGTCTTGGGACCGCATGGGACCAAACGGTCTTGGGACCGCATGGGACCAAACGGTCTTGGGACCGCATGGGACCAAACGGTCTTGGGACCGCATGGGACCAAACGGTCTTAAGACCGCATGGGACCAAACGGTCTTGGGACCGCATGGGACCAAACGGTCTTGGGACCGCATGGGACCAAACGGTCTTGGGACCGCATGGGACCAAACGGTCTTGAGACCGCATGGGACCAAACGGTCTTGGGACCGCATGGGACCAAACGGTCTTGGGACCGCATGGGACCAAACGGTCTTGGGACCGCATGGGACCAAACGGTCTTGAGACCGCGTGGACTTCTTGGGCAACTGGTTTCGTCTTGTTCTTTGTGTATTCCAGCAAACGGTCTTGAGACCGCATGGATCCAAACGGTCTTGAGACCGATTGCATGGAGTTGCTTGCTACACCTGCATAAAATGAAAGATATTTAGTTAAAACCTTGATTATTGAATCACTGAGTAGTTTTGTGCATTATGATTCATATTAGGGTGAAAAGATGTGGAATAGATATTAAATTGTTCCAAAAAGGTAATTGAAAATCATGATGAGTATGCACTCTTCAAAATACCCCGAACTTAAATCGTTGCTCGTCCTCGAGTAACATAAAATTTGAAACTGTTGCCTGATGGAATACTTTTGATCCGTGTGATTTCTTCATCTTCACATCACAAATGTTTTCTTTTTGCTCAGTATGAGTGAGTACCTCAACTTCCTGGGACCACGAAACACGTCTTTCCATAGCTTCGTTCCTGAGTTCGTTTCCCAACAACGCTTCCTCCCCGCCTTTTCCAACACCAAGCATGTCGAAGAGTTTTGTAGGAGTTCAGAGATACCCGTAGAATCGACAAGTATGCATTTGATCTGACACTGGTGTAGTTCAGGGTGGTAGGGCATGTATTGTGCCCTTAGGTAAAAAAAGGAGTGAAAGGTGGTATGGAAAGAAGAAGTAAATCTCTCCTCTATTCGACTCGAGATTTTTATTTGTTTTGAAATTTCATTTATTGCATATTTTTTGTGTGCGCTATGGCATCTTTTTATTGCAGATCTCTCCTCTATTCGACTCGAGATTGCATTTTTGGTGGTACGCCCCTATTTATTGGAAGGGGTATGGAAGAAGCGGATATGGGGAAAGTGGCGTGCCACCCCGAACTTAGGGTTTGGCACAAGTTTGGCTATTTTGGTGGTATTTATGGATGGAGGGATACGAAGATGATAGAAGAAGTGTAGAAGAGAGTTCAGATCAGGATGCAACTTGATTTACAATTCAAAACCGGGTTATTCTCTTTGTCATACTCTGCTCAAATAATGACTTGATGCGGATCCGGTGGGGTTTCTGAGCCATTGTTCCACTAGTCAGTTAGGAAGCGCGACGTGTTTGATCCCTATCAGTTTGACAGATACTTATCATTATGTAAAAAGAATTATGATGTTAGGAATCATAAGTTTCACAGGATGATTTCAGGCAAGTTTCAAAAGTCAGTCCTCTTGAGGATTTGCTTCGAATAAGGAGGATTTTATGATAGAAGATGCATAGCAAAAAGTTAGTTACATTTTTATCAACAAAAGACAAAATTTTATGATAGAGACATATTGAATATGAAAAGAGGGTGTGTATGTGGAAGTGGAATACGTACCACCCACCCTCCACCCCGAACTTAGAGATTTGCTCGTCCTCGAGCAAACCCTAAATTCAAGATGGAGGGGAAAGGAAACACCAGGTATGACTGCCGAGAATGAATTCGTTCTGATCAGCACCAATCCGATCTCGTGTCCTGAAAGAAAAACTCTCTCATAAGGAAAATTTTATTTAAGGAAAATTTAACTATAAGGAACAAAATTTGAAAAGGAAAAGTAAAATAGATTTATTGGTCGGGTTGCCTCCCGACAAGCGCCTTTGTTTTATGTCGATGGCTCGACAGAGTTCTTCGGAATTATGGTGGGTCCTTTGGATTGTTGAATTCCAACATTATTTCGGTGCCTTTGTCAGCTGGTGTGAAGTATCTTTTCAAGCGGTGACCATTTGCTATAAATTCGCCAGACCCGTAGCTCCATAAAGAGAAAGCACCATGGGGGGAGATGCTTTTGACGATGTAAGGTCCGCACCAACGTGAGCGGAGTTTTCCTGGGAACAATTTTAATCTGGAGTTGAAAACTAGGACTTGGTCTCCCACTCGTATGTCTTTTTGTTTCAGATGTCCATCATGCTAGAGTTTTGTACGTTCTTTGTAGATTCGTGCATTCTCATAGGATGTCATTCTGAGTTCATCCAGCTCATGGAGTTGCAGAATTCTGGCTTGACCCGCTTGTTTCATATCGAAGTTTATTTGTTTAATTTCCCACCATGCCTTATGTTCAAGTTCGACTGGCAGGTGGCAACTCTTTCCATATATCAATCGAAAAGGGGTAGTCCCAAGGGGAGTCTTATAAGCAGTGCGATAAGCCCATAAGGCGTCGTTGATTTTTGTCGCCCAATCTTTTCGATTACGTCCAACGGTTTTCTCAAGGATAGCCTTAAGTTTTCGGTTGGAGACCTCTACCTGTCCACTGGTTTGTGGATGATAAGGAGAAGCTATCTTGTGTGAGACGCCATATTTTCGTAGAAGAGCTTCAAGGCTTCTTTCAATGAAGTGGGATCCTCCGTCAGATATCACGGTTCTCGGCACTCCGAACCGTGGGAAGATAATATCTTTGAATAGTTTGATGACTGGTTTTGAATCACAGGTGACGGTTGGTATAGCTTCAACCCATTTGGAGACGTAGTCCACCGCCACAAGGATGTAAGAGAATCCATTACAAGATGGGAATGGCCCCATATAGTCCACTCCCCAGACGTCAAATATCTCGACTTCTTGCCATAGATTCAGTGGCATTTCGTCTCTCTTGGTTATATTGCCAGCTCTTTGACACTTATCACATGATATGACAAAATCATAACAGTCCTTGGATAAAGTTGGCCAGAAAAATCCACATTGCAAAACTTTTAAGGCAGTCTTTTTAGAGCTTATATGCCCACCCACGGGTCCTGAGTGGCATTGTTCCAAAATAGAATGGGCTTCTTCTTCGGCGACACAACGTCTATACAATCCATCTGCACAGAGTTTGAAAAGATATGGTTCATCCCAATAGTAATGCTTCACATCATGCATAAATTTCTTCAGAGCGTTCCCGGTGTATTAAGGATGGATGACTCCGGCGGCAAGGTAGTTTACTAAGTCTGAATACCATGGTTCGAATCCTGAGACTCTCATAAGCTGATCATCTGGTAGAGAGTCGTTTATTGGAATCCCTTCAGCATCTAGAGTGTGGATGCGACTCAGGTGATCTGCCACGAAATTCTCCGTCCCTTTTTTATCTCTTATTTCAAGGTCAAATTCTTGTAGAAGGAGTATCCATCTGATCAGCCTTGGCTTAGCATCCTTCTTTGTCATAAGATAACGGATAGCAGCATGGTCAGTGTAAACGATTACCTTCGAACCAGTAAGGTAGGATCTGAATTTTTCGAAAGCATAAATGACTGTTAAAAGCTCCTTTTCAGTAGTAGCATAATTCCTTTGAGCTTCGTCGAGGGTCTTTGATGCATAATAGATCACATAATGTTTCTTCTCTATGCATTGTCCTAAGACAACACCCACCGCGTAATCACTGGCATCACACATAATTTCAAAGGGGTGGTCCCAATCGGGAGCTCTAATGATGGGAGTAGTTGTAAGGGCTTTCTTCAGCATATCAAAACTTTTGACGCATTCTTCATTGAAATTGAAATCAGCATCCTTTAAAAGTAGATTAGTCATTGGCTTCGTTATCTTGGAAAAGTCACGTATAAACCTTCTATAGAATCCAGCGTGACCAAGGAATGCGCGAACTTCTTTTACATATGTGGGGACATCCAGTTTAGAGATGACTTCTACCTTGGCTTTATCAACTTCAATTCCTTTGTTGCTAACCTTGTGGCCCAAAACAATGCATTCCTTTACCATAAAGTGACATTTCTCCCAATTTAGCACCAGATGTGCTTCTTCACAACGTTTGAGGACCATGGAGAGATGCTCAAGACAGGAATCAAAGGAGTCCCCATATACAGAAAAATCGTCCATGAAAACCTCCATAACTGTTTCAGTAAGCCCTGCAAAAATGGCAGTCATGCAACGTTGAAAAGTTGCAGGGGTATTACACAGACCGAAAGGCATCCTTTTAAAAGCATATGTCCCAAAGGGACATGTGAAAGTAGTTTTTTCTTGATCATCTGGATGTATGGGGATTTGATAGAATCCAGAGTAACCGTCCAGGTAACAGAAATATTCTTGATGGGCCAATCTTTCTAAAACTTGATCGAGGAAGGGCATAGGAAAATGATCCTTCTGAGTGGCCTTGTTTAATTTTCTATAATCAATACACATCCGCCACCCAGTGACTGTTCGGGTGGGGATGAGCTCATTGTTTTCATTTCTTATAACGGTAGTACCTCTTTTCTTGGGTACACCATGAACCGGGCTCACCCATGGTGAGTCTGATATCGGGTATATTATTCCAGCTGTAAGGAGTTTGATGATCTCACGACGGACCACTTCCTTCATATTCGGGTTCAACTTTCATTGATGCTCGATCGTTGTCTTATGGTCTTCCATCATGGGGATTCTGTGCATGCACAATGCTTGGCTGACTCCTGTGAGGTCACTCATTTTGTAGACTATGGCTTTCTTGCTATCCTTTAATACTTCCAGAAGTTGCTCTTCTTGTTTGGTAGTTAAACCAGAGTTTATAATGACAAGACAAACTTTGAGATCATCTAAAAACATATACTTCAGCCCTTCAGGTAGGGGCTTCATTTCAGGAAGTTCTGGTTTTTCACTGATTTCTTCTGGGGTTTCGGTAACCTTTAATTCTTCATAGGTAGCTTCAGGATTTCCTTTAGTAGAGTCGGGAGGTTCGGTGCAGTCCTTATCTTGTTGGTCAATAGGTTCATCATTAAAAAGGTCGTATAGAGAAGTTTCCAAGGGATCGCATGACTCGTGATATTCTTGAGTAAGCTGTGACATCTGCTCAACACAATCTATCAGATAGACCTCCTCATGTATACTTGGTCTTCTCATACTTTCAAAAACCTTGAACTCAAGAGTTTCTTTACCTAACCTGAGCAGTAATATTCCAGCTGCAACATCGATAAGGGCTCTAGCAGTGGCGAGGAAAGGGCGACCGAAGATGAGAGGGTATTTGGTGTCTTCTTTTATGTCCGTGATGACAAAATCACATGGGACATATGCGTCCTTGCCTACCTTGACCGGGATGTCTTCGAGAATTCCTAACGGTCTTTTTACTGAATTATCCGCAAGTTGAATAGTCATAGCAGTTGGAAGCAATTCGTCGAACCCTAATCTCTTGCATAGACTCAGCGGCATAATAGAAATACTTGCACCAAGATCTGCCAATCCTTTCTTGCATGATGAATCACCGATGTGGCATGAGATTCCGAAGGATCCTGGATCTTTTTGTTTCTTTGGCATCTTGCTTAGTATGATATCTGATGTGGTAGCAGCCAATTTTATAGTTTCATATTCTTCAGTGATGTACTTCTTGGTGAGAAGCGACTTTAGATACTTGGTCCAGGCTGGTATCTCATTAAGAGCATCTAAGAATGGTATATCAACATGGAGCTTCTTCATAGCCTCTTTGAATTTGATGAATCTAGTATCAAGCTTGGTTTCCCTCAGTCGGGATGGGAAAGGAACACGAGGCTTATATACAGGAATATCTGGTTCAGGTGTCTCTACTTCTTCATCGACAACTTTTTCAGAACTTCCCTTATCAGTCTTGCTTTCCTTTGATTGCAATTCTGGTGTTGTCAAGTTTTGGTCTGTCATAGGTTCACTCTCGTCAGAAATAACCACAGTTGTCTTTGTTGGGGGATCCAAATAACTTTTCCCTGATCTTGTGGCGATAACCTTCAGCTGCTCCAGATGTTTCAGATTGTTCTCAGGTTGTCCGACGAAGACTCCAGCTTGTGGCTTAATACTAGCAGCAAGTTGAGCTAGTTGAGTTTCAATAGCCTTCTGCTGGGCTTGTTGATTGGCTATCATCGTTTGTTGTGTTTGCAATAACTTTTCAATGGTAGATAGCTTGTCATCAGAAGGGATGGATCCTGTTTGACCCTGTTGTTGGTTCAAGCTTTGATACTGAGAGTTATTCTGATAATTATTATAGTTTCTGTTCTGAAAGTTTCCCTTGAAGTTTCCTTGATTCCCAAAGTTCTGTTGCTGGTTAAACTGATACCCAGATGGGCCTCTTGGTTGATTATTCGGAACAAATTGATGTGAGTTCATAGCTCCTGAAGGATTTCCGTACTGGAAGCCTGGGTGATTCCTATTTTGATTCGGATTGTAATAGTTCTGCCCAGGGTTGGTGTTAATAGCATTAAGATTTTCCATCTGGCAATTATCTCCCTGTCCACAGGCATTGCTTAAAACAACATCATAGAGAACATTGCATGATAGTGTGGAATGGTCAGTGCCTTTGCACGCTTCACAAAATAAAGAAGTGGACTTGACCTGTTCTGGTTGCCTAGTTGGAGAATGTCCTCTTCCAATTGCAGCAAGGGATGATTCTATGTGATCTTGCTTTGCAACTAAGACTTTCAAAGTTTCAGCTATAGATTTGTATTCTGGGATAGCGTCAGCCATAGCTACCTTTAAGACTCCTTTACCAATAGATCTGCCCCAGTTGGCTTGATTTTCTGCTCCCAGGGTGACTACTCTCCATGCGCTGTCGTAACTTTGCCGCATGAAGTTCCCTCCAGACGAGGAGTCAAGGAACATCTTAACATCATCCTCCACACCCCTGTAGAATATCTCTATCAACTGGTTCTTAGGAATTCCATGGTGTGGGCATTTGCGTAGGAGCTCCTTGTATCTATCCCAAGCTTCGGAAAGAGTTTCTCCTGGGACTTGAGTGAAATTTGTGATTCGTCCCCTGATCTCATATGTAAGAGATGGGGGGGTAGAACTTTTCCAGAAAGGCGTTTTGAAGCTGCTCCCAGGTGGTGATGGGTACATCACTCTGTAGTGAGTTGTACCAACTAATGGCTCTATCAGCCAGAGATTACTTGAAGAGACGGAGTCGAATAGCATCATCAGAGAATCCATTTTGCTTCGTCATAGCACACAGGTCAATGAATCTGAGAAGATGACCTTGGCTGTCTTCAGCTTGTTTACCGTAGAATGGGTTGTTTTGAAGCAAGGTTATCCAATGTGCTCTAATCTCAAAGTTGGCAGCTTCGATGGGAGGAGGCTGCACCGGATGATAGACATTCGCGGCCTTTGGGATAGAGAACTCTCTAAGATCCTTCTGAAGTTCCGCTGCCTGTGCTGCTGCCTGTGCTGCTAAGATCTCCTGTTGAACCGCAGCTCTAGCTTCTTGCATGAACCTTTCTCTCTACGCATTGATGGCTTGAGCCACCCTACGGGCTACTTCTTCTTCTTGCGCCATTCTGGCCTGATTCTCTCGGATCTGACGATGGAAGGTTCTATCGATTTCGGGATCAAAGCTCGCAGTCAGTCCGAGACTATCCGAACGGTGCATGCACTAATCGTCAAAGAGCACCTGAAATTTGAAAAGGTTTGAAAGTGAGATCCTTGGTGTAGAATAAAGATAAAAAAGATGAGCGATAGTTTCAAAAAGAAAACAAAATCCTAGATTAGTCTTAAAAGAACTAGATTTGACTGACTGATTCCGTTGTCCCCGGCAACGGCGCCAGAATTTGATGTGGCTTTTTGAATGCACTAACAAATTCACTCGGGGTTTATATCCCCGAGCTTTTACCAAAACCAAGTGCAACAATACCACCCGCAAGCGGACGGATCTTATCGCAGTATAGTTGAGGATCGAACCCAAAGGACAACGTTTTTAAGAATCTTTGTCAGTTAGATCTAGCCCAAGTAAAACTAATATTTAGAACAATTGGTTGATTTTGGTTTGATTAAACTAATTGCAAGAAAGTAAATGCGGAATAAAAGATGGGTTTGGATCAATGATATGGAATCGCTGGGATGGTACCGGGTTTGACCACCGCTACGCACACAACCACACTCTCTTGAAAACAAACCAGGCACGATATAACACTCCAAATAGAGCTGCTGCAGAACCCCCCATACGGGCGTTAGGTCCGCGTAAGCATCACCATACGCAGCCGATTTCTCATCGCCATCCGGATCACATGTCTTACGGCTCTGAAGATATAGAAATCCACGGAGGTTGTGAACCCCCCATACGGGCGTTAGGCGCACAGAAGCGTCACCGAAGGCTAGATGGCTCGTCCCCTCGCGGATCATACACTTACGACCTCGATGAAATCCCATCCTATTTCTAGTTTGGGAGTGAGCCGCGTTAACCGATAAACAAGAAGGAAGGTGACATGCGAGCAAACATCGACGTTTAGCAAGATGATGCAAAATCCAACTAAGGTTGTGAACCCCCTATACAGGCGTTAGGCACACAGAAGCGTCACTGAAGGCTAGATGACTCGTCCCCTCGCGGATCATACACTTACGACCTCAAGGAACCCATCGGAAGTTATCGTCAAGGGTCAAACATGCTAAACGACGTTCCAACCCATGCCTTGAAGTTATCGCAACATAGGAACCCATGCATTGAAGTTATCACAACTTAGGGAGCACAAAGATGAAAACACGCACATAACCAACCTACAAGCATAACGATAAACGACAAAATGAAGAGTTATATACATTGCCTTGGAAAGTTTAACAAAAGAACCTGGTTTGCATGGGCAGCGGGGCTAGTCCCCGCACCCCAGCGAAAGAGGACTACTCGCTCATGATACGAGATACAAGAAGGATAGGAGAGAAAGATAGATCCTCCATGAGCTCGGTGCAGAGGGTGGACGCAGCTCGGTGAAGAAGATGCGCTCCTTGCGCCGTCTTCTTCCTCTTCTTGGCCTCCTTGGACGCAACACTAGCGGTAGATGGAGTGGAACTTGATCGGTGTGGTGCTCTGGCAGCCTTTCGGCGTCCGGAACCGATGCCTCGAAATGGGGACCCTGGGGGTCTATTTATAGTTTCAGATCTGATCCCAAACGGTTTGGATAAGTTGCTGGAAATATCTTCTCCAAACAGTTTGGAGACCGTTTGGGCGCCAAACGGTCTTGAGACCGTTTGGGCATCAAACGGTTTGGAGGTCGTTTGAGCGCCAAACGGTCTTGCTTTGATTGGACCTGGCTTTGGCGTGGTCGCGCGGCTTTAGTTCTTCAATCGATCCTTGCGCTTGCATCGAATGGTCTTGGGACCGCGCGGGACCAAACGGTCTTGGACCGCATGGGACCAAACGGTCTTGAGACCGCATGGGACCAAACGGTCTTGAGACCGCATGGGACCAAACGGTCTTGAGACCGCATGGGACCAAACGGTCTTGGGACCGCATGGGACCAAACGGTCTTGGGACCGCATGGGACCAAACGGTCTTGAGACCGCATGGGACCAAACGGTCTTGGGACCGCATGGGACCAAACGGTCTTGGGACCGCATGGGACCAAACGGTCTTGGGACCGCATGGGACCAAACGGTCTTGGGACCGCATGGGACCAAACGGTCTTGGGACCGCATGGGACCAAACGGTCTTGGGACCGCATGGGACCAAACGGTCTTGGGACCGCATGGGACCAAACGGTCTTGGGACCGCATGGGACCAAACGGTCTTGAGACCGCGTGGACTTCTTGGGCAACTGGTTTCGTCTTGTTCTTTGTGTATTCCAGCAAACGGTATTGAGACCACATGGATCCAAACGGTCTTGAGACCGATTGCATGGAGTTGCCTGCTACACCTGCATAAAATGAAAGATATTTAGTTAAAACCTTGATTATTGAATCACTGAGTAGTTTTGTGCATTATGATTCATATTAGGGTGAAATGATGTGGAATAGATATTAAATTGTTCCAAAAAGGTAATTGAAAATCATGATGAGTATGCACTCATCAATCTCCCGACACTGTTAACTTCTCCCAGATCGTTTGGAGGCTGGACACTCGAGATCGTTTGGACGACGCTTAATCAAGATTGTTTGGAGAAAATGATGCAAAACCGAATGAAGCTGAAGACCGTTTTGCTGAAACAACAGACCGTTTGCCAAAGTCGAACATGAAGACTGTTTTATGATTAAACGGTTCGCAAACCATTTGCTGCCGCCAATTAGTGAAGACCGTTTGCTCTATGCACACGAAACTTTTTGCTCTCAAACAATTTACAAACCGTTTGGGCAATCAGGAGCAAACCGAATGAGCAGATCGTTTGCCAAAGCTATGCAAGACCGTTTAAGCACCAAGACCATTTCGTCAAGTTGGACAAGACCGTTTGAGCAAAAATATCCCCCAAACCGTTTGGACTGAAAATAGACCAAAAATGTGAAGGGCAGTCATGTGCCTATAAATAGGACCAGTAGGGTCCCCTTTTGAGGGTTTTTTCTGGGACGCCGACAGGCTGCCTGTACGCAGGCCCGATCCAAATCCAGTCCCATCTACGCCAGTTTCATTCCACCGACTGCTCGTGTTTAAATCAAGGAGACTGAGAATAGAAGGAAGACGGAGCGGGAGAGACTGTTCGGTCTGTATTGGTGTCTCCCGTTTTGTGTCCAGATCTGCTCTGACATGACGTAGAAGACTGTATCTTCTTCACCAAGCTGCAACTACCTTATGCACCGAGTTCATGGCAGAATCCTCTCTCTTTCTTATTCTTCTTATTTCTCGCATGAGTAGCGAGTAGTTTCATCCACTGGGGTGCCGGGACTAGCCCCGTTGCCCATGTTTTGTAATCTGTACTAAAAGATGTTATCTTTCTGATTCAATACTAAATCGTTTCATGCATGCTTGAATGTTGGCCGTGTTCTTGTATGCATCTATTGTCTTTCGTTGCGGTTTGTCTACGACTGCTCTTGGGACTCGAATACCAATTTAGTGTTGGTTTCTGGTGTGCGTATCCACTGCGCATTTATCTCGGTATCTAGGAATGCTTCCCGAGGAGTGGAGTAAACTCACCACCATCGTTGCACTTTCACACTATGAAATGGAATCAGTTGACGTGCAGAAGTGCAACCTTGATGGGTCAAGGAACACACTCCGCTGAGAGAGTGGTGCGGTGTATGTGACCATTCGTTCGGGAATGGCTGACACTGCAACACTCCCACATTTCTCGTAGCTATTTCCTCGAAAGAGGGATAGTCTATAAGGATACTAATCGAATTGGTGATTATCGCTCGCCTGTTAGTTTTCTGATGCACGTTTCATGAGGTTGAGTAAGGTTCTCTCTTCGGAAATTATATCTCTTCATTGACATGTAGATATGTACCAGATGAGAGTTACTCAACCTGTGAAGGATGTGTGGAACGTTCTTGTTGTAAAAGACATCGACATTGGATAACATCCATGTATCTTGCTTGCAAGTCTTGCTATGATTGGTATAGGTACAATACATGTGTAGTGGTGGTGAAAACCCGCATCACCCCAGTGATCCATCATCATTTGCTAAATCTTAGATTTTAATCCTTATATTAGTTTTTATTCTTGCCTTTACTTTTGCATGTTCTAGGTTAAATAACTCAAATCAAACTTTTGGTCATAGATGATTAACTTAAATCAAGACAAAACGAGATAAAGACACTCAGATTCTTAACGTTGTCCTTTGGGTTCGATCCTAAATCCGTACTATGATAAGGCTTCCACACTCTTGTGGGGTTGGAGCTTTTATCTAGCACCAGTTCTAGGTAAACCTAGAGAGAACATTAACTCCCTAGGGTTTTTGGTGCACATTAGGACTTCCATTGGAAGATTAATCTCTTGATGTAAGTTCTAGATCCATCAAAAAAGGCACTGTTGCCGCGGACAACGGTGTAAGAATCATCTTTTTTGAATTCTGTGTCGATTTAGGTTTCTCTAGGGTTTTTCATTTTCTTTTCAAAAACCTAAAGAAGTGAAGGACTTAATCTTGCATATCCTCTTGGATTTGAAGTGGTTGGTTAAACTTGATAAACTCGTTTTTGATTTCAGGTACCAACTCTCTTCAAAATGAAGCAGTCAACACCACCAACCGTTAGATGTCAACTATGTGGTGACTATTCTCATTCATCGATTTATTGCTTCAACGCCCCCCTCGCTATGTGATGGCCCTACATCAAGTAATCACAAATCGTATAGCTGGGAAACTCAAAGAAGCCTCTTCCTACAACTACGGATATAACACAAGTTATGATCCATATCACCCTGGAGGCTACTACAAAAAACCTAGCTATGGCGGATTTCAAGGCATAGACTGCAATGTAGGAGGGAACCTGGAAAACAATGCAAATCAATGCTATGATGAGGAGAGCTATTATCAATATCAACCTAACATGTGCAGTGAAGAGTCTTTTCACGAAAATCAACACACATTGATGGAAGAACTATGAGCTTTACAGACATTAGTGGCTCAAAAACTAGCTAATCAGACAGCCGCGACCAAGAAGTTGATAGCCGATCTTGATCAACTTATGCAATTTGTCAATGCCTCTGACCAACATGTAGAACAACCACCAATTTCAACTAAGCACATCCCTAATCCACATGTCGCAATCGATTACAATGATGATTATGAAATCATGTAGGATATCACTTCCAATGATCTTCAAGCATCAGTGCAAGGTGAGGAATCATCTTCAGAATTAATAACTGAACCCAAGGACGATTTCTTCACAACATTACAAGAGAAAGAATCATCTTTCGAGCCAAGACCTAACTCAGAAAATAATTCCTGCACTATGCCTTTAGGTGAAAAATTGAGCAACCAATATGGGGATTTTCTACAGTCAAGAGATCAATGGGGGATAAACTTCGACACTTACCCACCTTCTGACTTCATAGACTCAAATCAAACCATTGAAGAGCAATTGTCGATAATCGACCCCCTCAATGACAAAATCTCACCAACTTCAACTGTCTCATCAATGAAATCCATAAAAGAAGGGTTTATGTCGCAAGGACTCTACACTCCTTCACATTCATACTAAGATGGATATGTGACCGATTCAGATAAAGATATGTCCTTTATGCAAGAAAATCAAATGTCTCCACTTCTAGAACAAGATCTGAATTGTCCTTGTGAAGAAATTTCTGATCATTCGGCTAATCTAGGAACAGACTTCGAGGATAGGAATGATCAAGATCTTGATTCAGAAATGGACCATACCACTCTCACTAATGAAACAAAATCAAGGGAGCATGACGGGTCTCAAGATGACAATCCTATGACCGGTCCTTTTCTTGAGATAATGTTACCTGAGTTACTACCACCATAAGAAATCCAGATGGAGCCAGTCCTCGAACAAGGGCATGATCTTTCTATTGAATCTCCTTCTAGTCACTTGAACGAGTTGACAGTGCATTATGAAGAGAAACATGAACCACCTCTTGATTTTGGAATGGATTATGATATTTCCATAGACTCTTGTAATGACAAAAAGGGCCTGTGGGAGGACATCGAGTCACAAACCTGCCCTCTTATAGCTACTCATCCCTGTGAAAAAGCTCCTCTTGAGCCACCACACATTCAAGAGAATGAGATACTTCCATTACCTGAACAAAGTTCCATTCTTCCCGTAATAGCTCTTCCCGAGCACTCAATAGAATTGGAGGAGTACTATGAAGAAATGCTAGAACAATAACCTGGCTCAGAAATGGAGTATTCAGGTCCCAACTTCGAAGAAACGGAGTCATCGGTAGATTCTAGTCTTCAAAACATCTTTTCACGAACCAATCCCTCACCTGAAGAGATATCATCAGAACCTCTACCTCAGAATCCCATGATTTCTTTAACTAAGCAAGAGTTCATCCCACCAGTTGAATCCTCTTCTAGTTACTTGGATGAATTAAGATTGTTCTACGAGGAAAATTCAGAACAAAATTCTGACGAAAAGGATGACGCTCTTATCAATTTCAACATTGATAAAGATGAGGACGCTTCTCACAATAACTCCTATGATGAAGAAACATCATCCTGGCTACTATATCCTACACAAGAAAAGCCAGGTGACGAAATGAAGCCTGAATCAGATCTGCCACCCGATCCAGGATAGGAGGAAGTTCAAGTGGCTAACCCACAATCAACTGCCCTGCATGTTGGAGAAAGCAGTTTTACTTTAAATTTTGAGGGCAAGCCACAACTGGAGGACACAAATAAGCAATGCTTCGATTACTCATCTAGCCCCCCAGTCTCAATTTCTTATATTTCACCTCCCCCATTGATGGGGGAAGGTCTCTAGATTCTTCTGGATGGACAAAGAGGTGAAAGAAATGTGCTTCCAAGTCATCCAGAAAACCCGTTTGAGTTACCACAAGTTGTTTGTTCCACTTCCTTGATCTCAGTTCTGACACTCATGAAGTATCTTCATGGGACCTTCTTCTAACTATGAGGATCTCCTGGTTAACCCTATGCAACCCTTCCCCTCCCTCTCGAACCTAGTATTTGTTTAGAAATGGGCATACTCATAAGTTCGAGGTGGAGGGAGGGTGGTATGACTCTCACTCCACCCTCTACCTTTACTGCTTTCTGTTTTCTTTTCCATTCTATTCTCTTTTTCATAATTTACCCACATTTTTGAAGTTGTCCAAAAATAAAGACATTGCCTAGTTGGCTTTTGCTTTTCGAATCTTTTGTCATCACCTCTTTTCGTTACAAATCCACAAGGAACCAATGCCTAAAACTAGCCGATAAATGATTTCATCTTGTATATTCTATGAACCTTAAATGTCATATCCTCCATAAGAATGATAAGCCTCAATAAGTCTGAGATAGATCAAATGCATCGCGCCTCTAACTGAATAATGGATCTGCCGTATGGAATTCTCATTTGAAGTTCTATCTTGTCACTTTTTGAGCAGAGTGAGATGGAGAAAAAGAACCCGTCATATGGAATCGCTAAGCAAATGACATTATGATCCGAACTCTCTTCTACACTTCTTCCTTCATTTTCATACCCTTCCACTCATCAATCATGCCAAAACTTTAAGTTCAGTGTGGCATGCCACACTCCTTTCTAGTGAAAACTAGAACATCGCCGAACTCTAAGTTCAGTGTGGTAAACCACACCTCTGTCGAACTCTAAGTTCGGTGTGATACACCACACCTCTTTTTCCACTACCACTTCTTCCATACCCCTCAATACATAACAGGGGCGTATCACCTTCTCACTTTGATTCAAAGAGTACACCATGATGATTGTGCACTTACCAAGGTTGATGAAAAATCTTCCCTGATTACAAAAAGAGGCTTGGCAGCCCAAATATATAAAAATCCAAAAATACCCTTTCTCCTAAGCCAAGTGAGAATGAATAAAAACCAGAGTGTGAATAAAAACATGAGAGTTGTGCCCCGAATAAGGATAACCGATAAAGGTCTCACCCGACCAGTACATTAGCTGCCCTCACAAAGGAAAATGTGTCACGACTGATAGTGAGATCCTAAGGATCCAAAAATGACCCCTTACCTCCCCTCGAAGAGGTAAAATAGCCAAAAACCTTAAGCCAACCTATACACACTTCTGAGATACCTTTAGAAAAAAATTCGGGTGTAAGGCTAAGTCAACCAGTATTGTGCACAAAATATTCAAAGTGTCTTGATGAATTACCAATAATAAGAGTCTTGAGTCAATCAGAGAAGAGACTCTTGTCTCTTGATCACACCTCTTTTCCTTCCTTTTTCATCGTACCGGCACCCCAATTGCCTCCATTTCAACCTTTCTCTTGAAAACACCTGTGACGATCATATGCATGTTTGTTGATTCTGTGGGTCTTTTCAAAGTCTCATAAAACTTTTAAACATGACTGATACAACAAAGAGTGAGAAGGTTATACTTCAGTAAGTGAACTCAGAAATGAGGATATCATAAGATGTATTCTGTGATCTAAGGAAGCCTTGATGCTATATCGATCTGAGCCACAAACAAAATTACGATATGACATAAGGATGAGGCAACCACGAGATGAACAATTTCATTGGCGACTATTTTAAGTTTTTCATTCCTCGGGACAAGCAACGCCTAAGTTCAGTGTGGTAATGAATCCCCCAGATCCATCATCAGTCACCAATTCAAAGGTTTTCCAACGTTTTTTCGTTGATTTTGTTTTGCTTCATTTTTTTTCAGTTTCATGAAAATTCCGACGTTTGCACAAATATGAGGTAATAACGAAAGGAATGAGATTTTTGGCAACTGTCTTAGGCTTTTCCGTTCCTCAGGACGAGCAACACTTAAGTTCAGTGTGGTGATGAATCCTCCAGATTCATCCTCACACTCATCAATTAGAGAGATTTTGTGCCTCATATCGACTGATCTACCCTTGTTTTGATTTACTTTAAGTATCTCTTCAGTTTCATGTAAATAGTGCATTACTAGTTCTAATTACCCTAGTTTCCATATTATTTGATCTCATCCTCCCCTACTCACATTCTCTCTCCTCCGCAGATCATCCACAACCATTTCCAATGGTCATGCCCCCTATAGCTTTGACTCCAACAGTCTCAAGACTGTTTGAGCCCATACGGTCTCAAGACCGTTTGAGCCCAAACGGTCTCAAGACCATTTGAACCCAAACGGTCTCAAGACCGTTTGAACCCATACGGTCTCAAGACCGTTTGAACCCAAATGGTCTCACGACAGATTGAACCTAAACGGTCTTCAGACCTATAGGCTAGCAGAAATCGTTTGGAGTCTAACTCAAGCCTGTGCAACAATAGATCAATATCATGAAGAAAACAATCTCTACGACCGTGTTCTCCTCACCACGGCTGTGGAGCATCACCAAAAAGTGCCAAGCCTCCAACCACTATGACCGTGTTTGACACACCACGACCGTGGCGCATCACCAAACAGTTCCAAGCCTCCAACCACCATGACCGTGTTTGACACACCAAAGCCGTGGCGCACCACCAACAACACCCTGTTCTCATCTGCCACACCCGAGCAAGGCAGCACGGCCGTGGGGCAGCAGCATCACCACGACCGTGGTACCTCAACACGGTCGTGGCGCGTCGTACCCTACCTCCCGACGCTGTTAACTTCTCAACCTACTACTCCAAAGCTCCATGGCCCCCGACGTCACCCTCCTCACCAATAGCAGTGACGACCTGCAACGCCTCACGCAACCAGACCGTTTGGAGGAGCGCACGTCCCCAGATCATTTGGAAGAGCTCACGGTCCCAGACCGTTTGGAGGAGCTCACGGTCCCAAATCATTTGGAGGATGGACACTCGAGATCGTTTGGACGATGCTTAATCAAGATCGTTTGTAGAAAATGATGCAAAACCGAATGAAGCTGAAGACCATTTGGCTGAAACAACAGACCGTTTGCCAAAGTCGAATGTGAAGACCGTTTGATGATTAAACGGTTTGCAAATCGTTTGCTGCTGCCAATTAGTGAAGACTGTTTGCTCTATGCACATGAAACCGTTTGCTCTCAAATGGTTTACAAACCATTTGGGCAATCAGGAGCAAATCGAATGAGTAGATCATTTACCAAAGCTGTGCAAGACCATTTAAGCACCAAGACCATTTGGTCAAGCTTCACAAGACCGTTTGAGCAAAAATATCCCCCAAACCGTTTGGACTGAAAACAGACCAAAAATGTGAAGGGCAGTCCTTTGCCTATAAATAGGACTAGTTGGGTCCCCTTTTGAGGTTTTTTTTCTGGGACGCCGATAGGCTGCCTGTACGCAGGCCCGATCCAAATTCAGTCCCGTCTATGCCCGTTTCATTCCATCGACTGCCCGTGTTGCAATCAAGGAGACCGAGAAGAGAAGGAAGACGGAGCGGGAGAGACTTTTCGGTCTGTATTGGCATCTCCCATTTTATGTCCAAATCTGCTCTGACATGACGTAGAAGAATGTATCTTCTTCACCAAGCTGCGACTACCTTCTGCACCAAGTTCATGGCGGAATCCTCTCTCTTTCTTATTCTTCTTGTTTCTCACATGAGTAGCGAGTAGTTTCATCCACTGGGGTGCGGGGACTAGCCCCACTGCCCATGTTTTGTAATTTGTACTAAAAGATGTTATCTTTCCTTTTAATACTAAATCGTTTCATACATTCTTGAATGTTGGCCGCGTTCTTATATGCATCTATTGTCTTTTGTTGTGGTTTGTCTACAACTGCTCTTGGGACTCAAATACCGATTTAGTATCGGTTTCTGGTGTGCATATCCACCGCACATCCGTCTCAGTATCTAGGAACGCTTCCCGAGGAATGGAGTAAACTCACCTCCATCGTTGCACTTTTGCACTATGAAATGGAATCAGTTGACGTGCGGAAGTGCAACCTTGATGGGTCGAGGAACACACTCCGCGGAAAGAGTGGTGCGGTGTATCAGACCATTCATTCGGGAGTGGATGACATTGCAATACTCCCACGTTTCTCGTAGCTATTTCCTCAAAAGAGGGATAGTCTATAAGGACACTAATCGAATTGGTGATTATCGCCAACTTGTTAGTTTTTCGATGCACATTTCACGAGGTTGAGTAAGGTTCTCTTTTCAGAAACTACATCTCTTCATTGACACGTAGATATGTACCAGATGAGATTTACTCAACCCGTGAAGGATGTGTGTAATGTTCTTGTTGTAAAAGACATCGACATTGCATAACATCCATGTATCTTGCTTGCAAGTCTTGCTATGATTGGTACAGGTACAATACATGTGTAGTGGTGGTGAAAACCCGCATCACCCCAGTGATCCATCATCATTTGCTAAATCTTAGATTTTAATCCTTATATTCGTTTTTATTCTTTCCTTTACTTTTGCATGTTCTAGGTTAAATAACTCAAATCAAACTTTTGGTCATAGATGATTAACTTAGATCGAGACAAAATGAGATAAAGACACTAAGATTCTTAATGTTGTCCTTTGGGTTCGATCCTAAATCTGTACTATGATAAGGCTTCCACACTCTTGTGGGGTTGGAGCTTTCATCTAGCACCAGTTCTAGGTAAACCTAGAGAGAACATTAACTCCCTAGGGTTTTTGGTGCACATTAGGACTTCCATTGGAGGAGTAATCTCTTGATGTAAGTTCTAGCTCCATCATGTATAACATATTCCAAATTGTAACATAGAAGTACACTTTGGAGGTAACCCGATTAAAACTATGTGATAACTTACTGTAATAACATTATGGGTGTTCAATGTAAAAATAATGATGATAAATTAGAAAATAATGCAATAAGTAGATATAAATCAATCTCTTCAATCATAAATATGTTTTCAAATACATTTCCTTATTGGAAATAAAAAACAAACAATATATAAATAACAAAATGAATACGATAAATGAATACACCTAATTGAGAAAAATAACATGATTGTTAAATTAAACATTTATAGATAAAAAAAGTTGTAACATATAGAATTTTTGTACAAAATTTAATTTTGAGATATTGTATATAATCATATGAAATAAAAACTCTTTTGGCTAAATTTTAGGTCATATTTGCACTTCATTGAACTATTCTAGAATTCAAGCACCTAAATGCAGTTTATCCTCATTTAGTTCTAGTCATACCATTTGGAACCCAAAATTCTAAAATTGAACTCAAATATGAATTCATGGCATTGGAATAAAACAAAAGTACGAATTTAATTATTAGATAATGGTATTTGAATTAATAAAGGGAATAATCTTATTAGTCACCTAAGAATCCTAATTATAGGAGTTATTATTTTTAGCACTTAGATTAATTAATGTAATCTGAAGGTGTGTTTAAAATTTCATATTAAAAGGAAAAGTGAATTATGTGATGCACAATTTTAAAGAATCCACCAAAAATGAACTAAATGGGGGTCTTTAACCTCAGTCAAACTAGGGTTTGACCCATCTACCATCTCCCCCATGCTTACCGCTTCTAGAGGAGAAACTAAAAGCCAACTCTCCCCCAATTCTTCTCCATTTTGATTGATTTGAAGTGTGATAGATTAAACTTTAAGAGTACTATCATGATGGCTAGGTAACGAGACTCTCCAAACGCCATAGGAAGGGCTGCCATTAAAGCTTCTTGAAGCTCTAGTATAACCAACGATAGGACAATTGCAACGCTTCCCCATTTATAAAACCACAAATACTATATGTAGAAGAACCTACTTACATGTGTAATTAAAGCATGGGAAAACATCACATATCTAGCATATTAAAGCATTTAAATAACCAACTAACAAAGTTCGTAAACAAGATTCTGACACAAAAAGCATGAGAGTTTGGGAGTAACCATCCCAAAGTGAAAAAAAATAGTAAAGAGCTCAACTGAAAGAAAACTCCAAGAAGGAAGGATCGTCAAGGGTAATGTCCCACCAGTGAAAGATGTCTTATGAATCTTCAAACACTCGAGCCAATCTTCAGATAATTATTCCTTCTCTGCGGACGTCACATCCCCAACCATGCACAAAAGAGAGAAAACCTAATAATTAGAGTAAGTGTCAAGAAATCTATAACCAAGATAAAATATGAACGAAGAACTAAAATATTTTACTGAAGAAGACTAAACATATTTTAATCACTTCTTTTATCTTTGTGGCCTCCATTGTATGAGAAGTATTTTGTTGACACTGAAGTTTCCTCTATGGTGCAACACACCCTCTGATGGCATAGCATGCTCTCCATTGACACCAAAGTGTCCTCTATGATGCATCACACCCTCTGTTGGCACCACATGCCCTCTATGGAACACATAGTGTCCTCTGAATTGTCCTGGGACTCTCTAATGAGGACGTATCCTATAATGTGTATAATTAATGTTCTAATGTCATTTTCTACCCTAGTGTGTTGAATGTACCCTGACCTGCTAAGCCTTTTGTAAGATTGGATCCTACCTCGATGCTACCACCACCACTACACCATGATGTCGGTGCTAGTTAATACAACCCCAATGGTGAGACCAAGATGAACAACATTACCAACCTAGTCTCTATCCTTAGAACCATCCAACCACCATGATAGGGCTAGCACCTCCACTATGACCCTGCAACCCATATAGTCTATGAGATCTCCATAGCAAGTAATGTCAAATGAAAACCCTACTCTTGAGAGGTACAAAGTGTCAATCTCATCTCCCATTTTCCTTTTAATTGATCTATATACGAGTAACAAATTCAAATAAATTTATTTATTATAAGTCAAGTTGGATAAATGAAAACTTAGAGGATCATTAATTAATCAAATAAATAGATGATTACCAAAAAATGTAGATCAAGACCTAGTTCCACATTGGTTAGCACATATGTGCATATATGACCTAGATGATTATATGAGAAAGTAGTACATCGTTAACCAAAGAAGATCAAGGAACATTCCTAATAAATCTAATCTACTATTTCTTTAAGACTAGATTCTTATATCATTGACCCCTTTTTGCTTATTGATTCATTGAATAAGATCAATCACCTAATTACGAAACAATGTATTAAATTACATGTTCCACTCGAGAATTTAATATAGTTCTGATCCTCATGGGCATCTTCATTCAAAATTCTCAAGTGGAATATGTATTAAATTCTTGAGTCTATCATTGAACTATATACCTCCCTCTTGAATGTTGTTCATATAATTTGACAGAAGTGATGAATCAATTTGGTATTAGCCTTTCCCTCTTGTTGAAGGTCACCATCACTAAATTGGATGTTGAACATTGTTGAGTAATTGATATATTGGTTGATTTTGATATTGGCACAAAAACTCAAAATATTGGCTAATACCTTTGGCTCACTAGATTCATGTTAGTCATACCCCCAACCCTGCATGGTGGATAATGGACAATTAGAGGTCCTCTAATAAAGTATACCCCCATAGGCGAAAGTGTTTTTCTCTCATAGAGAGGAGAATACTAGGCATCTAGACATTGGCAAAGGCAAAGTATTAGATTGCTTCTTCCAATGGATAAATTGTTTCATTTTTTAATAATATTATATCTTGATATTTGTTTTGAGAATCTCTTTGTTGTTTCTAGTTACCACTTTACATGGTTGTGCCCTTATGAAATTAATACAGTAACCAGCCCATCCTCTTGTCATTACCATAATTCATCAAGAAAACTTAGCTAAATGTATTTTCATTGATCTTTATTTTTTAAATAGCTCAATAATTAAATTTAGTACCATCCTCTCTAACCTGTGTTTCCCTTCTTGGGGTCCATGTGTTGTTTCTTTTCCTTTAGAAATTCATGGATAGAAGGACCCCCACGTTGAAGATTCCTATACTAAGATTGGAAACTAAATGGAGAAGGAACATATTACTTTTAGCATTGTAGTCCCTTAAGGACGATTCCCTATATCTTATGTTTTGTCGAGAAAATAAACACCATGTTTTCATATTGTTGAAGTTGTTGAGAACTTTGGTTATCATATTTTGTTGCCCATGGTTTGAAAACTATGTCATCACATGAAATGGTATCAGATCCATCAACAAACGACATCCACCTTTGCTCCTAATGGGAGTTTCCTATAGTACCCCTTATTAAAACTTAACTATTTCTGATGTCTAGGAGAGGTAACTGTTGGACTCTAATACACTTGAATCTATGATGCCAAAATTTGATAGTGAAAAGTACTATACACCCTCCCTACACCAGTCAGGGAAGAAAAGAAAGCATCATGCCCCCTCATAGGGGAAGATATGAAAGCACCATACCTTCTCATTAGAAAGAATACAAAGCACCATACCCCTCATTGGACAAGAAAAGAAAGTATGATACACCCTCTTCTTACAAAAGAAATTTGTACTATACTCCCTCACAAAAGAGAGGCCAACCTTCTTCCCCAACGAAGTATGAGCTACCCATCACACTTATGTGTCAAGTATGCTGCCTTCATTTTGAAAGGAGTGACAAGATTCTGGTGGCATAACCTGTCTTGTACCCATCCTAGAGGTATACATTAGTAGAATGGAAGGAACTCGTCAAGTTCTTTCGACGATGATATCCTCTCTCAATCTGTGCTCATTAAGAAAGAAATGGAATTCAGTTTCATTCTCCAAGGGAGAGTCTATGTAGTTGAATTCCTCCATTGCTTTATCCTTCTAGAAAGGTAAGCGACTAATATTATAGAGCAAAGAAAGATTCAAGTTGTTAGCAAGGGTCTCAACCAAAGTTTGAGTGACAAATTGTCCGCTATGTCCCTCTAACATTTGATCATATGGTTGCTAAAGCACAATACACTAATACCTGCATGCAAGACTAGGTTCATTATGCATCCCCAAAAAGCAATAGCAATAGTAATGGAAGCAATCAACATCGCAATAACAACAATCATGGAAGTATTTAACAATGTCATGATGATAAAAACAACAAGGATCCTACATCCATCATAGATTCTTGTTACAACTGTGGGAAGAGGCACCATGGATAAACACAAAATGGAATCAAATTTAATGAATCAAACTCGACAATGCATGATATATCAATCTAAAGTGATTTGGGTAATATAGCTCTATGATCGATGAAGTATATTGGAATATACAACTACATGATGTATGAAGTATACAATAGAACTTTAAAAAATGTTAGTTAGAAACATAGATGACGTGAAGAATAAAAACATGTGATTCATTTTTCCTAAATATGAGAAGGTAACAAATATGATAATAAAAAATGAAACTACGTAAATAAAAATTATGGTGCAAGAACACATAGTGATAATGGTTCAACCTCACTAAACATGTCCACATTGATTCTTGAAGGTTTGAAGGATTGGGTTAGGAGAGTCAGGGTGATAACAATAGTCAAACATGTGTCTAAGAGGGGTTCAATATTGAAATAATAAAGTAATGTTGAAACATGGATGAATTAATTAATAAATAGTGAAATACAACTATGTAAATAGGATCTAAAACTAGAATAATATTTAATATACTAATGTTAAACTAACCCACGTCACTCAAGAAATGGTTCCCAAAAGGGGTTTCTAGAAATAGAAAAAAATGAAATAATAATCAATGAAACAACCTCACCAAAAAATGAAACATTATGTTATGGAGGATTGAGGGATTATATTGGGGAAAATCAGAACGATAGTGAATCATATAAATTTACATGAGATATTGATGTATAGATTGTAAAAACAAAACCAAAATGTGAAAAATTAAATTACTATTATAATAAAATAATAATAACTGGAAGAAGTAACGCAAATATGAATCTAACTCAGTTCACCAAAAGATCAAACCATACATGTTCACTAAAAGATCAACCTTTTAGGTATAAATCAAATGAAATAAATCATAATGGGATCAACCTCACTAAACCATGTTTTAGTTTTGATTAATTTTAGAAGTCAAAATGAGGTTGATCAGTATGAATAGTAGAGTCAGTACCACATTTATGAGGAAAATGAGGAACATTATGGAAGATGTTAGGTAGTCGATGGATAAGGCATGGAAGTTAACCCGGATAGTATGTTAAGACACTAGGGTACACTCAAGGAGGGCATTTGGACCCTCCATGTCACTTTAATACAATGCTTGAAATATAAAAATGTATGGTTATTATGTTATAAAGGGAGAATCCATTATGACTCCTTGAACTTTAGGGAGTTGACCACTTGAAACTTTTAATAACTAGAACAAATGAAATAGGATGAGAAAAGAAAATCTACATTTGATAGTTAATTGAGAAATTCAACTAAGAAGATGATTAACAAAGAGTGACAAATTAGAGTTAGGAATTATGTTAGGATTTGGTCTTTCCCTCCTTTAGTAGAAGGGGTAATATAAGATTTTATTAAATGTGATCTTCAAAATAAATAAAGTTCGTTGCATATTTACTATTAAGTCCTTGGTACAATACTCCAGGAAGTTATGGTGCAATGATATGAATATCATTCAATTTATGAAGCAAGTGATTCTTCAAGATAAATATTGGTCAATAACTTTTGTCTTAGACTAATTAATTTCTCATAAAGTCACAAAAGAATTTTGAACAAGTTTGATGTTCTTTGAAGTCTTTTATCCCATTTGCGGATTAATTTAAGAATAACTCATGAAATGAGCTATGGGAATGGGAGTTTCCTAATTAAATTCCATCCTTTTGTAATTGCAAGGTAATGATAATGGGGAGGTCATTCTAAAATTTCAAGTTTAATGTGTTGAATGAGTTTTATTAGAATGGAGAAATCAAGTTAAGGAGTTTATTTAACTAAATTTTATCTATTAACCCATCCTCCTTAATGAGTCATGCACTGCATGACCCTTAGATCTTAGATCAATGACTTTGAGGTCATCCCTAACCTCCAATCATCTAGGGAGAAAAGATAACAATATCCTTGATCTTCCCACAATGACTGCACCCTCATGGGTATGAGTCCCACTCTAAAAATCTACTTGAGACCCCTATAATTTAATCACTAACCATGTCTCAGCCACCATGTTCAAGCCTCACTAATTTTCCCTCTCTCAAGTCAGGAAAACCCTACCCTCAAATCCATAGAAACTCATCATACTTTTATATTAAAACCTCACTCACAACTTGTAACCATACCTTGATCTTAGCAAGCTATCTTTCTGGAGATCTTATTCACTACTCCTCCATCCTAACCGTATGCTATTGACAGCGTCGTCGTGGCAAGACCTATTCCTCACATAGGCTACTGCAGTTGAAGAGAATATCTCCTAGCCACCCAATCATGGTAGATCCATGATGGATCACCATCCAACAACTGTATGAGCCCACATTTGTCTCTCTCACTCTCTCTCACAACATAGTCAATGGATCTAGATTCTTTTTATCATTGGATCTTACATGGTCAAATATTGACACAAGATGAATGAGTGCTTGAACTCCTTGCCACTGGCCATAACTCCACTCTTGACAAGTTGCATAAACATGGAACAATTAATGAATCACAACCAATCTTCAATACTCCTAGATCTTGTCGTTTCACATGCCACCACAAGCTAGCCTCCCTGCAACCAACTGAATGAAGCTAACTCTGTTACCACACATATCTTATTAATTGAGTAATCATCAGGTTAACAACAACTCTAATTTTAATTATAATTTTATTATTACTACACATGAAATTCTAATTGTTTAAACATTTAACTAAGGTTGAAATTGTTCCTTAGGTCAAAAATGTATGTTGTGAATACTTGAGATTTGAGCTTTAGACCTAATTTAGGAAATCAATATTTACAATGCATCATTTTTGTATACCCGGATTTGTAATATAGTTACTAGGTGGTGCAAATAAATACCAAATTATTGAGATTTAGCATATTCAAAATGCATTCATAAAAGACGTCAAAATGGATGGGCTTTCTGATCACCGTGTTTTAGCCGGGGTGGGGCTCACCACACATGCTAGGACACACTGTCACTACAATAAGAATCATCCAATGTAGGAGTCGAATCACCATGCACGTAAAATCTAAGAATTAAATCCATGTATTCTAAAACGTGGAACCCCCTTAGTTGATTTAGAATATAGCCTACACATGCTTGTGGAACAACATTAAAGATATTAAGTAAATAATTAATAAAACAATTTATCATTTGATAATTTGGTCAAAAGTTTGCTTTATTTGTATATAATTTAAGTATGAATCCAAAAAAATAATGGATGAGGTTAGAGTAGAACTGAGAGAGATATAATGTTTTTAGTAATCACACAAATTGTATATAAATTCAATTAGGCCATCAATCGACAGGACGTGTCAGCTCCTGATCCATCAAATGATGGTGTCTTCAACTGACATGCCACTAAGCTTTGGCAACCAACCGATGGAAATGAGTTATGGTCATGCCCAACACATCCAATCACAAAAAATGTCATAATTGTTGACATGCATAACGAAATTTGTCAAAATTTATTTCATTAAGTTTATATTTCAATTTTACATACAACCACATCCCAAAAAATAAACTAAAAACTCACAAGATGGTGTTTTATAAGGTTATTTTAGGGAAGAAGGTGGAGGATTGGGATGAATGGTAGACCTATCTGAAGATCAACCGTGGTAATCTTAGATTAGTAGATTTTTTTTCAATATCGTCATGTTCCTCTACCAATATAAGTATCATATCCTAAAAGAACATGTATTTTACATTCCTTCCATTTTATTCTACATAGCTTTTAGCTCAAATCTAGGCCAACAAGCCAAGATTATGATAAATGAAGACTAGAATCGGTATCAATATCTTAAATAAAACTCAAAGTTTGTGGGAAATTAATCTTTTAACCATAATTTTCAGAAAATGTAAGAAAAATTTGAAGAACGTGTATTTCCATGTATACCGTTTTAGTATTCTTAGTTCAGTAAATCCTAATTTATAAGTCTAGGGTATAAATGATGGAAATAACTAGAAAATATGTGGGAGGTGAATGTTTCCAGTTCTAAAATGCGCTTAAATGATTTGTGTGAGTGCTAAATACAATGAAATATAGATGCAATGGTGTATCTGTGTTCATCCTAAATCCTTGGTAGTGAAATATATGCTTGGAAGTAATATTACATTGCTTGATTTCCTTTCAATTATGAATCTAAGTTCATAAAATAATTTCTTCTAGGGTTATTTATTTGATGATTGGTTTAGGAAGTTCAAGCTATATATAGTTATGAATTTTGATAGTTCAATATAGATTAGTTTGAACTAAAAAGGTAGCATTTAATATGAAAGATAAAAGGTATTTTTATAGAATGAATCATACCCTTATATTTAGATATGTTGAAGGTATAAAGCGCAAGTGAAATACAATGTTTACTTCAATTGAAATCTAGTATTGAAATATAGTAGTTCAATTCAATATAGAACAAATAGATCAAAAGTAGTTTCATTCAATATGATAGATTAATAGTATTTTTCTAAGACAAATCACTGTGATAGTCCAAGATTATTTAGGTCAGTCAAATACAATATTTAAGGTTAGAATTTTTGTAAAAAACTTTTTAGAGTGTAAAAAATACTTATAATTGTTTTAATATGATTTTCAACAATATTGATCCAATTTAGAATATAGAAACTAAAATGGAATAAACTACTTAAAGGCTAAATTTAAGAAAAGATTAGTAGATCATTAAATAGTGAAACAAAATAATAAACTAGACATCAAGATCCTCTCAACAATGTAGATTCCTTGTGGAGTTTTGTTCCTCAATGAAGGAAATCTCGTAACCACTAGCAATGTCAGAGAGAGGAAGTTGGGGAGTGTCATTGGGGCACAAGGGTTTATGCCCAGTGTGGATGACCTCTTGAATTATAGAAGGAGTATATAACATTAAACAAATATTTTTGTTATACCAGTGGTACCAACCAATAATATGAGATTCCAGTGGTACCAAGTTTTCAATAAAAGTACATATAGGTACCCAAAACCAATAGGAGATCTTAGTCGTACCTAGTTCAATTATTACTCAGTGAGTCAGCCCTTGTAGAACCATGATCTATGTTGTTTAAGTCATAATTCATTGACTTCCTATCCGAGTAGCTAGGTTCATAGAGGGAATTCAGTTTATCTGACTGGATAATATAGTCATTGAGGCCAGATGTGGCAAGCTCGTTGCTGACCAATTGCTAGTTAGTAGACTTAGAATCCCACGTCAACTCCAAGTCTTGCACAGTGAGATCGTAGCTTTTTGTGATTCTTTCACATCTTCTGGTATATCTCATGTGGGTCCAGGGCATTAACAAAGTGATAAAAAGATTTAGTATTCACATATTATTATTTATTCCTAATATTTTATTTTGTCTAATGAATTTGATAGTGTTACTCATTCAGTTCAATATTTGATGGTTTTGCATATCTATATATATGCAATTTACTAAAAGGAAATTATTTCTATTATCTTATCTCTGATCCGATAGATCACACTCTAATCATCAATTTCTAGGTAACCCTATTGATTATGGATACATCAACAAGTTTAGAAGAGTCCTGCCACAAAAGGTTGTTTGTTGTCATTTAAGGAAGAATTAGATAGTCTCGATCCCTGTCCATTCTAGATCCTTTAGTATGAAAAATAAAGAGTTGCATTAGTTAAGTATTAAAGCATTGTAATTTCTTTCCATATAGAATGGTTGTAAAGTATATGCTTTATGTATTAAAATATGTTGATCTATCTAGTGATGATAGGTGTCACAAAACCATTTTTTACCCAAATCCTAACTCCAAATGACTACAAAGTCAATGGTGATAGGACCTAAGCATCCATCCCTAGCATGGTATTAACAAAGAATGAAAGCAGAAGTATAAAGCTTAGCATACATGTAAAAATGACAACATAAAATCACCAATAATAATCTCAACATTCAATAAGATATAATAAGAAAAATTGTTTTTTACAAATTTCAATTACATATTCAAGAGTACAATTTTACAAATCTGCTCATGTATACTAGGGATCTTACAACAAGTACAACTAACATAGCTCACAAGCCCCTCAACTTCTATCAATATTTAAACCTATAAAATATGTGAAACAATGTGGGTCAACCGATGAGGTGCTGAGTACAGGGCTAAAGATACATATACATAAACTTTGAATAATTTGAAAAGAGTTGCACAAGTAGATGAACAAGAATAATCAATTTAAGTATTTATCAAAACGAGAGCCCAAGTTTTATATCATTTTACTCTAATTATACCAACACCATCATAAATCAAAAGGCCTTTGACAACTTCCCATTAGAAGAGTCTGTAAGGGTGATCGAGATTATCTCACCATTTTATCAACGTGGTTCGCCTTATCTTGACAACTTAAGTAGGACTCCCACCCTCATGTCCTTACCGGAGAATACAGACAGGTGCACAAGGTGTGTATAATGGAGTTTCTATATTAAGTTTGCAAGTTATAAAAGAACAGAATGAGACAAACATCGAGTACAATACTGGAGTACTACATGGCAATTTTGAGCAAGTAAACAAGCATAGATGTGTATCACATTTCAAGCAAGAAATACATAGTCATATGATTATTAAATCTTGTACCTGATTTGAAGATTTCATGTCCTATCATTGACTATTAAGATCACAAGAAACCACCTTGTTAAGCATAAGATTACATACCTACATTAAATTCTCATCATTAACCCTAACTAAATTCATTTTAGGGTTTTGACTAGGTTAGATTCTAAGTTTCTTGTTAGTGCATTGGATGATCTTGTATTGATCAAGGGGCCATTATCAAGGTGGGACTCAATTTTCAAACCATTTCGATGTTCCATTCATCTTATATGGACATTCCATGTTTCAAGTCACATATGTACATTTTTGGGTCAAAAGACTCATAATAGGGCAACCATGGTTGTAACACCCATGCCCACTACCTTAGGATCTAGTAGAGTTTCAAGAATGATGATTGGCCCCACAGACCACCACTAGCCTTAACTGCACACTTTTTCCTCACTCACGCGCAAGTCGGGGTCAATTTCTCGACTGGTCACCCATCCTAGTACTACTCCAAGCTGAGCACACTTAATTATGGAATTATTTAGTGATGGGCTCCTAGAAAAGGAGGTGCACCTTGGTAATATGGGTAGTCCAATCATTCCTTTTAAGATCATGTTGTTCGAGGCCTCAAATCCTAGGATGTTACAATCTCCCCCACTTAGACTCTTGACGTCCTCATCAAGGCTCAATTATATAGCCTCATAATATTTCCCCATTTCAGTGTAGACCCAGAATGGCCCATGGACACCCAGCTCCCGATCACGGAATACCAGTGCAAGGGTGGCTACGTCACCATGAACAACCCTTTCCTACATACCTGGACCGCACAGCTCAAGACTAGCATGCCACATGCCCATGTGGGCCGCACCTACTGGAGGGGAATTGTCTCTGATACCATTTGTAACACATAGGCCCACTACCCTAGGCTCTAGTAGAGTTTCAAAAATGACGACTGGCCCCATAGACCACCTCTAGCCTTAACTGCACACTTTTTCCTCACTGACGTGCAAGCCGATGTCAACTTTCCGACTGGTCACCCATCCTAGTACTACTCTAAGTTGAGCACACTTAACTATGGAGTTCTTTAGTGATGGGATCCTGGAAAAGGAGGTGCACCTTGGTGATATGGACAGTCCAATCATTCCTTTTAAGATCATGTTGTCTGAGGCCTCAAATCCTAGGACGTTACAATGGCCATGATTCATCAAGTCAATATGTTCCAACATCAGAGGTGATTTAGACCAGTAACATATTGTCATAATAAACACATTCAAGTAAAGGTGGATGCCCCCTAGGGTCTAGGCTTCATACAACCAACATTGGATATCAACATTTCCATCATACATGTAATCATCAATATAGTTTTCATATGCCATTTAGGTTCAAAATGAGACTAAGATGGGACATCCACATCTAAGATATCACGAGGTATACAGTAAGTCCTAATTCGAGAGAGGGGGCCAACATAAAAGGATCCACATAAGAATTAAGGCACAAGAACCATAATCAAGTCATATATGGGAATAATAGATCAAAACTAGATGGTTTGATCTATATACATCATCATAGCCCAAAAGGGGGTTGGGATAATTCGTGTAGGCCATAATACATCATATATTATTAACTTCAAGGACATAATATAGTTTCACACATCAAGTCGGAAAAACATAGCATTTGAATCAAATATAAATGTCACATAGGAGGGGTACATTCAAAGCATTAGATGCCATATGACTCAACCATTGAAAAACCAAGGAGGGAAAGAGTATATCCATGCACCATAAGGTAGCATAAAGCTACTTATTTCCACATTAATATGAGATAAACTTCATATTAGATGCAAAGTTAACTAAATAGGGCAAAGTATATCCCTAATGTGCAAAGAAAAAACACATTTGTGCATTAAGTGTCATTAAAGGAGAAAACGGGGTGATGAGGAGCTTCACTAAGTTTACAGAAGAACCTAGTTACTGATTTGGAGATTAGAGGATATATTGAGCATCAAGATCTAAGCTTTAATCATAATCATGCATTGGACATATTCAAAGTAGTTAAAGGTTGCATCTTTAGCAAAATAGGAGGATTGGAAGAAGATTTTGGGTCTGTAACCACTTTCATGATTGAAATATGTTTCTCCCAATCAAAGTGGTATATAGATTTCTCATATTTGGGATTAGGACCTAATTATAATGATTTCCAAGATTTGAGTTGGAAAAGGAGATTTTCCATGATTTAACCTTTTTGGCCAATGGCTCGTTGTCGTATGGGGCCAAGGGGGGGTCCTAGTGTCTAGGAGACACTCACACCCACTCATCAGCCATCCACAACACTCTCGTGCATGTTCAACAGTACTATTCTCCTACTCAAGAGTCTAGGAGCTTGGCCAGCCTTCCCCTGGGCCCTTGGACGTCTGGTCCAACGACCCCTCCTGGTTGATGGTTGTGCCTGATCCCAATCACCCCTTTCGCTCAATCCCCCTTTTCCCAATCCTAGAACAGAGGAGGAACATGTCGTGCCCCTAGATCCTTTAGTGGGCTCAACACTGCAGGCTTCAACAACCAGAGTGTAACAGCGTCAAGGTGGTTGGGGTTCTAGGGCAAGACTCCACGGGTCATGAAGCTCCTAAGTGGTATTCTCCTCTGAGGTGGAGTTGGCATGAAGAGAGACAATGGCTCAATTGGCACAGTGGGAAGAAGAGCAGCCAGGAGGTACTCCTACTCTTGCTTCAAACCTAGATACAAGAAGAAAAGAAGGATGGATAAAAGAAGAGAAAAAGAACCAGGGTTGGAAACAGAGTGCTTTAAATGGAGCAAGTTAGGGTTGAATTTCTTCTTTCATCCCCCTCCATTACCAGATTTGTGTGGAGGTGGAAGAAGCCTCTCCATCCCCACGATTGTTTCCTAAAGAGAAAGCAGAAGAATGAACAAGAAATTGGGCCAAAATTTGCAGTTGGGCCCATGCAGGTCAGCCCAAGATACAGAAGTGTAAAAAGAGGATAATATATGTCGATATTCATAATGTCAAAATTAGATCTCAATGGGTCCGATTGATGTGATATTTGCATTGGTGAATTCATAATAAAAAATTCTACAACATGGAGTACCTTTGGGGACAAAAGCATTCATTGATGAAGGTCAAAATAAATAGCAAAGTTTGACACAAAATGGTATGAAACATTTTCAAAACATGCAAGATAATGTTACATCTTGAATAATAGAGCCGAAGTGAGTTCAATTACACATCACAACACTAAAATCTTATAATTGAAAATCAAATCGCGTCAGTTGAGTCACAAAAGGAGAGGTAGGGTTTACAAAGGAGGAGAGAAATTCAATGTGATCACATCCTTCTGTCCTTAAAAGAAATTCATCATCAAAATTCATTAATGATCATAGTTTAGTGTCAGCATCAATATCCATGATGTTTAGATTATCAGTCTTAGGTGTTTAAGAAGCCACTTCTATGGGGTGCACGTTTAGGTTATCATGATAGCATACCACCTTGTTAATGTTAGGGTTTTGCATCAAATATTCCTATATAAATAGCATTTTGTTCATGTAATCATATGACCCCTAGGTGTGTTATCAAAATTTATGTTGTCAATTTCTCAAAGTAACATGTCCATCATCATGGTTTCAAAAGAGATTATTATTAAATGTACCTTTCATCATTATACTAGATTGCATGAATGTTTTAGTTTTCCCCCAAAATTCTACCCAATCTAATCATCATGGTCATTTCTTTTATCTTGTGTCTGAAATTAAGCATCGTGTACACCAAGTCTATTCAAGCTAAGATTATAAGGGCATCATCATATCGAATTCATCATTTCAAATCTACATTGTTTAAGAGAGGCATGATTCCATATTAGGTTTTGTTTATGAGAGTGACTTATTGTACATATGTCAAATTTTAACATAGGTGAGATATTTCATGTATCAAGCACAATTTAAGGAATAAGATTATCATCAACATCAAGTTTTCATAATTATCTCAGTTGTATCTAGAAAGAGATCCACAAGCTAAAGACACTAACACTAAGGCTTATCTATGCCAAGGAAAAACGTGCTAACCACCAACATCTACCCATACTAACTTCTATGAAATTTGCAAGAACAAGGAATATCCCTATATTCCTTTACATAGAACCACTAACTCGAGTATAAGGCTCATCATGGAGATCAAACATCATATACATCATATTAGGATCTTGGAACATATCACTCACCTATGGAAAATATCATATATTCAATTTCCTCTTTCTCTTAGGTTAGATCTTTTAATAGGAAATATAGGGTTCAAAATTTTCAAGGGAACCACACACTGACTCAACTCATATACATAGATGTACTATAGCTAGGGACTCATCATCATTTATTTCATTGTGCATATTTTTCAACATTTTTTATATCTTGGAGGTTAGGTACTTTGAACTTCTCCTGTGTCGGGTCGACTCATATCAAGATGTCACCCTTATCGTATGTCCCATGCTGAAGCTCCTTCTATATAGAGAGATTGATGCCTATGTTGGTCTCAAACCATATCTGACACGTCATCCATCATATACAAGACTACACATAAGCAAGTATGTCAACCCACTAGTTATGTTTAGCATAGGAACCAAGTTATATACATCAAATATGATGTGAGATTGCTATATTAGCATGGGTTGCATGGTCAAACTCATCTCATGTCATCAATACGTACTGAAATATTCCAAAAACAAACATAGGTCATATTGAAGCAAGCCCATATCATCAACATCGACATTGCTATCAACATCATCACCGTCGTCATCATTTTAATCATCAACATCATCATCACTATCACCACCACCACCACCACCACCTCCGCCACCACCACCTCCACCGCCACCGCCACCGCCACCAGCACCGCCACCGCCACCACCACCACCACTGCCAAGACCACCACCACCGCCATCATCATCATCATCATCATCATCATCATCATCATCATCATCATCATCATCATCATCATCATCATCATCATCATCATCATCATCATCATCATCATCATCATCATCACCACCACCATCACTATCATCATCATCATCATCATCATCATAGTCACCATCATCATCATCATCATCATCATCATCATCATCATCATCATCATCATCATCATCATCATCATCATCATCATCATCATCATCATCATCATCATCATCATCATCATCATCATCAGCAGCAGTAGCATCATCATCAACATCACCATCACCATCACCATCACCATCACCATCACCATCACCATCACCATCACCATCACCATCACCATCACCATCACCATCACCATCACCATCACCATCACCATCACCATCACCATCACCATCACCATCACCATCACCATCACCATCACCATCACCATCACCATCACCATCACCATCACCATCACCATCACCATCACCATCACCATCACCATCACCATCACCATCACCATCACCATCACCATCACCATCACCATCACCATCACCATCACCATCACCATCACCATCACCATCATTGTGACGTCCCTGGATTTTGATTTTTCCAAACCCTATTGGGAATGAGATGTCAGAATCCAAAACCATCATCCAATCATATCAGAGAGTGATGCGGAAGCATAATACGCATACATGAACATACAACCATAACATACTCAACATTCAACATGTACATTTATACAACATGAATTATTACACAATGATTTACAATTACATATTGAATGAAGATTCTGCAGTCTAAGAACATGTATGCTAAACTAGGATCTACACAATAGGTACAACCTGGACAACTGCTCACTTCCCGTCTTTTATCCCAAGCTAGCTCTGAACCTAAAACATACGTGAAACAACGAATCAACACACAAGGTGTTGTGCACGTGGGTAGAAAGATACATACTAATATTCTTGCATAATTGAAATAATCTTGAGAAAGAAAGAGTAAAAGAAAACATTCTTTAAAGCGATAATCAGGTAAACACATTTTAGATGCCTTTTGATGCGTTTGTACTACTAAGTGGTGTCACACTTCATTTTTCCCCGCCCCTTGGGCTATGGGGACCGAGTGTCGACCTTATATTCAGAGGGGAGAGAGAGAGATGTCACACTTCATTTTTCCCCGCCCCTTGGGCTATGGGGACCGAGTGCTGACCTTATATTTAGAGGAAGAGAGAGAGAGGATTGAGGGAGAGAGAGAGAGAGCATATATCCACTCAGTAGCTACAAACCATCCATATTCTTTTATGTTCTGTAATGTTTTGCGGAGCATATACTACTAATACACATCCAAGAATTTATATGCAAACACAAGCATCCAAAGTACATCATATCATTATGCATTCATGAAAACTAGTCTTATACTTAATAAAACCCACGTACCTGAGTTCAGAGATTTCTAATCATATCCATGATCATCTAGATAAACTGGTCAGCACCTGATTAATAAAAAAATCGTATACTAGCATTAGATTCTCATCATCTTAACCCTAGTTGTGTTCATTAGGGTTTATATTATCTCATTAGGATATTCCAACATTTACTTGCATTATTGTCTTATATTTATCTTACTGATGTCATTTTCCAGATTATGATTCATTATCTGAATATTAGGTCCCATATCCTTTTTGGTGCACATATTAACCCTAGTTTATATATACATCATTCAATTTAGGGTCACAACCCATGTATTAAGGCTCATCTTCATATAACATGAATTCTATGCATATAACTGATCTCAGATTTATATATTATATTTCAGTTTCAGATATGAGGGTTTTCTGTAAATCTCATCATTTATTGAGCATGTATGCATTTAATACATTCTCTTTAGTGTTATTAGCCCTAATTAGCCATATTAATCAAATTATATGGTTTCGTACATCAACATGACCATATTTGACATCATATGCATTATAAACATGATTACAGACTTATAGCATTTTTCCATAATTTAATACCATCATTTGATATTTATTACTCATGAACTAAGCATTTTACAACTAATAAGATATCACAGATATTAGTGCATCAAAAGCCTGATATTATGATTTCATATTGTTCTACACATTTTCTGAGAATTTAGGTACCTTACTTGCATTTTTCTGATAACTGTGCTATTTTTATGAATTATACAAGATCTGTGAATTAAATGCAATAATTACCTTTTTGTGGCCAATTGTGCGCTGCCACGTGGCCTTATGGCTGGAACACATCCTTTGGTTGCTGGGCCGGTTCAGGGTTTTGAACCCATTCTGGTTCTCTGATCGGGACTTGGTTCACCCGTCCCTTCCCCTCCTCGCGATAGCGGCGATCTAAGGGTGAGTCGCGCAGGGCGGCTCCCCTTTCCTACATGACGCCAACGTTGGCTGGCCTCCAGTGTGTGATCAACAAGAGAGCTCCTTCTGCATCCTCTTGGTCACGCCGCTACCAGGGAGGTCTGTAGCGTGAGGTAGAGGAATCTTCGGCCGGCTTGTCTGCATCAAGATCTATATTCTGATGTAGCACCCCTTCATGGTGCTCTTCTGCTTCTCCTTTCTCCTACCGGGTTCTCGAGACATGGCCGCCGCTCACCGTCTTGGTTGTAAGGCTTCTAGTTCTCTCTCTCTCTTTCACGTTCCATTGACCGCCACCTACTGCGTGTGAACCATGGTCCTCTACGAGCATGCAGCTGCCGTGAAAGCTGGCCTGGTGTGATGATGATTGAGCAGAAGACCTCCCGACCATGTTTTATTCTCTGCTCCTCCTTTATGGTGGAGTCGATCTTGCCAAAAACCTATGAGCCGTGAAGCTCCCTAGATCTCTGGGGGGGGAGAGACCCTACGAATCTGCTATTACAGAAGGTGAGAAGGGGAAAAGGAATGATTTCTGATGTGAGGTATTGCGCTAATTGCAGCTTCTGCAACATCATTAGCTTTAATGGTCATAGTTGGCAGACAGGCGTGCCTTTCCAGTTGGCACTGTCACACTACTGATCTGCAATGGAAAGTCATCATCTTTGATGGCCTCCTTCCGAACCTAGGAGGGGTCTGCGCAGGTGATGGGGATGAGCGACAGATTCCTATCGGGGTTCATCGGCTAATAACTCACTTCCCTCTACCGGAATTGTTGTATAAGGTGTTGCTGGTAGCTCCTAGAACTGTGGATCTGTAACAACACTGAAGAGGGAGCATAGGGCCCAGCCTCTCGTGCTCTTCAAATAGGTGAGGATCAGGACCAAGTCAAAGCTACTGGTCCGCTCCTCTTGGAGATGGAAGAAGGACCATGGGACACATGATTTTCATCCTACGAATGAGGATAGCACGTTTGGATCTGTTCCTAGGATGGGTCCTATCGTCCAAGGAGGATGATGCGTGGCATATCACGTCACAGCCTTAGTTTGATAATAATGAGAAGACCAAAGTCTAAATATTCACATAATAATCGAGTAGAAACTTGAACTCTAATAACTCTCAATTGGAGCCTCGTAATCTTGCTTCTATTATTGTATATTCTCTCATCTACCAATGTTTAGACCAAAAATCCTCAACATGATCATATAACAAGATTTTGAGAAAGAAAATAACTTATAAATAGGTGCATAAACCTTTAATACAAGATAATTAATCCTCAAACGTTATTGACAGATTCAAACCACTTTGTTTTATTATGAAGCATACAAACGTTCATCATCCCACCCTTTGGATCCATGTGTATCCCTAATGATAAATGAAGTCATAACTATCCAACTTGATATTTAAGGGCATCCAACCCAAAGTATACATCAGTATAACTTCTAGCATCATCAACACAAGATCAACTTACTCAGATTGACCATATAAGACCTCATATTCCACAATTATATCATTTTACTCTAATTATGTACTCAAGTACTAGTCTAAATATCAACAACCTAAAATCAGGGTTATTACAATCACCATCACCATCACCATCACCATCACCATCACCATCACCATCACCATCACCATCACCATCACCATCACCATCACCATCACATCACCATCACCATCACCATCACCATCACCATCACCATCACCATCACCATCACCATCACCATCACCATCACCATCACCATCACCATCACCATCACCATCACCATCACCATCACCATCACCATCACCATCACCATCACCATCACCATCATCACCACCACCACCACCAGCATCATCATCATCATAATAGGTCATCTATGGTACTTACTAACCAAACCTTTATCATGTATCTAGAAAAATCGAGAGACTACAACTATAATTGAAACTCTCTCATTTAGGCTTGATGTAACATCTATTTCTCTTAGGTGACATGTACACTCACTACCTTTCTACGTGCGGTAACATGTTTTCATCTGTAAATATACTTATACTTGAAATACATTTTCTTCAATGTTGAAATGAGTGATGGAAACAACCATACTCCATTTTAATAAAACCAAAATCAAAGTGAGTTACCACACTCATTAGGTTGACTAGTATGATGACACCTAGAGAACTAGTAAGAACATAGTGGAAACCTAAGTAGCTACCCTAAGAACATTCCGCGAACATGTGTCTAGGGTTGTAGTAAGGTCTCATTTTTCACACCCTCTTAAACATATAGATCATACTATAGGACATAAGGAGGAGAAAAGAAAGACTATAAGTATTACACAAGGCTACACATGGTTTTGGAACGTCTATGTTCTAAGATAGAGGCTAAGTCAACATACTCCACAAAGGACAACATATTAAGTTTCTATGTTTGAGATGTAAAGTTGTGTTTAGTTTGTGTTTCATGTGAGTAATGTTTGGTGTAGTTATTGTTCATGCACTGACACCATCTATCATGGGACCATTTGTTATCCAAATCCTAACTCCAAATGACAACAAAGTAAATGGTGATAGGACCTAGGCGTCTGTCCCTAGCATGGTATTAACAAATTGCAAATGCAGAAGCGTAAAGCTTAGCATACGTAAACAAATAACAAGATAGAATCACCAATCAAAATCTCAACATTCAACAAGATATTATAAGCAAAAAAATTTATTACAAGCTTTCAATTACATATTCAAGAGTACAATTTTACAAGTCTTCTCATGTATACTAAGGATCTTACATCAACTACACCTGATATAGATCACTAAGCCCCTCAACTTCTAGCCATCTATGAATCAATAAAATATGCGAAACAACGTGAGTCAATACACGAGGTGATGAGTATAGGGTTAAATATACATATACATAAGCTTTGCATAATTTGAAAATAGTTGCAAAAATAGACGAACACGAACAATCAAGTTAAGTATTTAGGAAAATTAGAGCCCAAGTTTTATATCATTTTATTCAATTTATACCAACAACATGATATATTTAAAGGCCTTTGACAACTTCCCATCGGAAGAGTCCATAAGGGTGCTCAAGATTAGCTAACCCTTTTATTGACATGATCAGCCTTATCTTGACAACTTAAGTAGGACTCCCAACCTCGTGTCCTCATCTTGAGAATACAGGTAGGTGCACAAGGTGTGTATAATGGAGTTTCTTTATTATGCTTGCAAGTTATGAAAGAACGACATGAGACAAACATTGAGTACAATACTAGAGTACTACATGGAAATATTTGAGCAAGTAAACAAACATAGATATGTATCACATGTCAAGAATGAAAGCCATAATAATATAATTATTAAATTCCATACATGATTAGGTGATTTCATATCCTATCCTTGATCATTTAAATCACAAGAAACCACCTGGTTAAGTATAAGATTACATACATGCATTAGATTCTCACAATTAACCCTCTCTAGATTCATTTTAGGGTTTTGGCTAGGTTATATTCAAAGTTTCTTATTAGTTCATTGGATGATCTTTTACTAATATGGGGGCCATTTTCATGGAAGGGATCAAGTTTCAAATCATTTTGATGTTCCATTCATCTTATATGGACATTCCAAGTTTCAAGTCACTATGTACATTTTAGGGTCAAATGACTCGGAATAGGGAAACCAATGTCATGATTCATCAAGTCAATAGGTTCTAGAATAAGAGGTGATTTAGAGTAGTAACATAATGTCATAATTAACACATTCCAGTATAGGTGGATGTGCCCTAGGGTCTAGGCATCATACAACCAACATTGCATATCAACATTTCCATCATACATGTAATCATCAAAATAGTTTTCATATGCCCTTTCAATTCGACATGAGACTAAGGTGGGACACCCACATCGAAGATATCATGGTATGGAGTAATTATTAATTTGATGGAGGGGGACAACCAAAAAGGATCCACACAAGAATTTAGGTACAAGAACCACAATCAAGTCATATATGGACATAATAGATCAAAACTAGAGGGTGTGATCCATATCCATCATCATAGAACAAAAGGGGGTTGGGATAATTCGTTTAGACCACAACTCATCATATATTACTGACATAAAGGACATAATATAGTTTCATGCATCAAGTAGGCCAAACGTAGCATTTGAATCAAGTATAACCCTTCATTAACATAGGAGGGGTACATTCAAAGCATTAGGTGCGATATGACTGAACCATGAAAAAACAAAGGAGGGAAAGAGTAGATGCATGCACCATAAGGTATCATATAACTACTAATTTCCATTTTAAGATGAGATTAAAGTTTATATTAGATAGAAAGTTAACAATCTAGGGTAAATCATATCACCAATGTGCAAATCAACAACACATTTGTGCATTAAGTGTCATCAAATGAGAAAAGAGGGTGATGAGGAGCTTCACTAGGATTAAAGAAGAACCAAGTTACTGATTTTAAGATTAGAGTATGTATTGAGCATCAAGATCCAAGCTTCAATTATAATTATGCATTGGACATATTCAAAGTAGTCAAATGTTAGATCTTTAGAAAAATTGGAGGATTGAAAGAAGATTTTGGGTATGTAACCACTTTCATGATGTAGATTTTTTTCTCCCAATCAAAATGGCATGTAGATTCGTTATACTTGGACTTAGGACCTAATTATTATGATATTTGCACCATTTGAGGAGGAAAAGGGGATTTTTCCATGATTTTACCTTTGTGGCCTGCCATGTGGCACCAAGGGGGAGTCTGCGACATCTGGGAGCAGCTCACACACGTTCAGCAGCCATCCACACCACTCCCTTACATGGTTAGCAACCGCGTTCTCTCACTCAAGGGCATGGGAGTTGGGCCAGTCTTCCCTTAGGCTTTTGGACACCAGGTCCAACCGCCCCTCCTGGAGGATGGTTAAGCCTGACCCCGATCACCCTTTTTGTAAGATCCCCCCTGTTCCAAGTGTTGGAATAGACGGTTGACATGGGATCACACCCCTAGCTTCTCTGGTGTCCACAATACTATAGGATGCAGTAGCCCAAGTGTAACTGTGTAAGGGTGGTTGGGGTTCTAGGGCGAGCCTCCATGGCCTGTGAAGCTCCTCTGTGGTGCTTTCCTCTGAGGTGGCATTGGCGTGAGGACAATCAATGGCTTGGTTGGCACCTTAGAAAGAAGAGAATGTTGGGGGTACTCTTAATGTTTCTTCAAACCTAGAGACAAGAAGAAAAGGAGGTACGGAAGAAGAGAAAAAGAGCAAGGGTTAAAAATGGGGAGCTTTAAATGGAGCAAGTTATGGTTCAATTTCTTTTTTCATTGCCCTCCATTATGAGATTTGGATGAAGGTGGAAGAAGCTTCTCTAGCCCCACAATTATTTCCTAAAGAGGAAGTGGAAGCGCGAACCAACAGTTGGGCCACAATTTGCATTTGGGCCTATGCACTCTTTCCCAAGGTAGAGAGAAGCAAAAAGGGGATCATATATTCCAATATTCATAATTTCAAAATAAGAGTTCTATAGGTCCAATTAATGTGATATTTGTGTCGATGGATTCCTAATAGAGAACTCTACAACATGGAGTAACTTTCAGGACAAAAGTGTTCATTGATGAAGGCCAAATTAAATAGCAAAGTTTGACACAACATGGTACGAAACATAGTTAAAATATGCAAGATAGTGTTACATGTTGAATAATAGAGACTAAGCGAATTCAATTACACATCACAACACCTAAATCTTATAGTTGAAAATTAGATCAAGTCCATTGAGTCACAAAAGGAGAGGTAGGGTTTATAAAGGAGGAGAGAGAAATTCGAGGTTATCACAACAAGAAAAGTTCTTATTGTTTGATTATGAGATGATTATTCATATGAAAGGATTTTATATGTTTCTTAGATTGTAAATATATACAAAGAAAAATAAAAGGAAAAAATTTAGATGAGTTTGTATAATATCGTAAAATTTGGTAAATTTGGATTATGTGATTAATTATCATTAATTGTATATCATGAGTCACCTTAAGATAATCAAAGTAATAATAAGATGATTAGATTAATAGCATGACTTTGGTGGGATTGGAATGATAATTATAAGATCTAAACTACGAGTAACTCTTCAATTTAAGAGAATAAAGTAATATTGCTAAAATGTATCATATGAGGCTTCAATTGAGAAATGATGTTGTTACAAGCCTTAATTTCATAATTACAAGTATCATTAATTTTATGAAACCTTTGGAAGACCCAAATTTGGGCCTTAGACCCTGGAATCCTATACAATTCCAATTGGACCAAATCTAGGATATACTAAGTTATCTGGTGATTAGTGATTTATCAAGTAATTATCTAGAATTTACTTGGAAGCCATGTTTTGAATAAAATAGATGGTTTTATGAATTATATCATGCATAATGATAGAAATGAAGTAATAGGAGAATATCCTAAAGTTTGAAATAATTTGAGAAAATTACATGTTGTAGAGAAATACTTATATTAACAGGAACTTTACTTAAAAGAATATAGGAAAAAAGGAAATGAAATCTAGAGAGGGGAGTCAATTTGGGTTGGGACTCTCGTATCTCAGTAGAACTGAGATAAGAGAGTGCATCACCCTCACTCGACCATTATCCCTCCTTGCGAGAGTTAAGACCCCCTCACAAAACTAGGCTCCTTTCTTTGAGAACTATTATCTTTATCTAATGATACCACTTGATTCAAGAGGATAATCTAAATCCAACACCTCAAATTTGATGATGATCTCTACCCTATATGATAATTTCTAAACATTGGACAAATCAAAGAACTAGAGCACGATACCATAAGCTTCCCTGTAGATCCTCTGCCTATTTAAGACCATGAGGAGAACCCTTGAAACCCCTAGATCATTCCTTGATATCCAATTTCTCCTAGATGCACACCAAACACCCTAGAGAACTCTACTTTCCTACGTTAGTATCCTAGATCTATACACAATGGAAAAGAGCATATGTGAAAAATTCCTTCGGTGTAGAGGTTTACTAGACATCCACAGAGGTACTAAAACCCCAACATAGCATGACAAACCCCAAAACTCAGTCCCCAATTTCCAACTGAGATCAGTCAAAGCATCTTGACGAAGAACCCTCTCTTGACAACTAGGAGACCCAAAAAAGGTGCAACATCTTCACACATCTTCCAAGAGTCATCCCAAATTCTTATATTGTCCCAAATTGAGGTACATATCCTCCTCAATCTTCTCTTCTTACTTGAGTACCCGCAAACCCCACCTACACCCTGGACCATCACTTGAGCTCATACAATGCTTGTTTAAGTTTGGTTGAGCATGTCAAAGGCCATCATGTTGTGGGTTCAGGTTTCCAGGCCTTAGGAGCCAGAGTCAACCTTTTTGTTGTCCCCTTTGTTGCCATGAACCAACAACTCATGAGGAATAAGGGGAAAATCCGATTACTGATGTGTATAGGGGCTTCTATGACCCAACAACTCATGTTTAAGTTTAGAAAGTGTACAAATTACTGACGTGTCAATATTTGATTGGTCAATTATAGTCTAACTTTCATTGATTGTAGTTAATTATTGGTAACTCAGAATACATCAAAATTGTATATGGACTTGATCAAGAAAAGAAGTAGAATCCATATAAAAAGTAATCTATGTATGGTTCTGATTGTAGCTTAAAAATTATTAATAATACATGTATACATGATGATTCTTATCATATAGTTTGATATTTCTTATCATATGCATAAGTTAGTTCCTTTCGAGAAATTCATGTAATTCCTTAGAGGAGTAAAATTTAATATATGTATTCGCTCAAGTACAAATTAATGGAAATTATTTATTATTTGTTAAATCTAATCCTAAAAGATTTAGGTAATGATCCTAGCTTTTATGTCTTCTCTTAATCGAGGGACACTCAAAAGTAGGGGTCGTTGTAGTTTGTTTTAACCATCTTAACCACCTCAGACCATAATCCTATGGTATACGAAAGATTATGGGATCTTCTATAACAAACCACCTTCCTATTCCCACCTACGAACCTTTGGAAGCCTGTGTTATCCCTATTTTCGACCCTACACCACTAAAAAACTTGATCCCCACTCCAGACGCTATATTTTTCTAGGATACAACTGTCAACACAAAGGCTATAAATGCCTTCACCTTCCTACTAAATGACTCTACATCTCCAAACATGTAGTATTTATGAAAATAAATTTCCCTTCCTACCACACTCTACCATCTCATTATCTCATGATGAACACCTATCCTACTCCACCTTCATCGACTCCACAGATGCCTTCCCTTCACCAGACAATTTGCCCCCGCCTACCTATCCAACCCTCTCACAACAACTATCACTTACTCTGATATCTACTCCACTTCCCTTGATGTAGCTGACCCTCTCTTTACCACACCATCCACTAATCCTCTGCCTAATAACTCTCATCTTTAACCAACCTCTCCCTCCTCTATGTTCAATATTGTTCATGAAGCCTCACCTATTGAACTCACTAACCTCAACCCATCCTCCAACTCACCACCTGTTGAACCTGACCCTCCCATCACAACACACAACATGGTCACTCGTGGAAAGGATGGTATACACAAACCTAACCCAAAATATGCACTTCAGGCATCATCCTACATTACCACTCCCAAAACCATAAAACAAGCACTTCTGCATCCCGGTTGGAAACATCCTATGGCGGATGAAATCCTTGCACTCCACCAAAATCACACCTGGACCCTTGTCGAACGTCATCCTGGCATGAATAGCATTGGCTGCAAATGGGTTTTCAAGACCAAGGTCAAGCCTGATGGTACCCTTGATCGGCTCAAAGCCCAGTTAATCACAAAAGGCTTTCATAAAGGAAGAAGGCATCGACTATACAAAGACCTTCAACCCAATTGTTAAATCACCAACCATCAAGACTGTATTATCCATTGTCATTTCTCAAAGATGGGTAATCCAACAACTCAGCATCTCAACACATTCCTTAATGGGGCACTTGAGTAGGAACAAACTCCAGGGTTCTCAGACACTTCTAAGCCGTCTCACATCTATAAACTCACCAAGGCTCTCTATGGTCTTAAACAAGCTCCACGCGCATGATACACCAAGATTCATTCCTATCTCACAGAGCTTGGGCTCAGTTTTTGCACATCTGACTCCTCCTTGTTTGTTCTTTCATTTGCAAATACTCTAGTCTATCTTCTTCTGTACGTAGATGATATTCTTATCACTGGAAACTTTGTGCCAGTTGTTCACCACATCATCAGACAACTTGAAGCATAGTTCTCCCTTCGCAATTTGGGTCACATTCATTACTTTCTCGACATTCAAGTGGACACCAACCATGACGGGCTCCTTCTTCACCAGACTAAGTATGCCTTGGACATCCTCGCCAGTGAAGATATGCTTCACTGTAAACCAATTTCTACTCCGGTGTGCTCCTCCTTTCTCCGTGACTCTCTATGAAATCCCAACACACCTCTCTCAGACGTTAGCTCCTATCACCGCGTTGTGGGACCACTCCAATATCGCACCATAATTAGGCCTAATCTCACCTATGACGTCAACTTGGAATGTCAATTCCTTCACTGTCCAACCTCAACTCACATGGCTCTTGTTAAAAGAATTCTTCGCTATGTCAAAGGTAATGTCACCATGGGAATTCAGTTCTATCATGATGCACACCTTCCTATCACTGGGTTCTGTGATGCCGAATGGGATGGCTGCCCTCTCTCTCGACGCAGTACCAGTGGCTACGACATATTTCTCGGGCATACCTGCATATCTTGGTCCTCCAAAAAGCAGCCAACGATCTAAAAATCTAGCACTGAAATTGATTATAGATTACTCTCCCTCACAGTTGCAGAACTAACCTGGCTCTCGCACCTTCTCAAAGAGCTCTGTCTTCAACACAATGCTCCTGCATCTCTCTACATCGACAACCTTAGTACTCTCTACCTCACCTCCAATCCAATTCTCCATGCCCACACCAAACATATTGAACTTTATAACCATTTTGTCTGTGAAAAAGTTACGCTTGGACATATTGTCACTCACTACATCTTGACTAAGGTCACCAAAGTTATGCACAAGTTATCCTTTCGGAATTTCCTTCTCAATTTAGGCCTTCGTTTCTCTTAGAACAAAGTTGCGGGGGGCTTTAAAGATATGTGATGCAACTGTATGAAGATATGGAGATCTCTCATATACTTAAATGCATCTTCCCTATCTCTTCTTTCCATGTACATCTACTACTTCCGATGTAATCTTCCCTCATTGCAGTCTCTGCAACCTGTTGTTAGATATATGGTTGCAAATGCCATGTATATAGCATGGGTTAAGCCCAATGTAGTGCAACTAGTACATATGAGAAAAGTAGTTTTGTCTCTAGTGCAAATGGCAAAGAAGTTTTATCCCATATTGCTCACTCCTAGATCTTTTGTCATTCTTATATGTAGGATCACATGGGACACTAGTGTCCAAGGGGTCCTAGGAGGAGGGTATGCTCACATCTTTGGTGGGTATGATGACCACAACACACACCCACGCGTGCGTGCCGTGCCACACCTCACCTCGCCTTGCCTGGCCTGGCCGGACTAGGTCGGGCACGGGCTCAGGTTTGTGGCTTGTGGATTGTAGATTGTGGAGAATGTCTTTCGTCTTCTTTTTGCACTAGGATACAACTGCGTAATTAATTATTGATTTAATTAATTATTTTTCCTAATCAGATTTGTTAATCCTAACTGGAAAGTATTTCTTTTGCAAAATTTTCCACATGTGTACAAGAGCAACTGAGTAGTCGCGTCTTAATAGGAATAGGATTACTGGGGCGTGTATGACTATAAATATGTCTCCGATCATTAGGGTCAAACACATCTTTCTAACGCACAACCGTCAGTCGTTCGAGTACGTGTTTGTGAACCCTAAAGCCGGAGTCTGCCGCTGTCGTTCCGTGGTGCTACGTTGATGCCCTTCTCCTAGACGTAACACGTTCGTCCGTCCTCTTCCTTCCAAGGCGCAACATGTCAGACAGTGGTTCCTGCGGTGCTGAGTTGTACTGGTAGTGCATCTGATCGTCTGCATCGTTCGTCGTCAACACGAGCGAGACATGTCTTCTTCAGGTTCATGACCAGGTCGACTAGAAGAATGACGCCTATCTTTTTATATGCGGGCCGTTGATTTCTTTAAGTAACACGTTCATTTTAGATCATTCTTAACTCAGTTTTTATTTTCTCTTGCACTATTTATTCTTCTGTTTCTTATCTAGATCTGGTTTGAACTTGTTAATATGTTGCACATGTCGACGTAAATCTAAAATTTACAACATATGCCCAATGCACATGGCCGATCACTTTTGTAACACAACTCTTTTAACCACCTGCACTATTAATACAATGTTGCTGCTGCCCAGGCAGGTTGAGCGCGGCAATCCTTTAACTCCTTAGCTTAGCTATTCATACATTAAGAACCTGAACATTCGAGCATAATAGTCTGATGAAAATCTGATAATAAAAATAATAATGTGAATGGTATCTGAATCTAAGACCACATGCACCCAAGACCAGTAGATTAATCAATGCACTACTATTATAGCTCCAATTTTACTATGACAAAAAAACATTTATGTCATCCCTGTGCCTGTGGTACGTTGCAGTTGTGGGCATTCTGGATATACGCCCAGTTTATCCCCACTACATGTTGAAAGATGTTACAGTGACAATTTTCTTTGGACCGTATTTCTTCAACACCAGCCGATAAAAACACCCTTAGAAGTTTTGCAATGCCACCCGCGTCTTCTTGGATGGGTTGATTCGGTGCAGTCCCATCACGATACTCGGCCAAATTTAACTGGATGCATCCTAGCTTATAAAAAAATAGCATACCGATAGATTAGCTAAATAGCTAAATGAGATCTTCGCTTGATGGTAAGCAGTCAATACACGAGTTTGTATGTGAGCTTGTATGTTAATGGTGAATCAAGACACTAGGGAAACAAACTATATTCATAATTGAATTCCATACTTGAATAATTCATATCAATTAAAATATTTTAATAATGATGACATAATTAAGGAAAATGTGGCCGGGCCACACTAATGTGCTTTAACATGATTACTTCACCTTTCACTCACGAAGAAATCGACTTTATTCAGTTGACCTGGTCTGCAACTCCTTATAATTTCTCTAGGATTGTGAAACTGCTTTTCGCTCGACCCTCAGTCAACGTTTAATGTGCTTACATTATTTCCCTAAATTTGTGGCACGACACCTGTCAATCATTTTGATACCGACAACCTCATATTGACTTGTAGTCACTATGTGGTCTTGAAGAGATATGCGTCTCGTACTGCTCCGTATCTAAATCTCTTCCTTTCAAGATAGGGTTAAACTTAGGGGACGCTCACGCTCCCCGCGTGACTGGTTTCACGCGCTGGGAAACCAGCCGTGAAATCAGTCACGTGTCAGATGGCGATTTGGCCAGTTTTTCATAATTATGTAAAAAGCAAATAAATTTGTTTCACTTATAACTTTTAAACCGTAATGAATTTTTTAATAAAACAAAAACCGTTGGTTTCGTTACGAAAAATGCAATCTAGCAAACCTAATATTGATATATTTTTGAGAAAAAAAATAAAAAAATAATATATATAGGTTAATTGACAACCAACTATGGTGCCCATACCCATAAATGGTTATTAACACCCAAAATGGTTAATTGACGCCCAAAAATGGTTCATTGAAACCTAAATTTATAACGACGCCCACAAATGTCTAATGACACCCATAAATGACTAAGGACACCCAAATATGATTTTTGACGCCTAAAATGGCTCACTGACACCTAAAATTATAACAACGCGCATACACCCATAAATAACTAATGACACTCAAATACGGTTATTTGACGCCTAAAATGGTTCACTGACACCTAAAATTATAACGACTCCTACAAATGACTAATGACACCGATAAATGGCTAATGACACCCAAATATGGCTATTTGATGCCTAAAATGGTTCACTGACACCTAAAATGATAATGACGCCCACAAATGGCTAATGACGCCCATAAATGGCTAATGACACCCAAATATAGTTATTTGACGCCTAAAATAGTTCACTGACACCTAAAATCATAACGACACACACAAATGGCTAATGACACCCATAAATGGCAAATGACACCTAAATATGGTTATTTGACGCCTAAAATGGTTCACTGACACCTAAAATCATAAGGACGCCCACAAATGGCTAAAGACACTCATAAATGACAAATGACACCCAAATATAGTTATTTGACGCCTACATGGTTCATTGACATCCAAAATAATGCATTCATATCATTTTTATATTTTTTTATTAAAAATATATCAATATTAGTCTTGTTTGAATGTATTTTTCATGACGAATCCAATGGTCCTTGTTTCATTAAAAAATTCATTACGGTTCAAAAATTATAAGCAAAACACATTTATTTGCATATTACACAATCCTTACTTGTCTAACCAATTAAAACATGCCACGTCATCGCCCATAAACCACCTTCCCCCCCACGTGACAGAAGTATTCCCCCCCCCCCACGTGACGGAAGTATTTTCCTTCAAGATAAGGCATGATATTTCGGTTGCCGCGTTGCCAGTATACATCATACATATGTCGTCAAGCTACAATGAACTGCGCAGTACGCCCACATATTGGTGTGATGTACGCCCATACGGACAGACAGAACCGGCTTGGATCCATGTAATAAATGGCAGACATGCTTAGTCAAACAACTGGACTTGGTCCATGTAAAACGCGTAGACAGTATGAGCTTTCATTCGGTATAGACGTTTACCCGCCACCTTCAGAGCTACCTGAGCTCGGGGTGTTGCTCCAATACAGCGGGTTGGCAAACATTTTTCCGGCCCTTTCGGCTTATTAATGAAGCAGACAGTTTGTTATGAATCCGACTCCATTACAATATTCATATCAGGCTTTAAACCTACCACTTACCTTTAAAATAAAAGAATTAGATTTCTCACAAAAAGATATTTTTATAAATTTTGACATACTAAAGGAAAAATAATAGAAGAAAAATATAGTACATGCATTTGTGGTACGATACTCATATTTTGGATACATACCCGTATTTTGGGTACAATACATCATATTACTCTAAATTGAAAGTTATGCTCTCCAAAATACATGTACTCTACCCCCCAACATACGGATACCGTCCACAATACAAGACTCAATTACTTATATAAACATGTATGAAAAAAAAATGTAATAAATATGATTTTTACTTGTGGGTGTTTTAATTAAAGAATTTCTCCTCCCTGGCCTTAAAAACATGTAGCAAACAACATTTTTTTTTAATTTTTTTATTATTTTTATCCCTATCACAATGCACGTGTTACCAATAATATGTTTTATCAATTTTCCTATCCTCATTACCGTCTCGCTTCTCATCACTATCCTCATCCCATCACCATTATGTTTTTCACCACGTACCAAATACAACCTACAAATCATACAACTAGTCAAACATGTATGAGGTTTTCCTAGTTATAAATAAAAATAAATTTTAAACGTAGTGAGGTGAAAGGTTTACCGGTCACAATATTAACCCGACGCACGTGCTTTAGTTTTTGCTATAAAACCTTCCTTCCGGTGTACCAGCTGAGTGTTGAACCCCATATCCTCAATAAACCAATCCGGCTCACCAATTAAACCAACTAACAAGTACGTAATGTACTAGTATTTTAAGGAATGCTTGCGTGCTTTCATTGCACTATTTATCTCCATCACCGTATTTAGTTGGAAGATGGGACTTCAATACGTAGACCGGTTGCTTGTGACCTGCATGCAGTACATACTTCAGATCTTTGACTAATTCGTAGCTGACTTCTGTAGTTTGGGGGCGGCGCCGCAACCCTGGAGAGGTGTGTCAACGCGGAAACAACAACTTGGCCGATCTTCCCAACCACAAGGCATTTAATATGACACCTCATTACTACTTAGCCAAAATGTCAAGATGACATTTCTTTACGGTGGGGGGCGCAAAAATTGTATAAATAGAGGGTACCGCAACCCTGCCACTACTCACTCCACTCCCGTTTGAATTGTCTTCGTTTACATCCAATTCCACCACTTGCTCACCGTTTTTTACGGAAATAAACATGGCGAAAGTCAAGGTGACACTCATTCTAACCATTTTGATGTTGAGCTTGATTGTCATGCCAACCGCAAAAGCAAGAGAACTTGGAGAAGTTGGTGAGTTATGAGTAAAAGCTCTTCTGTGTTTTATTACTTACATGATCAAGTCTCCATGTTAACTTAACAAAATCTTTTGGCCTGCATTACGCAGAAGGAAAAGCTCAAACAGATGGGTTTGAGGACGCCAAGTACCCAGGATACGGCTATCCAGGTGGTGGCTACCCAGGAGGTGGCTGGAATGGCGGGTATCCAAGAGGCGGTGGGTGGAATGGTGGATATCCTAGAGGTGGTGGCTGGAATGGTGGATATCCAAGAGGTGGAGGTTGGAATGGTGGTTACCGTAGAGGTGCTGGCTATTGCAATTTTGGCTGTTGTGGCTATGACTACTATGGTAATTGTCGCTGCTGTTAACTGGGTGAGCTTCCTTTTGCAAACGTTCATGGACAGCATGAAAATTGATAGTAGTCCAGGTTTCTCTTGTCGACAAGCAATTGTGTTCGATGTTGGGTTTTTTTATTTGGAATGTCAGTCCAGAAATGCGTTTTCAGTATTTGTGAGTTTGTTCAGTCTAAGTAGTAACAAAATGTGTAACAGAGAATTGCCTAGTGTACAAGTGTTATAATTATGATCTTGATTGTCTTGCAAAATTATGTGAAATGCTATAGAAGTTGCATAAATGAAGGCACTAGTACAACGAGAAATGACACAAGACCTTCTAAATATAAGGTTACAAATACCGTTCTTTGAGCTGATACTCAATAATCCTATCAAAGTCAGAATAATCTTAATAATAATTGAATTCTCTAAGCAAGGCATAATTTAAACAATGGTGACACCAAGTTATCCTAGAAAAATGAATTATAATGTGAATTATAAGACACCCACAAACTTGGGCTTTTTCTCACCATTACGATAAATCTTTTCTTTCATGCATATCCTTCCAGCAGTTTTATGAGAAAATGCCACTCTAAAATACCATGATCAGCAAACGTTGCACAACTCACACTGTCAAACCCTCTACGCGCAATGCTTTCTCTTAATGAATAAAACCGTCTTAACCTCTTTTATAAGGTTTCCCTAACCCTTAACATCTCGTGTGTAGAGATATTAGGGTAAGTTCGTTTACCATTTTCCAATATCCTATAGAGTATGAGTAAGGGTGAGTGTAAAGAATTTTCTTATCCTTTACTCTTTGTCGTCTACTTTGTAACACATTATTTTATTGGGTGATGATAAGGGAATATCATTACCAATACCTTCTAATCTGCTACGCTCAATATTTATGGTATACTACATACAAATATATATTAGTCGTATTATTTTGACTCTATTGGAATTGTAAATTGTGCGGCACAATTTGATATAATATATAATGTTGTTTTCTACTACTTATGGGGCTGATTAGGTTATGCATACAACATCATTTTTGGAGGTGTAATATAGACATGTATAAAAAATAAGATTACATAGTTTATGCAATATTTCATACTTTTTGTGTGGTTTCAGCTTCTTTTGAGACTAATTTAGTTGTGTATACATCAACATATGGATTTGTAAAGTGCATGTGTATATAATAATAAGATTTAATCGTGGATGTACCATTTGATATTTATTTTTGTGATGTTATCTATTTCACTGATGTGGAATTTTTGGTCTATAGAAAAGCATGATAGTGGATACAATATACGATTACTTACAATAATAACTTTTTGTAGTGTATGAACTATCTATTACCATTTCAATGTAGCTTCCTGCTTAAGGAGGCAGTGGTTGACCATAAAACATAATTGATTGTATTGAATTTGTGGTCTATAGAAAGACATGATAGCGGACAAAAGACATGTTTACTTACAACAATAACTTCTTGTACTGTATGAACTATCTATTACCATTTCAATGTAGCTTCCTGCTTTTAGAGGCAGTGGTTGTCCATAAAACATAATTGATTGTATTCATATTTGTATATGCATATCACTTCTTTGATAATACATTTTAAATAAAAAAAACTATTATAAGGTTGTAAGATATTTATTCAAATTATTTTGGATTGGTAATAGTCATTCTAGAATACCTTGATACTCCCATTTGATATGTATATATTTTTGGTAAGGCATTGTTGTTGATGTAGGTGAAAATATTATACATCTATGAAATTCACATTTCAATCTTACCGTTGACGCTTAACTTGTGGGTAAGAGGGTATGTATAATGATATTGGTGAAGTGGGGAATTAACTATAATATTCACAACACTTGGTGGGTAAAGGTAATGATATGCCCATAGCCTCTCCTTGCACTCCCCATTGTCAGTCTTACTCATGTCGCCATGTCCATCTACCACAGGTAATATATAACTTCTTAGTGATCTTGTTTACTAACTCAAACATGATCTCTTGCTAGTAACCTTGTAGATGATTTCATTCTTTTCTATGAAAGAATTTCCGTGTATACAAAATGTCTCACCACTCACTTTTCCATATTTCACCGTCTATCTTATTCGTAGGCCCGACTAGTCATTGAAAGGGTATTTATATTAATGTTAGTTGTCAATGATGCTGTAATCCTACATTAGTAGATTATGCATCTTGACACATCATGTGCCAATAAGCTATAGAAAAGCATGGTATCAATAACAATGACGATGACTGAGACTAGTTTTTGGTTATGTACTCAATCATCACAGACAAAATTCTCATTTAAAATAGTAGTAGTCATCTCCATTATTTGGTGGCTTGATAAATATCTATATTGTAATTAACTAACACAATATGAGTCAATGAACAAGTTTTTATATTTTTTCCTCTACATATAGTTAATATATCTCTTAATCATTACTTATTCAAGTCTGACTTACTAATAACTAACTCTCCTTGATGCATATTACATCTAACTACCAACTTACTCTCATGCAAGTAAAAGTACCATTTGGCGATCTCAAAAAAAAAAGTACCATTTGGTAGTTTTGAGAATCAAGGGAAAAGGGATGACTAATCTTTACTTATCATATGAGGAAGAGATCCCACTATACATCTTGTTTTGTAATACTATAGGTGTTGACATTTCAGCTTGAGAAGGATCATATGAACTAATATTCCTACCATTTGACTATGAACAAGATTGAGTTATTAAGCTAGATACATGTCTTATGAAGGATATGGACTCATCTTCACTTCGAGTGGATTTATGAATTATGACAAATTATGTAACTATGTTGATCTGAAGTATCTTATTGTGGAACTATGAAAGTTCTAGTGAAATATAAATAGTTTATTATATCTATACACAGTTTCCATGTCATGTAACAATTGGAATGGTTTTGATGTCATTTATGTGTTATTGGTGGTTTTTATATCAAAGGAAATTGGATTTGGAGAGTTAAACAATGTACATTTTCAATGTATAATTGATGTTCCTAACTTATAAATCCTAATCTTTGTTGTGGAAGGAACTATTGCATGTTTGATCTCATCCCTTCACACACAAAATTATTACACATGTTGTAGTTTAACAACAATTGTCTCTCAAGAGTATTCTACCAGCTATTCAAATGTCCCTATTTGACTCCATTTGCAATGTCAAATTCACCATCTCAATAAAGATAGTTTCAAATTCCAAGATTATTGATCTATTATCAAAGTATCCTAGCATGACATTTTTTATCATTATCAAGAGCTATTTTTTCATCACATTGGTTCAATTGGGACAATGGTTTATGTTATTATCTAAGGCATATGTTGTACCCTTCTCCTTGTTCCTAACTATTTTAGAAACATCCTTGAATTTGACCTAACAAGGTAGTTAATGAGTTAATTTTATATAATTTTATTCATTTCCATAAACATCATTATGATGTGTGATAAACTTTTATACGATATAATTATAATTGTCACTCATTTTGTATCAACCAATTAATTTTGGGTCATTGTTCACATTTTTCCAATGTAATATAATTTTTACATTTTGCCTAAGTGTTAGTAAAATTGCTACATGATTTGTCACAACAAAACATATCTAGAAACATTACCCGTAAATTGGTTATAAAAACACGACAGAAACATTTTTGACATGTTAAAATCTTATACAATAATTCTAGGTTGTATATAGATTCCTCAACATCTAAGTGTTGGAGCACACAACCAATGATATATATCGATAAAATCTATGTACATATTATGTCACTATTTTAGTTGGCATAAACACTAAGAGATGGAAGATGATGAAAACCTCTTAAGACAACTACAGACTATTATGTGCCCTTTGTTGGAAAAAACTTGTGATACATTGTTGAAACACATGTTTCATTTGTGAAATGTAAAAATTCTAAACATTGCAACCTTAGGATCAGTTTCTAAAACCTAGTAGTACATATATTTTATTTATATGGTTTGAAATTGTAATATCTTTAAAAATGTTTGGTTATAGTGTATTGATGAATCCTCCAGATTCATCCTCACAGTCGCCAATTATAGAGATTATGTGCCTCGTATCGAGTGATCTACCCTTCTTTTGATTTACTTTAAGTATCTCTTCAGTTTCATGTAAATAGTGCATTACTAGTTTTAATTACCCTAGTTTCCAGATTATTTGATCTCATCCTCCCCTACATGTAAATAGTGCATTACTAGTTTTAATTACCTAGTTTCCATATTACTAGTCTAACTCAAGCATGTAAAACAACAGATCAAGATCATGAAGCAAAACAATTGCCACGATCGTGTTCTCCTCGCCACGACCGTGGCGCATCGCCAAACAATGCCAAGCCTCCAACTGCCACGACCGTGTTTGACACACCACGACCGTGGTGCATTGCCAAACAGTGCCAAGCCTCCAACCGCCACGACCATGTTTGACACACCACGGCCGTGGCGCACCACCAACAATACCCATGTTCTCATCCGCCATGCCCGTGCAAGGCAGCACGGCAGTGGGGCAGCAACATCACCATGACCGTGGTGTCTCAACACGGCCATGGCACACCGTCCCCTACCTCCCAACGTTGTCAACTTCTCAACCTACTGCTCCAAAGCTCCATGGCCCCCAACATCACCCTCCTCACCAATAGCAGTGACGACCTGCAGCGCCTCACGGTCCAAGACCGTTTGGAGGAGCACACGACCCCAGATTGCTTGGAAGAGCTCACGGTTCCAAACTGTTTGGAGGAGCTCATGGTCCCAGACCGTTTGGAGGAGCTCACGGTCCCAGATCGTTTAGAGGCTGGACACTCGAGATCGTTTGGATGACGCTTAATCAAGATTGTTTGGAGAAAATGATGCAAAACTGAATGAAGCTGAAGACCGTTTGGCTGAAACAACAGACCGTTTGCCAAAGTTGAACACGAAGACCGTTTGATGATTAAACGGTTCGCAAAGCGTTTGCAGCTGCCAATTAGTGAAGACCGTTTGCTCTATGCACACGAAACCATTTGCTCTCAAACAGATTACAAAACGTTTGGGCAATCAGGAGCAAACCGAATGAGCAGATCATTTGCCAAAGTTGTGCAATACTGTTTAAGCACCAAGACCATTTCGTCAAGCTGGACAAGACCGTTTGAGCAAAAATATCCCCCAAACCGTTTGGACTGAAAACAAACCAAAAACGTGAAGGGCAGTCCTGTGCCTATAAATAGGACCAGTAGGGTCCCCTTTTGAGGTTTTTTCTAGGACGCCGACAGGCTGCCTGTACGCAGGCCCGATCCAAATCTAGTCCCATCTACGCCAGTTTCATTCCACCGACTGCTCGTGTTTAAATCAAGGAGACTGAGAAGAGAAGGAAGACGGAGTGGGAGAGACTGTCCGGTCTGTATTGGTGTCTCCCGTTTTGTGTCCAGATCTACTCTGACATGACGTAGAAGACCGTATCTTCTTCACCAAGTTGCGACTACCTTCTGCACTGAGTTCATGGAGGAATCCTCTCTCTTTCTTATGCTTCTTATTTATTGCATGAGTAGCGAGTAGTTTCATCCACTGGGGCGCGGGGACTAGCCTCGCTGCCCATGTTTTGTAATCTGTACTAAAAGATGTTATCTTTTTGATTCAATACTAAATCGTTTCATGCATGCTTGAATGTTGGCCATGTTCTTGTATGCATCTATTGTCTTTTGTTGCGGTTTGTCTACGACTTCTTTTGGGACTCAAATACCGATTTAGTGTTGGTTTCTGGTGTGCATATCCACCACTCATCTGTCTCGGTATCTAGGAACGCTTCCCGACGAGTGGAGTAAACTCACCACCATCGTTGCATTTTCACACTATGAAATGGAATCAGTTGACGTGCGGAAGTGCAACCTTGATGGGACGAGGAACACACTCCGCCGAGAGAGTGGTGCGATATATGTGACCATTCGTTCGGGAATGGCTGACATTGCAACACTTCCACGTTTCTGGTAGCTATTTCCTCGAAAGAGGGATAATCTATAAGGATACTAATTGAATTGGTGATTATCGCTCGCCTGTTAGTTTTCTGATGCACGTTTCACGAGGTTAAGGTTCTCTCTTCAGAAACTATATCTCTTCATTGACACGTAGATATGTACCGGATGAGAGTTACTCAACCCGTGAAGGATGTGTGGAATGTTCTTGTTGTAAAAGACATCGACATTGCATAACATCCATGTATCTTGCTTGCAAGTCTTACTATGATTGGTATAGGTACAAAACATGTGTAGTGGTGGTGAAAACCCGCATCACCCCAGTGATCCATCATCATTTGCTAAATCTTAGATTTTAATCCTTATATTAGTTTTTATTCTTGCCTTTACTTTTGCATGTTCTAGGTTAAATAACTCAAATCAAACTTTTGGTCATAGATGATTAACTTAGATTGAGACGAAATGAGATAAAGACACGCAGATTCTTAACGTTGTCCTTTGGGTTCAATCCTAAATCTGTACTATGATAAGGCTTCCACACTCTTGTGGGGTTGGAGCTTTTATCTAGCACCAGTTCTAGGTAATTCTAGAGAGAACATTAACTCCCTAGGGTTTTTGGTGCACATTAGGACTTCCATTGGAAGAGTAATCTCTTGATGTAAGTTCTAGCTCCATCATAAAAGGCATTGTTACCGCGGACAACGGTGTAAGAATCATCTTTTTCGAATTCTGTGTCGATTTAGGTTTCTCTAGGGTTTTTCATTTTATTTTCAAAAACCTAAAGAAGTGAAGGACTTAATCTTGCATATCCACTTGGATTTGAAGTGGTTGGTTAAACTTGATAAACTCGTTTTTGATTTCAGGTACCAACTCTCTTCAAAATGAAGCAGTCAACACCACTAACCATTAGATGTCAACTATGTGGTGACTATTCTCATTTATCGATTTACTACTTCAACTCCCCCCCTCGCTACGTGATGGCCCTGCATCAAGTAATCACGAATCGTATAGCTGGGAAAATCAAAGAAGCCTCTTCCTACAACTATGGATATAACACAAGTTATGATCCATATCACCTTGGAGGCTACTAAAAAAAACCTAGCTATGGCGGATTTCAAGGCATAGACTGCAATGTAGGAGGGAACCTGGAAAACAATGCAAATCAATGCTATGATGAGGAGAGCTATTATCAATATCAACCCAACAGGTGTAGTGAAGAGTCTTTTCATGAAAATCAACACACATTGATGGAAGAACTATGAGCTTTACAGACATCAGTGGCTCAACAACTAGCTAATCAGACAGCTGCGACCAAGAAGTTGATAGCCGATCTTGATCAACTTATGCAATTTGTCAATGCCTCTGACCAACATGTAGAACAACCACCAATTTCAACTAAGCACATCCCTAATCCACATGTTGCAATCGATTACGATGATGATTATGAAATCATGTGGGATATCACTTCCAATGATCTTCAAGCATCAATGCAAGGTGAGGAATCATCTTTAGAATTAATAACTAAACCCAAGGACAATTTCTTCACAACATTACAAGAGAAAGAATCATCTTTCGAGCCAAGACCTGACTCAGAAAATGATTCCTTCACTATGACTTTAGGTGAAAAATTGAGCAACCAATATGGGGATTTTCTACAGTCAAGAGATCAATGGGGGATAAACTTCGACACTTACCCACCTTCTGACTTCATAGACTCAAATCAAACCATTGAAGAGCAATTGGCGATAATCGACCCCCTCAATGACAAAATCTCACCAACTTCAACTGTCTCATCAATGAAATCCATAAAAGAAGGGTTTATGTCGCAAGGACTCTACACTCCTTCACATTCATACTAAGATGGATATGTGACCGATTTAGATAAAGATATGTCCTTTATGCAAGAAAATTAAATGTCTCAACTTCTAGAACAAGATCTGAATTGTCCTTATGAAGAAATTTCTGATCATTCGGCTAATCTAGGAACAGACTTTGAGGTTAGGGCTGATCAAGATCTTGATTCAGAAATGGACCATACCACTCTCACTGATGAAACAGAATCAAGGGAGGATGACGGGTCTCAAGATGACAATCCTATGACCGGTCCTTTTCATGAGATGATGTTACCTGAGTTACCACCACCATAAGAAGTCCAGATGGAGCCAGTCCTCGAACAAGGGCATGATCTTTCTATTGAATCTCCTTCTAGTCACTTGAACGAGTTGACAGTGCATTATGAAGAGAAACGTGAACCACGCCTTGATTTTGGAATGGATTATGATATTTCCATAGACTCTTGTAATGACAAAAAGGGCATGTGGGAGGACATCGAGTCACAAACCTACCCTCTTATAGCTACTCATCCCTGTGAAAAAGCTCCTCCTGAGCCACCACACATTCAAGAGAATGAGATACTTCCATTACCTACACAAAGTTCCATTCTTCCCGTAATAGCTCTTCCCGAGCACTCAATCGAATTGGAGGAGTACTATGAAGAAATGCTAGAACAACAACCTGGCTCAGAAATGGAGTATTCTGGTCCCAACTTCGAATAAACAGAGTCATCGGCAGATTCTAGTCTTCAAAACATCTTTTCACGAACCAATCCCTCCCCTGAAGAGATATCATCAGAACCTCTACCTCAGAATCCCATGATTTCTTTAACTGAGCAAGAGTTCATCCCACCAGTTGAATCCTTTTCTAGTTACTTGGATGAATTAAGATTGTTCTACGAGGAAAATTCTGAAAAAAATTCTGAAGAAAAGGATGACACTCTTATCAATTTCAACATTGATAAAGATGAGGATGCTTCTCACAATAACTCCTCTGATGAAGAAACATCATCCTGGCTACTATATCCTACACAAGAAAAGCCAGGTGACGAAATGAAGCCTGAACCGAATCTGCCACCCGATCCAGGACAGGAGGAAGTTCAAGTGGCTAACCCGCAATCAACTGCTCTACATGTTGGAGAAAGCGGTTTTACTTTAAATTTTGAGGGCAAGCCACAACTGGAGGGCACAAATAAGCAATGCTTCAATTACTCATCTGCCCCCCCAGTCTCAATTTCTTATATTTCACCTCCCCCACTGATGAGGGAAGGTCTCTAGATTCTTCTGGATGGACAAAGAGGTGAAAGAAATGTGCTTCCAAGTCATCCAGAAAACCCGTTTGAGTTACCACAAGTTGTTTGTGCCACTTCCTTTCTCTCAGTTCTGACACTCATGAAGCATCTTCATGGGACCTTCTTCCAACTATGAGGATCGCCTGGTTAACCCTGCGCAACCCTTCCCCTCCCTCTCGAACCTAGTATTTGTTTAGAAATGGGCAAACTCATAAGTTCGAGGTGGAGGGAGGGTGGTATGACTCTCACTCCACCCTATACCTTTACTACTTTCTGTTTTCTTTTCCATTCTATCCTCTTTTTCATAAATTACCTGCCTTTTTGAAGTTTTCCAAAAATAAAGACATTGCCTAGTCGGCTTTTGCTTTTCGAATCTTTTGTCATCACCTCTTTTCGTTACAAATCCACAAGGAACCAATGCCTAAAACTAACCGATAAATGATTTCATCTTGTATAGTCTATGAACCTTAAATGTCATATCCTCCATAAGAATGATAAGCCTCAATAAGTCTGAGATAGATCAAATGCATCACGCCTCTAACTGAATAATGGATCTGCTGTATGGAATTCTCATTTGAAGTTCTATCTTGTCACTTTTTGAGCAGAGTGAGATGGAGAAAAAGAACCCATCATATGGAATCGCTAAGCAAACGACATTATGATCCGAACTCTCTTCTACACTTCTTCCTTCATTTTCATACCCTTCTGCTCATCAATCATGCCAAAACTTTAAGTTCAGTGTGGCATGCCAGACTCCTTTCTAGTGAAAACTAGAACATCACCAAACTCTAAGTTCAGTGTGGTAAACCACACCTCTGTCGAACTCTATGTTCGGTGTGATACACCACACCTCTTTTTCCACTACCACTTCTTCCATACCCCTCAATACATAACAGGGGCGTATCACCTTCTCACTTTGATTCAAAGAGTACACCATGATGATTGTGCACTTACCAAGGTTGATGAAAAATCTTCCCCGATTCCAAAAAGAGGCTTGGCAGCCCAAATATACAAAATCCAAAAATACCCTTTCTCCTAAGCCAAGCGAGAATGAATAAAAACCAGAGTGTGAATAAAAACATGAGAGTTGTGCCCCGAATAAGGATAACCGATAAAGGTCTCACCCGACCGGTACATTAGCTGCCCTCACAAAGGCAGATGTGTCGCGACCGATAGTGAGATCCTAAGGATCCAAAAATGACCCCTTACCTCCTCTCGAAGAGGTAAAATAGCCAAAAACCTTAAGCCAACCTATACACACTTCTGAGATACCTTTAGAAACAAATTCGGGTGTAAGGCTAAGTCAACCAGTATTGTGCACAAAATATTCAAAGTGTCTTGATGAATTACCAATAATAAGAGTCTTGAGTCAATCAGAAAGGAGACTCTTATCTCTTGATCACACCTCTTTTCCTTCCTTTTTCATCGTACCGGCACCCCAATCGCCTCCATTTCAACCTTTCTCTTGAAAACACCTGTGACGATCATATGCGTGTTTGTTGATTCTGTGGGTCTTTTCAAAGTCTCATAAAACTTTTAAACATGGCTAATACATCAAAGAGTGAGAAGGTTATACTTCAGTAAGTGAACTCAGAAATGAGGATATCATAAGATGTATTCCGTGATCTAAGGAAGCCTTGATGCTATATCGATCTGAGCCACAAACAAAATTACGATATGACATAAGGATGAGGCAACCACGAGATGAACAATTTCATTGGCAACTATTTTAAGTTTTTCATTCCTCGGGATGAGAAATGCCTAAGTTCAGTGTGGTAATGAATCCCCCAGATCCATCATCAGTCACCAATTCAAAGGTTTTCCAACGTTTTTGCGTTAATTTTGTTTTGCTTCATTTTTTTCAGTTTCATGAAAATTTCAACGTTTGCACGAATATGAGGTAATAACGAAAGGAACGAGATTTTTGGCAACTGTCTTAGGCTTTTCTGTTCCTTGGGACGAGCAACAATTAATTTTGGTGTGGTGATGAATCCTTTAGATTCATCCTCACAGTCACCAATTAGGTGTGGTCTCAAGACCGTTTGAACCCATACAGTCTCAAGACCGTTTGAACCCATACGGTCTCAAGACCGTTTGAACCCAAACGGTCTCACGATAGATTGAGCCCAAACGGTCTTCAGACCTATAGGCCAACAGAAATCGATTGGAGTCTAACTCAAGCCTGTGCAATAATATATCAAGATCATGAAGAAAACAATCGCCACGACCGTGTTCTCCTCGCCACGACTGTGGCACACCACCAAAAAGTGCCAAGCCTCCAAACACTACGACCGTGTTTGACACACCACGACCGTGGCGCATCGCCAAACAGTTCCAAGCCTCCAACCACCATGATCGTGTTTGACACACCACAGCCGTGGCGCACCACCAACAGTACCCTGTTCTCATCCGCCACACTCGTGCAAGGCAGCACGGCCATGGGGCAGCAACATCACCACGATTGTGGTACCTCAACACGGCTGTGGCGCTTCATCCCCTACCTCCCGACACTGTTAACTTCTCAACCTACTACTCCAAAGCTCCATGGCCCCCGACGTCACCCTCCTCACCAATAGCAGTGACGACCTGCAGTGCCTCACGCAACCAGACCGTTTGGAGGAGCGCACGACCCCAGATCATTTGGAAGAGCTCACGGTCCCAGACCGTTTGGAGGAGGTCACGATCCCAAATCGTTTGGAGGATGGACACTCAAGATCATTTGGACGACGCTTAATTAAGATCGTTTGGAGAAAATGATGCAAAACCGAATGAAGCTGAAGACCGTTTGGATGAAACAACAGACCGTTTGCCAAAGTCAAATGTGAAGATAGTTTGATGACTAAATGGTTTGCAAACCGTTTGCTGCTGCCAATTAGTGAAGACCGTTTGCTCTATGCACACGAACCCGTTTTCTCTCAAATGGTTTACAAACCATTTGGGCAATCAGGAGCAAATCGAATGAGCAGATCATTTTGCAAAGCTGTGCAAGACCATTTAAGCACCAAGACCATTTTGTCAAGCTTCACAAGACCGTTTGAGCAAAAATATCCCCCAAACCGTTTGGACTGAAAACATACCAAAAATGTGAAGGGCAGTCCTGTGCCTATAAATAGGACTAGTTGGGTCCCCTTTTGAGCTTTTTTTTCTGGGACGCCGATAGGCTTCCTGTATGCAGGCCCGATCCAAATCCAGTCCCGTCTATGCCCGTTTCATTCCACCGACTGCCCGTGTTGCAATCAAGGAGACCGAGAAGACAAGGAAGACGGAGCGGGAGAGACTGTCCGGTCTGTATTGGAATCACCCATTTTGTGTCGAGATCTGCTCTGACATGACATAGAAGACCGTATTTTCTTCACCAAGCTGCGACTACCTTCTGCACTGAGTTCATGGTGGAATCCTCTCTCTTTCTTATTCTTCTTGTTTCTCGCATGAGTAGCGAGTAGTTTCATCCACTGGGGTGCGGGGACTAGCCCCACTGCCCATGTTTTGTAATCTGTACTAAAAGATGTTATCTTTTCGATTTAATACTAAATAGTTTCATACATGCTTGAATGTTGGTCGTGTTCTTATATGCATCTATTGTCTTTTGTTGTGGTTTGTCTACAACTGCTCTTGGGACCCGAATATCGATTTAGTGTTGATTTCTGGTGTGCGTATCCACCGCACATCCGTCTCGGTATCTAGGAATGCTTCCCGAGAAATGGAGTAAACTCACCTCCATCGTTGCACTTTTGCACTGTGAAATGGAATCAGTTGACGTGCGGAAGTGCATCCTTGATGGGTCGAGGAACACACTCCGCGGAGAGAGTGGTGCGGTGTATCAGACCATTCGTTCGGGAATGGATGACATTGCAATACTCCCACGTTTCTCATAGCTATTTCCTCGAAAGAGGGATAGTCTATAAGGATACTAATCAAATTGGTGATTATCGCCCACTTGTTATTTTTTCGATGCACGTTTCATGAGGTTGAGTAAGGTTCTCTTTTCGGAAGCTACATCTCTTCATTGACATATAGATATGTACCAGATGAGATTTACTCAACCCATGAAGGATGTGTGTAATGTTCTTATTGTAAAAGACATCGACATTGCATAACATCCATGTATCTTACTTGCAAGTCTTGCTATGATTGGTATAGGTACAATACATGTGTAGTGGTGGTGAAAACCCGCATCACCCCAGTGATCCATCATCATTTGCTAAATCTTAGATTTTAATCCTTATATTTATTTTTATTCTTGCCTTTACTTTTGCATGTTCTAGGTTAATTAACTCAAATCAAACTTTTGGTCATAGATGATTAACTTAGATCGAGAAAAAATGAGATAAAGACACTAAGATTCTTAATGTTGTCCTTTGGGTTCGATCCTAAATCTGTACTATGATAAGGCTTCCACACTCTTGTGGGGTTGGAGCTTTTATCTAGCACCAGTTCTAGGTAAACCTAGAGAGAACATTAACTCCCTAGGGTTTTTGGTGCACATTAGGACTTCCATTGGAAGAGTAATCTCTTGATGTAAGGTCTAGCTCCATCATGTATAACATATTCCAAATTGTAACATAGAAGTACACTTTGAATGTAACCTGATTAAAACTATGTGATAACTTACTACAATAAAATTATGGGTGTTCAATGTTAAAACAATGATGATAAATTAGAAAATAATGCATTAAGTAGATATAAATCAATCTCTTCAATCATAAATATGTTTTCAAATACATTTCCTTATTGGAAATTAAAAACAAACAATATATAAAATAACAAAATGAATACGATAAATGAATACGCCTAATTGAGAAAAATAACATGATTGTTAAATTTAAAATTTATAGATAAAAAAGGTTGTAACATATAGAATTTTTATACAAAATTTAATTTTGAGATATTGTATATAACCATATGAAATAAAAACTCTTTTGGCTAAATTTTAGGTCATATTTGCACTTCATTGAACTATTCTTGAATTCAAGCACCTAAATGCAGTTTATCCTCATTTTGTTCTAGTCATACCATTTGGGACCCAAAATTCAAAAATTGAACTCAAATATGAATTCATGGCATTGGAATAAAACAAAAGTACGAATTTAATTATTAGATAATGGTATTTGAATTAATAAAGGGAATAATCTTATTAGTCACCTAAGAATCCTAATTATAGGAGTTATTATTTTTAGCACTTAGATTAATGTAATCTGAAGGTGTGTTTAAAATTTCATATTAAAAGGAAAAATGAATTATGTGATGCACAATTTTAAAGAATCCACCAAAAATGAACTAAATGGGTGTCTTTAACCTCAATCAAACCAGGGTTTGACCCATCTACCAGCTCCCCCATGCTTACCGCTTCTAGAGGAGAAACTAAAAGCCAACTCTCCCCAAATTCTTCTCCATTTTGATTGATTTGAAGTGTGATAGATTAAACTTTAAGAGTACTATCCTGATGGCTAGGTAATGAGACTCTCCAAATGCCATAGGAAGGGCTGCCATTAAAGCTTCTTGAAGCTCTAGTATAACCAACGATAGGTCAATTGCAATGCTTCCCCATTTATAAAACCACAAATACTATATGTAGAAGCACCTACTTACATATGTAATTAAAGAATGGGCAAACATCACATATCTAGCATATTAAAGCATTTAAATAACCAACTAACAAAGTTCGTAAACAAGATTCTGACACAAAAAGCATGAGAGTTTGGGAGTAACCATCCCAAAGTGAAAAAAATAGTAAAGAGCTCAACTGAAAGATAACTCCAAGAAGGAAGGATCAACAAGGGTAATGTCCCACCAGTGAAAGATGTCTTATGAATCTTCAAACACTCGAGCCAATCTTCAGATAATTACTCCTTCTCTGTGGACGTCACATCCCCAACCATGAACAATAGAGAGAAAACCTAATAATTAGAGTAAGTGTCAAGAAATCTATAACCAAGATAAAATATGAATGAAGAACTAAAATATTTTACTGAAGAAGACTAAACATATTTTAATCACTTCTTTTATCTTTGTGGCCTCCATTGTATGAGAAGTCTTTTGTTGACACTGAAGTTTCCTCTATGGTGAAACACACCCTCTGATGGCATAGCATGCTCTCCATTGACACCGAAGTGTCCTCTATGATGCATCACACCCTCTGTTGGCACCACATGCCCTCTATGCAACACACAGTGTCCTATGAATTGTCCTGGGACTCTCTAATGAGGACTTATCCTATAATGTATATAATTAATGTTCTAATGTCATTTTCTATGTATGTTCTTAATTTCTTATTTTTGAATCTGTATCTATTATCTCTGAGTCTATATCTGTTATCTCTAAGTATGCATCTATTATCTCTGAGTTTATATCTCTATTCTGAATGTAATCTAAACCTATATTTGAAGTTTGTAACTCTATTCTCTTGCACTAAACTGACTAAAAGGTTGAGTCCATGAGTATAAAATGCATTTACTCTTATATTGAATATTCTAAATCTCATGATCTTAAGTATAACAACTGATATGTTTTAATATGTTTAAAAGTAAAAAATAAGATGAACTACATGAAAGATGATATTCTGAATATGAGAAAATTAAACATGATGTCTAAATATGAAATACGAATTAGATTTCTAGGACATGGGCCACTTACCTATCATAAGTCAATGCCCTATCCTCAATGCTCCTCATGATATTGGGTCTAACTTTTCTCTTGAAAAACACAAAGGCTGTATCAAATTACATATCCTTCCCTTTTTGGTCAACATCTTTAGGGTTATTAGATCGTTTGAGTGGTTATTATTATTAAATGCTATTTTTCATATATTTTAAATATTAATACCTTAGTTCATTATATTTGCTTATTGTAGTGCATATACTATTAAGAGTTAGATGATCAAGATACATATACTAGTTGCCTAATTTTATATTTAATTACATAGTCCTCTTTACATGTATACATAGTATAGTGATACAATCACATTACCATAGCAACCCCTTACTTAGAGCTAGGGTGATTACAATTATCAATTTAATTGTCTAGGTTACTATATACAGATGAGGCCTAGTATTATATTAATGGATAGGTTAACCACTTTGCACTGATCAAAATAGTATTTATGGTTGATCACAAATAAATTGATAATCCAAATCGGTAAGGTTTTTATTTTTTCTTTTGAACAAATGCCCGCAACCATATGAATATCAGAAGATCAGACTCGAGGTAGGTTGGATTGAAATCAAACAGATTAAAGGTTAATCTTGGGGATGTCAGGATGACCCCAATGATCCTTGCATAGGTCATAGAGAAGGAAGAAAAGTGAAGCTGCTTTACCATGTCAATGTGTAGGGGAAATGCAGCAAAGCTGAACCAAATCACAACATGGGAAAGAAGAGGGACTCACACCCCTTACATAGACCTCAGAAAACCTTGCCAGCTTATCCCAGAGTTGAAGAACAAGTTGCAAAGCCAGTAGTGTGAAGCAAGACAACGATATCATTGCCAAATGTGTGGAACAAAACAGTGTCAGGGCAGATCAGTGTGAATGATATACCTCTCGCGACACTTTGGATGGGAGTGGAGAAGCTTCAGCAGGCTTTGTCATGCCCTTTCACTGTGCTAGGCATTTCCACACTCACATGGAGCTGCTTTATGAGTGATCTACAGCTCATGGTTGTCGAGCACCGTTGAGGACAAACCATCACGGGAGATCGCGGCTCGAAGCGAGGGTGGAAGCTGGTTGCAGGTACATCAGGGATGGTGTAATAGTGATTAATTAAAGGGAGATGGTTCAGAGGTGGAGATCAGTGAAAGATTGTTGGAGGTTGACGGTAGTGGTGGGGGTCTATCTCGAGGGGTGAAGGTGACAAATTGAGGGAGGTCGAGCCCTTGTGGATCTCCACTTGAGTGATGTGGATGGTCACAGGTTCATGATGGGTGCTAAATAGCCATTAGCAATGTCGACCGAATGGAGGAAAATAGTGATTTTTGGGCGTTTTTCTCTGGATTACTTCTAGGGTTGATATGAGGGGTTGGTTGATGTGGATTCTTCTCCAAAAGATGGGAGAGTATATTTCCAGAGTGGGTGAGTAGATTGTAAGATTTTTGCAATCAAAAGGAAACGAATATTTTTTACTGAAAGACTAAAGGTAGAGGAAGGTGATTGACAGCTGAGATTGATTTGATTCAATGTGGATTAGATTTAATGGTCAGGAAAAAATGGTTAAAGGAAAACAAGGAAATTAATGGATTTCCATTTATTATCACCTATTAACTTCCCAATTTCATTTCCCTTATCAAATAAAGTCCTTGAGGTCTTAAAATTTGATCATATGCTCCCAATATAGTCTAGAATATTCTCCTATAGTTAGTTTCTGAGTCTAGTTATCATATTAATTAATATAAATAATAATGGATAAATTCTTGATATTAGATTATTAATTATTTAAAAGTATTTAAAGAATGAAATATTGGTTTTCCTCTTATTTACCCATTATCTTTGATTATAAAATGTTTTAGTACAAAACAACAACCAAGATTATTTAGAATGACCCTTCCATAAGATGGACCATAAGGGATGTGATATTAGGGAAATTGAAATTATTACATGAAAAATGAGGATGTTATAACAATAATGGCCACTGACCAAAACAAGACAAACTAAAGACCTTTGTGCAATTGGTTAAAAAGCCACAATACCCCTTGTAAACCCTATAACCCTTCTCCGTCTACATATATAAGAAACCAAATTATACAAGTTGAAGGATGGAAGACCTCTAAGTGACCTCGATCAGTTTAGACAATAAGTCCCTACTTCATCACTGGGGTCCTTATATCTTCACCATTAACCCCCTTAACATTTTCCTTACACTCCAATCATTTTCCTGAATCATCAATCAACCACTCCATCTTTAGTTTCCCCAACCTGTCAGGCCACCAACTTGCGCTAGAGTACATCCACCAGCTGCAGATCCCTACCACTGTGTCGGCCTTGTGTTGTGTCAACCAATGAGTAGATCAAACATGGTAATCCCATTCGAGCCAGATCACAGAAGATATCGACACCCTAGTGTACTAAAGGTACCCCAACATGTTGAGCCTCTGGAAAGATTGGATCGAACCCCAGTGCTTCGACTTCCACTGCACCACTACACCAGTGATGATCAAGACATTCTCAATAGTGAGATGAGGATGAACCACATCACCAACCTGGTTTCCACCCTTACAACCAACCAACCACCTATAGGTCATGTACCATCACTATGATCCCACAACCCAATTAGCCTACAAATCACATATCAAGCAATGCAAATGAAAACAATACTATAAAGAGGTATAAAGATTCAATCCCATATTACGTTTTCCTTTTAATTAATCTATGTACATGTAACAAAGTCAAATAAATTAATAACTAAAATTAGTACAATTATAGAAATGAAAACATAGAGGAATCATTAATAAATCAAATGGATCAATAATAATAAAAAATGTACATCTTGACCTAGGTACACATTGGTCCCATTTAGCACACATGCACATTTGTGACCTAGATAATTGCATGAGAAAACAATACACCATTAACAAAATAAGACCCAAGAAATTCCTAATTAATTTAATCTATTATTCTTTTAGACTAGATTCTTATATCATCAACCCCTCTTTACTTACTGATTCATAAAATAGAAAAAATCACCTAATCAAGGAACAAAATGACGAAATAAGGATGTTAAGGGATAAATAAAGGAAATTGAATTTGATGGGAAACAACCATGTTTCTAACTATACTATTATATTTGAAACCACAAAGTCATGGTAACTAATTCCAAGATATTTTCAAAATACAAACATATTATATATATACATATGTTTCCTATACTAGTGTAGTTCATAATGGATACCATGTAGCATATAATTAGAGAAATCATGTATATATTGAACGTGAACAACAATTAGAATTACATATGAGACTAGAGGCAAAGAGGTTACCACTAATGGGAATGAACGTAATGATTAGAATGAGATATTATGACAATAAAGAGTGATTATTTAATGACATATTCACTAAGGGGAAAAATGGTAATAAGAATCTAGGAAGTGATTTCAAACCCAACAAGCATCAAATAACCTTAGTACATTCTCTCTTGATAGATTTGTGATAACTTGGCATCTTCAATCCTTCTGGGCTTCTTGATTAGAAATTTTGGATTGGAACAAGTAGTAAATTCTCAATTGTGTTATTGAACTAACTACCATCCTCTCAAATTTCATTCATATAATTTTGTAAAAGTGGTGAACCAATTTGTTATTAGCCTTTCCCTCTTGTTGAAGGTCACCACGACTAAAATGAATGTTGAACATTGTTGAGTAGTTGATTTTTTTATTTATTTTGATATTGGCACCAAAACTCAAAATATTGTCTAAGAGTTTTGGCTCTCAAGATTCAGTGGGTCATATCCCCCAACCATGCGTGATGGACAATAGAGAATTATAAGTCCTTAAGTAGTGGTTACCCCCACATGAGAAAGTGTTGTTCTCTCATAGAGGGGACAAACTAGGCACCTATGCACTAGTGAAGACAAAATATTAGATTGCTTGTGACAAAGGAAAAATCACTTCATTTTTGAATAGTTTGATATCTTGATTTGACTTTTCAAAATCTATTTAATGTTTTTAGTTGCCACTATACATGGTTGTCCCCTTCTGAAACTAATATGGTAACTAGACCATCCTCTTGCTATTACCATAATCCACTAAGAAAACTTGGCCATTTTTGATTTCATAAATCTTAGTTTTTTAAATAACTAAATAATTGAATTTAGTACCAGCCTTGCTGACCTATGTTTCCCTTGAGGTCCATGTGTTCTTTCTTTTTCCTTTAGGAATTCATGGACAAAATGACTACCTAATGTTGAAGATTCCACTACTGAGATTAGAAACTAAATGATGAAGGAGCATAAGGTTAGGTGTCCTTTGGAATCCTCTTTCCTTTAGTAGTTTTGGCATTGTTGTCCCTGGAGAAAAAAACCTTCTACCTTATGTTTTTACTGAGAAAATAAACAACATATTTTCATGTTGTTGATCTTATTGAGAACTTTGGTTATCATATAATGTTGTGCATGGTTTGAAAACTATGTCGTCATATGAAATGATATCAACACAATCAACAATTGACATATACATTTTCTCTGAATCAGGGTTTCTTTTAGCACCCCTTATTAATACTTAGCTTTTTTCATGTCTAGGAGAGTTAACCTATTTGGCTCTGAGAAACCAGAATCCAAGATTCCAAAGTTTGATAGTGAAAAGTACTATAAACCCTCCCCAACCCAGTCAGGGAAGAAATGAAAGCATCATCCCCCTCATAGAAGAAAATAAGGAAGCACCATTCCTTCTCATCGAAAAAGAAAAGAAAGCACCATACCCCTTCACTAGATAAGAAAAGAAAGTACCATACACCCTATTCTTACAAAAGAAAATTGTATTATACACCCTCACCACAGAGAGATCAACCTTCTTCCCCAACTCACCATGAGGGACCCCCTTCACCCTAAAGGACAATGTTGCTAACCAATTGGATCAACTTCAATCAATCTTGTAGACAGACATGGAAGGGTTCATTCACAAAAGTGGTGGGCCCAAGGAACCTACCATTGATGACTTCCCAAATATTAAGCCTTTTAAATTCAAAGGGGAATGTGAATGTGACATAGTGGAGAAAGTTGAGGATTGGATTCTGACCACTCATGATATAGTGGAAGGTATGAGTTTCCCATCACACCTATGGGTCAAGTATGATGCCTTCATTTTGAAAGGTGCAGAAAAAGTCTGGTGAGAAAACCTGTCTAGTACCCATCCTGGAGGTAATGTTTCACTATTATGGAAGGATTCCTCAAGTTCTTTCGACGTTATATCACTGAATCTATGCTCATTCAGAAAAGAATGGAATTCAATTCCATTTTCCAAGGGAGTGGCTTTGTATCTGAATTCTTTCATTGCTTCTCGCTTCTAGAAAGTTATGAGACTAGTATTTTCACAAAGAAAGATCCAATTTTTCATAAAGGGACTCAACCAAAGTTTGAGTGGATGGGACTCAACCAGAGTAAGAAATGTATACTAAGACTTCCCTTATGAGTTCACCTTGCTCTATATTTCAAAACAAAATCCCCTTTTAGGGGAGGTGAGTTGTAACATATTAAATTCCAATACTAAATTAATTTTTAGATATTACATATAGTCCTCTAAAATTGAAAAACTCTTTTGTGAAATTTCAAGTCATATTTGAACTTCATTGAATTATCATAAAATTTGAGCACCTAAATGCAATTTGTCCTCATCTTGATCTAGTCATCCCATTTGGGTCCCAAAATCCAAAAATTGAACTCAAATATAAGTTCTTGGTATTGGAATCACACAAAAATATGAATTTAATAATTACATGATGGTGTTTGAACTAATTATGAGAGTACTTTTATTAGTCACCTCAGATTTCTTAATATAGGAGTTAGTATTTTAGAATTTAGGTTAAAGTAATTTAAAGGTGATTTTAGAATTTCATATTAAAAGTACAAGTGAATTGAGAGATATCATTTTTTAAAGAACTCCTCCAAAAAAGAACAAAATTGGGGTATTAAACCACAACCAAACCAGAGTGTGACCCATCTAATGGCTCCTCAACCCCCACCAACTGGCCTCACAGCTATTACTTCTGAAGGAGAAATAGAAATCCATCTCTCCCTAACTCTTTTATGTTTTCATTGATTTAAAGTGTGTTAGCTTTGACTTGAAGACTACTAACTTGACAGCTAGGTCAGGAGATTCTACAAAAACCATCAGTAGGGCTTCCAATAAAGCTTCTTAGATCTCTACTATAACCGATGGTAGGTCAATAATGGCCACTAGAGCAAAATGAGACTTACTAAAAATCTCTACACCATCCATGAAAGGTCGCAATTCCCCCTAAAAACCCTAGAACCCTTCCCCTCCTACATATGCAAGAAGCCATATCATACAACTTGAAGGACGAAAAACCTAAAAGTGACTTCGATCAGTTCTGAAACTAAGTCCCTACTTCATATATGGGGTCCTTGAATCTTCACCATTAACACCCCCAATGTTTTCGTTGCACTCTGATCATCTTCGTAAATCATTAGTCAACCACTCCATCTTTCCTTTCCCTACCTACTGTGCGACTGACTTGCGATTGGTTGCAACCACCAACTGTGAGTCCCTACCACCACCTCAGCTTTGTGTTGTGTTGACCAATAAGCAGAGCAGACTCAGTAATCCCAATCAAGCTGGATCACAGAGGATACAAACACCCTAGTGTGTTGAATGTACCCTGACCTGCTAAGCCTTTTGTAAGATTGGATCCTACCTCGATGCTACCACCACCACTACACCATGATGTCGGTTCTAGTTAATACAACCCCAATGGTGAGACCAGGATGAACAACATTACCAACCTACTCTCTATCCTTAGAACCATCCAACCACCATGATAGGGCTAGCACCTCTACGATGACCCTACAACCCATATAGTCTATGAGATCTCCATAGCAAGTAATGTCAAATGAAAACCCTACTCTTGAGAAGTACAACGTGTCAGTCTCATCTCCCATTTTCCTTTTAATTGATCTATATACGAGTAACAAATTCAAATAAATTTATTGATTATAAGTCAAGTTGGATAAATGAAAACTTAGAGGATCATTAATTAATCAAATAAATTGAGGATTACCAAAAAATGTAGATCAAGACCTAGTTGCACATTGGTTAGCACATATGTGCATATATGACCTCGATGATTATATGAGAAAATTGTACATCATTAACCAAAGAAGATCAAGGAACATTCCTAATAAATCTAATCTACTATTTCTTTAAGACTAGATTCTTATATCATTGACCCCTTTTTGCTTATTGATTCATTGAATAAGATCAATCACCTAATTACGAAACAATGTATAAAATTACATGTTCCACTCGAGAATTTAATATAGTTTTGATCCGCATGGGCATCTTCATTCAAAATTCTCGAGTGGAACATGTATTAAATTCTTGAGTCTATCATTGAACTATATATCTCCCTCTTGAATGTTGTTCATATAATTTGACAGAAGTGGTGAATCAATTTGGTATTAGCCTTTCCCTCTTGTTGAAGGTCACCATCACTAAATTGGATGTTGAACATTGTTGAGTAATTGATATATTGGTTGATTTTGATATTGGCACAAAAACTCAAAATATTGGCTAAGACCTTTGGCTCACTAGATTCATGTTAGTCATACCCCCAACCCTGCATGGTGGATAATGGACAATTAGAGGTCCTCTAATAAAGTATACCCTCATAGGCGAAAGTGTTTTTCTCTCATAGAGAGGAGAATACTAGGCATCTAGACATTGGCAAAGGCAAAGTATTAGATTGCTTCTTCCAATGGATAAATTGTTTCATTTTTGAATAATATTATATCTTGATATTTGTTTTGAGAATCTCTTTATTGTTTCTAGTTACCACTTTACATAGTTGTGCCCTTACGGAATTAATACAGTAACCAGACCATCCTCTTGTTATTACCATAATTCATCAAGAAAAATTAGCTAAATATATTTTCATTGATCTTTATTTTTTAAATATCTCAATAATTAAATTTAGTACCATCCTCTCTAACCTATGTTTCCCTTCTTGGGGTCTATGTGTTGTTTCTTTTCCTCTAGAAATTCATGGTTAGAAGGACCCCCACATTGAAGATTCCTATACTAAGATTGGAAACTAAATGGAGAAGGAACATAGTACTTTTAGCATTGTAGTCCCTTAAGGACGAATCCCTATATCTTATGTTTTGTCGAGAAAATAAACACCATGTTTTCATATTGTTGAAGTTGTTGAGAACTTTGGTTATCATATTTTGTTGCCCATGGTTTGAAAACTATGTCATCACATGAAATGGTATCAGATCCATCAACAAACGACATCCACCTTTGCTCCAAATGGGAGTTTCCTATAGTACCCCTTATTAAAACTTAACTATTTCTGATGTCTAGGAGAGATAATTGTTTGACTCTAAGACACTTGAATCTATGATGCTAAAATTTGATAGTGAAAATTACTATACACCCTCCCTACACCAGTCGGGGAAGAAAAGAAAGCATCATGCCCCATCATAGGGGAAGATAAGGAAGCACCATACCTTCTCATTTGAAAGAATACAAAGCACCATACCCCTCATTGGACAAGAAAAGAAAGTATGATACACCCTCTTCTTAAAAAAGAAATTTGTACTATACTCCCTCATAAAAGAGAGGCCAACCTTCTTCCCCAACGAAGTATAAGCTACCCATCACACTTATGTGTCAAGTATGCTGCCTTCATTTTGAAAGGAGCGACAAGATTCTGGTGGCATAACCTGTCTTGTACCCATCCTAGAGGTATACATTAGTAGAATGGAAGGAACTTGTTGAATTCTTTTGTCGATGATATCCTCTCTCAATCTGTGCTCATTAAGAAAGAAATGGAATTCAGTTTCATTCTCCAAGGGAGAGTCTCTGTAGTTGAATTCCTCCGTTGCTTTATCCTTCTAGAAAGGTAAGCGACTAATATTATAGAGCAAAGAAAGATTCAAGTTGTTAGAAAGGGTCTCAACCAAAGTTTGAGTGACAAATTGTCCCCTATGTCCCTCTGACATTTGATTAGATGGTTGCTAAAGCACAATACACTAATACCTGCATGCAAGACTAGGTTCATTATGCATCCCCAAAAAGCAATAGCAATAGTAATGGAAGCAATCAACATCGCAATAACAACAATCATGGAAGTATTTAACAATGTCATGATGATAACAACAACAAGGCTCCTACATCCATCATAGATTCTTATTACAACTGTGGGAAGAGGCACCATGGATAAACACAAAATGGAATCAAATTTAATGAATCAAACTCGACAATGCATGATATATCAATCTAAAGTGATTTGGGTAATATAGCTCTATGATCGATGAAGTATATTGGAATATACAACTCCATGATGTATGAAGTATAAAATAGAACTTAAACAAAAATGTTAGTTAGAAACATAGATGATGTGAAGAATAAAAACATGTGATTCATTTTTCCTAAATATGAGAAGGTAACAAATATGATAATAAAAAATGAAACTAGGTAAATAAAAATTATGGTGCAAGAACACTTAGTGATAATGGTTCAACCTCACTAAACATGTCAACATTGATTCTTGAAGGTTTGAAGTATTGGGTTAGGAGAGTCATGGCGATAACAATAGTCAAACATGTGTCTAAGAGGGGTTCAATATTGAAATAATAAAGTAATGTTGAAACATGGATGAATTAATTAATAAATAGTGAAATACAACTATGTAAATAGGATCTAAAACTAGAATAATAGTTAATATACTAATGTAAAACTAACCCACATCACTCAAGAAATGGTTCCCAAAAGGGGTTTCTATAAATAGCAAAAAATGAAATAATAATCAATGAAACAACCTCACCAAAACATGAAACATTTTGTTATGGAGGATTGAGGGATTATATTGGGGAAAATCAGAACGATAGTGAATCATATAAATTTACATGAGATATTGATATATAGATTGTAAAATCAAAACCAAAATGTGAAAAATTAAATTACTATTATAATAAAATAATAATAACTGGAAGAAGTAACGCAAATATGAATCTAACTCGATTCACCAAAAGATCAAACCATACATGTTCACTAAAAGATCAACCCTTTAGGTATAAATAAAATGAAATAAATCATAATGGGATCAACCTCACTAAACCATGTTTTAGTTTTGATTAAATTTAGAAGTCAAAATGAGGTTGATCGGCATGAATAGTAGAGTCAGTACCACATTTATGAGGAAAATGAGGAACATTATGGAAGATGTTAGGTAGTCGATGGATAAGGCATGGAAGTTAACCCAGATAGTATGTTAAGACACTAGGGTACACTCAAGGAGGGCATTTGGACCCTCCATGTCATTTTAATACAATGCTTGAAATATAAAAATGTACGGTTATTATGTTATAAAGGGAGAATCCATTATGACTCCTTGAACTTTAGGGAGTTGACCACTTGAAACTTTTAATAACTAGAACAAATGAAATAGGATGAGAAAAAAGAAAATCTACATTTGATAGTTAATTGAGAAATTCAACTAAGAAGATGATTAACAAAGAGTGACAAATTAGAGTTAGGAATTATGTTAGGATTTGGTCTTTCCCTCCTTTAGTAGAAGGGGTAATATAAGATTTTATTAAATGTGATCTTCAAAACAAATAAAGTTCGTTGCATATTTACTATTAAGTCCTTGGTACAATACTCCAGGAAGTTATGGTGCAATGATATGGATACCATTCAATTTATGAAGCAAGTGATTCTTCAAGATAAATATTGGTCAATAACTTTTGTCTTAGACTAATTAATTTCTCATAAACTCACAAAAGAATTTTGAACAAGTTTGATGTTCTTTGAAGTCTTTTATCCAATTTGTGGATTAATTTAAGAATAACTCATGAAATGAGCTATGGGAATGAGAGTTTCCTAATTAAATTCCATCCTTTTGTAATTGCAAGGTAATGATAATGGGGAGGTCATTCTAAAATTTCAAGTTTAATGAGTTGAATGCGTTTTATTAGAATGGAGAAATCAAGTTAAGGAGTTTATTTAACTAAATTTTATCTATTAACCCATACTCCTTAATGAGTCATGCACTGCATGACCCTTAGATCTTAGATCAATGACTTTGAGGTCATCCCTAACCTCTAATCATCTAGGGAGAAAAGATAACAATATCCTTGATCTTCCCACAATGACTGCACCCTCATGGGTATCCCTATCCCTCCGATTTTTATTTATTTGAGTCCCACTCTAAAAATCTACTTGAGACTCCTATAATTTAATCACTAACCATGTCTCAGCCACCATGTTCAAGCCTCACTAATTTTCCCTCTCTCAAGTCAGGAAAACCCTACCCTCAAAGCCATAGAAACTCATCATCCTTTTATATTAAAACCTCACTCACAACTTGTAACCATACCTTGATCTTAGCAAGCAATCTTTCTGGAAATCTTATTCACTACTCCTCCATCCTAACCGTATGCTATCGACATCGTCGTCGTGTCAAGACCTATTCCTCACATAGGCTACTGCAGTTGAAGAGAATATCTCCTAGCCACCCAATCATGGTAGATCCATGATGGATCACCATCCAACAACTGTACGCGCCCACATTTGTCTCTCTCACTCTCTCTCACAACATAGTCAATGGAGCTAGATTCTTTTTATCATTGGATCTTACATGTTCAAATATTGACACAAGATGAATGAGTGCTTGAAATCCTTGCCACTGGCCATAACTCCACTCTTGACTAGTTGCATCGACATGGAACAATTAATGAATCACAACCAATCTTCAATACTCCTAGATCTTGTCGTTTCACATGCCACCATAAGCTAGCCTCCCTGCAACCAAGTGAATGAAGCTAACTCTGTTACCACACATATCTTATTAATTGAGTAATCATCAGGTTAACAACAACTCTAATTTTAATTATAATTTTATTATTACTACACATGAAATTCTAGTTGATTAAACATTTAACTAAGGTTGAAATTGTTCCTTAGGTCAAAAATGTATGTTGTGAATACTCGAGATTTGAGCTTTAGACCTAATTTAGGAAAGAAATATTTAGAATGCATCATTTTTGTATACCTGGATTTGTAATATAGTTACTAGGTGGTGCAAATAAATACCAAATTATTGAGATTTAGCATATTCAAAATGCATTCATAAAAGACGTCAAAATGGATGGGCTTTCTGATCACCATGTTTTAGCCGGGGTGGGGCTCACCACACATGCTAGGACACACTGTCACTGCAATAAGAATCATCTAATGTAGGAGTCGAATCACCATGCTCGTAAAATCTAAGAATTAAATTCATGTATTCTAAAACGTGGAACCCCCTTAGTTGATTTAGAATATAGCCTACACATGCTTGTGGAACAACATTAAAGATATTAAGTAAATAATTAATAAAACAATTTATCATTTGATAATTTGGTCAAAAGTTTGCTTTATTTGTATATAATTTAAGTATGAATCCAAAAAAATAATGGATGAGGTTAGAGTAGAACTGAGAGAGATATAATGTTTTTAGTAATCACACAAATTGTATATAAATTCAATTAGGCCATCAATCGACAGGACGTGTCAGCTCCTGATCCATCAAATAATGGTGACTTCAACCGACATGCCACCAATATTTGGCAACCGACCGATGGAAATGAGTTATGGTCATGCCCAACAAATCCAATCACAAAAAATGTCATAATTGTTGACATGTATAACGAAATTTGTCAAAATTTATTTCATTAAGTTCATATTTCAATTTTACATACAACCACATCCCAAAAAATAAATTGAAAACTCACAAGATGGTGTTTTATAAGGTTATTTTAGGGAAGAAGGTGGAGGATTGGGATGAATGGTAAACCTAGCTGAAGATCAACCGTGGTAAGCTTAGATTAGTAGTTTCTTCTTCAATATTGTCATGTTCCTCTACCAATATAAGTATCATATCCTAAAAGAACTTGTATTTTACATTCTTTCCATTTTATTCTACATAGATTTTAGCTCAAATCTAGGCCAACAAGCCAAGATTCTGATAAATGAAGACTAGAATCAATATCAATATCTTAAATAAAACTCAAAGTTTGTGGGAAATTAATCTTTTAACCATAATTTTCAGAAAATGTAAGAAAATTTTGAAGAACGTGTATTTCCATGTATACCGTTTTAGTATTCTTAGTTCAGTAAATCCTAATTTAGAAGTCTAGGGTATAAATGATGGAAATAACTAGAAAATATGTGGGAGGTGAATGTTTCTAGTTCTAAAATGTGCTTAAATGATTTGTGTGAGTGCTAAATACAATGAAATATAGATGCAATGGTGTATTCGTGTTCATCCTAAATCCTTGGTAGTGAAATATATGCTTGGAAGTAATATTACATAGCTTGATTTCCTTTCAATTATGAATCTAAGTTCATAAAATAATTTCTTCTAGGGTTATTTATTTGATGATTGGTTTAGGCAGTTCAAGCTATATATAGTTATGAATTTTGATAGTTCAATATAGATTAGTTTGACCTAAAAAGGTAGCATTTAGTATGAAAGATAAAAGGTATTGTTATAGAACGAATCATACCCTAATATTTAGATATGCTGAAGGTATAAAGCGCAAGTGAAATACAATGTTTACTTCAAGTGAAATCTAGTATTGAAAGATAGTTGTTCAATTCAATATAGAACAAATAGATCAAAAGTAGTTGCATTCAATATGATAGATTAATAGTATTGTTCTAAGACAAATCACTGTGATAGTCCAAGATTATTTAGGTCAATCAAATACAATATTTAAGGTTAGAATTTTTGTAAAAAACTTTTTAGAGTGTAAAAAATACTTATAATTGTTTTAATATGATTTTGAACAATATTGATCCAATTTAGAATATAGAAACTAAAATGGAATAAACTACTTAAAGGCTAAATTTAAGAAAAGATTAGTAGATCATTAAACAGTGAAACAAAATAATAAACTAGACATCAAGATCCTCTCAACAATGTAGATTCCTTGCGGAGTTTTGTTCCTCAATGAAGGAAATCTCGTAACCACTAGCAATGTCAGAGAGAGGAAGTTGGGGAGTGTCATTGGGGCACAAGGGTTTATGCCCAGTGTGGATGACCGCTTGAATTATAGAAGGAGTATATAACATTAAACAAATATTTTTGTTATACCAGTGGTACCAACCAATAATATGAGATTCCAGTGGTACCAAGTTTTCAACAAAAGTACATATAGGTACCCAACACCAATAGGAGATCTTAGTCGTACCTAGTTCAATTATTACTCAGTGAGTCAGCCCTTGTAGAACCATGATCTATGCTGTTTAAGCCATAATTCATTGAATTTCTATCCAAGTAGCTAGGTTCATAGAGGGAATTCAGTTTATCTGACTGGCTAATATAGTCTTTGAGGCCATATGTGGCAAGCTCATTGCTGACCAATTGCTAGTTAGTAGACTTAGAATCCCACATCAACTCCAAGTCTTGCACAGTGAGATCGTAGCTTTTTGTGATTCTTTCACATCTTGTGGTATATCTCATGTGGGTCCAAGGCATTAACAAAGTGATAAAAAGATTTAGTATTCACATATTATTAGTTATTCCTAATATTTTATTTTGTCTAATGAATTTGATAGTGTCACTCATTCAGTTCAATATTTGATGGTTTTGCATATCTATATATATGCAATTTACTAAAAGGAAATTATTTCTATTATCTTATCTCTGATCCGATAGATCACACTCTAATCATCAATTTCTAGGTAACCATATTGATTATGGATACATCAACAAGTTTAGAAGAGTCCTGCCACAAAAGGTTATTTGTTGTCATTTAAGGAAGAATTAGATAGTCTCGATCCCTGTCCATTCTAGATCCTTTAGTATGAAAAATAAAGAGTTGCATTAGTTAAGTAATAAAGCATTGTAATTTCTTTCCATATAGAATGGTTGTAAAGTATATGCTTTATGTATTAAAATATGTTGATCTATCTAGTGATGATAGGTGTCACAAAACCATTTTTTACCCAAATCCTAACTCCAAATGACTACAAAGTCAATGGTGATAGGACCTAAGCATCCATCCCTAGCATGGTATTAACAAAGAATGAAAGCAGAAGTATAAAGCTTAGCATACATGTAAAAATGACAAGATAAAATCACCAATAATAATCTCAACATTCAATAAGATATAATAAGAAAAATTGTTTTTTACAAATTTTCAATTACATATTCAAGAGTACAATTTTACAAATCTGCTCATGTATACTAGGGATCTTACAACAAGTACAACTAACATAGCTCACAAGCCCCTCAACTTCTATCAATATCTAAACCTATAAAATATGTGAAACAATGTGGGTCAATAGACGAGGTGCTGAGTACAGGGCTAAAGATACATATACATAAGCTTTGAATAATTTGAAAAGAGTTGCATAAGTAGATGAACAAGAATAATCAATTTAAGTATTTATCAAAATGAGAGCCCAAGTTTTATATCATTTTACTCTAATTATACCAACACCATCATAAATCAAAAGGCCTTTGACAACTTCCCATTAGAAGAGTTTGTAAGGGTGATCGAGATTATCTCACCATTTTATCAACGTGGTTCGCCTTATCTTGACAACTCAAGTAGGACTCCCACCCTCATGTCCTTACCAGAGAATACAGACAGGTGCACAAGGTGTGTATAATGGAGTTTCTATATTAAGTTTGCAAGTTATAAAAGAACAGAATGAGACAAACATCGAGTACAATACTAGAGTACTACATGGCAATTTTGAGCAAGTAAACAAGCATACATGTGTATCACGTTTCAATCAAGAAAGACATAGTTATATGATTATTAAATCTTGTACCTGATTTGAAGATTTCATATCCTATCATTGACTATTAAGATCACAAGAAACCACCTTGTTAAGCATAAGATTACATACCTACATTAGATTCTCATCATTAACCCTAACTAGATTCATTTTAGGGGTTTGACCAAGTTAGATTCTAAATTTCTTGTTAGTGCATTGGATGATCTTGTATTGATCAAGGGGCCATTATCAAGGTGGGACTCAATTTTCAAACCATTTCGATGTTCCATTCATCTTATATGGACATTCCATGTTTCAAGTCACATATGTACATTTTTGGGTCAAAAGACTCATAATAGGGCAACCATGGTTGTAACACCCATGCCCACTACCTTAGGCTCTAGTAGAGTTTCAAGAATGATGATTGGCCTCATAGACCACCACTAGCCTTAACTGCACACTTTTTCCTCACTCACGCGCAAGTCGGGGTCAATTTCTCGACTGGTCACCCATCCTAGTACTACTCCAAGATGAGCACACTTAACTATGGAAATATTTAGTGATGGGCTCCTAGAAAAGGAGGTGCACCTTGGTGATATGGGTAGTCTAATCATTCCTTTTAAGATCATGTTGTCCGAGGCCTCAAATCCTAGGACGTTACAATCTCCCCCACTTAGACTCTTGACGTCCTCATCAAGGCTCAATTATATAGCCTCATAATATTTCCCCATTTCAGTGTAGACCCAAAATGGCCCATGGACACCCAGCTCCCGATCATGGAATACCAGTGCAAGGGTGGCTACGTCACCATGAACAACCCTTTCCTACATACGTGAACCGCACAACTCAAGACTGGCATGCCACATGCCCATGTGGGCCGCACCTACTGGAGGGGAATTGGCTCTGATACCATTTGTAACACCCAGGCCCACTACCCTAGGCTCTAGTAGAGTTTCAAAAATGACGTCTGGCCCCATAGACCACCTCTAGCCTTAACTGCACACTTTTTCCTCACTCACGCGCAAGCCGATGTCAACTTTCCGACTGGTCACCCATCCTAGTACTACTCTAAGTTGAGCACACTTAACTATGGAATTCTTTAGTGATGGGATCCTGGAAAAGGAGGTGCACCTTGGTGATATGGGCAGTCCAATCATTCCTTTTAAGATCATGTTGTCCGAGGCCTCAAATCCTAGGACGTTACAATGGTCATGATTCATCAAGTTAATATGTTCCAACATCAGAGGTGATTTAGACCAGTAACATAATGTCATAATAAACACATTCAAGTAAAGGTGGATGCCCCCTAGGGTCTAGGCTTCATACAACCAACATTGGATATCACCATTTCCATCATACATGTAATCATCAATATAGTTTTCATATGCTATTTAGGTTCAACATGAGACTAAGATGGGACATCCACATCTAAGATATCACGAGATATAGAGTAATCCCTAATTCGAGAGAGGGGGCCAATAGTAAAGGATCCACATAAGCATTAAGGCACAAGAACCATAATCAAGTCATATATGGGAATAATAGATCAAAACTAGATGGTTTGATCCATATACATCATCATAGCCCAAAAGGGGGTTGGGATAATTCGTGTAGGCCATAATACATCATATATTATTAACTTCAAGGACATAATATAGTTTCACACATCAAGTCAGAAAAACATAGCATTTGAATCAAATATAACTGTCACATAGGAGGGGTACATTCAAAGCATTAGATGCCATATGACTCAACCATTGAAAAACAAAGGAGGGAAAGAGTATATTCATGCACCATAAGGTAGAATAAAACTACTTATTTCCACATTAATATGAGATAAACTTTATATTAGATGCAAAGTTAACTAAATAGGGCAAAGTATATCCCTAATGTGCAAAGAAAAAACACATTTGTGCATTAAGTGTCATTAAAGGAGAAAATGGGGTGATGAGGAGCTTCACTAAGTTTACAGAAGAACCTAGTTACTGATTTGGAGATTAGAGGATATATTGAGCATCAAGATGTAAGCTTTAATCATAATCATGCATTGGACATATTCAAAGTAGTTAAAGGTTGCATCTTTAGCAAAATAGGAGGATTGGAAGAAGATTTTGGGTCTGTAACCACTTTCATGATTGAAATATTTTTCTCCCAATCAAAGTGGTATATAGATTTCTCATATTTGGGATTAGGACCTAATTATAATGATTTCCAAGATTTGAGTTGGAAAATGAGATTTTCCATGATTTTACCTTTTTGGCCAATGGCTCGTTGTCGTGTGGCGCCAAGGGGGAGTCCTAGTGTCCAGGAGACACTCACACCCACTCATCAGCCATCTGCAGCACTCTCGTGCATGTTCAACAATACTATTCTCCTACTCAAGAGTCTAGGAACTTGGCCAGCCTTCCCCTGGGCCCTTGGATGTCTGGTCCAACGACCCCTCCTGGTTGATGGTTGTGCCTGATCCCAATCACCCCTTTTGCTCAATCCCCCCTTTCCCAATCCTAGAACAGAGGAGGAACATGTCGTGCCCCTAGATCCTTTGGTGGGCTCAACACTATAGGCTTCAACAACCAGAGTGTAACAGTGTCAAGGTGGTTGGGGTTCTAGGGCAAGCCTCCACGGGTCGTGAAGCTCCTAAGTGGTATTCTCCTCTGAGGTGGAGTTGGCATGAAGACAGACAGTGGCTCGATTGGCACAGTGGGCAGAAGAGAAGCCAGGAGGTACTCCTGCTCTTGCTTCAAACCTAGATACAAGAAGAAAAGAAGGATGGATAAAAGAAGAGAAAAAGAACCAGGGTTGGAAATAGAGTGCTTTAAATGGAGCAAGTTAGGGTGAATTTCTTCTTTCATCCCCCTCCATTACCAGATTTGTGTGGAGGTGGAAGAAGCCTCTCCATCCCCACGATTGTTTCTTAAAGAGAAAGCAGAAGAATGAACAAGAAATTGGGCCAAAATTTGCAGTTGGGCCCATGCAGGTCAGCCCAAGATACAGAAGTGTAAAAAGGGGATCATATATGTCGATATTCATAATGTCAAAATTAGATCTCAATGGGCCCGATTGATGTGATATTTGCATTGGTGAATTCATAATAAAAAATTCTACAACATGGAGTACCTTTGGGGACAAAAGCATTCATTGATGAAGGTCAAAATAAATAGCAAAGCTTGACACAAAATGGTATGAAACATTTTCAAAACATGCAAGATAATGTTACATCTTGAATAATAGAGCCGAAGTGAGTTCAATTACACATCACAACACCAAAATCTTATAATTGAAAATCAAATCGAGTCAGTTGAGTCACAAAAGGAGAAGTAGGGTTTACAAAGGAGGAGAGAAATTCAATGTGATCACATCCTTCTGTCCTTAAGAGAAATTTCATCCTCAAAATTCATTAATAGTCATAGTTTAGTGTCAGCATCAATATCCATGATGTTTAGATTATCAATCTTAGGTGTTTAAGAAGCCACTTCTATGGGGTGCATGTTTAGGTTATCATGATAGCATACCACCTTGTTAATGTTAGCGTTTTACATCACATATTACTATATAAATGGCATTTTGTTCATGTAATCATATGACCCCTAGGTGTGTTATCAAAATTTATGTTGTCAATTTCTCAAAGTAACACGTCCATCATCATTGTTTCAAAAAGAATTATTATTAAATGTACATTTCATCATTATACTAGATTGCATGCATGTTTTAGTTTTCCCCCAAAATTCTACCCAATCTAGTCATCATGGTCATTTCTTTTATCTTGTATCTGAAATTAAGCATCGTGTACACCAAGTCTATTCAATCTAAGATTCTAAGGGCATCATCATATCGAATTCATCATTTCAAATCTACATTGTTTAAGAGAGGTATGATTCCATATTAGGTTTTGTTTATGAGAGTGACTTATTGTACATATGTCAAATTTTAACATAGGTGAGATATTTCATGTATCAAGCACAATTTAAGGAATAAGATTATCATCAACATCAAGTTTTCATAATTATCTCAGTTGTATCAAGAAAGAGATCCACAAGCAAAAGCCACTAAAACTAAGGCTTATCTATGCCAAGGAAAAACGTGCTAACCACCAACATCTACCCATACTAACTTCTATGAAATTTGCAAGAACAAGGAATATCCCTATATTCCTTTACATAGAACCACTAATCTGAGTATAAGGCTCATCATGGAGATCAAACATCATATACATCATATTAGGATCTTGGAACATATCACTCACCTATGGAAAATATCATATATTCAATTTCCTCTTTCTCTTAGGTTAGATCATTTAATAGGAAATATAGGGTTCAAAATTTTCAAGGGAACCACACACTGACTCAACTCATATACATAGATGTACTATAGCTAGGGACTCATCATCATTTATTTCATTGTGCATATTTTTCAACATTTTTTATATCTTGGAGGTTAGGTAATTTGAACTTCTCCTGTGTCGGGTCGACTCATATCAAGATGTCACCCTTATCGTATGTCCCATGCTGAAGCTCCTTCTCTATAGAGAGATTGAGGCCTATGTTGGCCTCAAACCATATCTGACACGTCATCCATCATATACAAGACTACACATAAGCAAGTATGTCAACCCACTAGTTATGTTTAGCATAGGAACCAAGTTATATACATCAAATATGATGTGAGATTGCTATATTAGCATGGGTTGCATGATCAAACTCATCTCATGTCATCAATACGTACTGAAATATTCCAAAAACAAACATAGGTCATATTGAAGAAAGCCCATATCATCAACATCGACATTGCTATCAACATCATCACCGTCGTCATCATTGTAATCATCAACATCATCATCACTATCACCACCACCACCACCACCACCACCACCACCACCACCACTGCCACCACTGTCGCCACCTCCACCGCCACCGCCACCGCCACCAGCACCGCCACCACCACCACCACCACTGCCACGCCCACCACCACCGCCATCATCATCATAGTCATCATCATCATCATCATCATCATCATCATCATCATCATCATCATCATCATCATCATCATCACCACCATCACCATCACCATCACCATCACCATCACCATCACCATCACCATCACCATCACCATCACCATCACCATCACCATCACCATCACCATCACCATCACCATCACCATCACCATCACCATCACCATCACCATCACCATCACCATCACCATCACCATCACCATCACCATCACCATCACCATCACCATCATCATCACCATCACCATCACCATCACCATCACCATCACCATCACCATCACCATCACCATCACCATCACCATCACCATCACCATCACCATCACCATCACCATCACCATCACCATCACCATCACCATCACCATCACCATCACCATCACCATCACCATCACCATCACCATCACCATCACCATCACCATCACCATCACCATCACCATCACCATCACCATCACCATCACCATCACCATCACCATCACCATCACCATCACCATCACCATCACCATCACCATCACCATCACCATCACCATCACCATCACCATCACCATCACCATCACCATCACCATCACCATCACCATCACCATCACCATCACCATCACCATCACCATCACCATCACCATCACCATCACCATCACCATCACCATCACCATCACCATCATCACCATCATCATCATCATCATCATCATCATCATCATCATCATCATCATCATCATCATCATCATCATCATCATCATCATCATCATCATCATCATCATCATCATCATCCTCATCCTCAACTTCATCGTCATTGTCATCATCACCATCACCATCACCATCACCATCACCATCACCATCACCATCACCATCACCATCACCATCACCATCACCATCACCATCACCATCACCATCACCATCACCATCACCATCACCATCACCATCACCATCACCATCACCATCACCATCACCACCACATACACCACCACCATCATCATCATCATCATCATCATCATCATCATCATCATAATAGGTCATCTATGGTACTTACTAACCAAACCTTTATCATGTATCTAGAAAAATCGAGAGACTACAACTATAATTGAAACTCTCTCATTTAGGCTTGATGTTACATCTATTTCTCTTAGGTGACATGGACACTCACTACCTTTCTACGTGCGGTAACATGTTTTCATATGTACATATACTTATACTTGAAATACATTTTCTTCAATGTTGAAATGAGTGATGGAAACCACCATACTCCATTTTAATAAAACCAAAATCAAAGTGAGTTACCACACTCATTAGGTTGACTAGTATGATGACACCTAGAGAACTAGAAAGAACATAGTGGAAACCTAAGTAGCTACCCTAAGCAAGAACATGTGTCTATGGTTGTAGTAAGGTCTCATTTTTCACACCCTCTTAAACATATAGATCATACTATAGGACATAAGGAGGAGAAAAGAAAGACTATAAGTATTACACAAGGCTACACATGGTTTTGGAACGTCTATGTTCTAACATACAGGCTAAGTCAACATACTCCACAAAGGAAAACATATTAAGTTTCTATGTTTGAGATGTAAAGTTGTGTTTAGTTTGTGTTTCATGTGAGTAATGTTTGGTGTAGTTATTGTTCATGCATTGACACCATCTATCATGGGACCATTTGTTATCCAAATCCTAACTCCAAATGACTAAAAAGTAAACGGTGATAGGACCTAGGTGTCTGTCCCTAGCATGGTATTAACAAATTGCAAATGCAGAAGCGTAAAGCTTAGCATACGTAAAAAAATAACAAGATAGAATCACCAATCAAAATCTCAACATTCAACAAGATATTATAAGCAAAAAAATTTATTACAAGCTTTCAATTACATATTCAAGAGTACAATTTTACAAGTCTTCTCATGTATACTAGGGATCTTACATCAACTACACCTGACATAGATCACTAAGCCCCTAAACTTCTAGCCATCTATGAATCAATAAAATATGCGAAACTGTGTGAGTCAATACACGAGGTGATGAGTATAGGGTTAAATATACATATACATAAGCTTTGCATAACTTCAAAATAGTTGCAAAAATAGACGAACAAGAACAATCAAGTTAAGTATTTAGGAAAATGAGAGCCCAAGTTTTATATCATTTTATTCAATTTATACCAACAACATGATATATTTAAAAGCCTTTGAAAACTTCCCATCGGAAGAGTCCATAAGGGTGCTCAAGATTAGCTAACCCTTTTATTGACATGATCAGCCTTATCTTGACAACTTAAGTAGGACTCCCAACCTCGTGTCCTCAGCTTGAGAATACAGGTTGGTGCACAAGGTGTGTATAATGGAGTTTCTTTATTATGCTTGCAAGTTATGAAAGAACGACATGAGACAAACATTGAGTACAATACTAGAGTACTACATTGAAATATTTGAGCAAGTAAACAAGCATAGATATGTATCACATGTCAAGAAAGAAAGCCATAATAATATAATTATTAAAGTCCATACCTCATTAGGTGATTTCATATCCTATCCTTGATCATTTAAATCACAAGAAACCACCTGGTTAAGTATAAGATTACATACATGCATTAGATTCTCACAATTAACCCTCTCTAGATTCATTTTAGGGTTTTGGCCAGGTTATATTCAAAGTTTCTTATTAGTTCATTGGATGATATTTTACTAATATGGGGGCCATTGTCATGGTAGGGCTCAAGTTTCAAATCATATTGATGTTCCATTCATCTTATATGGACATTCCAAGTTTCAAGTCACTATGTACATTTTAGGGTCAAATGACTCAGAATAGGGCAACCAATGTCATGATTCATCAAGTCAATAGGTTCTAGAAAAAGAGGTGATTTAGAATAGTAACATAATTTCATAATTAACACATTCCAGTATAGGTGGATGTGTCCTAGGGTCTAGGCATCATACAACCAACATTGCATATCAACATTTCCATCATACATGTAATCATCAATATAGTTTTCATATGCCCTTTCAGTTCGACATGAGACTAAGGTGGGACATCCACATCGAAGATATCATGGTATGTAGTAATTATTAATTTGAGAGAGGGTGACAACCGAAAAGGATCCACACAAGAATTTAGGTACAAGAACCACACTCAAGTCATATATGGACATAATAGATCAAAACTAGAGGGTGTGATCCATATCCATCATCATAGAACAAAAGGGGGTTGGGATAATTTGTTTAGACCACAACTCATCATATATTACCGAAATCAAGGACATTATATAGTTTCATGCATCAAGTAGGCCAAACGTAGCATTTGAATCAAGTATAACCCTACATTAACATAGGAGGGGTACATTCAAAGCATTAGGTGCGATATGACTGAACCATAAAAAAACAAAGGAGGGAAAGAGTAGATGCATGCACCATAAGGTATCATATAACTACTAATTTCCATTTTAAGATGATATTAAACTTTATTTAGATGTAAAGTTAACAATATAGGGTAAATCATATCACCAATGTGCAAATCAACAACACATTTGTTCATTAAGTGTCATCAAATGAGAAAAGGGGGTGATGAGGAGCTTCACTAGGATTAAAGAAGAACCAAGTTACTAATTTGGAGATTAGAGTATGTATTGAGCATCAAGATCCAAGCTTCAATTATAATTATGCATTGGACATATTCAAAGTAGTCAAATGTTAGATCTTTAGAAAAATAGGAGGATTGGAAGAAGATTTTGTTTCTCCCAATCAAAATGGCATGTAGATTCGTTATACTTGGACTTAGGACCTAATTATTATGATATTTGTACCATTTGAGGAGGAAAAGGGGATTTTTCCATGATTTTACCTTTGTGGCCTACCATGTGGCACCAAGGGGGAGTCTGCGACATCTGGGAGCAGCTCACACACGTTCAACAGCCATCCACACCACTCCCTTACATGGTCAGCAACCACGTTCTCTCACTCAAGGGCATGGGAGATGGGCTAGTCTTCCCTTAGGCTTTTGGACACCAGGTCCAACCGCCCCTCCTGGCTAATGGTTAAGCCTGACCCCGATCACCCTTTTTGTAAGATCCCCCCTGTTCTAAGTGTTGGAATAGACGGTTGACATGGGATCACACCCCTAGCTTCTCCGGTGTCCACAACACTATAGGATGCAGTAGCCCAGGTGTAACTGTGTAAGGGTGGTTGGGGTTCTAGGGCGAGCCTCCATGGCCTGTGAAGCTCCTCTGTGGTGCTTTCCTCTGAGGTGGCATTGGCATGAGGACAATCAATGGCTTGGTTGGCACCTTAGAAAGAAGAGAATGTTGGGGGTACTCTTACTATTGCTTCAAACCTAGAGACAAGAAGAAAAGGAGGTACAGAAGAAGAGAAAAAGTGCAAGGGTTAAAAAAGGGGAGCTTTAAATGGAGCAAGTTATGGTTCAATTTCTTTTTTGATTACCCTCCATTATGAGATTTGGATGAAGGTGGAAGAAGCTTCTCTTGCCCCACGATTATTTCCTAAAGAGGAAGGGGAAGCGTGAACCAACAGTTGGGCCACAATTTGCATTTGGGCCTATGAACTCTTTCCCAAGGTAGAGAAAAGCAAAAAGGAGATCATATATTCCAATATTCATAATGTCAAAATAAGAGTTCTATAGGTCCAATTAATTTGATATTTGTGTCGATGGATTCCTAATGGAGAACTCTACAACATGGAGTAACTTTCAGGACAAAAGCGTTCATTGATGAAGGTCAAATTAAATAGCAAAGTTTGACACAACGTGGTACGAAACATAGTTAAAATATGCAAGATAGTGTTACATGTTGAATAATAGAGACCAAGCGAATTCAATTACACATCACAACACCTAAAACTTATAGTTGAAAATTAGATCAAGTCCATTGAGTCACAAAAGGAGAGGTAGGGTTTATAAAGGAGGATAGAGAAATTCGAGGTTATCACAACAAGAAAAGTTCTTATTGTTTGATTATGAGATGATTATTCATATGAAAGGATTTTATATGTTTCTTAGATTGTAAATATATACAAAGAAAAATAAAAGGAAAAAATTTAGACGAGTTTGTATAATATCGTAAAATTTGGTAAATTTGGATTATGTGATTAATTATCATTAATTGTATATCATGAGTCACCTTAAGATAATGAAAGTAATAATAAGATGATTAGATTAATAGCATGACTTTGGTGGGATTGGAATGTTAATTCTAAGATCTAAACTACGAGTAACTCTTCAATTTAAGAGAATAAAGTAATATTGCTAAAATGTATCATATGAGGCTTCAATTGAGAAATGATGTTGTTACAAGCCTTAATTTCATAATTACAAGTATCATTAATTTTATGAAACCTTTGGAAGACCCGAATATGGGACTTAGACCCTGGAATCCTATACAATTCCAATTGGACCAAATCTAGGATATACTAAGTTATCTGGTGATTAGTGATTTATCAAGTAATTATCTAGAATTTACTTGGAAGCCAAGTTTTGAATAAAATAGATGGTTTTATGAATTATATCATGCATAATGATAGAAATGAAGTAATAGGAGAATATCCTAAAGTTCGAAATAATTTGAGAAAATTACATGTTGTAGAGAAATACTTATATTAGTAGGAACTTTACTTAATAGAATATAGGAAAAAAGGAAATGAAATCTAGAGAGGGTAGTCAAGTTGGGTTGGGACTCTCGTATCTCAATAGAACTGAGATAAGAGAGTGCATCACCCTCACTCGACCATTACCCCTCCTTGCGAGAGTTAAGACCCCCCTCACAAAACCAGGCTCCTTTCTTTGAGAACTATTATCTTTATCTAATGATACCACTTGATTCACGAGGATAATCTGAATCCAAACACCTCAAATTTGATGATGATCTCTACCCTATATGATAATTTCTAAACATTGGACAAATCGAAGAACTAGAGCACGATACCATAAGCTTCCCTGTAGATCCTCTATCTATTTAAAACCATGAGGAGAACCCTTGAAACCCCTAGATCATTCCTTGATATCCAATTTCTCCTAGATGCACACCAAACACCCTACAGAACTTTACTTTCCTACGTTAGTATCCTAGATCTATACACAGTGGAAAAGAGCATATGTGAAAAATTCCTTCAGTGTAGAGGTTTACTAGACATCCACAGAGGTACTAAAACCCCAACATAGCATGACAAACCCCAAAACTCAATCCCCAATTTCCAACTGAGATCAGTCAAAGCATCTTGACGAAGAACCCTCTCTTGACAACTAGGAGACCCAAAAAAAGGTGCAACATCTTCACACATTTTCCAAGAGTCATCCCAAATTCTTATATTGTCCCAAATTGAGGTACATATCCTCCTCAATCTTCTCTTCTTCCTTGAGTACCCATAAACCCCACCTACACCCTGGACCATCACTTGATCTCATACAATGCTTGTTTAAGTTTGGTTGAGCATGTCAAAGGCCATCATGCTGTGGGTTCAGGTTTCCAGGCCTTAGGAGCCAGAGTCAACCTTTTTGTTGTCCCCTTTGTTGCCATGAACCAACAACTCATGAGGAATAAGGGAAAAAATCCAATTATTGATGTGTATAGGGGCTTCTATGACCCAAAAACTCATGTTTAAGTTTGGAAAGTGTACAAATTACTGATGTGTCAATATTTGATTGGTCAATTATAGTCTAACTTATAATGATTGTAGTTAATTATTGGTAACTCAGAATACATCAAAATTGTATATGGACTTGATCAAGAAAAGAAGTAGAATCCATATAAAAAGTAATACATGTATGGTTCTGATTGTAGCTTAAAAATTATTAATAATACATGTATACATGATGATTCTTATCATATAGTTTGATATTTCTTATCATATGCATAAGTTAGTTCCTTTTGAGAAATTCATGTAATTCCTTAGAGGTGTAAAATTTAATATATGTATTCGCTCAAGTACAAATTAATGGAAATTATTTATTATTTGTTAAATCTAATCCTGAAAGATTTAGGTAATGATCCTAGACTTTGAGGTCTTCTCTTAATCGAGGGACACTCAAAAGTGGGGGTCGTTGTAGTTTGTTTTAACCATCTTAACCACCTCATACCATAATCCTATGGTATACGAAAGATTATGGGATTTTAGACCTGATTTTTTTTATATTAGAGCATAGGTTGAGTTGTCAAGACCATTAAGGTAGATAATTAGAGTCATAAGTCGGACAATAAAAAGGTGATGTTGTTACATCTCTACATGTCTTAGTATTTAGATACCATGGCATGGTATTTGCATACTTAGATTGACCAGCGTCAATCTACTATTTCTATATTCCTTGTATACCTTGGCCAATCCGTAGATCAAGGATGGTCAGAGAGAAACCCTTAATGTATTAGGGTTAGAAGAATGAGAATTAACAAAAGAATAAGATCATAAAGATACAATATGAGAGGACATATTATTTTAAATTTTTCATCATACATGAAATGAATAGAAGTACTCATCGATGTGAATCTTTTTTTTTTCAAATTTTAGAAGAATATGACTTCCTCAAGATTTTTGTATATTTAGAATCTATACCATATATTGTTTGTTATCCTTGACATAAAGTAGGTCTAAAGTTATTCTTTAAGAGTTCTCCTAAACAAACATCTTTTCACATGTGTGAGAGATAGGAGTTGGTTAATCATAAGTAGATCTGAGCTTCAAGAATGTGGGTTGGGCATGGTTGAAAAGATGTGTTATTGGGATGTAAAGACTCCTATTAATAGTTTAGTTAGAGAAAGATTGGGAAGAAGTAAATCCAAAAATGTAATGACAATGTACTTATACTAATATTTTGAGATCTAAGTGAATGGGTAGAATAACAAAAAAAACACAGTTGGATTAACAACTGTGTGCAAGATGTGAACATAGACAAGAAACCCAATTCAATGCATAAAGAAAAAAAGGATAATTTTGAGATATAAATTAGTATTTAGTATACTAAATTATGAAGAGAATCTAAAAAGTGATGATAAGAACGCTTGGTACATCTGGATTGAAAACAAATATTGAGTCAATTAACCCTAATGTAGGGTAATCGAGGAGAAGCAAAGAGAAGAACGTGGGAGTGTAGAAACCTTAGAAATAATATTAAGGATAAAATAATGTTTAAAATGGAAGGGAATCCTTAAAGAAATATATGGGATTAAGAGATAAATATTTCTCCCCCCCCTCCGACGCCCGTGGCTGAGGCCGAACACCCGAGAGGGTGGCAAATCAAGGTGGCTACTGAGATTCGAACCCGAGTCTCTTTGTTAGGGGACACCGTGCATGACCACTTGAACCACTCCTTGTCGACCCTTAAAGCAATATATATAAATGAGTTTGGTAGCTTCATAAATGAGGGAAGTTGAAAAAAAGAAGAAGTTTAATGAGAATGATGTCTAGGTTACATTGGTGAAACTAAGGATAAAGACCTAAACAATTGAGATAAAATGAGAAAGACACAAACACGATTGGAATTAAGGTGGAACTAAAAGTTTGAAAATCAATATGGAATTCATAAACCTAAAATTGAAAACAATGATAATATGCGGAAAATAAATATAAAAATGATGAAGAAAGTTGGGCTAAGATAACTAATTAACTGAGACAATATGTTCAAAATTTTGAACAAAGAAAGGTCAAGAGGAAATGAGTTGAAGAACATTGAAGGATATATTATGTAGATATATTACTAGATGTACAAAATTAGAGAGTATTTCTTGAACATATGAAAGATAAGATCATAATAAAAATAAAGATGGACAAGGGAAGATAAAACCTTATTAAAGAAAAAGGTTATTTGATAAGAGAGGGATATGACGATATGTGCATTTATAAATAATTATTTTAACTCTTGTTTGGAACTTATGCAATCATAGAGTGATAAATTATTCTATTGTGATCTATTTCAATGGATTTGTTGCGACCACACGTCATAAGTAAAGATAAATATTGTGTTAAGCAAAAGAGTAGGATACATGAGTATAGATATATTAAACAACGCAGAGCTCAGTACCAAAATAAAAGTTTGAACCTTATACTAGCTATGTGAACTAGAATTGAAATACATATTATGCATCAAGTTAAAATGGGAAAATTTTGTAGACCAAAAAGATGATTATAAAAATCAAACTATGATAATAGTAAAGATAGTAAGAAACATAATAATGGAATGCATAATCATGGTTATAAATAAAAACTTAGAGGAAAGTTTTTAATACTAGGTGGAAGGTTTAAAATAGTCATTACGACGATGCATGAATGGTAAATTCAGATAACCTAGTTGTTTAAGAAAATGTGAAGAGTGAGAAAATGTTAAAAAATTAAAGGTGTGTGATAAAGATTCATAAATTTGATTCATATGGGATAAAGTAGAATATCAGATTCATACACATTTTCCTTTTCTATGTATTTCTTGCATAGAAGTGTAGAAAAAGAAATATTCATTGAAAGTGAACATATGAGAGAAGAAAAAAAGTGTATTAGGGGACTAGTTAATATAGAAGTAAAAGAAGAGAATAATGGGGTATGAGATACTTACCTTGCAAGAAGCCTTGATTAGGGAAAGTTTTATAGAAGGGTCAAACAATAAGTTAAGATACAATGATTTTAGTTCCTAAGAGTACTATAGGTAAACATAAACCTAGATACTAGAAAATAATAAGATATCTTACTCCATATCCTTGGATTCTTGATATCTATATATTCTTCAAAACTACATAACCTTTGGATAATCTTGAGAAGTCTTCTATCCATATGGAGATAAGTTTTATAGTCATTGTTATCCAATTTTAAACAATCTCTACAAATGATTTTTATATAAAGTAGGTTGGTACCAGTAGTATTAGCACATCTAGACAATCTTCAATCCCTATTACTCTTAGTTGCTATTGTTCCTCTACCCATTACTAGCTCCAGTAGTAACAACTAGATGCTTACCTACCAATGTCATAGTAAGGAAAAGATAGTTGAGCATCTAATCTTTCCAACTTAGTGGCTTATTAAAGTCCTACATCAAATAAAATGTTTTTTTGTCAACAAAAACTCATGGTACGTTTTTTTTCATTTTCATATAAATGGTGATATACACAATGCACTCATTGCTCAAAGAGAAATGAAAAGAGAAGAAAAAAAGGCATACAAGTATTACAAGAATGTATCATGACATATATGAGTCCCCTGAAATAAGAGATATAGTTGTCTTCAACAGAGATGACTACCCTCCAACAACGTAAAAGCAAAGATAAATGGGAAAATAAATGCCAAGAGAAAAAAAAGGATCTAGTTCATTAGAATCCAGAAAACAAAATCTTCCGGATTATCCAAAGAAATTGGCAGGCTTTTAACAAAAACATTAAAAGAGTTATAAGAAACATATACTAGCTCCATGAATAGCACCATTGGGATTACTATACAAAAATATCAAGTATATATCATATTTTATAAGATATACATGAAAGGAAATGATATGCCCTTTGAAATAGATTGCTTCACTCCAATAAGACAGAGAAGGATAACTAGGATTAGCACCTACCATGCACTCAAAAGTAGCTAATTCATCAGTATCCAAACGCTAAACTTTATATGTTCCAAAGAAAAGAACAAGCTTTGAACAAAATCATCATAAGGGTGAAAGAAATGTATAATAGCTTCAATAACATCAAAATCAACAAGAAGAAGAAAACTCTGAGAAACTAGAAAACTTTGAAGATTCTAATTTGTCTTAATGAATGCAAATAATCATGTAACGCCTTAAAAACTAGACATGTACCCTATGAACCATGCCTAAAAAAGGTCCTATGGTAGGAATACAAAAGGTCTTCAAAAGAGATATCAACACTCCAACTGAGACAAAGAAGATATTCAAAAAATTTCTTTCAAGAGAGTTGATATAGCATTACATAACAAAGATTTTATCATAGCATCACAGAAGATTTGATTAATCTAAAAATATATTTCTCTAGAGAGTCTCCAAGTCCCTAATACAATTATCATGGACTCTTACATTCCTTTCTAACCAAGAATGGTATAGAATCAAAGGGAACATAATTATAGACTTAGGGTCCTTCATTGAAGCAAGATCATCCCAATTATTAGGAATTGATTAAATGAAACTCCCCTGAAAAGCTTTAGCCTAAATAACTTGTATAAATGAGCACTTGAAACAAATATCATTTGTGTCTTCATAGGCATTCATGCAAAGATAAAAAATAGAGATGACATAAATATCTCTTCTCCTAGAATAATCAGTTGTGGGGATTTTATTGTGTCTATCTCCCCAAAGATGGAACACATTATTCAGATGTGCTTTACAATTTCATATGCAAGGAAAAACTTTATCCTCCTCATTTTTAATCCTGAAAATATCCCAGATCATTTTAAAAGTGACATCCCTATTTCCTTTGAAAAGGATATGATCATCCTCCTTTCTACTAATATCAATAATATTTAAAGCTTTGGAAATATCATAATAGCATCTTGAAATAGGAACATTCCATTTTCTGTTCTGAATAATGTAACTCTAAAGAGAATCATAGGGAATACCAACTCTAATAACCTTATCTCTTCCTATAACATCCCCTAAGAAAGAATTACAGTACCAATGATCCTATCAACTCTTGAATCTTTCCCCCTAGCCCACCTTAGAATCAATGAGAGGTAAAAGAAAATATCAAAATTTTAGAATATTGTTAAACAACCAATAGAAATTAGATGAATCATTGATAGCCCAAGATGAACTTTTCCTCAAGTATTTCTCATGAATCCATTTCATCCAAATGGATTCTTTATTATTAGAAATGTTCAAAGCATTGAAAAAAAGACATGCCTTAGACACCTCCTTACATTTTCTCAACAATCATCAAAGAAAATGTTACATCAAGCATACTTTTAATTTCATCACGTTATGGGTCAATGTTAATCTAAGTTCAAAAGGGAGATTAGCTTTTGACCATCTTTGGAAATGATTATAAAACTAGTACAAATAGAAGTAGATTATAGGTTCATTTTATGTGGTATAGTCATCTCAATATGTAACTTAAGACAAAGAACAGAGGGATGAGTTCAATCATCTAAATCTATTAGAAATAGACTATCCTTCTTCTGATAATAATAGTTTAGAAAGAGAAGTAATAGTTATGTAATATGATGAGGAGAGTGACTCTTGAGTGTTCCAACACATAGATATAGAGTGTCATCCTTTCATATTACATAAATTTTAATCATAGAGCCTAAGGAACAAGGATGAGTAAAGGAAAAAAAGCAAAAATATGCAAGAAGGAACGCAAAAAACATTGGAATATCTTGTGAAATGGTAAAATGATTAAAAGTATAATTGGGAATGGTATGATAAGGATGTAAAGGCATCTTCATCTAACATGTGTGTAATTTATCAAATATAGGGAATACATTTTTGTAATTGTGTTCTTGATTAGTTAGTAGTATACTACACTTAGTTATTTTAACATTGTTTACAATTTGAGGGGCTTTGAGATTTGAAACCTATAGTGCTAAAAATAAATAAGATATGTTTTTGTTTGTTATGTTTTAATGTATTTATAAGTATAGGAAAGTGTATAAGATGATAAAGTAAAGGTCAAATACCAAATCAGATTGTTACCTCAAAAGAATACATCTCAATATAAAGGGAGATTAATTTGTGGTAACCTATCATGTTATAGAAAAACTCTTATTATGTTTGAGATGATTTATTACATTATGATTATGCTTTGAGAGATATAAGTAAGAGGTTGTATATGAGAAATACACAAAATATATAGAAATATAGTTTTTTTATATTAATATTCCATACTTATAAGTTTCAAAGAAGAAACTCCTTAAAGGGGGAGAGATTGTTACAAACCATATCTTTCTTGTTCAGCAATCTTTGGGTAAATGCTAACGCTAGTATTAATTACAACTTTATTAGTATTTTGCATAAAGTTTTGGTTTTTAAACATTTAAATTCAGGTTAATCTTGTTTCTTTCTATTTCAAGAAAATATGTTGTGCATATGTTGAGATTTGAGGTTTAGTTGATGTAGAATATAGCCCATACATGTATGTGAGAAGAGCATTTGAGATATTAAAATAAAATTAATAAACATATTATCATTTAAGAATTTTTTCATATTATTTTTTATCATTGTAGATAATTCAATTGTAAATCTAAAACAAAAGGAACAAATAAAATTAGAGTTAAAATAAGAGAGTCGTGACATTTTCAACATTATACATAATTTTCATCAATTGTCAACCAACAGGTTGTCAACTGAAGGGTAATCAAATGACTAACTGCATCAACATATGGGCTCATCAACCAAAGGCCGCAACTGAGATCCCACCAACTGATGGAAATGAGTTGCTTCTTCCGTCCATCACCTCCAATCACAAAAAATAACTTTTGATATACAAATCAAAATTCAACAACATTTGTTTCATTGGGATCATATTTCAATTCCCCACACAAACACAACTCGATAACACACCAAAAACTCAAAAGAGGGTGACTTTTTATGGTGATATTTGGGTATCAAAGTGGTGGGAAGGGATAAACTATAAACCTAGCTAAAGATCAACTGGGTAAACTTAGTTTAGTTGTTTTACCTTTGATGTCTCATTGTTCCTTAGCCAAAATTAGTAGAAAATTTTAAATCCACATTGATTTGGCTCTCCTTCTGTTTTTCTACTTCTTCCAACCTGCTACATGAACAAAAAGAGCTTGCTACAACATGTTGGAGGCATGATTCAGATCTTTTAGCTCAAATTCAAGCCAACAACCCAAGATTCAAATAAATTAAAACTAAAATTGTGAATAGCTAGAATCAAACTCAAGATAAGTGAAAAGTTCATCTTTTGGCTATAATATTCACAAGAACTTAAGCCAAAACATGAATAACATGTATTTCTATGTTTACTATTTTATTGTTCTTAGCTCTATAAGCCCTAGTTTGAGTTTCTATGTTATAAATGATTGAAATAACTACGAAATCTATGGAAATTGAATGACTCTAGTTTTAAAATGTGTTGTATGATTTATATGAGTTATATATACAATAAAACCAGTCATTGATGTATTCATTTTCACCCTAAATCTTTGGTAATGATTTGTATTTTAGGAACTACTATTCTGTGGATAAGTTTCCTTTTAATTTGTGATTTTGAAATAATAAAATGCATAATTTCATCTAGTGTTATTTCTTTATTCTTGGAGACTTCTAAGTAACAATAGGTTAGTACAAATTAGTTGGAACAAAATAAGTGGCATTTAGTATGAAACATAAATGATATTATTATAGCACATATTGTATCGATATATTTTGATATTATCAAGATATGAAGCGAAAGTGAAATACAATTCTTAACAATAATGAAAATACAACTTTGAAATCTAGCAACTCAATAAAGACTAGTTAGATCAAAATAAGTTGCGTTCAACATTGTACATTAATGATATTTACAAACAAATATTTTTCAGGATATCCCAAATATTTTAGTTCAAGTGAAGTATAGTATTGAAAGACATAATTTCTATTTAATGTCATTGTAGAGCATAAAAAATATGCATATTTTTTATCATGTGTTTTCTAATAGTACTGGTGCAATGCATAATACATAAATGAAAACACAATGATCTAGTTATAGGAAAAAATAAAGAAAAGGATTAGTACATCAATTAATAATGAAAATAAAGAATAAATTAAACATCTAGATGTCTTGCACACTATAGATCCTTGTGTAGGTCTACGCAGCAATGGAGGAAACAAATTACCGACTGGTATCATCTAGGAGAGAAAGGTAGAGCATGTTGGTAGGGCTTGAGGGGTTAAGCCCAGTGTGGAAAACCTCTTGAATTGTTGTATAGGTGTCCAACATTAACAAGAGATTCCAGTGATAGCCAATGGTACCTAAAAAGAACCAAAGATTCAAGTGGTATCATGTTTTCGATACAGTTACATACATATAGCCAATGTTAATCAGAGATCCAGGTGGTACCTAGTTGAATTTCTTCTTAGTGAGTCAGCCCCTGTGGAACCTGTTGGCTAAATGGACATCTATAAATCCCTTTGTTTTGATTATGACAAACATTTCATTCTTATTGATCTAACGAGCTACTTGAGTGTGCAGGAACAAGGTGGATGACAAAGTACTAGGGAAATCCATATGCTTACATATTTATATTTTCATGAAATGTAATCGCTTTGTAAAAACTTGTACAAATATATAATGTACAAGTACTTAGATTTCATGTAAATCAAGCGTTAGATCTTCCCTAGATAAACACCACATTTAGATAAGTCATCCCCTTCAAATAGGATCACATATGCATACGCATACATATAATTAGTGCCTAAATTGAAACATTGAAACAGGGTCAATCTCGGTCGACCAACTCCTCGACCGAGACACTCTCAGTCGACAATCTTCTCGACCGAGAAAGATCCAAAGTATCCGTTAGACACAACTGACAAGGTAGTTGGCAGTTGGAGATAAACGTTGCAAAACACTTGATTCAGAGAGCCTGTCGGTCGATAAGAGTTCGACCGAGTAGGTGTCTCGGTCGACCATTCCTCGACCGAGATAAGCTCTGACAACAACTACAGAGTAAATTAATTAGCCGTTGCTAAAGCAACAAACTTGTACCTAACGGCTAGTTAAGCACTTAGAAACCGCTAGAAGTTGCCTAGAATGTCCTTAAGCATCCTTAGGCCATTCCTATAAATAGGACAAGCCATAGGACACTCAAACTCACTTGTTACACTTGAGAAATTCTTGAGCATACTTTGAGCAATCTGTTTGTGAGCAAATTGAGCATTGTGACAATTGGCTACTTCCTTCCTTAGCTCATAATTCGTGTCCTATAGGCTAGCATCTCCTATCCACTGCAATTACAATTCCATACACTTTGGTTAGAAGATCTATACGCTTGATCTAGGCAAATCAAGCCTTGTGCTACAAAAGGATAAGTTGTAATTTCCTTTTCCTTTCTTGTTCTCTATTATTGTTTGTACTCTCCTTGCTACTCCTAGGTTGGAGGCTGCGGATTGGAGAGGGTGGAGATCTTCTTGGTGAAGAAGGAGACCTTGAGCTACTTCAAGAAGGCTGGTGCAACAGGAGGTTACTTCTAGAGAGGAAGGCTACTTCAAGGGGGAGCTTGGAGTTACTTTAAGAAGGCTACCTCAAGTTGGTGCATCTACTTCGAGTGAAGGCTGTTCAAGAGGTGTAAAGGAAAGTATTGTATTTTGTTTAAATCCTTGTGAAGGTAATAAAATATATACTTTCAAAATCCCGGTTGGGTAAGCAATCGGGTAGTGGACTGACAACTTTAGTAATTGCTAAAGTTGGAACCACTCTAAACACCTGTCTCCTTCTTCCAATTTCAATTGTGGTTGTTTGAGTTCAATAATTGTTAAAATTGTTTTAAAACTCTATTCACCCCCCCTCTAGTGTTTTTCATTTGGTATCAGAGCAGGCTTCAAGGAACCCTAACAAGGTCTTGAAGAATGGGTGACGGAGTGCTCAACAACCTTAACCTTGAAGGGACACTTGTTGCTAGACCTCCAGCATTCGATGGAACAAACTACCAATATTGGAAGAGAAGAATGCAGTTCTACGTCCAAGGCATCAATTGGGACCTATGGAGGATGGTGTCAACCCCATATGAGCTTCCTCAAACTCAATATGTGGAATGGGATGCAAATACGGTAAAGATGGCTCAAATGAATGCTAAAGCTGTAAGCATTTTATATTGTTCAATTTCAGTAGGAGAATTTAATAGGATATCTAACTGTGACACAGCCTATGATATTTGGCATACACTGTCCATAACTTATGAAGGTACAGTCCAAGTCAAAAAATTCCAAAATTAGCATGCTTAAACAAAAGTTTGAACACTTTCGTATGGATCCTAATGAATCTATTAGTGAAATGTTTGCAAAATTCTCTTCTATTGTTAATGGTTTAAATGCCCTAGGAAAACCTGTTCTTGAAGAAGATCAGGTATCAAAAATCCTTCGATCACTTCCTCCTAAATATAAGCCAAAGGTGACAGCCATTGAAGAAGCTAATGACCTCACTCGACTGAAAATGGAGCAACTTATTGGCAACCTAGAAGCTCATGAAGCAACCCTAGAAGAGGAAGAAAGAATAGCATGGGAACATCAGCAAGGAAAGAAGAAGGATGTGGCTCTAAAAGCTTCAAAGATCGTCACACCAGAAAGTGAGGGGTCAAGTGAAGAAGAAGGAGAAGAAGCCTTGATTGTCAACGGTAAGAAATACAAAAGGTTTAAATCTAAAAAAATTTCTAGTTCTTCTTCTTCTCCTCCTAGGTGCTTTGAATGTGGGAAGAAAGGACATCTCAAAAATGAAAGTCCTAAAGCAAAGAAAGGAAAGAAAATCTCACACAAGAAGAAGGGAGAAAAAGCCTATAAAGCTGCATGGGACGAGTCAAGTGATAGTGAAAGCAGAGAAGAAAAGGTGGAATGTCTAATGGCACGGGAAGATGATGAAGACTCTCAAGAGGTAAGCCTACTTGATCTTCCTAAAGAAGAGTTAATTACTAGTCTACAAGAAACTCATGATAAGTATGTTGATGTCAAGAAGAAACTAAAGAAGGTTATCAAATCAAACGATGAGCTATGTGCTAAATTAGATAATCTTTCTTCTGAAAAGAACAACATTGATCTTGAGAATTTGTCTTTAAAAACATCTTTAGATGATTGCACTAGAAAGCTACTCACTTTAGAAACAAATGTTGATCTTATTTCTAAAGAAAAGACTGAATTGTTAGCTAAATTAAAAGATTTTCAGACTCAACCTATTCTGTGTAACCATCTAGACTATGACAATGTTGCAAAAGAAAGAGATTCATTATTATCTAATTTAGATCAAGCAAGAAAAGATTTACACAAGAAGATGAATGACATTGCTAAGCTACAAAGAGAACTTTATGAGTTAAGAAGAAAAGATATTCTTGATAACATTCTGAGCGTTGGTACTGTTTTCAATGGAAGAAAAGGTTTGGGATATGCTCCAAAGAAAAATCAACCCAGAAGAACTCAGACTATGTTTGTACCTAAGAACACAATGGCTAGAAAGAGAAATGAAGTTGACTCTATTACTTGTCATTTTTGTCTACGTCTTGGACACTATTCATTTTCATGCCCTTATAAGACTAAGGATTCTGACTTAGTTTGGGTCCCAAAACCCCAAACTTAGTAGAGTCAAATGCAATTTAGTTGAGATATGATTAAATGCTCCATTTTGCAATTTATATTGTCTTATCTCAACTTAACAAAAGGTTTTATGCATATTGTTAATTTTCTGAACTGTTGTACTGAAACAGACACTTAGTCGGTCGAAGTATTGTCGACCGAACAATCAATCGGTCGAACTTTTTTCGACCGACTGGATGCCTGTAACAAATCAAAATATACATCAACTAAACAGCAACTATTTCGGTCGAAAATTGGTCAACCGAGCTGAATTTCTGTGTTTCTTTGTTTGTAATACAGTAACCTTCTCGATTGAAAATTAGTCGACCGAGAAAGATGTCGGTCGAACAATTGTCGACCGACTGGACTTCTAAAATAGAATATTTATACAATCTATACTTAAATGGTTCTAACCATATCAGACCATCACATGGGTACCAAAATCTACATTTTCATGCAGGAATGGGTGGTTGACAGTGGATGTTCCAAACATATGACCGGGAACAAGGATGCATTTCAAACCTTTGAAGAAAAGAAAAGTGGCACAGTCACCTTTGGAGACAATGGTAAAGGAAAAATCGTTGGAATAGGTAATGTTGGTACAAACATCGAAATAAAGAATGTTCTACTTGTAGATGGTTTGCACCATAATTTGATAAGTGTTAGTTAATTATGTGATAGTGGTTATGATGTTTTATTTAACAAAACCTGTTGCAAGTTATTAATAGAAAACACTACAAATGTTGTTTATGAAGGAAATAGAGTTGGAAATCTTTATATTCTTAAACCTAACTCTATGAAATCTGTAGTGGGAAAATGCTTGCTTGCAAATGAAAATACCTTACAACTATGGCATAAAAAGCTAGGACATGCTAGTTCACATGTTATTAAAAAGTTAGTGAAATATGATCTTGTTCGTGGATTGCCTGCTTTATCTTTTGATCAAGTTGAAAATTGTGAACCATGTACAATGGGAAAGCAAACAAAAACCTCTTTTAAACCTAAACATGTACTTAGCACAAGTAGATCTTTAGAATTAATTCATATGGATTTATTTGAACCCATGAGGACACAATCTATTGGTGGCAAAAGATATTGTTTTGTTATCGTTGATGATTATAGTAGATATACATGGGTACACTTTATTGCAACCAAAGATGATACTATTCATCTTTTTATACAATTTTGTTCCAAGATTGAAAATCTATTACAAAGCAAAATATGTACCATTAGAAGCGATCATGGTCGAGAATTTGAAAATCATATATTTGAGGAATTCTGTACATCTCAAGGGTACACTCACAATTTTTCTGCTCCATGCACTCCACAACAAAATGGTATAGTTGAAAGGAAAAATCGATCACTACAAGAAATGGCTAGAACTATGATGCTCGAACATAACACACCCAAAACCTTTTGGGCTGAAGCTGTAAACACTGCATTCTATGTATTAATAAGAGTAACTGTTCACTCTCATTTGAAGAAAACTCCATATGAAATAATACATTCTAAGAAACCTAGAGTTGAATATTTTCATACCTTTGGTTCCACATGCTATATCTTAAATACCAAAGATGATAGAGATAAGTTTGACTCTAAATCACACAAAGCATTCTTTTTGGGATATTCCACTTCTAGCAAAGCATTTAGAGTATATAACACTATCTCTAGAAAAGTTGAGGAATCTATTCATGTTTCTTTTCATGAAGAGTCAAAATATGAAAATCTAGAAATCATAGATCTCACTAATCAATTCGAAAATTTAAACATACCAAATGATAGTGAGAAAGTTACTACAACCAATCACCAAGCTGAACCACAACCTACACCTAGGCTTATTAAGGATCATCCTCAAAAACTAATTATTGGAAATCCTAATGATAAAGTCAAAACTCGGTCTTCCTTCAAAGATGTTGCAAACATGGCCTTTGTTTCTATCATTGAACCTAAGAAGATATCTGAAGCTCTTAAAGATGATTATTGGATAATAGCCATGCAAGAAGAGTTGAATCAATTCACTAAAAATGATGTATGGGATTTAGTTCCTAAACCACAAGATAAAACCGTCATTGGAACTAAATGGGTTTTTAGGAATAAGTTAAATGAGGCAGGAGAAGTAATAAGGAATAAAGCTCGGTTAGTAGCACAAGGATATAATCAACAAGAAGGAATAGATTTTGATGAAACGTATGTACCAGTAGCTAGACTTGAAGCTATTAGAATGTTACTAGCTATTGCTGCACATAAAAACATCAAACTCTACCAAATGGATGTAAAAAGTGCATTTCTAAATGGCATCATTCAAGAAGAAATATATGTTGCCCAACCACCCGGATTTGAAATACCGGAAAAAGGTGACTATGTTTATAAACTTAAGAAAGCACTTTATGGTTTAAAACAAGCACCTAGGAATTGGTATGAAAGGCTCAAGACATATTTTTTTGATAATGGTTTTTCTATTGGAAGTTCAGATTCCACTTTATTTTTCAAAACATATACATCTGATTTCCTAGTTGTGCAAATATATGTTGATGACATTATTTTTGGAGCCTCTAATGATTCATTGTGCACACAATTTAGTGACATTATGCAAAAAGAATTTGAAATGAGCCTCATGGGTGAACTAACTTTCTTTCTTGGTTTCCAAATTAAGCAAACACCTGCCGGAATCTTTATAAGCCAAGAAAAGTATACTAAAGAACTTTTAAAACGTTTTGGGATGGATCAGTGCAAACATGCTACTACTCCTATGGCTACTTCTATTAAAATTGATAAGGATGAAAATGGGGAACCTATTGATGATTCCTTATATAGAGCCATGATTGGTAGTTTGCTTTACTTAACTTCTTCTAGACCGGACATTATGTTTTCCGTTGGTCTTTGTGCTTGATTTCAATCACAACCTATGCACTCTGATTTTCGAGAAGTTAAATGAATTCTTCGTTACTTAGCCGGCACTACCTATTTTGGTTTATGGTATCCAAAAGGACAATCCTTGGATTTTAAAGATTATACTGATGCGGGTTATGCTGGTTGTCGACTTGATCGCAAGAGTACTAGTGGTGGTTGTTTCTTGTTAGGAAGAGCTTTAGTATCTTGGTTTAGCAAGAAACAAAATACGGTTGCCCTATCTACAACTGAAGCTGAATATATGGCAGCCGGATCTTGTTGTGCTCAAGTGCTTTATATGCAACAAGTCTTAAACGATTATGGTTTTACTCTTTCATCTACGCCTATTTTTTGTGACAACACGAGCGCTATAAACTTAGCACACAATCCTATTTTACACAGCCAAGCTAAACATATTGAAATCCGTCATCACTTTTTGAGGGATCATATCTCCAAGAATCATGTTTCCCTTCATCATGTTGATACGGAAGATCAATTGGCTGATATTTTTACAAAACCGCTTCCACTAGACCAATTTAACAAAATTAGGAAGCAATTGCTTATCACTCCTTTGGAAGATGTTTTCTTTGATATTTGTGCTTCTTAAACGGAAACTTTTACTTGCATCATTTTGGCTTTTAATGGACATTTTTTTCATTGGATTTGATGGGACATCTAATTAAGGGGGAGTTTTTCTTAAACGGATATTTTTTTGAAATGACAAAGGGGGAGAAATAAATATAAAACTTAGTATTTATGCAAAACTCAATCAATGAGTTTCATAAACAAACTCTTGGCTTTACATTGAAAGTTGCTATATTCCCTAGAGAATTGGATTTCATGTTCCATAATTCATGGGGAATAATAAGCACACATTTTATAAGAAAGAGAAAAAGCTACAAAAGGTAATCTTAAGGTATGAAACTCATATGTTTTATATTTCCTTCATTTATATTTTGGAAATGTTTGTCATCTTCAAAAGGGGGGAGATTGTTGGCAAAATGGACATCTATAAATCCCTTTGTTTTGATTATGACAAACATTTCATTCTTATTGATATAACGAGCTACTTGAGTGTGCAGGAACAAGGTGGATGACAAAGTACTAGGGAAATCCATATGCTTACATATTTATATTTTCATGAAATGTAATCGCTTTGTAAAAACTTGTACAAATATATAATGTACAAGTACTTAGATTTCATGTAAATCAAGCGTTAGATCTTCCCTAGCTAAACACCACATTTAGATAAGTCATCCCCTTCAAATAGGATCACATATGCATACTCATACATATAATTAGTGCCTAAATTGAAACATTGAAACAGGGTCAATCTCGGTCGACCAACTCCTCGACCGAGACACTCTTGGTCGACAATCTTCTCGACCGAGAAAGATCCAAAGTAGCCGTTAGACACAACTGACAAGGTAGTTGGTAGTTGGAGATAAACGTTGCAAAACACTTGATTCAAAGAGCCTATCGGTCGACAAGAGTTCGACCGAGTAGGTGTCTCGGTCGACCATTCCTCGACCGAGATTAACTCTGACAGCAACTGCAGAGTAAATTAATTAGCCGTTGCTAAAGCAATAAACTTGTACCTAACGGCTAGTTAAGCACTTAGAAACCCCTAGAAGTTGTCTAGAATGTCCTTAAGCATCCTTAGGCCATTCCTATAAATAGGACAAGCCATAGGACACTCAAACTCACTTGTTACACTTGAGAAATCCTTGAGCATACTTTGAGCAATCTGTTTGTGAGCAAATTGAGCATTGTGACAATTGGCTACTTCCTTCCTTAGCTCATAATTCGTGTCCTATAGGCTAGCATCTCCTATCCACTGCAATTAAAATTCCATACACTTTGGTTAGGAGATCTATACGCTTGATCTAGGCAAATCAAGCCTTGTGCTACAAAAGGATAAGTTGTAATTTCCTTTTCCTTTCTTGTTCTGTATTATTGTTTGTACTCTCCTTGCTACTCCTAGGTTGGAGGCTGCGGATTGGAGAGGGTGGAGATCTTCTTGGTGAAGAAGGAGACCTTGAGCTACTTCAAGAAGGCTGGTGCAACGGGAGGTTACTTCTAGAGAGGAAGGCTACTTCAAGGGGGATCTTGGAGTTACTTCAAGAAGGCTACCTCAAGTTGGTGCATCTACTTCGAGTGAAGGCTGTTCAAGGGGTGTAAAGGAAAGTATTGTATTTTGTATAAATCCTTGTGAAGGTAATAAAATATATACTTTCAAAATCCCGGTTGGGTAAGCAACCGGGTAGTGGACTGACAACTTTAGTATTTGCTAAAGTTGGAACCACTCTAAACACCTGTCTCCTTCTTCCAATTTCAATTGTGGTTGTTTGAGTTCAATAATTGTTAAAATTGTTTTAAAACTCTATTCACCCCCCCTCTAGTGTTTTTCAGAACCAATAATATAGGTATTTTAAAACATTGCATTGACTCTCCACCTGAGTACCCATGTTAAGAGTATGACTCCAGTTTATTCAGCTAGTTGATTTAGCTATCGAGGCCAGATGTGGCGAGGTTGCATATTGGGTAATTAGTTAGTGGACTTAGAATCCTACATCAACTTCTAGTTTTATATGGTGATATCATAGTTTGTTGCAATGCTTTTCATTTGGGTATAGGGAATTAATAAAGTGATTAAGATTTAGTTTTTAGAATTAAGAATTTATTGTTTAGTTATTCCTAGTATTTTATTTACTTGATGAATCTGATAGTGTTTCTCATTCAGTTCAATATATGATGGTTTTTCTTATCTTTATATGTTTCAATTCACTAAAAGATATTATTTGTACTATATTGTTGATGAACTTCCATTCACTGAGAAAGTAGCTCACACTCCACTAATTTTTCTTAAGTAACCCTGTTGATTATGAAGACAGTAATAAAGTCAGAAGAACTCTTTCATAAAACTTTTTTAGTAATAGTTTAAGGTATAATTAGATAATATTTATCCTTGTATGGTCTAGGTCATCCAGTGTGAAAAAGAAAGAGTTTTATTAGTAAATTAATAAATCATTACATTTTTTTCCTTATAGAATGGTTATACAATATATGCTTCATGTATTAAAATGTGATGAACTATCAAGTGATGATAAGAAAAGATATTGTGGCTTGATTATGAGATGAATGTTCGTATGAAGGGATTTTATGTATGTGTCATAGCTTGTAAAGATATACATAGAAAAATAAAAGGAAAAAAAAATAGACATGGTAATGTTTGCTAGCTTAACACTATGGTGTAAGAGACATTATGGATTTGGGGCCTGACAACCACTCTCTGACCGTGTGATTGGGCTAGATCTTTGATTGGTCATCAGTCAACAAAGTCTCTCTATTCTTGATCAAAAGGTTTTTCCCTCTCTCACATAATATACTTGAAATACCCAAAAAATGTATATATCATAATAATTATACACTAACTCCAAATATAACAATATCATATGCTAAATTAATCAAAAAAAGGAGAGGATTTTTTTGGACATGGTTATAAAAGATAATACCATATCTATTTGTAAAGTGATTTTGGTACCCACATAAATGGATGATCATTTACTAAACCCTATTCTTGATCATCTAACATGTATAGTGTACCATAGAACTTTCTGCATGTGATCATATTGTAATTTATAACTAGGGATGAGCTTGATCGTATTACAATTCATCTTAATAATAGTAAGAGAAGTTTAGTATAATAAGTTGAGGGAGAAATTTAGGGTTCCATATGATGATTAAGGGTTTTATGAATATAAAACCTAATTTTCAATCCAAACCCCAGATAAAATAAACCCTAAAACCCAATATCATAGCTTAGACTCAAACAAGTAGACAATGATTTTTGAGAAATTATTAACACCTTAATGTTGAATATTCATTTTCATATAAAATCTTATTTGGACATACGTTTTTAGTTTATTGGAAATCATCTTTTCCTAATCAGTTATGTGTATTTTATAAAAGTAATCATTCTTAATCGTGCTTCATTTTTAAAGATTCCCAAATTCACTTGAAGTAATTTTTGTATGCAAATTACCTTTGTTTATTCAATACTTGCAATTGAAATCTATGTGCATCACTTACATAGTATAAATGATTTTTGAGCCCAACAACAAATCACATAACAATGATTCGAGGAGGTAATCACTCCCAAAATTTGAGATATGATCATTAAGAGAGAGATTACGAACCAATATCATAAGGTGGCAAGAGTACATTTCTAGAATATACACCATGGAGTCTAATGCTAGAACCATCGCCATGGAGTCCATTGCTGGAATGAACTTTAGAAAATGCATGGAGGTACTAAAGATTGTTACACTCAATGAGATAAAAAGATTACATATTGGAAATATTAACTGAAAATATAGGTTCATTACTTGTCTATATTTTAACTACTATTGTTATATATGTTGTTAATATTACATATTTTTTATTCTACCCACGTAAAAATCATAAATTTGTGTTAACTTGTGTTTCAGTTTGTTTGGTTAGATGCAAGTTAGAAGTATGAAAGGTGGACTACAAGAGGGAAAATCCAAAAATCATTCGACTGATCATAATTGGAGAATTAGATAGTTTAGTTTTATAAAAATAAGTAGCTCCCAATTTTAAAATTATTTAACTCCTTAGAGGAGATCTATCATTCCCGTTCTTTTAATTACTACTTTCAATTTGAAACTACCAATTGTTATAAATTTTTTATTATAATCCATATCCTATAAATATGAATAATGATCCTTGCATCTCAAGTCCACCTCTAATGGGGATACCATGATTAGGGGGTCATCAAAAATTCTTTAGAATGCTAGTTTCACCCTATCCCCTCACTACTACTACTTAGTTGATTCATTTAGATATCAGTATTGTTAATTGGATAATTGTTGCACTATAGTATTTTTTTCCCTTTGAGTTAGTTGTACTATACACATAATAGATGAAAACTACGCCCATAGTTATGAAACAAGGCTAAATCCATTGTATACCAGTCAACCACAAGAAAATCTCACAATCATAAGTACTTTTTTACCCTTATGAACATGTGTTAATGAATGAATAATAAATAAGAGAACTTTTCCATTCATGAGACCCAAAGGAAGTATCATTACATATATTAAATCTAAGTCACTAACAATACTTTCATGTCTCACTACTCCTGAGTTTTAGTGGAAAGAGGATTAGTTCATAATGATCATGGTGTTCATCATACATCTGAGATACAAAGTGAAAAAATCATGACAACATGAGCTAAAGAAAAAGCTATTGGTATATGTCAAACGTTAGGGTTAGGGATGATCTCAAGCTAGTTGATTTTTCCTCCTGTAGCCATGAGGATGCCAATGAAGGTTATTCATCCTCTCTCCTTACTTTCTTGCCATCAAAACACATCCATAATGAGATCTCTATTCATCCCCACCAAATTAGTTCTAAAGAGAAGTTACTTTTCATATTAGATCATAATCATTAAGTCAAATATTCATTTTCAATAAAAAATTGCATAGTGTGGATGTTATCGACATGGGAGTTGAAGAATAAACCTGTCTGCATCAAACAACCAGAGATTCAACAAGAAGGATGACACTATCATCCTAGTGTGATTCTACAAACTATTAGGTTGATGATATTGATGATTTTATTGATACTATCGACATTTATTAGGAAACTTAACATTTTCTAGTATTCTAATTGACATATATTAATGGCATGCATATATATAATAATAATTATTATTAATTGGAAGAAATTGTGAAATTTATTCATAAATGATTGATACTCCATTACAAAGAATTTGAATCAAATTACGTTCATTAATAGTCAAATAGTCCATTGATCAATGCATATTTATCCATTTTATTAGCATGTTTTAGCTCTCTCTTTAAGGTGTACTTCGTTATTGTTCTCTAGTTTTAGAGGTAATTGTCTTAGTCTATTTTTGTCTTATTAATTAGAGTTTTTACTTGATTACATGGGAGACCAACCACTCCAATTCCCAAAAGGACATACTATTAGAAGCTTATAGTCCCATATTCAGCCTCCTAGTCGATCGACTGACTCAACCATTCATTCGACCCAAGTACAAGATCACTGGCTTCTCAAAAATCCCATTCGATCAATCTAGATTCCCAGTCGATCAACTCACATTCAAGACCCAATTCAACTTAGATTTGGAAAATGTCATTACTTCACATGAAATGACTGAGTAAAACAACTATTTAAACCGCAGTCAATTGACCCATATTTCCAGTTGATTGACTCACATTCAAAACCTAGTCATACTCTAAACTGAGAAGTCTTATTATTATAGTCAAACTCACTTTCAAACCAATATCTACATTAAAGCCTATCCACTAAATAGATTCCCAGTCGATTGACCCACAAGCCAGATCCAGTCAAAGTTCAAATTAAGGAGGACACTATTACAATAAATGATAGACTAACTTGCCTTTGGGCTGAATAAAACAATTCACTCCGGTTGATGAACTGGATTCCCAGTCCCCAGACTCAGCCAATCCAACAACTATTCTTTAATACTTTTGCCCCCTCCTTTCACACTATAACAGGAAGGGGAGATCCAAAGAAAAAGGACATCCCATCTTATATTGTATCTTTTACATTTGCTTCCATTTTCACTATGTCTGGGTAGTTCCCTTACTGGGACATGGGGAGTTTCCCCATAGCCTATACTTTATCATAGTTGTAACTTTTACTCCAATGTTTTAGTGAATGAATGTTTTCCATCCCATTTTTGCACTTGATCTTTGTCTCTAACTAGATTATGTTCTTGTGTGGTCATGAGACCCCAAATCCTCACAAGAATGAACCCATAATCCCCTGATGAGACATCAAATGGTTGTTATGATCTTTTTATCCATTTGATTTTGCACTATTTTTCTATTTAGTAATATTATGTTCTTGTGGAGTGATTACACCTTGGATCCTCACAAGAATGAACCCATAATCCCATGACGAGACCCCAGTTCAAGGTTATGATCTCTCTATCTATATCATTTATTAAAACTTATGGTGACGAGAACCCAGATCCATGAACTCGGACACCAGAATGGAAATAAAAGGTTCCTTGATGAGACCCCACACTTGAACTTGTTGGATTGTTGGATGATGATCGTCAACCCGTGAGACCCCAAGGATGAGTTAAGTTTGACCCTTGAGAAATTGGTGCTCTGAAAGGACATCAATCCACATGGTCTTGATTTAATCATTTAAAACTTAGGAGTTAAATAGGTTAAGTAAAGGCATGATCTTTGGAGGTGATTCCCCGAACCCCCAAAATCTTTTGTCATTTGATCAAGTAGTTTTATTTTTGCACTTTCTAATTTTTCTTTAGTTTTAATCAACCACTCTCAAACTGGAATTTACTTTTTGTTCATCATAATTGGTTTGGAATTAATACTTAAAACGTCATCCTTTTGTACCAATACCTTTCTACACTCATTTGAACTCACTCACAAGTTGTTAACCTTTTAAAGATTAAACTCTGGGGAAACTTTCCGTAGTAGAGTTGTGTGTTCATGATGACACATCAAATCTTGGTGTTGTCGGGGACAATTTTTTTTAAAGTAATTTTCTTTTCTTGATTTTTTTCTATTTTTTTCTAATTTTAGTTGGTTTTCTTATTTTTAGTTTTGTATTATAATTTCTTATTTTATATTTTTTAGTTTTGTTTTATTATTTCTTAGTTATTTTTCATGATTTTTAGCTTGTTCCATAATTATGTTTTGGCCAATTTCTACATTCCTTCTTAGATTTTTTGCTAACCTTTGTTCTCTTTAAAAAAAATGGAATGGTTGGCGCCACAGAATGCGTGGTGTGAGAGATATGGATCCTCCTATCATGATATATTGGAGTGCTCCAACATGTCTCCACATGAAGAAAACATGTGAATGCTCTACGTCACACATAATATTAGACCCCATAAGGAGAAATGTGGCACCATGCCTTGTACATAAGGAAGAAGAAAATTATTATAAAGAATAGTCCCTTGCTGATTAGAGTGAGGAAATGAGGGTCGATGCAAGAGAATTGAGGTCGCTGCATAGGAAGCAGAGATACAACATAGGCTAGATCAAGCTATTAGAGCAGAGATAGACAAATTTCATAGAGACTCTAATGCCGTCTGGCAAGAATAATTGGTGGCAGCCCAGGAAACAAACACATGGGGCCCTGATAAACAATATAAGACTGAGAGTTAGTGGATGGTTGTCTATGATGATATATTCATAAGACATTAAACCATAGGAAAAAGGGTTGACGCTTGGATGGCTCAAAGAATCTCCCAACAACGTAAAGCTCCACAACCCTTCCTCATTGCATGCCTATATCTAGATGTTTCAGGTGATCAACCAACCTTGGTTGAGCCTGTTGTGGATAATGTACCATCACTCTCCCATGGTGAATCAGTGGACTCTCTCAAAGAAAGGATTCCTCATCAATATCCCTACACTCCACCTCAACCATACTCTATTCCATACCAAGTTGAATCTGATGAGGTGATTCTACCTCCATAAGAAATTTACATGCCTCTGTGAGAATGGTAGATGATCTATTATGAGCCCACTGAGTTGGACACATGTTCCAAGAAGGAATTAGATCTCCCTTTCAGCATAGTAAGGAACCAAGATGCCTCCATTAATCTTAACCTTTATGGGAGGATATATGAAGAGGACATATAACCACATATTAATTTCCACCGGGCTGATAATGTGTTCCTCCAATCTGGCACCATATCTACCACATATAGATCTAGATGACAAGGAGAAACCCGAGATGGGCCCTCCACCTATCTACCACATATGGTGCTACATAGAGTGGATTCATCTTATACCACCTTCTCTTTTGGTAAAGATGATCCACCTCAGGTCCATGGGGAAGTGTTAACTCCAAAGACAACCGATGAGTATTATCATGTCCACCATACGCACACATAAAAAAACTTCATCCATTTGTGAATGAAGATATGTGGAACCCAATGAAGAGACTATGAGGGAAAAATAAACATCATTTTAATCAACTATAAATCCCATTCGAGCTTCCATGACCACACAATCATTAAGTACATGATGCACTAATTTTTAGTTTCTTTTCATAGGGTACTTTTCCATGTATTTATTGCATAATTTCTCATTTTGATATTATTTATGCATTGTTTATCATTACTAGAATGTGAAATAATATTACATCAATTAATAAGTATTTTTATAGAATTTTGTAAAATTATCAACTTTTATTTAGACTTATGTTGGTTTTTCTGCATTTCAGGAAATTTGGCACTTTCATCCTAACTCGGTACCACCACATTATAAGTCAATGGTAGCAACACTTTGAGAAAATCCATCAAGAAATACAGAGACAACTCAGTGCCACTAACATTCTAGTCAGTTGTATCAACACTACCTTGGTGCCACCGACACCCTAGCCGGTGGTACCAACTTTTAGACCCAGAACAAGTTAGAACTCACAAAAATCAACTCGGTGGTACCAACACAAAGTAGGTAGTATTGAAAATTATTAGGGTTTCAAGTTACTCAAAAACTTGGTGCCCCCTATATTCTAGTATGTGATACTGACTTTGCACAATCAGAGCATATTAAAGATTAAAACACATCTCATGGTTGAGATTTAATGATGTGTAGAGACTCGCTAATGACCTAAGGGGAGTTCCAATGAAAAGAAGGATCATGTTATATCCCGTTGCAGCAGATCACAGAGCTGAGAGAGGAGTAGACAAAGGAGATGGTCATGTACTGGGTGATTCAGGCACCCAAGAAGAGGATTTGCAGCCAGAACATTGTGAATCAAAATGTTGACCAAAGGTGATCATCTAAACTGGTTTTTCCAAGGGTTTTCATTAGTTTTCCTATATCTTTGTGTCTCTCTTCCTCATTGCATTTGTTGATAGAAATCATGCAGGGCTAATCTACTTGTTCCTTAGGACCCAAGCATAGCTTGGTTTTGCATTGTAATGGATTCTAATAAGGGTTTTGAGTCATTCAAAAACTTAGTGCCACTAACTTTCTAGTTGGTGGTACTAGTTTTTCACAATTAGAGAAGATTAAATATTTAGATAGATCCAGCGGTCAAGACCAAATGACGGCTAGAGCCTCACTTATGACCTAGCTGAGTCTTTTTTTTGAAAAAAATGGAGCATGTTCTATCTCATTACAACAAAGCACATACTGAGAGATGAGAAGACAAAGGAGATGACCACTTATTAGACGATCAACACACCTCCAAGTACACGATTTATAGTCAAACGATGTGGATCAGGGCATTCTCCAGAGGGGATCATCCAGTTTGGTTTCTATAGGGTTTTTAATTAGCTTTCCTAAGTTTTAGCTCTATGTCTATCTCTTCCTTGTTGTATTTGTTGATAAAAATCAAGTTGGGTTAATCCATTTGTTCCTTAGGACCCAGAAGTAGCCTGATTTTGCATTATAATTGATCTCTATGATTTATTCTATACATTTTCTAGATTTTGGACATAAATATATCAGTACTTTATGAATTGCATGTTCTTGATCATCACATTCAATTTCTTAGACTATTAATTTCTTCAGGAGAGGGATTAAGGGTTGGATAAGTCATATATTTACACAACTAATATCCTACCTCGAGAGAGGGCCTATGGTTGTGAAGGGAATAACTTAGAGTTCTCAGTGATGCACCTATCTAATTCTTAAATCCTTACATAAGTGGGGTTCAATTTGTCTTAGTATAGATAGTGTATTACGTTACAGGTAGATAATACTTGCTACATGTCCCTTGGTCCAAGGTTAACCGTAAACAATTATTAACGAAATGGAGTTAAATGCAATGTATACCGTGGTGAAATTCTAATCCTACTGAATCCACAAATCTGTTACCACATTCCACTTAATTAGATTTCAATTCTTGCAATTAGTTATAAATAAACAACCAATCACTCTTTTCTTAGGCCTCATTTATTAGGTTATAGTTAGTAGTAGTCTCTGGAGCTTCTCTAAGTTCGAAATTCGGGCCTCATAGGCTTATACTACTCGATGTATACACTTGCATTTTGCACGTAAAGTTTAAGTGTGTCAAGTTTTTGGCACTATTGTTGGGAAATGGCAACTCCAACACTACGAGTTTTGTGACCGCTCACTCTAGGACATTTTTCTTTATTTTATTTGATTTTCATTCTTTTCATTGAACGCAAGCATAATTGAAACATTTTCTTTTATTAGTTCACTAGTATTATTTGTTCTCACATTGTCATTAAGTTTCTGGTACTAGTGCACGGTTCATAGTCGAACCACAAGTTATAGAGAGTCTAATCCATCCATTTTATTTAGGAGGTTATTTTGTGCAAGTCATGAGAGTTTGGGGTTTTAGCTGAGAAGCTCATCCAAACCCCACCACCCTAGGAAGAGTTGGAATAGGAAGTAGACATGAACCCAAATTTAATAGAACATGTTGAACAACGGTGTGAAGAATAGACTGTCTGGGAGAAGATTAAACATCTTCAGCCACAGTAACTAGGACCAATGATGCAACAAGCAGTCAACATGGGTAGTGATAAATCCTAGATTATGGCACTGATCAAATCTTAGCCATTTCACTATGACATCATGGAGGATCCTATGGGTCATATCGATAGTTTCATGGATAGTTTTGATATACTTAAACTTGACAGGTTTCTAGCTACACTGGTCTACTTGAAGTTGTTTACTTATTCACTATTAGACAAAGGCAGGGCATGGTTCCTGAGCCTCCCGTTAGAATCCATAGAGAACTGCAATGAGATGATGCATGCATTCTTTGAACCATACTTTCCACCTTTGAAGACCAATGATCTAGTATGGAAGATCCACAACTTCAAGCAGCATCCATAGAATTCATACTCAGAGGCCTGCGATAGATTTCAAAATATGATTGGGAAGGTCCCTCATCATGATATTGACATGTATGTCTAGGCTAAGACATTCTACTATGACATACACAAATGGGAGAGGACTAGTCTTGATAGCACAAACACAAGTTTCTTATGAACAATAAGGCTACCAAGTGTCAAGATCTTGAAGAACACATCTAAAAACTAGTCTTGGGGTGAGGATCAAGAGCCACCAACCACAAAGATTGTCATGGAATCTAGAGAGTACAAAGAACTCAAAGGCCAGATAGACATACTGGAAAAGGGGCTTGATCAAAGAGTTGGCACCTCATCTAGATATGAAGAGTAGGAGTGCATGTATATTAGTCAGCAATATCAATAGGCTAGGGGCTTTAGCAAGATAGACAAGATTGAAGACATGTTGGGTAGATTGGTGACTCAGAATGAGGCTATATTAGAACATACAAACAAGGTGTAGTAGAATCAAGGGGAAAAGATCTGCAACATCAAAAATTAGATTCTCAATTAGCAATAGCGGTAGCATCCATAAAGAAGAACATGTAGCAATGATTTCCTAGGAACACAGAGACATCTCATGAATATCATCAAGTAAATTTTGTCTTTATTCTCAAGGAACCAAAGCATGTTTATTGAGGAGTCAGCAGATCAACACAATCCAGAGCTAGATCGGGTGTATGTGCCAGAAGTTCCAATTCCTTGCAGTCTATACAGAAGAATAGGGGATGTTGAATGCTAGTGTGTTATGCTCATACATGCATCATAGTCAATACAAGGAGAACAACAAGTGACAAGGATATCCCATCTTCACTGGCTGTACAAGACAAGGGAGTTCAAAGTCCCACAATTGCTATGTCTACACCTCCAATTCCAGAAGATGTCTCATGCAACAAGAACATGTGAAGGTTCTAATTTGAAGTGGAGCAATCACAATAAATAAAGAAGCACCCTCAATTGAGAAGGAGAAGAACATGCCATTCCATCCACAAGAGACATGCTAGATTCTATCCAAGGATGTGGCGTTTACAAGCTTAGGTAGGAGATCCCTAATGTGTCCTATATTCCTCCTCACAAGCAATCAAAGAATCCACACATGCCATTCCCGGACAATTTGAATCCAAAAAAGGAGGAAATGCACTTCAAAAAATTTCTAGATATCTTCCAAAAGATCTACATAAACATTCTACTCGTAAAGGCGATAGAACATATCCCACATATGGAAGATTCTTGTAGGATATCATCAACAAGAAGAGACTGATAAAAGATACAAATGTCTTTTGTGTTGATGAAGTGGTGAATGCTACCAATGAAGTGGGAAGACTACCAATGAAGAGAAAAGTTCTAGGATGCTTCTACATCCCCTGCTATTCAGGAAAAAAACACTTCCAACAAGCTCAGTGTGACTCTTGGGAAAGCATAAATCTCATGCCTCTCTCTACCTTCAACAAGGTGGGATTAAAAAAACCAATGAAGATGTCCATGAAAATCCAGTTGGTGGAGGAATGAATGGTGAGTCTGTATGATATGTGTGAGGATGTGTTAGTCCAAGTTGATAAGTTCATCTATCTAGTCAATTTTGTGGTCATGGATATGCATGAGATGTAGGGAATAGAGATGTTGTTAGAAAGTTCATTCCAAGCTACAATCAATGTGATCATTGCCATTGGTAGAGGTTACTTGACACTCAGGATAGACAATGATAGAGTGGAGTTTAGACTACCAAATGAGTCTTCACAAGCATCTGGTGACAACCCAAGTTGAAGACAGTCACCTTGTTGAGCCTAGGACATTAAACAACGATGCTTAGGGGGGCAACCCAACTTTATTTCTATCAATGACATTTTGTTTAGGACTTTTCATTTTTTTTAATTTTTGTATTTGTCTATTATATTTTGAATTAATGCAAAGAGCTACCTTGATGCTTTAGTTTGATGTGTTGGTAGAGTCAGAGTCAGTTCTATTGACACTACTGTTGGTACAACTGACCCGGTTTAACAGGGATTTCACAAAACGTCAATACCATCGAACACACAAGTTAGTGCTATCAAATCCAGAATAGGTTGAATTCTACAAAAAGTTGGTACCACTGACAGCCAAGTTGATACCACAGAACTTATTTAGGAAAATCATAGAGCTACTGTAATGTCCCAATATTTGAAGCCTCAGATAATATGATTTTAAAAGGAATTATTGGACTACCCATATCACCAAGGTGCACCTCCTTTCCAGGGAGCCCATCACTAAAGACATATGTGGTTAAGAGTGCTCAACCCAAAGTAGTACTCGAATAGGTGACCATTCGGTAAGTTTATACACACACACACACAGATATATATATATATATATATATATATATATATATATATATATATATATATATATATATATAAACCCTAACTTGATATTCGATCAACATTGTGTGACACTCCCTTGCGAAAGTTGAACCCCACGCTTGGTACTTCTTTTGTTGACAACATGATTTTTTCCTTAGGTGCAAGGACCCTCACTGGTGGCACCTTGCTAAAAAAATAACCAATTTCTTCTAGGGTAAGATTCTTCTAGACCCACTCTTCACTTGTGGTTCATGATTTTGGTTTGATCAGTACTCGACCTCTTTTTCCCCGATATCAGTCTCAGCCTACTGAGATGCTTATTGCATACATGGTGTGGGTGTGAGTAAGGGGATGAACACCTTTGTTCTTTCCCCTCTCTACCCTCGCCTCTCTTTTCTTTTCATTTTTCCTACCAAGGGTAGTTTGGTAATTTCATGGTTCATTTTGATATCAGTCACTTTTTCCCTCACATGCACTTTGCATATTTATGCCCTGTCACAGTCAAAAGGTTTGGGTTTTGATGCCAGTTATGTCGGTCTTTTGGTATTTTTTTTTAATTTAGTAAAAAGGGTTTACTTCAGTAATTCATAACTATTTCCTTATTATTGAAAAATTACCGAAAAATACACGTTGGAATCAAAAAAAGATTCTCTACCTAACTAAATATATTTCATTATCTATAACTGAGTATAATCAGAGTATTAATCCAGGACTTATAATATGAATATGAATTAATGGTTGCACATATAAATCTATGTTAGGTGAACAAGAACCCTGACTTGGAACTAGGGTTTGGGATTTTGCATGTTTACAAACATCTTCAAGGTATGTTGCATTCCCTATTATTCATATTGAGAAATTACCTATATATACTCTTTCTATTGGTACTTTGGGATACTCTAACGCTTGCCCATTAATCGACCAAAGAGTCATATACGGAAGCATCAACACACATATAATATAAATTTCTAGGGAAAACATCACATATCTGGCATACAATAATGTGCAAACTAACCATAATAACTGAATAACAAGGTAATGTCCAACATTATGAAATTATGAGTCTGTGAGTCACATCTCCCTACATGAACTAATATTAATAAATAAAATCTTGATCAAGGAGGTTCTTCTAAGATAATGTTCCACCGGTGAAAGATATCCCTCTTTCTTGAATCTAAACTCCTTCAAGTATCCCACAGACTATGGATCACTATATACAGACATCACGTCCCCAACCATGCACATAGAAAATTATTCTATGTTAGAGTAAGTGGAATTGAATTCTATAAAATAAAAGAAACAACTACTATGAAGAATTTTCATCTCAACTATGATTACCATCTTTATTTGCATTTTTTTGTTTACATGTTGTATCTTTTTTTGGCAAGTATTATATAATAATTCCTCTTTTGTGGCACTATGTGCCTTCTATGACCCAACACACCTTCTGTGGCATGAAATCCTTCTAGTGACACTGAGGTGTCTTCTATTCTATGGCACCAAGTGCCTTCTATGGTGCAATGAATCTTCCATGGAATAACAACCTTCTGTTCTATATACCAGAATACTTCTATTCTGTGAGGACTTACTATAGAAAATGAAAGTATGTTCTAGTGTCAATTTTTGTTCTTTTTTGTTCTTTTTCTATTGCTAGTTATGTTTCTATTTTGATTTTGCATATCAAGTAATTGAAATAAATTCTGAAGTATGTATTCTGTTCTAGCATTCTATATTCTAAATTCAATTTTCACATTTTATCAAAATCTGAGTTCGAAACTAAAAAATAGAATAAGAAAAGCTAGGGAAAGATTTTTATATTTATATTCAAGTTCCTAATAATTCTATTCTGAACTTTGAGTCTCAATTAGTTATAGTTGTGTGTATCTGGATTTTAGGTTCTCTATTGGATTATGATATTCTAAGAGAATTCTAAATGACAAAAAGGAACTAACATGCTAAAATATATTGTATTCTATTTTCTAGCAAATGCATGTTAATTTCTAAGCATTTGTGCACTAGTAATAATTTGGAATCATACTTGATAGGATCTAACTACGACTTGTTTGAGGCAAAAAAATTATTTTACTAAAAGTAGTAATCTATGTATAAACATTAGACCATGTGTATAATGGATTATTATGAGATGTATAATTAGATAACATGGATTCAAAGGACATGGCCCACTTAAAAGTCATAAGCCAAGTATTATAAAGAAAATATTGATTCAAGTCCTTCTTCTAACATTCTCTTAAAAAACCAAAGAGTCTATCAGTTCTTATGTCTTTTCTAGGGTCGATACTTTTAGGGTTATTAGTGTTCTCAATTAGAGTTTCTAGGTTCCTACATTTGACTTTTGAGGAAATTCTAGGATCATAACATGGCCTATTTCTCTAGTGATTACTAGGATGTATTATCTTACCCTCTTCAATATATGAATAACATGAGTTACAATTAGGGCTTCAATCATATTCACTTCTTCTACTCTTACTTCATTGACCCTACCCTTAACCTTGATTTAGGCTTTACTTATACAGTACCCTTGTATGTAACCATAGAGAAATTAGGATTCATATTTGATCTCTCAAAACAAATTGAGGGGTTCTAATTCAAATTCACTGATATACATACATACTCTTTATCTCCATATTCTTATTACATACATTCTCCATATTTAGGGTTGTACATAAGGAAACCTTGTAGTATCCTACCATCATTATTAGAAATTACATATCTTTAATCTAGGTAATGGGTATTTCTATTTTTGTATAATTATCCCCCACTCCTAAGATATGGTCAATTTGTTCCACACTTGTTTGAATATATGATTATATGATAGTCACTAGGGTTGGATTAGGGTTTCATCCAAAAATCATACTTTTCACAAGATATGGAAAAGATTTGTATTTTTCTGATTAAAGCTTTATCTTCTAGGCTTTTCTAAGGTTTGGACCAGTATGGCCAATCATAATGGAGAAAAAGATAATAACCAATTACTCAAACCAAGATATGGAGAGGGTATGAAGAGACCCACACTCTCAAAATAAATTGGATAGAAAAGGAAAACCCACAATGACAATGCGTGAAGGCAAGATGCAAAATAGTAGAATGCAGATTCGAAGCTTGATAACATCACATTTTGTGAACTTTTTGCACATTTTTTATTCCTATTTTAGCATCCCTTTTTCATGGGATTTTCTATTTATTTGAGTATTTTTTAATGGAATTTGGATTTGATACCCCTTCCCACTCCATGCAGGCTCACACCATGTCGCGACCACGATAATAGCCTAAAGATGTCTCGCCTGGGACAGAGCACAGGGTCAACAAGGCCTAGTTGTGATCGTGACATTGGTCGCAACCAAGATGACCCATCGTGACTGCGATGCAAACTTGCAAAGATGTCATTGTCAAGACATGCACCACGACCTGGACTGAAGAATAAACCGTGACATGCGTTGTGATTGAGGATGTGTCATGATGGCAACACCTATTTTGACCTTTGCTAAAGCCACAGTCATGGTGATACCTGCTCACTGCGACTGAGACACTTTCTATAGAAGGTTGCGACCTCAATAATGGTCATGGTCGAGACACACATCATGATCGTGACGGAATGTTAATTCGGTGGGTTGCACTTATAGATAGTCCCTTGACCCATCATACTAGGGGGGGTCCTCAAGAGAAACGAAGTGTTGCCAAACTCTAGAGTCATCCTCACCCATCTCCTGAGGCCTTGGATATCTGAGGAAAACATTCAGAGGAGAGATAAGGTTTACCATCCTCTTCTTTGTGAGAAGAAGTTTCCATCTTCCACGTCCGCACCAGATCGAAATCTGAAGAAGTATCATTGGTGTATCACCTCCTTTGTTGAGATCTATTATCCTCCCCATGTTGCATCTTTCCCTTTTCGTTATTCTTGATGTATCCACACATATGGAACTTCGTTATGCTGCCTGTTAACATCTATGGCTAAACACCTTACTTGGGTTGGGAGTAGCCACTAAGGCTCTCCCAACATGTTATACTTGCATCCTTTTGAATATATGCATCCTTAGCAACAATTATCTCCATAGTCATGTTCTTGAATGCTCCACTTGTATGCTTATCTACCATCTTGTGATCTTTGATTGTTGGTACCTTGAAAGAGTAGTACTAACCTTATGTAGGTGTTATGAAGTAGTATGAATGCATGAAAATGTTGGAATACTAAAGTTGATGGTTATATGGTTTTCTTTGCGGTTGTTTGTTTGTCATCTCGAGAGAGATAGAGAAAACCTTATAATCTAGATATATCCTAAGCTCGAGAGAGGAGGGAATAGATATATATGATGATTGCTTGTAATCTTGATAAGGGTATACAATGGGGTTTGAGTATTACATGTTGGTGAGACATCTTAGTAGGTAAAACCCAGTTCAGGTTCCCTTCCATCCTTTTGTTTCTTCTTTCTTGTTTGATGTTATTATCTTGTTTTATTTTCTTACATTTTCTTATTATTGCTTTGTTTGGATTAGCACCGTCCCTTAGGGAACACCATCTTAATATACCTTTTTGTTTGGTGTATCTGAGTCTGAGGCCCTACGTTCTAGCACATACCAACCTTGTCCATGTGGTTCGACCCCAGTCTACTACATCAGACCCCGTATAATAGTTGTGGGGGCCTGAATGTGGGTTATAAATCTAAGAGTCCTCCTACTTAAGTTCCACTCTTCTTTGGACATGCAATTTAGGCCGGTCAACTTTTTGACATCATTGTCAGGGACATGGCAACACCGTACTATTAAGAACATGAGTCTACTCACTGTACACAAATTCCTCTAGCATAGCAACAAGTTTGATTGCACAAAACCTTAAATTTGCTCCATTGACATTGGTTAGAATATTTTGTTTTATAAGTCTAGTTCTCTAACTTGATTGTGGGGTTTATTTAGGTAGCCTAAAGGGAAGCATATTAAGTCAACACTTCACCCTCTTTTTATGACACCATGCCACCTCGTAGAGACGGTAGACTTATTGGGGAGGATTGGAGTGCAAGATTCCAACATAATCATCCACCTTCAGAAACCAAAGAAGAACGAGTGGAACGTCACTCTGATAGTCATCACAATGAGGAAGAAGATCATGAAGATCGACGCAAAGAGGAGCAGCATCACCATAAGCACCACCTACACCACTGTAGAAGACACCAAAGGAATCACCATGAACGTAAACGTGAACATGACGACCAGAACACTGAAAATGAAGATGAAGAGGAAGCGAAAACTCTTAGACAACTAGCTGCAACTAGGTCCAATGAATCAAGATGCTCTATCGCTATGCCATGATTTGTTGCAGATAATTTTGAGTTGAAACTCGTCGTCATCTCTATGATCCAGAACATGCCAATCTAAGGGAATTTGAAGAACGAGAATTCATACAATCATCTTCACACCTTAAAAAAAATATGTGGCACCATCTAGTTGAGGGGGGTTCCTCAAGAAGTTATATATTGTGAGCGATTCATTTTCTCTCTTGAAGATAAATCTCTATCCTGGTATCTTAATCTACCTCCCCAATCTATAGATGGATGGAGGCCCCTTATTGACATTTTCTTCACTAAATTCTACCCCACTGAGAAGATTATTCGAAATATGCAAAATATCACTTCCTTTATGCGAAAACCCAAATAAATCTTCATGAAGCTTGGGAACGATATCAAGAATATCAAATGGATTGTCCTCATGATAACTATTGCAAATGGTTTCTAGTTACTACGTTTTACAATGGGCTAACTCCTACGGAGCAAACCTCACTGAATGCAGCCGTTGGGAGTGATTTCCTTGGAAAGAAGCCAAATAAAACTATAAAAATCATTGATAACATGGCTTCATTACAAGTAGGCATGGAGTATGCAAGAAGTGATAGAGGCTCAACCAAGAAGGATGATTCTCAAGGACCATAAATTGAATCCAAGGCTCTTGAAACCATTATAGCTTAAATTCAGAAGATTGCCACAAGTGTCAAACAACTAAAAGACACTAAAAGCAAAGTCAATAAATACATTGAGAAAGTCATGAAGTGTGTTACATGTGGCGAAGGAGGCCATGGAGTTGAAAATTGTATCTATACATGGCCTAAAGGCAGTGAAAAAAGTGAAAGTGAAGAAGAGATAGAAAATGTCTCATGCAAATTTTAAAAGGACAGACCATCCATGATTCAATTATGGAAACAAAGACACTGTTGAGAATTCTCATCAAATGAGTGGTTCGACTAAGTCGCCTCTAGGATTCAAGAAGAAAGGTGGACCAACTCAATATATTAGAACTACTAACTATCAAACGAGCAAAAACAACAATTAAAGTCAAAACAAAAATACAAGCTGCAAAGTCAGGGACAAAATCAAAGCTAGAGTCAGACTAAGGATTGGTGGAGCTAGGGCTGTAGAGGGGAGTGACTAGAGCTTCAAAAATTCTCACAAGATAAGTTACACCTTCAAATTATATCAATTAAAACCAATATCTTAAGTGCAATTTGAAGACCTAACTGACAAGCATAGTAAGGATGAGAGAAAAACAAGCACTTGGACAAGGTCGTTTAGAGTGGTTCCACTCTCCAAACTAGGAGAGAGTCAATCTACTACCTAGAGATGTCAACCTCTAGGACTTTGCAAGTTATTTCATCTATATATTCACCTATAAGAGTTATAACACAAGACCCACCAATGGACTTACCTATCCATTACAAAGAGTCTTCAACCTTAACAACGACCTACCCGGTTTGCAAAGAGTCATTCGCCTTCTTCCAAGGACATACATACTCTTATACAAGTCTTCAGCCTTCAAGGAATTACCCACTCTTCTTGGATCTTCAGCCTTTACCTTCTCTTTCACATGGAGAAGATCTTCACCTCTTCTTCAACCTTGAAGAAGAACATCAACAACTTCACCTTCACTCAGAGTAGCTTGCTTCACCTTTGCTTCTTTGAGAAAAGGGGTAGGGAAGATGGAATGGAATGAGAGGTTTACAAGCACAAGTAAGTAGGTCACTTACAACTGGCCTAACTTACTCATTATCACGAATGTTATTTAAATGAGAGAGAGAAAGGGGCTCAAGGAGTTGCAACACACTCAACTATAGCAAGGACTTAGAATAGCATGAATGAGAAAACTTGGAATGAACTCCAAGGGGTCCTATTTATAGTTGGAGGTGTTCCCCTGAGTGTGGGATTACTTAAGGGCAAAATATAGCTATTTTTCAAGCTGCAATAGATCTATTCTCGCTCAAAACAACTCACTAATGGTTATAATCACTTTTTCTGTGTTTTTTGTACAATACATTCAATTGAGTTTCAATAAAGATTACTCGACCGATCCACTAAGAGACAAAGCCAATTTCCAAACTATCGGTCGAGTTTGTTCTAGGGAACTCGGCCGATGAGCTAAAATTAGTTTTGCTCAGTGAGTCAGTCAGTCGAGTTTTGTGAGTGTGCAACTCGACCGATTGGTATCTTCAGAAAATCCATCAATAGATAGGTCGAGTTTCCAACTCGATCGATAAAAAGCCTATGACAAATTTTATAAATTGACTTTCGATTGATGTAACATTTGAATTAAGTGCACTGATTTTTTTGCATCTTAGTTACAAGTCCTATTATCATTACAAGTGATTAAAAAAATCATATAAGGTCATTTGGAGTGATTTCCCAAAATTCACACTTGCATTGCTTTTGACTTGAACTTGAACAAGCTATGGCTTGTGTAATTTGATCCTTTTCATGGACCTAGTGTAATACCCGAGCACACTGCCCAAGGCTCTAGTAGAGTTTTTGGAATGACAACTGGCCCCACAGATCACTACTAGCCTTAATAAGGCACTTTGTCCAAACTCACACGCAAGCTGGGATTAACTTCCCGACTGGTCACCCATCCTAATACTACTCCAAGCCAAGCATGCTTAACTATGAAGTTCTTAGTATTGGGCTTCCTGAAAAGGAGGTGCACCTTGGTGATATGGGTAGTCCAATCATTCCTTATAAGATCATTATATCTAAGGCCTCAAATCCTGGGACGTTACAATCTCCCCCACTTAGACTCTTGACGTCCTCATCAAGGCTCAACTATAAGGCCTTATAACATCGTCCCATTTCAGTGCAGACCGAGAATGTCCCATGGACACCCAGCTCCCGATCATGGAATACCAGTGCAAGGGTGGCTACATCAGCCATGGACTACCCTTTCCTAAATGCCTAGACCGCACGACTCAAGACTGGCATGTCACATGCCCATGTGGGACCCAACTACTAGAGGGGTTATGGCTCTGATACCATTTGTAATACCTGGGCGCACTGCCTACGGCTCTAGTAGAGTTTTTAGAATGACAAGTGGCCCCAGAGATCACCACTAGCCTTAACAAGGCACTTTGTCCAAACTCATGCGCAATCCAGTATTAACTTCCCGACTGGTCACCCATCCTAGTACTAATCCAAGCCAAACACGCTTAACTATGAAGTTCTTAGTGTTGGGCTTCCTTAAAAGGAGGTGCACCTTGGTGATATGGGCAGTCCAATCATTCCTTATAAGATCATTATATCCGAGGCCTCAAATCCTGGTACGTTACACCTAAAGCCTGACATCAATCTTGAACAAACATATTAGATACATAGGAAAGGAATGGTTAAGTCATTATCAAAATGTGGGCAATGTGTAACTCTCAAGTCAACATTCTCCCCTTTTTTGACAATGAAAAACCATTCCTCAATCACTTTGAAAAGGATATGTAAAGTTATACCTTTGCCTTGTAAATTGCAGGGGGTTCATGATTTGAACAATGTGAATTGCTCCCTCTCAATCTATGCTTACTCTTCCCAATATAGTTAATCTATATACACAATGCAACCTGACATACATTTTATATGGTCCTTTAGCAAGTCACATGATAAAGCATATAATGAACAAGAAAAGGATCACATAAGCAATAAAAGCAATATGGTTGAGCTTCAAAACATTGAACTTCTCTCCCCCTTTTGACATTATAAAAAAGGAAGGGGGGTAAAAGAGAATAGAAATTGGTCTTCTCCAAGAACAACCAAGCATACAACCACAACGTGCAATCTCAAAGCATACACCAAGCAAAGCCGAGAGAAACATACAATCTAAGTCATAATCAAAATATGGTAAAATAGGGCACCAACTTAGGAGATATAGTAAATCAAAGGGTAAGTGTTCAACAGATTAAGATTACAACCCAGAAAGCATGTTCTCAGAAAACAACTACAAGCCAAAGTGATGAAAGCTAGATGATAAAATAGTGTAGCTCAGAAAATGTGCCCAGATGTTTGTAATACAAAATAGCCTAGAAAGATATATATGATTAACATCTAGACTAAAAATTGGAAAAACTGACCATCTAAGCTATCTATGTCCACAACATCATCTTCATTAGTAGCAGAAGAGTCTGGCTCGTAGTCATGATCTCCATTTGAAGGTACAATAGAGAGAACAACATCACCTCCATCACCAGAGGCACCAAAAAAGCCATCAGAGCCATCATCATCATCATCATCCTCATCATCCTCCTCATCAGAAAAAGTAGCCTCCTCATCAACTTGGTCTGGCATCTCCCCATCAGCAAGGGAGCCAAAACTACAGCTGGGCCAACATGTATTCTGCTCATCCAAAGACATGCCAAGAGCATGGAGCTCATTGGATTGTGGGAAGGAAGGATCAGAACTGTCAAGACTAGCAAGCAGAGTGGCCAAGGGGCTATCTATTAGAGGCAACACACCGGGGGCAGATCCACCAGTAGCAAAGGGTGTGGCAATGAAAGAAGCAGGTGGAGGGTAGGGTAAAAGTGATCATATGCATAGGATGCATAGTCACCTCCTGGGTATGTATGTTAGGCAAGATAAGGATGTGCACATAATGTGTTCATGTTAGACATGATGACACAGAGGTCTTGATGAAGGTGCTCCTAAACCTGAAGGTTGTACACCTATTGATGCATCATGTAGCCCATAAGGGTTTCATTTGATACATGGAACGAGGTGTGGGCAGGTCAGGTACGCTGAGGTGGTGGAGGTACTCAAATAGAGGTAGAGGTAGAGGCACCAGTGTGGTAGAATATGGGATAGGCGTAGATTTCTAAAGTGTGGTCTCACTAATGCAAACTCCTTTCTGGGTAGGTTTGTAGTGAAGATCCTGGAAAAGAGATTTGCCAGTGGCAAGCTGGAAAAGACCAAAGATCTGGGTTGGGTAGGGTGGGGGGTGCCACAGGTGTTCGTTCTTGAGTTAAAGTAGGTCATTTGGTGGAGAACGTGTCTTTCCCACTTGACTCCTATGTTCTTCAAGAGAAAGTACATAATGAACGCAATGTTTGCTGCAATTTCAGTATGATATTTCTTTGGATGATATTGCAGTTAACAACTAAGGCAATTATGCATCTCTTGAGGTCAAAGGCATATGAGGGAAGCATGTAGTTATTCCTATATGGGAATTGAGGCTTCTTTAAGAACTTATGAATATCATGGAGAGTAAGATCATAGTGCTTGTAGAAGGCCTCAGGCTTGACTAGGTCAAAATACTCAGGATATTCCTTTCGCCAGGTGTCAGTCACTTCAGTACCTGAAAAGAAGATGTTCAGGGTATCCTCAGAGACTTGAAATTTCTTCCCAGATATCATTTGAAGTTAGGGGTATTGAGGTATTGGGAGGTGGTACGAGTGTGTCATAATTCCATTCCAAGTTATCATAGAATTCATGAATGGATTTTATGCTAGTTATGGAATTTTTGTAGCACAGGCATTAGACATACAAGGCAGAGAGGTGGTGGTCGTACAACAACTCAGCTACTTGATCAATGACCTATTATCTTCATGGGCGTGGTTCAAAGAAGGCATGAAATGGAAAGGGGTTCCTAGGAAGGAGCTCTTGGTACCTATTAAGAGCTTCATTTGAGAATAAGAAAGTGTCATCAAAGGGAATCAAGTGAGTGTTGGTCGAAGATGAAGGTGAACTAGCTGGGGTATCCCTCTTTCACCTATTAGATGCCATGGTGACAAAATGGAGAGGAAAAAGAGAGAAAAAATGAGTAGAACGCCACCAGAACTCGTACACATACCTAGGGTTGATAGGAAGGAGGTCTAGGAAGGTTGATTGAGGTTAAACTAGGGCTAGGGAGAGGCAGGTCGGGGTTAGGGTTGAGAGCTTGAGGGAGCTAGAGGTTGGATCGGTTGATTTTTCTCTAATTGATAGGGAGAAAAATCAGCCAAACGTAACTTATGTTTTCTCCATCCTAGCCATCAGTTGAGTTCTGTGACTCAGAAACTCGACTGATAGTGTAACATCCCAGGATTTGAGGCCTCGGATAACATGATCTTAAAAGGAATGATTGGACTACCCATATCACCAAGGTTCACCTCCTTTTCAGGAAGCCCATCACTAAAGAACTCCATTGTTAAGCGTGCTCAGCTTGGAGTAGTATTAGGACGGCTGACCAGTCAGGAAGTTGATCCTGGCTTGCGCGTCAGTGTGGACAAAGTGCGCAGTTAAGGCTAGTGGTGGTTTGTGGGGCCCATCGTCATTCCTGAAACCCTGCTAGAGCCTTGGGTAGTGGGCCCGGGTGTTATAAATGGTATCAGAGCCAATTCCCCTCCAGTAGGTGGGGCCCACATTGGCATGGCATGCCAGTCTTGAGCCGTGCGGTCCAGGCATGTAGGAAAGGGCTGTCCATGGTTGACATAGCCACCCTTGCACTGGTATTCCATGATTGGGAGCTGGATGTCCATGGGCCATTGTGGGTCTGCACTGAAATGGGGAAGAGATTATGAGGCCTTATAGTTGATCCTTGACGAGGACGTCAAGAGTCTAAGTGGGGGAGATTGTAACATCCCAGGATTTGAGGCCTCGAATAACATGATCTTAAAAGCAATGATTGGACTACCCATATCACCAAGGTGCACCTCCTTTTCAGGAATCCCATCACTAAAGAACTCCATAGTTAAGCATGCTCATCTTGGAGTAGTACTAGGATGGGTGACCAGTCGGGAAGTTGATCCTGGCTTGCGCGTCAGTGTGGACAAAGTGCGCAGTTAAGGCTAGTGGTGGTTTGTGGGTCCAGTTGTCATTCCTGAAAACCTGCTAGAGCCTTGGGCAGTGGGCCCGGGTGTTACATATAAGCTCTTTAAAAAAGCTCTTGGCCTCTGCAACTCGACCGATGGTCAACCTGAACCAACTTTAGAAATTCTAATTTCTAGCCCTTGGAGTGCTAATTAAATTTATTTTTCAAGTCCAATTTTCATTTTGAACATACTTAGGCACATATCACTCATCATTAGGTACTATGTTTTGATAAAACAAGTGTTTTCAAAAAATACACAAAAATAAGAGAAAAATAAGGTAAAAAGAACATGAAAACTGATTTTAACATATCAACAAGAAATGGTGATCAAAACATAAGCATAGTGTTTTGGATAGATGATAACTAGCTAGAAGGCATATCAGATTCATTCAAAGAAGTTATGAGCAATAAGGATCTAATAAAGTTAAATTGCTCTCTAGATAGAGGTTTAGTGAATATGTCCGCCAACTGATTTTCCGTGTCCACATGCATGATATAGATATCCTTTTTGGCAATGTGATCACGAAGAAAATGATGATGAACCTCTATATGCTTAGCTCTACTATGTAAGATAGGGTTATATGACAAGTTAATTGCACTAGTATTATCATAAAAGATAGGAGAAGCATCCAAATGAATGTTAAAGTCTTGGAGCATTTGCTTCATCCATAAGACTTGGGCACCACAACTCCCAACTACATTGTATTCAACCTCAGTGGTTGATAATGCCACTATGCTCTATTTTGTTGAGAACCAAGACACCAAGCATGGTCCTAGGAGAAAGCAAGTGTCACAGAACCATTCTTACCCCAATCACAATCCTACTTCCTAGATAGTAGAAAAAAGATTGAAGTGCTCGTCCCTAAGTGGCCTGATAGGATCTAACACACTGACATATACAATAAGAAATAATAACTCAAAAACTAGATATCTAAAGAACAAACTAACCCAATACAGAGATATATCTGATTTGTCTTTGTCATCAGAGTATGTAGAGTGCGGAAGCGATCTTAATTAGTGTTCCAATTGTATTGTCTAAAATCAAGAAAATCAAGACACAATCATGCAATTGCACGATACGCTATCAAAATCAAGTAAAAAGTTTATGAGAAAAAGAGTATACTTGGAAGGACTTATATTCAAAAGAATAACAATGGATTTCCAAAACCAATATCATTCGACAAAATGTTTGTTATTCAACGATTCAATTTTTATTAGAGTTCCCACTATGCTATAATCAAATAAGCATGCTTATATATTTTGTGTGACTCTGTTACCCCAACACGATGGGGAAGGTCACTAGGCTCCTTCTCACCATAGGAAATAGGATGCCAATGTACAAGTCCCACCTCCAAATGAGGGGGTTGTTGCACTCAATATCAACATTATCAACATTATCAATATCATCATCATTATCAATATACAGGCAGTCATAATGGGCATGCAATTTATGTTTTCATGTTTTTCAAAATGCAATATAGAAAAATAGAAGACTAATCCTAGGGAACAATAGATCATCCAAGTAAGTATCCAAGTATACATTCAAGAGATATATAAAAGTATCTTCAATACAATCTAGGAGGAGTTATATAATAGCGTACCTTTCACCAAAGATTTTGAGTATAATCAATATCCAAATCAGTAGGTCAACCCTTTGAGTCAGATTCTAAATCATCAAGATTGGATCAAGGGTCAAGATCATGATATTTCAAAATCATGTTTCAATGTTCGAGATTAGGGTTACACTTTTCCTATGTCAACCATAGGGTTGGGTCATTCAGTTATAATCAATATTTCAATATGTCCAACATTATTTCAATTGTAGATGTATTTTTGAGTCTGAATGACTTTCCTAGGTTTTTAGGATCATATGTGTTAACCCTAATCTATGATCATTATCCAAGTCACCATCAATTTCTAGATTATCATCATGGTACTTAATATAATCAAGATTAGATTGATGGGTCAAAACTATATCAAGTGTTTTGCAAGATTAAGATCCATATCAAGATTACTCATATTCATTATAATCAAGATTGAATCAAGTAAATAGATTAAGATCACTAATGATCATTTTTAATATTAGATGATTCAATTAGATTATATCTAGGTTATAAGGTAATCATTAGAGTCCAAATCTAGGGGTTCCAAGGATTAGACATCATCATTGAATCATTTTATAAACTAACTAAGAAAGAGTTCAAGTGTAGGGATATTAGAAAGATCCATAATGAATTAGGTTCCAAAAGTATTTTTAATAAATCCCTTGGGTTTTTTCTGATCAAAATGGACTACATATTCATAATTGTTGGAGCTAGGATGCATGAGATTCAATTTCTGCAAGATCTATCCAATTATATGATTTTTGAGTAGAGAGGGAGAAAAAATACCTTTAATATGGACAATGGCCAACCGTTGGATCACTGATCGGGCGACGGAGATCATGCCACACATGCACATGTCTTGCTCAGTTAGTGGCCTGATTCAACTGTGATTTGTCTGGTTCACTCTTCTATTTAGCCAGTTCGCTTTGTGGTCTACTGGGCCCCTTGGACCGACGGTTCGTGGACTATCTTTCCCCTATCCATCATCACTTGAGTAGCACATAGCCATGGCGGAGGAGGCTCACTAGTTCTAGCAAATAATGGAGAACGGGGAACGATGGAGGGCAGTGAGGGTGCTGTCCACCAGATCTGTCAAGGCTTCACGAAGTGAATGGAGGAGGCAGGTTGAGATGATAGGGAGAGGAGAAAGAATGCTCAATTGGGCTATGTGACGGTGCTGCAAAAGTGGTTGGTGATCAAAGGAAAGGCATATTCGAGCAGGAGGGCAAGAGGGTGGAGGAAAAGGAGTCGTTCGGGCTCATGAGGTCATGGCAAATCTGATGGTCTAGTTTTTATAGGTGGATTAAGACTATCTTTAGGGTTTTGAGAGGGTTCCACATCCATGGCGGCGACCGAGGAAGAGATATCTTGTTTGCTCTCACAAAATGCTCATTTAAGGGGGAAAAGGGGTCGTTTGACTACGGATTGGTGGGGGAAACATTCCTCTTCTTTTGATTTTTGAAATAGGTGAAAAATGAGCCAAAAGGGTGTATTGGTCCCCTTAGTCTCCTCCCCGTTGATTGTGGGAGGTAGGGGATGACCTCCTAACCACTGGTTCAGGCTGCGATCCGTGGCTCATCGATCCCAAGGCTGAGGTTCATCCCTTTCCTTAGCCAGCGGATTGCTGACTAGGAAAAGATCAGAAAAAGGCCAATAAAAAGGGTTTTTGAGACAAAACTTTGAAAAATCATAGTAAATAGTAGGAATGTCCAAATGACATGAGATTTGGACCATAGCTTCATAAAATTGTGGCAAATATTTATAAAAAGTTTGAGAACCATATGATGAAGTTTTATGGATCAATTTTACCCTTTGAACAAAGTGATGAATTAATCAAATATGTGGGGTTTCAAAATGTATAAAATTCACATTGATCACCATATTTTGGATTTGAATATCAAAATTGAATATGTAGATAAGAAAAATAAATTGGGACCATGAGTGAGCATACGGTGGGTGAAATTCAAATTAGTTCATATTAATGCTAGATTTCACTTTGTCATAGCAAGTGCCACTTGTGTACTTTCTATCAATCAAGCATTTTGTGTAATCTGCATCACTATAAGAAGTAAGAGTACAATCCCTTTAATTGGGATACCATAGTACAAAATTTTTGGTTTTGGATAACTACCTTAAAATCCACTTAGCGACTATAAGATGTGTTTTATTAGGATTTGATTAAAAGTGAGCACACAAGCCAACACTAAACATTATATTTGGTCAAGAGGAAGTTAAGTAAAGTAAGATTCCGATCATACCTCTATAGAGATTCTCATCTACTTTTTCACGTTTTCATCCTTATCAAGTTTGGCGGTGTTTGACATGGGTATGTCCATTGACTTGGTGTTCTCCATCCCAAAGCGCTTAAGTATCTCACTTGTGTACTTGCCTTGGTTGATGAAGTTCCCATCTTTGGTTTCATTGATTTGGAAGTCGTGGAAGAACATGAGCTCACACATCATACTCATTTAAAATTCACTCTTCATAAGATCACTAAATTCTTTGCAAAAATCAAGGTTTGTTCCGCCAAAAATGATATCACCAACATATATTTGAATGATAAGAAAATTGTTAGAAGTGTGCTTTAGAAATAAGGTAAAATCTACTTTGCCCATGATATACCCATGACCTAACAAAAAATTCTTTAATTTCTCATACCAAACTCGAGGTGCTTGTTTGATTCCATAGAGAGATTTTTGCAACAAATAAATATGATTAGGTAAACTATCGTGTTCAATGCCAGGAGGTTGTGCAACATACACTTCCTCCTCAATTGTACCATTTAAAAATGTAATTTTAACATCCATTTGATACAGAAGAAAGTCTTTATAACTAGCAAAACTAAGCAACATAAGAATGGACTCAATCCTAGCTACATGTGCATATGTTCAATCAAAATCTATACCTTCATGTTGATTGTAGCCTTGAGCCACTAACCTTGCTTTGTTCCTTACCACTTTGCTGCTTTTGTCAAGCTTGTTGTGGTAGACCCACTTGGTGCCAATGATCCTTCTATCACTTGTTCTTGGAACTAGGGTCCATACTTTGTTCTTTTCAAATTGCTCCAACTCTTCTTGCAGAACTAGGAGCCACTAATCATACCCAAGAGCTTCCTTGATATTCTTTGGCTTGAGTTGTGAGATGAAGGCATTGTTGGCTTGTTCTTTGATGAATGCAGCCTACATCTTCACTCTTTCAAATGGATCACCTAAAATCAGCTCTTTTGGATGATTCTTTGCAAATAGGGTAGGTGGATCCTTCTTCTCTTCATCTTTCACTTCTTCTTGAATGACAACATCTTTTCCCTTTTGAGTGATGTTGAGTTCTTTTAGAATAGGAATTACCTCACCTACAACATCATCATTTGGAATAATATCTTTGGGAATACAGGGGTTAGTGTCAATGAACTTAACATTTATAGATTCTTCTACTTTAGCAAGTTTAATATTAAACACTCTATAAGCCTTGCTAGTAGTACTATAGCCAAGAAAGAAATTCTTATAAGATTTCAGATCAAACTTGTTGAGAGAATCTTTCATATTCAAAACAAAACACAGACATCTGAAAATATGGAAATACTCAATAGAAGGATTTCTACCATGCCATAGCTCATAGGGGTTTTTTTTCAAAGAAGGATGTGTAAGAACCCAGTTTTGCACAAAGCATGATGTACTGACACCTTTGGCCCAAAACTTCTTTGGAGTATCATACTCTAAAACCATGGTTCTAACCATCTTCTGTAATGACATGTTCTTCCTCTCTACAACCCCATTTTTTTGAGGTGTTCGAGGTGAAGAAAAGTTATGTGCATAACTAGATTCTTTACAAAAATGTTCAAAAGGATCATTTTCAAATTCTCTCCCATAATCACTACAGATGGAAATGATGCGGCAAGAAGCTTCATTCTCAACTCCTTTAAAAAAGCTCGAGAAAACATCAAGAGTATCACTCTTAGAAATGAGAAAGAAAGTCCAAGTATATCTAGAGAAATCATTGACAATAATAAGGTAATACTTTGAACCATGAAGCGATTGATTTCTCATTGGTCCAAATAGATCAATATGAAGAAGTTCAAGATCTCTATTGGTGCTAAAGACTCCTTTAGATTTGAAGGAGGACTTGTTTTTCTTTCCTTGGGTACAAGGTTGGCATTCCTCATCCTTTTTAAAATCCAATTTGGGAAGTCCCTTTACCAAGTCCTTTTTGCTCAAATTCATTAATTGATGCATGTTTACATGACCAAGATGGTGATACCAAAGAGTAATATCATTCGAGTTGACTACTAGGAATCTACCAACAACATGCTTAATAGAGTCAAGCAGAACAACATAAAGTTTACCACTTCTAGCTCCTTTATATATAACTTGATAGGTGAGGTGATCTAGATTCAAACATTGAAAGGAAGTAAATAACACAAGGTAACGATTGTCACATAATTGACTAACACTAATTAAATTGTGATGAAGGCCATCCTCAAAAAGAACATTCTCAATACACAAGGATTCACCTACATCACCCTCACCTTTGAGATTACCTTTCTTGTTGTTCCCAAAGGTAACCAAACCTCCTTTCTTTTTGATGAAGTTATTGAAATGTCTTATATCACTGGTCATATGATTAGTGTATCCACTATCAACAATCCACCTCCCTTTTTCCTACATGACAGAAGAGTGTCAGTTCCCAACTCAAACTATGGGATCCTGAGTTAGCTTGGGGACCCACTTCATCTTTGGGTTGGTCCCCTTAGGCTTGTAAGGACAATAATTATAGTTATGATCATCAAACTTGCAATAAGAACAAACCATAGGATTCTTAGTGTCAAAATACTCCCACAAAGAAAGAGGTCTACTTGCTCTTTTTCTTACCTTTGGCTTTTTTCTTGCCCTTTGGTGCTCCCCCTACAAATCCCAAACAACTAGTATCACTTTGTTTGGTAGAATGGTCAAGGATTTCATTTAGGGAGTTTTTCCCTTTGAGGAACTTCTATAAAGAGGCCCTAAGTCTATGATTATCATAATTTAGAGATATGATAGTAGAAGACAAACTAGCAATATCATCTCTAGCATGAACAAGGGACGACCTCTAGACAGAGGGCTTTAGTCAAATAAGAATCTTTCTCAAGAGAAATAGAAGAAATATCATTAATTGGCAAGATAGATCTAGAAAATTAATCATTAACGTGACCAAGAAACCTAGCACTTTTAGATTTAATCACTTGAATTTCCTGAAACATCTCTTTCATCCTTACGAGCATCAACAACAAGCTTAAATTCAACATTTTATGTTTTAAGAGTTTCAAGATCCTTTAGGAACTTTTGGTTATATTGCTTAAGAGTTTCAATTTTCTTAGGATAGACACCATTCTCTACCTCAACTACATTGTATTGGAGCTCAAGATCAAGATATTGTCCTTGCAAGTTAACAATTCTCTAAAGATGAGTTTTCTCATTAAGATCAAGAATTTCAAGTTTAGCATACATATCATCAATAATTTTTCCTAACCTTTTTCTTTTAGATTTACACTTAGGAAAAGAAGAACAGGTAGAAACAAACATATCAATAAGAGTTTCCTTAGATAACTCATGCAAGCTTACCTCACTTACCTCATTAATTTCTTCACTAGTAGAGGCCATGAGTGCAAGGTGGTACTCTCCATCTTCTTCGGAGCTAGAGCCACTTGAGGGTGATTTCTCCCAAGATGCATCAGATGCATTCTTGTGTCTTTTCTTCTTCTTATCCTTCCTATTGTACTTGCTCTCCTTCTTTTACTCTTCCTCCTTCTTGGAGCTGCCATTTTTGTGTGACTTTCTTGACTTGGTACATCCACTCTTGTAGTGTCCATTTTGTCCACACTTGTAGAATCTAGGAGTACATGAGGAGGATTTCTTTCCTTCAAAGTTCTTACCCTTGTGTAGTTGGATTCATGCTCACTAGGGCCATCATCTTCACTAGATGAGGAAGGAGAAGTCCGGCAAGAAAGTTGTTGTTGAAGGATGTCCGCCTCCACTTGTGCTTTGAAAGAACTATCTTTGATCTTTTAGGCTTCCTTCTCTTCTTGATTGGCTTCTTCTTCTTGCTTGTCAAGATTTGGCTCATGATCTTGGAGATTGTCAATGAGCTATTTGGTTGGGATGTCACAAAGTCTCCTCACTTCATCAATGGAGGTCACCTTTGTCTCCCATCTCTTTGGTAGAGTCCTCAAGATCTTGGAGTTGATTACACCTCTATCCAAAGTGTTTCCCAAAGCAGCTCAACCATTGATGATGACATTGAGCCTATAGTACATCTCTACAATCCCTTCTTTCTTACCCATCTTGAAGTTATCTACAAGTATGTTCAACATGTAGATCTCAACCTCCTTGACTTTCTTTGTGCCCTCATAGGTAATGCACAATTTATCCCAAATCTCATAGGTGGTGTCCCAAGATGAGATGTGGTTGAACTTTGTTGGGGTAAGGGCTACATAAAGGATGATTATGGCTTTGGCATTGAGTTGGGATTCTTTAAGTGAAGCTTCACTCCATGTTGTATTAGCTCCAGTTGGCTCCTTGTATGGTGTGACCATCACCTTCCATGTATCAAAGACCATAGGACACATGGAGAAGCCTCCATCTAGGTTGAGTGAACCAAGTAGGTTGTCGCCCATCTTCTCGTCTCATGGGAGATTATTGGAGAAGATCGTTAGATCTCGTACCACTTGTTGGATCTAGGGCTCTAGAGGGGGGGTGAATAGAGCTTCAAAAATTCTCAAATGATAAGTTAGACCTTCAAATTATATCAATCAAAACCAATATCTTAAGTGCAATTTGAAGTTCTAACTAACAAGCATAGAAAGGATGAGAGAAAATGAAACAAGAACTTAGACAAGGTCGTTTAGAGTGGTTCCACTCTCCAAACTAAGAGAGAGTCAATCCACTACCTAGAGAGGTCTATCTCTAGGACTTTTCAAGTGCTTTCCTGTATATATTAACCTATAAGAGTTACAACACATGATAAAACCCTCACCTCAGCGAGAATCCCAATTTAAACATCCCACACAAGGCTAAGAAAAAGAAAATCAAGGGAGTCAGAAGTAAACACAGTAGCACATGCACATGAACAATAAACAAACCACAACACATGTTCACCATTCAACATATAATTACAACATGAATTGTTACAACATTTGATATTACATATTGAACAGAAAACTATAACATATACATGTACTACATCTAAACAACAGGATCTTAAGACAACAGGTCCACCTGTACATCAGCTCGCTATACAACTCTCAACTATCCTGGATCTTCAAGAGAAAAAGCCACAACCTAAACAAAAGATTACATGCGGTACACGTCAGCACAATATTCAAGAATATTGTACTGAGTACGCCTACGTGTCTTTTTATATACCTCTAGATGTGATAGACTGAATTTATGGCTTAATTCCGAGGACGGAATTTCTTTTAAGTTGTGTAAGATGTGATGGAGTGGACTTTTGGAGTCTCTAATCATCCAATGACATAAGTGAAATCATAAGGTTGAACAATATTGAGAGTTCCAAGATTTTGACAAAGTAGGTGTGTTGAGGTGATGTTGATATCATGGTTAAGATTTCTCTTTTTATGCCTTTTTGAAGAATTTAATTAAATAGTCTAATAGATGAGTTTGGTCACCAAATTGGGGTAGAATGTACCTTGAGAGGTAGAGAAGCTATGGTTAAAATTTGGTGGTTAGAACTTATGTACTCGTGATAAGGGTTACGACCTCAATTGGGCTAGATAAAGTTTTGATATATGATTTATAAGTCACTCACATAAGTTTGTTAGCACAAGAAAAATATAATATATGTAAGGATGTGATCTAATCCTGAGACGTGATATGTAGACATGATATGATGAAAACCTAGAGATGGTCTAATAGATCTCTATGTATAAATGGTTAACCGTATACATAAATAATGATGATAATGTGATATGGCTGGATAATCTTGTGATGAATTCAATAGTAAATATTACAATTTACTATGAGCAATGAAATAAGAACATATGAATGAATCAAGTTAAAGGAGGTGTTAATCTTAGTGCTTAATAAAGATGAAAAATATAGTTTGACAGCTAGCACAACATAATGCTTATGACACCTTAATATAATGGGTTAACTTTGGTTAACTCCTTTGGAACATGATAACATGATGTTGAATAATAATATATGGGTTAAGATAAGGATGCAACCCTAATATGTGAGATATGGAAGGACATAACCTAAGTTTTTTAACCTCGAGTTTCACCTTGAATGGAGTGTTTGTGCACCAAGATGGTTGTAAAACCCCCCTAATAGTGCTTTAATACATGGTTCTAGGTAACCTTTGCGTATATGTTACCCATATGTGCCCTGCATATGGAAGAAGATCGCTGGTTTTCTTTGGAGTAAGAGGATGGTTTACTTTCGAGGTCGAAAGTTCTTTTAAGATGTATATGATGTGATAGACTGAATTTATGGCTTAATTCCGAGGACGGAATTTCTTTTAAGTTGTGTAAGATGTGATGGAGTGGACTTTTGGAGTCTTTAATCATCCAATGACATAAGTGAAATCATAAGGTTGAATAATATTGAGAGTTCCAAGATTTTGACAAAGTAGGTGTGTTGACGTCATGTTGATATCATGATTAAGATTTCTCTTTTTATGTCTTTTTGAAGAATTTAATTAAATAGTCTAATAGATGATTTTGGTCACCAAATTGGGGTAGAATGTACCTTGAGAGGTAGAGAAGCTATGGTTAAAATTTGGTGGCATTTGGATGCTCCTAGAGGGAGTTATTTAAAGTTTGAACATGATGAAATAATGTATACATTGATGTTTTTGATTAATAAAGTTTGGGTTATATAGCCTAAGTTCTGAATATCAGCTCTGTCACGCACCCCTTTAATTATGGTTGGATCGCGTGGCCAAAATAGGGCCCTAGATCATCAATTCTATGGTCTTAAGCATTCATAAGAGAAGCCACAGATCTGCCTTGTTAGACGTAGATTCTGACCCTTAGATTTTTGATCAAGGGCTGTCAAGCCATCCCCTACCTTGCGACTCGAGCAAGGTAGTGGGTCAGTTTAAACCGCACCCATCTCGTAGGCCACTCACCGAGATCATGGGGGTGATGGGGAGAAGTGACTGAGTGCTTGGATTCATCTCCTCTTCGCGAGTAGTTTGACGCCTAAAACAAGATATGTGGCCTTTCCAGTGGAGAGAACGAGCCTCCCCTCCTCACTGCTTCTCCACAGAGGCAATCATGTGGTGTGGGGGAGTAGAGATCGGAGCTAAAAGGATGTAATGAGAACCCAGAGAGAGGGAAAATGATCCATGTAGTATCACGAATTTAGTGGATGACCTGATCGTAAGCCAGAGGCGGCTTTGTGGGATGTCGAGCTCCAGTTTTGCTTGAGAAGAAGGAGGGCTTGTGAATGACTGCAGTGGGGTTACCCTTTGGTTTTGGAGCATCGATGGGGTTCATGGAGGCCTGGTGGTGCTAGAGGGGACCTTAGGCAGAGGTTTGGTGGCGTGGTTGCTCTATGCCTCTTCTTCTCTATCGCTATGGAAGAAGACAATGACCATCTTTCCGATCTGCCAAAAGAGGCCACCAGCAGTGAAGCCAAGAAGCCGACGGTGTAGAGGGAGAAAGGACGAAGATCAATCCAGATCAAGCCTTTCACAAGAACCAAGGAACTGGCTGCCATTCCACACTGGAGCGGGACCCAGCCGCGGCAGCACCCTCGCCGGTAGCTGTAGGTTCTAGCGACCTGGAACCACGAGCTAGAGGGCGAGCAGCTGACGGCATTGAAAAGACATCTCCAAAGCTTGTGAAGGTATTTATATCTGACCATCGACGCTGGAACACGCTCGAGGACTCACCGGAGCTGAGCGCCGCGGCGGCGCACGCAGAGAACAGGGGATCCCGATCGCGTGAGAAATAGAGAAAGAAAAAGGGTAAGGTCAGAACTGGGTTCAGGAGCTAAGAACCGGCTCCAGACCAAGCAAACCAGTGGCCCAACGCGAGGTAGAAGCCGTGTCCTTGGTGGCCACGTGTCAGCGGTCTATTGGCCAAATAAGGTAATAAATTCAATAATGTGCAAATCTTCCAAAATTCGTAGAAAATAGCTTGAATGTCTAAAAATGCAAATAAGGTACCAAAACACTCAAAAAAATGTGTAGAACAATATGAAACCATAATATCCGGCTTTTGATGCTTAAAACACTATGATATCATGTAAGTTGTAAAATGATTAGCCCATGAGTAATAAATATCAATTGATGATATTAAATTATGGAAAAATGTCAGTAAATCATGATTCATGTTCATAATGCGTATGATGTCAGTTATGGTCATGATGATGTACGAAGCCATGTAATTTGCTTAATATGGCTAATTAGGGCTTTTACCCCTAAATAAAATGCAATAAATACATACATGCTCAATAAATGGTGAAATTCACAGAGTAAGCTCATATCAGTATATGAAACCTCAGTTTTAATTATGAGATCATGATTATGCATAAAATCTATGTTATATGAAGGTGAACCTTAATACGTGTGATGTAACCCTAATATGATTAATGAAAGTGACATAATGTTAAATATGTTCACATAATAATGTGACACATGAGTATATCCAATTAATGAACTATAATCTGGAAAATGACATCAATATGATAATTCTAAGATAAGAATGCAGATAATGATGAGAATATCTTAATGAGTTAAGTAAACCCTAATGGACATAATTAGGGTTAAGATGAGATATAATAAGATGAGAATCTGATAGTAGTGTGTGATCTTGTCTTGATCAGGTTTAACAAAGATATAGTTGACATCAGGAATATGTGTGATGATTAGCATTCTTGATCTAAGGTACGCTATTACCTCTTACTTGGCTTATAATACAATATGCTTATGTTATATGTGTAGTAGAATACTTGGCATATGGTATTGGATGAAGTGATTGTTCTTGTATGATATCTTGCTTGATTTTCCATACTTATGGCTATGAACACATGAAATATAATATATCTGATCCATCATATGATAGCACTAAACTCTTCGGTAGTACAGTGCATTGATAAACATCAAAGCCCTAGGGGCAGATGTAACATCAATGCCCTAGGGGCAGATGTACGATTTATATGACAAGGCCTAAATACATCAAAGCCCTAGGGGCAGATGCATGAGATATATGATGGAAATAAGTTTAAAATTTGTGTTCTCTTTTGTTAATGAATATCTTTGTTCAAGTATATGGTTTTCTTATATTTCTTTATAACTGCCAAGTATTAGTTTTATCTTATTGCCAAGTTATGATGAGAGGTATATAAAAAGACACGTAGGCGTACTCAGTACAATATTCTTGAATATTGTGCTGACGTGTACCACATGTAATCTTTTGTTTAGGTTGTGGCTTTTGCTCTTGAAGATCTAGGATAGTTGAGAGTTGTATAGCGAGCTGATGTACAAGTGGACCTGTTGTCTTAAGATCCTGTTGTTTAGATGTAGTACATGTATATGTTATAATTTTCTATTCAATATGTAATATCAAATGTTGTAACAATTCATGTTGTAATTATATGTTTAATGGTGAACATGTGTTGTGGTTTGTTTATTGTTCGTGTGCATGTGCTACTGTGTTTCCTTATGACTTCCTCTTATTTTCTTCTTCTTAGCCTAGTGTGTGGTGCTCAAATTGGGATTCTCGCTGAGGTGAGGGTTTCAATTCAGACATCACACGTCAGATTAAGTCTCAAAAAATCTAGGGACGTCACAACTTACCTATCCATTCAAATAGTTTTCAACCTTACTAAGGACTTACCCACTTTGCAAAGAGTCTTCCGCCTTCTTCCAAGGACTTATGTACTCTTGCACAAGTCTTCATCCTTCAAGGAATTACTCACTCTTCTTAGATTTTCATCCTTTGCCTTCTCCTTCACCTGGAGAAGATCTTCACCTCTTCTTAAACCTTGAAGAAGAACAGTGATGTGCACATTTCTATCATATTTTTGTCTTGTTTATCATGGATGTTTCATGCATTTAGGCTCATTTTTCATTCATATTCATGTTGATTTTCATGCATTCGAGGTATACTTACTCTTGGCTATTTGTTGATGCACATGTACTCAATTTCATTCTATTTGGACAAGAAAATGCCCCCAAATGCGTATATTGTACATTTCCCCTTGAAGTCATGTAGCTGGAGTTGAATATTGAAGGGACAACAAGACTTATTGTGTGTAATATAGTTACACATGATGTAAGGCCTCATAAGACAAAATTCTCAAAGGCAGACACACGACGTGTTGCCTAGAACCATGGCATAGGGATCTTTTGGAGATTTTTGGTCACAACTTAAAATTATGACGTATCGCCAAATCACACGTCATAACGTCTCATCAGATAAAATTCTCAAAGGCAGACACACGTCGTGTTGTCCAGAAACATGATGTAAGGCACTCTTGGAGAATTTCAATCATTATTTATAATTACAACATGTCGCCAAATTACACCTCGTAATTTTGGGTCCCTCAAGCAATTGTTGAGATGCACTTATCCACATGACATGTGGACCAATCCACACGACGTACATGGATTAGTTTTCTGTAGAATTTGAAATTGAACATTTCTTTTGGACAAATACGACTCTCCCGCCCGGGGGACAGTTATCACAGATCAATTGGAGTGTTTTTGCATGAGAGAACAGAGAAGAGCTGAGGAGGGAGAATTTGGAGAAGAGAAGGTGGTTATTCAAGGGAAGACCTCTTTTCCTCTCCATCTGTCTTCATCATTGCAGCTGGAGCTTCCCCGTTTGATTTCAACCTACTCAAGTGAGAAGGTTGTTGGGGAGGAGCTTTTCAGAGATGAAAGTCCTTCTACTTGCTGGAGTTTCTCCTTGTTCATACTTTCATTTTGAATCCTCTAGATGTACCTTAGTTTCTATCATGGAAAATTGTAGATGTCCATCTTATTACTTGTGTTTCATAGCCATGAGTCAGTAGATCCAAATTCTTGGGCATTGGATAGTAACTCACATGTCATGACATGTATGGAACATGATAATTCCTTCGAAATATTAAATGCTTGCATTCTACCTTTTGAGTATCGGTTCTTATTTCTTGCATGTATGGTTGGCCACTATGTATGCATGTTTTATGCTTTCTTGTTTAATCTGAGAAGATAAGTAGAAGAGTAAGGAGTTCCTCTCTTGGAAACTCCTCCTTTGTCATGAGAGTGTTAATTATGGAGTTGAGGAGTAGGTTTGTGATCCAAAACTAAATATATACACGAGATTGATATTTTGAGGTAGGAACATTGTATTTACACTGAGAGGTGAAGTATAACATACAACCCTCCTTTGCAAGTGTTTGGTATGTTTAAATTTATGTTCCTAATTCATGTTATGATGTGCTAGTGAAATCCTAAGTCTAAGATTGTTTTAAACCTGAAATCAAACTCCTTCAAGAAATCCATTACTATTTTAGTTTCATTCAGAATTTTAGTTTATTCAACCAAATCACTCTTTGAAAAAGGTCTAGATTGTTGAAACTTATCATTGTTGCATTTAATTAGTTACTAAAGCTCCTTGTGTTTGATCTTGACTACAACTACTCTCGGATACTTGCGGGAATTGGGTGGTTGAGTAAAAGATCATTTATATGGTTGAAACTCATTAGTGTAACAACCAACAAGTTTTTGGCATCATTTTCGGGGAGCTATGGTAAATCCAATTAGAGCTATGGTAACTAGATCATCATTTCCATTTTCGAATTTTCTTATACTTTTTAGTTTTGTTCTCAATATATCTTACTTCTTTTCAAGTTGTATGCGTTGTTCAAAGAGGGGTCTTCAACCATCTGTGTTTCTAGATCCTGAGATTGTGCGCACTCTTGCAAGTTTGAGGAGAGCAAGAAGAGAAGAACAACCAATGCTAGAGGGTATTCCACCATCATCACCACCACCATCTTGTTAATCCTTTGAAGAATTCACACAAGAAGATCCAACCATGGAGGACAATCGTCCTTTGAAGGACTTCACCATGCCGGCTGCCACAAACATTTTTGGAGCCATTGATCTACCTACAATGGAAGCAAACAACTTCTCTACTAGTCCTTCTATGATGTAGATGATCCAACAAACCCATTTTGTGGGTTCTACCACCGAAGATCCAAATCTTCAAGTAGTTGAATTCCTGGAGTATATGAACAACTTTAAAATCAATGGTGTATCCGTTGATGGAATAAAGCTTGTACTATTTCCCTTCACCTTGAGAGATAGAGCCAAGGTGTGTCCTTTATCTCTTCCCAAGAAGTCCACCAAGAGATGGGATCAACTATTAAATGCTTGCCTTGTAAAGTATTTTTTGCCAAGAAAAATAGCTCAACTAAGAAACTAGCTCACAAACTTCTCTCAGTTAGATGGAGAAACTTTGTATGACACATGGGAGTGGTTCAAGGACCTACAATGCCTTTGCCCTCACCATGGATTGACTAATTGGCTGCTACTTCAAACTAACTACAATGGATTGATCTACAACACTCGTATTACAGTGGATGATGCAACTAATGGATCTTTCATGAATAAGTCTTATAGGGAGGCTTATGATATCATTGAAGATATAGCACTCAACCATTCCAATGGGGGTTGGATATGAAAGCACAGTCATCTTCTACACCAAGTTCTTCAACTGGGAAGCAAATAGGAAAGCATAGTGTTGATGTGGTTGATCTAATTGCAGCTAAGCTTGATGTCCTTACACAAAAGTTTGAGAAGATGACTATAATGTAGATCCAAGTAGCTGAGGTAATTTGTGAAGCTTGTGGACTCACTAGACATACTTCTTCTACTTGTTTTGCTCCTAATATGAATGAAGAGAACCAAGAACAAGTTAATGTCGTTGGGATACATGGGAACAAATAGCAATAAAATCCCTACTCCAACACATACAATCCAGGATGGAGAGATCATCCTTATTTCTCTTATCGGAACACAAGTAATGCTCAAAACTTTCAACAAGGACAGCAACAATCGCAACAACAATGACTCTTCAACTGGAAAGAAAATGGGAATCCTCTAGGCTTCAACAACAATACGGGTTATCAACAACAACAACAACAACAACATAAATCTTCTTTGGAGACTATGATGGAGCAATTCATTTCCACTCAAGCATAGCAAAATGAAGAGTTCTGGAGCAATGGCAAATTGTTGAAAGATGCAGTTGATCAACTCTCCACGAAAGTGGATGGCATTTCCACTCATACAAGGATGTTGGAAAACCAAATTGCCCAGCAAGCTTTGGTACAAAAAAACAACACACTGATAGTTCTCTTCCTAGCCAACTTAGTGAATCCAAGAGGGCAAGTTAATGCCATCACCTTGAGGAGTGGAGCTGAAATTCAAAGACCTTCTCCACCCAAGGAGAAGAGTGTTGAGGTTGTTGATGAAGAGACGATTCACACCCCCGTTGATGACAAAGAAAAGGGTACAACTGAAATACCACCTTCTTACGAAGCAAGTGCACCATTTGCACAAAGACTTGCAAATAAGAAGGAAAATTCATAGTTTAGAAAATTTATGGAGATCCTAAACAAACTCAATGTCAATCTTATATTGGCTAAAGTCATAGCTGAGATGCCATCATATGCCAAGTTTCTAAAGGACATCCTCACCAAGAAGAGGAGAATAGACCAAGTTGAAACTGTCCTGCTTTATGAGAGAATGAGTTCAACCATTCAAAATAGACTTCCCACAAAGCTAGATGACTTAGGAGATTTCACTCTACCTTGAAAGATTAGTAACACCACATTTGACAAAGGTCTTGTTGACCTTGGAGCTAGTATTAGCCTCATTCTATCTACTTTATGGAAGGAACTAGATCTTGGAGATTTGAAGCCGACAAAGATGGCCATCCAGTTGGTTGATCACCCAGTCAAATATCCCAAAGGTATTGTGGAGGATGTACCGGTGCAAATCAGTAAATTATACATTCCTTGTGATTTTGTTGTGTTAGACATGCTTAAAGTTCCTTCCAATCCCATTCTCTTTGGGAAACCCTTCTTGAGGACTGTTGAATGCCTTATTGATGTCTGAGAAGGAAAGCTTACACTCTGGATTGGTGAAGAAGCCATGAAAGTTTCTATGTTTAATGCCATGAAAGCACCTTCACAAGTGGAAGAGCTCTGTTTTATGGATTCTATTAACTCTATTGTGGAAGAAGACCATGATGATGATAAATTGATAATTAACTATTTTGATGATGATGAACCTATCAATGATGACTCTGAAAATTCTGGAGCATTTTCTATTGCTCAACCAAATGCTATTAATGAAGAAACTTCACTTGTTGATGATAAAGCCAAAGAAAACAAAGTTGGGAGAAAGGTAGCTAGAACTCAAAGCCTTCCACCAGGGCTGAGGTATGCATTTCTTGATACCAATTCTACTTTTCCAGTCATAATCAATGATGATTTAACTAATGAACAAGAAAATAAAATTCTTGTTGAATTAAATTTATATAAAGATGTCATTGGTTATACTATTAATGATTTAAAAGTCATCCATCCTTCCATTTGCATGCATAGAATAAACATGTGAGTTAACATCAGGAGCCCTTGGGGAAACACTGTCCCTACGACAGCCACTAGGTGAGGGAAATTAGTAGTGTAGGATAACACTTAAAGCATGAAACTTACATTAGCACATCAGCATAGGGCCAACTAAAATAAAGGAAGGGTGTGAAAGCTACCCCTTAAGGGGATGTCGTACAAGTATAGCTAGCAACCTATCACAGAGAAGGGGGAAGTCATTGAGGAAGAGAGCCCTTTACTACAAACAGACATTGGCAAGGATTCAAAGTCATGTAACTCTAGTTATGAAAGGGACAAAATAGAATTTCAGGATTTAAAACAAACATACCACAAGAGTTTTATTGTAAGAATGAGATAACTTTGTAATGTAAGGTTTTCTAAAAATTTCGTTACCTATATCTCATCTCTCTATGATTTCAAGCCTACCCATTATCCTGAGGACAGGCTCAATCCTAAGTTTGGGGGAGTTGATAACATCTCATTTTGTGTACTTTTTGCATATGATTTATGCCTTCCCTAGCATACCTTTTATGGATTTCTCTACTTATTTTTGTGTCTTAGTGTCAAAGTCTTAAATTTTATATGTCTCTTACTCTTGCAGGATCAAGCTACGCCATGACCACAGTCAATGTTGTGACCACAGTTGTGTAGCACACTAACGTCCATGCCACGATCGTTGCATCCATTCGATGACTCCACACCGTGACTACGACCCTCCTACCAAAGTAATGCCCCACATTCGAGGCCACCCTTCAACCGAGGCTGCCCTCTAGCATACCGCAACTGAGGCCACCCCTCATCCACAATAGATAACTAGTTCACTACAACAAAGATGGAGGTTGTGACCAATCATCTCCTCCTTTAAAGGAAAATCTACCACAACCACTCCCACTCCATAGCTAGACTTAAAGAAGTGTAGTTGGTGTATCACCTTATTCCTTCTTTATATAGATCTATCACCTCCATCATGTTATACCCTCCTTCTTCATATTTATTGATGTATATATCCTTCTGTGATGATGTTATGTTTCCCGTTAACATGTGTGGCTAAACATCTAACTTGGGTTGGGAAGGATTTCCCAACATGTATATTCTTGCACCCCTTTGAATATATATATATATATATATATATTTATATTTATATTTATATATATATACATATATACAGATATATACATATATATACACATATATATACATATATATACATATACACATATATATACATATATACATATATATACATATATACATATATATATATATATATATATATATATATATAAATATATATATATATATACATATATACTCTTATCAAGATTATTTCCATACTCTTATTTTAAATGCTTCACGTGTATGCTTAGATACCATCTTGTGATGTTTGATTTTTGGTACCTCGAAAGAATAGTACCAACCTTATCTAGTGTTATGGAGTATAATGAATGCATGAAAGTGTTGGAATACTAAAGCTAATGATGATATGGTTTGATTTAAGGTTGTTGGGTCATCATCTCGAGAGAGGGACTACCTTAAAACCTAGATCTATCCTAATCTCAAGTGAGGAGGGAATAGATGTTTTTGATGATTGCTTGTAATCTTGATAGGAGTATACAAAGGGGTGTGAGTTTTGCATGTTGACGAGAGACCTTAGTAGGTGAAACCTGATCCTATTTTCCTTCCATACATTTATTTCTTACCGCTTGTTTAACATTTTTATCTTGCTTTATTTTCTTTCTTTTGCCATTCTTTGTTTTGACTGCATCATCATTGTTCCTTAGGGAACGTCCCCCTTAATCCACCTTTTCATCTTGGTTGTAAGAGTGTGAGGCTCCACGTACTTAACACTTACCAACCTTGTCCCTATGGTTCGACCCCGAATAGTACATCAGACCCCGTATAATAGTTGCAGAAGCTTGAGTGTCAGTTATAATCTTAAAAGTTTGACTACTTTAGATCTGGTCCATTTTGGATGTGCGATTTAGGTTGGTCACTAACCCTAGTTAAGAAATATAAGTATCTAATTTAGATGAATTTGGTGGGCTTATCATGGAGCTTTCTCAAGGCTAGAATGTGAGTGATGGGAGGCCTAAAACCCCACTTCCACTCCCATTACTAGTCTCAACCCCTAATCATCAAAAATTCATCTAACCTAAAAACCTAGGCCTGTTTAGACTCCAATTGAATTACACCTAGATCTAACACAATTGAACCTCATAAGGGTAGTAGGAGGTGTTAGGGACTAGTTCCCCTATACACAACCTAGCATACCAATGGCTAGTTAGTAGTCTTGGGCAATTCATTAGACTCTAACTTGTTGTTTGGTTTGGTAATCTAAATGATATTATTATGTTCACATGTCACACCCAACCTAATTTATAAGATCATCCCCCAAACAACCCATGTTTCCCTTTATTTCTTTAAAATCCAAATTGCCTTCTTGCTTAACTAGTTTTAGCTTAGTGAGATCTTTACTTGCTTAGTTAGATTCTTGCCTTGTTCTTTCTAGTTTAGATCCTTAATATCTCTTTTTCCATGTTTGATAGTTTAGTGAAGTGTAGACCTTTCCTTGCTTGCCTTAGTGTAGATTTTTCTTTTCTTGTCTTGCCCTATATTTTCTTTCTTAGTAGAATTAACTGTTTAGTGTTAAATTAGGTTTTGAGTCTTGCTTGTCTTTCTTTAATTGATTTCTTGCTCAACTTAGTCTTATAAATCAAAACAACCTTCAAACCCTTATTCCTAGTCTCTACAGTAGGAACCGAGCCCAAAAACTAACCTAGCTCTAGAGCCCCCTTTTCTCCATGTGGATTGACCCTATACTTGCCACCCTCCTATACTACGACATGACCCCATGCGCTTGTAGGTGTAGTGTTTTAGTTTATGTGAGTGTGCTGAGTCTAGGTAATTATAAATTTTGAAAGTGAATCCACCATGTGTGTCTATTCGCGGGGTTGCATCTATTCAAACTCCAATTGAGTAGTGTGTAACACCATTGGCATAAATGCCCCAAACTTTCTGGCGTTGTTGCCATTGAGTAATGTGTAACATGAAAGCTAGCTCACTTTACACTTTTTCCACAGCCATGTGGGTCACTCGGTATGGTTTGAAGCATAAGGTTGAATGCATGAAGGTGAAACAACATTCCTAGTCATCCTTGATTAATGCCATCATGAAACGGTCTACCTAGAACTACATGAAAGAAATATGGATAGCTTGTATGTTCTATGCGCTATATTTGAAGTTCATATGTTTTTCACTCTTTTCATGTTTGGTTTGTGAAAATAGGAGAGGAGAGAGGAGGAATGCATGCACTTAGTCATTTTTGATCCCATTCAGCAATAATCATCTTTTGCATTACATTTTTCATTTCGTGATTGTGGAAAAATTGCAGAGTGATTGAGTTGGAGCATACTTGAGGACAAGTATGTTTTATGTTTGAGATGGTGATGCATCCCTATTTTAGGGCTCCATATTGTGTCATATTGCATTTCAATCACATCTACAACTGTTAGATTGTGTGTTATTTCCCTCAATATGTGTTATACTATCAAATGCACTTAAGAATAGTTTTTGCATGTTTTATAGGTACTTTGGCCACTAGTTGATGGAATGAAAAGAAGATGGCCTAATCTAGGGTTTCCCCAGGCTTGGTGGAGCCCAAAATGAGGCCAAAACCACTCCCAACATACCCCAAGTGGTCAAACAATGCATTGAAGCAATAACCTTCATGGATGGCCAAGTTCAAGACCTAAATGAATGGGAAGGACCCTAGCAAGGCCGTGCTACCAAGGAACAGTCATTCTGGGACATGTCCTAATCACAGACTCTTCAAAAAACTTGCAAAAATTATTTTTAATGGCCAAAACAACCATTTTGGGCTGAATGGTTGTGCTAGGAGGTAGCCAGAGCGGCCGTGCTAACCAATACGGCTGTGCTACCATTGAGACCCACTAATTTTATCACTTGATATCCCTATTTCCACCCCACTTAACCCTAGACCTCTATATTAACTTTGGAGGAAACTGGAGGTCAAAGGTTGGCTTCATTGAGCTGTCCATTTCGCCCCTGACCCATTCCACTCCATTTACACCTCTATTCTACTCCATTTCTCCATTTCCACCACTAAATCCCTTTTTTCCAAGCCTTCTATCCACTTCCCACCATCATTCCACACTATTTCATCTAAGAAGAAGGAGGAGGTCGACCATGCAATAGTTAGAGAGGAGGATTCACTCATCTATATCGACATCCATGGCTACTTCTTCCTCTTTCTCTTCCCTTTTTGTATTTTCCATTTCCATGAGTAGCTAGGCCCCTTGGTGGGCTGTTTGGGGTCAAAAATGTCACTTTGATACCATGTTTGGGGAAAATGATATGTAAGCATTATAATTTCATTTGCTAATGATTATGTTTTATTTCTAGTTCACTCTTCATGAATTTCTTATTGGTTTGGGATTGAAATCACCTATGAATTTAGGGAAATTGTTTGTATTTGTGAATTTTGGGATTTGCTCCTAGGTCCAATTATTGGAACCCTAGCTAGCTACCCATCCCCCTACATTCTAATCAATTCTCCTAACCCCAGTTGAGAGAAGTAACTTGTTTAGGTGAATTTAGTGTGCTTAGCATGGAGATTTCTCAAGGCTAGAATGTGAGTGATGGGAGGCCTACAACCTCACTTCCAATCTCATTACTAGTCTTAGCCCCTAATCATCCTAAAATCATCTAGCCTAGAAACCTAGGCTTGTTTAGACTCCAATTGAATTCCACCTAGACCCTAACCTAATTGAGCCTCATAAGGGTAGTAGGAGGTGTGAAGGACTAGTTCCCCTATACACAACCTAGCATACCCATGGCTAGTTAGTAGTATAGGGAAATTCATTAGACTTTAACTTGTTGTTTGGTTTGGTAATCTAAATGAAATCATTATGTTCACATGTCACCCCCAACTTAATTGATAAGTGCATCTCCCAAACAACCTATATTTCCCTTTATTGTTTTAAAACCCTAATTGTCGTCTAGCTTAGCTAGTGTTAGCTTAGTGAGATCTGTACTTGCTTAGTTAGTTTCTTGTCTTGTTCTTTCTTTGTTCTTGTTAGTTTAGATCCTTAATTGATATTTTGCCATGTTTGCTAATTTAGTGTAGTGTAGACCTTTCCTTACTTGCCTTTGTATAGATTGTTCTTTTATTTCCTTGCCCTGTCTTTTCTTGCTCATTAGAATTACCTATCTAGGGTTAACTTAGGTTTTGTTCTTGCTTGCTTTCCTTTACTTGATTTCTTGCTCAACTTTGTGTAGTCAATCAAAACATCACCTTTAAACCATTCAACCCTAGACTCCACAGTAGGAACCTAGCCCAAAAACTAACCTAGCTCTAGTGCCTCCTTTTCTCCCTATGGATCAACCTTATACTTGCCACCCTCCTATACTACGACACAACCATATGTGCTTTCCAGTGTAGTGTTTTAGTTCTTGAGAGTGTGTTAAGTTAGGTCCATAATATATTCAAAAGTTTAATCCATTGTGTGTTCCTGTTTGCAGGGTTGCATCTATTCAAACTCTAATTGAGTAGTGTGTAACATCATTGGTAGAAACGCACCAAGCTTTCTGGTATTGTTACCTGGGAGAAAGGTGCCCGACCTAGATAGTTAGTTTTTCTTTGACTTTTCCTACTTCCCTCATCATTGTTATTATTTATTCTTTATTCTTTGCATTCTTTGTGCATATTGGTTTTCTAACTTGTTCTCTTTTGTTTGGTTCTGCCTTGTGCATGTGACAAGCCACTCAGGGGAAGACAATATGGAAGGCTAAAATGCACCTCACCAGACACTTCAAGATTACTTCATGCCTAGCAACTACAAATCACCAATTGCTAGCACATTTGATCAAATTCCAGGGGAGCAATTCTCCATCCCTCCAAGTCTTCTTGGGATCCTACCCATCATCTATGGCTCAGAGAGTAAGAAACCCTACAAGCACTTTGACTCCTTTCTTAAAGTATGCTCCACCTTTAGGACACCAATGACCAGTGATGACGCAATACGATTGATGTTGTTCTCTTTCTCCCTCAAAGACAAAGCCAAAGATTGGTATGATTCCATGATGGACATCATGAGCTGGGTAGAGATGAAAAATACCTTCTTGAGGGAATTCTACTCTATAGTGAGGTTGACAAAAATGTGGCGTATCACATCGATGGGCAATGAGCATCTTCACGATGCTTGGGAGAGATTTAGAAAGATGTTGAGAGAGTGCCTGAACCATGAGATCCCTTTATGGCATCTAGTTCAATCATTCTACTCCAGTCTATCTCTAAAGGACCAAGATACAATAGATTCTTCTTTTAGAGGAGTTTTCATGGCTAGGCCACTTGAGGAGATATGGCCATTGTATGAGTAGTTGGAAGAAGGTTAAAGAATTAGAGCTTCTACCTTGATGAATGATGGTGTACATGCCTTTGGTGTGACATCTCTAACTCATAATGACTGAAGCCCATAAGTGATGAAGATTCTTGGTGACATGGTGACATGAAGAACCAAGTGACAAATGTTCCTTGTCAACCAGTCAATTCTAATGTGTTCTATGGTGAAGAAAAGAAGACACCTCACTCCTATAGCTACCAAGAACCACAAAGTCCAAGATATAGCTCAAGGTTTGAGTATGAGGTTCTCTCTAGGTTGAAGATCTTTGATGAAATAAAAATGAATGTGACAAGGCTTGAAGAGAGGATAGAGTAGCTATCTTCCATAATCACTCTCAAAGAAGAAAAATTGTCTTCAAAACCCATCTTGAGTTTCAATGAAGCAAGTCGACTAATGCCTTGATCCCAAGTTTTCTATAATCCACCTCCCATGCAAGTACATCCCATATAACACTTTTAAGGCCATTGACAACTTTACACTCCTCCTCCCCCTCCATCACCACAAATTTCTCAACAATTCACTTTCCAGCTTAAATTCTCCCCTCCACCTCAATTTTAACACCAAGTACCACCTCCACCTCCTCCACGGCCACAACTTGCCCCCGCTCTCCACAATGAGAAAGGTAGTGTTGTGATAGTTCTAAGGTGTGGGAAAACTCTTGAGCAGCCAACAAGTCAAAGAAAGGTTGATAAAGCAAAGAAAAGGCAGCCAAGTGGTGATACTATGATTGAGATTGCCGAACACGATTATGTGAAACCGCCTGTTGATTTTGGGATACCATGAGCTCCACCTCACACTCCATTTTCAGATCCAACCATCCCTATTGTTCCATCTCACGTTGATGCAACCAAGGACAAATAAAGTGAGCCACCAGAAGTAAGGAGGAGAGAAAAGCACAATATTGACATTCTTAAGGTGTTTTGCCAAGTGATGGTCAATATTCCATTGTTGGATGCTATCAATAAAATCCCATCATATGCCAATTTTCTTAGAACTTATGCACTGTGTAGAGAAGATCAATGGGGAGAATATCAAAAAGAGTGAAGTTGACTGAAAAAGTGAGCTCTATCATCCAACACTCACTTCCTGTGAAGAGGAAAGAATCGGGATCCCCACTCATACCTAGTTACATAGGGGGACATTGCATAGATAGATCCTTACTTGATTTGGGGTCTAGTGTGAATTTGATGCCATACAATGTATATGTGGAGCTGGGATTGGGCAAGTTGAAGCTGGCACATTGCACTCTCCAATTGGAGGAATGTTCCATAAAAGTGCCTACAGGAAGAGTGGATGATGTTTTGGTAATGATAGACAAAGAAAAGGATGTAGTGTTCCCAGTGGATTTCATTTCTCTTTATATGGAGACGGAGTATAGGAAGATTCCCATTATCTTGGGAAGATCATTCCTATCTATAGCCGATGACAAGATACATGTTTGTAGTGGCACGATGATAGTTTCATTCATGGACATGAACATCAAGATCAACATGTACAAGACCCAAACCTGGCGAGCCCGAGATGAGGATATTGGACATGGATACTTTAAGAGTCTGAATGGTCATTTGAGAAAAGAAGGTCATGATGGAAGAATTGATGATTATTTTTGTGATCAAAGGGATGTGGAACATAGATTGACTACAAATGAGAGATGCATTTATTGCAAGAATGCCAAATGGATGAATGATTGAAGAATCTCCAAAAAGCCCAGCTGAAGGGATGAAACTTAGTGCTTGTGGTTGGAAACCCACCTAGGTTTGGAGAATTTTTCACCCAACCTTCAATATTTGATACACTTTTCCAAGATAACACACACATACCATACTTGATAGTTTTGTTGTTTTTCTTATTTATCTTAGAACAGACACTTAGACTAAAGAATGATCCATGAAATGGCTAACTCATACAAAGATCCAAGATGAGGAGAAGAAGAAAGTTGAACTAAATGGAAAAAGTTACAAGAAATCCACCACTACCATCATTCTCTTCAAGGCAGTCGTGGTGTCATCCATTCACAATGGTCGTTCTCCATAGAACGGTCGTGGTTCCCTTGTCATGACCACTTGAGTAATGCTTGGATTTCACATCTCTTGATGAGTACTCACCACTGTCCATGATCATGACCCTATCATTCTAAGCTTCTGTCATGCAGACAACATCATGGTTTAAAAGTTTGGGGTGGTGGGGTGGTAAACCCATATTTTACATTGTTCCTTGTTCTAATTTTTTCCTTAAATGATGAATTATTTGATTGATCCCTACACTTGTCTAGTTTAACATTTCTTTTTCCTTCTTTGCATCCTTGCATGTCATGTAGTTACTTTCTTGTCATTTTTGCATTATTTTCAAAAATCTCAAAATGTTTTCCATGCATTGCATATCATGTAGAGTTTTGTAATTTTTGCATATTTTAGTTAGAATGTTCTTGTTTCTTTCTTTAGTTTCCATAAATAAGTCTTAGATGTAATTGAAGGCAACTTGACACCATTTGGGCCAATTTTGGCCCAACCTTGAAATGGTTTGCCCAAAAAGTGTGCTTTGACCCAATCTCTACTCTTTGAATTAAAAGTGATGATGTTTGACAAATGCAAGTGAATTCTCATTCTTTATTGCTAAATGGTATCAATAATTGACTTTTTACATGTCCACCACTTCTCTCATGTTTGTGAATGTTTTGGTTGAACTGTGATGTAAGCAAGCTACAAATGCTAAGAGTTTGGAGAATCTCATGATAGAAATGTGGTTTGAATGTTGCTCACTCATGAGGCATACCATTGGTTGATGAACTTGTTGGAGTAGTCTTTATGCAAGAGATCCCATGTGCAATCCACATTAGTCACCCCTCTTTGATTCACTATTCTTCCACCATCTCCTTACCTCTTTGCCTCATGAAAGGATGCCAAAGTGCACATATCAGTCGTGGCCACCTCTAAAAGTTTGGGGTAGCCACATCTATTTCCCCCCACATCACTCTCATCATCATGCACTCTATCTACACCAAGTGAAAAGAAAAGAAAAAGAAAAAAAATGCAAAAAGAAAATAAAAGATGCTCCTATGTAATAAAATCCAAATAAAGAAAAGATGGGTGCTCCTATGTAATAACACTCACTCTCTTAGCACAACCCCTTTCTTCCATTTTCATGCCCATTGATCTAGGAACATCAAACTTGGCTCATTTTACCCTTTTTCACAGCCACGTGGGTTGCTTAGTGTGAAATTGCATATGAGATTGAATGTATGATTGTGAAACAACAATTTTAGTCATTTTTATCTTCACCACAATGAAATGGTTTACCTGGAGCAACATGACAACCATATGGACTGAATGTGCATTATATGCCCTATATTTTAAATTTGTATGCTCAGTGCTTTTATCATGATGGGTTTGTGAAAGGTGAGGAGAGAGGTGGAATACATGTACTTGGTCACCATTGCTTTCATTCAATGATATCTATTGTATTGCATTTGTCATTTCCTAAGCCTAGTTGAGAGATCTAAGTATCTAGTTTAGATGAATTTTGTGTGATTAGCATGAAACTTTCTCAAGGATAGAATGTTAGTGATGGGAGGCCTAAAGCCTCACTTCCACTCCCATTACTAGTCTCAACCCCTAATCATCCTAAAATCATCTAACCTAGAAACATAGGCCTGTTTAGACTCCAATTGAATTTAAGTTGGTTCTTGAGAGTGTGTTAAGTTAGGTCCATTATAAATTTTAAAGTTTAATCCACCGTGTGTTCCTATCCATGGGGTTGCATCTATTCAATCTCCAATTGAGTAGTGTGTAACACCATTGGCAGAAACGCACCAGTGTCCAGTAGAAATAGGAAGCATAACAATCTCTTGTGGCAGTGGCATCCAGTAGCAACAGCGGCGAGAAGATCATCTCCTCCAGTGACAGTGACAGTGAGCTCACTTGATTGTGAGCGCCAAAAGTGACCGTGGTGGAGAACACCATTTGGAGAACAAATTGCCAGAGCTAGGTATTGAGCGAGCAATGAAATAGAGTATGGGAAGGGGAAAGAAATTTCATGGGTCTTAACTAGGACATAGTAGTTGGTTGTAAAAAAAAATCAACAGCTAAGTCATTCGTCATTAGTTGGATGAGTAAGATTGACACCACACATAGTGACTTAAATGTTAGTTTATCCCAAAAAATAATGAAAGAAGCATTTACACGAATGACAAGAATTGTCCTCACTAATGGCGATAGTCGTCGGTTACATTTAGAAAACTGAAACCACACATAATGACTTAAACGTAACTTTTTTCCAAAAAACCGATGCAAGAGGCCTTTAGCCTAATGAAAATAAATTAGCCTCAGTAATGGTCACAGTCGTCGGTTACATTCAAAACAACCGACACCAGGCTTAGAGTTTCAAATGTTAGTTTCACCTAAGAAACTGATGCAAGAGGGCATAATCCAGATAAAACAAAATCAACTTAAGTAGGGACTGAGGCATCAATTTCAAGAAAGTAAACTGACACTAGAGTACAATTAGGGGGAACAACTTTTCACGGGGACGTGGTGCGAACACTAACACGTCAGTTTCTTGAAGTAAAATAGACACATATTGTGCAAATTTTTGTGGTTTTCATGTATATTAATGTCAATTTTCTAGAGAAGAAACTGACACCAGAAGTATTTTGGCAGCAAAATTAATTTCATGCTATGATTTTTATCATCGGTTCCAACAAAACCGATGGCCATATTAAAGTTTTTGGAGGCAAATATTTTCCCCAAAAAAGTGTACTTTGCGAGTTACTTTAGACATCATTTTTCTTGGAAGGTAACTGACGTTAATGAAAAAGCAGTTCCAACATGTCTTTTATTAATCAGTCAGACTTCATCTATGGTGATGTTGGTTCTAAAAAAATGATGTTGTATGGTATCTAATTTTGGTTTTTTAATGTAACCGACGTCAGGAAAAGTGACAGTAGAGGTCAAAAATGTACTAGTGCTAGAATTGACTCAAGAGTCAAATACATGCACCTAAAACCCCTAATTAAGAACGTTGATAACCCTAGAAGTCTTGACCCTAAGAAAATATATGAAAACTGATCGACCCTTTAAATTTTTAGGAGAAGGTTAGAAACAAAACTTGAAGCAGTGTTTTCTTGTAAGACTTGGCTTATCACACATAAGTGGGCCATGTCTTTGAATTCATGTAATATATTTTAGACTAATAGTCTAATTATCCTTCTCAGAATAACCTATTAGACATGTTGTATAATGTTCATGTGTATAATGCTTTCCTTACAGAATAGTAGAATTTATTCTCATGCACAAATATTATCAAGAATTAGCTTAAATTAGGTATCCTTGTATGAATGCTTAGAAATTAACATGCAATTATGAGAACTCAGAATATATGATTAGAATTTATTCCAATATATCAATTCCTTATTAGCATTTCTAAATTAGAATTCGTTTAGAATATCAGGGTTAGATAGAAAATCTAGAATTTAGATTTATCACATTCTAATTGAGATTCAAAAATCATAATACAATTATTAGAACTTAGAATAGATATATTAGAATTTATTTCCAGCTTTTAGTTCCTTATTGCTATACCAAAAAATAGATTTATTATACAAGTCAATAGAATTTAGAATATAGAACACAAAAATAGAAAACATACTTCATAATTCATCTCAGTTAGTTTATAGATAGAATCATATTAGAAACAAAATTATAATATAATGATAATGTAAAATAGAACAAGAATAGAAAACAATAGAAAAGGACACAAGAACATAATTTATATTATACAATAATTCCTCACATAACATAAGTATTGGGGTACACCAAACACATGCTTTTTTGCCACAGAAGGTGCATTGCACCATAGAAGGCACTTTGTACCATATAAGACACCCTATTTTCACCAGAAGGCTTTCATCCATAGAAGGTGGGTTGCACCATAGAAGGCATGTAGTGCAACAAAAAGAGGACTTATTGTATAACAATGACCACATGGAGATAAAGGATGTAGCTGAAGATGTTTATTTCAGTATAGATTCTTATTTTCCATAATGCAGATATTTTTCTTACAATTATTATATTTCAATGCCACTTACTCTAATCTAGGTTTCCCTTTGTGCATGGTTGGGGATGAGATGTTCATAATTTGAAAATATTTGCAGTAGTAAATGAACAAGAATAAATGAGTTATGTACATATCAAAAGGAGAATCCATATTTTATATCATTTTACTCCAATAACAATAAAAATATCATGTATCATTAAGGATTTTGACCGGCTTCCCATTGTAAGCATCTATGAAGGTTCCTAAGGATCAATGCTAATAGATAATCATGTACATGAACATGGTCCACTGTATCTTGACCACTCAAATAGGATGTCCAGACTTGTATCCTACTCCTGAGAATATAGGAAGGTACACATGGTTTTTACAGTGGAGTCTATTTTATGTGATCAAGTTATAAAATCAATGAGACAAAGCATCGAGTACAAGAATACAATGTGACATGGCAATATTTGAACAAGTAAACAAGCATATATATATATATATATATATATATATATGTATATATATACATATATATATATCAAGTACGAAACATGAAAATCATGATCATATAATTATTAAATCTTGTACTTGATTCGGATATTATGAACTTAACTTATCCTTGATCATATGGTCATAAACCTTACATGATTAAGAACAAGATTACATATAGTCTCATCATTAGTCCTAAATAGCTCCGTTTTAGGGTTTTGGCCAAGTTAAGTTCCAAGTTTCTTAATAGTAGAGTTTATGATGTGTTACTAATTTAGGTTCCATCATTGATGTGTGGTTCAAGTTTCAATTTATTCTGAGGTTCTATCTATATCATATGATTATTACAAGATTTACATCACATTCTTGCATTTTAGGGTCAAAAGACTCACATTAGAGAATCTAAGGGTCAAAAGACATAAGATTTTGCACATATGAGTTTAGATCAGCAACTTAGAGATATAAGAAGCATGTTAAAAGTGATGTGGATGTCCCTTAGAGTCTAGGCATCATTGCCCAAACTTGTTATCAACATATCAACCATACATGTGATCACCAACATAGTTGATTTATATCATTATGGTCAACATATGAACTATGAGGAACATGCACATCAAAGAAAATACAAGGATTAGAATTAAATTTGATTTGAGAGGGGAGAGCATAAGATTAAGGTTCACATTTGGATTTGGGCCCAAGAAAAGAAAGCAATTCATGTGTCACACTAGGTCATCACTAGTGAACAATAGGTCACATACATTAGTATATCACAATAGGGTTTGTCCCTAGACATTTATGTCACAATCCTTCATAAAATTATTGGTTTCAAAGATATAGAAGTGTTTATGTATAACAGGACTAAATCCACATTTGGTTAAAGTATTATCATGGATCATAAAGAGGGTGTCACATATGCATAATATGTGCCATATGAAACAAACATAGGAAAAGGGGATTAGGGTATGATCCTTAAATTTTGGAGGGATATTAGTCACTAATTTCAAGGTCAATTAAGCTTTTGGTGGCATTTGTGTTGGCTAAATTGGACATTATTAAACCCTTTGTTTTGATGATGACAAACATTTTATTCTTGTGGACTTAACTTGTTATTTGAGTAATTCAGGGACAAACATATAAGGAAGTTGATAGTTGAAGATCAATGCAAATTGGAGATCAATATGCTTAGATTGTTTTTACTTTCATGATTGTACTCAATGTAAAAACTTGTACAAGTATATAATGTAAAAGTACATATATATCAAGTAAATCAAGTGTTAGATCTTCCCTATCCACTCAAAACACTTAGATAGATCCTCCCCTAAGATACAACCACAATTGCACATCATTACACACACTTAGTAGATGATTCAACATTTTGTAACATAACGATTCTCGGTCGAATAACTTCTCAACCGAGACACCCTCAGTCGACAAAATCTTTGACCGAGAACCACCTCAGTCTAACTCAAGAACACTGAATGTTGACCTACTCATGTAACCCCAGAATAGCCCTTGGTAGACAACATTCTCAACCGAGGTAAACCTTCGAGTAGGTTCCATAGCTGTTAGACTGAGAGTATTTGGTAGTTGGAATGTCACAATAGACGTTGAATACTTTTAATCCATACCAACTCTCGGTCAAATAATTTCTCGATCGAGACAATCTCGGTCGACAAACTTCTCGACCGAGACAAGTTCTGGACTGCACTTTTCAACACTAAACAACTAGCCATTGCAATGCAATTTATGGACACCTCATGGCTAATTGAGCACTAAGAACACTCTAGAAAGTGTCTAGAATGTCCCTAAGCACTAGTAAGCCATTCCTATAAATAGGACATGCCTTAGGACACCCAAAACACACATTACTACTTGAGAATCAATCTTAGGGAGCAACAAGCAAACATACTTGCAATCTTGTTTCCTTGAGCTATAATTTTGTGTCCTATAGCTAAGCATCTCCTATCCACCACATAACCACGTTCATCTATAGTAGATGGGAGATCTATACGCTTGATATAGGATCAAAGTGTTGTAATCATTGGTAAAGTTATTTCCTTCTTCCAATCTTGTTCCTTTATTATTGTATTTTGTTCTCCTTGACTACTCCTACATTGGAGGTTGTTGAAAGGAGGTTCTTGGAGCTACTGCTTGGTGGAGAAGGCTGCTTAAAGGGGTGGAGCTACTTTAGGGAGGTGAAGGCTGCCCCGTGGACTTGAAGTTACTTCAGAAGGCTGCTTCAAGGAGGTTGAGGCTACTTTAGGTGAAGGCTACTTCAAGGTTGTAGATAGGAAGCAATTGTATTTTGTGTAACATCCTCGAGAGGTAATAAAATAAATTGCTTTCAAAATCCCAGTTGGAAACAATCAGGTAGTGGACTGACTACCTTAGATTTCTAAGGTAGGAACCACTCTACATCCTTGTGTCTTCCTTGTTCATCCTACTTCTTGTTCAAGTGTTTTTGAATTGTTCTAAAAACTCCAAAAAACCTTATTCACCCCCATTCTGGATCTTTCAAATGGTATCACAATAGGTCTTCAAGGAGCTTTAACAAGTCTTAAAGGATGGGGGATGGTGTTCTCAACAACTTGAATCTGGAGGGAATCACGTATCTCGTCCACCACCATTCGATGGAAGAAACTACAACTATTGGAAGAGAAGGATGCAATTTTACTTCCAAGGCATCAGTTGGGAGCTTTGGAGGATGGTGTGTACTTCATATGAGCTTCTGGAAACCAAATATGATATACGGGATGCCAATACAGTAAAAAAAGCTCAACTAAATGCCAAGGCTGTAAGTATTTTATATTGCTCTATTTTGGTAAGTGAATTCAATAGAATTTCCTCATATGAAATTGCATATGATATATGGTATAGACTTTCTATTATACATGAAGGAACCATACAAGTTAAAAATTCTAAGATTATTATGCTTAAACAAAAAGTTTGAAAATTTTGGTACACAACCAAATGAGTCTATTAGTGATATGTATGCACAATTTTCTATTAATGGTTTAAGTGCATTAGGAAAATTCATAAGTGAAGAAGATCAAGTCTCAAAGATTTTTAGGTCTTTGCCTCCAAAATACAAGCTGAAAGTGACAACCATTGAAGAAGCTAATGATCTCACCAAACTAAAGATGGAGCAACTCACTGGCAATCTGGAAACTTATGAGGTCACCTTAGAGGAGGAAGAAAGATGGGAGCTTGAACTTCAAAAAGAAAGAAGGAAAGACATATTTCTAAAATCTACAAAATTCATCACTCAAGAAAGTGATAAAACAAGTGAAGGAGATGACGAAGAAGATGCACTTATTGTAAATGGTAAGAAATACAAAAGGTATAGATATAACAAAAACTCTAGTGTTTCTTCTTCTTCTTCCTCTCTTAGGTGTTTTGAATGCGGCAAGAAAGGACATGTCAAAAATGAGTGTCCTAAGATATAGAAAGGGAAGGAAGTCTCCTCCAACAAGAAGGGAGAGAATGCATACAAAGCTGCATGGGATGAGTCAAGTGATGATAGTGAAAGTGGAGAAGAAAATGTAGAGTGTCATATGGCCAAAGAAGATGAAAATGAAGACTCAAATGAGGTAAGTCTACTTGATTTATCAAAAGAAGAATTAATTTCTAGTATTTAAGAATTACATGACAAGTATGTTGATTGTAAGAAGAAATTAAAAAGAGTTACAAAAAAAATGAAGATTTATATGCTAAATTAAATGATATTGCTTTTGAAAAAGAAAATGTTATGTCTGAAGAGGCCACCTTGAAATCATCCCTTAATGATTGAAATATGAAAATACTTACTCTAGAAACAAACTATGATCTTCTTTGTCAAGAAAAGGTTGAATTTCTTGCAAAATTAAATGATCTTCAAACTCAACCTATTTTGTGTACTCATTTAGATTTTGATGCTATTGTCAAAGAACGAGATGTTTTATCATCTAATCTAGACCAAGAAAAGTCAAATATTAAAAAGAAAATAGATGAAATTACTAAGTTACAAAAGGAAACTAGTAGCCTAAAAAATAATGGTGTTCTTGATAAGATCCTAAATGATTCTTCTGGTCAAATTGGAAGGAGAGGTTTAGGATATGTTCCAAAAGAAAAATCTCATTAACCTAAACCTAGAAGAACACAAGAACCCAAGACCAAGATCATATATGTACCCAATAACAAATCAACTTAAAATCATAAAAAGAGAAATGAAATTGATTCCATTTGTTGTCACTATTGCTTGCATCTTGGACACTATTGTTTTTCATGCCCATACAAGAAAAAGGATGTTGAATTAGTTTGGGTTCCAAGAACCCAAACATAGCAAACTTGAATATGATTAAGTTGAGATTTGATCTAAAACATTACTTTGAAAATCATAATGTCTTATCTCAACTAAACATATCGGTACCTTAGCATAATTGAAGTAATTTAAGCTCAAATTGGAATAAAAAAATGTTGAAAACAAACAGAAACAATCTCAGTCGACAAAGAGTTCGATCGAGACTATCCTCGTTTGAGAGAGAAATTGACCAAGGGAGTTTCTGTCTCAAACTTGCACCTACTGTAAAAAATAGTAACAATCCCAGTCGAGAAAATCTTTGACCGAGATATCTTCGGTCAAACAAATAGTCGACCAAAAAAGTTATTGTTTCACGCATATATCAACCTATAAGACAGCAACACTCTCGCTTGAAAAATCTTCGAACGAGACACTCTTTGATCAAGATATTTGTCGACTGAATATAGTTTTGTTTCGCTTAAAACATTCAATTGTGAAATCATGTAACAATATTCAGTTGTTATTAAATGTTTCTAACCAAAAAGGACCATCACATGGATACCAAAATCTATCTCTTTTGCAGGATTGGGTGGTTGATAGTGGATGTTCTAAGAATATGACCAGCAACAAAAAGGCCTTTCAAACATTTGAAGAAAAGAAAAGCGGAACAGTCACATTTAGAGACAATGGAAAAGGAAAAATTGTTGGAATAGGTAACATTGGTACAAATCTTCAAACCAAAAATGTTTCACTTGTTGATGGCCTACATCATAATTTAATTAGTGTTAGTCAACTATTTGATAGTGTCTATGATGTCTTATTCAATAAAACTTGTTGTAACCTATTAATTGAAAACACTAATAAAATCATTTATGAAGAAAAAAGAATAGGAAATATATACATACTTAGGCCTAATTCTATGCAAGCCATTATTGGAAAATGCCTTCTTGCAAAAGATGAATCCTTACAACTACGGAATAGAAAATTAGGTCATGCAAGTTCATTGGTTATCAAAAAGTTAATTAAATACGATCTTATACATGGGTTACCTAAAATATCCTTTGATAAAACTGAAAATTGTGAACCATGTACCTTAGGAAAACAAAACAAAATTTCTTTCAAATAAAAAACAATGTTTAGCATTACTAGATCATTAGAGCTTATTCACATGGATTTGTTTGTTCCTATGAGAACTCAATCTATTGGTGGAAAAAGATATTGGTTTGTCATTGTAGATGATATAGTAGATACACATGGGTTCATTTTCCTGGAAATAAAGATGATACAATCCAAATATTCATAAAATTTTTCTCTAAGATTGAAAATCTATTACAAAATAAATCTATACAATTAGTAGTGATCATGGTGGGGAATTTGAAAATCACATCTTTGAAGAATTTTGTACATCTCAAGGATACACTCATAATTTTTCAGCTCCACGCACTCCACAACAAAATGACATAGTAGAAAGGAAAAATAGATCCTTACAAGAAATGGCTAGAACAATGTAACTCGAACATAATACACCTAAAACTTTTTGGGCTGAAGTTGTAAATATAACATGCTATGTGTTAAATAGAGTAACAATACATTCTCATCTAAAGAAAACTCCATATGAACTCATCTTCAACAAAAAACCAAGATTTGATTATTTTCATACCTTTGGTACAACTTGTTATATCTTAAATACCAAAGACGATAGAGACAAATTTGATTCAAAATCACATAAAGCATTCTATTTGGGATATTAAAATTCTAGCAAAGCTTTTAGAATTTACAATACTACTACTAGAAAAGTCGAAGAATCCATCCATAAAACTTTTCATAAAGCAACAAATCAAAATATTGAAAAGGAATATGAGGATATAAATGACATTACTCATCAAATTGAAGACTTAACTATAACCACAAAAGATGATCAAAATACTGAAAATAATCAACAAAATGAGACACAACAACATATTCCTAGATTAGTCAATGATCATCCCCAAGATTTAATCATTTAAAATCCTCATAATAAAGTAAAAACTAGATCATCATTTAGAGATTTTGCAAATATGGCATTTGTATCAATCATTGAACCTAAAAAGATAAATGAAGCACTAAAAGATGAATATTGGATAATGTCTATGCAAGAAGAAGTAAATTAATTCACAAAAAATTAAGTATGGGACTTAGTTCCTAAACCACAAGACAAAAACATCATTGGAACTAAATGGGTTTTTCAAAATAAACTTAATGAAGCTGGGGAGATAGTAAGAAACAAAGCTAGATTGGTGGCTCAAGGGTATAATCAACAAGAAGGAATAGATTTTGATGAAACTTATGCACCCGTGAAAAGACTAGAAGCTATTAGAATGTTATTATCCATAGCTGCTCACAAAGACATCAAACTATTCCAAATGCTTGTAAAAAGGGCATTTTTAAATGGAATCATCCAAAAAGAAGTATATGTTGCCCAACCACCTAGATTCGAAATCCCTGGAAAAAGTGATCATGTATATAAACTTAAAAAGGCACTTTATGGGCTTAAACAAGCACCTAAAAACTGGTATGAAAGACTTAAAAATTATCTATTCGATAATTGTTTCTCAATTTAAAATTAGGACTCTACATTATTCTTCAAAACATATGAATCAGATTTTCTTATTGTACAAATATATGTTGATGATATAATTTTTGGTGCCTCAAACAATTCCTTATGCAAACAATTCAGTGACATAATGCAAAAGGAATTTGAAATGAGTCTTATGGGAGAATTAACATTCTTTATTGGTTTTCAAATAAAACAAACGCCCATTGGGATTTTCATAAGCCAAGAAAAGTACACTAATGAACTATTAAAACGCTTTGGAATGGAACACACCAATGACCACCTCTGCTAAAATTGACAAGGGTGAAGATGGATAACCCATTGATGATTCCTTATATAGGGCTATGATTGGTATTGTGTTATACTTAACTTCTTCTAGACTGGACATTACATTTTCCATCAGACTTTGTGCTAGATTTTAATCTAAACCAATGCAATCTCATCTTAAAGTCGTTAAACGTATCTTAAGATATCTTGCTGGTACTACCAACTATGGATTATGGTATCCTAAAAGTCAATCACTAGATTTAAAAGCCTTTATGGACGCCAATTGTGTTGGTTGTCGACTTGATCACAAAATCACAAGTGGTGGTTTCTTCTTACTAGGATGAGCTTTAGTATCGTGGTTTAGTAAGAAATAAAATATAGTCACCCTTTCTACAACTAAAGCTGAATATATGGCGGCTAGTTCCTGTTATGCTCAAGTTCTTTACATGCAACAAATTTTAAATGATTATGGCTTCACATTTTCATCTACGCCAATTTTGTGTGATAATACAAGTGTTATAAATTTGTCACACAATCCTATTTTACATAGTTGTGCTAAACATATTCAAATACGACACCATTTCTTAAGGGATCATATTTCTGAAAATAACATATCTCTTCATCATGTTGACAATGAAGAACAATTGGCTAATATTTTTACAAAACTGCTTCCACTTGATCAATTTTAATATATTAGAAAGAAGTTACTTATTACTCCCCTAGAAGATGTCTTCTTTGATATATGTACTCCAAACTCATAAAAATTATAAATTAATACATTCCCATATTTGATTTTCATGACTATTACTAAAAACAAGATCAAAAAGCCTTCAAAACAACCATTCACAGCAGTTCAGTCGGTCTGCAAAAACTTCGACCGAGAATCACTCAGTTGTCTCCTTCTCGACCAAAACCCACTAGATCTATTTTGCATATTATAAACTAAACATGGTCTCGATTGACAAAAAACTCGACCGAGAACCTCCTGGTAGACCCCCTATTCGACGGATCTAAGATGCAATTTAAAAAAAACGACGAGTGTTTTTTAAATCTTGACCAACCGTTGCTAGAGGAGTGTGCAACAGCAAGTCGTTGGGCTCTCAATTGACAAATTCGTCGACCGAGACAGTCACTATTTTGCTATAAATAGAGCCCAAAATGGCCCTTCTTCTCACCAATTCACATGCTCTCTTCTCTAGTCCCTCTCTAGTGCTCCTTAGTGCAAATTTTTCAGCTATTCTCATCCACCATCATCCCTTACTCCTCTTCCACCTCATACTCTCAATATGGCTTCCTCTTCTTCTCGTAGAAAGAAGCAAGTTGCGGTAAGGAAAGGAAGGACAGTCTCTCTGACTCTGACGATCATCAACGACGTTGCTGCTGGAGATCGCTACCTACATCTATCCTCAAAGACTATTCTTCCTCGACAACCGATGGACATCAACCACTTCATCACTATTTTTTATCTAGATGAGATTCTTGAGGTGTAACATCCCTCCGAATTTCTTACTCCATCCTTCCGCTCCTACTCTACACAAGTTGTGAATGAGTTCTATGCAAATCTAGCCACAAATCCTAACCACTCCCTCTCTTTCTCCTCTATGGTTAGTGGGTTTGGATTTCATTTTTCTAAGGAGGATGTTCTCAATATGTTAAACATCGATGTAGAGGAGTATAGGGAGTTTATTGACTTAACCACTAGAAATCTGTTGTCAAGGTATCCCAAGATGACACCACCATCATCTTAAGTTACATTAAGAAAATCATCTTCTGCCCAACTCATCATGCCATGAAGAACAGGGTACCTATTATGCAATCAATCTAAAACTTGAATCTAGGATAGCGAAACTTATTTTTGCAACTAATATTTATCCTAGCGCTAATAAATCATAAGTACCAACCTTTAGAATGTATCTCATTTATGCCATTATCAATAGCATACCCATAAACTTCATTCGCCTTATCCTAAAAAACATGGATGAATTTACTGGAAACCCTCCTTATGATGACTTTGTATGCCAGATCACCCAACATTTCCTTAAGAAAAGCCTTGAGGACCTTGGATTTAAAAGTGATAGGAAACCTCAAAAGATTACCAGAAATACAGTTGAAAAAATGGGAATTGACTTTGGACATAAAAGTGCTAGGACTGAAGGGGAGCCATCCACTCAAGACATTCCTCCATCTCCTACTACTCTTAGCCAACCCATTGATAACCTATCCAATAACATTACCTACCTAACTGGGGCCACCTATCACTTAGGGAGACAAATGGACTATACCCATCATGCCATGACCTACCTAAACCAAAGAATGCAAGATCTCTCTCCAAATGTTCCAAACAACTATCCTTATTCACTCTATCCTAGAACACTCTATCCTTATAATTCATCTCTCAACTACTCTCAAGTTCCACATCCACCCTCTCTTGATCTTTCCCACACACAATTTTCACCCATGCAACTTCAAGACATTGTTTCCTACTTTTACTTTGATCGAGCACCCACATTCTTGGAAGCTTTTGCTCTCACCAAGACAGGTGCATTAGATTGGAAGACACTGGTCAAATGTTATGGTGACACTCCATTCCTTGGGAAGGATCCTGAAGTTGATGTTATTTTGAGATCTTTTTATTAAGGTGGCATTATGTTATGAGATGATTGTAATTTCTTTTTGTGAACTATCTTATCTACGTATTTGAGCTTGTTGTTCTTGTTGTCATGATAATAAAATCTTGTGGCTTGTATTGGACATCTTTTATACCTTTCCTTTTCAAATTGAGTATCATATTGAGGGGGAGCATCATATTCAGGGGGAGCACTAATAAAAATAATACTAATGCTTTGTTATCTTTTTGAAATGACAAAGGGGGAGAAGTAATATAAATAAAAAACAAAATAATATAACTCAAAATTAAATGAGTTTCATAATCTCTTGGCTTCACATAAAGTGTTGCTATTTTTCTCCAGAGTTAGATACTATGTTCCATACCTCTTTGGGAATAACTAGCACACACTCCATGAATAAACAAGTGAAATATATACATAAGGTAAATCTCAGGTATGAAACTCATGCTATTTAAATTCCCTTGATTTATATTTTTGAAATGTTTATCATTACTGATAAAAAAAATGTTTATCATTTTCAAAAACGGGGAGATTGTTGGCTAAATTGGACATTATGAAACCCTTTGTTTTGATTATGAAAAACATTTCATTCTTGTGGACCGAACTTGTTATTTGAGTATTTCAGGGATAAACATATAAGGAAGTGGATAGTTGAAGATCAATGCAAATTGGAGATCAATATGCTAGATTGTTTTTACTTTCATGATTGTACTCAATGTAAACACTTGTACAAGTATATAATGTACAAGTACATAGATATCATGTAAATCAAGTGTTAGATCTGCCATATCCACTCACAACACTTAGATAGATCCTACCCTAAGATACAATCACAATTGCACATCATTACACACACTTAGTAGATGATTCAACATTTTGTAACAGAATGATTCTTGGTCGACTAACTTCTCGATCGAGACACCCTCAGTCGAAAAAATCGTCGATCAAGAACACCTCATTCTAACTCACAAACACGAACTGTTGACCTACTCATGTAACCCCAGAATAGCCCTCGGTCATCAACATTCTCAATTGAGATAAACCTTGGAGTAGGTTCCATAGCTGTTAGACAGAGAGTAGTTGGTAGTTGGAAAGTCACAATAGACGTTGAATACTTTTACTCCAAACCAACTCTCAGTCGAATAATTTCTTGACTGAGATAATCTCGGTCAACAAACTTCTCGACAGAGACAAGTTATGGACTACACTTTTCAACACTAAACAACTAGTCATTGCAATGCAATTTATGGACACCTAACAGCTAGTTGAGCACTAACAACACTCTAGAAAGTGTCTAGAACGTCCCTAAACACTAGTAAGCCATTCCTATAAGTAGGACATGCCTTAGGACACCCAAAACACACATTACTACTTGAGAATCAATCTTAGGGAGCAACAAGAAAACATGATTACAATCTTGTTTCCTTGAGCTCTAATTTTGTGTCCTAAAGCTAAGAATCTCCTAGCCACCACATAACCACGTTCATCTATAGTGGATAGGAGATCTATATGCTTGATATAGGATCAAAACGTTGTAATCATTGGTAAAGTTATTTCCTTTCTTCCAATCTTGTTCCTTTGTTATTGTATTTTGTTCTCCTTGACTACTCCTAGTTTGGAGGCTGTTGAAAGGAGGTTCTTGGAGCAATTTCTTGGTGGAGAAGGCTTCTTCAAGGGGTGGAGCTACTTCAGGGAGGTGAAGGTTGCTCCATGGAATTGAAGTTACTTCAAAAGGCTGCTTCAAGGAGGTTGGGGCTACTTCAAGGGTGAAGATAGGAAGGAATTGTATTTTGTATAACATCCTCGAGAGGTAATAAAATAAATTGCTTTTAAAATCCCAGTTGGAAACAATCGAGTAGTGGACTGACTACCTTATATTTCTACGATAGGAATCACTCTACATCCTTGTGTCTTTATTGTTCCTCCTTCTTTTTCGAGTGTTTTTAAATTGTTCTAATAACTCCAAAAATCTCTATTCACCCCCTCCAGATCTTTCAATTAGGAACCATGATTAGCATTTTAGGACATAGTCCATCATCAATGTCCAAAACAAGTCACATATGCATAAAAAGAGTCATTCAGAGCAATATGGGTGATAAGAACCTCAAAGAGTTCAAGTTTAACAAAAGGTACTATTTGAATGATTGTGAGGGTTGAGGTTCATTAAAGATTTCAACTTTATCATAATAATGCATCAATAATACTCGAAATTGTTACAATTAGCATCTTTTGGGAGATAGTGGAACAAACAAAAGATTTCAATTTTGTTTCCTAGTCCATATTGTAGATCTAATTGAGATGATCAAAAATATATATAATTCAATATAATTTGGCCATAGGATATGGGAGTTATGAGTTATACAAAATATGTACAAATAATTATAGTAAAGGGAGGGTTAGACCATTACATTCATTTATGGTGCAACCCCGACCCTTGGATCTGGATCCACATCAGGTACTCGGCCAAAATGACTCGCCTATGCTCCTTGGATTTTGTCGTCCTATTGTCCCCAATTGATTCAACCGTTAATGGGGTGCTTAGAGATTGTCTTCCATCACTAAGGGTTGCCCCCAGCACTGGCTCATGCTCGTACTAGTTGTGGTAGCCATTTGTGGTTCCACTTATTGATGCTACTTGTTGGCATTGAGTAGTAAGCAACAGGGTCTGAGAGCACTACAAAATATGTCACCGAAACTTCCCTTAGTGTCAAAAGACATCAGAAGTATTAGTTTGGTGTGAGGGTGGCTAGGAAAGAAACCCCAAAACCCCATTCTGGTCATGGAACCATGGACAAAGCTAGGAGAAGGAAGCATGTGGGAGGGGGAAACCTAGCATGAAAATAAGGGAAATATGGGGGAAATGGCAAGTATTGTTACAACCTCAATTTTGCATATGTTTTCATAAGTGAAATGTAATGATTTTATGAATAAGGACTTAATTGAAAAGGTTGTATGCTTTGCTTCAAAGGATGGATTTCTTTGCAAATCTCCCTTTTGATAGGACTTTTGTGATTCCTATTATTAGATCATGAAGAAAAGAAGAAAAGTCCAAATAATAGAGAAAGATACAAGATAATGGATATTAAGCAAAATATTTATGAAAAATATTTGGAAATCTCTAGAAAGTGGCGCTAATGGCCACAATTGAATAAATTTCGTTTATATGTGAGTTCTAATGTAATAAATAGAAAAAGAGGAAAAAGGAAATAAAAGATAAAGAGAAATCCTTAAAAAGAAATATTTTAATAAAGAAATAAGTAAGATAATGAGAAATGAAGAATGTAGATGCATCTAGAAGGATAGTAAGTATCCTTCCAAAAGGATTTATAAATCTTAGGATTTCTTGTGGGTCCAAGGTTTCAAAAGAGAGTGATAAATCAAAAGAAAACCAAGAAATAAATAATTAACCAAGAATATTTGAAATAAAGAAGATAATGCAAGAAATAAAGAGAGAAGAGATGGTTTGGCCATAATGGGCATTACTTCAAACCCCACTTGCTTTCTTGTATTGCAAGGAATAGAAATAATGGGAAATAAGAAAATAAGAAAGAGAAAATATGCGAGAAATAAGCCTAATTAGGTAATATCTTGCACCTAAAGAAAAGGCACATTTTCTTTTAGATAATGAGACAAAATTGGGCAGAGAGGTAGATTAAGTCATTATTAAGTTTCCCTCAAAATTTGGGATTAAAAGGGTATAAGGTTTAGGAGTTAGGAATTTTTAAAGAATCCATAAAGAGAGGGGATATCATTTAAATGTCACAATTGATCTCTGATTTATGTTCTAATATGTGGCCCTTTACCATTGGATCTTGATCCAACGGAGGATGCACTCTAGATAACATCAGGAAAGAAGGAACAAAGATTTTAGGATCAATTTCCTTGTGGGGCAATGATCGAGCTCTAATGGGACTCTCCCATTGCAATTAGAAACCCAGTCCGAGTAAAACGGTCCCTAGATGAACATGTTTGCATGTTTAACCAGGACTTTTCCCATCCCCTAGAGTCCATGGAGGGCCAAAGTATAGGTGAGCCCTGGCTATAAAATAGGGATCTTGATGCCCTCAAGAGGAAGCACGCGTCACTACTAGAATCAGGAAGGTGGGGTGAATCTGTGGCGAAGTTCAAACTCTTCTAGGTGGGAGAAGGGACTCGACCCGCTTTGCCCCTGTGACAGCGGTGGGCCTTTCTGTAGGCCGGCGGCCATGGCTGGGGGTTTCCAACTCCGACCACCATGGAGGGTGGCGAGCCACCAGATGAGTTCGGGTGATAGGGTTAAACGCGTGGAGCCCTCACACACTGTTCTGGAAGTCGAGAGGTGGAGATCGGCGGGTAGTAATGGGTATAAGGTCAGAGAGTGCGGCCACTCTATTTTTCAGAGGAAACAAGGGTTAGGAGCCTGCTTTCATGAGAAAGAAGAAGAGGGGATTTGGACCCGGGTCTCGGGTTAGCTGGATCCATCGTCAGATCCGCGAGCCCAGGAGAACTGCTAGAAAAGAATAAAAGATCCAAGCGCTGACTTGGCAACCATCGATTGGCTGAAAGGTAAGGTTGTTTATGAAAATTCTAATTAATTATCTGTAACTTCGATGATAGAAAATAATATATGAAATTTAATAAAAAATATGAGGAATCCACTGAAAATAGTTTTAGAGCCTAATTCCTCTTACAATTCGAAAAGTAGTTAAAGTTGTCAACTTTAATGCATTTATGATTAAGAAACCCTAATATTGATGTTAATAAGATTGAGAAAGGTATTATGGGTGTTTTAAATCAATATTAACATGTTGTAAATAAAAAGGACATATTAAATCCAAAAGGATGATCTTTATGTGTAGTTTGATTAATTTATGGTTCCATGTACATGAATATGCTTTAAGGGGCCTTGAAACACTAACTTTGGTAATTATGACCCTTAATGGTTTTAATTGTTCAAATCTACGAATAAAGCTGAGATATGATGATTCTAAACTAATTCGAGTATGAAAATTGCTAATTGTGGATAAATACCCTTAGTAAGGTAATTAGGGTTTTCTAATGGATAAATACGGTATTAGTGATAAATAGAGTTCATATGTGAATTAGACCATAACGAATTATGAGCTATTAATCTAGAAGAAACCAAAGATGATAATTGGCCTTGATGATAGTGTCATGACTTAAAAGGATAAAAATGGCAGTTTTAATGTAAAAGAGGCATAATAGACTTAATTGACATTTAATTGTGCCTATGATGTTGAAATTAGGGTTTGGGGGCTAAAAGAGCAGTAAAAGTGATAGATGCATAATGGAGGATAAAACCCTAATGTTGTCCAAGATATCCTAGGATGGCATCCATGCCTATCTTGAGAATGTTATGAATAAAACAATGACACTTGGATGTTATGCATTGATTATAGGATATTGTTGATTTCTTGATTGATTGTTCTTGAATATTCTTGCTTGGACATCAAGTTGCTCTGTATCCGATATGTGGTTACGCTTATGGGTAATTGCTTTAGTTTCACGACAATTCCTAGATGTTTTATCGGTTGCTTGAAAATAACTGCTTGGATGACTTTTATTTGATGCAACTATAAAGTGACTATGATTATCACCATAAATATGTATGCATGACTAGCTCAGATCCTGGTCCTCCTCTGTGGCTTTGCTAATGATGAAAAGGGTAACCTAGTACATGCCCTACTTGTTAAGTAGGACATCAGGTTATCATGAGTTAGATATTGGGCTACCCACGTGTAGTGCCATGAGACTCTTTAGCACACCCTGAGTTAAGGAGCGGGCTACCTATGGGTAGTGCCATGTGACTCAACCCTAGAAATCGATTCACTTGCTTGGTAGGATCATGAGGGGTTTAATGGGGATCTACTATAAGGAAGGTAGTATCCAGGTCCACTACAGGGACAACGCAGAGGATAGGGTATGGATGGATTGAGTAGTTATGTTTAAAATGTAAAGTTATTTGTTAAATCATAATTGAATGAAATATGTAGTTACAGTTAATTGCACAAATCTGTTTCCCCCACATACCGACATATTCATTTATGCTGACTGACGTTTTGTTTGTCGGCGTTTAAGGTACAAATTGAAAAGGACAAATAGTAAAGTGGCATATTGTGAAATTAAGAAATAAAGTGCAAGGAGGATTAGTTAGAATAGTTCATGTATGTGGATAGAAGTGTAGAAATCCAAGTTTTTCAAAAGGTATGGAAAATTTTATTTTATTACAGCTTTTTAGTATAGTCTGGTAGAATTTGATAATTATTATTGATTATTTGTCGAACCTTTGATCTGGGTAATTGGGATAACGGCTCTGACCTCTTGGTCTCCCTTAATTGGGGGTTACCGGGAGGCGGGGTTGTTACATTTGGTATCAGAGCATTGGTTCCTCATTTAATCTTTAGTAATTATTAAATTTTACAAATTTCATAGAACCGAGGGAGTTATTAGAGGATTTTCCGAAAGACAGAGGTGTCTAGAAAAGGATCACGTCTGGGGGCTGGCAAGATTTTCCTCCGCACCGCTAATCGGAATATGAGGACTCCCATAACTGTGTGACTGCCTGGCCAATGTCTTAGGATCTGACTCGAAATAAGATACATTTAGGACTCTCTCATCTATTTTCGTCCCTTCTCAACCCTAATTCTATTAAGATTCTAAGGTTTAGGGCTTTTCTCTCTCTTCGTCACCCTCTTGAGGTCAGGGTATGTATAATAAGGTTAAGGAATCCTCCACCCAGTTAATTAAAAGAATTTAAATAAGATGTCATGAACATAAGCTTAATAGTTTAAGCGTAAAGTAAAGAATAGTTGCATGCTTAGGTCGTATGACGTATGTTGTCATGCCCTCAGGAGAGACCTGAGGCTAGACCTTCTTGTCAGGAGGATGTAGAGAGAGTTAGTCTTGGAGGTAGAGACCTCCATTATGAGTAGAGACCTGGTGCATCCTCTGAGGATGATGCTAACCCTAACCCTAAGGGAAGGTTAGAGAGAGATGAAACGATGAGTCAGATGCCATGGTCGACCATGTGTGTGAGTGGACATGCTTTTAGTTTAGATACCCATGATGATATGAGCCATGTGAGGTTGAATGACCTGGTGCCTTTGGTGACCCAATCCAGGGAGGGGTCATACATGTAAGAGTGAAGGATAGCTCCTTCAATGATGAGGTTAGTGGAGAACCGATAGAAACCCTATGGTCTTATATGAGCATGGCATAGTATGCGCCCAGAGTACATTAGTAGTGCTGACAGTAGGCTAAAACCCTGGCCAGAAGAGCATGTTGGATAGCTTATGAGATAAGCATGAAGAGATATGTATAATCTTGAGAAAACATAGGTTTGATCAATCATGGGTTTCACCCATGTAGGTGTATGTATGTGAGCTTGATCCACCTTCATGGAGAACCCCCGGTTGTAAGGTTTTTTGTAGGGTTATCTCTAGAGAGTGAGTGCAAGACCCGAGCCAGAAGGATGGAAGCTTAGACTCCGGGATATGAGGAACCATGAGAAGTTGTGTATGTTATGACCTAAGTGGATGGTTGTGGTTGCCTCGTGCATGGTCCTTGTGGTTTCTTGGTTGTCTTTAGAAGAACTAAACCCTAGAAGAAGGATGAGGCTTCTAGTACCTATATGCAACTAATATAGGCGCTTATCTTCTAAGGATAGGAAGAAGAGTTCCTTAGACCCTAAGGAGGTTTAGTAACAAGTTGGGAGGCCTTATACCTAATTGGTTGTCCTTGAGGAGGACTCAACTTTGAGGTTTTTCTTGAGTAGCAGGATAATAGGAAGTGCATGCTATACCTTGTACATGCTTGGTTCGTTGAGCATGCAGTTGGACATCAGAAAAGTGAACCTAGGGTTCCTAGATCTAAAAGGGGAAGTAGTGTACATGATGCTCATGATGAGATTTGAGTTTCTATAGATTCGAGCATGGAACTCATCATGTTTAGTGGAATGGGAACCCCTTGGTTTAAGGAATATATTTGATGAACCCCTGCATATCAGTTGGTGACATGGGCAGGTATGATGATGGTCCAATGTGAAGGAAAAGAAACAAGTATGACCTATCATGGAGACCAAGCATGGTTTAGTAGGTAGTCTGCTTGTTAGCTATGTGCCTTAGTAGCTTTCTAAGGCTAAGCATGCTCATGTGGGTGTAAACCCTAGACATAAGGACGTTTGTGACCTTTGTTATCAAGATGAAGTTTCCTTTTATCCTGGGAGAAAGACCCTTTTGTAGGGTGTACACCAGTTTTGTTGGTTTTGAGGTAACCCAAAGAGATCTAATAGAATCTTGAGAAGCTAAGTGGAGGGTACATGGTAATGGAATGAACCTATAGACCCATAGATAACCATCTTTAGGTGCATTGGATGTGTTACCATGGAGGTAACCAGTATGGGGCCTGACCAAGGTAGGAAGGTCGCCATGACCCCTATGAAGAGATGAAAGTCAGACCAGGAATGTAGAGAGAGATGATGGAGACTTCGGTAAGGTTATAACTTGGACATGTACCATATTAGAATCCTAAGTCTATCCTAGGGTTAGGTAGGGATAAGCCTGATGGAAGTAGGAGTTGCCTAATTCCCTAGTTGCACATGACCATAGGGTCGGGAGGTAACAACTATCATTGTCTGAGGGCCATGGGTTAGGAGATTGATCACCTTCATGAAGTCATGGGACCCAAAGGGAAGATGAGGAAAGCACTCTCTGGATGCATAAGGGAAGAGGGATGACCCCAAAAGTGCCAGCACCCTACAGACCTAGAAGGAGATGACCAAGGATTGTGTGTGGACCCAAGTAGGTTTGAGACCAGTTTTCCATGGAAGTAACTTTGATATCGAGATGATCGTGATGTAGAGACATATGTTGCACGTTTCAACTTAGATTTGAAGGTGTATGGGCAATGTGGGATGTACCATCTCTACTCTTGGAACTGGAAGAACTATGTATTTGGACTGCAGCCAAATGCTTATTTCCTCTTATTATGGGAGTGAGAGATAGGACAGTATGCATGCCATACACCAAGGATAAAGATGATGTGAGTTGGAATGTTTCTATAAAGTATGAGGAGAGGGATGATAACTTACCCTTGTGGAATGAACGATATGTGGATGGTTTACAAACATCAAGAGAACTAAGGTAGTCATCTTATGAGGATGTTTTTATCATGAGATATGTGAAATAAATGAGATATACAAGGTTGAGTTTGATAACTAAGAAGATGAGCTCTGAGTTCCCTTGATGAAGATAGACTTAGAGTCTGAGATAAGATGATAAGTGGAATGCAAGGAAGTGTATGTTTTCACTGTTACCTAGCACCTAAAGATGAAAGGTAGTAATGGATGCTCTGGTTCAGATGCAGCTGCCTAGTTCAGCTAGAGGATAGAATAGGTTGTTAGGTTAACCCTAAGTTTGAAAAATGGGAGATATGTTTGGCTAACACTCAGATGTAACGAGATCTATTGATCAAGTTAGTGGTTGGTGATAGAACCTCAGATGCACTTCTCTGGAAAAGAAGGTGATGAAACCCCAACTAGAGTGGTTTAGGTTTTTCGAGGAACCAATCTTAAGGAATCATGACATATAGGAGATCATGATTTAAAGATTTCCATACATTGTGGTACTACGAAGATCGTAAGTGACAGTAGTACTTTGGATTCTTAAGATGAAGTTTCACGTGGCTTGTCACCATGCAAGCTAGGAGGTGAAGGATGAACACCAATAACCCAGTGTAGTGATACAAAGGATAAAAGTACCCAAGAGAGAATGGGAGTTCATCGCTATGGATGTTTTTGACCAAGGAAGGTCAGGATGGAACATGGGTTATGGTAGATCGCCTTGCCTAGATGACATAAGAGTAAGCGTTTTGTCAAGGGTCAGATCTGGTTGAACTACATATGAGAGAAATATGGTTCAACTACACCATAATGTGAGTTCAAAAGTTCTTGAGTATAACCTAAAGATTTACTTCCATGTGGTGGAAGTAGATACATGAAGAAGGTGATGCTAGTACAGTTTATCACCCCTAACTTATGGTTAAGACTAAAGGGTTTGATGAGAGCATGTGTGCTCATTCAGGGTGATACACAGAGACAATTCTTGTCCTATGTAAGATGTGATGATAACCGCCATAGCCAGTATCGAGATGTAAAGAAGCTCTGTAAGGGTGGTGGTGTCGGTTACCACTTCATTAAGATGATGTTGGTGAGGGGACCTCGTGAAGATCAGAAAAAGACCACAATGTGTGCAGAGAAAGTCGCTTTGATCGTGCGATGGCTGAAAGAGAGCCCAGGGACGACATGAGTCGTGAGCTGATGCAAAGTAGATTGACATGTCGTTCACTGTGGGAGAATATGTGATATGAAAATATGACCCCTCTAAGCTATAGCTGAGAAAGCTGAGTCCCTGATACATGGGATGGATTGGTGGAGATGCTTATCTTTAGCCTTACCCCTCATGATAACGTGACGTATGATGAGTTCCATGTGTCCAATTTAGAGCACTATGTGAGGTACCCGAGCCATGTGCTGAGCAATAACCTAGTAAGCCCCAAGGGAGGCTGAAATGTCCCAATTCACCTTTACGGATTATAGATGCCAAGGTGAAAGAACTTAGAGAAAATAATATGTGATGATAAAGGTTCTTTGGAAGCGCCGTGGATAGGGTAAAGCCACATAGGGACCAATGATGGACATGGAAAAGTCTTATCCTGAATTGTTTGTATGATTGATGGAATTTTGAGGACAAAATTCTTATAAGAGGGGAAGGATATTACAACCTCGATTTTGCATATGTTTTCATAAGTGAAATGTAATGATATAATGAATAAGGACTTAATTGAAAAGTTTGTATGCTTTTCTTCAAAGGATGGACTTCTTTGCAAATATCCTTTTTGATAGGAATTTCATGATTCCTATTATTAGATCATGAAGAAAAGAAGAAAAGTCCAAATAATGGAGAAAGATACACGATAATGGATATTAAGCAAATTATTTATGAAAAATATTTGGAAATCTCTAGAAAGTGGCACTAATGGCCACAATTGAATAAATTTCATTTATATGTGAGTTCTAATGGAAAAAATAGAAAAAGAGGAAAAAGGAAATAAAAGATAAAGAGAAATCCTTAAAAAGAAATATTTTAATAAAGAAATAGGTAAGATAATGAGAAATGAAGAATGTAGATGCATCTAGAAGGATAATAAGTATCCTTCAAAAAGGATTTCGAAATCTTAGGATTTCTTGTGGGTCCAAGGTTTCAAAAGAGAGAGATAAATCAAAAGAAAAACAAGAAATAAACAATTAACCAAGAATATTTGAAATAAAGGAGATAATACTAGAAATAAAGTGAGAAGAGAGGGTTTGGCCATAATGGGTGATACTTGGAACCCCACTTGCTTTCTTGTATTCCAAGGAATAGAAATAATGGGAAATAAGAAAATAAGAAAGAGAAAAGATGTGAGAAATAAGCCTAATTGAGTAATATCTTTCACCTAATGAAAAGGTACGTTTTCTTTTATGTAATGAGACCAAATTTGGCAGAAAGGTGGATTAAGTCATTATTACGTTTCCGTCAAAATTTGGGATTAAAAGGGTATACGGCTTAGGAGTTATGAATTTTTAAAGAATCCATAAAGAGAGGGGATATCATTTAAATGTCACAATTGATCTCTGATTTATGTTCTAATACGTGTCCCTTTATCTGTTGGATCTTGATCCAATGGAGGATGCACTTCACATAACATCAGGAAAGAAGGAACATGGATTTCAGGATCAATTTCCTTGTGGGGAAATGACCGAGCTCTAATTGGACTCTCCCATTGCAATTAGAAACCCACTCCGAATAAAATGGTCCCTAGATGAACCTATTTGCTTGTCTAACCAGGACTTTCCCCATCCCCTAGAGTCCATGGAGGGCCAAAATCTTGGTGAGCCCTGGCTATAAAATAGGTATCTCGATGCCCTTAAGAGGAAGCACGCGTCACTACTGGAGTCGGGAAGGTTGGGTGAGTCTGTGGTGAAGTTCAAACTCTTCTCGGGGGGAGAAGGGACTCGACCCGCTTCACCCCTGTGACCTCGGTGGGTCTTTCTGCAGGTCGGCGACCATGGATGGGGGATGCCAACCTTGACCACCAAGGAAGGTGGCGAGCCACCAGATGAGTTTGGGTGATATGGCTAAACGTGTAGAGCCCTCACGCGCTGTTCTGGAAGCCGAGAGGCGGTGATCTACGACTAGCAATGGGTAGAAGGTCAATGAGTGCGGCCACTCTGTTTTACAGAGGAAATAGGAGTTAGGACCACGTCTGTGCGAGCAAGAAGAAGAGGGGTCCGGACCCAGGTCTCAGGTTAGCTGGATCCATCATCAGATCCGCGAGCCCAAGAGAACCGCTAGAAAAGAATAAAAGATCCAAGCGCTGACGTGACAGCCACCGATTGGCTAAAAGGTAAGGTAGTTTGTTAAAATTCTAATTAATTATCTGTAACTCCGATGATAGAAAATAATATATAAAAATTAATCATAAAATACGAGGAATCCACTGAAAATAGTTTTAGAGCGTAATTCCTCTTGTAATTCAAAAAGTAGTTAAAGTTGTCAACTTTAATGCATTTATGATTAAGAAACCCTAATATTGATGTTAATAAGATTGAGAAAGGTATTATGGGTGTTTTAAATCGATATTAACTTGTTGTTAATAAAAAGTACATATTAAATCCAAAAGGATGATCTTTATGTGTAGTTTGATAAATTTAGGGTTCCGTGTACATGAATATGCTTTAATGGGCCTTGAAACCCTAAAGTTGGTAATTATGACCCTTAATGGCTTTAATTGTTCAAATCTATGAATAAAGCTGAGATATGATGATTCTAAACTAATTTGAGTATGAAAGTTGCTAATTTTGGATAAATGCCCTTACTAAGGTAATTAGGGTTTTCTAATGGATAAATATGGAATTAGTGATAAATAGAGTTCATATGTAGATTAGACCATAATGAATTATGAGTTGTTAATATGGAAGAAACCAAAGATGATAATTGGCCTTGATGATAGTGTCATGACTTAAAAGGATAAAAATGGTAGTTTTAATGTAAAAGAGGCATAATAGACTTAATTGACATTTAATTGTGCCTATGATGTTGAAATTAGGGTTTGGGGACTAAAAGAGCAGTAAAAGTGATAGATGCATAATGGAGGATAAAACCCTAATAAAACCCTAATGTTGGCCTAGATATCGTAGGATGGCATCCAAGCCTATCTTGAGAATGTTTTGAATAAAACAATGACACTTGGATGTTATGCATTGATTTTAGGATATTGTTGATTGCTTGATTGATTGTTCTTGAATATTCTTGCTTGGACATCAAGTTGCTCTAGATCAGGTATGTGGTTATGCTTAGGGATAATCACTTTAGTTTCACAGAGATTCCCGGATGTTTTATCATTTGCTTGAAAATAACTACTTGGATGACTTTTATTTCATGCAACTATAAAGTGACCATATGCTTATCACCATAAATATGTATGCATGACTAGATCAGATCCTGGTCCTCCTCTATGGCTTTGCTAATGATGAAAAGGGTAACCTGGTACAAGACCTACTTGTTAAGTAGGACATCAGGTTATCATGAGTTAGAAATTGGGCTACCCATGTGTAGTGCCATGAGACTCTTTAGCACACCATGAGTTAAGGAGTGGGCTACCAATGGGTAGTGCCATGTGACTCAACCGTAGACATTGATTCACCTGTTAGGTAGGATCATGAGGGGTTTAATGGGGATCTACCATAAGGAAGGTAGCATCCAATTCCACTGTAGGGACAACACAGAGGCTAGGGTATGGATGGATTGAGTAGTTATGTTGAAAATGTAAAGTTGTTTGTTAAATCATAATTGACTGCAACATGTTGTTATAGTTAATTGCATGAATTTTTTCCCCCACATACCCGCAGATTCATTTATGCTGACCGACGTTTTGTTTGTTTGTGTTTTAGGTACAAATTGAAAAGGAAAAATAGTAAAGTGGCATATTGTGAAATTAAGAAATAAAGTGCAAGGAGGATTAGTTAGAATTGTTCCCTTATGTGGATAGAAGTTTAGAAATCCAAGTTTTTCAAAAGGTATGCAAAATTTTATTTTATTACAACTTTTTAGTATAGTCGAGTAGAATTTGATAATTATTATTGATTATTTGTCAAACCTTTGATCCGGGTAATTGGGATAACAACTCTGACCTCTTGGTCTCCCTTAATTGAGGGTTACTGGGAGGCGGGGTTGTTATAAGTATAAAGAATGAGAGAGGATTGGATAGTCAATTGTTCCCAAAAGAGACGAGAACAACACTTATTGGTTAGCCCTAACCTACTGCTATAGTAGTAGAGATGGAGGTAGGAGATGACCTCCTAGTTGTTGGTTTAGAGGTCGGACCTTTAACACCCCAATTCTCTAGAACGTATAATTTACTGAGCAAAATCATACTTATTGTAAATGTCACAAATTGATATTGATTTCATATAAGTAAATTTTAATAAACCAACACATGATACATTATGCATATTATCACATCTCAAGATCATAACAAACAATCACACACTAAAAGAATGTCTCTAAAACATAAAAGAAATCTAATCTATGAATATTAGGCACCCCAACAGGCCTAGACTTGACCGTCGTTGAGATCTTCCTTAATTTGGTCCTCAAACATATCTACTCTTGATGTTTCTCCTTTCCTATGGGCATCGTGTCCCAATTATGCATAAAATAATTTTTAAGTAATATTGAAGATATTATAACATAGAAATTACATATAATTTGAAATGCAAACATTTAACATCATGAAAATAAAATTTTCCTTTTATATTTATATTTTTTCTAACTTATATAAGAATCCTTAAGTTTTTCACTGAATTGCCTCTTTAATTGCACCACAATGCTTTGTATGCTAGGAAGTACATGATTTGCATCAAAGTGCATTGTATGCTAGGAATCCCATTATGAAAATCTCATATAAGGTTCATTCATTAATTTACTCTTACTATTGAATACTCTTTAATCTTGCTCTTAAACAAGAACATGGTGTGATTTGATGATTCTTGAAAATAAAGAGTTAAATGGATTTCATTTATCTAACAAAATTTATCTTTAATAAAAAAACTATAGCATTAATCGTGTACTCACATCAAACTTGTTCATTATATATAATAATATATAAACATTTAAGAATTATTTTGAAAGTGCATGTACTACTTAGACAAATTGGAGAAAGTCCTAGTCGATCCGTTAAAGTACATGGAACCCTGATTACCATGTTAAAACAATTAACCTTCATTAACACTAAAATCTAGGCAAGGTTTCAAGATAAAAAAATCCAAATAGGATATGAATATAACCTACAATTAATCATTGTATTCTTATCTTTTAAATGATTATTTGCTTGAATTTTCTGATGTCTGACAAATTTACTACAAATCTCCAAACTTTTGAGAAATTAGATAACTTGGTAAAGCCACATCAACAAAATCACCTTTAATAGGAACATGCTACCCTAACCTCACCCTAACGAGACATCCCAATCACGGTCGGCCACATGGTCTAGGTGCTCATCCAAACAACCTCACTGTGACCCAAAATAAGAGATTGGAAGGACAACTCTTCCCAAAGTTTAGTGTGAATAGGGAAGATCAAATGGAAAAATAGAAAAAAAAGGTGGAACAACTTGTTTCTTTTTCCTCGATCAAATAATGTGAACAACAGTGTCACACTAGAATAGGATTTCTTAATCAAATGCTCAAACCACCTAAAAACCAAGGTACTATCTAACTTCCCCATCACCATCCAAACCTGGTGATCTAAGGTTGGACACTTACGGCAACTAGATGGTTAAAGATAGAACTCTGTCACTAGAGAAGGAGCGAACATGGTCGAAAGTAGCCTAAAACCTTGAAAATCATTGATCGTTGCATCATGATAGAGAAACTCATAGCATATTGAATACATCAATGAAGGAAACAAGTTGATAGGAAGCCAGGTTTTGAGGAATTACTGGCACACTAAAAAACTGAGTGAAATATCAGTCGCATTGTCAAAGAAAAATCAATGTAAAAGGAAATAGAAACCAAATATTCTGCCGCAAAATTTACAGTGTGTGAGTCACACATTTATCCGCGGAGTCAATATGAATCTTGTATGCTCAATGCAGAGATCCCAAGATCTATGGAGAACCTATAGTTGACCGTGACGAAGGTAGGATAGGCTTTAGATTTCTCAGAGCTATCGATGAGAAAGGGGTAGTTTGAGGCAAAGAAACCATGGATTCAGGTCTTTGTTCCTACCAAAATAGATTATGAAGGGCTGGTCATATAAGAGGTGTCTCAGAGATCACTGGAGGTTTATTTCTAATGGAGGAAGGAATCCTAAATGGTATATACATCTTGGCAGTTGAAACCTATATAAACAAGGGTTCTCCAAAATTGTACACTAGCAAAGAAGGTTAATGATTGGTTAGCTTGAATTGGGATATAGAAGAGAGGAGTGGACTTGTAGTTTAGATTCAGGAAATGTGAGGGAGTCATGTTCCTCCTCGACACATAGATGTGCACAAGGTGGGAGACAAAGGAGCATCCCTCGTATCTAGATCTAATGGATCAAAGTGAGCCAACATCCTATGAAGAAAGGCTAGTTTCGTATGAGACTCATTTAAATGAAATTTGGTTTAAAGCAGAAGTCTAATGTCATAAGGATTTGGATAAATAAATGATTTTTTTTCTAAATCAATTAGAACGTCTAGAATCATTTGAATCTAAGTAGATTTGGTGTGTCATTTAAATAAACTATGAGGAATCCAAAAATCCAGTTAGTTTTTAGATTAATACATGTCTAAAGGATTATATTAGTCAGGTTCAATTTTAGTTGCAAGATGATGATACATTAAGGTATGCCATTTAGTTAATTTTTCAAATTAATGTGACATATTGTAAAATTAATCCTATATGTGACCAAAGTGGAATATCACATTCAAACATGAAAATGACACCCAATTGAGTAAGATGAGTCACTCATAGAGGGAGAAGGTGCCCAACGGTAGAGAGAGAAAGTCTTAGTTATCACATGACTTTTGGCAATTGCCCTTATCCCAGTCTGTCGTGGCCTCAAATCATCATCCATTGATGAGAAATCAAATGAAGGATCCTAGTCATGTATGCAAAATTAGCACAACTATTTGCTTTGTAGATCGGCAAGTGGATGATAATATTAGAGTAATGATATATATCACCCATCACAACCCATATTTTATACTCAGCTTATAGAAAAGGGATCCTTTTCGTAGGGTTTTAACAAAATATTTGAGGAATACATGTCCAACAAAAATAAATAATGATTTAGAAATAGAAAAGCACTCCTGGTAAAACTTCTACCTAATATATAGTATTCTAGCAGAGAGAAAAAGACTTGATTAGAGGAGATAATAAGACAATATTTTGAGATAATAATGAACAAATTAAGAACATGAGGGAAGGAAAAATAGATAGTACTATGAGTATTATTTATTTAATAGTACTAACATACATATTTCATGGATTGTATTATTTATTTATCAATGCATTATATATTATCATATTATTATATTTTTATGTACTTTTATGTGTATTATTTCATTTTATGATTTATGATTAATTAGTACTATTATCATATATATATATATATATATATTATCGTGTCATTTATTTATGTGTTCATTTTATAAAATTATGCATATTAATGTTGTTATTATCTATAATGATACATAATATTTTTCTATTATAAGAATTATTTCTTTTTCTCTACTTCTTTCCTCCTTGGTTTTTCAATCTCATTGTCTCCCCTTTTTCTGACATTCCCTCCTCCCTTTTTCTCTCTCCAAGCAATCATCTCGTTTCCACTCATTGTTCTATGAAGTACTATAAAGACTTGATCTTTACAATCGAATTCTTACAAAATTGTATTAGAATATATAAGCAAACCTTTTTAGAATTCATGTTTTACATTAAATTCATAGAAGCTTATACATAAAAGTAGTATTAAGAAATACATGAACCTATCCACTCTTCAATAGAGGACAAAACATGCATGTCTTTTCTATTTATTTTTGTATGACCTCTCTATGAATTCCTAGAGGGAATGAAACCACACATGGACCCCATGAAGGGAAGATGGGTCAGCAAAGATGCTACTAGATCAAATAATTGAGATATTTAAAAACAAAGATTATGTAATGAAATATAGTAAGATTTCTGGGTGGACTATAATAATAACAAGAAGATCGTCTAGTTACCATGATAGTTCAAAAATAGTAGAATAATTCAAAGAGGTAACTAAAACAATAAAGAGATTCTAAAAACAAATATCAAGATATGAAGTTATTCAAAAGAAATGATTTTATCCATTGTCACATGAAATCTAATATTTTGTCTTAATCAGGGCTGGATGCCTAGTGTTATCCCCTCTATGAGGAGAATGCCACTTTTTCCTGTCGGGGTAAATCGTACTGGGAGACCTCTAATTGTCCATTATCCACTATGTAGGGTTGGGGGATGTGACCCACTGAATCTTGTAAGCTAAAGTTATTAGCCAATATCCAAATTTTTGTGCTGATGTCAAAAGAAACCATTATTTCAATCATTCAACAATGTTCAACATTCAAATTACTTGTGGTGACCTTCAAGAGAAGGGACAATTGTAATACCAAATTAGTTCACCACTTTTGCATATTCTTTAAATGAAATTCTGATAACACCCAAATTTACGCATATTATCTATGCATTTCATCTATAGTTTTGTGCCACTTTAGTCTTAATATGCCCAATAATGCTCATGTTTTATGCTTTCTATCTCTTCATAGATAATGTAGCTAAAATAGCTAATAACATAGCTAAATGGCCATTGTTGGACTTGCATGCACCAAACATAGATGAACTACCTCTCTCCAGGCTCTCTCTCTCCTAAACTAGGCCCAGTGAATGGTATGTCTTGATATATCATCTAATGTTGAACTCATAATAATCGTCATGGTTTATCTTTACTCTAGGCCCAGTTTAGTTTTGATTAATTGCTATCATTGCCTAAATCCCCTTATACATCCATGCTAAACCTAATTGATCTTATCTCCAAATTTATGGGATTTATTCTTGTTGTGCAGGCCAGATTTGGAGTGCATGGGCCAAATCTCCAGGCCCATCTACTAATGGGACCCTTGCCCATTCAAGTCAAATGGGGTCATCCCTTTGGTTCATTGCGCTGCTAGCAGGTCCCCAGTTCTCCTCTTCCTCCTCAACCCTAACCACAGACACCTGCATCCTCCAGTTTGCGGTCCGCCACCACCAACATCGTGACCCAGCTAACCAAGACCACTTGGCCATGACCGTCAGACTCAGCGCCAACCACAGTTTGCATGACACCATCCACCCAACCGTGATCGACAACACCCCCTTGACGTCCTCACCTGTCTCACACCTCACCTGTGGTTCCCGTTTCTCCACCACAATCATCTCCATCCTCAGACCGTGACCTCACCATCACCCACAGCTCCACCGACCCTACACTGTGCCCGCGGTGCTTCCAAAAACTCACGGTTGGGTCGCCTATGCACCATGACCAACTCCCGCCATCACCAACCTGTGGCCGCGCTCGCGGTTCCAACTCTTCCACCGATCGCAATTCATGCCCACACTCCCATCACGATCTGCACCTGACATGATGGAAGATCATGATCAAGTTCGCATCACCTCGACGGGAAATCATCCTCATCGACAGCTGCACCACACCAAGACATCTGGTTCCCATTCATCCACCTGGTTGTGATTCCTACCCCTCTCTTTTCTCCTTCGCTGTGCTCACCTCAGTCATTTGCATCGTCCACCATCGACAAGGATGTGACCTGCTGCCCCTTCCAACCATGGCTAGGGTCTTCCTCTCCACCAACATTGCGGGCACCTGCCATCCTGCAAACCGCGACCACCCTCACAGTTGCTCACAGTTACCGCTTCTAAATCTACGACGCCCTCCAATCCTCACCTCATCCCAGCGACCTTGACTTTTCTCCTGTACCTCGACCATTCCAAGAGGCAAGTAACAACCCCAGCAGGCCTATAAATACCACCGTCCGCTCCACAGGGAGGGGGGATCTTGCCCAAACACCACCAGGCTGCTGAAGGGGAGATCAATCCCACTCTACCGCTATCCACCATAGGTATCAGGTTCCAGCCGCTACCACCCTTCCTCCAAGATCGATTACCCGAAAGATGCCGCCAGGACAGGTTGCAGACTCGAAGGCCCGACCCAAGAGGGAAGTGGACCGATCCACTACCATCCATCCATTCACATGTCCATGTCTACCTAGATATGAGGTGGAAACCATATATCTGGTCCATCCATCGGCCTCCACACCGTTGTTCGAGGAAAAGCTAGAGAGACAGAGGACCAAGGAGTCCAGATCTGATAAAGGTAGAGGACCAAAAGACAAGATCCAACTTATAAAAGGGCAAAGGAGCGAGAGCCACCTCTCCTCTACAGGCTAAATCTTATCTTCTTCTCCTATCTTATGTTGTGTTCTTTGGTTTCTTGTACAATGATGTTTTTCCATCTTTGTTCAGTGCCAACTATGCTTGTCCATGGCTAGTTATCTGATTCTTGGCTATATAGCCCAATATTTGCATGTATATGTACTTTTTCCTTATGCAAGTAGATTCATATCAGATCTAGTATGTTGCATGTTCTATTTTCTCTTCCTAAGTTATGATTGCTAGTTTGGTTGATCTCTTACTCGCTTGAACTGCTAATTCTACCTCTATCGAGAGATACGTTGTAGGAATAGCTAAGAGATAATAGTTTGGATCTGAACCTGAGAGGAGGAAGATCTAGGGTACTCTATTCCTAATATCTCCGAATGTCCTAAGACCCGAGAGGGAACTTAGCATATTCTGAGGTATTGATATGTCATCCTTGAGAGAGGACTCAATGACATTTTTTTGATGGTTTTAGTCACACATCGCAAGAGAGAGTGGGATGACCCCACAGGAATAGAGGTCCCTATGCATAATAAATGCTTGCTTAGGTGTTCGAGGGTTGTCTACGCCTGAGAACGAGTGCACAGACTGCCCTATTTGTGGTTACATAGCCAGGAACTCTCTTTCTCTATTTAGTAGAATCCCACATACTCCGTTTTGTTTTGTTTTCTTTTCTTTTCTTTGTTTTAAATCGTAACAACCGGCTAGACTAATTCTAGCATATATTTTCATCGACTATCGCTTTTGTCTTATCTGACCCAAGAATGAAATCTCTAGCATCCCTTGTCCCGCATTCGTATCCGGACACGAGAAAAAGAAGGCGATCAACTTTTTGGCGTTGTTGTCCGGGATGTGGTTTTCCACATTTACACGCCTAAAAGATTTTGTTCTGTCACTATAAGGTTGTATATATATGCAAAGTTTTCCTCTTGCTTTACACATACTTGTCCATATATACTGAATATTTTTCCTTTTTTCTTATACCTTTTTCAGCCATGGATCTTGCTTCAGCAAGACAAGTTATTTTGTCCACCTATCCTCCTGAATTTTTGCGTAGTTTTGACTGTTGGAAAATAATTGAAAGTCATGCCTTACAACTCGTCCAGTTATATTCGCCCCCACAGTCATCATATGAAGATACCCCAACAACAGAGACTTCCAGTCAGCCCTTGACTTATGTGCCATCATGGGAGCAAGAACTGATCAAGGCAGTGGAGTTGTGCTGAGAAAGTGCCAACACATTCATCTGCTCAGCCTCTCATCTCCAAGAAAATGTCGATCCGTTCCAACAACTACTAGAAAGGCAGAAGTATCATCAAGTAGCTACAGAGGCTGCAGACCATAGTAGAAGCCTACTTCAAGTTGTTGATCAAGGATTCGTCCAAGCATGCCAGTTTGATACAGTGAGTCTACAACGACATTGCGAGGTAGAATTGACAAACCTTGAAGGTGTTACTGCACATGCCCAACAACTTTGTGAAGATGTTGAACAATGCAGTAGGCTTCAAGAGCTCATTAATTGGGTCACTATGCAGTCACAAGCTCTACCACCTACCAATGAAGAAGCCAGTCATCAAGACCATTTCATTGGGTTTGAAGAGGAGTATGCTTCACCATCCGATTCAAATCGTCAACTGGATGCACTGGGGTTTTACTGTGAAGACCAACCTATGCGGGGAAGTTCTTCATTCTATCCAGATGAGCCAGCTGATGAACTAATGAAGGAACAAGAATGGGTCTATGAAGATGATGACTCCTATCCTCACCAGGAAAGTCAAACAAACTCACTATCAAAAAGTAAAGCTTGTTCTGACGAATCTGATTCAGATACTGATCCAGACCAGAGTGATGACCCTCACATTGAGACTTGTCACTTAGCTTCGAGCAGTATTCTGATCATGGTTTGAAACAATCTATACGGTAAGGATGACGACGACTATTCATCTCTGTGGAGCGAATACACCGATGATGATGAGCTGGAACAACATGAGCTTACAATCACCGCCATCCCTCCTCAAGGCTTGGTGGAACTCAAGGGAGGTAGATGGATAGTTCACTACAACATGGCTTTTGAGCATGAAGAAACCCCAAACCCCACAGAAGGTGACAAGCTTGGGGTGGAAGAACATCAATCATACTCTTTTGGGGACACTTCATGTTCAGAAGATGATTGGATGATTTAGACTGTATATAGTAGCTTATCTGGGCATCCAACCTCAAGTTCAGAGATGGAGGGAGGATAAATGGATCCTACCCAAGTCATTCAACCTATCCCCTCCATCTCATCCTATGTCGACATCCCAGGACCTTCATATTTAGATTCATATAACGAAAGGTACCCTGAGGATGATATGTCAAAGAATTCATCCTAGTGCAGTTCAAGCCAATTCCAACATCGAGATGACTTCACTGAGTCACTAGATTTCATTCCTCTTCTTCAGACTTGGGAAGGCCCCCATCTCTGCCTATTCTACTCCTATTATATGGTGAACCCCGTTGGCAAGACACAGGTGGTACTGGTCCCAAAACTTAGGATTTGGGATCCCAGTGTCAATATCGTAGGGCAGCCACCCCCTTTTCTCTTACCCACCCTCCCACCCTTTTATTACAATAAATTTTTCTCTTCATGTTCTTGTTCATTAGTTTCTTTCCTCTAAGTATTTTTATATCCTTGCATCCATGCATCATCTTTAGAACTTCAAAAACTTCCATTACAATCATGCATTCCTGCCTTACTATTTCAAGTTTAAGTCTTGCTCGAGGACGAGCAAAGTTTTAAGCTTGGAGTGGTAGGCTTCACCCTTCTATCTCTTCATCCTTCTAGCATTCATGTTTACTTCCTATATTTAGTTTTAAAATTTTCAAAATTTTCAGCTTTTTTGCTTTGCAATTATGGCTATATGAATCTAATAGATAAATTCTTGACTTTATGCCTAAATGCACAGTTTTCATCTTAAAAATTTCTTGACCTTTTGCTTGGCTTTCTCTTTGACTCTTTCCTTGAGTTTGGTAATAAAATTTAAGGTCATGTCCCTTTTTCATAGCTTAAAGCTAAATTCCCTTGATATATGTCGTGAATGGCAAATCCATGGTAAAGGACCGTTGGAATGAGCTAAAACATGATCAAAGAATCCTAGTTGTGGTTCCACAAGCTTGCCTCTATTCTAAGGATTCTTGAATCATAATTGCAACTTTTCACACAAGTGTCAAGTGGATTATGATGGGTTTTGAGCTATAATCAAGATGAAGTGTTTTCCTTTATGGACTACGTGCCTTCTCACATTAGATTGAGTCAAAAATATGAAAAATATAAAAATGTGCAAAAGAGGCTTGGCTTCCCACAAAATCCCAAAATATCTATGTAGTTCTCACCCAAGCCTACAAATAGAATGCAGATGATAAAAGCCTGAGCATGAACAATAAATGAGCATTGTTTTCTCTTTTAGGAGAGTTGAGGATGGTGCCCAGCCGGTGTATGATTGCGCTCACGAATGTGGGTATGTCGTGCCTGGTAGTATCACTACAAATTCTCATTAGAGAGTCACTAGGAACCCCTAGGAGACCTATGAGATCATACCAGTAGCATGGTTGGTTTGGGCGCAGTACGAGGAGTTCATCTCACTGCTTTAGACCAACTAGTTCAGACTGTAGGGACTGTTGCTCACTACATGGACCAACCTGACACAGATCAGGATCCTCAGAAGTCATTAGAGTCTTTTTGCTTTGTTTCTTAGGACATGAATAAGTGAGAGGCGTGGTATTCCCGATTGGTATTCATGGATTTATGGTGATGGCTCATTGGTCATCACCCTTGTGATCACTTATGTGACAACTCTTTCATGTTTAATAATTATGATTCAAGCCCTCATGAATATCGACAGGTTGTAGTGAATTCACTTAATCTTGCCTGGAAACTCTTTGATCTTGCTTTGGAAAGACTGTGGTTGATTGGTGGGGGTTTGTTCTGAAATGACATGGATCAGGAGAATAGATGATTTAAACTGATTTTCTTGACCTTAGCATCTATTACCAAGCTTAATTTGGATGTTATCTTTTTGTTCTTTGAGCATAGTCTTACTTGAGGGTAACCAAGTTTTAAGCTTGGGGTAGTTGATAACACCCAAATTTACGCATATTATCTATGCATTTCATCTATAGTTTTGTGCCACTTTAGTCTTAATATGCCAAATAATGCTCATGTTTTATGCTTTCTATCTCTTCACAGATAATGTAGCTAGAATAGCCAATAACGTAGATAAATGACCAATTTTGGAATTTCATGCACCGAACATAGATGAACTACCTCTCTCCTGGCTCTCTCTCTCTCTCCTAAACTAGGCCCAGTGAATGGTACTTCTTGATATATCATCTAATGTTGAACTCATAATAATCATCATGGTTTATCTTTACTTTGGTTCCAGTTTAGTTCTGATTAATTTCTATCATTGCCTAAATCCCCTTATACATCCATGCTAAACCTAATTGATCTTATGTCCATTTTATGGGACTTATTCTTATTGTGCAGGCTGAATTTGGAGTGCATGGGCCCAATCTTTAGGCCCATCTACTAATGGGACCCTTGCCTATTCAAGTCAGATGGGGTCATCCCTTTGGTTCATTGCAGTGCTAGTAGGTCCCCAATTCTCCTCTTCCTCCCTCAACCCTAACCACAGATGCCCACATCCTCCAGTTCGCGATCTGCCACCATCAACATTGCGACCTTGCTAACCAAGACCACTTGGCTACGACCGTCAGACTCAGCACCAACCGCAGTTTGCATGACACCATCCACCCAATTGTGATCGACAACACCCCCTTGAGGTCCTCTCCTTTCTCACACCTCACCCGCAGTTCTCATTTCTCCACCGCAATCATCTCCACCCTCAGACTGCGACCTCACCATCACCCACAGCTCCAACGACCCTACATTGTGCCCGCAGTGCTTCCGAAAACTCATGGTTGGGTCTCCTATGCACCACGACCAACTCCCGCCATCATGTTGGCCTCATGTTGGTGATGGCTCATTGGTCATCTCACCCCGCGGGCACATGTACACTGCCTCTTGGGAATGGTCGAGGTACAGCAGAAAGGTTGAGGTCACTGGGGTGAGGTGCAGACTGGAGGGCATCGTAGATTGAGAAGCGGGAACCGCGGGCACCTCTGAGGTATTGATATGTCATCCTCAAGAGAGGACTCGATGACATATCATTGATGGTTTTAGTCACACATCGCGAGAGCGAGTGGGATGACCCCACATGAACAGAGGTCGATGTGCATACTAGATGCTTGCTTAGGTGTTCGAGGGTTGTCTACGCCTGAGAACCAGTGCATAGACTGCCCTATTTGTGGTTACATAGCCAGGAACTCTCTTTCTCTGTTTAGTAGAATCCCGCAGACTCTGTTTTATTTTGTTTTCTCTTCTTTTCTTTTCATTATTTTCTTTTAATTAGTGACAACCCGCTAGACTAGTTCTAGCACATACTTTTATCGACTATTGCTTTTGGCTTATCTGACCCAATAATGAGATCTATGGCGTCCTAAATATCAACACATCCCTATGTTCGACCCCGTATATCTAATTCGACCCTGTAATAAAAGTTGCGGGCATCCTAGAAGGTTTTGGGTTATAAATTTAAAAGTCTGACTCAATTATGAGACAATCAACTTTTTGGTGTCATTGTCGGGGAGTAACTGCCAAAAAGTTTGACCCACGCCTTCGAGGATGATTAAATTCTAGAGGGAATACAAAATTACAATAATAGAATCAAGAATCTAGTACATGTTCCAAACTAGATTTTCCAATCGAGTTGTCCACAACAATTAAAGGTTCCAATTTCTTACATTGGGTTCCAAAGTGAACATAAAGAGGGAAAATTGGAATTACTTCATATAAATGCTAAAATTTCCATTTGTCACAGATGAGCTATGTGATGCTAATGAATAATTATCTCAAATGAATGATTAAGGAATGCATATAAGTATAGTATAATTCAAGTACAAGATAAGGTTCAAAATTGTGATTTGATTTATTAGAATGTGTTTTCAGATTGCAATTGTATCTTAGATAATTCTTTGAGAATGGTGTACTTTGGTAAATTTAGGAGGTCGAATATATGTTGAATAATAACCCTAACTAAATAATGGCAGATAATGAAAGAGGAGTGATATATGTCCTATGCATATTTATGCTTTGAGATTTATTTATATCCTATATAAATTTGATGGAATAATTATATGTTGATTGATTAATATGTTTTGAGCATGATGGATGATACAAAATATTAACATGTAGATAGTGTTTTTGGTCTGAATGTTTCTGTGAATATTTACTTAAATGTATGTGATGATGTGAAATGACAATGTATGTGTTGGGATGGAAGAAAGATGTATTGATTTGCATTTGAGAAACCTGGATTATAGTAAATATGTGAGAATGAGATTCCCACTGAGGCTGACAACCCACTAAAGATGAATAATATGAAATGTTAAAAATGTGAAAGAAGATGAATTTTGGAGATCATAAATTGTTTATATTGTTGATATAATGAATTTTTTCTTGTTAACTCTAATCTTCTTTATATCATTATAGTTGTTTAAGAATATATACACATGAAAAATGATGATATGGATCTTCTTTATGATGGGTAAAAATGATTAATAACAAGTAAAATGATTACACATTTAGTTAGGTGCCCTGAACATCATGAGCTTCCCCCAAGGTCCATACTAGGGAAGTGAGACAGATCTCCTTATATAATCAGAGAATTATGAGAAGGATTTTTGGAGTGTGGTTTGAGACCTTAAAGGTTAGACCACTAGGAATTACTAGTCAGTCATTTGGTGTGACTTTGACCCTGAATTCTTTGTTGTGAAAGTTTACGTCCATGAGTAAACTCTGATGAATGAATATTGTGAATCATGAAAAATTGGATGATATGTGATATGTTGTTATGATGGTTCCTATCTCGTGTACCAGAGATGAGGATGTGGTCCTCGTTAGGCAACCTTGCAGTGGACTAGGATCTATTGTTAATATCTTAGGGTGGTCATCTAAAACCTAAGATGATAACGGTGAGTTGTTGACACGAGAATTAGGCGTGGCGGCTTCTACCAGTTGAGGTACAAGATGGTCTAATGAAAAAAAATGACAAGCCATGTAGATCATGAGTTGAATATGTTTACATGCCTTTTTCTACTAGTTGTTACACTTGTTGTTGTTTAATGGAAAGAAGTAGCATTGTTGGAAGGAAGTTCATAATAGTCATGCAGATGGAAGCATGAGCTTGGTGTAATTAAGAATGTCTTGGTACTCTGGTGTAGAGAGCATAAAAAGGCATCACTTGTCAGTTCTCGGGATATTGTAGATATGTGAGTTGTTGTAGGTTTATCTTCCTATGAAGTTGTGAGGAAATGAAGATGAAGATGATGTTACAAGTCTATGGAGGCCATGTTCTTTTAGTTCTAGGTTGCCAAAATCTAGATATGGATGCGGTGTGATTGATGGAGTGATAGGGTGTATCTTTGAGGTTCAACAATGATGTGCTGGTAGTTTAGGGTTGTCGATTATAGTCCCATGGATATTGAGGTTAGAGTAACTTTTAGTTTAGGATAACCACCAAATAACCATGGGGATTCAGATATTAGGCTCATGATCATCATTGAGGAAGGAGTTGAGGATGTCAGTTGTCTCTTCTATCTTGATAACTTTCTTAGATGTTGACATGATCAAGGAAAAGTGAGAGATGTGTTCCAGATCATAGCCTTTATGAACAAAGGTTGTGTAATGGTGTAAATATCCATGTTGTATATTGACTATCCTGGTCATTTACTAGTGGACCTTAGATTGGTTTTGGATTGGTTTTATGGAAGCATAAGATTGGGAAACACATGGAGTCTGGTAGGCGGATGGGTGGCTCAGGAGTTAGAGTGGTTGTCTAGTCTTGTATGTATGTGAGGGGGCTAGGGTTTTCAAGTTCATGTCTAAGGAAGGGAGGCATTGGGAGACTGGGAGCGTGTTTCAATTATAATGAATGTGTTACATAGGGAGGCCTGCTATCATATCCTAAACTTAGGAATCAAGGTTATTAATGTAGTAAGTACGCCCCTTTTTCTAATTATTTCCTTTTTATAACTTCTAAATGAAGACCCAAAATGTTTTGGGAATTTGACCATGGGATTAATCTCGATTGATTAAAATTATAAAAATAATATATCTATTATGTATGAATATAACTGGATTTTCCAAATTACCCTCGTTAGACATTCAAAATTGTTATTAATATTTGAGTTTGATTCAACAGCTAGTTGTTGAAAAAATAGATGCATTATTGAAGTATAAGGTCAAACAATCATATTATGTCAAAGTATACTAAATGATGCCAAAGTGATTCAGGAAGATTATTGAAGGGAATCATTTGGTAGTATTTCTCATGTGAGGAAAATGAACTCGTGTAAGAATAAGAAATTAAAAGGAGACTAATTAATATCAAGGACAAAATAATTGGTCAAAATAACTAAATAATACTTCGATATATTCAAAGTTAGCAAAAATGATAAATTATACTTCAAACCATATTTAGTGCCTAAAATTTTGTATGTTAAAAATATTGTGTATAAGGAACAACTATTCACCAAGGAATCAACAATTGCTCCCTCAATGCAGGGTATGGATCGGAGGATGAGTGGGTTTGACACATTGTTATCCATATCATAATATCATGAGACTGGGTGGAACTTATGGATGGGGAAGGTACAAGTTCATCAACTACCTATGGGTGATGTTGTTAGATTTTAGTAAAGTCAAACTCTTTACCATGTTATTTTTCATGAATTTGAGAATAATAAAACTAAACCTTTGTTCATACTTTTGGTACTAGTTACTCTCAAGTTGATAGTTAAATGAAGAACAAAATAGTGTCATTTTGTTTTAATTAGCTAATGTCATGACCTCTTTTCAACTTAGCCATCTAATTAGGGTTTACTTGGATGATTACATGCTTCACCAGATTGATCATTGTGTAAGCTTGATTAATGATTGTAATCTAATTATGATGTTATAAACATAATTAGAAACTCTGATTATGCTTTTATTTTCAATAATTAGGGTTTACTAGGTGCAAAACCTAGTCGACCGAAATTATGGTTTTGGTATCTTATGAATACAAAATTTGATAAATATAGAAGTGTAGTAAACTATTTTTAGTATTTTATATATAACTTTGATTTCTTTGAAATCTGGATATTGTTTGTATAACTCAAGTATAAGTATTCTTCAAAAATATTAGAATTTTGGAATGTTGTTGGTCTTTTTGATCGGCCGAGTTTCCCCAGGGTAATCAACCGACCATGCATTTAGGCTGAAGTATATCTGTCTGGTGATTGATTTTTATCTATTTATTAGTACATCCACGTGAAGTGGAATTTCAACTCTTGCTTGGTAAGTAAATTATAGACATTAGGCTAAATTTTCATAATTTTTATATGATGTTGGATCAATCTGGAGTGTGGTTTTGTCCGAATTTCTTATCAATAACAACTCAGCCAAGTGACCAATCTGAATAAATAAAATAGAAGAATAAAACTAGTTTTTGGACTTGTTTTTAAATGTTACAAGCACCTCAATTGATCTATATCATCAACATAACATACTAGTTGATCCCATTCTATGTGGTTCCTGTCCAAGATATAGAATTCTAGAGAAAGAGGAGGATTAGGGTTTTGAAGGAGAAAATTGTAGGAAATAATTATTTAGGGTTTCTGCTTCTTAGAGCTAGGAATTTATGTATGTTCTTCAATCCTAGATAGGTTTATATGGTGAATATTCTACACTATGTCTGAAATTTGTCCATTCTCTTATTTGAATCAAAAAGATATCAAATCATACTCTTTTCTCATTCTCTCTCCCCTATTCTCCTCTACAAGGGTTTCTAAGATGTAAGGAGGAAGAAAAGTAGTCGATGGCTAGAACCTTGATGCATTTCTAGAGATTCAGATTATATATGAGGTATTTACATTTATTGGCATGTTAGTTGTGCGATTATATTCCTCTTAAGATCTGTAATCCTATTGAAATCTAATTCTATCTGACTAAATTAATCAAGATGCTTGTTTCCATTTGCATATGATTAGTTAATCACTTAGGAAGATATTTCAAAATCAAATGTTATTGATTTCATTTATTTCTCATTGATAAGTAATTTTTTATTCCTTGATCTTTCAATTCATTTTATTGAGAAATATTACAGATAGAGAAACTACATTGTCATATAGGAATATCATCTTAAATTAGTCTAATGAATGATATGTTTGAAAATTAACTTGACAAGTGTAGAATCAAGGTTCAGCTTAATAACAATGAGTTCCTCAATTCAATTTTTTTTTATTATTTATAGAGTAGCACATGGAACATACAGACATATCAGTCTGAGTATTTGAAATAGAAGTATTCCCTTTCTAGGTTTAATGTTAAGGGATTAATTAATTCATGCATACTTATTATTGATGGATGAATTGTGTGCAAATGGAAGCTAGGGTTTCCATGTGTGTGAATAGCCCTAATGAACCCATGTACACCATGATTATATAAGTGAGTAACAAGGTTCTTTGGATGTATTGAACTAATCTGACTTCCTAAAAACCCTAGAAATTTAGTATCAAGACGAGTATGAGAGATGAAGCCAGAACTTGTATATAATCTTGTCAATGTGCTGAAATGTTCAAATTTAGGTATTATTACATAAATTGAAGATAATCAGTTTTATTAACATGAACTCAACCTAATGAATATATTATATTATAATATAAGGAATAATGATTAAATCTCTCTTGCAAGACTTTTTATTCAAGTCACATAATAGTGAATTGAGACAATGATTAGATATTAAGAGGTAAGAAGAAATAACCCTAATTTGTGGTACTATTGAGATTTTTATAAGGAATAAAACGATTGTTTTTATTTACCCACATGCTTTTGTAAGTAAAACGACATGATATGGGTATCTAGACGAAATATAAGAAATGGACAATGGTTAAATGAATTGTGATGATAAGTAATGAATGATATGATAATTAAATAAGTATGAAGAAGTATTTTATCTATTTAATTTAAATATATTGGGATTGATATAAACTGAGAAAAATATACTGGATTCAGACTGTAAAGGATTCAATGAGTGAGAAACTTTTTGCATTAAGTAAATTTGGAATGGTTTATTGTAAGAGTAGTAATGAACAAGAAGCAAAAGAAATGAAGGCCAATTAGTATGAATTGAAGTAAAAATGATGTACATTAGCATATGGATCTAAGAACCTAGATTTAACCATAAAATGATGTTCTATGTGATGCTAATGAATAATGATCTTAAATGAGTGATTAAGAAATGCATATAAGTATGGTATAATTCAATTACAAGATGAAGTGCAAGAATGTGAATATATTTATAAGAATGTGTTCTTAGATTTTAAATGTCTGTTAGAATATTTATTTGAGAAAGATCTCCTATGATGCATTTGAAAGGAGATCAAATATGTGTTGAATAGTAACCCTAGATAAAGAATGGTTTAAAAACGGCTAATGGGATTTATACATATATTTGATGGAACAATTATATGTTGATTAATCAACCTATTTTGAGCATAATGGATGATATAAAATGCTACTATGTTGACAGTTTTGTGGGTGCTAATGTTACTATGAATATATCACTAGTACAGAATTGGTCTCTCGGGTCAGTTTTTTGAAGCCTGCAGCGTCACTTTTTCGGCGACGCCTAGGTGGGCGTCGCTACAGTACTTGCGACGCTAGAGAGGTAAAAAAACCGACCCTAGAGAGGTAAAAAAACCGACCCTAGAGAGGTAAAAAAACCGACCCTAGAGAGGTAGAAAAACCGACCCTAGAGAGGTAAAAAAACCGACCCTAGAGGGAACAAAAACCGACCCAAGAAAAGTACAAAAACCGACCCAAGAGAGGTAAAAAACCGACCCAAAAGAGGTAAAAAACCGACCCTAGACGTCTTCAAACAGCTGTAAAAACACCTACTGGGTCGGTTTTTCTGAATAACCGACCCAACAAGTATCTATTGGGTCGGTTTTTCTCCATAAATGACCCTAAAAGTTTTCAAATAGCTGTAAAAAAACCTATTGGGTCGGTTTTTCTGAATAACCGACCCAAGAAGTTTCTAATGGGTCGGTTTTCCTGTATAAACGACCCTAGAAGTCTTAAAATTGCTGTATTTTGGGATAGGACCTACTGGGTCGGTTTTCTAAATAACCGACCCAAGAAGTATCTATTGGGTCGGTTTTTCTGTATAAACGACCCTAGAAGTCTTCAATTTGCTGTAAATTTTGGGATAGAACCTACTAGGTCGGTTTTGTGAATAACCGACCCAAGAAGTATCTATAGGGACGGTTTTTTAAATAACCGACCCGAGCAGTATCTATTGGGTCAGTTTTTCTGTATAAACGACCCTAGAAGTCTTCAATTTGCTGTAGATTTTGGGATAGAACCTACTGGGTCGGTTTTGTGAATAACCGACCCAAGAAGTATCTCTAGGGACGATTTTTTAAATAACCGACCCGAGAAGTTAAATTTTTTTTAAAAGAAAAAGTCTACAGAACCAGAAATCTTCAGTACAGCAACCTGCAAAACAGAATTGCTTTACGCAATTCAAAACCTATAATAGAAATAGACTTGCAAATGCAATGATGCAAGCCAAAAATGCATTCCAAAGCCATTTGCAAACTTTTAATTGTCCAATCCTTTTTGAATTGATGTTTCATAACAAATTTATTCATATATATTGAGTAGAGTCTTCATACACAACACTTACTAACATTCTTGCAAGTCTAAGATAGATTCATTCAAATGAGACATATAACACATACTAACATTCATACACATAGCACATACTAACAACAATGATAGATTGCAAGTTTAAAAGTGATATTAAATTTTTAATGTCATACTACAAAAAGTAAAATTTGACAGAGTTTGAAATCTACATACACAATTGAAGTTATGCTTTTTCAATCCAATGTTATAGTGACTTCATTAATAAAAGCATCTGACCATTCTTCTCGGAATTCATTTAACCCATCAAGTGTGTAAGGATGAGTTGCAAAGATCTACAAAAAAAAGCACATGCTCATATATTTATAAAATGATGCAAATCTTACATGGAAATTTATGATGTTATTCTTTATTAATTACCTTATCTATACTCTGAATGTCTACTGATGCTTCTTTCAAAATAGTTTGCATATACTTCATTACGTAGTAGCCACAAGCCCAATCATTATTTTGTATATGACACTACAAATAAAGAATTATAAATTAATATTAGTAAACTGCTACAAACAGAGTTGTACAAATAAAGAAATAAGACTATAAGAGAGTTAACATATAAAATTTAATACATTATTATAAGAGTTGTACATATATATGACTAATCAGTCAAAGTAGTTACCTTGACATTTTTCAAAGTCAGTGTCTTTAATTTTGCGGGTATTATTCCTCCACCTTCACGATAAGCCTTTATTCCCCTATCAATCAATTTGATTACGATAGTTGTCAAAATAGAAATTCTAAGTATAAATATCATGTTGAAGCATAACAATTGATGTTATAGAAACTAAAATTTATGCTTACTCCATAGCTGGCAATCTCAGTTTGTGACCCCTTGTTGTTTTTCCCATTGGGTCAAGATAATAGAAAGTCATCAATTTTGGGACAACCACCACTAGTTCCCAATGTCTAGATCTGAGTAAATTTATATTGAAAACAAAAATTAGAATTATAATTTAGTGAATATTAGAATTCTATTAAATTATAATACTTACTCGATGTTAAAAGGAATTAGAATAATTTCCTTTCCAACACTACCAAAATATTTGAATGCAGTACTGAAGTACTCATTCACATCATCCATTTGTGTCTGCACTTGACTAGTGAGTGAAGGAACTAAGAATGCAACATTCTTTATATCAAAGTTTGTCATCTCAGTATATAAATGGTTGTAAAACATTTGAAAAAATTTGATATGTTACAAATAAGCTAAAAATGTATATATTTGAGCAATCTATATTGATTAATTCTTACCTTATCCATACTTCTAATATCAAAGTATTTAGCCAATCATACCGGAACAACTCTATAATATCCTGAATAAAAATAAAATTCTCAAAGTCCCTTCCAACTGCATCTTCTGTTAAATTGACCATCATATGTGATCCTGGGCTTTGGTTGGCTAAGTATCGAGCCAAACCTTTACTTTTATTTCCCAATTCATCGAATGTGGCTTCTGGAATGAAAGAAGGTTTGGGCATAGGAGGACGACTACTAGGATTTTTACTTTTTGGTTTACAAACTTGTTAATTAAATACATACTTATATTAAACGAGTTCATATATGTGGCTAGTCAAATATAAAAACAACATGTAGATATACCTTGTCAATGATAACCAAGTGTTCTTTTCCTATGTTCTTTTTCATTTAAATGAAAAACACCCTATATACAAATGAAGCAATAATCTTATTTCAAAAAGTATATGTCAAAACAAAAAACTGGAATCAATAAAAAAAAAACAAGATAATATAGTATCAAAATTCAACTCACAGATATATCTTTCCAAATGAGGTCTTTCAAGCCAATAGAAACACCATGCCAGTTTTCTATATCTATTGGCACCTTACTGCGTGCGATTGTCCCTACATAATGCTTAAAAGTACTAGTGTGTTCCCTAATAGGTGCTCCTCCACTTTCAAACTGGATTGACAATTTCTCCCCTTTTGCCCTAAGCTCTTGCATCCGACGCATCACTGTGGGACCTCTGCTATTCTTATCATCACCACTAGCATCCTCATGCTCATGATCAAAATGTTCATCTTCACTTGCCATTTTAGAACAACCTGCAAATATACATGATAAAAGAAAACATAAGTGATAATAAAAGAACAAGTGGTGATATATAATAAAATGTAATCGGTGTTAATACATGCCTCTAGTTTTGGTTGAGTTGTTAGTCAACTAAAATTCCTTCAGCATGGTCTTGACGTGTATATAAGTCATCGGTGTTAACTTCAACATTGACACTTGGCAAACCAACTGAAAATGGGCTGGAATCATTGACATTAACATCATTATCTATATCTTCTATGTCACCACTATTAGTATTGACATTTTCTGATCCATAATTAAGTTTCTCTCCATGCCAATACCATTCATTATAACCTTGTATGATCCCATTGCATATGACATGATTCTTAATTTCCTCAACAGTATCAACTTTCAAATTGTTACCACAATTTCTACATGGACAATAAAACCTATCTGTAGATAGTTTCCTATGTTCCTCAACAAATCTGATAAATTCATCAACACCTTTGGTAAACTCTGGACTGCAACGGTTCTTGATAGACATCCAACTTCGATCCATTTTCTAGATCACATTAAAATTAATTATCAAACTGAGCATTTAATATTGATACTATAAGTTGTAAGGGTTTTTTTTGATAGGAAATGCATTACTTTTATACTAAAGTGTACCACCTATCCCATTTTTGAATATTTAACCTCACTAGTAATTGTATAATGTATGTTTAGTTTTCAATAAAATTTCAGCAGCATTTCCCCTTAGTTCTCCAAGTACATCAATGTAAATGGCAAATAACCACTCACATATGTACCCAGAGAACAAATGAGGAAATATTACCAAAAATTTTATTCAAAACTAAACATACATTATACAACTACATCCTAAGTGAGATTAAATATTCAAAAACAGTCCCATATCGGGGACTATCCAAAATTTACTCCTAATGAATAAATTTTGAACGGGTTTCTAAGTTTATATATAAATGTATTTGTCATATTTATGCATAAGTGGTCTCATCTATAAACCCTAAAGTGTCAATCTAAAACTAAACAATGTCTACCCTTGTATTTTTAGATTGTATACAATGATTAATTACATATGTGATTGATAATAAAATGTACATATAAAAAGAATACATGTTTTTATTATTGGTTGGTCTACTAGATAAACATTCATTTATAAGTACTGAACTGAATAATCAATTAGGTGCTCTTAATAGAAATAAATAGAAAGGCGTAAATTAAACATCATGCAGGATCTTTCATAATAGATAACAGTAAATCAAGACTCTACAGTCGGTCGTGCTACCTAGCACGGCCGTGCTACATAGCACAGCCGTGCTACACCCTACAACCAACATATGGAAGAGAACAAACATAGCCGTGCAAAGGACAACATAGAGCTTGAAATGGGAAATGGAAAATCTTACCTGTCAGGCACGAGCGTGGAGGAAAAGCTTTTCGTTTGCCGTTATCAACACGGCCGTGCCGCGCGAGAGAAGGTGCGTCGGCGGCGGGCGGCTTTTGGAGAAGAAATAGCGACCTTGGCAGCGAGCTGGTCTATGGCAACGGCGGTGAGCCGGTGAGCTTCAGCAACAGCGGTGGCTGGTGAGCTATGACCCGACGAGACGACGAGACCTTGGCGGCGCTTTTGGTGGCGAGTCAGCGAGCAACAACGGCGGCGGCAACCTTGGCAACCTTGTGATCGAGCGGCGAGCGACAAACGGAACGCTAGTGGCGGCGACCTTGGCGTCGGCCTTGGCATCGTCCTTGGCGTCGGCCTTGGCGTCGGCGAGTGTGAGGGAGAACGAGAGCCGATAGTGAGGTTAGAGATAGAGTGCGAGAGTGTGGAGTGTGCGTTAGTGAGAGTGCGAGTGAGAGAATAAGGGTTTTAAGACTTCTCGGGTCGGTTAAGCAAAAAACCGACCCAACAGGTCCCCAAATAAGTCCCGCGACACTTCTAGGGACGGTTTTTCAAAAAACCGACCCGAAAGGTTAGACTTCTAGGGACGGTTTTTCAAAAAACCGACCCGAAAGGTTGACTTCTAGGGACGGTTGTCTCGGAAAACTGACCCGAAAGGGTCTTTGCGTTGCGCGACACTTCTAGGGACGGTTTTTTAAAAAACCGACCCGAAAAGTTAGACTTCTAGGGACGGTTGTCTCGGAAAACCGACCCGAAAGGGTCTTTGCGCGAAAACCTTTAGGGACGGCTAAGATGGAAAACCGACCCGAGAGAGTGCTCGCGGAAGCTTATGGGGACGGTTAAAGAGAATAACCGACCCAAGAGGTTATAGATCGATGCGCGCGAAAGGCAAAAATTGATTTTTTCTCCGCGGGAAGCATGTCGGGTCGGTTTTTATACAAAACCGATGCTATGTTAATGCGTGCCGCGAATTTGATGATTTCGCGGGTCTATTTCTAGAGTCGATTAACCTTAAAAAACCGACCCAATAGCTAAAAGCGGTACCCGAATTTTTTCTAATGACTTGTTGCTTCGGTTTTAGCTTATTCGGTCGGTTTTTCTAATATAAGTGACGCTAACGGAAGCGATGTTAGAGACCGAAAATGTACTAGTGTATGTTGAAATGTGTAACATACTGAAATTTGATATAAAATTTTAATTATGGAGCTTATGATGCATAACCCTCCATAAAGAGAAATTTGCACTCATATTTACATTCTATTTGAAATATCTTGAAACTCGAGAACCAAAGTGTAATTTTTTCCTTATTTGGTCTAGTCATTCCACTTGAGTCTCATATGTAAATAATTAAAGTTCACTAGAATTTCTTGTCTTTGGAATCACATTAAAATTTAGTTATTCAAACAAAAATCAATAATGGAGACCACATAGTCAATTATATGATAGTCTCGTATTCAAACGTGAGCATTTTCATAACTAAGTCTATGAGAGTTACACATGTGGTCGTATTTACAGAACAATGATATATATAATTTATGAGCTATAAATTCTTAGAGTTATCACAACAGATTGTACGTATTGAACCATAAAAAAAGAGGGGGGTGGGGAAGGTCAGGCGGAGCTCAGCTTGGCACATATATAGATAATTATTAAAAAACACCGCTATCTTTTATGTGGACTGAACGCTTCTTGAATTATTGGTTACCTAGCATCACCGTAGCCAAGCAGATTATTCATCACACACGTTCAAGTCATCTGCTAGCATTCATTACTAATTCTTAATCACATACGAGTAGTCCGGTAACCACCCTCTCCATCCCGATCATTTTTCCTTATTCATGTCACATTGGCTGCGCCCTTCAATGCTCTACATTAATCAACAAGACATTGTTAAACTCCCAGCCGTCTTCTCTCCTCCCACACGATCATTCCTCTCTTAGAACAGAAACGGCCGAGGGACCTGCCAACCATTCAGTGCAGCGCCCTGTATCAAGGGTGAAACGCCCAGAGCTTCGTCTTCAACCAGGATTACAAATCCTTACATCCTCGTGACCCTTCATAACACAACTCTAACCCGCTTTCCAGCAATAGATCCCATCACCCTCCCATCTTCTCGCCAGCTCGACTACCTACAACCATCTGCCTACAGATCAAGAAACGACCGTGACCTCTATGCAGATTTTCCATATTGCCCACCACCAGTCGACGAAGCGACACCTCCACCTAGCGATCACAGCGCCGCCGCCTCTTTCCTTAACTCATCAGCCGCCCGTGGGTGCCAGCAACGACAAACCTTTCTTTGATCCCCCTCTGCCGCCGTCAACACCTGGGCACCTAGCCTGAACGAGCGGCTGCTCTGATCTCGGCCGCCCTCACTTGCAGCGCCGCAGGTCTGGGCAGGACCGCAGAACGACAACCACTGCTTCTCCTAATCGCCAGGCTTCCCTAATAACCAGACGCCACCAGCCACGCCGCAGCCTCCATCTCCGTACGCAACCCCGACAACCTGCATCTGTGCAGCGCAGCACCCCGACGCCATCGGCGCCATAGCTGCAAGTCGACGGCCACTCTCTACCTGATCCGACGAACCGTGTTTAATTGTGCTGCCAGCGTCAATTTGGTGGCCACCGGCGACAGCAGCCAAGACTACGACGGGGTCAACTATCCAACAAGAACACGCCTGAAAACACGGGCACCCTAGGAGGTAACTGCTCAGATCTCCTACTAGTTGATCGTAATAGAGAAACTAAATACGAGATTGGTTGGGGTAAGAATGCATGTGATCTGATCTCCAGACCTGTTAATGAAATAAAGTAAGATATACATATGCACGATTCGATGATTAATAAACTGTAGTCATGCATGCACATGATGAACTCCACGTAGATTAGCCTTATTAAGTACATATGTCATAGGTAATATACATGACTAGATGTAAATGAAATGAAGTAAGATAAACACATATATGCATGACGCTGCTATGGGTACGATGCAAATTGAAATTATATAAACATATGATGACCTCTATATTTATATTTGTCTTATTTTATCCATATACCATGGGTATAATACAAACTATAGTAGGTATACTTATTAGGACCGAGCATGAGGAAGTATAAAAGATTAATGAAATTCCCAAGGATTACATTATGGTAAGTATACTTATCACACCATATCGTTTTCAACCTAGCATAGAAGAAAAGGTATAATGATAAGGATGTTAAGAAATATACAAATGGAGAAATCATATGATGAAAACCCTAACTCGGATTACCCTAAGTTTTCTACCAATCATATAAACTATTTTGTTCTAAAACTATATGTAGGAACGTAGACATAAGTAGTATTTTGTGAAATATGAATTTTATATATTATAAACAAGAGTAATAGATACTCTAATACATATGTACAAAGAAATAACCATTATGATCGAAAGGGACAATACATTAAGTAACATGTAGGAGATAAAACACATTAGTAAGGGACAATACATTAAGTAACTAAGCACATGAACGTGTACGAGATATAACATATTCATATTGACACAAAGATCCAACTATATGTGTCATTTTGATGGGTATTAGTGAAAAGGAGAGAATAATAAGTTAAGAACTAATCTATAGAAAATGTGGATAATACCAATTGAGTGTGTAAAATTGATTATATATATGACTTGGTTATGAATAAGGAGAATAAAAGAATCACAGAATGATAATAATACTAGATGGGAAAGAAAATACTAAATAGAAAAAATTGAACAAATAGTTGATTCCAAGCCAAATGATAACTCCCTTATATAAATTTGTAGATTATTCTTCTTGGAGCCTTGTTATGATTGGGAAATCCATAGAGCTTTGAATAATTTGAGGTACTAAATTCTCTATTCTTTTATTGAACTATTTACCTCCCTCTTGGGTTTCAAATATAAAAGTTTTACAAACTGGTGAACAAATATTGTTGTTAGTCTCTCCCTTGTTGTTGAAGTTCACCACGACTAGATTTTGAATATTGAACATCATGGAGAAACTAAAATATTGTTAGATTTTGATATTGGCACAAAAATTCAAAATATTGATTAAGAGCTTTGGCTCACTAGTTTTGGCGGGTCACAACCCCCAACCCTGTGCAGTGGATAATGGACAATTAGAGGTCCGCCAGTACTGGTTACCCCCACAGGCGAAGTGTCGTTCTCTCATAGAGGGGAGAACATTAGGCACCTAGCCACTGGCAAAGACAAAATATTAGATTGATTGTGCCAATAGATAAATCTTTGCATTTTGAATAATTGGATATCTTGATACTAGTTTAATGAAAAATTGTTCCATTTTGAAATCTTAATTCTGGTATCTCTTTATCATTTTCTAGTTGCCTCTTTGAATTATTGTATCTCTTTATAAGTAGCATGGTAACTAGACTATTCTTGTGTTATTTCTATAGTCCACCAAGCAATTTTACCTAAAGTTAATATTATAACTCTTTATTTTAAAAAAATAGCTCAATAATGGATTTAGTACCAGGCTAACTGACCTTTATTTCCCTTCAATGGGGTCCATGTGTGGTTTTGTTCCTCTTGGAACTCATGGACAGGTGATACAAAGAAGAAATAGATGAGATGTGCAGGAGTTGTCCTCTGTTGAAGATTAGATAGGGACCAATTCTTATTCTCAATCTTGTAATATTATGTTTAAGGCTTCCACGACTTTGATGTACAAGCATGAATGTAATAAAGATTGTTTATGATTGTGATATTATTTTGTAAATATTTGATCATTAAGATTGGGTCTTTACAAAATTTATGTGATGAAGTGATATGATAAGATATGTGTTGGGATCAAAGCAAGATGTATTTATTTGAAATTGAGAAAACCTGATTAGTTCAATATGTAGGGTGAGATTACCTCTGAGGCTGATATCCCACTGATGATGAATCATATGAAATAATGTAGAAATAGGAATAATATGATTGCTATAAATAATAAATTTTTTTATTCCTAATATAATAATTGTCTTTCTTGTTAACCTTCATCTTATTTATGTCATTCTAGTTGCATGAGAATATATACATATGATAATAATGATTTGGATCTCATTTACAATGGCTACAATTGATTAACAATAAGTGAAATGATGACACATCTGGTTAGGTGCCTTGAACATCATGAGTTTCCCTTAAAGTTTGTACTAGGAAAATCAAACATATCTCCTTGTAGTAATTAGAGAATTATAAGAAGTATTTTTGAAGTGTGGATCGAGACCTTAGAGGTTAAACCACTAGGATTTCTAAGTGAGTCATCTGATGTGACTCTGGCCCTAAATCCTTTGTTGGGAAAGTCTATCAATGAGGAATAAACTCTAATGAAATGAAATTTTGAAATATGACAAATATGACAATATATGATATGTTGTTATGATGGTTCTTATCCCATGTAACTGAGATGAGGAAGTGAGCCTCTTTAGACAACCATGTGGTGAACTAGGGTACACTTTTGATATCTTAGGGTGGTCGGCTAAACCCAAAGATAGTGACAGTGTGTCACTGACACAAGAATCAGTCATGACGACTTCTATTTGGTGAGGTAAAAGCCATCTAGTTTCAGGGATAATGAATAAAAGATGACAAGCTGTGTAGATTATGAGTTGAACGTTTGTTAGATGTCTTTTATTGGTAGTTGTTACACTTGTTGTTGAATATGTTTCTTGTTGTGGAAATTAATCATTCTTTTATAGAGATAGTCTATTTTCATATTCTTATGTCTCGTTTTAAATACAATATGTAATGTTGACAACTTGATGATGGAATTCTATATCCATTGTGATTAAGATTTGGATCTACTTACGATTTGAATAGTCTTGTTTGGTAGACATGTCTTATGTGGACTTCAACTTCAAGACTGTAGCATGTGTTCCTAATCTGTCTTATGGGGTATCATAAAAGATAATGTTATTATTATGTCTTGATTCTAATTATTTCAATATTGACATGTTATTCCTCCAATCAAATTTTCATTCTAAAAGTAATTACCATCTACTGATCTACTCATAGATATGATCTTAAAGATATTTTTAATATTTGGATTGGACTAGTAAAAATATAATCTGATTGATTAGATTATTGTCATAAAATGGATGTGCTATATGTTAGAATTATCTGTTAGACTTAATGTTTTCTGTAAGTTTCTTGTAAGTTCAATACATGATGTTGATGCATGCATTCAGTTTGAGTGGGAGGTATCCACTCAATAGGGCTCTATATGAGTCTCATGATGTTGTTTTAATTGTTTTTAGGTATAGTGTTATCCAGCAGAGAGGTCCTGGAAAAGAAGATTTAAATAGAATAATCTAGAACAGAATGTCCATGTACACTCTCTTTCTCGAGAAGGGTAATGCATCAAGTTTTCTCTTTCATGTATGTGTATCTAATTCAAACTGAATGGCATTAAGTAATAAAATTTTATTTTTATTTTAATGGAATTGGATATGATTTGTGATGAATGAATACATTATCATCGATGTGACATTGGTTATGAGGTTTTATGAAGAAAAGGAAAAATTAACATGTGATTTTTGTTATTGTGTTAATCACATTTATATAGAATTCGTTATTTGTTTCATATTTTGGGTTTAGATTTAGGGTTTCTCTCTAATGGTTGGCATTGTGCTAATCAAAGAAGAGAATCCAAACAGTGTGGTATCAAAGATTAGGTTATATGAGTCTACAGGGACAGTAGGAACAAGGTATAAATGCTAATATGTATATTGAATATTACTAAATGATTTGCATACTGACTGAGCTCAGTATTCGACTACTCTAGTCAAGTATCCAAGTATTGGGATAAGTTATTTTGGAGTTTCCAACTATGCCTTTTTTAGATACCCTGATCAAGCATCCAAATGAAAATGTTTTGGTAGTATAACATGATGCATGATGTTAATAGAAAGTATAAACATGGAGAAAGATAAAGGACTATATAATTAAATATGGAACCTAAGACAAGTTGGAAATTTCATATGAGAAAGATGAATGAATTTAATGCATTATGAAGATAATCCCTGATGAATTTAAATATGATTGAATGTGACATTGTAAGAAAAAATATGAGAACTGAGAAATATTTACATTAAGATAATCTTTGAGATGAAGAAAATGATGGATGTGGATAACAAGATAGAATGAATTATAATTTTGATCCATGAAATACATAATCATATTTTGACAAAATATGAAAGGTAATGAGAATCACATCATGATAGTGATGTATTACCAACATTTGTGAAATAAGTGTTTTTTGTAGTACTCAAAGAGAGATATGATGATGATGTGGGATGAAATATCCATCTAATGCCACCAAATTTAGAATTTTGTTGCATAGATCTAACATTAAAGAAATGGTGAAACAAGGGAGAAAGATAACTTGGAAATCATTCTAAGAGAATGCTAAGATAGATGCATGATTAGAGGATAGGATCTTCTCCCATGTATACTCCTGGATTCTGAGATGAAATCCCAAAAGGAAGGAAGAATTTGTGAGGACCTGCTTTCAATTTAGCCATCTAATTAGGGTTTACTTAGATGATTACATGTTAACTAGATTGATCATTATTTAAGCTTGATTAATGATTGTAGTCTTATATGCTTAAAACTAATGAGAAACTAAAATCATTATTTTATTTTGAATAATTAGGGTTTACTAAGTGTAAACCCTAGTCCGTCAAATTAGGGTTTTTGTAGCATATAAATATCAAATATGATCAATATAGCTGTGTAGTAGATGATGTTTAATATTTTATATAAAATTCTAATTTCTTTGAAATGTATATATAGTGTGTATGACTCATATAAAAGTGTTATTTCAATATATATGAATTTTTTAGTATTTTTTACCTATTGTTTGGCCAATTTTCCCTAGGATAAACTCTACTGACATTGCAATCATTCTGAAATATAGTAGTCTATTTTTTATTTTTATCTATTTATTGGTTAACCCAAATTTGTTGAAACTTTAATTGTATCTTCATAATTGAGGTTTAGACAATTATTTAACTTTTGACAATTTTTGAGTGATGTTGGAGTGATATACAATGTGGTGTGAATCATTTTTCTTACCATTGACAACTCGACCAACCAACATGTACGAATAAATTAAACTGAAGACCAGCATTTTTTTTTGACTTATTTCTAAATATTTTGAGCACCTCAATTGATATATATCATTGACCTAATACCCTGGTAGCTCCCATAATCTGCATTCCTATCCAAGATATGAAATTCTATAAAGAAAGGAGGAATTAGGGTTTTGAAGGAGAAAATTGTTGGAAATGATGATTTAACATTTTGTTGGAATTAGGCTTTCAACATTGGATATGTGTATATGGTGAATCTTCTCTCCTATGTATGAAATTTGTCTATGCTCTAATTTCAATTGAAATGATTTAAATCACCCCCTTTTTTCTTTCTTCTACTTCTATTCTCCTCTTCTTAGGTTTCTGAGTTGGACGGAGGAAGAAAGGGGGTCGATGGCTAGGACCTTGATGGATTTCTATATATTAAGATTATATGGGACGTTTTAAGGTCATTGGCAACTTCAATGAGTTTTTATGTCTTTCTTAAATATTAGTAATCATGTTGAAAGCCTAATATTTGGCTAAACTGATTAAGATCCTTGTTTGCATTTGTTTGTGATTAGCTAATCAATTTGGGAGATTTTAGGAAATAAATGACTAATAATTTGATTTTTGTCATTCATTTGTAGTTCTTAAGTTCTTTATCTATTAGTTAAGTTTCTATGAGAGATATTGTGGATAGAGAAACTACACTGTCTTATTGAAATATTATCTAAAATCAATGTAATGGATGATATACTTGAAAATTAAATTGACAAGTATAGAATCATGGTTGAACTTAATTAGTATGGGTTCATAAATTCTATTTTATGATCTTTTCTTGCATTTCTCATGGAACATACATAAAGATTAGTTTGAGTTCTTGAATTATAGTATTCCCTTTCTAGGGTTAATGCCGAGAGACAGACTCAAATGACCCAATTAATTGATGCATAATTATAATTGATGGATGAATTGTGAGGAAATAGAAAGTAGAGTTTCCATGTGTGTGAATAGATCTAGTGAATCCCTATACACCCTGATGAAATTAGTGAGTAATAAGATTCTTTTGATGTATTGAACTAAATTCATTTCTTGGAAACCATAGAAATTTAGTATTAAGACGAGTATGAGAGATAAAGCCTAAAATTATGTATAATCTTGCAATTGTGATGAGATGTTCAAGTTTGTGTATTATTACTTCAATTGAAGATAAGAAGTTTAATATGATCTAAACCTAATCCATATCTTCTAGGATAAAATAAGGAATAATGAGTAAAACCCTAAGAGTGTAAGACTTTTATTCGAGCAACATAATAATGAATCTGAAAGATGACTAGGGATTAAGAGGTAAGAATAAATAACCCCAATCTGTGGTACCACCTAAATTGATAGTTTGATAAGGAATAGAACGATTTCCTTTGTTACTAAAATTCCTTTATAAGTCAAATGACATGGTATATGTATCTTGATGAAATATAAGAAATGGAAATTTTAATAAAATAAGTATGTGGATGTCATTTGTCTATTTACTTTAAATATATTTGGATTGACATGCACTAAAATCATACTATAAAGGATTTCCATAAGAGAGAAATTTTATGTTTTAAGTAGATTTAGAATGACTTGTTCCAAGAGTAGTAGTGAACATGAAATCAAAGAACTTAAGACTAGTGAATATGAAATGAAGAGAAAATTGTGAAAAATAGTAGATGGATATAAGAACCTAACTCTAACCTTAAAATGATGAGCTATGTGATGCTAATGAATAATTATCTCAAATGAATGATTAAGGACTGCATATAAATATAGTATAATTCAAGTACAAGATAAGGTTCAATATTGTGATTTGATTTATTAGAATGTGTTTTCAGATTGTAATTGTATCTTAGAATAATTATTTGAGAATGGTGTACTTTGATAAATTTAGGAGGAGGTCGAATATATGTTGAATAGTAACCCTAACTAAATAATGGCAGATAATGAAAGAGGAGTGATATATGTCCTATGCATATTTATGCTTTGAGATTTATTTATATCCTATATAAATTTGATGGAATAATTATATGTTGATTGATTAATATATTTTGAGCATGATGGATGATACAAAATATTAACATGTAGATAGTGTTGTTGGTCTGAATGTTTCTGTGAATATTTACTTAAATGTATGTGATGAAGTGAAATGACAATGTATGTGTTGGGATCGAAGAAAGATGTATTGATTTGCATTTGAGAAACCTGGATTATAGTAAATATGTGAGAATGAGATTCCCACTGAGGCTGACAACCCACTAAAGATGAATCATATGAAATGTTAAAAATGTGAAAGAAGATGAATTTTGGAGATCATAAATTGTTTATATTGTTGATATAATGAATTTTTTCTTGTTAACTCTAATCTTCTTTATATCATTATAGTTGTTTAAGAATATATACATATGAAAAATGATGCTATGGATCTTCTTTATGATGGGTAAAAATGATTAATAACAAGTAAAATGATTACACATTTAGTTAGGTGCCCTGAACATCATGAGCTTCCCCCAAGGTCCATACTAGCGAAGTGAGATAGATCTCCTTATATAATCAGAGAATTATGAGAAGGATTTTTAGAGTGTGGTTTGAGACCTTAAAGGTTAGACCACTAGGAATTACTAGTCAGTCATTTGGTGTGACTTTGACCCTAGATTCTTTGTTGTGAAAGTTTACGTCCATGAGTAGACTCTGATGAATGAATATTGTGAATCATGAAAAATTGGATGATATGTGATATGTTGTTATGATGGTTCCTATCTCATGTACTAGAGATGAGGATGTGATCCTCTTTAGGCAACCTTGCAGTGGACCAGGATCTATTGTTAATATCTTAGGGTGGTCATCTAAAACCTAAGATGATAACGGTGAGTCGTTGACATGAGAATTAGGCGTGGCGGCTTCTACCAGTTGAGGTACAAGATGGTCTAATGAAAAAAATGACAAGCCATGTAGATCATGAGTTGAATATGTTTACATGCCTTTTTCTACTAGTTGTTACACTTGTTGTTGTTTAATATGTTTCTTGTTGTGCAAATTAATTATTATTTTATAGATATAGTCTATTTCCATATTCTATATGTCTGGCTTGAATTATGATCTAAAATGTCAACAACTTGATGTTGGAATTTATCCATTATGATTAAGATTTGGATTTACATGTCATTCGAAGATTCTTTTTTGGTAGACATCTCCTGTGTGGACTTTGGCTTCGGGAATGCAGGATGTGTTCCTGGTTTGACTAGAAGGGAATCACAAAGATGATGTTATTGTTTTGTGTTGACTCTAGTTGTTTCGATCTTGATTTTGCTTCCTCCAATCATATTTTCATTCGAAAGTAATTAACATCTACTTATCTTCTCATAGATAAGCTCTTGAAAATGTTTTAGAAGTTTGGATTGGACTACTAAAAATTGTATCTGGTTGATTAAATTATTGTCATAAATGGTTTTGCTAAATGTTAGAATTACCTATTAGACTTAGTATTATGTACAAGTTTCTTATAAGTTTAATATATTTAATATGATGTTGATGCATGTACTCAGTTTGAGTGGGAGGTATCCACTCACTGGGGCTTTATATGAATCCCATGATGTTGTTTCAACTATTTTTTGGTATAATACCATCCAACAGAGAGGTTGTAACAAAGAAGATGTAAATAGAATAATCTAGAATAGAATGTACCTATAAACTCTCTTTATTGGGGTGGGTAGTGCATCGAGTTCGTTGATTCATGTGTGTATATCCGAAGTAAACTGAATTGTATTGAGTAACAAGATTTTGATTTTTATGTTAATGGAGTTGAATACGAACCATGAAGATTAAATATGTTGTCATTTATGTAATATTGGTTATGTTCCTTCATTAAGAAAAGGAAAAATTTACCTGTGTTTTTTATATATTATGTTAATAGCATTTGTCGAGAATTATTTGTTTTATTTCATACTCTATGTTTAGGTTTAGAGTTTCTCTCTAATAGTTTGCATTGTCCTAATCAAATAAGAGGGTCTCGAGAGCTAAAATACTATCATAGAAAATGACTAAACATAAATTCTAGACCATTATAATGTGGGTATATGTGATGTGTGTCTATACAATTGTTGTTGTGCTATCAATAAGATAGGGAACAAACCAATTGTACATTGTATGTCTTTTGAATATTTGATTACTTCAATGGTCGTAAATGTTGTGTTGTATCACTTGTCTAGTTGAAGGAAAAAAATTAGGAATGAGATAGGAGTTTGTACGAAATTGGGTAGTAAGTAAGATAGGCATGAAAGGGGAAAAATTTCAACTAAGACTAAACCAAAGACCATGTTAAGGAAGACAAAGAAGAAGATAAATAAAAATAGAAGGAAGGGTAAAGAGGGAAGAAAACTTAACTCGCATACACCCAAAAGAATGATAATTACTTTCTGGTGTTAGAAATATTACAACATGGATCCAACCCAATATTAGCTCATCCTAGCGACCATGTAGTCCACCTCCCGAATTTCAGCCCCCTCACTCCTGAGTGAAAGTCCATAAAAGGATGATGCAATGCATTGGTGGGAGTCAAGTCCCATTATTTTTCAACATTAAAATAATGAGACAAAATGCATGAGATCCTTCCTATGATGTTTCATATATAGAAAGATACATTCAAATTTGTAGTTTGAAGAACATAAGGTAAAAATTGCATCTGACGCCTCCCACACCCTGTCATAAAACCTTATTAGAATACACAAGGATCAATTTATAATTGCTAAAACTAAAAGAAAGATTTAACATGTCCTACACCCATCTTATATAACATAGACATGAACACATGCATTGAACAGATTTGAGAAAATGGGATTACTTTGAAAATTTTAATAGAGTATTGTATCACTTTGTCCATGCATTGAAAAAAATAACAAGATAATATTGAAGTTTATGTACATCTAAAAGTTAGTAGGAAATAAGGAAAATGCATCTGATAGAACTTATTTTGACTAACAATATACTAGACACAATGCTAAAAATATGAAGAAGATTAGTAAAATGATAATGATGAGATAAAGAAGACTTTTACCCAACCCCTACATGCTCAAATGAAGGATGACAAATTTCAAAATTAGCAACACCACCACATCGGTTCTTCTTGGTGTCACTTTAGATAAACACACGCTCCATATCCTTTAACTTATGTTCCGCCATACATCCATTTAGAGCAACTTCAGATGTTGGATAATTGTTGAATAGATGTGTGGGACTCATCTGTCACTAAATTGCACATACAACTTAATATAACACACAAGGGATGATTTATAATTAAAAAAATCAAAGACAAGGATTTCATGCAACCCATCATGATTGATATGTAGTAAGACAAGGGCCAGTTTGTAATATCAAAATGTGAATCGTAAAAATTGCATTCACTCCCCCAAACAATCTTTGATATAGCCTTGTGAGAACACACAAGGAAAATTTTGTAATTAATTAAACTAAATAATTTTCATCCAACTGCACCCATGCTCTCTTGTTTTCTTATTTGAATAGAAAACTAACTTGCGGTTTAGAAAATATAAGGATGATTTTGAAACCATCACCTTCCGCACTATTTCTTTTATAATATAGATTACAATAGAAGGATTGCTTTATAATGTAAAAAGAAAATCATAGTACACCTCTCCTCTCTTTCCTGTATTAGTATAGAACTCATGGGAGAACATGTACAGAAACCATAGAACAATCATTTATATATGATAAGAAAATGATCATTTTGCCATTTAGAAACTAATGGTAGAAATTACATTTAATCCCTATGAAAGTCTTTAATATATCTTATTTAAGACCATTTGCGATTTGCAAAGGAAAAAATAGCTTCCATACTCATCCATGCTCCCGCACAATTCCCTTATTAGAGTACAAGGACTAATAAAATAAATTTTTTTTAAGAAAAATGCATACAAACTCCCCATTCTCCTTTATATAAAATATATATTAGTATGCAAGGATACTATGTAATTTGAATAATAAAGGGAAACATTCCATAAAACATATCCACCGTCATTCATGTATAGTATAGAACGGATGACAAATATCTTATATAATTCTTCTCACATCCTTTCATATATATCAAGACAATGTCCAATTGTAAATTAAAAAATAAAGGTAAAAATTACATTCAATCCCTCCCATGGTCTTTGATGTAACCTTATCAGAACATTCAAGGGCCAACAGTAATTTATAAAACTAAATGAATTAATGGCATCAATATGCTTCCATTTTCTTGCATGAGTCCTATGTTGGAATATACAGAGGAGTTAGTAACAAAAATATAAAATGATTAATTAGCTATAACGCATAAAACACTCTTTACTATATATGATAGGTTAGAACATAAGAACTAGCTTATAGTTAGAAAATATAAAGAAAAAAGTTACGTAGAACATCTCTCACGCTCTTGCCTGTATAATATACCACTAATGGAAAAAATTGCATGCAATCATTACCAGAACCTTTCATATATAATATAGCAAGGGTGAACTTGCAACCAAAAAAAATTATTCAACCCCTCCCCTTGTATTTCATATAGTCTTGTTAGATCAAGGACCTACAAAATTTACAAAACTAAAGAAAAATCGTGCATCCATAAGCTTCCACGCTCTCACACCATACTAAAATATGAGAAATAATAACTTGTAATAGAAAAAGTTCGTGTAGAACATCGGTCATGCACTTTCTGATATCATATAGACTATAACATAAGGATTACTTTCTATTCCAAAAAATAAAAGAAAATATTGAATAGAACACTTTCTACACTCTTTATCATATAAAAAAAAATCAAACCCCTCCTATAGTCTTTAGTTTAACCTTTTGATATACTTATAATTTCTAAACTAAAGAAAGAGGTTCGTTAATGCTTCCACACTCTTGCTTGGCTTCCTTATTAAATTATAAGGACTAACTTGAATAAAAAATATAAAAAAAGTGTTGATCATATCCCACGCTATTTCCCAATATAGCATGGGTACGAGATAAGACCAAGACCCTAGGAAAAAGGATGAATAAAACCTAGTACGTGAAACGACCTATTACGTAATTAATTATCTTCATTATGTGTACACACACACACACACACACACATATATATATATATATATATATATATATATATATATCTTTGTTTATATATCTGTATGTGAATATATCTATGATATATATAAATAAAAAGTAAAACAATTTGTTATGAGAAAAAATTAAATCTGATGAAAGGAAGTCATGTAATTGATTAGGATAGACTTTACCTAAAATAGGGGCGGAACTAGGAAGGAGGTTAGGGGGATCTAGCCCCCCCTCCCCCCCAAAAAAAATGATAAGATATAATTATACAAATATAAAAAAACTAATAATAACAAGATATATATATATATATGTATGTGTGTGTGTGTGTGTCACTGTATGCTCAATAGAAAAAGGTCTAGTTGAAGTGGTACTTTGCATCTTTAGTTTTATAAGTGACACATGTTTGAATCTTGGTGTATTCATATTTTATTTTTCAACCCCCTTTTAGGAACTCAAGCTCCCCTATTGTGCATTTTTGGTTCCACCCTTGACCTTGAGTGTTTTGAGCCAATGGGGCTCATCTTCAATAACTCTTGTGTTAACTTTTATTTGAGAAGGATGATGGGGATAGATTATTCAAATACCCTAAGAAATAAACACCTTCTCAATATAAAGGAAATATAATGGTGAAGACCTCAATCGAGCTAACATGTTGATATATATCAAGAAAATGAAGAAGTATTGCCTTAATACAACCTTAAAATCATGATATAAATAGAACCATGTAGAACTGAACGACTTTGATGCTAATGCAATTTTGTGTCCATCTTAAAAAAATTGAGATGAAGTTTTAGGGAAAGAATCTTATAATGATTGAAGGATGTGGAAACATGTCATTTTCATCCTTTTCACAAAAAGTTATGCTTGAAATGTATTATTTAATTAAACAATATTTTGATAAATAATATGTGTTGTATTTTTTTGTTGAAGTCCCTGCGGGCAAGATTTTGTGAAGTCAATGGCTCAATGATATATATATCAACAATTGGAAATCATGGTATGTTAATTGTTTCCTTGTGGAGACATAATAAAAATTTTGAACAAAATAAGGATTATTTTGTAGCCTTGATTCTATTAATTTGATTTTTAAAAGTATAACTTCAAGACAAAGAAAAGGGCTTTCAAGTTATCTATATTAATGCAATCTTTCTATTATCATAAGATGAGAGTATTAACAAGGAACTTTAAAAGTTTCATTGCAAATAGAATTCCTAGTGGCTTAGTATAAATATAGAAGAATTTCATGTTTTAATTAGATTTCAAAACTGGGAAAATACTTAATTAATCATATGATTGTCTAACCCAAAACTATAGGGAAACCCTAGACTTGGAACCTTCGCCTGTCACACAATTGTGATTCGTTAGGTCCAAGATCAATGATCATGAGATCATCTCCAATTTCACATCAACTAAGAAAAACAACCTCAATAACATCACACTTTCTATCCCTCCCATCTCTCTCTTCCTCCCATATTGATAGAAACTAACAAAAATCAATCCAGCAAGTATATGATATGATGATCTCTCCAACAATCCTTTATTAGGTTGGTTTCACATAAAATTGGGGAACTCCCAATTATCCCTACAACTCTCTCCCCCTCCATCAAGATGTAAATAATGTCTCGATGAATTTCAAGCCTATTTAAGGACATGGGAAGATCTAGGGATCCTTGATGAGAAATTCTTGGTTGGCAATTGGGGCCTGCTCATCCCTAACACCTTCCATAAACCCCACCTTCCTCTCCCACAACCTCCAACCTTGACTTGAGGTCCATTTCATCTCGGGATAATTAAGTTGGCCTTGTGTACTACCAAATGTTGGCATAATTACTAGGACCCTTAGTGTGACACAAGGACTATGGGAAATCCTCCAACCTCCACCAACTCCTATCATCAAGCCCATCATTAAGGTTGTACACTTAGCCATATCCAACCCTATTGAGTTACAAAAAATCCTCCTCAACCCTCCAAGATCCTTCTCTAATATCTAGAATACCAATCACCATGTTAGTTCCCCCAATTAATGCATCACCTGTCCAATCCTTGAACAAGTGGTGTCCCAATCTTGGATTTCTGGCTCCAAGCCATAATGGGTTGCACCATGGAGCTTACCATGTTTGACAAAGCCTTCCATTAGCAATTGCAGGTTTGGATGCCACTACCAAGCCCAAGAGTTACGAGTCAACTCCCAAGTTCACCTCCTACACCATGGGCTAGAGAATTAGCTGAGCCATTGAAGGAATCCCTGTGTGTAAATGACCCATATGCCCATCTAGCGTGTTATAATATGTTTCACATAACATTGGCAATGGGATCATTTTCCTGAATTAAAGGACGGACCTCCTTCATCTAAAGAAAAGGAGGAAGTGATGATGTGGAGGTCCTATATTGATCTATGTAGGATTAAAATAAATTAATTGTATATTCTTACTACTTTTTCTAAACCTAGCATATATATGTGTTACTTCAATCAGAAAAGGAATCTTTTTAATATGGTTCTGAGATAAAATTATATTCCTAATCAAAAAGCTCCTTTAGGTACCCCATTAACGGATCTTACATTTTAAGACCCTAGAATAAAAACTATATGTTTCATGAATTTGATTTTGATGTTAATACCAAACCTAGATCAACAAGTTTATCTTTGATAATAGTGATAATCCCTTTAATGTTAAAAAATAAGGTAATGTTTCAATTGTATGATGAAATTAGGGTTTTGGATTACTTTAGGGTCTTAATCTGAAGTTAGGTTTGAATTTATACAAACTCTAGAATTCATCACACACTTGGAACATCCCAAACGTAAACCCTTGGATCCTTAATAAAACCCTATCAAAAGTTTTTGAAAAAGTTCGTAACACTTACTGTTATATGATTATTTTAGGTTAAGTTTTGGATTTTTAGTGGTTGGACACCTCTTGCTTCTTGAACATGATATATGGGTCATTAGTGGTTAACCGCTTTTAACTGTGTTTTTATTTCAAAATTTTCTGAGTTTTATTCATTCTGGAAAATGTATTCTTTGCTCTATTTCTTACAAATGGTAAAGATCTACGTGTATCATTTAAATCTAAAATGATATTTGAGGCAGATACCAAAATATCATGAGGGTGATTTAAGGAGAAAATCCTTCCCAAACTACAAAGATGATTACACTCATATTCTTTAAGGATGATGACTAAGAGGGTGAATAAAAAAATAGTTTTGACCTGGTAAACCACTACGAGAATACGATAGAGTCCATTGTTGGATGAGATATAGTGCATTGTCGGATGAAACATTGGTTCATCAAATGAGATATCTAAATTACAAGTTAAAATGTGAATCAAATGTGAATTTCATTGTCAGCTAAATTATTGAGCTTTTCATACCAAATATGTATAATTGTTATGTGTATTGTTGTCATTGCACCAAAATACACAATATAAAAACTTATTGAGCATTGTATGTTGGCATTTTAGATTCAACCTAAAATCCATCTTGAAGAAAACTTGTGGCTGAATTTAATGATGGAGTCCAAGGCACAAAAGGGACTTAGATACTCTTTCAATTCTAGATATTAGTTCCAATAAATTTGATTTTCTTTTCATTCTATTAGTTTCCAATTATGTACCCCTTTGGGAGCTCAAAATTTTCAAACTCTCATCCTATCTATTTAATAAAATGTTGATTATTATTAGTTATTTTAGTGAATTTTGTCTAATAAAAATATGATTTAGCTATCCTTGCTTCTACAGTCCTCATTTATAGGAGTTGTGGGAGTGGGGGTCATTATAACAATTTCATAATACTTATATTTTTATAAACACGTAGACCAATATTTTTTATAGAAAATAGATCCATTCATTCCTCAAGCCATACAACATCTACAAGTAAAGAAAATACCCTAAAGCAACAAACAACAATCAAGAACACAGACTTAAAATCATTGCAACTCATATTGAAACGAGAATAACACACTTTTGTATAATTTTCTCTTCCATGATGTTGTCATTAGCAATTTTTCATTAGAGATGCCTTCAACTTGAGTATAAAGTAGTGGTGTAAGAGATGGACTAGATCAATGTTCCAACAGGAGGTTGACTCTACCATCAATGTCAAGTACCCGAGCAACAAAAGAACCTGAGGTAAAATTGAGATCTACCAGAGATCTCTTCACTCTCACAACTAGAGAGACTAAATAACTCCTAAGGAACTAAGAAACAACAAAGAATGACAACTAGACAGCAGAGAAATGATGTGAACCAAGAATAACAAAAACAAGAAGAAAAAACTTAAAAGAAAATAAAATAACAAATTAGATAGGGGGAGTGCCATCCCCACAGTAGATTGGTGTCGAAGGCATCATAGAGGCCACCTCCACACCTCCACCAAGCGATTGTTATGAGACAAAGTCACTGCATAAAAAACAGCTACCTCACTACCCTAGATCCTAGTTCTATGATCCAAAAGACGAGACTCACCGTCCAGAAAGGGGCAAAAAGAAAGGCATTGGAGGGAAAAGCCAGTCGGCCGAAATCCAGGGAGCTCGTTGTCTAGAAAGAGGAAGGTGCACATGGAAGCACCCATGGGGAGAGGGTGGCTACACACTAGCAACCAACTCCTCCACATGATCCGGAGGGTCGAGCGTGCAATAGCCCTAGATCCCCTCTGTGGTCGTGAGAGTCGAACGTGAAACTAACGAGTTAGCATAAGCTAATAGAGAAGTTGGGATGAAAAATTAATGGGTTGACTTAAGTACATAATTATTGATATCAGAGGGTCTAGCGTGCGGAAACCCTAGACAAGCTCATGATTAGATATTTTTTTCTGATTAGTCAACCATAGTTATTTTTTTTATCATAACATTTTATTTATATTGAACATAAAATTGATAAATATTCTTCTAATCCCTAATAAATTTGAATCATCATTGTGCATTCTTCTCTCCAGTGGCGGCGCTAGGGGGCAAGCAGGGGTACGTGTCCTACTCAACCCTATATATATTGTGTATACTAAACATGGTATCACAATTAATATTTATTTTTATGTATTATCTACTTTACACATTCATTAACATATTTCTAAAGTATGTTGACTTTCTTTCACAAATAATGTCATTACTAATACGATTTTAAGTAAAAAAATCATAAATAGCAACATATTAAAATAGGATAATTTTATAAAAACAAATGGTGCTTCTTTATATTAACAAATGCATCTCAATATTTCATTATTAACAAATTTTCTTTTTTATTCAACATATTAACAACTGTATTTCGAATACATACATTAATGTCTACTTTTTAACTATTACTTTACACCTATTTTTTTAATGATAAAATAAAAAACCAATATCTATATTTAAAAATATATTTTATGAAATGTCAAATATTTCTATATCATGAAAAAATAATTAAATGTATAAAAATATAAGTTGTATGGGTAATATAGAAAAAAAAATATCCATAATTAATTGTATACTTTATAATATAGCAAATACTTTATATAATATGTAATTATTTAAGTCTATAACAAATAAAAAACAAGTACATAGTTTTTTTTGTTATAAAAAAAGATATAAAATATTGATATATTATGTATAAATAATTAAATTTATAACAAATATAGAAAATGCATAGCTCTATGGTTGTATATTTTACTTGTGCAATGATGTATGCTAATGTTTTTCTATTATGAGTGTAATGCATGCAAGGAAACGTAAAAGGTCAAATAAATACAATAGTTTCTTAGTATTACATGGTGTCACGATAAATTTGTTAATAATATTTTAGAAAAGTCTACTATCTTGAATTTTTATACATCAAGAAATATGTGTTAAAACAATGAAATATCATATATTTTTATGAAATTAACCCCTAAAATTATACTTTCATTCACAAGTTATGCAAATATTATTTCTCTAAATTATAAATATTATTTCATCGTAATGTCAAAGACAATATTTTTTTATGTTTTTTTAGTTTTCGCCATAACATACCAATAACTATCTTCATATTTTAGTGAACAACAAATTATTGTAATATCTATTTTTTGTTAGGTAAAATTAATGAATAAGTTTAACACTATCATAATTATATTTATTTAACTTTAAGTTTCTATATTATTGTTTTCTTGATTTATATATAATAGTAATAATTTGCCACGTGGTACTACTTATATATTCGATTTTCTTAACTTTATGTTACTTTTTAGTTACTTGACTTGTAAAACTCATAATGTAGAAATTACTTGCTTGGTCTAGAAAAATAAATAATAATCCATAAATCAATATTGAACATATATGTTTTTTTTTCAAAATGATATATATTAAGAGAGAATTGGTTTAGAAGAATAGTTGGTCTTATACAAAAAATTAAATCTTTGAAATGTTAATGGTCGTCTTTTTAAACCTATCTTAAATGTAAAGAAATCCTAAATGCATGTAGAACATTATAAAATACATAATTCTACATAGTAATCCATATACATAGAAGATTATATTAATCAGATATAGAATTTAGTACTCCATAAAGTGGTGAGTTGTGTCTTCAACTTCTTTTTTTATTTGTGTAACACTCATCTATTTTCCTCTATGGTGATAATTGAAGTCTGTTTAATAACATGTCTTTAAGACATGTCAAACTCCATTTGTCTCATGGTGATAATTGAAGTCCTATTGAATTTCTGATATAAAATATTTTTAATAATATCAATGGTATATAAAGACTTAAATCATTTATATATGTGTCCCCCTCACTGAGGGTTTCTCCGCTACTGCTTCTCTCGGTGTTGATCTTTCTTTATACATCTAAAGTGAAGGTAGAGTCCCTTATGTAGACATTTGGACGTGTTGATTTCATATGAAGAATGTGAGTTCATGTAGAATCTAGACACCCCCATCATATGAATTTCGAAAATGTGACCTTTGAACATCAAATACAAATGACGATGAGCCCATGGTAGATGAAACCAAGAAAGAACAAGGCATGAGCATGTCCCGTGAAGTACTAAATCACAAAATGGAATTTAAAATAGAATTGGAGTTTAGGCATTAAAAATCATCATCTTGGTTCAATTTTGAGAAACAACCAAGTCAAATTTAGATACTGATGTCACCTTCCTCACCACCCATATTATGAATTCTTAGTGAGAGAAAATTCCAACTTCTCTCTAAAAAAACACCTTCTCCCTACTACATATCTAATTTCTCATAGCTCCTCCGACCGTGCTCCAACCACATCGAAGACAACACCTCGACTGCATCAGAGCTATACTGTCACCATCTTCTACAACTCTGTGACCATACTCCAACTACTAGAGAAAGCACCTCACCTAGATCAAAGTTAAACTCTCAGCATCATCTATAGCCAGGGCAACACCAACTAGCTGCACATTCGACCAGTGCTAGATATCATAGACGCATATGTGGTGCAAACCACATCACACAAGAACCTACTATTCAACATCCTGCACCGCTTCCCCAACATCCGATACAATAGCTTTGACATCCTACAATGCCGCACAACATTACCTCACTCAGTACTACGGCCACACCTAGACAAGCTACTTTCAACCATAACAGTAGAGAAGCATTCACCCACTACCATCTTATAAGGAAACTTTCCCCATCAAATTAAATAGAAGCTAACACACTATTCTTAGTTGGATTTTGGCTGTGCGGAAATCAAAGCATTAGGACAACATTGACCTTGCCTCAACATATCAAACTAGCCGACTTTTTGCCTTCCAAAATGAGGACAGATGGACATCTCAGCGCCACCCTAAGCAAGAGTAAGCTACTCACTAACAGAAACAACACACCACTGATTTTGAGTCAAGCTTATAAGAGAAAGATTGGCACCACAAAGTTCACCATACGAAGAACAACCAATATGTCAACAAATAGCCCAAGAATGACCACCTGATTCCCTTACGTGACTTATCCACTAGATGATTTAGCAAACCACATCACCGTGCAACTTCCTAGGGCGTAGAAATACTACTACTTTGACCTTCCTCTAGGTGTTAACAAGGTGCAGATGGGACATTAAAACTTCAACTATGATATAAAATCCAACATCTACATTGAACATGGATGGGTGGAGATGATCTCATCGCTTAATCTCAAAAGAGAATTGACTGTCTTCCTCCATCCCATTACCGACCAAACCCTAATGGCATGGTCACATATTTCAATAATGAAACTCCAGTGGAGTTATACTCACTCTTTTACACACCCAAAGACACAGACTCCATGAGCACTGACTCAGCGGATCAGATATTTGTCCTTGAGAAACACCAAGCCAAGATTGGATCAAGAGTTAACCCCATTTCTTTATCAAATCTACACCTGTATTGCCAACACACCCAGATGAGGAAGATACATCTACATCAGTGCAGTGCTAAAACTCCATAGGAGACATGTATGAAAACAAAAATTCATCCACCTTTTTCTGATTGTAGCAACATTTTTTCCAAAAAAAACATCATATCCACACAAAGTACCCAAAAATATTGACTCCTAGATCAATTACAAAACCAATTCACAACCCCCCTCAAAAATCTCTCTGCTACTAATCTCTCCTTATCCACCTTCACGAGCGATGTCTACCCTAATGGTTGGACTCTCGTCACACACATACCTCAGCTTTGAGATGCACCAGATGTAATAATAGGGGACACTCAAAGTCCCGATGCACTTCAATGCCGCAATGCTTCATCTAAAACTGCACTGGGCACTTTTCATATAGATGCCCACAACATCCTGGTCCTTGCCTAGGTCGTAGTAGAGGATTTTATAGCAAAAAGAGTACTTTTTATGAAAAATCAACTTTTACTGATAGATCTCACCTCACCAAAATATTTGTCAAATTTGATTAGCTTCCCAGGCCCAATGAGAACTCGATTACCTCCTCTAACCCATTCTCCTGTATCCACATTCCTGACCAAGATGTTGCTTTACCTCCCCCTTCACATGATCATGTCAACCATGTTGGATCCAAACTCCATACGTCGTGACCAAAACCATCTATAAAACCATTATCAAAACCCTCATTTTTCCATAATCTCCCTACTTCACATACCCCACCTCCCTTCACCACTGCATATCACCCTCCACCATGGCTCCTGCTATGCATCTAGACCGCAAATTCCCTATTGACTTACCAGACAACTCCATGCAACTTCTGAAAGTATTCACCATCCACAACATACTTGTGACCATCACCAATAACATCGACAACAACACAGTTAATATCCTTGATGTCACCAGAGCCATTGCCCTCCTTCTTTCAGGACACACTATCCTCAAACCAAAAATCCTATCACCATTGTAGCTCTTGTACTCTATCCCTAAAGGCACCAAACTAGACCACTTATTTGGACAAGTCATGACCATTCCATGTGGCTCTAGCTTCATCCAAGCCAACATCACCAAATGGACCCCTGAATAAGGGTCTTCTCTGGCTGGTTGTAGAGGCTCAGGTTGGGTTGCTATCACTGATCTCACACCATAACTATGGGAAGTGGATATTTTTAGATCCATAGCACACACCATCAATGTCACTCTCCAATTTGTTAGTCACGACACCGTACATCCCACCCAATACATCAAGGCTTTTTGTGTCTTCTCAGTCAAACAAGCTATCATCTTACCTGCTTCAATCAAGATCATACTAGGAGAAAAAATCTATAAAATAAAATTTTCCATTGAAAACCCTACTAATGTCTCTACTACCTTAATGGACATCAATTCACATCCACCATATTGGTTTTGTCTTGCCAACTCCAAGAAAACCTTCACTTCTACTAGGAAATCAAACTAGAGAAACATGGTCTGGGAGAGAAAGAACTCCACAACCATTCCTCAGGATAACACAAACATTTCCACAAATAACAAGAGACCAAGAACCACATCCCCATCAATAGATAGCAGCAACAACACTCTCCATGATACCTTCAAACCTTTTCTTCTCCACAACAATAACATAGATACCACAACCAGTTTTGATTCTGACACAACTCAAAAGCTGAAATCTGCCATGATTGATGAAATCCGATCCTCACAGAGTCTAAAATAGAAGAACAAAGGAAAAGCACTCACAACAATCTCAACTAACAACACGATGTCAACTACACTAGAAGGGAAAACCAAGAGGAATTTCTTTGCTACAGAAGAACCATGTACATCCTCAGATCATCCATATAACTCTAACTACCACACTTGTCTATTACCATCCGATTAAAAAATACATCAGACAATGAAAATGAGATTGATAATATTGAGGATATAGCTTCTTGGCCTGATATACAACCTTTTACCATATTTTCTGATAAGCTAGGAATTACTATTAATAATGAGACTATATCATAGTGCCTTAGATGATATAGAAAAACACATGCACTGGAGAAATTATAGACACATCCATGACACATACACCACTCTAGAAAACCTACATTTAAATTGATTTTTGATCCACTTTTCCAGTAGACATATACTCTCACCCTCGATGAAGAACGCATCTTGGAACATCTGTGGTGCATCCTCTTAGTACTTGATAAATGAAATTAGGAGTCACATTTACAAAAATAACATTAATCTAATCACCATTCAGGAAACTAAAACCACTATCACACCATTCACCCTAAAACCCATAGGTGGAAAACATAGACATTTTTGGCACCACATCCCCCCAGTGGGATTTAAAGAAGGTTTAGACATAGGTTTAAACAATATACTCTTCACCATCACACAAGTTGAGATCCTAAACTTCTCCATTACCCTTCACATCACCAACACAATGGACGCCCTTAAATGGTTTTTCATTGGGGTATATTGTAAACCTAGTACAAAAAAAATAGATTACATTGCTGAAATCAAATGCATTTTCCACAAGTATGTTGATAAACCTTGGCTCCTAGGTGGATACTTCAACCTCATAACCAACTCATCCGATATAATTAACCACTCCCTACAGACTGTCCTCATGCACACAGCTGACAAAATCTTCAGCCAACATAACCTGATCGACATGCCTCCAGCAAATGCTCATTTCACCTGGCACCAAAACCAATCTTGGACCAGATTAGATCACTTCATTTGCAAAATCATAGGGAAGACCTTTACCCCCACTCATTTGTTTCCGTTACACACCTACTCTTTGATCACTTCCCAATTGTCACAAATACAAATCCTTTATTATGGGGCCATAAACCTTTTCACTTTGAAAACTTTCATCTTTCTAACCCCAACTGTCTGGAGCTATGTAAACAAACTTGGGTCACTTATGACTCACACACAAAAGAACCAGGTTACCATATTCATAACAACACCAAGAAAATCAGAATCACACTTAAATCTTGGCAAAACCAAAAATTCGATAATGTCAAATAAAAATTGGTTGACTTAGAACAACACCATCTTTTTGTTGATAGTGACCCTAAAGCTGACCCTGCCCTCACTCTTACTGTTAAAGTTGAGATAGAACAGATTAAAAAATGCATTGAAACCATATCAAAATAGTGTACGAAGATTAGATGGACCATTGAGGGAGACACATATACAAAATTGCTCCACAAAACCTGCAACAACACCACCAATAAAAACATCATTGCTAGACTTTGCATTAATGACAACATTACCTCCAATAAGCACATGATCACCAGCCATATTGTTCAATACTTTGAATACATATTCAACACTGGACACACACTCTCCTTTCTCAACTCCATCAAATAGAAAGACATTTGCAAAAAAACTATCCCATCCCCACAGACACCATCAGGGACTTAAAATCGAGGAACTTTATGAAGCCATTACCTCTCTTGGTAGGAATAAATCGGATGGTCTGAACACTGAATTTTATCTTGCCAATTAGAACCATATCAAAGGGGACTTCATGAAACTTGTCATATCTTTCCAAGAGAGCACAAATGTCCACAAACACATCAAAACTCTCAACCATACCAACATAGCTCTCATCAAAAAGGTAAATCAGCCTTTTCAAATCACACAGTTCTGACCCATTAGCCTCATCAACACAACCTATAAATTTAATGCCAAAATCCTCAGTAACCGAATCAAACCACAACTTGAAGATATCGTCTCCATAACCAAAATTCCTTCCTTAAACATCGCAACATACATGGTGCCTTCATCATGGTCAATGAAACACTTCACCTATGTTATAAAAATAGGACTTCGGTCATAGCTACCAAGCTGGACCTTGAGAAAGCCTTTGATTACATAAACTGGAATTGCCTTCTCCATACCATGTTTGGATATGGTTTTCCAAACAAATGGAACAACTAGATACATTCTTGCATCTCCATAATTACTTCTCCACTATCATCAATGGCTCTTCTTTTGAACACTTCCACAACACAAACAACCTTAGGCAAGGAGACCTACTTTCCCCCTACTTGTTCATCATTTTTACCTCTATCCTTACCAACTTGATCAAGCTAGGAACTGCAAAGGGCCTCATTGCTTCACCTATAGAATTCTACAAAAATATCATCCAATTTGCGAATGATACATGATCATGGTCAAACTAGAAGGAAACACTATTATCAACACGATCCACATCATTGGCCTCTTCTCATACATCTTTGGCCTCAAAATTAACCTTACAAAATCTTCGATCATTGGAGTCAACACCCTGCATGATATTATCAATAGATACATGACTCTTCTAAAATGCAAGATTAAACAATTCCCAGTCATGTATCTCGGCCTTCCCATCTCTCCACACCCCAACACACATAGCCTATGGAACCCCATCATTGACAAGATCAAACATAAACTCCACTCTTGGACCAACCACTTCCTTAACTAGTCGATCGTCTCATCCTTCTCAATAGTGTTATTACTCCTATAATCACATACTACCTCAGTTGCATCCCCTTGCCTAAAAAAACCTCTAACATTATTGAATCTATCAAAAAATAGTTTCTATGGAACCATTACAATGAAGAACATAAGAGGAATAGACTACACCTGGTCAATTGGGATACTATACAAGCTCCTATTGACTGTAGTGGTTGGGGCATCATTAATATTAAAATACATGCCATCTGTTTCATCACCAAGATCATTAACACCCTTAGCACAAAATATGATAACATCTGGAAAACTCTCATTCTTGACAAATATTTTAAATGTACCACTCCTTGGCATAAAACCAACAAGTTCATATCCTCACCACTCTGGAGGTACATCAATAAACATTTAGACATCATCACAAACCTTATCCACTCCCCCCCATGCTTAGATGAATATAAACTTCTAGAGGGACCCGTGGTTTCATAACAACTCCATACTAAATCTGAAATGCCACTTTCACATACCACCTTCTTTGAAAAATCTCAATATTGTCAGAGCGTTGAAACTTCTTACCAGCAATCGACAAAACTCTCTTAAGCTCTTCCTCTACAACAACCTCAACCATGATCCAATGCAGGACATCATTCATGATCTCCAATACAATACAACAAACTACATTATATGGAAATGGGGTCCTACATACACACCTAATGAAGCTTATATATACCTCACTTATAGAGGACACATATCTAGTATGAAAACCATTTGAAAAAAAAATGGCCACAAAAATACAAAATATTCTTCTAGCTCATTTCAAATAACAAGATCCCCACTGACCATTTCATCAACAGTAGAGGCTTTCAGGTACCTACTAGATGTTATCCATGTCATTCTTAAGAAGAAACTTCAACACCTCTTCACCAACTGCCAATTCACACTATACTTCCTCTACAAATACTTCCCACCACACACTATCACTGATAGCATTCTTCTGCCTAACCATATAACATGCATAAAACTACAAAATTAAAACCTTCCTGCAACAGACCTGATTATAAACACCCTCTGGCATATTTGGTTAGAAAGATATCAGAGAAAATACAACAACTCTAACCATCCTAAACACCAAATATTGGCTGACATTAAACATTTCTTATTCATTAACTTGCATTGCAGGAGTGACTTCCACATCAACACATGTGATGGGAGTATATGAGGACCGGAATAATGTGTTTGGAGATCATAATGGCCAAAGCTGCTACACACTGGAGGATATCATAGATAACGACAGAGGCTTCTGAACTAGACCACCAGAGCAACAACAGAATTGGGAACTTCATTATCATGTTTGTTTTTCGTCTATATGTTGAGCCTCATTGTTTAGGGGTGCCTCCCCCATGAACACTGATACTTTAGGTCTCACTTGCTTTTATTTATTTGCATCTGACTATGGAGCACATCTTCGTATGTGTCCTCCATGGTGGAACATTTTGTTATCCCATGTTTACCGGCGTTCTGTTTGTAAATATTTTATTTTTTAATACATGGACTACTTTATCAAAAAAAAAAAAATCAGTACTGCTTTTGGCTTATCCGCACGTATAAGAGAAACTAATGGACAGAGAGGGAGTAGATGAAAATGGAGATGTAACATAGCAATGAATTTATAACAATTCTCAAAACTTAAAGTGGACAAAGAATGGACTAAAGACGTACGTACAGACTGATAAAGAAGTACAGAGCACATGCAGAAACAAATCAAACACGTGGTATATGATGGAAACGTGAAACCAAGGAAAGAATGCAGCCTCTGATCAACAGCTTGCCGTTTAGTAGAACATGGAGAAGACGAATATAGCCAGGGAGCCGAGTACTGCAGAGACGGCCGACGAGAGAGCGGCAGCGGAGTTGCCGCTGCTACCACCACCGCCCGTGGTGGGCGCTGCGGCAGGGGGGTGGACGTGGCCGTTGTGAGCCATTGCGGAGACGGCCAGCAGAACCAGCACCGAGAGGACAGCGACAATGGATGCAGATCTGGCCATTCTCTTCAACTGTTGGGCGGTGTTGTGCAAGCAAATTACACAGAAAACGTAAAGAGATATGAGCGATGGAAACACACAGATCCCAAGCGGGACTCCCCTTTTCCAAGCGGGTGGAAACACACCGCTGCTCTTCTCTCGCCCTACATTTTTTTAGATGCGGGCTTAGGGCTATATAGCGCATATTACGTATTGAAGCAGGTGTTGGTCAACGTTGAAGGTTGTGTATGTGCTTGAGATGTCAATCGGAGTTGTTAGACAAGAGCTTTCGCAAGAATAATACATGGTATCCAAGTCGACAGCATAAACTGCTAAAAGAAGTCATTACAAGCTGTGCGACTCTCATTTATATTACTTCCTCCAGTAATATTATTATATTTCTAAAAACGCCTAACCTAAACTATACATACCAGCACAAGCCAAAAACAAGATGTACACAATTCAGTGCCATCTCCCCTGCCAGTTGCGTACTTGGGTTCATGCTGTGCTGTATAACATCTTCAATTGCCGATTTTGGCCCCGACCCGTGTATAATACATGGATATTTGATGTTAACATACATGGATGGATGAATCAGTTACCTATATATCCATATTACATACAAATGCTCTTAATGAAAATTAGATTGAACAGAGATGGGTATCCATATTACATACATGGATAGATGAATCAGTTACCCACGCAGCCACGCCTTCGGCGGGTGCATATTATGATAATCCATCACAAAGTCTAACCAGATACGGAAGATTCGACAGGGCGACCAAGCCTGGCAGTTTTTGTACTGCAAAGTCATGTTTCCAGTACAACATGCAAGTTCGTAGTCACACACACACACACACGGATGTATAATACCATCAACTTCTTCAAAGTCATCACCAAACCCATGTGGGGCTTCACTCAGCTGAGAAATACGTGGCACGAACTATGACTATTGCCCCTATGCATCTTCTTTTCTTACCGTTGATTAAATTGATACATGTAGCACGCATAACTAGTGGCGAAGCCAAGAATTCTGATAATAGGGACACAACTTAAATAACAAACAACTTAAATAACAAGTCATATATAAGAAAAACCTCAATCGCTAAGGAGAGGGAAGGGGGGAGGGGGGTGTTGCACAAGTTAGTTTTATTCTACATTGCGAGTGAATTCAATGTAAACTACTACATGATTTTGAAATTTAGGTAGAGAATTGGCTCCGCCATTGACGACAACCAAAGGGCCCAATATTTGATGAGGCCTATGAAAAGGATAGGATGGACGAACAAGTACTCAGAACGAAGTCAAGTATTTACTTAACAAAATCTTCTTTTTAAAAAGGTGTCATTTAGATTCGAGTTGTATCAAATAGTTGTATATGTAAGGATAATAATGATTGAGCAACAACAAACAAGAAATAAGATAAGGAGAAAAGAAACAATATATTTTTTCCATAGTCAAATCATTTACCCCGCCTGCATGTTCAAGAATGAGATTGTAAAGTGATTCATATCATCCGCCTATTATTCGCAAATAAAGATGCATTACCCTCACTATAGGTTACAAGGAGAAAAGGATCTTTGTGTTTAATAGTAGGAACGGTAAATACATAGAATTAGAAAAAGAACATGGGTAATTAACCATGATATTTGATAACTTATTCAATATGTAAATATACTCAATTATTCATAGTAATATTTTGAAAATCAATCACTACAATCACATGCCAAACAAATTTCAGAACTTGCATATGAAAAGTGTATGTAATTGTTTGACCAGAGTCTCACCAATTTACTAGCATTTAAAGATCATAATCAATCACCGATCTTGATTTTTCTTCCTTGTTCTTGACCATCAAGTCTCAAATATTCATGAAGCTAGTTAAAAGTACATATATTTTTGACAAATATTCACTTAGTATCAATTTGTTTTATTATATATGTAATATTTTCTATTCTTTCTTACTCCGCTCGAATGCAAATTGAGGTTTCTACATATATGTAAATATAAGATATATTTACTCCCCTCAAATACAATAAGTTTTTGAAGGACTTATTAGGATGAGGAAATCATGAAGATCCAAGGAGCATCCATGGAGTCAGTGATGTGATGCAACCTAATTACAGGTTCACAGGTACATGATGCATATGATGCAATAGATCTTAGGTGTATAATAAACTTTTGTATCACCAAAGTTAGTATGGCCATAACCAATGCTTTATATCTGTCGATTGTAGATATAATGTCTATGTAACATACTCAAATCTAGGTATATGGGCTAACAATCACCTCTTCTATGCCCCTATTTGATTATGTTAATAAGTAATACCTAATTTACCGTGTTCACAATGCATTAAATAATTTCATTCAAATATTATCATGTGTTCATAAATATCCTTTATATATGATAATTGGAAGATAAAAAGTTTGTTATAGACTAAGATAATAAGGGTCAATGAATGAATATACCAATTAATAGATTCAGCCTAGTTTAACACACTAGAAAAATATGAGGATAAAAATATGAACCAAACTTTATTTTTATGAATCATGGTTTCACAATTTATCAATTTAGAGAACCAAATGCATTAAGAAAGTACTTAACATGCAAGCAAGACATATAAGATCAAACTTATTTCAAATGTAAAATCTATATCAAAATTGAATTTTTAACACTTTAATTGGCATGCATGTTTTTCATGCCTTATTTGCTCCCTCAATTTAATTAGAAAGGGATATCTATCATAACTTAGGTATCAATTACATATGATTGATTGTATTAATTTTGCCTAAGGTCCCTATTGTTAACGTTGTTACACTAACGGCCGAAGTCATTCTCATCAATGTGAATCCAACTATTTTCTATTCTCTGATCCGTTCTTTCTATTCTAGTTCTCTCCCTCTCTAGTGACTCCTCCCCCTCCCATTTTGCTGACCATGAATGAGTCAGACGTTCCCCTATCCTCTCACCCAGTGACCCTTTCCTTCCTCTTCTCTCTCGCTTCCTCTTCTTCTCTTCCTTCCTATGTTATTCTGCACATCACTGTCATTCGTCACTCGCGCTCTCCCCACTTCCTTTGTCTCTACTCTCCCATACCCCCTCTCGTATTTCTTCTTTTCTACCTTATTTTCTTCTCTACCTCAGCACCTCTCCCTCATACTGGGAGGATATAGTCCACGCTTTTAAAGTCGGCATCCAAGCACTACTAAAAATACTTATAAATTACATTTATCCATGTCATCTTTGTCCAAAAAGATTACATACATGGAAGTCATCTACCCAATGACTGTCATCTTTCTAGTGTAATCTATGCACTATGTAGGTTTTAGCAAACAACGTCGCCTATTCTCAGTTTCAAGATGAGAAACAACAAGAATAAGTGACATCATGAGGCATAATCTAATTGTAAAAGATTACGTTTATGGCCAACACCTTCTCTATAAAAGATGATGGTGCATTAGGTAACCTTTCTGATGTGTGGATGACATCATAAACCATACTTCAAACTAAATGATAGGTAGAATCATGGGTACCTGGAGAGGAAATCATGATAGCTTGCCAAATCCCCCAAAATGTGGTGTATACATTTTATATAGGTACCAATATCTGAAAAATATTATTTAAACTATCCATAGACAAAGCATTAGTGTGACAAACAGAGTTTTATAGATTTGAAGTAGCACATCTACAATGGGGAGGACATTAACCTTACCCCAAACAAGTTACAAAGACATGATGGGGAGAACATAAACTTTCCCCAAACAAGTTACAAATTACACAACGGGGAGGACATAGACCTTGCCCCAAACAAGTTACAAAGATACAAAAACTTCTTATATTTTGTACAACATTTCTAACATTCAACTGCGAAACCATGCCCGATACAATGGATGAGTTCAATGAATATATGGTGTTTGTTCCTTTGTTGACTGCTACTCATCAGTTTAAGGAGAATTCTTGAATGGCTTGTGATAATTGTAAGATGTATGAGAGAATATCATAATAATGTAGATTTTTTTTTTGTTGTATGGGAGAATATCATAATATTGTAGGATTTCTTTTTGCTATCCATAGTATTTTCATTCTTGAAGATTCGCAAGACATAAGCATCATCCCAACTTTTAACCTGGCAACTGAAGCTCTTTTGAGGGACTTTGTTACAACCTCAATTTTGCATGTGTTTTCATAATTGAAATGTAATGATTTTGTGAATATGGACTTAATTAAAAAGATGGTATGCTTTACTTCACAGAATGGATTTCTTTGCAAATTTCCCTTTTGATAGGAATTTTGTCGTTCCAATTTATATATTAATCCAATAGTGGATATAAAAGAGAAGAAAAGAAGAAAAGTTCAAATTATGGAAAAAGATAAAAGATAATGGATATTTAGCAAAGTATTCATGAGAAATACTTGAAAATATCTATAAAGTGGCATTAATGGCCACAATTGAGTAAAATTCGTTTACATGAGATTTCTAATAGAAAGAGTAGTCAAAATAAAAGAAAAGGTAAAGGAATTTATTTGAATATAGGAATAAATAAGAAAAGGGATAAAAGATAAGGAAAAGGCTAAAAAAATACTCCCAAGATGGGATTTTGAGCCATTAAGGTTCCTTGAGGTTCAAGGAAATCCAAGATAATAATTTAATAGCAAAGGAAAGAGAAAATAGGAAAGAAGGAGAGAGAAAATACGTATTTTTATACAGAATGCTTGCTTTTTAAGTCATTGACTTGAAAATGAAGAAAAGGAGTTATTCCTTTTGAGTTTCAGCTGCAAACTTGGAATATATGTAGATTAAGTCCTTATGGAATTTCTCTTAAAATTTGGTTTAAAAGGATTTGTGGTTGAGGAGATATGAATTTTGGAATATTTCCTAAAGTGGAAAGGAAATAACATAGTATTTATTAGATGTCACACGATTTTGGAAATAGGGACCAACACCTATAATATTCGCTTTGGATGTAGACAGCTCGATCACGGATCAATGATTTCCATATCATCTCCTACCCTGAGCCAATTCAGGAAAGGGGTATACGCTGGTCAAGAACCAACTTCTCATTCTCTCTCCTCTCTTCATAGTTTTCCTCAATTCCTTCTGCAATAGTTTCGGGAGAGTCAGACAGATCCAACGAGTCTTAATTTGTTGAGTTTCACGGCATATTTGGAAAACGCCCAATTCCCTATCCTGTTAGGACTTGGGGGGGGGGGAAGGAAACACCCATAGTCTTGCCCCTCTGCCTATAAAAGGACTAATCCGGGAGTCCTCGTATTTCGACTAGCGGTGCGGAGGAAAATATTGCCAGCCCCCGGACGTGATCCTTTTCTAGACACCTCTATCTTTTGAAAAATCCTCTAATAACTCCCTCGGTTCTATAGAATTTGTAAAATTTAATAAATATTAAAGATTAAATGAAGAACCTAGGCTTTGATACCAAATGTAACGACCCTGCCTCTCGGTAACCCCCAATTAAGGGAGACCAGAACGTTAGAGCCATTATCCAAATTTCCGGATCAAAGGTTCAACAAATAATCAATAATAATTATCAAATTCTACTGAACTAAACTGAATGGTTGTAAAAATATTAAACTTTACATACCTTTATCAAAAACTGGGATATCTACTTCTATCCAAATCAGGAGTCTATTCTAACTAATACTCCTTTGTACTTTAATTCATATTGAATTTCGCATATGCCACTTTACTGTTTGTCCTTTTCAATCGTGTACCTAAAACACCGAAAAACAAAATGTCAGTCAGCATATAGGAATATGCTCGTATGTGGGAACAACCAAAATTTCACAAATATGGCTAACAATTTAATTATCACAATCAGGGTAATTAGCAAACCAAATTACATTTTCAATGTGTCATTCTCCACCGCTTTTTCCCTAACCCTGGAATACCCCTTTAGGGTTTCTCTTTTGCCATTGACTTAAGGCCACCTTCTCAATCCCGAGCATGGTGCCTGGGGGTCACCTCTCATGGTGCCCCATAGTCATGCAACATAGACCACCTTCTCAGTCCCGAGCTTGGTGTCTGGGGTCACCTCTCATGGTGCCCATTGGTCTACCCTCTTGGGCCTGAGCTTTATGGCATCTTCCATCAGGGTAGAATGTAGGTGCGAGAATACACATGTATTTATAATTGTGATAACCATAGTGACTTTATAATTGTAGTATGAACATCCAAACTGTTTAGTTTCAATCAATATGATTAACCATATGGGAAACCTTCGGGAAAACTAATGTGATTAATCGTAATTAACCACATATTTGTTAGGCTGATTTGAGATAGAATAGTCCAATCAATCAAGACATCCAGTCAAGCAAGTACAAGAGTCCTGAAATTACATCCAAATCCTTTTTATCAAAATCTATTCAAACCATCTTACTACTTAAGGTTCCTATTCCTTTTTAGGATTTCTACCTCTTTTAGGGTTTACTTTGCAATTAGGGTTTTTACTTCATTTTACTCTTTTAAACCCTAATTTCTCATCTATCCTTCAAGAAATTTATTAAGGTTACCTTTTAACAACAAATAACCTTAATTTTAGAAACAACACAAATAATCATTAATTAAGTCTATTAAGCCTCTTTTTCATTAGAGCTACCATTTTTATCCTTTTAATCCATGACAAAGTCATTATGCTCATTTATCCTCAATTCATAGTTCATTATGGTCTAATTCACCTATGAACGTTATTTATCATTAATTCTACCTTTTATCCACTAGGAAACCCTAATTTCTACATTAAGGGTATTTATCCACAATTAGGAACTTTTATACTCAAAATAGCTTAGAATCATCATATTTTAGTTTTATTCACAATTTTGAATAATTAAAGCCATTAAGAGTCGCATTTACCAATATTAGGGTTTCAAGGCCCATTAAAGCATATTTATGCACATGTAACTCTGAATTCAACCCATTCCATGCAAAGTTCATCCTTTTTGTTCTTAATGTACCTTTTTCCATTAATAGGTTAATATCAACTTTAATCATCCATTAAACCCTACTAATCACATTAATCATCTCAAAATAGTGTTTCTTAATCATTAAAGTATTAAAGTTGATAACTTCCATTACTTTTCGAATTTCAAGAGGAACTAAGCTCTAAAACTATTTTTAATGGATTCCTCACATTTTTCTTAGAAAAATTCATATATAACATGCTTTAATCCGAGTTCCCAATTTCTTGTTATGATTTTTCTAAACAATTTACCTCTGGACCAATAGTAGATCACCATGTCATCCTTCGGCCTCTTTCTTTTCCACGCGCATGGCTCGCTTGACTAGTATCTCGGTCAATGTGATACTACACTTTTGCCCCTGCCTCTCTGACTTAAGGGTCACGTGTGCCTAGGGGCAAGGAGGCAATTCCCTACTATTCATCTTCTTCCTCCAGTGCACCCTTTATTCGTGAGGCAGGATCTGTCTTCAGTCAACTAAGGTGTTGACCCTATGATCCATTGCGTCGGAGAGTCAGTAACTAGTACCGGTGCCTCCGTGATGCTCAGACGAACTTGTCTGAGGGTTCGAGCAGTACCAAGAGATATGAGAAGGGGGCCAATTCCAGGCATGTTCGGAGTATAGGGGAAGATGGCACCTGGGTGGCGATGGACCAAAGTAGATCATAGGACATTATAGCTGAGTACAAGGGCTCTCGTGGTTAAGGTCAATTCCTATAATGTCTCAGGATTTGACTTGAAATAAGATACCTTTAGGACTCTCTCATCTTCTTCATCCATTCTCACCTCAAATGTTGTTAAGGATTAGGGTTTTCTATCTTTTCCTCACCCTCTTGAGGTATGGGTAAGGTTGATAAGGTTTAAGGAATCCTCCACCAAATTAATAAAAAGCATGTAAATAAGATGTCATGGACATAAGCTTAATAGAGTAAGCGTAAAGGAATAGATACATGCTTAGGTCGTATGACATAAGTTGCCATGCCCTCAGGAAAGACCTGAGGCTAGGCCTTCTTATCAGGAGGATGAGTAAAGTGAGTTAGTTTTGGAGGTAGAGATCTCCATTACAAGTAGAGACCTAAAAAATCCTCTGATGATGATGCTAACCCTAACCCTAAGAGGTGGTTAGAAAGAGAGACGACACAATGAGTTAGATGTCATGGTAGACCCAGTGTGGGGGTGGACATGCCTTTGGATGCCCATATGATCCATGAGAGGTTAGATAATCGTGTACCTTTGGTGACCCAACCCTAAGAAGGGCCGTGCATGTTAGAGTGAAGGATAGCTCCTTCATTGATGAGGTTAGAGAAGAACCTATGGAAACCCCATGAGCTTATATGAGCATGGCATGGTATGCACCTAGAGTACATCAGTAGTGCGAGCAGTAGGTTGAAACCCTGGACAAGGGAGTATGTTGGATAGATGATGAGATAAGCATAAAGGGCTAGGGATAACCTTGAGCAAACATAAGTTTGAACATAGGCTTCTTCATGTAGAGGTTTGCTCGTGAGCTTGATCCATCTTCATGGAGAGAGGACCTTTAGTATAAGGTTGGTTGTGGAGTTAGCTCTAGAAAGAGAGAGAAGGATCCAAGCAAGAAGGTTGGAAGCCTAGACTCTGAGATATGAGGAACAGTGGGGAGTAGAGGATGATGTGACCTAAGTGGATAATAGTGGTTGCCTCATGTTGATGATATCTTGGTTGCCATTAGAGGAACCAAACCCTAGAGAGAGGATGATACTGCTGGTACCTCCGTATAGATGAGAAGAAGAGTTCCTTTAACCATGAAGAGGTTTAGTAATAGGTTGTGAGGCCTTGTACCTTGTTGACTGTCCTTGAGGGGGACCAAATCTGAAGTGTTTGTCGAATAAAAGGATCATGGGAAGCGCATGACATACCTTGGACATGCTTGGTTTGTGGTTAAAGGTTGAGCATGCAGTTGGACAATTGTGGCATAAAGAAATGAACCTAGGGTTCTTATGCCTAAGAGGGGAAGTGGTGTACCTGATGCTCATGATGAGATTTGAGTTTCTAAATATTCAAGCATGGTACTCCTCATGGTTAGAGGAGAAGGAACCCCTTAAGTTTAAAGGTATGTTTGGTGAACCCCTCACAACTAAGTTGGTCTAATGTTGAGGATGAGAACAAGTGTGACCTAGCATGGTTTTGTAGGTGTCTCCTTATGCCTTAGTAGCTTGCTAAGGCTAAGCATGCTCATGTGGATGCAAACCCTAAACATAAGGACATTTGTGACCTTTGTCATCAAGAGATGAAGTTTCCTTCCACCCTGGGAGAGGGACCCTTTGAAGGGTGTATACCAGTTTTGTTGACTTTGGGGTAACCTAAAGAGGTATCATAAGATCTTGAGAAGTTGAGTGAAGAGTACATGATATGAGAATGAACTTGTAGACCCATAGATAACCATCTCTAAGTGCAAATGGATGTGTTACCATGGAGGTAATCGGTATGGGGTCTGACCAAGGTAGGCAGGTCGCCATGCATGACACATGTGAAAGGATGAAAGTTAGCCTAGGAATGCAGAGAGAGATGGTGAAGTCTTGGGTAAGGTTCTAAGTTGGACATGTACTATAATAGAATCCTAAGTCTATCCTAGGGCCAGGTAGGGATAAGATCGATGGAAGTAGGAGTTGCCTAATTCCCTAGTTACACATGACCACAGGGTCAGGAGGTAACATCTATCATTGTTTAAGGGCCATGGGTTAGGAGATTGATCACCTTCATGAACTCATGGGACCCAAAGGGCAGATGAGTAGGGCACTCTATGGATGCATAAGGGAAGAGGGATGACCCTAAAAGTCTCGGCACCCTATACCTAGAGGAGATGACCAAGGATGGTGTGGTGACCCAAGTAGGTTTGAGACCAGTTTTCCATGGAAGTAACTTTGATATCGAAATGACTGTGATGTTGAGACATAAGTGGTACGTTTCAATTTAGATTTGAAGGTGTATTGGCAAGGTGGGATGTACCATCTCTACTCTTGGAATGGGAAGAACTCTGTATTTGGACTGCAGCCAAATGCTTATTTCCTCTTATTATGGGAGTGAGAGATAGGACAGTACGCATGCCATACACCAAGGATAAAGAAGATGTGAGTTGGAATGTTGCTATTAGGTATGAGGATAGAGATGATAACATACCCTTGTGGAATGAATGATGAATGGATGGTTTACAAACATTAAGAGAAATAAGGTAGTCATCTTGTGAGGATGTTTTATCATGAGCTATGTGGAATTTGCAAGTTATACAAGGTTGAGTGTGATAGCCAAGGGGATGAGCTCAGGGTGTTCTTGATGAAGATAGACTTAGAGTTGAGTTGAGGTAATAAGTGAAGGTGTATGTCTTCAATTTTTCCTATCACCTAAGGATGTGAAGTGGTAACAGATGCCTTGGTTGGGATGCAACTGCTTAGTTTAGCTAGAGACTAGAAGAGGCTGTTGGATAAGTTTGAGAAAGGAGATATGGTTTCATTGATCAAGTTAGTGGTTGCTTAGCTAGCCAGACTAGGGCTTATCATGATAAAAGGATGGTTGTAGAACCTCAGATGTACTTCTTTGGAAAAGAAGGTGATGAAACCCCAACTAGAGTGGTTTAGGGTTTCAGGAGAATCAATCTTAAGGAATCATGACATATAGGAGGTCATGATTTAAGATCATGGTACACCATGGTACTATGAAGATAGTAAGTGACAGTAGTACTTTGGATGCCTAAGATGAAGCTGCATGTGGTATGTTGCCATGCATGACAGGAGGTGAAGGATGAACACCAGTAATCTAGTGTATTGATATAAAGGATAAAGAGTCCCAGAGAGGGAATGGGAGTTCATCACTATAGATGTTGTGGTGAGTCTCCCTGGACCAAGGAAGGCCAGGATGCAATATGGGTTATGGTAGACCGCCTTACCTAGATGACATGGGAAAGAAGGAATACTGTCAAGGGATGGTTTCGGTTGAACTACATATGAGAAAGAGATGGTTCAACTATATCATGATGTGAGTTCAAAAGTTCTTGAGTATAACATAAAGATACACTCCCATAAGATGGAAGTAGATACATGAAGAACACGATGCTAGCACAGTTTATCACCCCTAGCTAATGGTTAGTATGATCCAGACTAGAGGGTTTGATGAAAGCATGTGTGCTTGTTTAGGGTGATACATGGAGACAGATTTTGTCCGCTGTGAGATGTGATGATAACCACCATAGCTAGTATCAGGATGTAAAGAAGCTCTTAAGGGAGGTTTTGTCGGTCACCAACTCATTAAGATGATGTTGGTGAAGGGATCTGGCAAAGGTCAGAAAAGACCACAGTGTGTGCAGATGAAGTGTTACGACCCCACCTCCCGATAACCCCCAATTAAGGGAGACTGAGAGGTCGAAGCCACACCCATATGTTCCGGATCAAAGGGTCGTCACTAAACTAAGAACAATTATAAAATTTCAACAATCTATACTGAAAAGCTGTAAGAAAAATAAACTTTTGCATACCTTTTTGAAAACTTGGATCTCTAAACTTTTATCCACTTATGGATTCTACTCTAACTAATCCTCCTTTTTATTTTACTTCATGTGTTTCACAATATAATGATTTACTATTTGTCCTTTTGGCTTGTACTTAAAACGCCGACAAACAAAACGTCGGTCATCCGAAGCTGGTAAGTGGGGGAAACAATAATCGTGCAATTATTTATATCAATGTATTGCAGCCAATTACCATTTAACAAACAAGTTTACATTTTAAATATAACTGTGCGATCCAAGAGTACCCTATCCCCTGTGCTGTCCCTGGAGTGGACTTGGACACTACCACCCTTAGGGTAGATCCCCATTATACCCCTCATGATTTCACCTAACAGGTGAATCAATTTCTAGGACTGAGTCACATGGCACTACCCGTAGATAGCCCACTTCTTAACTCATGACAAGCTAAGAGTCTCATGGCACTACACATGTGTAGCCCAGTTTCTAACTCATGACAGCCTAGACCTTACTCTAGGTTATACTTTTTAGCCCTTGCATAGCCACATGGGTGGACCCAGATCTAGCCAGTTATACATGCATATTCATAGTGATAGTCATAGTCACTCTATAGTTGGATGAAATAAAAGCATCCAACAATTATTTCAAGCCATGAGGGAAACATCGATAAAATCCTCGGAAAACTAGTCGGGATAATCATAAGCGTAACCACATACCTGATTTGATTATTTCACAAGCATTAAGCAAATCCAACCAAGAAAGCAATCCAAGCAAGCAATTCAACAATCACATAATTCCTGAAAAGAATATGTACTCTTGTTTATTACACACTTTATCAAGAATCTATTTTATTGACTCAAATTCACTTTCTAGGGTTTCTAAGCCACATTAAGGTTTCATTAATATTCATTAGGGTTTCTTAGATCAATTTCTCAAACTTTATCCCTTTTAGGTCAACAAACCCTAAAATACTCTTTTCTACTCATATAAACCCTAATTGCTCAAACTATCCATTTTAATAGTCTTTTATACCCAAATTGACTTAGGATCATCATATCTCTATTTATTCATGGATTTGAACATTTAAAACAATTAAAAGACATATCCACCTAAATTAGGGTTTTCAAGCTCATTAATGCATATTCATGCACGAAACCATAAATTAGGCCAATTATATAAAAAGATCATCTTTTTAGATCCTATTTTCACTTTTATTAACAATAGGTTAATATTGGCTTGAATTATCCAAAGGACATCATTAAATCCACCTATTATCAAATCCAAAGGTTTTTCATTAACTACATCATTAAAGATGATAACTTTATGTACTTTTCAAATTTCAAGCATATTTATGCACATAATCTCTAAATTAAACTAATTACGTGCAAAGTTCACCCTTTTCGATCTTAATGTACCTTTTTACAATTAACAGGTTAATATTGACTTTAATCACCCACTAAACTCTACTAATTACATTAATCATCTCAAAGTAGAGTTTCTTAATCTTTAATTTGTTAAAGTTGATAACTTACACTAATTTTTGAATAGCATGCAAAAATAGGCTTCAAACATAATTTCTTTATGTTCCTCTCGTTCTGAGGATCAATTTTCATATATTACTTTTCCTAATCGGAGTTACCAATCTTTCAATATGATTTTTGTAAGAAATCACTTACCACAACAAATGAGAGGCTAACACGACAGCTCATGCATGCCCTTTTTTTCCAGCACGAGCCTGGCCGACTTAAAACATAACAAAAGGTCTAAACTTCCCCCGCATTGCTGGTTGTTTCTTCACATTCCCGAGGGGCATTTCAGTCCAAAGGTCCATCCCTTCTTCTTCCCCACGCGCAAACCCTCGCTTCCGCCGCAACAGTGGCTGGGAGCGGGTTTTCTCCCCACTCTAGACCTAGAGGATACCAGTGAAGCCTCTCTTTACCTCCGCCGTCCTTAGCCACACCATCGGGACCCCAGACTATGGCCGAGGTGGGCCGGGGTCAGGTTGCGGCTGCTCCACCATTGTTGATCATGCAGTCTACACAACATTTGGCTAGAGAGAAAGAGAGGTCCATGGGATGATGGTCGGGCCTCTCTTGGTCGTTGGGGAATCTGTGTGCCTATCTCGCACCCCACCATAGTGCCTGAATGCCCCCAAGAGAGCCCCACCCTCTCTTCCAGGGTTTCAGACAAAAGAAGCAAGAAGGAGACGAGGTAGAGAGAAGAAGATGTGAGTTTTTCTCTTTAACTCGAACCAGGGGATCTATCCCTTTATATAGAGGGATATCCATGCCCTAAAATGCTTGCCCACAAAGCAAACAAGGATTTTCCTAATCGGAAAGGGTTTTTCCTTCATTATGAAGTAACCTTCTCTCTCTTCATATACTCCTAATATAACCATATTATTTGGGTATTTAGAAATTTGAAAACCGTTTCCTTATTCTCTTTATTCTTATCTCTTAATCCATTAGCCATGAAATTAAGTTTTTCTTTTTAATAGAAAATGCCACTTCTTTAACAAAACCATGAAATTCATTGATCATGCATCATATTCTCCTCTTATGTTCTATTATTGGTATTTTCTCTCTCTTGCTTTTTATTGGGATTCCTTGGATCCCAAGACACTCTATTATTTCGAAATTCTTTTTCAAGGATACTTATTATCCTTCTAGATGCATCTATATGCATTATTTCTCATTATTATGTTTATTTCTTATTAAAATATTTCTTTTTGAGGATTTATCTTTATTTCTCTTTTATTTTCCTCATCGGTATTCCTTTTATCATTAGGAATCCTTGGGGTACGAAAATCCACAAAGGATCACTCAATTATACCTCTTTTCACCTATTTCCAATATTTTACCATTATTTTTCAATTTCTTTCTTACTAAAGACATACTTAATTAATCTCTTCTTTTCTTATTACTTTCTTTTTGCAACTTTGGACTCCTTGGAACCCAAGGAACCCAAGAGGCACGAAATCCCTCTTTGGATTTGCCTTCTAGAGGTTTCCACCTCTTCCTTTTCTCAAATATTCAAATATTCATTCACTAATTGAATTTTCTTGTTATTAGGGCCCAATAGCCAATAAAGCCCACAACACAAACATCAAGGATTTTGTAAACAAAATCAATTTATTCGAACCAAATTATATCAGTATTTGTTCAAATATCCTTAATATGAAAAATTACATTTCTCACCAAAAGTACCCAAAATCAGGGTTGTAACATCCTTCCCCTCTTATAGGAATTTTGTCCTCAAAATTCTTATCAAGCAAACAAACAATTCAGGATAAGACTTTTCCATGTCCATCATTGGCCCCTATGTGGCTTTTACCGTACTCATGGCGCTCCCATAGAACCTTTATCATTACATTTTTTTCTGAGTTCTTTCATCCTGGCGTCTATAAACTGCACAAGTGACTTAGGCCATTTCAGCCTCCCTTGGGCTCACTAGGTTCATTGCTCAGCACATGGTCAGGGTACCTCACATAATGCACTAAATTGGACATCTGTAACTCATCACACATTTCTTTATCCTGAGGGTTATGGTCAAACTTAACTGTCTCCACCAAACCATGTCAAAAGAACCCATGCATCAAGGACTCAACTGTCTTAGCTATAACTTAGAGGGGTCGGATTTTCATGTCACATATTCTCCCATAGTGAACTGCATGTCAATCTACTTTGCATCTGCTCAGAACTCTCGTTGTCTCTAGGCTCCTTTCATCCATGGTACGATCAAAGCGACTTCATCTACACACACTGTGGTCCTTTTATAACCATCACGTGGTCCTTTCACCAACATCACCTTACTGAAGTGGTGACTGACACAAACTCCCTTACATAGCTTCTTTAAATCCCGATACTGGCTATGGTGGTCATCATCACATCTTTCATTGGACAAGAACTGTCTCTAGATATCACCCTGAACGCGCACACATGCTCTCATCAAACCCTCTAGTCTGGATCACACTAATCATTAGTTAGGGGTGATAAATTGTACTAACATAGAGTTCTTCACGTACCTACTTCCACCTTTTGGAAGGAAAACATTAGGTCAAACTCAAGAACTTTTGTACTCACCTCATGGTGTAGTTGAACCATCTCTCTCATAGGTAGTTCAACCAGATCTGTCCTTGACACAACTCTATCTTTCTCATGTCATCTAGGTAAGGTGATCTACCATAACCCATATTGCATCCCGACCTTCCTTGATCCAGGGAAGACTTACAACATCCATAGTGAGAAACTCCCTTTATCTTTCGGGGACTCTTTATCCTTTATATCAATGCACTAGGTTACTGGTGTTCATCCTTCACCCTCGGCTTGCATGGCCATATACCACATGCAACTTTATATTAGGTATCTAAAGTACCACTGTCACTTGTTATCTTTGTAGTATAGTGTATGGTGATCTTAAAATTATGATCTCCTGTATGTCATTATTCTTCAAGATCAATCCCTAAAAAACCCCAAACAATTCTATCAGGGTTTCGTCACCTTCTTTTCCAAAGAAGTGCATCTGAGGTTCTACCACCATTCTTTCATTGCATCAAGGACTAGACTGGCTAACCAAACAACCATTAACTGATCTCGTTACATTAGTGTTAGCCAAACATATCTTCTTTTCCAAACTTAGGGTTAGTCTAACAACTTCTACTAGCCAAACTAGGCAAATATATCTCCACCAGAGCATCTATTACCACTTCACCTTCTTTTGTATTAGGTAATGTTGATGACATACATATGCCTGTATGCCAATTACCATCTCAAACTCGAACTCTAAGTCTATCTTCATTGAGAACACTCTGTCCTCATCTTCTTGGTGATCAAACTCAACCTTGTATGAGTCATGACTCATAATAGAAACATCCTCATAAGATGACTGCATTATTCCCTTTTAGTGTTTGCAAACTATCCATGTATCATTCACTTTACCAGAGTATGTTATCTTCGTTGTCCCCATATCTCATGGCAATGTTCCAACCTACATCATCTCTTATCCTTGGTGTATGGCATGTGTAATGTCCTATCTCTCACCCCCATAACAAGAGGAAATAACGATTTGGCTGCAGTCCTAATACAAAATTCTTCCTATTCTAAGAGTAGAGATGGTACATCCCACCTTGACAATACACCTTTACATCTAAGTTGCAACGTGCCACATATGTCACTACATCACAAACATCATGATATCAAAGTTCCTTCCATGGAAAATTGGTCTCGAATCTACTTGGGTTTACACACAACCCTTGGTCATCTCCATGAGGTCTATAGGGTGCCGACACTTTTGGGGTCATCCCTCTTCCCTTATGCATCTAGAGAGTGCCCTACTCATCTGCCCTTTAGGTCCCATGAGTTCATGAAGGTGATCAATCTCCTAGACCATGGCCCTCAGACAATGATAGTTGTTTCCCCCAACCCTATGGTCATGTGCAACTAGGGAATTAGGTAACTCCTACTTCCATCGGTCTTATCCCTACCTGACCCTAGGATAGACTGAGGATTCTATTATAGTACATGTCCAACTTAGAACCTTACCCAAGCCTTCATCATCTCTCTTTCTACATTCAAGGGCTGTCTTGCATCCTTTTATAGGGGTCATGGTGACCTGCCTACCTTGGTCAGGCCCCATACTGGTTACCTCCATGGTAATACATCCACATGCACTTAGAGATGGTTATCTGTGGGTCTATAGGTTCATTCTCATACCATGTACTTGTCACTTAGCTTCTCAAGATCCTATGAGACCTCTTCAGGTTAACTTAAACCAACAAAACTGGTATACCCCTACAAAGGGGTCCCTCTCCTAGGATGGGAGGAAACTACAACTCTTGACCACAAGGTCACCAACATCCTTAATGGTTTACATCCATATGAACATGATTGACCCTAGCAAGCCACTAAGGCACAAGCAGACCACCTGCTAACCCATTCTAGATCACTCTTATTCTCATCCTCAAGATCATGCCTTCCTTTGTCATCAACTTAGCTATGAGGGTTTCATCGTGCCTTCGACTTAAGGAGTTTCTCTTTTTTCCTATATACCCGAGGAGTACCATGCTCGAAACTATATCAACTTAATTCTCATCATGAGCATTAGGTATACCACTTCCCCTCTTAGGCCTAAGAACCCTAGGTTCACTTTTAGGTGTCCAACTGCATGCTCTATCTCTTAACCATAGATCAGGCATGAAAAAGGCATGACATGCACTTCCTATCATCCTTCTATTCGAGAATCACTTCAGAGTTGAGTCCTCCTCAAGGACAACCAACAAGGTATAAGGCCTCACAACCTGTTACTAAACCTTTTCAGATCCAAGGAACTCTTCTTCTCATCTATACCATAGGTACTGAGGTACCAACAGACTCATCCTCTTTCTAGGGTTTGGTTCCTCTCATGGAAACCAATACATCATCATCCTCTAGGGATCAAGCATGTGGCGACCACTATCATCCACTTAGGTCGCATCATCCTCAACTCCCTACTTTTCCTCATATCTCGGAGTCTAGGATTCCAACCTTCTTGCTTGGTTTCCTGCTCTCTCTTTCTAGAGCTAATCCTACAACCAACCTCACCATGAGAGGCTCTCTCTCCAAGAGTGATCAAACTCACCAGCATACCCCTACATGATGAAACCTATGTTTGATCATAGTTATCCATAGCACTTTTATGCTTCCCTCATACTCTCCTAGCCAGGGTTTTAGCATACTATCAGCACTACCGACACACTATGGGTGCCTATTATGCCATGCTACTATAAGCTCATGGGGTTCCCATGGGTTCTTCTCTAACCTTGTCAATGAAGGAGCTATCCTTCACTCTAACATGCACGGTCATTTCCAGGGTTGGGTCGCCAAAGGTATTCGGTCATCCAACCTATCATGGCTCATACGACATGCAAGGCATATCCATCCAAACACCTGGTCTAACTCATTATGCCATCTCTCTCTCTAACCTTCACTTAGGGTTAGGGTTAACATCATTCTCAGAGGATGTGCTAGGTCTCTACTTGTAATGGAGATCTCTATCTCCAAAACTAACTTTCTTTCCTTATCCTCCTGACAGGAAGGTTTATCCTTAGGTCTCTCCTGAGGGCATGACAACTTATGTCATACGACCTAAGCATGTATCTATTCTTTAGTTTACGCTTACTCTATTAAGCTTATGTCCATGACATCTTATTTATATGCTTTTCATTAATTTGATGGATGATTCCTTAGACCTTATTAATCTTACCCATACCTTAAGAGGGTGAGGAGAAGAGGGAAAACCCTAATCCTTAAGGTCCTTAACAGAATTTGTGATGAGAAAGGATGAATAAGATGAGAAAGTCCTAAAGGTATCTTATTTCGATTCATACCCTAAGACTTTGGCTAGGAAGTCACACAGATCCGAGAGTCCTCGTATTCCAACTAGTGATGCGGAGAAAAATATTACCAGCCCCCAGTCGTGATCCTTTTCTAGACACCTCCGTCTTTTGGATAATTCGCTAATAACTCCCTTGGGTTCTATGGAGTTTGTAAAATTTAATAATTATTAGTGGTTAAGTGAGGAACCTACACTCTGATACCAAATGTTATGACCCCACCTCCTGATAACCCCCAATTAAGGGAGACCGAGAGGTCGAAGCCGCACCTGTAACTTCCAGATCAAAGGTTTGGCACTTAACCAAGAACAATTATTAAATTTCAACAATCTATACTAAAAAGCTGTAAGAAAAATAAACTTTTGCATACCTTTTTGAAAACTTGGATCTCTAAACTTCTATCCACTTACGGATTCTACTCTAACTAATCCTCCTTGTATTTTACTTCATGTGATTCACAATATGACGATTTACTATTTATCCTTTTGGCTTGTACCTAAAACGCCGACAAACAAAATGTCGGTCAGCCGAAGCTGGTATGTGGGGGAAACAATAATCATGCAATTATTTATAACAATGTATTGCAGCCAATTACCATTTAACAAACAAGTTTACATTTTAAATATAACTGCGCGATCCATGTGTACCCTATCCCCTGCGATGTCCATACAGTGGACTTGGACACTACCATCCTTAGGTTAGATCCCCATTATACCCCTCATTATTTCACCTAACAAGTGAATCAGTTTCTAGGGATGAGTCACATGGCACTACCCGTAGATAGCCCACTCCTTAACTCATGGCAAGCTAAGAATCTCTTGGAACTAAACATGTGTAGCCCAGTTTCTAACTCATGACAACCTAGACCTTACTCTAGGTTATCCTTTTTAGCCCTTTCATAGCCACAGGGGTGGACCCGAATCTAGCCAGTTATACATGCATATTCATAGTGATAGTCATAGTCACTCTATAGTTGCATGAAATAAAAGCATCCAATAGTTATTTCAAGCCATGAGGGAAACATTGATAAAATCCTCAGAAAACTAGTCGGGATAATCATAAGCGTAACCACATACCTGATTTGATGATTTCACAAGCATTAAGCAAATCCAACCAAGAAAGCAATCCAAGCAAGCAATTCAACAATCACATAATTCGTGAAAAGAATATGTACTCTTGTTTATTACACACTTTATCAAGAATCTACTTTATTGACTTGGATTCACTTTCTAGGGTTTCTAATCCGCATTAACATTTCATTAATATTCACTAGGGTTTCTTAGATCAATTTTTCAAATTTATCCCTTTTAGGTCAAGAAACCCTAAAATACTCTTTTCTACTCAATTAAACCCTAATTGCTCAAACTATGCATTTTAATAGTCTTTTATACCCAAATTGACTTAGGATCATCATATCTCTATTTATTCATGGATTTGAACAATTAAAACAATGAAAAGACATATTCACCTAAATTAGGGTTTTCAAGCTCATTAATGCATATTCATGCACAAAACCCTAAATTAGGCCAATTATATAAAAAGATCATATTTTTAGATCCTATTTTCACTTTTGTTAACAACATGTTAATATTGGCTTGAATTATCCAAAGAACATCATTAAATCCACCTATCATCAAATCCAAAGGTTTTTCATTAACTACACCATTATAGATGATAACTTTATGTACTTTTTAAATTTCAAGCATAGTTATGCATATAATCTCTAAATTAAACTAATTACATGCAAAGTTCACCGTTTTCGATCTTAATGTACCTTTTTACAATTAACAACTTAATATCAACTTTAATCACCCACTAAACTCTACTAATTACATTAATCATCTCAAAGTAGAGTTTCTTAATCTTTAATTTGTTAAAGTTGATAACTTACACTACTTTTTGAATAGCATGCATAATTAGGCTTCAAACATAATTTCTTTGTGTTCCTCTCGTTCTGAGGATCAATTTTCATATATTACTTATCCTAATCAGAGTTTCCAATCTTTCAATATGATTTTTGTAAGAAATCACTTACCACAGCCAATGAGAGGCTGACACGTCAGCCCATGCATGCCCTTTTTTCCAGCATGAGCCAGGCCGACTTAAAACATAACAAAAGGTCTAAACTTCCCCTGTGTTGCTGGTTGTTTCTTCACATGCCCGAGGGGTTTTTCGGTCCAAAGGTCCATCCCTTCTTCTTCCTCACGTGCAAACCCTCGCTTCTGCCGCAACAGTGGCTGGGAGCGGGTTCTCTCCCCACTCCGGACCTGGAGGACACCAGCGAAGCTTCTCTTTACCACCGCCATCCTTAGCCGCACCAACGGGACCCAGACTACGACTGAGGTGGGTTGGGGTCAGGCTGTGGTTGCTTCTCCATCGCTGATCATGCAGTCCGCACAACAGGTGGCTGGAGAGAAAGCGAGGTCCATGGGATGATGGTCAGGCCTCTCCTGGTCGTTGGGGAATCTGTGCGCCTATCTTGCACCCCACCATAGTGCCTGAACACCCCCAAGATAGCCCCACCCTCTCTTCCAGGGTTTCAAACAAAAGAAGCAAGAAGGAGATGAGGTAGAGAGAAGAAGATGTGAGTTTTTCTTTTTAACTCGAACCAGGGGGTCTATCCCTTTATATAGAGGGATATCCATGCCCTAAAACACTTGCCCACAAAGAAAACAATGATTTTCCTAATTAGAAAGGGTTTTTCCTTCATTATGAAGTAACCTTCTCTCTCTTCATATACTCCTAATATAACTATATTATTTGGGTATTTAGAAATTCGAAAACCTTTTTCCTTATTCTCTTTATTCTTAGCTCTTAATCCATTAGCCACGGAATTAAGTTTTTCTTTTCAATAGAAAATACCACTTCTTTAACAAAACCATGAAATTCATTGATCATGCATCATATTATCCTCTTATGTTCTATTATTGGTATTTCATCTCTCTTACTTTATATTGGGATTCCTTGTATCCCAAGACACTCTATTATTTCGAAATTCTTTTTCAAGGATACTTACTATCCTTCTAGATGCATCTATATGCATTATTTCTCATTATTATGTTTATTTCTTATTGAAATATTTCTTTTTGAGGATTTCTCTTTATTTCTCTTTTATTTTCCTCATTGGTATTCCTTTTATCATTAGGATTCCTTGGGGTACGAAAATTGACAAAGGATCACTCAATTATACCTCTTTTCACCTATTTCCAACATTTCAACATTATTTTTCAATTTCTTTCTTACTAAAGATATACTTAATTAATCTCTTCTTTTCTTATTGCTTTCTTTTTGTAACTTTGGACTCCTTGGAACCCAAGGAACCCAAGAGGCATGAAATCCCTCTTTGGATTTGCCTTCTAGAGGTTTCTACCTCTTTCTTTTCTCAAATATTCAATTATTCATTCACTAATTGAATTTTCTTGTTATTAGGGCCCAATAGCCAATAAAGCCCACAACACAAACATCAAGATTATTGTAAACAAAATGCATTTATTCCAACCAAATTATATCATTTTTTTTCAAATATCCTTACTATGAGAAATTACATTTCTCACCAAAAGAACCCAAAATCAGGGTTGTAACATGAAGTCGCTGTGATCGTGCAATGGTTAGAAAAGAGAGCCCTGGGATGGCATGAGTCGTGAGCTGATGCAAAGTAGACTGACATGCAGTTCACTATGGGAGAATATGTAATATGACAATCTGACCCCTCTGAGCTATAGCTCAGAAAGATGAGTCCTCGATACCTGGGTCCATTAGAGATGGATTGGTGGAGAAGGTTATGGTTGACCATACCTCTCAAGATAAAGTAATATGTGATGTGTTCCATGAGTCCGATCTAGAGCACTATGTGAGGTACCCAAGCCATGTGTTGAGCCGTGAACCTATTCAGCTTTATGGGAGGCTTAAATGTCCCGAGTCACCTATGAGGGTACGATATACCAAGGTGAGAGAGAACTCAGATGGAAGAATACAAAATGATGAAGGTTGTTGGGAAGCACCATGGAGAGGGGGAAGCCACATAAGAGCCATGATGGACATGTGAAAGTCTTATCCTGCTTGTTTGTATATTTGATGGAATTTTGAGGGAAAAATTCCTTTAAGAGGGGAAGGATGTTACAACCTCAAATTTGCATGTGTTTTCATAATTGAAATGTAATGATTTTGTGAATATGGACTTAATTGAAAAGGTGGCATGCTTTTCTGCACAAAATGGATTTCTTTGCAAATCTCCCTTTTGATAGGAATTTCGTGGTTCCTATTTATGTATTAATCGAATAGTGGATATAAAAGAGAAGAAAAGAAGAAAAGTCCAAATTATGGAAAAAGATAAAAGATAATGGATATTTAGCAAAGTATTTATGAGAAATACTTGGAAATATGTACAAAGTGGCATTAATAGCCACAATTGAGTAAAATTCGTTTACATGAGATTTCTAATAGAAAGAGTAGTCAAAATAAAAGAAAAGGTAAAGGAATTTATTTGAATATAGGAATAAATAAGAATAGGGATAAAAGATAAGGAAAAGGCTAAAGAAATACTCCCAAGATGGGATTTTGAGCCATTAAGGTTCCTTGAGGTACAAGGAAATCTAAGATAATAATTTAATAGCAAAGGAAAGAGAAAATAGGAAATAAGGAGAGAGAAAATATGTATTTTTATACATAATACTTGCTTTTTAAGTCATTGACTTGAAAATGAAGAAAAGGAGTTATTCCTTTTGAGTTTTGGCTTCAAACTTGGAATATACGTATTTTAAGTCCTTATGGACTTTCTCTTAAAATTTGGGTTTAAAAGGATTCGTGGTTGAGGAGATATGAATTTTGGAATATTTCCTAAAGTGGAAAGGAAATAACATAGTATTTATTAGATGTCACAAGATTTTGGAAATAGGGACCATGCCCCTGTAATATTCTCTTTGGATGTAGACAATTCGATTACAGATCAACGGTTTCCATATCATCTCCAACCCTGAGCCAGTTCGGGAAAGGGGTATACGGTGGTCAAGAACCAACTTCTCATTCTCTCTCCTCTCTTCATAGTTTTCCTTGATTCCTTCTCCACTAGTTTCGGGAGAGTCAGACAGATCCAACGAGCCTTAATTTGTTGAGTTTCACGGAATATTTAGAAAACACCCAATTCCCTATCCCATTAAGAGTTGGGGGGGGATGGAAACACCCCTAGTCTCGCCCATTTACCTATAAAAGGCCATAGAGGAATTAACCTTGACCGCAAGAGCCCTTGTACTCATCCAATTTCCTCTGATCTACTTTGGTTCATCACCACCCAGGCACCAGCTTCCCCTGTCCTCCGCCGATGAACATGCCTGGAATTGGCCCCCTTCTCATGTCTCTTGGTGCTGCTCGAACCCTCAGACAAGTTCGTCTGAGCATCACGGAGGCACCAGTACTAGTTCCTAACTCTCCGACACAATGGATCATAGGGTCAACACCTTAGTTGACCAAAGACAAAGCATGCCTCGTGAATGAGGGGTGCGCTAGACGAAGAAGATAAATAGGAGGGAATTGCCTCCTTGCCCCCAGGCGTGCGTGACCCTCAAGTCAGAGGGGCAGGGGCAAAAGCATAATATCACATTGATTGAGATACTAGTCAAGCGAGCTGTGCGCGTGGAAAAGAAAGAGGCCGAAGGGATGATGTGGCGATCTACTATTGGTCCAGAGGTAAATTGTTTAGAAAAATCATAACAAGAAATTGGGAACTCAGATTAAAGCATGTTATATATGAATTTTGCTAAGAAAAATGCGAGGAATCCATTAAAAATAGTTTTAGATCTTAGTTCCTCTTGAAATTCAAAAATTAATGGAAGTTAACAACTTTAATACTTTAATGATTAAGAAACCATATTTTGAGATGATTAATGTGATTAGTAGGGTTTAATGGATGATTAAAGTTGATATTAACCTGTTAATGGTAAAAAGGTACATTAAGAACAAAAAGGATGAACTTGCATGTAGTGGGTTGAATTCAGAGTTTCATGTGCATAAATATTCTTTAATGGGCCTTGAAACCCTAATATTGGTAAATGTGACTCTTAATGGCTTTAATTATTCAAAATCATGAATAAAACTATAATATGATGATTCTAAGCTATTTCGAGTATAAAAGTTCCTAAATGTGGATAAATACCCTTTAATGTAGAAATTAGGGCTTCCTAGTGGATAAAAGGTAGAATTAATGATAAATAACGTTCATAGGTGAATTAGACCATAATGAACTAGGAATTGAGGATAAATGAGCATAGTGACTTTGTCATGGATTAAAAGGATAAAAATGGTATCTTTAATGAAAAAGTGGCTTAATGGACTTAATTAATGATTATTTGTGTTGTTTCTAAAATTAAGGTTATATGTTGTTAAACGGTAACCTTAATAACTTTCATGAAGGACAGATGAGAAATTAGGATTTAAAAGAGTAAAATGAAGTAAAAACCCTAATTGCAAAGTAAACCCAAAAATAGGTAGAAATCCTAAAAAGGAATAGGAACCTTAAGTAGCAAGATGGTTTGAATAGATTTTGATAAAAAAGAATTGGATGTAATTTCAGGACTCTTGTACTTGCTTGATTGGATGTCTTGATTGATTGGACTATTCTATCTCAAATTAGCCTAATAGGTATGTGATTAATTACAATTAATCACATTAGTTTTCTTGAAGTTTTCTCGGATGGTTAATCACATTGATTGGAACTAAACAATTTTGATGTTCATACTGCAATTATAAAGTCACTATGGTTATCACAATTATAAATACAAGTAAATTCTCGCACCTACATGCCACCCTGATGGAAGATGCCATAAAGGTTAGGCCCAAGAGGGTAGATCAATTGGAACCATAAGAGGTGACCCCAGACACCAAGCTCGAGAATGAGAAGGTGGTCTATGTTGCATGACTATAGGGCACCAAGCTCGAGATTGAGAAGGTGGCCTTAAGTCAATGGCAAAAGAGAAACCCTAGAGTGGTATTCCAGGGTTAGGGCAAGAGCGGTGGAGAATGACACATTGCAAATGTAAATTGGTTTGCTAATTACCTTGATTGTGATAACTAAATTATTAGCCATATTTGTGAAATTTTGGTTGTTCCCACATACCAGCATATTCCTATATGCTGACCGACATTTTGTTTGTCGACATTTTAGGTACAAGATTGAAAAGGACAAATAATAAAGTGGCATATGTGAAATTCAATAAGAATTAAAGTTCAAAGGAGGATTAGTTAGAATAGACTCCTGATGTGGATAGAAGTAGATATCCCAGTTTTTGACAAAGGTATGCAATGTCTAATTTTTTTACAGCCATTCAGTTTAGTTCAGTAGAATTTGATAATTATTATTGATTATTTGTTGAACCTTTGATCCAGAAATTGGGATAATGGCTCTAACCTTCTGGTCTCCCTTTATTGGGGGTTACTGGGAGGCAGGGTCATTACAGACTTGTTTTCATCTACTTTGAAATTATGTTGAAGAACTAAGAGGGACCTTGTGCCATCTTTTTAGTAAATATCCATGTGATCTGATATCCTGCTTCATGCAAACCAACCATACTTTTTGAATATATAGAGTTGTTCCTATTAGACAAGTTAGCTTCATGAATATTGCTTTCTAATACTTTGTATCTAATTATGAATAGATTGGTTTAACTGATGGAAAGAAAAAGAAAAAAGATGCTGCTACACCATGTCATGGCCTAGAGAGTAGGCACAAGCAAAATCCTCACTATGCGATTAGTTGTTTGTCCACTGTCCCAGCCAAACATTGCCATAAAATAACACCAAAAGCTGACATAATGCCATAAAATAACACCAAAAGCTGACTACAAATAGGCATACCAACAAAATCAGAACTGTATTGTTGTACATTAGTTTAAGAAATTGATATATTCAAAGTGAAAATGATAAGAACATATGTAGTGAAGAATTTAGATTTTTATTGCAGCCTTTTATGAACATTGCACCAATGTTTCTTCCTATCATGTCACTTTGAGGGTCTATCCTCACATTCTACTTGCGAGGAAAACAATCTAAGAACTTTTCTAATATCTATCCATAGGAGTTTTATCTTATGGAGAAAATATATCCACATTGAACAAAGAATGGAAGAACACACGAATGGGATGTCATATAATATTTATCGACATTGACTTAAAAACAAGCAGATAAAAGTCATCTTTTACCTTTGCATCTAGCATGGAGCTTACATTTCTCAATTTTGGAATAACAAGCTCTAGGAACCTCATTGGGATGAATTTCCCCCCTTGGTTGGAAATACATATTAACCTGCTTATCTATTACCCCTGAAATTAGTAATGATACCAACCAGTTAGAGAAAGAAAGTGTGTCACATCTGACATCATAGAAGAAGGAGGGGAAAAATCATAGAATGACACTCTATGTCATGTTATTTCAAAAATAAATGTGTAATATTTCAATACTAATATGGGATATAGATGAATGAAAACCAAAAAATGGAGTAGTAACAAGAATGGATATAAAATAGAGAAGTAAAACACAATTTTCACTTCTTAAAATTGTGACTATTTCACAACATATTTAGAATAGATGCTTGGTGGGACCATGGGGTACACATACTGGAAATTTAGAGTAATGGAATCAAATGCCTACCTGCAATGGTTAAGGAATGTAGTTTTATCTTTCTGGCTACAGTTGATGAAGGAATAAAAGAAAACTTAAGGACAAGAACACCAATGACTACTTCAAAGGGACATGTTTTGTAAAGCTTGTCAGATAGATCAATAATTATCCACCGTGATCACCTTCAGTATCAGGTTGTTAAAGTAACCACCATGTATATTTTTGCCAACTCGGGATAAGGGGAATACAATTTTTCTCATCAAATATTATCACTTCCCATTACAAGGTCTAGGCCCACACCCATTCTTCATCATAGTTGTCATTTATAAGCATCTTGCTCTACATCAAGAATTGCTTACCTAATGAAACAACCACAAGTGTGACGCCCCGGGCCATAAAAGTCAGATTATTGAAAACAAAACCGTGGAAGAAGGATTAAACAAACAGATTATTGGAAAATACTAAAAATTAAAACCATTTCTACAAAACTGCCAAACAATAAAATCCTTCACATATGAGTTCTTTCATGCCTCAAAGCACTTACTGTGGGTGCCATCATCCTATTACCAAAAAAAACATGCTCCCTAAAATATATACATATATCTATTACAATAGTTCATAAAAGGGCACACAGTCAACCACACATCGAAAGCACGTCAACAAAACATCCCCAAAGTCCTGAGTGTACACGGATGACTCTACGACTCTAACAACAAAAGACATCGAGCATCACTTCCAACCTTATCAGCTATTGTCTTTCTTACTGCTCCTCAACCTCTGTTGCACGATCTCTACCTCCTCGTGCATGTCCACCTAAAAAGGATGTAGGAAACCCACGGGGTGAGATTCCAAATCTCAGCGGGAGATATAACTCTTCACCAACTCTATTATTATCACGGATTAGATGACTAAAGCAACAGTAAGATTAAACTCATGATAGGTAGGTAATCATTATTAATAGAATAAGAAATTACTATAGGATTATGAAACATCTTAACATTATAAAAGGAATATGAAGAACATGTATATTCCCTACCAACATCACTGTATAAAAACAAGCAAGGCCTCATCCAATGTTTCCACATTTGATCCTATACAAGTATACTACACAGATGTTTATGTATTTTGTTTATACCCCGAGGATTTGTGTCGTACCACCCAAATCCAACCAACCAATGCTAAGTCAAAATCGGTGCCATATAAGGTCTAGTGGAAGTGCCAGAATCTATGATCTCACCACCTTCTGGTCAATAAACGAGTGAAACATGCGGTGACATTATCATCCAGACTGCTTCTAGTGACATACAGTCCAGCTGTACAAATCTAGCCCAGGTCATGACGCTAGTAAAACTGAGCTACGGTCTGCAGCCACACTCTTCCAGGGTATGGCCCGCAGCCAATCCTGTTTCACATATCATTAAGATATGATCCAAAGCCGCACTCTTCTAGGGTATGGCCCGCATCCAATCCTATGTCACATATTCTAGACGTAAGGGGATATTCATCCTCACCCCTGCATATTCAAAAATATGCGCTCCAAGTTAAACTCATTTCACCATTCAATAAATGTTAACAGATAATGGATCTATGACACAGAGCAAGCTACATGATCAGGTTCCACTTGATTAGTTAGTTCATTTCAATGTCTTTTAGCATCAATCAAGTTACAATGTATAAACATTAAACAAGTTCTACAAAGATAAGGGAATAACATATTACCAGAACATATTTGAGCATATAAGGTGTGATCTCATCACATTATCACTTTATTCTTGTCATTAACCATGATTGTCATCATAAGGACCACATACTTTTGGGGTAGAAACCCCTCATCTCATTACTGAGGAAATTATCATCTCATATAAGGAAATAAGCCATCATTTGGTCATAAGACCATATTCCTCCTCTTTCTGTGATACCAACATCTCACATGCCTCATAAGCCCCATTCAACATATCATAAGCACCACAACTCTTACCTAGCTATGCATATCAAATTGTATTACATGCATGGTTAGGAAACTTATAACAAGAAAGATAATACTTCATTACCAATTCCATTTCATAAGGATTCATGTCATTCACACTACATCATTAGGGTTAGGGTTCTCTTTAACCAATTAGGGTTTACAAGGTTGGATCAAGAACCAATCCTCAAATCATCACTGCCATTATCATTATAGAGGATTTATATAATTAGAGGTCATAGAAAACAACACTCCTTTTGTTGTTCATACAACCTCACCATAGGTTATCACATCATACCATGTAACCCTATCAACAACATGATGTAACATAACTACCATCACAAGGTATCAGCTTAGACCAACATGTAGTGTATCGATTTACACCATCATGTCCTATGCAGGTCAAGTTAACCACACATAAGGTGTGACAGGTTAACTACACATAATATGTCAGATTAATCACACAAAGGGTGTATCATTTTAGCACTCATGGTGTCGGGTCGATACTTGCCATAGCGTGTCAACTTGTCACCACCATAACATGTCGACTACCTCTATGTAGGGCACAAGGGTTAACCTTGCTAGGACGTGATGGTTCATCACCCTACATGAAGGTGTGATAGGAAACTCTAAGTGTGTCAGGAAACCCTAGGTGTGGCAGGTTGTTAGGGTTAGGGTTTCAACAAGGCATCACAATTCACCGCTTCAAGACATATCGGGCAACCCTACACTAAATTGTGTCAGCATCTTGCTTCACCAAGGGCGTTATGGTTTGGCACACAAACCTATAACATAAGGTACCACCCTATTCATGACGGGCTAACACCCTCAAAGAATATCAGTTTAGGCATTATATCGGTTTAGCACTTCTAGGGCATGACAGGGTAACCCCATCAAAGCATATCGATTTAAGTGAACATATTGGTTGAGCTTCCCCTTGGTCATGATGAATTTTCACAAGGTGTGTCAGTCTATGCACCATAATTCATGACTACCATCCCATGGCATAGTGCATGTGTTTGGACTTGTCATCTTCAACCTTAGAAAGATCAGCTATTAGTCCATCTACTAACATGGAAAGAAGTTGCAGAACATGTGCAACCACTTAAATGAAATTCCCTCACCAAAACAGTTCTCAAAACCACCAAAACCTACTAGCATGCAAGAGATAAACAATCTAGAGATAAAGAACAACATAACCATATGAAGGGTGAAAATAACAAAGGAGGTTAAAAGTTATGTAATCCACCTCAAAGATCACCACCAAGATCCAAGCTCTAAGGTCAAGATTCAAGCTCACAAACTCAACATAGAAGATGATCCACCAACTTGATCACCACTACACCTCCAAGGAAGAAGATGATACCAAGGTTAATATGGCTCAAGATGGAAAGAAGGTATCCAAGATCCATGACCGAGAAGAAGAAAAGATCTAGGAAACATAGCTTACCCAGGTAGAAGATGTAAGGTGATCAAAGAAATCTACAACTTGAGACTCGTCCACCAATCTCTAAGAGAACCTCCCTCGCTCCTTAAGCTCTCAAAGTCGTCCACCAAGAAGGAAAGAAAGCAAGGATGGCCAAAAGGATTCTCTTGCATGGAGAGAAAGAAGATTATATACTAGGGGAATGAGAGAGAGGTCATGGAAGAGGTGTCATAACCTTAGGATCTTAGGTGACACTTGTCCATGAAAAAAGAGCCACATGCAACAACATGTAAGATGTGGTGATCAGGTCAAGGCTAGATCTCTCCCTCCTGGTCTGCTACCAAGGTCATGCCCGGTACCATATCTCCACACACCCACAAACTGATATGGCAAACCCTACACACTCACAAACCGATAGGGCACAAACCTACACACTCACAAACTGATAGGGGACAACCCTACACACTCACAAATGGATACACATCCTCTCCTAGGATCTCTAACCCGAGATAACAGATCTAGGAGAAAGACACACCTCACTCATGTGTTCAAAACATCACCAAGGATGTCACCATCCAACCAAGGCCCAAGAAAGGTGCCCATCTCTCTCTCTTCTCTAGATGATGCCAAGAGAGAGAAGGAATACTCTAGAAGTGGCAAAATTTCACGTCAACCCTTAATCTGAGTGAATTGCAATTTGCACCAAAACCTCACTGCAAAACACAAGCATCATGCAAACAAGCTCAAACAAGAAACTTAAACTTTCTGCAAGCCCTAATTACATCTTATATGATTAAAGAAATGTTCTAAGAAACATACTTAGGAAAAACAAATAGGGTTATCCCAAAACGTGGATCAGGGTCCTTACAAGCCATAAACCCCTAACATGGATTTTGCCCCTAAAATCTTAAGAGAAAAGAGAGGGGTACTTCCTCCTCATCTCTTCCTCGAGCACCCATGTGTATTGATCAAAACCACGATGATGCCAAAGAATATTCACAAGCACTAGGTCCTTCCTCTTCAACTTCTTCACTCTTCGGTCAAGGATCAACACTGGACCTTGCACATAGGTCAAATCTTGATCAAGCTCTACCTCCACAGGCTGCAACATCAACTCTGTATATGGATGGAACTTCCTCAACATACTCACATGAAACACTGGATGCAACATGTGCAACTCAAATGGCAACTCCAACTTGTTGTCCACCTTCCCAACACATGTCACCACTAGGTAAGGTCCCATAAACCTAGGAACTAACTTACCTTTCTTCCCAAACCTCAAGACACCTTTCCAAGGAGAGACTTTCAAATATACCTTGTCTCCCATTTGTAACTCCAAGGGTCTAAAATGGTTATCTGCATATGACTTTTGTCTGTCCTGTGCTACCTTCAACTTTGTTGTATTACCTTAATCTACTCTATCGTTTGTTGTACAAGCTCAGGACCAAGAAGCTGATACTCACATATATCGTACCAACACAATAAAGATCTGCAATGCCTCCCATACAATGCCTCGTAAGGTGCCATGTTGATGCTACTCTGATATCTATTGTTGCAGGAGAACTCCATCAAACTGAGATATATCCCAACTTCCTAAAAACTAAAGAACAGAGGCTCTCAACAAATCCTCCAAGGTCTAAATGGTCTCTCTGATTGACCATCTGTCTACAGATGGAAAGCAGTGCTAAACTTTAACTGCGTACCCAAAGTCATGTGTAGTCGCTCCCAAAAGTGAATTGTCAACTGAAGACCTCTATCAGACATGATAGTTTCTGGAACACCGTGCAAACACACTATCTCATCTATATAGATCTAGGCAAGCTTCTCTATTGTGAATGTCATCTTCACGTGAAGGAATTGTGTTGACTTGGTCAATTTGTCAACAATCACCCAGATGGAATCATTACCTTTGGTTGTCCCATGTAGACCAACAACAAAGTCCATAGTCACATGATCCCATTTCCATTGCGGTATATGCAACGGTTGCAACATTCCTGCAGGATTTTGATGCTCATCTTTAACATACTGAAATACAACACATCTCACAATGAACTTAGCCACATCCTACTTCAAGTCTGGCCACCAATACATATCCTTTAGATTATGATACATCTTAGTGCTACATGGGTGCATAGTGTACATGGATAATTGAGCCTCTTCCAACAACATCTTCCTTAGGGAGAACCACTACTCTTCCATGATAACTAACTGCTCCATCGTGCGACTCATGGAAACCATCATGCCTCTCGCTACCAAACTCTGATCTAATCTATTGTATCACTATATCGGTCTATTGTGCCCCTTTGATCTACTGTCTCAACGTGGGCTTCACCTATAGATGTAACAACAAACCTGCTAGCAAGGAAACTTCCAACTTAACATTCATCTAACACAATGAGACCAACATGTCTCGCTTGTGGGACATCAAAGAACTCAACTGGGATTTATCCATAGGTGAAGACAAAGACTTCTTTCCATAGGTGAAGACAAAGACTTCTTTATCAATGCGTCTACCACAAAATTCGCCTTCCCCAAATGATAATCAATCGTGCAGTCGTAGTCTTTGATTAACTCCATCCAGTGATGTTGTCTCATATTCAACTCCTATTGTCAAAATTTGTACTTTAGGTTCTTGTGATCCATGAAGATCTAACACTTATCCCATACAAGTAGTGCCTCCAAATCTTCAAAGCAAGAATTATAGCAGCTAACTCCAGATCTTGGGTCCAATAATTCTCCTCATGTTTCTTAAGCTATCACAAAGCAAAAGAAACTACTTTCTTGTCTTGCATCAACACACAACCCAAACCATTCCTGGATGCATCATAGAAAATTATGTACCCTTTTCCTTGCCCAGGAAAAACTAGAATCGATGCACTTGTCAACTTCTCCTTCAACATTTGAAAAGAACGTTGACATATGTCATCTCAGATGAACTTTGTGTCCTTCCTCATTAACTTTGTTAAAGGTAAAGTGATAGTGTTGAAGTCCTTGATGAACCTCCTGTAATAGCTAGCCAAACCTAGAAAATTGTGCACTTCCATCAGTGTCTTTGGTTGTTCCCATTCTGCACCGACTCCACCTTCTTGGGTTCCACAGATACTCCCTTTACAGATATAACATACCCCAATAAAGCTAACTTCTTCAACCAGAACTCAGACTTGCTTAACTTGGCATAAAGTTGATGTTGTATCAGCACTATCAATGTCTGACAAAGATGTTGTTCTTGTTGCTGACTGTCATGATTGTATATCAAGATATCATCTGTGAAGACCACCACAAACTGATCAAGAAATGGTAGGAACACTTTGTTCATCAAATCCATGAATATCGTTGGTGCATTGGTCACCCCAAATGGCATAACCACCAACTTGTAGTGATCGTACCTCATCCTAAAAGACAACTTGGGTATGCCATCCTCCTTGATCCTCAACTAGTGATATCCTGACCTTAGATCTATCTTCGAGAACACTGTCGTGCCTCACAACTGATCAAACAGGTCATCTATCCTCAGAAAGGGATACTTATTCTTTATCGTCACCTTGTTCAGTTGTCTATAGTCTATGAACATACTCATAGACCCGTCCTTCTATTTTACAAATAACATTGGAGCACCCCATGGTGACGTACTCGGCCTGATGAAACCTTTGTCAAGCAGTTCTTACAACTATCTCCTCAGCTCTATCATCTCTGTCAGAGCCATCTTGTATGGTGTTTGAGCTATCGATTGCATACTGAGAACCAGTTTGATCTCAAAATCAATTTCTCAGGGGTGGGGAACACTTGGAAACTCCTCATAAAACATGTCCTTGAACTCTCTATCTAGGATTCCTCACCTCATTATCCATCAAATGTTCCCAGAACGCCTTGAACCCTATATCAAAAGCTCCCTCGCCACCATGGACGATACCAAACATGTTGGAAGAATATTCATGTCTCCTTAGAAGATCCACGTCTCACTGCCATCTATAAACATTGCCTAGTTGGAACTACAATCTAAGATCACTCTATACTTCTCCAAGATATCCATTTCAAGGATTACATTGAATCCAAGCATGTCAAGTGTTATGAGGTCCACTTGAATGTTGTTCCCAAAAAAGAAGATGACACAAGAAGGACACACCTCCTGCAACACTACAGAACTGACTAATGGGGTTTCTGTTACAACCCTGATTTTGGGTTCAATTGCTGAGAAATGTAATTTCTCATATTAAAGATAAATGAACAAATAATGAATGAATGCATGTTTTTCGTTTAAAATAGCCTTGTTGATTTAATTTGGTGGGCTTTATTGGCTATTAGGCCCAATAATAAGAAGAAGGAAATAAAAATTAAAGGGAATAAAGTAATAAAAGGATTTTGTTTGTAATAATCCATTAAAATGTTGAATAAGAGAAGAATAGAAAATTCTAGAAAAGGATATATCGTGGGAACAAGCTTGGTATGGGAAAGGTATCACATTAAATCCCCAAAAAACAAATATAATTTGGAAAGGAAATTAATAGGTTCCTAAAATTGATGCAAAGATATATCAAGGAAAGATGTGGCTTTTCGAAATTAAATGTTCGGTTTCCTTTGCAACCATGTTCTTTCCTAGAAAGGTAAATATACTATAACCCTACCTCTCTTCTTGGTCCTACCCTAATAGAAGGGATCACTATATAAGGATGGATCCCACATTGCCTACACTGGCATCCTCGTTGGGTTTCATAAACCGTAGGAGATGAGAGAGGAAGAACCCTTATTCACGTTAGATCACCTTGACATGGTGGTGGCAGATGCAGGAAGTTGGAGTTCATATCTACACTTTCACCCAGTTCTTTTCGTTGGGGATAGGACTGCTATGAAAGGGGGCTCCTTTGATCGGACCTGTGCACAAGGTTAGAGGGTGGCATCATTGCCGACAAAGTTGAGATGGTTGCAGACCCTGTGGTGCGTCCACGATCTGCAGACCCACCGGAGCAGCCGCTCCTTTAATCACACGTGCGAGGGGAAGATTGGGAGGTTGTTCCTCATCACGGAACTAAGGGAAGTTGAGGACGGTGCTAGTTCTCACCACGGATGAGAGTTAGAAGGTCCCGCCGACCTGATGTGCAGACCTCGACGGGGAGAGCATGTCTGCGTCGAATCCAGAAGGAGGGATGGGTGAAGCCGGGGATGGCATCGGCTGCGACCTCGATGCCTGTAGGGAAAGCTATGCCCCGTGCGGTGACATCATGAAGGGGAGGTGGCGCCGAAGCCATGACCTCACTGCATCGTAGACGCTCGAGAGAGATCGCAGACGCTCGAGAGAGATCGCAGACGCAAGGCGCTGCGGCTGGTGTCCGTGAGAATCGGGAGGAAGGGGATGATTAGGAGCAAATGACACAAGGAACCCTGGGACTACACATTACACACAAGGGTAAAGAGGTAAATTGATTCTTTTTTTAGCCAGCCCGCTGATAAATGAATATTCACTAAAACTGACATGTCAAGCTAGAATTGGTCAGTTAATGCAAGTCTTGAAATAATTCTAGAAATTTATTGGTAGCTCAGATTGATACATGTAAAATATGAAAATTGCTCAGAAAAATGAGAGGAATCTAATAAAAATATATTTAGAAGATAATTCCTCTTGCAATTCGAAAAGTAGTTGAAGTTATCAACTTTAATGCTTTAATGATTAAGAAACCCTAATCCATGATGATTAATGATTTGGGAAGGGTTAAATGGATGTTTAAAGTTGATATTAACATGTTGATTATAAAAAGGGCACATTAGATATAAAAGGATGATCTTTATACATAGTTTAATTAATTTAAGATTCCATGTACATGAATATGCTTTAATGGGCCTTGAAACCCTAATCTCGGTAATTATGACTCTTAATGGATTTAATTGCTCGAATTCATGAATAAAGCTGAGATATGATGATTTTAAGCTATTTCAAGTGTAAATTCTCTAATTGTGGATAAATACTCATAATGTAGTAATTAGGGTTTTCTCATGAATAAAGGTAGAATTAATGATTAATAACATTCATATGAGTAATAGAGCATAATGAATTACAAATTGATGATAAATAAGAATAATGATCTTGTCATGGATTAAAAGAATAAAAATGACAGTTTTAATGTAAGATAAGTTTCATGGGTTTAATTGATGGACAATGATGCCTTTAATTCGAAAATAAGGTTAAATGTTGTTAAGGGATAACCTTAATATCTTTTGTGAATAATGAGGGTTTAAAATAGTGAAAGATGAAAGGAAACCCTAATTGCAAAAGAAACCCTAAAAATGAAATAGTAACCCTAGGGCTCGAATAGGTCTATTAGACTTAGATACCATGATCCAGGATAGAAAATATTGGATGTTTGTTTCAGGATCTTATTGAATGCTTGCTTGCCTATTGTTGATTGGACTATTCTGTCTCAAATCTGCATGTACAGGTATGTGGTTACGCTTATGACTAACCGAATTAGTTTTCTAGGATTTTATCGATGTTTCCATCGTGGCTTGAATTAAACTGTTGGATGTATTTAATTCATGCAATGTATAATGTGAATATGACTATCACATAAGAAATATGCCTACTAGCTCAGATCCTAGTCCCCTCTGTAGCTTTATAGATTGACCTAGTAAATGGCTACCAATGAGGGTAGGTCCATCAGGTCATTAAATGACTTAGTAAATGGCTACCAATGGGGTAGGTCCATCAAGTCATCATGAGTCAGGGATTGGTATACCTTTGGGTAGGACCATGCGACTCCATAACCCTAGGTATTGGCTACCTATGGGGTAGGGCCATGGGGGTAAGGATCCACCATATGAGAGAGGTGGTATCCATGTCCACTATAGGGACGTTACAGAGAAAGGGGATAGGGAAGGATTGAGTAGTATTTCTTAAAAAGTAATCTTGGATGTTAAATGATATTTGGTTGATTACATTGTTAATGTAGTTGCACAATTATTATTTCCCCCACATACCATCTTCGGCTGACCGACGTTTTGTTTTTCGGCGTTTTAGGTACAAATGAAAGAACAAACAGTAAAGTGACATATGAGGAATTGAATAAGAAATAAAATGCACAGGAGGATTAGTTAGATTAACATCTCCATGGATATAAGTTTAGAAATCCCAGTTTTTCCAAGGTAAGAAAAGTTTTATTTTATACCATTTTCAGTTTAGTTGGTAAAGTTGATTAATTGTTATTGATTATTTGTCAAACCTTTGATCCTGTAATTGAATAATGGCTATGTCCTTCGGGTCTCCCTTAATTGGGGGTTACTGGGAGGCGGGGTCGTTACAATTGGTATCAGAGCGAAGGTTCCTCACTTAATATTTAATAATTATTAAATTTTACAAATTCTGTAGAACCTAAGGGAGTTATTAGAGGATTATCCGAAAGACAGAGGTGTCTAGAAAAGGATCACGACCGGGGGCTGGCAATATTTTTCTCTGCACCACTAGTCGGAATACGAGGACTCCCGGATCCGTGTGACTGCCTGGCCAAAGTCTTAGGGTATGAATCGAAATAAGATACCTTTAGGACTCTCTCATCTTGTTCGTCCCTTCTCAACTTAAATTCTATTAAGGACCTTAAGGATTAGGGTTTTCCCTCTTCTCCTCACCCTCTTGAGGTATGGGTAAGGTTGATAAGGATTAAGGAATCCTCCACCAAATCAATAAAAAGCATGTAAATAAGATGTCATGGACATAAGCTTAATAGAGTAAGCATAAAAGGAATAGATACATGCTTAGGTCGTATGACACGAGTTCTCATTGCCCTCAGGAGAGACCTGAGGATAGACCTCCTTGGTAGGAGGATGTCTCGGAGGTAGAGACCACCATTAAAGGTAGAGACCTAGCACATCCTTTGAGGATGATGGTAACCCTAACCCTAAGTGAAGGTTAGAGAGGGAGATGACATGATGAGTTAGATATCATGGTTGACCGAGTGTTTGGTTGGACATGCCTTTGGGATGCCATAAGAGGTTAAATGATCAAGTACTTATGGAAACCCAACCCCGGAGAGGGTCATGCATACGAGAGCGAAGGATAGCTCCTTCATCGATGAGGTTAGAGAAGAACCTATAGTTACCCTATGGGCTTAGGCAAGTAGGGTATAGCTTGATGAAATCCTGGCTAAGAGATCATGATGGATGGCTTATGAAAGGGGTATGGATGCTCTTGAGCAAACACAAGTTTGTGCTCAGGCTTAACCCACGTAGAGGTATGCTTGTGAGCTTGATCCATCATGGAGAGGGGACCTCTAGTTGTATGGTTGGCTGTGGAGTTATCTCTAGAGAGAGAAAGTAGGACCCCAGTAACGAGTTTGGAAGCCTAAAATCCTGAGATATGAGGAAGAGTGGGGAGTTGAGTATGATGCAACCTAAGTGGATGATAGTGGTTGCCTTATGCTTGACCCCTAGAGGCTGATGACATCTTGGTTGAATCTAGAGGAACCAACCCCTAAGAGAGAGGATGATACTTTTGGTATAAGTGGTTACTTGCTGAGATGAGACAATGAATGCCATAGATCCTGAGGAGGCTTAAGTAACCAGTTGTGAGGCTTTATACCTTGTTGGTCGTCCTGGAGAAGGACTTAACTTTGGGGTGCTGCTTATATATAAAACGATCATGGAAGTACATGACATACCTTGGACATGCTTGATTCGTGGTAAGGGATGGAGCATGCGGGTTCCTAGGCCTAAGAGGGGAAGTAGTGTACCCAATGCTCATAACGAGATTTGAGTCTTTATAGTTTCGAGCATGGTACTCCTCATGCATGGAGGAAAAAGAAACCCCCCTTAAGTTAAGGGTGTGTTTGATGAACCCCTCACAACTAAGTTGATCTAATGTTGAGGAAAGAGAACGACTGTGACCTAGCATGGTTTGGTAGGTAGTTTTCTTGTGCCTTAGTATCTTGCTAGGGTTAAACATACCCAAGTGGATGCAAACCCTAAGGACAGTTGTGACCTTGTCATCAAAAGTTTTAGTTTCCTCCCATCCTGGGAGAGGGACCCTTTGGTAGGGTGTATACCAGTTTTGTTGGTTTTGAGGTGACCTAAAGAGGTTTCATAGGATCTTGAGAAGCTAAGTGAAAAGTACATGGTGTGAAAATGAACCTGTAGACCCATACATAGCCATCTCTAAAGTGCATGTGGATGTGTTACCATGGAGGTAACCGGTATGGGACCTGACCATGAAAGACAGGTCGCCATGATCCCTATGAAAGGATGAAAGTCAGTCGTGAATGCAGAGAGAGATGATGAAGGCTTGGGTAAGGTTCTAAGTTGGACATGTACTATGTTAGAATCCTAAGTCTATCCAAGGGTCAGGTAGGGATAAGACTGATGGAAGAAGGAGTCGCCTAATTCCCTAGTTGCACATGACCATGGGGTCGGGAGGTAACAACTATCATTGTCTGAGGGCCATGGGTTAGGAGATTGATCACCTTCATGAACTCATGGGACCCAAAGGGCAGATGAGTAGGGTACTCTCTGATGCATAAGGGAAAAGGGAGACCCCAAAAGTGCCAGCTCCCTATAGGCCTAGAGGAGATGACCTAGGATTATGCTTGGACCAAGTAAGTCCGAGACTTGTTTTCCCTGGAAGTAGTGTGGATATCATGATGTTTGTGATATAGAGACATAAGCTGCATGTTTCAACTTTGATTTGAAAGTCTACGGGCAAGGTGGGCTGTACCATCTCTACTCTTGGAATAGGAAGAACTCTGTATTTGGACTGCAGCCAAATGCTTATTTCTTCTTGTTATGGGAGTGAGAGATAGGACAGTACACATGCCTTACACCAAGGATAAAGATGATGGAAGTTGGAACGTTGCTACCAGGTATGAGGATAGAGATGATAACATACCTTTGTGGAGGGAATAATACATGGATGGTTTACAAACACTAAGAGTATTAAGGAGATCATCTTGTGAGGACGTTTTATCTTGAACTAAGTGGATTTTTTTTTCTTTTGAAAGTGTTACAAGGAATCACAAGGTTGAGTTTGATCACCATGAGGATGATCTTAGAGTTTCTTGATGAAGACAAACTTAGAGTTTGAGATGAGATGATAAGTATAATGCATGGCGGTGTGTGTCTTCGACATTAACTAACACCTAAGGATAAGGAGTGGTAATGAATTCTCTGGTTGAGATATGGCTAGCAGGAAGCTAGAAGAAGTTGGGGTTGTTCGACTAACCCTATGTTTGGAAAGAAGATGTATTTTGGCTAACATTCGGATGTAATAAGATATGTTGAACAAGTTAATGGTTGTTTGGGTAGCCAGTTTAGTCCTTGATGTAGTAAAAGGATGGTGATAGAACTTCAGATACACTTCTTCGGATAGGAAAGTAATAAAACCCTTTTGAGAGTGTTTTAGGGTTTCCGAGGTATCAAGCTTGAGGAATCATAACAATACAGGGGGACACGATATACCTTGGTACTACAAAGATAGTAAGTGATGGTAGTGTTCTAGATGCTTAAAACAAAGTTGCATGTAGCATGTGGCCATGCAAGCCAGGAGGTGAAGGACGAACACCATTAACCCAGTGCATGGATATAAAGTATAAAGAGTTCCAGAGAGGGAATGGGAGTTCATCATTATGGATGATGTGAGTTTCTCCTAGACCAAGAAAGTCAAGATACAATATGGGTTATGGTAGATCGTCTTACCTAGATGACATGAGAAAGGAAGAGTTCTGTCAAGGGATAGATCTGGTTGAACGACATATGAAAAGAGTTGGTTCAACTACACCATGATGCGAATTCAAAGTTCTTGCTATGACCTAAAGGTTCACTTCCATGAGGTGGAAGTAGATACATGAAGAGCTCAGTGTTTGTACAGTTTATCACCCCATACTAATGGACAGTATGATCCGTACTAGAGGGTCTGATGAGAGCATGTGTGATACATAGAGACAGTTCTAACGATGTAATGTTAACCACCATAACCTTTATCGGGATGCAAGAAGTCTTATAGAGAGGATGTGTCGGTCACCACTTCATTAAGATGATGTTGGTGAAGGAGGCATCGCGAAGGTCAGAAAAGAACCACAATGTGTGCAGATGAAGTCGCTTTGATCGTGCAATGGCTGAGAGAGAGAGCCCAGTGGTGACATGAGTCACAAGCTGATGCAAAGCAGACTGACATGCAATTCACTATGGTAGAATATGTTATGTGAAAATCTGACCCCTCTAAGCTATAGCTGAGAAAGCTAAGTCCCCGATATATGGGTCCATTTGAGATGGATTGGTGGATATGGTTGTATTTAGCCTTACCCCTCAGGATAACATGATGTATAATGTGTTACATGAGTCCGATCTAGAGCACTAAAGTGAAATACCCAAGCCATGTGTTGAGCCCTGAACCTATTCAGCTTTTGAGAGGCTGGAATGTCCTGAGTCACCTATGAGGGTACGATATACTGAGGTAAGAAAGAACTCAGATGGAAGAATATGAGATAATGAAGGTTCTTGCAAAACACCATGGAAAGGGTGAAGCCACATGGGAGCCCTGATGGACATAAGAAGGCTTATCCTATTTTGTTTGTTTGCTTAATGGAATTTTGAGGGCAAAATTCTCATAAGAGGGGAAGGATGTTACAACCCTGATTTTGGGTTCAATTGCTGAGAAATGTAATTTCTCATATTAAAGATAAATGAACAAATAATGAATGAATGCATGTTTTTCGTTTAAAATAGCCTTGTTGATTTAATTTGGTGGGCTTTATTGGCTATTAGGCACAATAATAAGAAGAAGGAAATAAAAATTAAAGGGAATAAAGTAATAAAAGGATTTTGTTTGTAATAATCCATTAAAATGTTGAATAAGAGAAGAATAGAAAATTCTAGAAAAGGATATATCGTGGGAACAAGCTTGGTATGGGAAAGGTATCACATTAAATCCCCAAAAAACAAATATAATTTGGAAAGGAAATTAATATGTTCCTAAAATTGATGCAAAGATATATCAAGGAAAGATGTGGCTTTTAGAAATTAAATGTTCGGTTTCCTTTGCAACCACGTTCTTTCCTAGAAAGGTAAATATACTATAACCCTACCTCTCTTCTTGGTCCTACCCTAATAGAAGGGATCACTATATAAGGATGGATCCCACATTGCCTACACTGGCATCCTCGTTGGGTTTCATAAACCGTAGGAGATGAGAGAGGAAGAACCCTTATTCATGTTAGATCACCTTGACATGGTGGTGGCAGATGCAGGAAGTTGGAGTTCATATCTACACTTTCACCCAGTTCTTTTCGTTGGGGATACGACTGCTATGAAAGGGGGCTCCTTTGATCGGACCTGTGCACAAGGTTAGAGGGTGGCGTCATTGCCAACAAAGTTGAGATGGTTGCAGACCCTGTGGTGCGTCCACGATCTGCAGACCCACCGGAGCAGCCGCTCCTTTAATCACACGTGCGAGGGGAAGATTGGGAGGTTGTTCCTCATCAAGGAACTAAGGGAAGTTGAGGACAGTGCTAGTTCTCACCACGGATGAGAGTTAGAAGGTCCCGCCGACCTGATGTGCAGACCTCGACGGGGAGAGCATGTCTGCGTCGAATCCTGAAGGAGGGATGGGCGAAGCCGGGGATGGCATCGGCTGCGACCTCGATTCCTGTAGGGAAAGCTATGCCCCGTGCGGTGACATCATGAAGGGGAGGTGGCGCCGAAGCCATGACCTCACTGCATCGTAGACGCTCGAGAGAGATCGCAGACGCAAGGCGCTGCGGCTGGTGTCCGTGAGAATCGGGAGGAAGGGGATGATTAGGAGCAAATGACACAAGGAACCCTGGGACTACACATTACACACAAGGGTAAAGAGGTAAATTGATTCTTTTTTTAGCCAGCCCGCTGATAAATGAATATTCACTAAAACTGACATGTCAAGCTAGAATTGGTCAGTTAATGCAAGTCTTGAAATAATTCTAGAAATTTATTGGTAGCTCAGATTGATACATGTAAAATATGAAAATTGCTCAGAAAAATGAGAGGAATCCAATAAAAATATATTTAGAAGATAATTCCTCGTGCAATTCGAAAAGTAGTTGAAGTTATCAACTTTAATGCTTTAATGATTAAGAAACCCTAATCCATGATGATTAATGATTTGGGAAGGGTTAAATGGATGTTTAAAGTTGATATTAACATGTTGATTATAAAAAGGGCACATTAGATATAAAAGGATGATCTTTATACATAGTTTAATTAATTTAAGATTCCATGTACATGAATATGCTTTAATGGGCCTTGAAACCCTAATCTCGGTAATTATGACTCTTAATGGATTTAATTGCTCGAATTCATGAATAAAGCTGAGATATGATGATTTTAAGCTATTTCAAGTGTAAATTCTCTAATTGTGGATAAATACTCATAATGTAGTAATTAGGGTTTTCTCATGAATAAAGGTAGAATTAATGATTAATAACGTTCATATGAGTAATAGAGCATAATGAATTACAAATTGATGATAAATAAGCATAATGATCTTGTCATGGATTAAAAGAATAAAAATGACAGTTTTAATGTAAGATAAGTTTCATGGGTTTAATTGATGGACAATGATGCCTTTAATTCGAAAATAAGGTTAAATGTTGTTAAGGGATAACCTTAATATCTTTTGTGAATAATGAGGGTTTAAAATAGTGAAAGATGAAAGGAAACCCTAATTGCAAAAGAAACCCTAAAAATGAAATAGTAACCCTAGGGCTCGAATAGGTCTATTAGACTTAGATGCCATGATCCATGATAGAAAATATTGGATGTTTGTTTCAGGATCTTATTGAATGCTTGCTTGCCTATTGTTGATTGGACTATTCTATCTCAAATCTGCATGTACATGTATGTGGTTACGCTTATGACTACCTGAATTAGTTTTCCTGGATTTTATCGATGTTTCCATCACGGCTTGAATTAAACTGTTGGATGTATTTAATTCATGCAAAGTATAATGTGAATATGACTATCACATAAGAAATATGCCTACTAGCTCAGATCCTAGTCCCCTCTGTAGCTTTATAGATTGACCTAGTACATGGCTACCAATGAGGGTAGGTCCATCAGGTCATTAAATGACTTAGTAAATGGCTACCAATGGGGTAGGTCCATCAAGTCATCATGAGTCAGGGATTGGTCTACCTTTGGGTAGGACCATGCGACTCCATAACCCTAGGTATTGGCTACCTGTGTGGTAGGGCCATGGGGGTAAGGATCCACCATATGAGAGAGGTGGTATCCATGTCCACTATAGGGACGTTACAAAGAAAGGGGATAGGCAAGAATTGAGTAGTATTGCTTAAAAAGTAATCTTGGATGTTAAATGATATTTGGTTGATTACATTGTTAATGTATTTGCACAATTATTGTTTCCCCCACATACCAGCTTCGGCTGACCGACGTTTTGTTTGTCGGCATTTTAGGTACAAATGAAAGAACAAACAGTAAAGTGACATATGAGGAATTGAATAAGAAATAACATGCACCAGAGGATTAGTTAGATTAACATCTCCATGGATATAAGTTTAGAAATCCCAATTTTTCCAAGGTAAGAAAAGTTTTATTTTATACCATTTTCAGTTTAGTTGGTAAAGTTTATTAATTCTTATTGATTATTTGTCGAACCTTTGATCCTGTAATTGAATAATGGCTATGTCCTTCGAGTCTCCCTTAATTGGGGGTTACTGCGAGGCGGGGTCATTACAGTTTCTAACAACAAGCTATTCTTCCTATGGCTAATAGGGAAAAGACAATTGTCAAGCACTTCACGAGCAAGAAAAGAGTGTGTTGCACTTGGGTCAACAAAAATAGATACAAAGCAAGAAGAAGAAAATTTAGAATGAAATAATTCCATGTGACTTGTTGCCACTCGCGGGTTGACCACCTCCTCTGACTCACTCATAGAGTAGAATCTAGTCATTGCATGTTGTCATCCCCGTCCTCTACTTCCTTGAGTAGATGATCCAACCTGTGATGTTTGTTCACATCCTCATCCTCCTATGTTGTTGTTCTGCTGCCTCTTTGAGCCCTTCTGGCTCTACCTCGGTTGCTGGGTCACTTCATCATCCTTCACTAGACTCTCTCGCCTCAAATGACCTATCTACCCACACTTATGGCAAGCCCAGTTCTCATACTACAACCTAGATGGCCCCGTCACTGGTAATGATGATGTGATGTGAGCTCCAGTAGGTGGAAATCTATGGCCTCTTCCATTACTTGGTGACCACTATGTCGGAGCATTGAACCTCTGTGATGCTAGTAGTGCATCAAGCCTAGGCTTCTTAAAGCCTCCTGAAAATTGCCACTGGGATAATGCAGACCTCTTCCTAGCACTCTTCTCCCACTTCTCCTTCATGGATTGCTCTATCCTTCGAACATAATCCACAACCTTGGCAAACCTTTCTTGATTCTCCAAAGCAGCCATCGCGGTCGACAACTCAGCGTTCAACCCCTTCTCAAAATGATGAATTTTCTCATCCTCCATGGCAGCCATGTGAGGACAGAACCTCAACAACTCCATGAACATTGCTTCATACTCATTGATCGTCATGGATCCCTATCTAATCCTCTCAAACTGGTTGATCTTCTCATCAAGGTACATCTAAGGAAAGTACCGACTAACGAACTCATGCCAGAACTCCTCCCAACCTATCATGACACCTGGCCTCTTCTCCTCCTCTATGGCCCGCTAGTGGACATCACTCCCCTTTAGAAGGTACACCAAATGCTTCACCTTATCTACTTTGGGAATACCAAGGATCTTAAAAGATTTCTCAAGCTCAGTAAACCATAGATGAACATCCTCCATATTCGTCATCCCAGTATATTCCACCTCCCCAACACAGTGAAGCTACTCAAAAGTCTTCCCAGTACCCAAAGATTCTATATGAGGAACCAGTGCCCAAGGCTGAGGTGCAGGCATCATGTCTACCATATGAGTCGTAGCCATGAACTGCCCAAAAAGGTATTTAAAGGTAGGGTTTTAAATCATGGATGGGCCAAACTTGTGGACTTCAAGCACTCGATCTACTCATGCCTGGTTCCTTGCACCACCACCTGGTGCAACAACACTATTTTCAACAACATGTTCTTCGTGTACTCCAGACATCTTTAAGCTTTCTCTTCTTCTTCTGCATAAGCAGAAGTCACTATAAGATAGACTTGAGGATACAAGAACAAACACAAACCCTAGTCTTAGGTCCTTGTAGACACAACAAACGTAAAGCTCTGATACAAACCTGATTGTAACGCCCCAGGCCACAAAAGTGAGATTGCTCAAAATGAAACTGAGGAAGAAGGATTAAACAAACATATTATTTGAAAATATTGAAAACTAAAACCATTTCCACAAAATTGCCAAATAGTAAAATCATTCACATACGAGTTCCTCCATGCCTCAAATCACTCACTGTGGGTGCCATCATCCTGTTACCAAAAAACATGTTCCAGAACACGTAAACATATATCCATTACAATTGTCCATAAAAGGGCACATAGCCAACCACACATTGAAAGCACATCAACAAAAAATCCCCAAAGACCTTAGTGTATAGGGACGACTCTAGGACTCTAACAACAAAAGATATCTAGCAGTACTTCCAACCTTGTCAGCTATTGTCTTTCTTGTTGCTCCTCAACTTCTGTTGCATGATCTCTACCTCCTCATGCACGTCCACCTAAAAAGGATGTGGGAAACCCACGGGGTGAGATTCGAAATCTCAGTGGGAGATATAACTCTCCACCAACTCTATTATTATCATGGATAAGATGATTAAAGCAGCAGTAAGATTATAATCATGACATGAAGGTATATATTATTAACAAAATAAGAAATTATTATAGGATTTTGAAACATCTTAACATTATAAAAAGAATATGAAGAACATGTATATTCCCTACCAACATTACTGTATAAAAACAAGCAAGGATTCATCTAATATTTCCTCATTTGATCCTATACAAGTATACTATATGACTGTTTACGTATTTTATTATGCCCCGAGGATTTAAGTCTTACCACCCAAATCCAACCGACCACTGCTAAGTCGAAATTTATGCCATACAAGGTCTAGTGGAAGAGTTGGAATCTACGACCTCACCACCTCGTGGTCAGTGCATGAGTGAAACATGTAGTTGCATTATCAGTCAGACTGCTTCCAAAGACATATAGTCTAGCTATGCAAACCTAGCCCACCTTGGTATACGTCACGACGCTAGTGAAATTGAGCTATGGCCCACAACCACACTCTTCTAGGGTATGGCCAATAGCCAATCCTGTGTCACATATCACTGAGGTATGGTACAAATCCGTTCTCTTCCAGGGTATGGCCCACAACCAATCATGTGTCACATACCCTTGACATAAGGGATATTTGTCCTCACTCCCACATAATCAAAAATATGTGCTCCGCATTAAACTCATTTCACCATTCAGCAAATGTTGACATTGAATGGATCTATGGCACATGGAAAGCTACATGATCAGGTTCCACTTGATTACTTAGTTTAATTAAGTGTCTTTTAGCATCAATCAAGTTATATAAACTTTATACAAGTTCTACAAAGATAAAGGCATAACACATTACTAGAACATATTTGAGCATATAAGTTGTGATCTCATCACATTATCACTTATTGCTTGTCATTTACCATAATTATCATCACAAGGTCCACATACTTTTGGGGTAGCAACCCCTCATCTCATTACTAAGGAAATTATCATCTCATGTAAGACTATAAGACATCATTAGGTTATAAGACCATTTTCCTCCTCTTTTAGTAATACCAACATCTCACATGCCTCATAAGGCCCATTCAACATATCATAATCACCATAGCTCTTACCTAGCTATGCATATCAACTTGTGTTACATGCATGGTTAGGAAACTTATAACAAGAAAGTTAATACTTCATTACCATTGCCATTTCAGAAGGATTCATGTCATTCATGCTACATCATTAGGGTCATGGTTCTCTTTAACTGATTAGGGTTTACAAGGTTGGATCAACAACCAATCCTCAAATAATCACCACCATTATCATTATAGAGGATTTTATACAATTAGAGGTCATAGAAAACAACACTTATTTCATTGTTCAGACAACTGTCCCATAGGGTATCACATCATACCATGTAAACCTATCAATAACATGATGTAACATAACTACCATCACAAGGTATTGATTTAGACCAAGATGTGGTGTATTGGTTTAGGCCATCATGTCATAAGCATGTTGGGTTAACCACACATAAGGTGTGACGGGTTAGCTACACACAAGGTGTCGGATTACCACACAAAGGGTGTATCGATTGAGCACTCATGGTTTCAGGTTGATACTTGCCATAGGGTGTCCACTTGTCACCACCATAACATGCCAACTACCTCTATGCAAGGCACAAGGGTTAACCTTGCTAGAGCGTGACAGTTAAGCACCCTACATGAAGGTGTGATGGGCAACACTAAGTGTGTCAAGCAACCCTAGGTGTGATAGGCTGTTAGGGTTTGGGTTTTAGGAAGGCATCACGGTCCACCATTTCAAGGTTTATCAGGCAACCCTACACTAAAGTGTGTTGGCGTCTTACTTCACCAAGGGCTTCACAATTTCACACACAAACCTATCAGCTCACAAGGTACTGCCCTAGTCATGATGGTCTAAAACCCTCAAAGCATATTAGTTTAGGAATTATATCAGTTTATCAATTTTAGGGCATGACAGGCTAACCCCATCAAAGCATATCGGTTTAAGCAAACATATTGGTTTAGCATCCCCTTGGTCATGATGAATTGTCACAAGGTGTGTCGGTCTATGCACCACAAGTCATGACAACCATCACATAGCATAGTGCATGTGTGTGGACTTATAATCTTGAACCTTAGAAAGATCGGATACTCGTCCATATACTAACATGGAAAGAAGGTGCAAAACATGTGCAACCACTTAAAAAAAGTTCCCTCACCAAAATAGTTCTCAAAACCACCAAAAACTGCTACCATGGAAGAGATAAATGACCTAGAGATAAAGAACAACATAAGCACATGAAGGGAAAAAATAACAAAGGAGGTTAAGAGTTATATAACCTACCTCAAAGATCACCACCAAGATCCAAGCTCCAAGGTCAAGCTTCAATCTCACAAACTCAAGGTAGAAGATGATCCTCCAACTTGATCACCACTACACCTCCAAGGAAGATGATGAGACCAAGGTTAAGATGGCTCAAGATGGAAAGAAGGTATCCAAGATCCATGGTCGAGAAGAAGAAAAGAGTTAGGAAACATAGCTTACCAAGGTAGAAGATGGAAGGTGATCAAGGAACTCTACAACTTGGGACTCATCCAGCAAGCTCCAAGAGAACCTCCCTCACTCCTTAAGCTCTCAAGGTCGTCCACCAAGAAGGAGAGAAAGTAAAGATGGCCAAAGGGATTTTCTTTCATGGAGAGAAAGAAGATTATATACCAGGGGAATGAGAGAGAGGTCATGGAAGAGGTGTCATCACCTTAGGAGCTTAGGTGACACTTGTACATGAAAATAGAGACACATGCAACAACATGCAAGACATGGTGATAATTTCAAGGTTCTATCTCACTCTCTTGGTCTCCTACCAAGGTCGTGCCCGGTACCATATCTCCACACACCCACAAACCGATATGGAAAAACCCTACACACTAACAAACTAATAGCACATAACCCTATACTCACAAACTGATAGGGCCCAACCTAACACACTCACAAACTGATAGGGCACAACCTTACACACTCACAAACTGATAGGGCATGTCCCTACACACTCAAAAACTAATACACAAACTTTCCAAGGAACTCTATCCCGTGATAACACACCTAGGTGCAAGACACACCTCACTCATGTGTTCAAAACATCACCAAGGATGTCACCATCCAACCAAGATCGAAGTAAGGTGCCCATCTCTCTCTCTTATCTAGATGATTCCAAGAGAGATAAGGAACACTCTACAAGTGGCAAACTTGCACATAAACCCTTACTGTGGGTGGATTCCAATTTGCACCAAAACCTCACCACAAAACACAAGCATCATCCAAACAAGCTCAAACAAGAAAATTAAACTTTTTACATGCCCTAATTACATATCAAATGATTAAAGAAAGGTTCTAAGCAACATACTTATGAAAAAAAATAGGGTTATCCCAAAACATGGGTCAAGGTCCTTACAACAAGTATATGGTGACCTTGGAGTCAGTAGCTCCAAAATTGAGCCACTCTCATGAAAGTGCCTCCACTTTGTCAACAACAAAAATTTTGCCACACTACCTATCATCATGCTTTCTAAACTCAAGTTTCTACATGTATGGTCTCAACTAGTTGTAGTCTAAGTCAAGCCCCCCCATTCGTCCACATTCTCTACATCATGCATTGATTATCTAAACAACAATCATAAGTATGTCAAGACTTTAGAGTTCATAGCTCTAGAAATCGAGTTACTCTTGAAGCCACCTCTACATCGTCAAGAGCATTACCTCTTCCACACTCTAAATTCTTAGAATCTGTTAGCTCTACAAGTCTTAACACTTCCATGTCAAGTTCAATAAATATTAGTCTAAGGGAAACACTTTTACTACACAAACAACAATGTTTTGCTGGTATTTAGGTCAATGACCTTTTGAGAGTTTGATGTCGTGCCACCACCATGGTTGACATTGAGATAAGAGGTCAATTAAAAAAGAAATATAATTAGATCATGGACCTAGGAGGTCTTATAACTCTCGAGAACTTTATGAAAATCACCACTATCAAACACTCGATGACATTTAAGTAAGGGTCTTGCATACCTGTATCAAATCATGATCTCACACTTCATAATACTCTTCCACAAGATGGTAGACAAATTTAGGAGAGATGCTAATAGAAAGATACTTCTCCAAATTGACTGGAAAGTGGCAAATGTCTATATAATATAGGTCATTTATTACTACCATACATTTTGTTCAATAGTGCCCATCATCAAGATGGATTTTAGAATTTATATTTAAGTAAACAATGCCCATGATGCACACCCTATGGTAATCTTGTATCTTTGGCCACCTCCTCCATGACATTTTTATTTACAACCGGTGAGTTGAGTAAAGCATAACTTTATCATGTCATCCAATCAAGCCTTGGTATTATATGCCCAAATGAGTTACATGAGATCGGAATTTCATGACCATATAATTGTAATTTTTTCTTCTTGTCTTAGTATCCAAATGATGGCATGTGCTATAGTCTCACCTATGGTCTAAGACAATTAAATCATGTCAAATTGTTTTGATAAAGTTAAAATCATGTAGTGCAAGCCATGGCCTAAGCCAAGTAAATGATGACAAGTCCCAATTAATTGTTTTTGGCAATACCATTAAGATCATGTAGTGCTAGAACAACAATAGCACAATAGACCGCATGGTGCCCACACCATGTGTGGCTTTGTAACACCCCAATCTTTTTATGCAAATTTTCAAACTATTTTATTCTTTGCATGCTCTTTTTCTAATAGTATAAATGTTGAGGACCTTTATGCAATTTTCTCATATTAACTTTACAATTTCTTTTCATGTGAAGAAAATTATGTTCACTTACTTTATTACCCATGGTTTAATTTTAGAAAGTATTTCCTTGCACATTTATGCACTCTTGTTTAGAAAATGGAAATGGTTGTTTTTATATCAATTTTCCTCTCTCTTATTACCATTAGTGATCTTATGCATAGAAACTTGCTTAATGATCCCCAAGATGTTTATTGTTGATAATTGGACTGATTACCCGAATTATCTCCATTTAGTGTTTAAAGAATAGCTATATATGCTTTAGTATATTCACTTAAGTGTATTGAATGAATTTTTCTTAATTAGGAGTGATGGTGGGCTAAAAGACAAATTTAACCAAACAATTGTGTTTTAGCGCACCTCATTAACCTATGGGTGAAATTTGAACTCATTTGGACTTCAAATGACCCTTCTAATTGATTATGGGAGAGTTATATATAGTTTCATTACCATTTAATCGAAATTAGCATTTATACACATATAACGCTATGGTTCAGATCATTTACTCTATCACACATTACCCTAGTCTTACGTGGGTCATCAACACCATTCGACCATCGATCAATAGTTGATCTGTCTTCTTCTTCCTCCGCTTAGTTCGCGAGCAACAACCGTTACAGACCGGCTTCAATGCGAGCCTTCGATCTTGTTCGTTTCTCAATGGTCTCATGTCGTTTCTTCGCCATCAAATCTGGCTCATCGCCACGATCTGAGCGAGCCCTAACTCGCACCCTCTCGTACTCTATAGGGAAAATGCCCAATATAGGGCTTGAACACCCTCTCCGCCATTGAATCACAACAACCACCTTGGCCCTCCACGTCGCTGGTTCAAGCCCTCTTTAGCACCGACAGACTCTACTTGGTCCTCCTCTACGGCCAATTGGGTCTCCAACACCCCCAAACTCCCTGACCTACTCCTCCTCCTTCTCCAGTGATGGTGGATCAGTGCACGCTGGTACGAGCACCTCTGCCCGATTAAACAATCAGTGAGCATCCTCGGAGCCCCCTCTTCATTTTGGCTTTTTTGGTTTGCCCTATGGTCGCCCCAACCGATGTACCCTATAGGGCTGCCCCCTCCCTTGCCGGATCTTGTCCCCATTGGCCTCTATTACCTCTGCGACCTAAGGTTCTTCACCGCCTCACTTCTTGAGGTGTCATGGAGTGTTTCTATCTGCCTGGATACTCACTTTGTCAATGGTATCTGTGTGTTCAGATTCCCAACATCCTCTGCCCTGGTTTTGTGGTTTTTCGACGAACACCTGGGCCCAGATGGGTCTTTCATGCTCACGAGTGAACCTTCAGCTTCACCTTGATCTCGCAAAGGCGTTCTGATGGTTTTTATGATCTTTCCTCCCAGATTGCTATGGTTTCAACCATCTCGACTCCCCGACTTCTGTAGCTTGGTGAGAACATGGAGTAAAAGCTCCAGCGCACATCAGGGCCCAAGGTTAGGCTCAATAGCCTCGCCCTAGTACTGCAGATGCAATAGAGATCTCAAATGCCACCAACATATTTCTTCCTTCTCATGTTCTGAACCTCCTGGTGCTGCTCTCACCATGGAGAAAGCAGGGAGCAATCCAGGTCATGAAATGACCTGGGTACCCCTGTCAGCCTTTTTGATGTTTTTTTCACCCGCGAGGGTATTTTCGGGTTTTCATACCATGTTCCTTGATCGCAGAGGCAAGCCTCATTGCCAATTTGGCTGAGCCTAATTGGGCCAAATAAAAAAGCTGGCCCACTGATTCTGGATTTGGATATATATTTATATACATGGCTTTATCTCGATTTGTGATTGGTCGATTCTTTAGAAATTCGTATTAAATCGTCTGATTATCAGAAAAAATCTGCAAAAATATGTTTTGGAAAGGATTTTCGATGAGGAATCTGATTTTGTGGTTTTTATCGACTGATTATTCTGTTTTCATATCTCAATATTTATATGGACAAATTAGGGGTTCAATTTGTACAATGAAAGACATACATGTTATTTCAGGTGATTAAGAGGATCCAACCAGTCAAACCAGGGTTGACTTAGGTGGTTTAGCTCAAGGTAAGCGGGCCATGCCCTTGGCATAGTAAACTTGATTTATTGAATGATTATGATATGATTATGCACTTTATACTCAAGTCATGATAAATGTATGTTTTTCTTCAATGTATATGATTATTGAATGTTGATTGTTTTAATCTAAGTCTAAGAATAGAAATCACATTAAGATTATGAATTATGATTTAAATGCATGAAACCAAGATTAAGAGGGAAGAGATTCCCATCCATTCTTAAGAGGGAGAAATCCCAATTATGTTCAAGAGGCAGAAATCCCAATTAAGATCAAGTTTAAGTTATTAAGAAGACAATTAAGAAAGATCATGGTTAAGGGAATTTTATTTGGATTTATATGCACCTTGTTATGGGCTTTCCGAGCATTCTGGGCTTTCCGAGCAATTATGGGCTTTCCGAGCATTATGGGCTCCTTATGGGGCATTAAGAGAGGAGCATATACTTCTAGTCAAATTCTTCATGTAAAAGATGCCAAGAAATGATTAATGTTAATGCAAGTTCATGTTTATGTCAAATCAATTTATATGTTATTTTTATGCTTTATAATATGCCAATGCCGCTTACTTACCATGTTTGTTTTTCCTTTGCATGGCTGGGGACGAGATGTCTGCAGACGTTGGAGCTAAAGGGAAGGAGACATCTTGAGAAGATTACAAGTATACAAGACCTTAGAAGTTGTTTCCTTGTGGGACGTCCATCTATGGAGATCCTATCTTTTTCATGATTATCCAGTTTATGTTTAGTATACCTTTAGAAGCATGATGTAGCTTTCTTTCCAGGAACTCATGTATGAATCTATGTTTCTATGAATGCCAAGTGTTGTTTATTTCTTGTTATGAGATCATGCATGTGACAAGTCCTCCCTGATATGCCAAGTACCCCGCATTATGGATAATGCTGGGGATTAGGCTGTGCTTCCGCTGGTTACGTATGAAACCCTAGGGAGGGGTGTTACAGGCTTCAACTAATAAAAGTACATTTCTCCCTGTATTAAAAAACATATATTCATCCAAACTTATGCATGGCTTGCTAAAGGTTCCAAGAAACATTAGAAAGCATTTTTTGTAACATATTATAGTTCATACCGCATCTTTCTATACCCTATCTTAATCTACAGACATCTAAACAGGTATATAGTGAAAGAAATACAAATGTAGGACATACAAGGACACAAGTTTTATTGTATAATATACATCTGTGTCACTATAATTTGAACATCTACATTTGAATATGATCTAGCATATCTTTTTGGTGGCCATTTATTCCATAGTTCAAAGCACTTAGGTTGATACTTATGAATAACCAACTCAACCTAAATGGCTCCATAAGTAGCATATAGCTTGGCTTGGTGCTATCTCATTTGGTTTGGAAAAATTACAACCCAAGGATGGTTTAAGGTCCTATCTGAACCCAAATAGACATGGGAGTTTAAAGTTAAAACAGGAAGTCAATGTCCACTCAAAATTAATATTCTTCTAAATAAGATTTTATCTTTCAAATAATACATCAAAGATGTGAAAAACATAATTATTGGCACATGTGTGCGTGCAATTCTAAGTACACTCATGTTCCACTTGGGTTTTAAATCAAGTAATAACACTCAACATACTAGGTTGCTAGAATAAAGAAACAATTCAACCATATGAAAGTTGAAAAGTGTATAAATGTATGGTATGTTTACTCTTGATTGTACCTGCTATTAATGAAAGGATTATTATCATCATTGTCCAAAACAATGTGATGGAAACCAATGTTTAGAACATCTGCCCAACCATCTCTGCAACTCCTCATAACTATCCATTCAACATTCACCTACATGTAGAGGTTCAATTTACATGAATAAAAGGGAAGAAAATGAATATTGGCATAATCTAAGAATAGAAAAAGGGGTAACAAACACTAAGATCTTGTCATCAACAGAGACCCAAATATCAATAGGCACAAAAAATAAGTTAAATCCCTAACCTCAAGGTGTGCTCAACTTGGGAATAGCATCGGGGATGGGGGAGTGTTGAGGTGTTCGAGGGTTGTCTACACTCAAGAATGGGTGCGTAGACTGCCCAACTTTTTGGTGTCATTTTCGATGGATGTGGTTTTCCACATTTACACGCCTAAAAGATTTTGTTCTGTCACTTTTAAGCCTATATATATGTATAGTTTTTCTTTTATTTTAAACAAACTTGTTCATATATACTGAATAGCTCTCCTTTTCCTTGTATATTTTCAGCCATGGATCTTGCTTCAGCAGGACAAGTTATATTGTCCACATGTCCTCCCGAATTTTTCCACAGTTTTGACTACTGGAAAATAATTGAAGGTTGTGCTCTACAGCTAGTCGAGCTATACTCACCTTCACCATCATCATATGTTGATATTCCAACAAAGGAGATGACTGATCAGCCCTCAACTTCCATATTATCATGGGATCAAGAATTGATCAGAGTAGTGGAGCTAGCTGGAGAAAATGTCAATGCACTAATCTCCTCCTTAGCTCCTCATCTCCAAGAACATGTCGATTCGCTCCAACACATATTAGAAAAGTAGGAGTGTCAACTCCAAATAGAAATGGAGATTGCAAGCTGCAGTAGAAGTATACTTCAAACTGTTGACCAAGGATTCATCCACAAACATCAGTTTGATACAGAGGATTCCCATCATATGTGTATGGAAAAATTGACATGTCTCAAAATCATTGATGCTCAAGTACAACAACTTCATGATAAAGATGTTGAACATGGTTGGAGGCTCCAAGAGCTCATTGATTTGGTTACAATTCGATTACAAATGCCATCAGAAGATCATGAAGATTACAATCATCAAAACCATTCCATTGGGCCTGAAGTGGAGCTTGTCCTACAATCCTATTCAGACCATCAACTGGGTTCAGTGGGATTTTTCTGTGAAGAACCGCCAACCTGGGGGAACTCTTCATTTTATCCAGATGATTCAGCTAATCAACCAATGGAAGATACTAGTAGCACACATGAATGGTTAAATGATGATGGCGATGACTCCTATCCTCACCAGGAATGTCAGACAACATCACAATAGGGGGGTCAATTTGAAGAACCTGAATCAGAAATTGATCCAGACCAAGGTGACAACTCTCACATTGAGACTTGTCACTTAGCAACCACCCACACACCTACTATGGTCTGGAATAACTTGTTTGAGGAGGAGGATGATGATAGCTATTTGAAATGGAGAAGTGAGTATATTGACGAAGATGAGTTGGAGCAGCACAAGCCATCATTCACCACCATCCCTTTACAAGGCTTGGTAGACATCGAAGGCACAGGATGGACAATCCACCACAACATGGCTGTTGAGCATGAAGATACCCCAGACCCCATAGAGTGTGAGAAGCTTGGGGTGGTAGAACCACAATTAAATTCACCCTAGGATACTTCTTGCTCAGAAAATGATTGGATGACTCAGACTGTACATGAAGACTTATTTGAGCATCCAACCTCAAGTTTAGAGGTGGAGAGATAAGTGAGGGGCCCTCTAGAAAACTTTCATCCTCTCCCCTCTATCTCATCCTGTGTCGACATCCTAGGGCATTCCCGCTTGGATTCATATCTTGGAAGGTACCTTGAAGATGACCAACCGAAGAATGCATCTCAACGCAATTCAAATCAATTCCAGCACAGAGATGACTTCACCAGGTCTCTAAATTTTATTCCTCTCCTTCAAATTTAGAAGGGTCCTCATCTCCACCTATTCTACTCCTATTATGTGGCGGATCCCGTCGGCAATCCATAGGTGACACTAGTCCCAAAACTTAGGATTCGGGATCCCAGTGTCGGTATCGTGGGGCAGCCACCCCCTTTCTCTTACTCCTTTCTTTTCTTCTTTTTGTTAAAATAATTTTTTTTTTTTCATGTTATTGCTTAGATAGTTTCTTTCCTCTAACTGCTTTTATATATCCTTGCATACATGCATCATTTTAGGACTTTAATAAGATTTCCCACCGTAACTTCCATGCATTCCCACCCTACTATACTAAGCTTAGGTCTTGCTCGAGGATGAGAAAATTTTTATGCTTGGGGTGGTAGGCTATTCACCATTGTATCTCTTCATTCTTCATACATGCATGTTTACTCCCTACATTTAGCATAAACTTTCAACTTTGTAAGACTTTGTTTCGTAATTTGTAGCTTTGCAATTAAGTCTATGCAATGCAAATCTTATAGCTAAATGCTTATCTTTATGCCTAAAATTTTTTCATCTTAAACTACTTGATATTTTGCTTGACTTACTCATTGACTCTTTCCTTATGTTTGGTAATAAATCTAAGGTTATGTGACTTTTTCATAGCTTAAAACTTTATTCCCTTGATCTATGTTGTGAATGAAAAATCCAAGATACGAGACCATTGGAAGAAGCTAAAGAATGATCAAAGACTCCTAGCTACTGTCTCACAAGTTCGCCTCTATTTTAAGGACCCTTGAATCATAATTAATATCTTTTCACACATGTATAAAGCAGATAATGATGAGTTTTGAGCTATAGTCAAGTTGAAATGTTTTCCTTGATGGACTAAGCACCCTCTCACCTTCGATTGAGTCAAAAAGATGAAAGATTAAAAATTTGCAAAAGAGTCTTGGACGCCCACAAAATCCCAAAAACATCAAATGAGTTCTCACCCAGGCCTAAAAATTAGAATGCAGAGAATAAAAGCCTGAGTGTGAATAAATGAGCATTGTTTTCTCTTTTAGGAGAGTTGAGGATGATGCCCAGTCAGTGTATGACTTCGCTCATGAATGTGGATATTTTGTGTTTGGTAGTATCACTCCAAAAGCACATTAGAGAGTCACTAGGAACCCCTAGGAGACCTATGAGATCATATGAGTAGCAGTGTTGGTTCGAGCGTAGTACGAGGAGTTCGTGTCACTGTTCTAGGCCAACTGGCTCGGACTGCAGGGAGTGTTTCTCATTACATGGACCAGTCTGACACAAATCAAGATCCTCAAAAGTCATTAGAGTCTTTTTGCTTTTCTTCTTAGGACCTAAATAAGTGAGAGGCGCATTGTCCCTAATTGGCTTGCATGGATACATGATGATGTCTCATTGCTCATTACCTGCGTGATCGCCTATGTAACAATTCTTTGATGTTGTATAATTATGATTCAAACCCTCACGAGTATCAATAGGTTACAGTGGACTAGCTTAATCTTGCCTGGTTGCTCTTTGATCATAATTTGGCAGGGTTGTGCTTGATTGGTGGGGGTTTATTCTGAAACAACATGGATCAGGAGAATTGATGTTTTAAACCATTTTTTTTAGCCTTAGCATTTGTCGCCAAGATTAATTTGGATGTTATATTTTTGTTCTTTGAGTACAGTCTTACTTGAGGACAAGCAAGGGTTTAAGTCGCACGTCCAATAAGGGAGGCAAATTTAGAAGGAATCGAACTTTAAAATTTGTAACTTGAAACCTTCAAGGACCCCCGCAACTTTTATTATTGGGTCGAAGTAGATATACGGGGTCAAATACGGGGACGTGGTGATGTTTAGGATGCTTGAGATTTCATTCTTGAGTCAGATAAGACAAGATGATAGCCGGGAAAGTAAGGATCTACAACTAGTCTAGCGGTTTGTCACGAATTAAAACAAAACTAAGGAAAGAAAACAAAATGGAGTCTGTAGTATTCTACTAAACCAGAGAGAAAGAAGTCTCTGGATGTGTAACCACAAATTGGGCAGTCTATGCACCCATTCTCAGGCACATACAACCCTCGAACACCTCAGCAAGCAACCTACATTCAAACATAGCACACATCCTGATATCAATTCATGTGGGGTCATCCCACTTGCTCTCGCATAGTGTGACTAAAACCCATCAATGGTATGAAACCTCTCTCGAGGATGACAAACCAACATCCTAGAATATTCTAAATACCCTCTCAGATGTAGAATATTCTGGGATGTTAGGAATAGATGACCTTGAATTGTCCTCCTTTTAGACTCTGATCCAAACTATCTTTTCTTGTCTACTTCTACAGGGAATCTCTCAATATAGGTAGAAGTAGCAGCTCAAGAAAGAAAGAGATCAATCAAACTAGCAATCATAACCAAAAAAAAGGAGATGGAACATAAAACATGCTAGATCTGAAATAAATCTACTTGCTTGAGGTAAAAGTACATAAACGTGCCCAAAGTGGGCTACATAGCCAAGAAGGAGCTCAACTAGCCATGGACAAGAATAGTCGGCACCAAACAAAGATGGAAGAACACCAGTTGTATAGAAATCAAGGGGAACAATAGAGGAAAGGAGAAGAAGAAGATATTAGCCCATAGAGGAGAGGAGGCTCTCACTCCCTAGCCTCCGTATAGGCCGGATCTCATCTTTTGGGTCGTCCTCCTTTATCTTCTGGGCTCCTTGGCCTCCTTACTCTCCAGATCTGCCCCGAATAGTAGCTTCGTTGGTTGATGGGAATGGAAGATGATGGTGTGGACGTTCTCCTTATCTCGAAGAAGATGGATCTGCAGTCTTCTCTCTTCTCAGCTTCTGCCTTTAGAGATATAATACCAGAGGGAGAAGATGGTGGGGAATGGAAGCACGCTGAAGAGACAGGCATAGAATGAGCACTTCAGCCTTCTCAGACCTCCAGACTCTCCCATGGGGCTCTGGGAACTTCACCAGGTTGGAATGACAGGGTGGAAAAACTCCCCAGATCTGAACCCCTCTCTAGGTCGTGGGGGGTGTGTATTTATAGGCATAGATCACTGACTTAGTGTCGCGGTCGAGGTCTACACTGACTTGACTTCGAGGTCGCGGTCATGGTCACAGTCGATGTCATAGTCAGGGTTGAGGTTGAGGTCGTAGTCGCAGTCGAGGTCAAGGTCATAGTCGTGGTTGTGGTCGAGGTCACAGTCACAATCGAGGAAGATGTAGACACAACGGTCGCGGTCTAGGAGGATGTACCTTAGTCACGATCGAGGTTACTTCTTCTTGGTCACGGTTCTAGTCCAAGAAGATGTAGATACCACAGTCATGGTCCAGGAGGATGTACCTCGGTCGCAGTCGAGGTTACTTCTTCTTGGCCTCGATCACGACATCATGGAACAAACCCACCCGGGGGGGTTATTACTAGTGGTCGAGGGGCCCGCGTCGATGAGCCATTTTGATTGGTGTGGATGCATCTTGATAAAGGACTGGCCATCAAAAATAGGGTCTAAGATATCAAAATTTTCTTGGGCCCGCTAGTCGGTTAGCGGGACCGTCTCCTAAGCTGGTGCACATAGTGTGATTCTTAGTCCATTGCGGTCGTGACAGATGGGGGTCTGGCTGCTACAAAAATCATGTGTTGGGGAGAAATCATGGAGAATATATGTTTTTTCTGGTTCGGTGCCTGCAAATCCCAAAATTGGCCAGTTGAGCAACTTTATCTAAGAAAAGACATAAATTACTAAAAGATAAGAAACATGGGCTATTTTGGGCATATTAAGGCTATAGTGACACAAAACCATAAATAAATGCTTAGCATAAATGCATAAATTTGGGTGTTATCAGGGAGTGATTGCAACCTTTATTCCAGCATCAGGAGAACCTCTTATAGGACCTTGAAAGAAAAGGAAGTGTCATGACTACCTACATCTACAGATCTTGGTCACCCACCTTGTTTGTGGAAACTTCATCTTGGCCCTCTGACTCAACTACATGATGATTGACGATGTTAGTCTCATCAAAATCACATGTTCAACACATAGCTCGAGCATAGGAAGATATAGGGGTGCTACTCAGGGACTCCGGAAGCACGCCGTACGCAAAGCCATGGCCAAGGGGAAAGGGGTGCAACGTAGAATCAGAAGGGGTGTGACGGTTGGAAGGGATGGATGAGGCTAAGTCAAAAGAGGGAACATGGAGGCCACAAAGCCAAAAGGGGTGGGGGCAGTGATGACTCAGTGGAGGCAAGACCGGAAGGAGGTGGAAGGAGGAAGCAGAAGATACAAATTTGGAATAGTGCGGGGAGGGTGAAGAGTTGGAAGGTGCGCCATGAGATTTTTTGTGTGGGTGGTGGGATCGGGCATGATGTATCCACATGAAAATTTGCTTAGCTCTACTCAGTAATGATATTTCTATAATATCCTTGTGACCTAGGACTAAGTGGAGAAAGTTATCTACCTCCCCTATCTCAGATCCAAACATTTCACTTTTGTACAATCTAGTCCATAGAGATCCGACCAACATTGTTTTCATTCCACTCACCTATACATTGGGTTTATTCTTAGTTCTATATATTATATCTAATTTTATACGGTAGACTAATTCATGTGAAACTGCATCAAAGTCTAAGATGAAACATACCACCAACACCCCTCCACCGATCCCCTATGAAAGAAACTAAACATACTTGGGGCACATGAAATTAATCACTAGCAAATATGTTCTTTTCATTGTTCTTCAACTTGAGAATACAACAAACTTAGCATAACTTGACTACAAGAGATCAAAATCACAAACCACAACAAATTGAACCAGCTAGTGAGTATGTCACCATCTTGATGCCCTGTCAATCCTAACAAGCTGATGGAAAGGGACATGAAATGACATAAAGCTCGAGATACTAAGACTTGATAAATAATAACATAGATTAGCCTTGCATGCCATTATTGTACTCTTAATTTCCTAAGTGTTTAGTGGGTAATTGATATGATATAACATATGATGCTTCCTTTATTATTTTCTATGATTTTGAAGTGTGAACCAATTCATATTATAATCAATGTGTACCTTTCCCATCTCTGGCATGATTTCTCCATCTTGAAAATGCACTATAATGGCCTACAGCTAAAGAGAAACCACATATATAATAGGACCTATGTCCTCATTTTGAGAGTGTAATCTTAGGATAAGTGAGAGAAATTGCATCATAGAGGTCTGGTATACCAAGGTGACCAACAGAGATAGGGTCATCAATGCAAGTTGAGAAAGTATCATCTCGCAACAAGTCACAAATACGCCATCGGGAATGAGTTTATGCCCACTTCATGACAATGACCTCTCATGACAAGTAAGATAAATCATAATATGGATGATAGAGCTCCAACTTGACCTGGAAAGATAGACCTTCCATATAAAATGATGAAGTTGTAAATAAAAACAAGTCACCAAAACTACATCAGGGATGAGTTTAGACCCTCCTCAAGAGATTTCCCTCTCATGGCAAGTGAGAAACATAACATCATGGAGAAATGGTATGCCAAGGTGTCATGTAATGAAAATTATTCTAGCTACCCAAGAGAACCCTAAATAGATAATAATAACATAAATGAACAATATTTAACACAAAATTATCCAAACATGCATTAAAACCAATTATGTACCTTTATGTTCCAAGTTTGGATACATAAAATATATTTAGATGCAATCATTGACCCAAAATTCAATATGTCTTGTATGGTGGAATGTTGTTAGTGGAATAGAATACACACGTTGATGAATACTGGGTTAATTCCAAGCAATTAATAAATAGTCACAAAAAATCATATGTCACAAATATAGTTTTTATACTTAAGGATTCCAAAAGGCATGTATATTACTAAATAATTATCAATCTGAGACATTGGGTGGAACCAACTGCTTCACGTCAATAATTATCAATATGAGACATTGGGTGGAGCCAACAGCTTCACGTCCCCGAACAATATCAGGTAGTTGTATTGGTTTCTGTTGGCACATTGTGGATGACATCCCTAACTAGTGTCAGCTTGGTACCATCCTTTCTTCTGAAGATCATGTTATGAACCACTGCACTTTGGGCATCCTTCATAAGAGATGGTGGTCACACGACCAACATATGCATGTTGAATGCCCATTCTTGATGCATGTCCACCTAGATAAGTGAAGAAAAAATCATCATGGGTGAGAGAAATAAAATCACATTTTCCCCACCTTTACAAAGGTGTCCAGTTTTGAGGACAAATTTAATTTTTAAGGAGGGGAGAATGTGAATAGAGTAGAAATTTGTAACATACCAATATTTGGGCTATCTTGACTTTAGAAACATGAATCCCTTGATTTAGAGGTTAGAGTGCTTAGATTGTTAGGATTTGATTAGGATGTTAGAGTTCTTGGTTCATTAGATTTGGGCTATCCTGATAGTGTTCTCTCACAAAAAGTCCTAAAAATGAATTTGTCATGATGGTGTTATCTCATAACATGTCCTCAAAAATGCTTTTGGGAGGACCCATGTCCCGTATCATTAATGTCCTCTCACAACAAGTCCCTAAAAATGCATTCGAGATGTGCCAAGGCCCATATCATGACAAATGTCACCTCATAGCATGTCACTAAAAATTTATTTGGGAGGCGCCATGATAGATATCATGAGAATGTATTCTAACAACAAGTCCATTCAAGTGCATTAGGTAGGATCTAGGGCCCATATATTGACAATGTCCTCTCAGAATAAGTCCAGGTAAATGCATTTGGGTGAAGTTTGGGCCCATATCATGATGGTATCCTCTCATATCAAGTCCTTGAAAATACATTGGGGAGGTTCTAGGGAACATATAATTACAGTGTCATCTCACAGTAAGTCCAAAAAAATGCATTTGGGAGGTTCCACAACCCATATCATGATAGTGTCCTCTCACAACAAGTCCCTAAAACTATATTTGAGAGGTTCCAAGGATCATGTCATGACAAATGTCATCTTAAGTGAGTCCCTAAAAATGCATTGGGGAGGAGTCACGACCTATATCATGATAATGTACTTTCACAACAAGTCCCTTCAAATTCATTAGGGAGGAGCCAAGGCCCATATATTGACAATGTACTCTCACAATAAGTCCCTAAAATGCACTTGGGCAGAGTTCTGGCACATATCGTGCAGTGTTGTCTCATTCCAATTCCTTAAAAATATATTTTGGAGGTGGCAAGCCACATATAATGAAAGTGTCATCTCATAGTAAGTCATAAAAAATGCATTTGGGAGGTTCCACGACCCATATCATGATGGTGTCCTCTCACAACAAGTCATTAAAAATGCATTTGGGAGGTTCAAGGCCCATATCATGACAAATGTCATCTTACAACAAGTCCCAAATAATGCATTGGGGAGGAGTCGCAACCTATATCATGATAATTTCCTTTCACAACAAGTTCCTTCAAATGCATTAGGTAGGATCCAGGGCCCATACATTGACAATATCCTCTCACAATAAGTCCCTAAAATGCATTTGGGTGAAGTTTGGGCACATACCATGACAATGTCCTCTCATGCCAATTCCTTAACAATACATTTTGGAGGTGCCAAGGCACATATAATGAAAGTGTCAACTCATAGTAGGTCCTTAAAAATGCATTTGGGAGGTGCTAGATCACATATCATGACAACTTCCTCCCACAACAAGTCCTTGAAATGCATTAGGGAGGTGTCAGGGACCATATCATGACAAATGTTATCTCACAACAAGTCTTTCAAAATACTTTCGGAGGAGCCACGATCCATATCATGATAGTGTCTTCTCACAACAAGTCCCTAAAAATGTATTAGGGAAAAGCCAAGGCCCATATATTAATAGTTTCCTCTCACAACAAGTCCTTGAAAATTAGTTTGGGAGGTGCCAAGGCCCATATCATGACAAATGTCATCTCACAACAAGTCCCTAAAAATATATTTGGGAGGAGTCACGACCCATATCATAATAATGTCCTTTCACAATAAGTCCCTTCAAATGCATTAGGGAGGATCTAGGGCCCATATATTAATAGTGTCTTCTCACATTAAGTCCATGAAAATGTATTTGGGTGAAGTTTGGGCCCATATCATGACAATGTCCTCTCACACCAAGTCCTTGATAATACTTTAGGGAGGTGACTGACACATATAATGTCATCTTACAACAAGTCCCCATAAATGCTTTTGTTAGGTTCCATGGCCCAAATCATAACAATGTCGTCTCACAGTAAGTCCATGAATATACATTTGGGAGGAATATTGTGACAATGTCCTCTCACGCCAAGTCCCTGACAATGCATATGGGAGCAGACAAGGCCCATATGAGAGTGTCCTATCATAACAAGTATTCAGAAATGCATTTAGGAGGAGTGATGGCCCATAACATGACAACATCATCATTCAAGTACTTGTGATAGCCACCTGTGACAACCTGAACTTCCTGTCTCTTTGACTATACCCTTCCTCTTACTCGTTGTGACCCAAATTCACTCAATCAAGTTAAAATTCCATAGTGTGAATGTGGCGATGCTCTACTTTGGTGACATCAATGATCATTGCACAATGTGTGACAACAATAAGCACTTTTTTAACTTAGCATCATGCTTTGATACATCACCTACTTTAATCCAAGTTTGGACCTCATCACTATAACCTCTTTACCCTCCAGTGTATCCCATATCACTGAAAGTTCAATTGCAAATCTAGTGGCACAAAAATTTCATTATTTGTACTTATAGAACTCAAGTTTGGGCATTATGAAATTTTCTTTTCTTCTCAGCCTTTTCCCCTTTTCTATGCCTTGGATCGGGCTGCATGGACCAAAATACAAAGAAAATCCATAGCACAACCACTTGTTCTTCACCCCTTCCCACTTCTGGAAAGATCGTAAGGTTTGGAAGCTTGCCTCCTGCCTCCATCCCAATCAGACAATGAAGAAATGGAAGGCAAGGAACCTGAAACCCTCGGGTCCTCTTATAACCCTCCTATGTTCTATTTTCCTTCATTTCCCCTTCCTTTTTTTCCTTTCGGTCTGGCTTCCAACACCCTCCCCTTCCTCCTTTGTTTGACAACATCTTGACCACCACCCTTCCCTTGCTTTGGGGGCGCTACCCTGGGCATCGCTGGTGGAGGCCGACACAACCAGAAACCACATCATGGTAGGAAGAGGGCAGGTGGCGACCTTCATCCTTCTCTCTCTCATCTTGGAACCCCGTGGCAGTGGGGAAACTATTGGGTAGAGCTTGATGGCACCAAAGTTCTTCCGTCCAGCCGATCTCGCACCTCCAGGGCATCGTCGGCCCTAGGCGTCACCTCTACCTGTTTGGCCATCCAATATCTATTTTGTTGCACCCAACCCTCCTGCTCTGACGTAGGGTCTGCCACTGCCGCCAAGGGAAGACGAGGATAGGAGCTCCTCATGACTCCATTGCACTATGGCTGCTCACCGATGATGTCCCAAGAGGCCGTCCTGATCTACGACAGTTCTCCTCCCCCTCTCCTCTGGCAGGTAGGGATACTATAAAGCCTCCCATATTCCTCCTCTATTATGAACAGGGAGAACGATGTGAGGGGGTGTGCGGGCGGGCACGATAGCTGCGGACCCTCAGATCAATGGCCCAGCCAGCAACGACCTAGATAGATCTTACTCTAGCCACACGATCTAGTAGAGGACTATGACAGTCCCACTATCAACAGTGTATGCATGTGGGCCTCTAGCGCCACTGTAGCCTGGGGCGCATGCGTTGGATCTTAGGCCAATGGCCCAGATCATTCAATGAATTCAAGGTAACCCCTATGTGAATCCATATAGTTTGACTAGAAATGTTAGAGAAATGATAACTCTCAATTTCCTTGGCCAAAATATACAAAATTATATATCAAATTGATCCTTTCAAAAATATCTACACAATGGACTATGTTTTAGGATCTAATTCCATCTTTTGTTCCCTATTTTCCCCAAAATATGCATACTTTAATCATTTGGAGTATAGTTGGTGTATGATTCTGATGGAAACTTGGATCTTGATTACTCAATCTACCTTATGATCCTTAAATCAGTACTGGTGATGTATACATGAACTAAATGAAGATCCTACTCTCCTCATTTCCCATAAATGACTCATTTTGTACATATGTGACCATATTGGACTATAATGCTATACATTGCTCTTTTGATGCTAACCTTGCTACCTAATGACTCTTAATGCTTAAACAAACATGAGATAAGTAATTTATGTTGTTAGAACTCTTGGATAAACCATATAACCAACCTTGAACCCAACTTGGTCGAAACCGTTAAAGTGAAGATAATCAGGGTTAATGATGAGAATCTAATGTATATATGCAATCTTGTTCTTAATCAGGTTTGGCATGTGGCTAAATGGTGAAGGATATGTTAGGTTATGAAATCTCTGAATCAGGTACGAGCCTTATCTAGTTATATGACTAGCTTTCTTGATTGAAATGATATGTATTGTATGCTTGTTTTTTTTACTTGCCCAATATTGCCATGTAGTATTTATATGTCTTACTTGATGTTTTCCTCATCGGTTTTATAACTTGAACACATATATATATGCAAAACTCCATTATAATATTGTTGATAAAGAGTTAGCTCTTGGCTATGGCCTTGAGGTCCCTCTTGTATAAAAGGGTTAGCTAATTTTGTAACCCTTACAGACCCTTCCGACGGGAAGATGGTCAAAGGCCTTAAACATGCTTGATATTGTTGATATAATGGAGTGAAATGACATAAACCATGGTTTCACATTTTTTTAAACAATTAATATGTTTATTATTGTTCATTTCATCTTGAAATCTTTTCCAATTATGCAAAGCTTACACATATATGTATCTTTCTTCCCGTACTCACCACCTCGTGTGTTGACCCTTTTCTCGTATGTTGGTTTTAGGTTCAAAGATGGCTAGAAGGTGGATGGGCTTGGTGAGCTATGCTAGGTGTACTTGTTGTAGGATCCAGATATAGTATACATGAGCATACTTGTACAAAGTGACTCTTGAACATGTAATTCAAATCGTGTAATATAAGAATGTTGCTTAATATACCTTGTTGATTGTTGAGATTATTTTGGTGCCTTTATCTTGTTATATGTTCATGTGTGCTAAGCTTTATGCTTTCGCATGTCGCCTTTGATAGTCATTTGGTTCATGGGATTGGGATTCCATTTCCGTGACACCACCACCCATTTGCAACAATTGTTATTGGGAGTGCATGGTCTATGCAATTTGTTGTCAAGGAGAAATTTGTCTCACAAGACAAAGGTCCATTATCTATAGAATGATAACAAAAGAGGCATGTAAGAGTTTGGGGATGATCGCCATACCAATATACCTTTATAAATAAATGGTTGTTTGACAACCCAATGACGCATGAGCATGATTACTTAAAACAAAGCAAGGAAGTGACACTAAACATTCTGATTACCAGGAAACATTGTAAATTAAAACTAATTACTTATATATCCACAAGCGGAAACATATTACATCCAAGTTCACAAACTGTGCCACATGTATCACATGTCATATAAATATATTTACATTACTATATAATGGTCATCTTTCCACAAACCTACTACAAAAATAACATTTCATATATATAATCCATACATGTACAACCATGGCATACTGCCAAAACCTCGTATTGATGTACAACATCTACAAAATACCCCCAAGGACCTGAGAGTACAGGGATGAAACATAAGAGTACAACAAACACTAGCAGCATATCCAACCTCCAATAGCTACTTATCTCCTTGATGCTCTTCCTCAACCTCATGATCTCTACCACATAGTGCACGATCACCTAAAAGATGTGGAAACCCATAGGGTGATATCAACATCCCAGAGAGAGATCTCTCATTGCATCACTGCCTTATACCAGGCCATCACCATTATCATATCATTAGGGGATAACCATCCTTCATCACATCACTAGAGGATATCACCTAACATTAGGCATTAAGCCTATTCCAATTCATAAGACCCAATCACACAGTTCATGCATAACATCGTTATCTCATTGCCTCATAAAGGCTCATAGTAATCACTCATATAAGGGTTACCATATCAATCACAAGATATGATGTGCATTCAACCTGCAACATTAGGGTTACACAATTAGGACAGAGAAAAATCATTGCATACCAATAACTTCAAGCATGATAAACATTACATCATTCACTAAGGATTTGTGTTAGGGTTTCTCATAGATAGATGATTAGGGTTTCCATAACAACACTCAACATCAAACCATGGGTTCATCATTTCCCACATCCTTGGATCACATTAGGGTTAACCGCCATTACCATAAACAACGACGCATGAAAACAACAACATGTAGCGACCAAACCAAGTTAAGACCATCTATAGCAACCAAACTTCATAGCACATGTAGTGACCACTAGGGTTTGCACATGTAGCAACCACTAGGGTTAGTACATGTAGCGACCTCAAACAACAACTTATGTTGTGACCAAAGTGGCTTAGGGTTGGGATTATGGTGACCAAACCAGAACCCTAGCACACCATCGACATGGTATAGCAATCCTAAGAAACCAAGAAAACATGTTGAGAGAAATAGAAGTTAAACATAAAGAAACTCAAGAAAGATAATTATTCATCTTATGATCATGTCTTAGAGATAGAACAATAACATGCAAGCAAGATAAAGGTGCAACAATAGTAGAAGGGAAAGTTCTATAACCTATCTTGAGGTGAAGATCAACTCCAAAGCTACAAGCTCTAAGAGAGGAGAAATGCCAAGATTGGATTACTCCAACTCCAAGCAAGATCACCTCAAGAGGAGAAGAAAATGCCAAGGACAAAGGAAGCTACAAGGAGAGAGGGTCAAAACCCTAGGCTAAAAAAGAAGAAGAAAGAGGAGAGATTCATCTCACTCGGGTATTACCAAGGTCAAATGATGGTCTCAACCTCTATGGAGAGAAATTCCTCAATATAGCCACCATGGGAACACACAATCTAATGTCCAACAGAAGGAACAAAAAGGTAGGATTGAAGGAAAATGATTTCAAAGAGAGATAACTACTAACCAAGATCAAAGATCACCAAGAACCACCACAAGGGAGATGATCAAGCCCTATATCACCATATGAAAGGAGAAAACAACCACCTTCTCCAAGATCAACACCTCCACTTGCACCACCAATCCCAAGGCAGAACACAAGCAAGAAGAGAGAAAGAAGAGGGCTAAAAGGGTTACTTGCATGTGAAAGAAGGGGTATATATACCCAAGGGTAGGAGAGAGGTAGAGATCATGAGGTGTCAAGATATATGAGCCTCTCATGACACTTCTCCCTCAAAAGGTCAGCAATGGAAGCACTCTAGATATGCATGCATCAAAGGGTGATAAAAACAAGGCTTGGTAGTGACCACTAGGTCCACTATCCACCTTCGGTCAAAACGAAACCAAGGGTAAACATAGTAGCAACCTCTACACTATGTTACCCAAATAACAAGTCGACACACACATAAACATAAGAAAACCCTAGCGACCAAAACCAAGAACAAGGCACTTAGGTCCTACAAACCAACTGAAGCAAGGTGTATCGATTGAAATGAAGGCCACACCAACATGGTCGAATCATGACAATGTCGTCTCACAAAAACTCCCTAAAAATGCATTTGGGAGGTGCTAAGGCGCATATAATGATAGTGTCATCTCACAAAAATCCCTAAAAATACATTTGGGAGGAACCATGGCCCATATCAGACAACGACCTCTAACAACAAGTGCCTTAAAATGCATAGTGGGGGATTTGGGGTCAGTCTCCTAACATTGTCTTCCTCAACAAGCACTGGAAAATGCATTTATGAGGAGTTGGCGCCCATATTATGTTTGCATAGAAACTTTTTTCCATGTCCCCAAAATGCATTTGGGAGGATCCATGGCCCATATCAAGACAATGTCCTATCACAATAAGTCCTTAAAATGCATTTGGTGAGTACCTAGGGCCCATATCATAACAATTTCCTCTCACAACAAGTCCCCAAAAATGCATATGTGAGGAATGGGGGCCCATATAATGAGAATGTCCTATCATAGAAAGTCCACTAAAATGCATTGGTAAGTAGCCTAGGTCGATATCAAGATAGTGTCCTCTCACAACATGTCCACAATAATACTTTTGGGAGGAGCTAGGACCCACATCATGACAAAATCCTCTCACAGTAAGTCCCTGGAAATGCTTTGGTTAGAGACATGTATAAATCTAATGTTCTCTTAAAATGTTTAAAAATAATACAAGTATGAGTTTGGGAACAATAGAGGCATGGTCGGTCGGGCCCTTGCAATAACCATCACACATTTGCATAAGTTGCTTCTAGCGGCTGGTGATCTATGCAAACTACTACCAAGGAGCAATTTGCCTCACAAGAAAAAGGCCCTTTAGCCTTAGAATGATCATAAAAGAGATGTTTTGAGTTCGAGAATGATTGTCATCTGACAAATGGAGAATTCACTCTTGGTACTTGAGACAATTGTATTTCTATCTTGTGGAACTTGCGACACTCAACTTTTACGATCGTGACAATCATATATATATGTATGTATGTATGTATATATATACATATATATATATATATATATATATATATATATATATATATATATATATATATATATATATATATATATATATAAGATGGTATCTCTCATAGTACATCCCTGAAAAAATGTTTGGGAGGAATATCATGACAATGTCCTCCACAACAAGTCCATAGAAATATCATGAGAGTGTTCTATCACAGCATGTCCCCAAAAACTCATTTGGGTGGAGACATGTCCCATATCATGATAGTGTACTCTCACAACAAGTCCCTTGAAATGCATTTAAGAGGATCTTGGGCCCATATCATGATAGTATCATCTGACAACAAGTCTCTAAAAAAACATTTTTGAGAAGTCGGGGTCCATATCATGAGATGTTATCTCATAGTAAGTCCCTCGAAATGCATTTGTGAGGAGCCAATTCCCATATAATGATGGTGTCCCCTCACATCAAGTCTCTTAAGATGCTTCTAGGAGGATCTAGAGACCATATCATGACAATTTCTTATCACATCAAGTCCCTATAAATGCTTTTATTGAATACATATATGTATGTATGTATGTATATATTATATTGTTCTCTTTACTATTCATAAAGGAGAAATATATGAGTTTGGATACAATTGAATCATGGTCACTTGAGTGCTTGCGACAACCACCACCCATTTGTAGGAATTTCTACTAGGGGTTGGTGGTCTATACAAATCAATGCTAAGGAGCAATAAAAGTCATGTTATCCTCATAATGATCACATAACATACATGTATGAGTTGAAGATGATCATCATGCCAATATCCCTTTATGAATGACTCTGAGAATGACACTCAACAATAATTTCTCTCACACATTTGCTTTATGAATTATCAAATAAATATATTGATATGTCCCCATGAAAATAGATTTGGGAGGAGCCATGACCCATATCATGATAGTATCCACTCAGCAAGTCCCTTGTATTGCATTTGTGAGGAGTTGGGGCCCATATCTCTATCGTGTCCTCTCATAACAATTTATTGAAAATGCATTTGTGAGGAGTCTGGGCTCATATAATGAGAATGTCTTCTCATAAAAAGTCCCCTAAAATGCATTTGTGAGGATTCAAGCCCCATATAATGACAATGTCCTCTAACATCAAGTACATGAAAATTCTTCTAGGAGGAGATAAGACCCATATCATGACAACGTTCTCTCACAACAAGTTCCTAAATATGCTTTGTTCAAAGACATTTATATATGTGTTGTCCTATAAAATAATCATAAAAGAGATGTGTACAAGCTTGGGGATTATCAGAGCATGGTTGATCTATGAAAGATGCAACTAAAGATCAATTTGTCTTGCAAGACAAAGGCCCATAGACTTTGAATGATCACAAAAGTGACATGTATGGTTTGGGAAAGATCTTTATGCCAATTTATGGTATGTATTCTTGGAGAGCCAATCATATGATGAAGCTCACTATACTATCATGAAAAACATCCTTAAGTTCTTGAGAAGAACTGAGGATCAGTTCCTTGTCTACAATATAGAGGAAGAGTTGGTGGTAAAAGGTTACACTGATGCAAGCTTCCAAACTGTTATGATGACTACAGATCGTAGTCTCAGACAGTCTGCTTTAGTTCAAGGAACATGAATTGAACATTGAAGATGATGATGATTCCATGCCTTGAGTTCAATTTGAATATTAGAGACAAAGGAACTATACAATCGGTGTAACACCAATCACAGATTATAGGTTGAGTTATTATTCAACTTCTATAATTACTTGGGTAGAAATGAAGTCTTTCTAGATACCAATAGTTGCTTGTGAAATAATAATATGATTATAGATATCACTCCCAACGTAATTTGGAGCCTACAGGGTTACACATATAGGATTTGTTGGAATATGAGTATAATTATGGACGTGATTGGAAACATTCCAAATAAAATTGATTAGTAAAATGTTTAGGTAATCTACTAGAATAATAATGGAATTAATTGGTTAAAATGTTTAAACCAATTAATTACATTTAAGTTGTTAAGTCAGCTGGCTAATTCCAAGAGATTGACTAGAGCTGAATGATAAAAATTAGTTAGTCAATTAATATGATTAATTGGTTATTTAATTTATTCTAGAATATTCTTTTAATAGTCTACAAGTGGTTTGTTTTAAAAAAAGCTGCAACCTTTTGTTTTTAGGGTTTTGGGAAACCCTGCTACTTTTCCTCTTCAATTTACAGGGTTACTACCGTTGAATTTTATATATATACGCTCTTGTACGTGAACCCTACACATCATCATCCCTAAGAGAGAGAGAGAGACAGATAAGTGAACAACCGCGACACTACCACATCATCAAACAAAAGGTTTCTCCTTCATGCTGGCTTAGGAAGAACACCATTTAGTTCTTGTCCATCCGTGTGGACAAAGTAGAGACACAAACATTGAGCGTTTGTGTTTGGAGGATGGACAAGGACCGTCTGTGCACGTGAGGAGCGACGCACATCACCGCATGAAGGGACATCATTGTACTTTCTCCAGGACAAGGTATATCCCACATACCCTCTTTTTGAATACACAGTTGTCGATGAGATCTTCTTGTAGGATACATGGAAAAAAAATTTGTTGCTTCTGATGTGCCCGTCGTCTCCACAAATCCCAACACCAATTTCACTTTATGAATGACTCTCTGAATGACTTAAAATGACTCTCAATAGAAATTTCTCTCACATATATCCTTTGTAAGTTATCAAATAAACATATTGATATATCCCCATGCAACTGCATTGAGTAAATTGTTGATACTTATTATTAGTTGGGATGTTGGATGATTGGCATGCCTGTCACCTAAAGGTTAGGTGAAAAGCATGTATGTCACCTAAAATGTTGGTGACATGCATGTATGTCACCTAAATAATATACCCCCTTATAGATCACATGTGACTCATATACATGTCACATCTATGGTATACCCCCATTAAAACATAGGTGATTCAAATGTATGTCACCTATTTGGTGTAAACCTTTCAAGTATGCTAAAATGTATGTCATCTATGTTATATAGGATTATAAAAACTAAAAGTGATACACATACATTTCACATAAAGTATGTAACCTTTTTAAAAATGTTAAAATGTATGTCATTTATTTTACATAGGTTTATACAGATTATAAGTGATGTACAAACATGTCACGTAAAGTGTGTAACCTTTTACATGACTATCACCTACGCTGTAATTTTTGGTAGTGAAGTTTAACAACCACCATTATACTTTGACCGATGTCCACGTCTACTAGCCACTCATGACCATTGACCCCACACCAATAGAACTAAGATTTATGCACGAAAATATCCAGTCCTAAAGGGATTTTTCTCAGGACGTCCTGAATAAATCTCAGCCCCAAAAATAGCATCTTTCCGACATCTCTGAGGCATCTTCTTACGAATGGCCCATATTTACATGGGGGTATTTTCAAAAACTGAAAAAGTACATTCCAACTGGAGCGCACTACAAGATAATGTGTTCCAACTGGGGGCGGAAGCATTGCTACAATGTATTATTATTATTATTATTATTATTACTATATTATATATATATATATATTCTAACATTTTTAGACAAAATGCACACATTGAGAAGGTGGCATTAACATAAATAATTAGTCGATTATACCTTTACTGCACAGTAAACTGGTGCGGTACAAAATCTAGGAAATGCTGCCCAACTGTGTAGGCGGATGCCTCATTACACCCTACCAAATAAAATTTAAAAGTCTAAAAATTACATTAGAATAATATGAAAATAAACAACATCCTACCAAACAGGCCCTAAAGGTGAAAAGTCCCAAGTCCGAAAACTACTAGTAGGAGAAAATTTGAGGGGAAGATCCAACTCTATAATGTAGTTGGAGTTTTATCCCTAAATTAATTGACAATGAGAGAATAGCCAAAAACTTTCAAATGGAGTTCTAAAAATACCCGTACATGATTTGGACCTTAAAAGTAAAAAGTGCAAAAGATTTTGTATATGTGGTCTAGATTTTTGTCAGGACGTCTTGAGAAAAGGGTCTTCAAAATCGAATATGAACTGGATTTATGCAGTGGTGTAGTAGGTCTATTGCCATGGTCATGATTGAAAGTTTTCACCATCCGCTCAAGCAATAGTCATATTGTTTGGACTGTCACCACAACTAAAATTCAACCATCACCCTCCTCCTTATCCATGTTGTAAACCCTAGCCACCTTCACCCTCCTCTATCCACACTTAGTAAACTTAGAAATAAGAGGTTGTCACTGTGCAATGGTCTGCAACGGTATGTCTTCTCTACCGTAACTCCTCATGACCACCATCGTACAAACCTCCATGGTGAGAAACTAATTTATAGTGCCAACCCTTCTTCCTCCTCCAACATTTCTTTCATACTCACTTGCAAACCTGCAGATTGCCAGTCGTGGTGATAGTTGCAAAATTTTTCGATGCCCTGAGCCTGCATCACCAGCTCCTCTCCTTCCTCTGGTCTCGACACTAATGCCAACACCACTAGTTGTAGATCCATGGTCTCTTTATACATGCATCAAGGTATGACACCTACCTCTAGTATCTTCCATGCCTTAGTGAGTCACCTTCTTCACTATTGATGTACTACCAGTTACATTGGGAGAAGCACCTTGCTCATGTTCAAGATACACAATTGTTCATACATACTCACAAAAATTTCATTGAATTTGCAGTGGTTGTGTAGCCATCGACCTGGGCAATGGATATACAAATTTCAAAGCTTCAATACTTAATTCGTAAGTTAATATCTTCCTTTTTTGTTGACTTGATTTTAGATATTATTAATAATATTAAAGGATGTGATGGGTTAGCTAACATTGTTGGGTAATATGTAAGCTACAACCACTCCTAGTAATAAGTAGGGTTTCCATGATCTTATATCCTATATTATGTACACATATAAGTATTACATTACATATTATATATATAATGTGCGCTAACTTATTTCACTTTGTTGTCTAAGTTCAGTAGGTATATACAAGATTATTTTTTATTACATTTCATATAATTGAGATAATATAAATATGTTGAATTATCATATTTAATTGATCCAAATGAACTATACTAGGTACATCAATATTTATTTTGATAAAAGATATGGATAAAAAAAATGTTTTGATAGAATAAACAAGTGGACATTTAAAAATGACTTTAGAATACATAGTAATATTATCTATCTAAAGAATTCTAGTCATTCCATGTCATGCATCTAAATAAGCAATAACTAAATGAGTGCATTCGTATATATGATTGAGATCTAAATATTGGTATATTAGTATGCATATATAAATATATGAAGGTACATTAGATTTAGACCCTAGATACATCCAGTAAGAGTATGTTGATCAATGGAATCTCATGTAACATCTATAATTGACCCTAATCATCTCTTGAACTATATTTTAAATAGATAGAGAATAAGATTAAAATATCTAAATGGAAGGAGTACATATACCCACACCTATATGTAACCTATACATAATTAGGTGAATGAAACTAAATATGAATATTGGAACCAAAATAGATATCAATCATATTTCCACTTAGTTATATTAACAACCCTAATATGTCATTACATGGTCAAACTAGGTTAAGAAAAATATGAAAGTCTATAATAGGAAGGTATACACACGTTCACCTTATCTTTACTAACATATGTAATATGTTCCTAGGATGAAAACTTGACCTCATGGACCAAGTATATATATTGAGTTAAGCTTTAGCTATGAAGATCGGGTATGTACATACTTTATTTCATTTTGGGCATCATTTTACTTAAACATGAATTTCTTTAATGAGGCATCTCTTGAACTATCATTTTTACTTGAAATCAAGTTGTTGGACATTCACATTTCTTGATCTGGATTCATAAAAAATCTAGTGATCATTGAATTTTTCTTGTATAATGGGTCTTTAGACCCCTCCTACTACGATTGCCTTTTTATATGAAATTTACTAAGATACTAATCTTGCCCATCTATTTATGCATGCAGCGTGTTTGACTAGAATATCTAGAATAGTGATACTTATGTATAACTATACTTATAAAGGGTGTGTGTATTCCACCCGAGGTGTGTGTTTCCACCCTTAATTCTTTTAGGATATGATCATATGGTGTTATAACCATGTTTTGATATATTTAATCTACATGGTTGTACACACAAATATTTATTATTTTAAATTGAAATTGTGGTTACTTGATATGGAAAGGAATTTTATTGTTCATGGTTATTTTTTGGATTTAATATCCCCATTTCTCTTATTATATTCCTCTTGAACTACCTAATTGGAATTAGCCACCTTCTTGTGGTAACGTCTCTTTTTGTACTTTTAACCCAATATAATGTCCAAAGTGTTCATTATATGTACATACTCAACCTTTGTTGACCTATACCTTGTTTTCTATGTTCTAGGTGATGTTCCCTTCCACCTAGGTGTAGGTACATTAGATGACAAGGATGCACAAAGATCTTATACATGGTATTGGACCTAAGGATAGATCAGAATGGACATGTTTCCCTCTGTATTAGGTCTTGCATGTGATTATATATATTCGATGTATACCTTTTTTATTTTGTCATGCCACCTTTTATGGTGATATCAATTGTAAATGAATTACCATGTAATTTTGTAATAGTTTTATTTTCACTGCTTATTTATTATCTGGCTCTATAATATATATCAATTGGGAAATAATGAAATTCCTCCTTTCCTTTATATTTGGAATGGGGTAGTTTGGTATTTCTCTATTAAGTGAAGAGTGGATCCCTCTCAGATCCCACTCTTTACAAAATGGTGTCAGAGCGTAAGAAGTCGATGAAATGACTACTTCAAGTTATCCCATGTTTTCTTAATTATGTAGTAAGAATCCCTATAAAGGTTGTTGATGAGCCTACCAATGAATTGTGGAAAAGCAACTAGGGTTTCAATCCATGACTAAGTTGGTCACAACCACTCCTTAAACTACTTATGTAGTCGAGAGTCTGTATTGAGTAATACTTATAACCCCTAGGCTTTTATAGAAGTAAACATGTCACCACGTGGAATTGACTTTGGTGGCATATGCTTCCTATCTCTTGTGTTCTAGGAAGTTATCTTGAGTGCTATGAAGTATAGATTGACTTGAAAATGTATAGCTGGGTTTACCCTAGTTCTCACCTTAACCACTTTCTTATGTTGTTTTTCTAGCATTCCTTGCACATGCCCACTTTGGGTGTTGAGCATGCATGAATGAAAAACACAAAACCCAAATGTAAGTTTTTGAATGGAGATGATTCCCTTGATACTAGATGATAACCTAAATTAGCAATGATATGGTTACGTCATGACTTGGTTCCAAAATGGAGTTTATCTATATCGATCTGCTCAAATCCATCTATCAAAAGGGTGGATACCATTCTCATTAAAATTATTATCCCACATATTGGTTGATGAAAACTATAAGTTTCATAAGTATCCTTCAGTTTCCACCTCTTTCATCTTCAATAGTGTACTCGGTTTATCTAGAAATTGAGATGAGTAGCTTAATTATATAGGTTACCTTATATTGTGAAGGAACTATGGTCATAAACCAGCTAGTAATGCATAACCCTAAATCTCATCCTATAATGTTAAATAATCTATGACATCCTATATAAAGCAATGTAAATTATGACTATCAGTGACATGGGGAACAATGAATGATGTGCCTTATTAGGGTTTAATAGACGTTGTTTAATAAGAAACCCTTCTCCTTCATATGCTAACGTATTTGAGAATTAGTCACATGCCCTTTTAGGTGTTTGAAGAGCTAGACCCCTTTAATGGAAGTAAGTGATAATTTATGCATTGTATAGTGGAAGGTGCCTGACTTGGTTCTCTGATCTCTTTTGGCACCAATTTTGGATCTTCATGCCAATATCTCTAAACGTATTTTTATTTTTAAGTTATATGTACAAAAAAGCTTCCTAATTTTTATTCATGGTGTTAGAACCAAGTCATCACCACAAGGAAGTTTAAGTAATAGAGAATTCTTGTACTGAATAACACCTTGTCTAGATGTTCAACCTTGAGACCCTAGGCTTAAGTACGGAGTAGAGTGTAAGAAGATGAAATTTTGTATATATATGACCTGTTTGATCTACCCATGTCGCCTCTCTACATTGTTACTTAGGTTAAAAATTTATCCATTTAAGGGGTGGAGTATTTTACACCTTCATCATTAGTAGTGTAACTTAATTTAAGGACCAAATAAATTAAATAATAGGTTAAAATGAATATCACTTGGGTAACTTGTTAAGCTACCACCTAAGCATGGTAAGTGGGTAAACCGTGCCGATTTGAGTACCATGAATGATACTTGGAAAATTATAATAGGACTTAAAATTAATCTTCATGTATATAAACTAGTATACCTTAGTGAGGTAAGTTACAAAGTAAAAGTGTAAGATAAGATGATTGATCCCCATAAGTTGAACTTGATGTCCCTATACTCCCTAATACCTAATAATAAATGGTATATGTTACCCTTCCCTAGATACTAGTTTGAATAAACTAAGGATGTAAAAGTTAATAAACATGCATAGGTGCATGCATGACAATAAAAAAACTTAAGTAAAAAGAATCTAGGTACACCCTAATATACTATGTACTTTAGTGTGTATACAAAAAATAACCATAGGAGACTTATTCACTAAGTTTCTTAAAATATATTATGATGCATAAAGGTGTAGAGTAATACATGTTTCTAAAAAAATCTCTACACCTTAACCCTAATATGCCTAATGGAAAATGAAAAGTCTTAGTTAGGAGACATAAGATAATACTAGGGTTTAGTGTAAACTTAGCTCAAAATATTATATAAGAAGATTAATGCAGACTTGATGAATGAAGTAATGTAGGTTCACCATGGGGTTTTTGTCTATATGTATATCAGGTAGTGGTGTACCGAAATCCACTACATAAGTGTAATAGAAACCTTAGCTTGCTTTACAGGTATGACTTAGTACTCTTGGCTAGTGATGGATGGATTTTGTGGATGAAATCACTGTTAATGGTTGGAGTGTTGTAACATACTTAAATCTAGGTATATGGACTGACAATCACTTCTTTTAGGCTCCTATTCAATTATGTTAATAACTAGTACCTAATTTACCAAGTTCACAAAACATTAATATAATTTTTGTCAAATCGTAACATGTGTTCATAAATATCATTTATATATGATATCTTGAAGATAAAAAACTATTATAGATTAAATAATAGGAGTCAACAAATGAATATACTAACTAATAGATTTATCATAGTTTAACACACTAGAGCAGTACTAGAATAAAGATATGAACCAAATTAGATCTTTAGGAATCATGGTTTTCACAATTTATTACCTTAAATCACTAAATGCATTAAGAAAGTACTTAACATGAAAGTAATGAAATCTAAAATCAAACTTATTTAAAGTGTATTTTTTTAACAAAACTAAATTGCTCACACTCTAATTGGCATGCATGTCAATTTTTGTGTTAATCTCACTTTATTTGCTCCTTCAATTTAATTGGAAAGGGATATACATCATAACAAATGTATCAATTACATTTGATTAATTGCATAAATTTTTTCTAAGGTTCCTATTGTTAATAAATGTCACACGGATAACCAAAATCATCCTCCTCAATGTGAAATTGACTATTTTTATTCTCTAAGCCATTCTTTATGTTCTAGTTATGTCCACCTCCGGTGACTCCTCCCCCTCTAGTTTTGTTGACCACCAACGAGTCAGCTATTCTCTGATCCTCTAAGACAATAGCCCTTTCCTTCTTCTTCTCTCTCTCTTCCTCCATTCTCTTCCTTCTTATGTTATTATGTAAACCCCTATCACCCGTCACTTGTGCTCTCTCTTCTTCCTTATGTCTATTCTCTCCCATACCCCTCTCATATTTCTTTTTCTTTACCTTTTTTTCTTCTCTAACTCGACCCCTTTTACTCCTACTGGTAGGGCATAGTCGACACTTTAGAAATTGGCATTCAAGTTTATCAGCCTCCATCATGCTCTAATTGGCATCCAAATCTACTAACCATCATCCTTCTCTTGGCCACCGACCCCACACCTCCACAACCCCAATTCATACAATGGTGCAGTAGGTCTGCAACCTGCCATGGCCATGATTGTAAGTTTTTGCCTTCCGCTCAACAACTGTCATTCTGTCAGGGTTGTCGCCATAATATAAATCCAACCATCATCCTCCTCATTATCCCTCTTCACCCTAAACCCTAGCCATTGTCACCCTCCACTATCCACACTCAATAGACTTGCAACAAGGAGGTTTTCATCATTTCTGCAATGGTCGATAGAGGTATGGTGGTGCTACCCTAACTCCTCACAGCCAGCATCACCCAGACCTAAACAAAGAGAAACAAATTTATAGTACCAACCCTTTTTCCTCCTCCAACATTTATTTCATACTTACCTGCAAACCTATAGATAGCCATTTGTGGTGATGGATGCAAGATCGGTTGATGCCCTAAGCCTGCATTACCACCATGGATACCAGCTCCTCTCCTTCCTATGATCTCTATGCCAATGCCAAAACCACCAATTGTAGATCCATGGTCTCTTTATACATTTACCAAGGTCTGACCCCAACCTCTAGGATCTCCCACACCTCATCGAGATACCTTCTTCACTTTCAGCCTACTGCCAGTTACAGTGGGAGATGCATCTTACTCCTGTTCAACATACATATTTGGACATCCATACTCATAGAAAATTCACTGAAGTCATAACCATTGTATAGTTGTTGATCTGGACAATGGATTGACAAAGTTCCAAAGCTTCAATATATAATTTGTAAGTTAAAATATTCCTTTTTTTCAACTTGATTCTAGATAATGTTAACACAAGTAAAGGATGTGATTGGTTGAGTAACATTGTTGGGTAATAGGTAAGCTACAACCAGTCCTAGTAATAAGTAGGGTTTCCATGATCATATATCCTATATTATGTACACATATAAGTATTACATTATGTACACATACAAAGACGCCTATTATACAATGTGTATTAACCTATTTCACTATATGGTCTAAGTTTAATTAATATCTACATGATTATTTTTTCATTATGTTTCATGTAATTGCGATCACATATTTGTGTTGAGTTATCATATTTTACTTGATCCAGATGAATTTTACTAGGAATGTGAATCTTTGTTTTGATAAAGGATATGGATAAAAAGGTTATTTTCATGGCATAAATAAGTGAACATTTGAAAATGACTATATATTACATAGTAATATTCTCTATCTATATATATGCAGTCATTTCATCTCATGCATCTGAATAAGCATTAACTACAAGAGTGCATTCGTATATATGATTGAGATCTAAACATCTGTATATTAGTATGCGTCTACATATATATGGAGGCACATTAAATTTACCCTAGCTACTTCTAGCAAGAGTATGTAGGTCAATGGCATCATCTTGTGTAACATCTATACTTGACCCTAATAATCTAAACTTGAGTTATATTTTAAATAAATAGAGAATACGATTAAAACACTTAATAAAAAGGTGTACATATCATTACCTACGCATTATGTAACCTAGACATACTTAGGACGATGTGACTAAAGATTAATATTGGAGCTAAAATAGATATCAATCATATGGCCACTTATTTAGATTAACAACCCTAATATGTCATTAGGTGGTCGGAACTAGGGTAAGAAAAATATGAAAGTCTATAATTGGAAGGTATATACGTGTTTGCCTTGGTTTTATTAAAATTTGTAATATGTTCCTAGAATGAAAATTTGATCATGTAGACCAAGTATATGGATTGATTAAGCCTTGTCTATGAATATCAAGTATGTACATCATCTAATTAATGTTGGGCATTATTTTACTTAACATAAATTCCTTTAATGAGACATCTCTTGAACTATCAATTTTCTTTGAAATCTATTTGTTGGACATTTACATTTCTGGGTTTGGATTCATAAAAAACTTTGTGATTGTTGAATCATTCTTTTATAGTGGGTCTTTGGACCCCTCCTACTATGATTGGCTTTTTATATGCAATTGACTAAAATGCTACTCTTACCACTCTATTTATGCATGCTACATGTTTGACTAGAATATATAGTATAGTGGTACTTATGGACAACCACAATTATAAAGGGCGCATGTAATTCACTAAGGTGTTCCTTTCCACCCTTATTTCCATGATCTTGTAGGGTTATGGCCATGTTTTATGCATATTTAGTCTACACGGTTGTGCATGCAAATGATTATTATTTTAAATTAAAATTTTGGTTACGATATATGGCAAGGCATTGTTTGTCCATGTTTATTCTCCAAATTTGATATGAACCATTTCTATTATAAAATTCCTCTTGAAATACCTAATTGCAATTAGGCCCCTTCTTGTGGGAACATCTCTTTTTAAATGCCCAAAGTTTTTAATATATGTTCATACTCAACCTTTGCTGACCTATACTTTGTTTCTTATGTTCTAGCCGATGTTCCCTTCCACCCAGGTGTAGCTACATTAGATGACAAGGATGCACGAAGATCTTATACAATGTATTAGACCTAAGGATAGCTTGGAATGGCCAAGTTTCCTTTTGCACTAGGTCTAATATGTGATTATATATTATATGTATAAATTTTTTAATTTTTTCATGCCACCTTTATGGTGAGGAACAATTGTAAATAAGTTACTATGTAACTTTGTAATACTTGTGTTACCGCTGCTTATTCATTATCTGGCTTTATAATATATACCATGTGGAAAATAATAAAATTCCTCCTTTCCTATGTATTTGGAATTGAATGGTTTTATATTTGTCTGTTAAGTGAAGAGTTGATCCCCACTTGGGTCCCGCTCTTTGTAGTTCTCTCTCTATCTCTCTCTCTATATATATATATTTATATACATACATATGTATACATACATACATATATATATAATATAACTTCTTAAATAAATCATTAAGTCTAATATGCTTTTTGATGTGGAACAAACATGAACACCTTGATCAAAAAGGTATGGGTACGTCAAATGTGGTGCCTATCTTGGCATAGTGTGAGAATATATTTGTGGGTTTTCCAAAGTAGGGTAAATATTCTATAATATTGGCTTTTGTGTTGGACTTAACTAGGTGGTCTTAAAAGGATTAAGCACCTAGAGGGATATATATAGTTATGAAGAAGGGTTGTACATCCATCTATCAAGAGTTAAATTAGATGCAATTGGCAAGTGTTGTCTACCTAAAACACTAGTTGTGGGTGATGAGCTCAATCTCACTAATAATTTGATGAAATAAGGATCTTGCCTCACTAGAATATTGCACAATGAAAATTTCCAAATTAATAGAGAGGGATTTTAAATTGAAAAATTAAATACCAAATTAGAATGCATAAGACTTTTCAAACCAAATATTAACTTTTACAAATACTTCTTTCAGATCAATGGCAACTAACAACAACAATTTCATTGTGATCAGTGTTTGAGAAGGAAAAACTAAATGGGAATAACTTTGATGACTTGTTTAGGAAATTAAGAATTATTCTCACACAAGAGTGTAAGCTCTATGTTTTGGATACACCATTACTAAATAAACCAGCTCTGAATGCACCTAGGAAGAAAAGGGAATCTTATAAGCACCATTCAAATGGCGTCGTGGACATCAAGTTCGTTATGTTATGCTCCATGAATCATTAACTTCAGTAGCAATATGAGAACATGAGAGTTGTTGATATAATAACACATCTCAGAAACAAGTACCAAGAACAAGAAAGTCAAGAAAGGTATGATTTCTCCAAGGAATTATTTAAGTGCAAAATGGTAGGAGGGGATCCAGTTGGACCCCATGTACTCAAGTTAATTGGGTATGTGGAAATTCTAGCAAGAGTGGGGTTTCACTTAGACCAAGAGATGGTCACAAATGTTATCTTGCAACATTTTTTAGATTCATACAAACAATTTGTCATTAATTACAACATGAACACTTTTGCTAAATCGCTAATAGATATACTTGGCATGTTGAGAACAGATGAGGAGCAAATGAAAGGCAATCCCAAATCTATGTTGATGGTCAATAGAGGACAATGAAAGTCCAAGGGAAAAGGAAAATCCAAGAAAGGGTCTAAGGTTGGACAAAAGTCTTAGTCTTATATAGTTAAGGAAAAAGGAGGAGTAGGTAAAGATGGAAATTATCACCACTATCACCAGAATAGGCATTGGTCTCTACCCAGAGGACATGAAGAACAAGAAGCAAGGGATAGAGATATCTACTTTAGGTACATAAGTTTTAGAAATAAACTTATCTAATTATTTAGCACATGTATTAGATACCAGATTTGGATCTCGCATATGTTCAAATGTGCAAGATATAAAAATAAGTAGACCCTCCTAGAAAGGGGAGGTGGATCCAAGTGTGGGAAAGGGAGAAAGAGTTGTTTCTACTGCAGTAGGCACCTAATGTTTATATCTGCCTAGTGGGCTTGTGATAGAGTTAGAGAACTTCTATTATGTACCATTGCATAAGTAGAATCATCAATTTTGTTTCATGTTTGGACAAGAATGGTTTTGAATTTCATATCAATAATGGTCAAGGTTCTAACTCTAAATATGAAATCTTACGTCCCCATGTCTTATGGTTTTAGATCTTGAGATGAATGTCAATAAGATAAATACTAGGAATCATAAAATGAATGACTAAAAAAAATTGTTTGTGGCATTGTCATCTAGGCCACATGAATGAGAAGCACATTCCTAGGATGTGTAAAGATGGATATCTAGAATAATTTGATTTATCAAAAGATACATGTGAATCTATTTTATTAGGAAAGATTACAAAAGCACCCTTTACTTGAAATAATGAAAGGGCAATTAACTTATTAGGATTCATATAGAGGGATATGTCCTGACCTTTTGGCACAAATGCCAAATATGGTTATCAATACTTCATCACATTTATTGATGACCTCACTCGATATGGATATGCATAAATAATGAAACATCAGTTAGAATCCATTAAAAATTTCATGAAATTCATGAATGAAGTACAAAAAAAACTTGGTAAGAGTATTAAATCACTTCGATCAGATTGAGATGGTGAATACTTCAACCAAGAGTTTGAGGCCATTATGAGAAATTGTGGTATTGTATAACAATGGACTTCACTTGGAACACCACAACATAATGGTTTATCAAAAAGAAGGAATCACTTCTTGTTGGACATGGTACAATATATGACGAGTTTTGTTGTTCTTCTTGGTCCTTCTAGGTATATTCTCTAGAAACCACAACTTTTACACTCTACCACACACCTTATAAATCAGATCAAAAGATATCGTATGAAATATGGATTGGGAAACATTACAATATGTCTTTTATGAAGGTTTGGGATTGTGAAGCCTATGTCAAGAAACAATTTTCTAAAATTCTTGGACCCAAATATGAAAAATGTCATTTTGTGGATATACAAAGGAAGCAAGGGATATTATCTATATATTCCATATGACAAAAAAGTTTTTGTTGCCAAAACTATTATATTCCTAAAAAAGAATTCTTTTCCAAAGGAAATAGTGGGAGGAAACTAGAACTCAAAGCAATTTGAGACCAACAAGATAGCATTGAACCTATGAAGATTGATGAGGAATAAGAGGAATAACAAACTATTGTATAATATCAAGTTCCTCTTGAAACAAAGAAACTACAAAGGGCTAGTAGGGCATGTATTGATCCAAAATAATATGGATTTATCATGACTTAAGAAGATGATGTGTTTATCATTGGTGATATGATGAATCAACAATAAAAAATGAGACTATTAAGGTACCAATTATGAGTAACTACTTGAAGCCATGAGATCTGAAATGGACTCAATGTGTATCAACAAGGTATGGACCTTTTTTAGTCCACCTGAAGGGGTAAAATCCATAGGATGAAATGGGTCTTCAAGAAGAAGACATACATGGATGGTAATGTACAAACCTCTAAAGGTTGATTGGTTGCAAAAGGTTTCAAACAAATTCAATGTGTTCATTATGATGCAAATGTTTCACCTGTTGACATGGTTAAGTCCATTAGGATCATGCTTTCCATTGGAAATTATCTTGGGTATGAAAATAGACGCAAAACTACATTTTTAACAGGAATCTCTTTGAGGATGGGTATATGACACAACCCTAAGGATTTATTACTCCAAATGAAGATGCAAAAGTCTATAAGCTACTAATTTTCATCTATGGATTGAAGCAAGTATCTTAGATCTAGAATTTTCATTTTGATGAGAGAGTCAAATAGGTTGAATTTTTCCAAAATAAAGATGGAGCATAATTACATTCCTCATATTGTATGTTGATGACATATTTTTTATGAAGAATGATGTACTTACTCCGTAGCTGGTAAAAATATGGTTGGGACGTGCCTTATTTAAGAAAGACTTAGGGGAAGCATCTTATATACTAGGAATAAAGGTCTATAGAGATAACTCACAGTACATAAATTGACAAAGTACTAAAAATGTTCATCATTCCAGAGTCTAAGAGAGGAAACTTACCCATGTATCATGGAATATGTCTCTCTAGAGATCAATGTCCCATCTAATCTAAAGACAGGGTACACATGAATAAAATTCCTTATGCATATGCAATTAGATCTATCAAGTATGCAGTTGTATGTACACATCCCAACGTCTCATATGCTTTGGGCATGATGGGTAGGTACTAGTCAGATCTTCATGAAGGACATTGGACTGTCGTATAGAACATCCTTAGGTAGTTGAGAAGAACTAAGAATTAGTTCCTTATTTACTGTGGTGAGGAAGAGTTGGTTGCAAAAGGTAACACCATTCTGAGATTCCAAACTAAAAAGGATGATTACCAATCACAATCAGGTTTTGTGTTTTGCCTCAATGGCATAGTTGTGAGCTATAAAATTTCCAAGCAAGAGATAATGGTTGCTTCTAGAATAGAGATCAAGTACATTGCTACCTCGAATGTAGCAAGGGAATATATATGGATCAAGAAGTGCATTGGTGAACTAGGAGTGGTTCCATCCATTTACATCACAGTAGAGAGAAATGGTGACAACAATAGAGACATCACACAAGCTACAAAACCCAGGTTACATCAGCATTCCAAACATATACTAAAGAACTATTATCTCGTATGAGAGATCATACAATGAGGAGATGTGAAGACTTGTAGAGTACCAACTGAAACAATTTTTTTTGACCCTCTTTTGAAATCACTTTCACAGTAAAAGCATGATGGTCATATTAGATCACTTGGACTTAGGTTCATAAGGGATTACCTCTAGTGCAACTGGGAAACTATTGGTAATATGCCATGAGAGATGGTCATATATTGATTGTAATGGAACATTCTATGATTCATTTAAATATTAATAAAAACAATTCCAATTATTATGTTTGCTTCGATATGAGATAATGAATGGATATAATAATATCCTTAAGATGCATTACTCAATGACATGCAATTTTAGATTGAGGACCTAAACATGAGATCATGTGTATGCTAAATGTATCCATTCTTTTATAGGCCCTCAGTTGGATATTATTGTGGAAATAGGAAAACAATAATGCATTATACTAGTATGTGTGTTGACTGATGACTATGTCACATTAGTCATGATTTTAGATATCAAGCCAAACACATAGGTACCTATTATGAACAAGTGTACTAGACAGTCCCAACTTGAGTATGATTCATGGAAGCCATAAATGGTAGTCAAAACCATATATGATATGATAGTGGTGATAGTGGTCCTTAGACCTAAAGTTACTACAATCATCACATGTTGGTTGGTGTATTTAACACTACTCAAAGTGACCTTAAATAAGGGTTTCCATACAGGTTAGTGCTTGGGTGGACTGTGACACATTTGTATTATTGTGAGTGATGTAGATGGAATTTGTTCCTCCTATCAAAGTGATATCCCTAACACTTGACGAGTGAAACTATAAAATGCATGGACATGATAATGTGGGTCAATATATAATATTGAACCCATATGTATCTCAAATAGTCTACATTGTCTGTGGTGCAACAGTGGCTGGCATTTCATCAGACGTGTCATGGTGTCCCCCCCCCCAATGACACAGCTGATCCTGAGGTTTACTCTTGGTTGGGTGGGTTCCAATGTGGTTGATCCTCGGAGGGTTTCCTCGTTATCAAAAAAACACAGTATACTCTTGATCAAGGAACAAAGATTGAACATTAAGAGGATGACTTTTGTATGCCTCAAATCCAATTTGGATATCAAATACATAGAGATTATACAATTGATGTAGCATTGATCATAATAATATGTTGAAGTTGCTCTCCAACTTCTCCATTTACCTAGATACAACGAAGTCTTACTAGATGCCAATCATTGTTTGTGAAGTCATAATACGATTAAAAACATCAATGCCAAAAATATTGGAGTTTGTAGGGTCTCACACATAGGATGCATAGCAAAGAGGGGTATAATCATGGACACATGATTAATTGGTTACTAAAAGTTTTATGAATCAATTGAAGCATTAGTAAACTGATTGGAAGCCTACTCAGTCAGCTGGAAAGTGTACTCACCCGTCTGGACAGACCATATGATATGAAAAAGGTCCAGTTGATTGAGCAAGCTAAGATTCATCCAATCAGTTAGTTGGCTAGCCTAGGCACATGATTGAACAAGATCAGTCAATTGGTTGGTCCAATTGCTTGACTGACTGGATCTATGAATCGATTGATTGGATCCAGAACATTCAAACCTAGTCCATTCTCTGACAAGACTGGCTAGTCACCTAAGTACAAGTTCTGAATATGGTGTTGTAGAGTATTCTGACGTAGGAAATCAACTAGCTTGACTACGATAGTCACCCAACTAGCAGTCTGTGAGTCTGGTGCTAAAACGCAGATGTTGTCTTTTCATTTCCTAGGTTTTATTAGAAGTCATTCTTCCATGCCTCTCTAATAAATAGGCACACGATTGTTGGGTTTTTGGTTACACTGTTAGACATGTGAACCCTAGTCTTCATTACCTCCAAGGAGAGAGAGAGAAGGAGAAATTGTAAAACACTAGCACATTTTCAACAAAAGGTTGCTCCTTTTGTGTCGGGTCTGGGAACGTGAAGCAGAATTCATGTTCATCTAAGTGGGTGATATAGATATATAGATGCCTTTATGATTGCATTGGGAGAATGCCAAAGAAATCTTCTTCCATATATATTCTTGCAATAATGTTTCCCAGATCTACTTAATGACAAATGTATACCTCACAACCCTTCCTTACCAGTTTCTGTTACTGATGAGCTCTTCTTGTGGGAATGTGGATTGTTTTATTTTTCTACATATTTTATGCTTATAGCTCTCCAATAGGTCCCAACAAATTCCCTTGGTTTTCATCACCATGTAGATTCCAAGAGAAGTTGGGATGATTATGCAACTCCCACGTGTATGATTGGGGCATATCAACATTGCAGTTTTAATTTCCCAAAAGATTATTATGCTTTCAAATCTTCAATGAATGTATCAAATTCAACATCCTGAACTGATTCACTTTATGAGATTGCACCTTGATTCTTTATCATCCCCGTCATGTTAGTTAGGATCTTCGTAAGTTGTGAATATGCATCACTAGAAGGTGGATGTGCTTCACTAGAGGGAGTTATACCAATTCTTCTATCATAATCACTAACATATGGAAATTGATGATGCTTCCAGCTCTCAGTCAAGTGCTCAAATAATTTGTATGCTTCCTCGATAGTATTTTCCATGAACCTGCTTGATACCACATTGAGAAGGTGCCATATTTTGATTTAGTTGGGAAAATCCATAATAAATGATGGTACAAACTTCTATTGAGGTACTTCATGAGGAGGACATTCTCTCAAAAACGTTTGGAATCTCCCCCAACTATCATGGAGTTGCTCATGTATCATTCTCCTAAAGAAAATAATAGACATGTGCACATATGTCATGTTGGAAATAGGATATATCTTCTTGAGCAACTCATTGTCCATCGTTTTCCAAGTCATGATTGTGATTCTGGATGAATATCATTATGTATCCTTATCTTTAAAGGAAAAGCGGAACAAAGTTAGGTGAATTGCACCATCAATGGTGGTAGGAGTTCAAAAAATAGAGCACATATCAAGGAAGGAATCTATGTGCTTATATGGATTGTCAGACTCAAGCGCATAGAATGACAATAGGAGTTGAACCAATGTGGGTGGGATGGACAATGCTTGCCCGTAAGTATCTAACATGTGTTATCCTAGGAGAACTAGAACTGCATGGGATGAAAAAATATTGAATAGGTATCATAGGTGAAGGTGAGTCATTTCCAGAAGGAGCTTGTCCTATTCTTGATTCTTTTTTCCATGATAATGTGGGATGGTCTTCCATGTGGGTTTTTCATTTCTACCTCTTGATTGCAAGGATTTATTTTCACCTAGCATACACTAATTTGAGATCTTCAAAGGAATTATTATGAGATAAGGTGTGACAACCAAACACGAAATGTCACTTGCACAGTCGTAATCAACCAAGAGAAGTAATTTGTAACCACAAATGAAATAATAACAAAAAGTAGGGAGTAACGAGGGAAACTAGAAAAATTCATATGGAAACAAAAAGCTAGGTCTATGTAAACTACACCTAACAATTGCATCAGAAAGCGTGATGCAACAATTCACACTAAGCTAAGAAATGGTAACCTAATTGTCACACTCTAAATATATAGATCCACCAATAAACTGGCATAGGCTGTAGTAAGGATGTGGTGAATTGGGGTTGACCCACAGGGATAGTATGAAGACTCTAGAGATAAGTGTGTCTCTAGGTTTCTAGTGTGGTGTTAGGGTTTTCAGTATTTCAATGGGGTTGGTTCATTAAACTAAGGTTTATGCGAGTAAGTAAATACAAGATTGGAATTAAGTTGAAACTATCAATTAGGGTTACTTGACCAACTAGGTGATCAATTAACAACTAAGAAAGTAGTAGAAACTAACTACACTATAATACAAACTCTAAATAGAGTTAAGAAAGAAACAAATACACTAAGAAATTAGCTAAGAGAATCATTCTCAATTAACCACAAAATAACTAAGTTAGTCTAGAAAAAACTATTCACAATTAATAAGTACAGTAAGCTATTAGAGAATAAGATTAATAAAACACAAGAAATTAGGGTTAACTCAATTAAGGGGGTTAATGGGGATATGGTAAGTTCAACCACACATTAGGGTAATATTCATTAACACATTTAATGTTTAATGCTAATAAAACAAACAACAAATGATGGTGTTGAGTAGGAGCCCTACCTTATTGGTTTACCATTGATGGCGTGAATGGTATTTACAGAACTAGTCCATATTAAAGATATATTCACCCTTATGAGACTCACTTTACTAGGCATTAGATGAACCTAATTAAAACTAAACCCTAGTCTATGCTTCTAGAGAGAGTCTCAAACCTTTCTTGGTGGCAAGGGGTGGTAAAGGGTGTCCGATAAGGGTTTCCACCTCCTATTACCCCTATCTAACCACTAGGAGTGTCTTTTTCCAATTGAGAGAATAAAAGCACACTTATCTAATTATATATCCCACCTAGGGATATTAGAAGAGAGGGTTAGTAGGGTAGAAGAAAAACTAGCCAAGGATCCACAAGTGGATTTGGGTGTTTTCCCCTCCAAGCTTCTGAACCACTCTTTGCTTTATACCATAGGTGGTACCATATCTCAATTAACAAAGAATATTAGGGATAGATAACAAGTAACAAGTTAGCAATAATCAGCAAAATATAATAGTGTACATTAATATTCCCAAATAACATGGTATCCAAATACCATATTTTGCTCTCGAACAACCCACAAGAGGGATTGAGCTAGACATGATCATAGTAAGAGTAAAAAGAGGGAAGAATATAGGGATATGTTTTCTTATTCGCCTCCATCTATGGCAAGCACAATCTCCCTTCCAAGGGGTGAAATGTCATGTAAGGTCAGGAAGGAGCGGTGCAAAAACCCTAAATCTAGGAGTTCTTGTGGAGAAAGGTGAAGTGTTTAGATGAGAGAATCATTTGCGGTTGTGAGGGAGTAAATGCTTCAACCCCCTTAACATATCTGCCCTAAAGGATCTTATAGGGCCTAGAGGTATCTAGGGTTAAGTGAGGATGTTATGGGAAAATTGGTGGAAAAAGTAGTAGGGTTTGGGGGCAGAACGGTTGTTCTACTCTACCAAGAATTTTCTATTATGAGGGTAAGAAGATCATTTTTAGGGGATGTTCATGGTGGATAGATAAGTTCAGATTAGGGGTTTTTTGTGGCAATGATGATCTTTGGGAATAACAATCATGGTTCCTCAAGGGTGATGTGTGTATTTTCATCTTTTGGACCAATTTTGGTTTCATTTCGAAATCAATTTCACTCGATAATCACTCATAATCATAATAGATTTTTCATTTTATTGTTATATTTACTTTCCTTGTGGTTTGGATTGTAGGTACAACATTTTCACATCAAAATGGGGAGAATACACCATCATATCATCCATCAATGCATTTCCCAATAGTCTAAACATTTAGAAAGTCAATGTTGTTGAAATTTTTATTGACACCCAATGTCCATAAAACAACAGGTTTTGTCCAGACTCAGACACGTCATGTCCAGAAATAAATATGTCATGTCTCATTCCAAAACTTGGATTTGGAACTCCTTGAATTGCAACAACACACAGTGTCTAATTTTAGACATGCCATGTCCCAGTCCAGAATTTGAATCCAGAACTTCCTGAATTATAGCAACACATTGTGTCAAATTTAGACATGTCGTGTGACTTTCTAAAACTTGGCTCTAGACTTAAGTTATCACATCGAGCACGTTGCTTTTTCCATCCAACACATCATGTCACCTATAGATTTCACTAAAATGCAAATTTAAATATCTCACACTTATATATACAACACATGCCATGTTTAGACAGTTATACCATTTGGAGTGGGACTGAAGCAATGGAAAATCGAGGATGAGTTGGAGGTGTTATAAGAGAGAAAGGTGGTTTCTTAGGAAAGAAACTTCTTCTTCATTCTTCCCCAACAAATCTAGTAGGGATTTCTGTTGTCCTCTTCATTTCACTCTGGTGTGAAGCTTTCGAGAGAGTTTCTAGTAGAAACGACGGGTTTATGAATCTTTGATTGGGGTTCCAACTCTATTTACTTCTTAGACGGAGATCCAAGTTATTTCCTTCTATTATGATGTCTAGCACTACTTTCTACTACTTGTATCTACTTTCTACAGCCATGGACAAGTAGAATTTCTTTTATTGGGAATGGGAGAATAACTCCCATGTCATGCTTTGTAGAACTACAAATTCTCTTGCTTAGACAATTATTTTCCACCAAGCAAGATTTCACAACCAAGGAATCAGCTCATCAATTTTTCTCAAAAGGATGGAGATACCATCTATGACACATGGGAAAGGTTCAAAGACCTTCAACGTATTTATCCATACTATGGTTTAAGCAATTGGATTCTATTGCAAACTTTCTCTAATGGTTTATTCTAAAATACAAGGATATCTATTGATGATGTTGCAAATGGTGCTTTAATGAACAAATCAAATAGGGATGCTTATGTCGTTACTAAGGACATCGAAATTAATCATTGCCAATGGAGTCCTGACTACAACAACCAACCTTCTTCTTCAAGCTCTATTTTTAGAAAGCAAGCCGCTGGTAATTTGTGATGCATGTGGAGTAGTAGGACATACTCATTCTTCATTGTTTGCCACACCATCACAATTTAAAGAGACATTGGAGCTTTACAACAATGTTGATCACAATTTCATCTAGCGACAATAATAATTATAGCCCAATTGAGTTTAGAGTCCATGCTTGAGACCTTTGTCTCAATTCAAATTTAGCAAAATGATGAGCTTCATCAACAAAAGGAGCTACTAAAGGATGTTATTTCACAACTTTATGATGAGGTGGATGGAATTGCCACTCATACTAAGATGTTGAAGAACCAAATGGCTCAACAAGCTCTTGACAATCAAAAAGCACCCTTTGGTTCCTTGCCAAATGAACCACAAATAGATTCAAGGGGATACATTCATGTCGGGTATTTTGAAGAATGGAGATACTCTAGGAGAATCTTCTTCACCATCAATTAAAATATCATATGAAGTTGTAATGTAGGCAATAATGCTAAAACTCAAAGGAATAAATATGCATATGCTCTAAAGGATGATTTTTCAAACAAGTCAAGTTCCCCCTTGCAACACATATTTGATACAATGCTTGGTGATGAAAAATTCTCTTTGAATCTAATGTTGATTATTTTGAAGAAGAGAATGAAGGGACAAACAACATTGAAATTCATAAGACTCTTCCTATTGCAAATCACAACCGTCAATCCTTAGACCGAATAAAAGATATATTGACAAAGAGGAGTAGATCCTTAGCACAATAATTTCCAACTTCAAATCAAAGCACTGGACCTCCCTCTGGATCATTCACCATGACGGGTATCCATTTGCAATCCTCTTGACTTTGTTATATTCAGTGAGGACACTACAAATTTCAAGCTTAGGGGGAGCGCAACTGACTAGTGGTTATTGTTTTCTATTTGTTTTTCTTTTCTATTTTTGTTTTGTTCCTAGTTATGTGAAAATCTAAGGATGACTCTAAAGACTTGCTTTTGTTTGGGTAAAATTGAGTCCCTTTTAGCTAAACTTTTATACTCATTGAGATAACGATTGAAAAACCCTAGCATGCACATCCAACAATTTAATAAAAATAATTGGTCGATCACTCATGTTGTCATGGTATTTTTGCTCCAACATAATTTTCATTTTTCTCACTCTTGTCTCAATGCATGTAATAATTCAAATGCTTTGGATTAATCAACATTACAGCCGTGTGTAGTATTTTTATGATTCTGCCAAATGTTTAGAGCTTTTTCTACCACCCATCTGATGAATTTTTTTACAAATAAAGTAATTCTAGGTTTTGTATCACCTATGTACATGACCCTTCTTCTTTTTGAAGATATGACTATCCTAGGACTGTGAGGTTCCAAAGAGGGACCCGAATCATGTTTAAAAGGGATATTTATTTGCTCAAAAAGTTATCATCACTAAAAAAGATGTCTAATCCTTCCACTTGATCTTCCAACCCATTGAATGAAGGGAATTATGTTCGAAAAAGGGTCAATAAACCCCAAACAATATTCCATGTGTGCTTAAGCCTACATCAGTAGCCAAATGTCGTACCCAAAGCTCTTAAATTTAAATCTTAATGCATATGAACGATTCATTGTAGGTTTTTGATGTCAAGTCAGAATTTTAATTGTATTCATCCTTATAATGATAAGGGTTTCCTTACATATTCACTATATTTGTGTCTTTTTCATCATACCTCTAGTCATTTCTATCTTGTTGATTTTTCCAAAGCAATTTGACGACCTTTTTTAACTTAAATTCTAATTTTGAGTGATTGAAATGAATTCATGTCTAGTTGCAATATCATGACAATAATTGACATGATATGAATACATTCTTCCATCTCATAAAATTGATGCATGTGACATGCTATTTCTTCAGCTATGTATCTTTCTTTCTTTTTGCTTGAGGACAAGCAATGATTTAAGCTTAGGGGGATTTGATGTGTGTATTTTATATCATCTTTTGGACCACTTTTGGTTGAATTTCCAAATCACTTTCACTTAATAATCACTCCTAATCATGCTAGATTTTTCACTTTACTGTCCCCTTTACTTATCTTACGGTTTGTATTGTAGGTACAATGTTTTGGCATCAAAATGGGAAGAAAACACCATCATATCATCCGTCAATACATTCCTCAATCATCTAAACATTCAAAAAGTCAATGTTGTTGAAACTGTCAATGATACCCCGTGTCCAGAAAACAACATGTCATGTCTAGACTCAGACACACCGTGTCTAGAAATCAACAAGTCATGTTCCAGTCCAAAATTTGGATCTAGAACTGCTTGAATTGCAGCAACATGCCGTGTCTAATTTCAGACACTCTGTGTCCCAGCCTAGAACTTGAATCCAGTTTCCATGAATTGCAACAACACGCCATGTCAAATATAGACACGCCATGTGAATTTCTAGAACTTAAGTGTAGACTTTAGTTATTGCATCGAACACATCGTGTTTTCCATCCAACACGTTGTGTCACCTGTAGATTTCACTCAAATGTGAATTTAAATGTCTCGCACTTATATATACAACCTAATGTCGTCTTGAGATAGTTATCATAGACTATTTAGGACCATTTAAAGCAAGACTCAAGCAAGAGAAAAGTCAGGAGTATTTGGAGGCATTTCAAAGGAGAAAAGGTGATTTTGTGGAAAAGAAACTTCTTCTTCTTCCTTCTTCTCCAACAACTACATTAGGGATTTTTGTTGTTCTCTTCTCTCTACTCTAGTGTGAAGCTTTCTAGAGAGTTTTCAGCAGTAAGGATGGATTTGTAACTCCTTGACCGGAGTTCCAACTCTATTTACTTCTTCCATAGACATCCAAATTTACTTCCCTCTATTATGATGTCTAGAACATTTTTCTACTGCTTTCTAGCCATGGATGAGTAGATCTACTTTTCTAGGGCATGGGAGAGTAACTCCATGTCATGCATTGTAGAACTACACATTCTCTTTCTTAGTATTGGTTTAATCATTGTTCTATGGATACATTGTTGTTTATTTCACATATATAATTAATTGACCATCTTATATGTATGTCTTATGCTTCTAGTGCATACTGGGAAGGTGTACTTCAAGTAGGGAGATGTGTTCTATAGATTTGTTTCTTTGACCATGGGAGTGGCATGGACGTGAAGGGGATTTCAAGGTTTTGGTGGTTCTATGTGTATATGCATGGTGGTACTATATAAGGATAGAATCATTCTACACTACCAAGAGGGTGTAGAACTCGAACCTTCCTTTGTGATTTTACTACTTATGAATTTGTTGTTGTTTCATGGCATGATATGATAGTGAAACCCTATCCTCAAGAATCCCTAATCAAAATTGATCCTCAATTCAAGTGATTTTTGTTTTAGTTCATTTTCTTTTAAATTTCTTAATTCACGTAGCAAAACCTTTGTTATTAAAAAGATCTAGATTGTTGAAGTTCAATACTCTTGTGACTAACAAACCCTTTCTCTTTGGACAACCTCAATAATACTACACACACTTGTATACTTGTGGGCTAGTGTTAGAGTTTATAAATATTTAACTTGCGCATTTAGCTAACATAGGGTATACATGTTATTCTGGAGTAGCATGTGCATTTTGGTATTTGAGTGGCACGAATGTTCTGATTGGAATGCCAGTGGGGAAAATAAGGTAGAATGATAAGGTTTGGGGGGGGAATGTGAATATTGGTCATGGTTGTTATGTGATTTAACGGTCATTGTATAGTGAAGGTGGAGTGACTATTATAAATTGAATGGTGGTTATAGGAATGGCATGACATGATTGGGAGAATAGGATACTTGGGAGCTTGCTTGAGCTACTTAAAACAGTTGTTTTGTGTCCTACATGGTCACTCTGGGGGATTTTGTTGAACTTTGCTTCTGTACTTGATCATCCATGGAGTCTCTTGTTTCAATTTGATTCTCAAGCACTTGGGATAGGATGGATATGATCTTAGGGAGTCCTTGGGCTCAGGCAAATCTATCAAAGCCCATGGATCATCCTCCATGATGTAACTCCAATAATAGCACTCAAGTATATATTAAATGAAAAAGACTCCATTGATAACATCCAATTTTGTGGATATTATATGCCTTATTTTATCCATGTTTCTCCTCTATTTAGGCAAATTCATATCCACTTCCCTCATGCCTTGCATGTATTCTCTTTATCTTACTTTGATAATGGAAATGACATCAAATCTAGGAAAACAAAGGACTAGATCCTTTATTATCAAGAGTAGATTCATCTCCAGATGACAAGTGATGGCCCTTAAGTAGCCACCAGTTCACCCCCACTGAACGTTACCTAGCAGCTCCTTGCCGCACGATCGGTTGATAACACACTGTGGGCATCACTCGGTAGGATGTTTGTGCTCATCACTCGATGGAACATCTGTGGGCATCACCCGATGGGATGTCTGTTCTCATCACTCAATGGGCTCACCTATGGGCATCACCCAATGGAAAGCGTGTCGTGCCATCAATTGATAACACACTTGCGTGCATCACCTGATGGAACATCTATGTCTGACACTCGATGGTACACCTACTATTGACATCCGATAGCGGCCCTGAAAGGTATCCTACTTGGGACCATTGAGCACGTGCCCCGAGGATAGGTACCTGGGAGGATTGGGGCACAAGTAAAGGACCCCAGGCTAATGCCTATAAATAAGAGGTGACCAACTGCATAGAGAGGGTCGTCTTCTCACACCTTTCCCCTGAGCTAGTGCTACTGACTAGAAATGGATTTGCCAAAGGGAGAAGCCTCCATCAATTGATTCCCGCCACCACCAGCTGATAGGAGCGATGAATGAGAGTCCATCGGTCTTAACCCCAAACCTCTGACTTCTCACCATGGCCAGTTCCTAGAGTTCCTCCTATAATAGAAGGAGGAAGGAGGAAAGGAGTTTGCCAACATTATTGCTTCAGCTCAGAAGCAATAGAACCAGGCCATCGGTAGTGGCCACCACCTGGTCACCATCGGTGTATCCCCTAGTCCCGTAATTCAACTATTCTTGCCCCCATCTCTCTGTATCTTTCTTCCTGCACCCTCCATGTCTCCATCCGTTTGTAAAGCCAAAATGCTACTCATGAGAATGAGTGGTTAAACTATTTATTTGGGTCAGGAGTAGCCACTAAGGATCTCCCAACATGTATATACTTACATCCTTTTGAATATATATGTCCTTAGAAATGGTTATATCCATACTCTTGTTCTTGAATGCTTCACATGCATGCTTAGCTACCATCTTGTGATGATTGATTGTTGGCACCTCAAAAGAGTACTATTAACCTTATCGAAGTATTATGGAGTAGTATGAATGCATGAAAATGTTGGAATGCTAAAGATAATGGCCATATGATTTGCTTTGGGATTGTTAGTTTGCCATCTCAAGAGAGAGACAACCTTATAATCTAGATCTATCCTAAGCTTGAGAGAGGAGGGAATAGAAATATATGATGATTGCATGTAATCTTGCTGCGGGTATATAAAAGGGTGTGAGTATTTTATGTTGGTGAGAGGTCTTAGTAGGTGATACCCGATCCAAATTGACATCCATATTTTGGTTGCATATTTCTTGTTTAATTTTTATTCTCTTGTTTTGTATTCTTTTCTTGCTTTTATTGCTTTATTTGGAGCAGCATCGTTCCTTAGGGAACACCATCTTTATCTACCTTTTTGTTTAGTGTATCTGAGTCTGAGGCTCTATGATTTTAGCACTTACCAACGTTGTCCCTATGGTTCGACCCTGATCTTTTATAACGAGCCATGTATAATAGTTGCCGGGGTCTAAGTGTCGGTTTATAAATCTAAGAGTCTGACTACTCTAGATCTTCCCCATTTTGAATGTGATATTTAGGACGGTCAACTTTTTGGCATTTTTGTGGGGGACAAGGCAACACAATATTGTTAAAAACATGAGTCTACTCACTATACACTTGTACCTCAAGATTAGCAACAAGCTTGACTGTGCAAAATCCTAAATCTACTACATATGGATTGCTTAGAATATTTCATTTTACAAGTCCATTTCTCTAACTTGGTTGTGCTATTTCTTTAGGTAGACTGATGGGAAGAAGATTTAATCAACACTTCACCCTCTTTTCACGACACCATGTCTCCTCTTAAAGACAGTAGCCTTACTGTGAGTATTAGAATGTAAAAGTATAACATAATCGTCCACCTTCAGAAACCAAAGAAGAATGAGAGGAACATCACTCTGACGGTCATCACAATGAGGAAGAAGATCATAAAGACCAATGTGAAGAGAAGTGGCATCACCATGAGCACCACCGCCACCATCGTAGAAGACACTGAAGTTCACCATGAACATGAATGTGAACATGAACATGATCGTGAATGTGAAGGTGATGACCAAAATAGTGAAGGTGAAGAAAATGAGGAAGAAAAAATTCTAAGGGAGCTAGATGCAACTAGGGCCAATGAACCAAGATGCCCAATCATTATCCTACTATTTGATGCAGCTAACTTTGAGTTGAAACTCGTTGCCATCTCTATGATCTTGAACAAGAATTTCTGAGGGAATTCAAAGAACGAGAATCCTTACCATCATATTGACGCCTTTAAAATCATCTACGACACCATCAAGATGAGAGGAGTGCCTCAAGAAGTCATATATTGCAAAGAATCTATTTTCTCTCTTAAAGATAAAGCTCTATCCTGGTACCTTAACCTACCCCACCAGTCTATAGACGGATGGAGGCCCCTTATTGATGCTTTCATCACTAAATTCTACCCCACTGAGAAGACAATTCGAAATAGGCAAAAGATCATTTCCTTCATGCAAAAGCCTGGAGAGAACCTTCATAAAGCATGGGAACCATTCCAAGAATACCAAAGAGATGATCCCCATCACAACTACCGCAAAGTCTTTCTCGTAAAAATTTTCTATAATGGGCTAACTTCCATGGAACAAACCTCTTTGAATGTTGTCACTAGGAGTGATTTCCTTGGAAAGAAGTCAAGCAGAACTATGAAAATCATCAACAACATGGATGTATTGCAGGCAATCATGGAGTATGAGAGAAGTGATAGAGGTTCAGCCAAAAAGGCTGGTTCCAAAAGACCATCAATCGAAGCCACAACTCTGGAAATCATTACAGCTCAAATTCAGAAGATTGCCACAAACATCAATCAACTAAAAGACACTGGAGGCAAATCTAAAAAACACATTGAGAAAGTCATGAAGTCTATAATGTGTGGCGAAGGAGGTCATGGATTTGACAATTGTATCTATATGTGGTCGGAAGAAAGTGAAAGTGAAGAAGAGACATAAAATGTCTCTTCTGCAAATTTCAAATGACCAAACCATCTAGGATTCAATTATAGAAACAAAGATGTTACTGAGAACTCTCGTCAACTGAATGGCTTGTCTAAACCACCTCCAAGATTCGAGAATAAGGTGGACGAACTCAATATACCAGAACTACTAGCTATCAGTCAAATAAGAACAATTACCAAAATCAAAACAAAAATGTTAGTTATCAAAATCAAGGACAAAATCTAAGTTAGAATCATACCAAGGATAGTAACAAGCCTAACATGATCGCTCAATTGTTTTATTTAGCGAAGAGGCAAGCTTAGGTAAATGATTAGCTCACCCAAAGCACCATCACCAACTCAAGTGTGTTAATCATAATGCAAACTCATATGGAAGAAATGCAAATGCATCAAAGACAAATTGATCAACAACTTTCCCAACTGGCAGAGCTTGTGAAGAATCCCTCAGCAAAAATTTCATCGAACACTGAGACCGCTAAGATGGACACCCTCTAATCTGGGAGGACATTGGAAGAATCTATACCAAGAGAACCAGAAGGGAAAGAGACTGTAATGAGCCACAATATGAAAAAGTAATTGTGTAAGAAGAATCTGAAAGAGAAGAACACACTGATGATGAAAAAGGAAAAGAGATACCCAAAAACAAGAAGGGTGCAAGGGACAAAAACCCAAATCTTGCTGAAGAGGCCTTAACTCAAAGAAATCCCTATGCTCTGAGGGTCCCATTTCCCTACAATTTGATCAAGGCTCATATGAAGAAGAGATACAAGAAGTTTATGGAGGTATTGAAGAAAAACTTGCATATCCGTTTCTAGCTGCAGTTGAAGAGATTCCAACATATGCTAAGTTCTTCAAGGACTTGATCACATTGAGAAGGAGAGGGGACCATGTCAAGATAGTACAATTGGCTCAAATGTTGAGTGCTTTTTTTCAAGCTGAGTTATTAACAAAGAAGAAATATCCAAGGGAGTTTAATATCCACTTTTCTATTGGAGACAATGTGGAAAGAATGGGATAGGACAACTTGGGAGAAAGCATCACCCTTATGCCCTTAATATTAGATCAAAGGCTTGGATTAACATATATGGTGAAAACTAGCATGAGAATGGAGTTAGCCAACCACACCTTTACAAGACCAGTAGGAATATTAGAGGATGTCCCAATTTGGGTTGGGTGATTCTTTACACCATGTGATATAATGGCGATTGATACTGTGGAAGACTTGAAGTGCCTGATCATATTTGAAAGACCTTTCCTTGCCACAGAAAGAGCTCTAATAGTCGTTTCAGAAGGGATTTTTACTCTACGCATTGGTAATAACCACATTGATTTATGCATACAAGACGCTATGATGGTACCCTCTCTATTTGAGTCAACGTACTTCATGGATAACTATAGCCAATACTTATGAAGAAGTGTAAGAGGATAAGGCAATTGTTGATCCACTCATGCGAGCCTTGAACAACCCTGACCCCAACCTGGAAGACCTAGAAGTGGTTGAAATTTTGGACTGCCTGAATCAACCCGATGAGGAGGAGTTTAGTGAGGATGAAGAAGTAACCTTCAAAATAACAAAGTAAACATTCCTCGAGCAAACCCCTGGAAGAAGTATAAATTCCTTAATGAAGAAGGAAGGAATCTGATGATAGTTAATGTGGATCTGACATATGGACAAATGGAAAAGTTGTTAACTCAGACTGTATAGGAAAGCTATAGGGTATTTTGTGGAAGATATCAAGGGCCTTAGTCTAGCTCTGTCTATGCATAGAATCAACCTAGAAGAAACTACTAAACCATTGGTTCAATCACTAAGGAAACTAAACCCGATGCTGAAAGAAGTAGTAAAGAAAGAGATAATAAAGATGCATGACGTAGGAATCATCTACCCCATCAGTGATAGCAACTGGGTGAGCCTGATCTATGTTGTCCAAAGAAGAGAGGGCTGACTGTAGTGAAAGGAACCATTGGAGATGAAGTAGCCACGTGGATAGTTACAGGGTGGAGAATGTGTATCAACTACTACAAGCTCAATATTGCCACAAGAATAGACCACTTTTCCCTACCCTTCATCGACCAAGTTTTAGAATGGCTTGCGGGACAATCCTATTTCTATTTTCTTAATAGATATTCTAGATTTTTCAGGTCCCTATCCACCCTGATGATCAAGAAAATACTACTTTCACATGTATCTATGGGACATACACCTTCAGAAGAATGCCTTTTGGATTATGTAATGTGCCCTCTACTTTTCAAAGGTGCATGATATTCATGTTTTTAGATTTCTTCAAAGACATGATCGAGGTATGCATGGACAACTTCTGTGTGTATGGACCAGACCTTGACAGATGTCTTGAAAACTTGTCAAAGGTTTTGCAAAGGTGTGAAGAGAAGAAGATGGTGCTTAATTGAGAAAAATGTCATTTATGGTGATAGAAGGCATAGTGCTAGGGCACACAATTTTTGAGGAGGGCATGGAAGTGGATAAGAGAAAAATAGAAGCTACGGGAAGTTACCACTGCTAAAATCTATTACGGGAGTAAGAAGTTTCCTTGGGCATACAGGGTGCTATAGAAGATTCACTGAGGATTTTTCTATAATAGCCAAGCCATTGTCCAACCTACTAGTTAAGGATGTGGAATTTTATTTTTTTGATAAGTGCATCGAAGCATTTAATTTTTTGAAGAATGCCCTGACATCAGCTTTGATACTAAAAACACCAAATTGGAAACTATCATTCAAAATTATGTGTGACTATGCCATTGGATCTGTTCTGGGGCAAAGGAAGGATAAGAAGCATCATGCTATCTATCATTCAAGTAGGACTTTAAACGGTGCTCAAGTGAATTATACCACCACAGAGAAAGAAATGCTAGCTATTTTCTTTGCCTTTGATAAGTTTAGAAAATACTTAATAGGTTCAAGGGTGACGGTATACACTGATCATGGAGCTATAAAATACCTTATGCAAAAAAAATGACACTAAGTCGAGACTGCTGCAATGGGTCTTACTGCAACAAGAATTCAATCATGAGATTATTGATAAAAAAGGAATTGAGAATGTGGTTGCACACCACTTGTCAACAATAGTCTTCACTAAAAAAAATCAGTTGCCAGTGAATGACAACTATCTCGATGAAGCTCTGTTAATGGTCAGGTCAGTTGAACAAATTCTACCTTGGTTTACTGACATTTGTAACTATTTAGCCAGTGGGTAGCTGCCACTTGAGATTACCTATAACCAGAAGAAGAAGTTGTTCTCTTATCTGAATAATTATTATTGAAACAATCCTCTTTTGTTCAAAAAATGCTCTAACAATTTATATCATTGTTGTGTTCCATAGGAGGAGGCACCTCAAATCCTCAAGGAATGCCATTTCTCACCTTATGGGGCTCACTATGGAGGCAAAAGGACTACGACTAAAGTCATAAAGTCATGTATTTATTGGCTGATACTCTTCAAGGAGGCCAACTCACCAGAAATATCAGCAAAAGGAATGATATGTATATGTCATACTAGGTGAAAGTGGAGATCTTCAATGTCTGGGGAGTGGATTATATTGGACCCTTCCCCTCCTCTAGAGGAAACAAGTACATTCTCGTCATAGTAGATTATGTCTCCAAGTGGGTAGAAGTTGTAGCAATCCCCACTTGTGACTCTATGGTAGTTGTGAGACTATTCAAGAAGACCATTTTCCCTAGATTTGGGGTTCTACGCATTTTCATTAGTGACGCGGGGTCCCATTTTGCAGAAAAATAGTTTGAAGTGCTTCTAAAGAAGTATGGGGTCAAGCATAAAGTAGCCACACCATACCACCCCCAGATGTTGGGACAAGCCAAAGTTTCAAATCGAAAGATCAAGTAAATATTAGAGAAAACCATTGGTAGGACCCATAGGGATTGGTCCAAGAAGTTGGATGATGCCATGTAGGCATATATAATAGCATAAAAAACACTAATAGGGACTACCCCATACCAGTTCATCAATGGAAAGTCATGACATTTTCCTGTTGAACTAGAGAACAAGGCCCTTTGGGCTATCAAATTATTAAATATGGACCTAGATAGAGCTGGGATGAAAAGGTATTAGAAGCTTCACGAGCTTGAGGAATTGACGCTACATGCCTATGAGAACTCCTGTATCTACAAGCAAAGAATGAAGGTGTGGCATGATGACTACATCAAGCATAAGGATGCTTCAGAAGGAGACAAGGTTTTGTTGTTCAATTCAAGAATCAGGTTATTCCTAAGAAAACTAAGGTCTAGATGGTCTGGACCCTTCTCTATTGTCAATACTTATCCATCTGGGATGATGGAGAATACCAATGAAAAGACTAGTACTTTTAAGGTGAATGGGAATAGAGTCAAAATATATTACGAGGATGATGCCTTAGTAAAAAATCGAAATTAGAGCTAGAGGAGACCAGACCTACTCGACCTCAAAACCCATGAGAAGCTAGAAACATGAGTCAAGATAAATATTTAAATTAGTGCTTATTGGGAGGCAACCCAAGGAATTCCCTTTTTATGGAAATATTTCCTATCCACTTTTCCATATAATAAACAATTGATACTTTAATAGGTCTTAGTTTAAGTCCCTAGTGCCTTTTTGAATTTAGTAAGTAATATATTTTTGTCAAAAATCTTATCTACAAAAAGGTTTAACTTGTTTGTTAGGATTTAGTATGCAATTAATAAAATTTATGAAGTTAATATAAATGTTCTTTATTATAAGAGTCAATTTTGTCAGGCCAATGGTTGATCCTAATCATCGGTTGGTACTTGGAAGAACAACTAGTTGATAGAACCCTACCTCACCATTGGTTGGGTAAGGAAAAACCACCACCAGGTGATTATAGAAGGGCCTCCATATGACGTCAGACGTACATCATCCATCGACTGACAAGCATGGGCACACCATCAGTTGACAGGCATAGACAAGTCATCAGTTATTCAAGGCACCTTGATCGCCTGTCAAGCCATCAATTGATAGTTGAAGGGGCTAAAGAGCCCACCAAAACATTCGTTGGTAGACTAAGTGATAGAAAACTATATAAGGGGGGCGAATAATCCTCTTCCACCTTCTATTTACCAAGAACCAAGCTAAACCCTACCAGACAAAGCAGCGGAGGAAGCCGAAGTGATAGACATGACTCTCCCCTTCATTAACATTGGACAAGACGAAGGCATCTCTAAACAAGTGGAAGAGGCCAGAGTGACACTTCCAGACCACCGACGAGCACAACACTAGTGTTGACAAGGAAACCCCTAAAACATATGGTTTTTCCCTGACCTTGTGTCATCATCTTCTTCGCCTTCCTTCTTCCCAAATCGTCCAAAACATTGACAACCAATCATCACTATCAGTCATCGGTCTATCTTCCTTTCTAACCACCACTATCCATTGCCTCTTTAGTGCCACCAATGGTTGTCACTCCGATCACCGTATGATTCTGACCACAACCTGTTTCTGAATCATTGCCTATTTTCATTGACCAACCGTCACCTGGTACCATCGACTATTTAGACATGGTACCACCAAATGTTTAGACCTAGTACCACTGTCTAACTCAAAACCATCATCTGATCCTACCATTGGCTGTTCTGAGCCATCGACTGAGCAGCCATCATTGAATGTTTGACCACTTGGGACATCGCTTGTTCAGATTTCTACCACCTGTTCAAATTTCCACTGGGTGAACCTTCAACCTTGTATCAACCATTAGTTGAGGGAACCACTTGCTGACCTTTTCATCACCTAATCCAACCTTCAGTTGAGGCCATCAGTTGTCCCATTTGACTATCATTTTACTGCTTTAACTACTAGTTGATACCATTGGTTGTTAGTGCTTAGTTTAATTGTTATTCAACAACTACAAATTCGTAACCTAACATATTTCGATTCACTTTTACCCATATAATTAATCTAGATAGAGATACTTAGTGTATCTACAAGCATAAGATGGCAAGAAAGTAGGGAAAGATCCAAGTACATGAGTTCGATTACACCAAGAAGGTGAGTGCCACAATGACCGCAGAGGAAGTAGAGAGGGTGTAAAAACTAAAGGTCAAACATGCGACCAACAATGAACAACATAGGGAACCCACCCCATAAAGCATCAAGGCCAGAATGGAAGAAGATAGAGCAAAGATCTTAGACTAACCAACCCCAAAGGAGTCAGAAGAGGAGGAACAAATAGAGATAGAGGTCTCTGAGTAGATACAATCTGAGAAGGTGCCAAATCCCAAGAAGAGGATTGCACCAGAAACGGATGAGAAGAGGCTCAAGAAAGAGGCCAAGATATATGAAGAGAAAGCATCAGTCAAGGCTACAACTCTAGGACCTCTTATACCAGCAAACATCCTAAGTGAACCAGATTGTGTGTTGGTTGATGACACAATCTCATTAGTCATGATATAGTGATATCAAACAAAGCACATAGGTACTTGTTAGTAAACAAGTGTACTAGACAGACCCACCGTGAGTTTGACACATGGAACCATGACATGGTAGTCACAGTCAGTTCTCACAGTGATGGTGGTGAGTGTGATTGTTTGACCTAAAATCACTACACTCAACACATGTTGTTGTGTACACTTTGACATCATCAAACACAGTCCTAAAACATGGGTTGTTATAAAGGTGATGATTGGGTGGCTTTGACACATGGGGCTTTTGAGGGGTGAGTGATAGATATGGGATTTATCCATCCTAAGGGAGTTTGATGTCCATGGCCACTTAATGAGTAGGATTGAGAAAGGCATGCACATGTATGTGTACATCAATATGTGATATTGATGTCACACACATCTCACCCAGTTTGCTCTGAGATCAAGGAAATGGATGAACATTGAAAGGATGATTGTACCATGCCTTGAGTTCATTCAGGACATTAGTGACAAAGGAATTATACATTCACTATAACACCATTCACGGGTTGTAGGATTGAAAGTTCTTCTCCAATTTTCTATTTCACTTGGGAAGCACTGATGTGTGACTAGGCACCGCTCTTTGCTTGTGAAGTCATAAGTGTTATGGACTTTCACTGCCAATGTGAAATGGACCTGCAGGGTCACACACACTAGGACATGTTACTGGAAGAGGTGTTTCTCCATAAATCTTATTTGGATTGATTACTAAAGGAGTTTAGTAGTTTAATTAAACACCTAAATGATTGATAGCTCAAAATCATAGTGTTCAAGGTGTTGGATCATATGATTAGAGTATCAGATTGATTGAAACTGCAATTGACTGATTTGTTGCTCTAAATGATTGGTGAGCCGACCGGATCAGGTCAATGAACCGATCGGTTCACATTGTTAAACTAGTCGGGTGACCAACCGAGTTTGTTTAACTTGTTCAAATTTGATTTGTATAAGGACTAATAGTTGATTAGTTGGAAACAAATGTGAAAGTCAATTTGAGTTGGACTAGGACCACGAACCGATCGGCTCAAGGGCCCAGACGATCGGTTTAGGGCTGAACCGATCGGTTCAACTGGCATAATGTTTCAGATTTTGTGGAAATTCACAAACCCTTCTACTCCTGCTTTAATCCCACATTGCCCGGGGTAGAGAACCCTGTCCCATGACCCTCCTATATATATAAGGGTTTCGGGGGCTTCTCAAACTGTACAACTTAGAACATTAGTTGCACTGCAAAGTTGTTGTTCTCTCTAATTGTGGTAACCAGGAGAGCCCGAGCAAGTGCTACCCGATAAGGGAGGCACACCAAGGGAAAGACAACTGTAGAAAAGCGACTGGTGGAAGGAGAAGGTGTCAGTGACTTATATGCCGATAAGAGGGTACGACTCCTTCCGGTGCCTTGTGGGACAAGGCAATTGGAGTTCCAGGCAGTCCGTGTGGATGAATGTAGAGGCAGGAGACTTCTATCGCTTGGAGGACAACTATCAATCTTGACAGTCCCAGTGAGACCAGGAGCTGCACAAACACCGTCCAAGACCGGTGGTGAAGAGCCATAGACACATGGGGAAGCTACTTTTACACCTCATGCTTGCTTCCATCCTTATCCATGGGCTATATTTACCTCTTCCTTGCCCATGTATGAAACTTTTCTTGCTTTCTCTTTCCTCTAACCTGTAGCAACGACTCCACTCTATTTTTATGTAGAACCAAGTGCTCTAAGGTAGAAGACAACATATTTTTGGAGAAGAAGGTCTCCTAGAGCTCCATCTAGCCCTACCTAGGGTTTCCAAGGTCATCTTCTAGGGATTTCGACCAAGGAAATTTGTTTTCTTCCTTCCTTATCCATTTCTCTTTCTCTTCTCCTTCCTTATACCTTCCTCTAGGCCATAACCTTGTTGTTACATGGTAGAAATTTCTCTAAATCTCTAAAACCCTACCTTTCTTGCTCCTTATGCTTAGGGTTTGCTTATTTGATGAAGAAAGGTGTTGGATGGACGAGTTCATATCTTATGCTTTGATTTTCTACCCTACCTGCTTGAGATTTTTTCTTTGTGGGGTTTCATCTTCTCATTAGAGGCAAGTTTTATAAATTGCTCCATGTTTATTGCTTACCATAAGCTTTCTAGATCATGTTCTTGCTTGAAAATGATGATTCATGCACTAAAAAGCTATGCTTGACTTAGATTTCGATTTTTATAATGTTCCCTATTCTGATTTCAGTTCAAATGACTCATGCATGGGTCAAACTTAGTTTATCTTTCAATAAAAAAATTTCCTTCTTGATTATAGTGTACCTTTGTATGACTTACTCATTTGTTAAGCTACACTTTTGTTCTTCTTTTAGAAACTAGTTTGTTGTTCTATAGAGACTTGGAGTCCAAAGGTAGTAAGGATGAATGTATTAAACTTCATAATAAATGTATACATTCCATGCTTTCAATTATATCATAACCCTCATTCCTTAATCAAGCTCATTATTTCCAACATTTCTCTTTGTTTCAACTATGTTTGTTATTCTAGTCTTATTATTTACATGTTCATCTAATTCTCTTTACTTTAACTCTTCTGATGACTCTTCACTTCTATGTACTTATCGTATACTTAACTATTTTATTCTATTTTTCCTTTGCTTTGGAGTACATAAAATCATTGAACTCGATTATATGATCCATTCCTCATGATTGATTCTTACTATCTTGACCCTTACATACTTTTCTCATATCTTTTCCATATTTCATATTTATAGCTCATATAATACTAATCATTAAACTTAATCTGAACCTTATGTTGTGTTTCTTTATTCCCTATTAAGGGTTTCTCATATGAGGCCCCAAAGTTGGATCTCATATATCAGTTCCAATTGATTCTTAGCTATTCTAATATTTCCCATATGTTTCAATCTCTAGTGTATGTACATACTCATTACATTCCGAGTTTGCCTCGATGTAGCTTAATTACTCTAATTATATTGTTAATAGAAGTCATTATATCCCAGTAACACACACTGCCAGCCAGACCATGCCCAACCTGCAGTCCTGAAGCCAAGAGCTACTCAAGATTAACCAGCTCGTACTTATTTCAAAAATGTGGAAAGAATATACTCAGGGTAAATTCATTGAAACATAACTTGTGGTCTACTTGATACAAAGAATAACTGAATCAACTTCATGATACGCAAAAATATAAATGAACCATATATATTCGACAACTGATAATCTCAATTCATACATATAAGAGCATTTGTATTGATCTTTAATCAAAGAAGCAATATAAAAGCAAGAGTTGCATCACATTCTATGTTTAATCTTTTACTCCTTCATTACTTTCTGGTCTCCTAACCCTAATATTTCTAGGGTTTCTCTCTAGCCCATCCTTCCATTGCATACCTGGCCAGGGCATCCATGGAAGAGTAGATAGAGTAGCTTGATATTGGTCAACCTAAGTACTAAGATACCGGGCCATGATATCTAAATACTTAGACCTCCCAAAGTTTTTCACATACCACCTCTAAACTGCCACACATATAACTTTGACTTTCTATCCTAATGGTCCCTGACAACTCAACCTAAGCTCTGATACCAAAACATTGTCACACCCACATCCCATGATTACCACTAATCATGAGATTAGGGCATAAGTTTGACGATTATACTTAATACAAAGTTCACTCCCAATTTTTTTCCTTTGTTTCAAACTCTTTGTTTTCTCGCATTCAATCACATAAACAAACTTTGAAAGAGAATTAAACTTTGATTACTCTAATATGATCTCAACATTAATGATACACATCCATACATTTATTTGGTTTCTCACACTTCCATGTACATATGACATGATAATCAGATACATTCTCTCTTATTAAGGAAACAAAGATACAAAACATCATTTATAACTCTCTCACATCTATACAAGGACCTAGAGTGACAGGGACCAACTAAAGTTTACTAATCTCATACTTAACTCATGTGGTAGATCTAATCTGATGCTTTGACTTTCTTCAAGTCCACGTGGTTACCCTAAAAAAGTTGTGAGTAGAGGGGTGAGCCTACTCGCTCAGTGAATGAGTACTTCAAAGAAATAGTTAAAAGCACTTATATAATTATAGATATATTGTCGAGAAACTGATATCAATTATAATAACAATAAGCTTTAAAGAGTCTAATCATTGATAATCATATATATGATAGGATACTCTAGATATCTATAAGAGTAAATCAATATATGAACATGCTTGATTGATCTCAAAGAGAACTAATAAATCAAAACATACAAAGGATAATTGAATAACTGCACACGCTTACTTAACTTCTAATTCATATTATTATGACATGAACCCAAATGAGGTGTACTACAACATGTGAAAGAATCACAACAAGCTACGATCTCACTGTACAAGTCTTATAAGCATGCCCGGGTTCCTAAGCCTATCTCTTGAGTAAGACCCCGTCTGTTGCGGTCCTCGGAACGTCTGCCTCTCGGCGGCTGATAGGTGCGACTGGATGTCTCAGACTCCACCTCTCAACCTAGGTACTCAGGCAGTGAGTCAAAGCTTTTAGGTTTATTGTACATCAGTGGACCTACTAACCACTGATCACTCAACATGTAACATAGGTACCACTGGCATCCCCGGTTGGTGTTGGGTACCACACAATTGTAAGGAGTCTGCCCTACTGGTCAAGACCACCGCACCGTACTGGTACGCTCCATCGTACCTCAATCAGGACTATCTCCAGTCGGGAAACTGTTTCCTCCTCACAGTGCAGGCCTCATCCTGTAAGGATTCTATAGTGTTGAGGGCATCTACATGTCTAATTCACTCTTTACATTCACAATTCAATCATCACGTCAACATATCTTTGTTCAGCTTGTAAATTGGTCATTTCATAAACCATCTGATAATATTTACCACAATTAAACTGTTAAGCATAACCATATCTCATACTAAGAAACATTAATATCACAATACTTGATTCAGTGAACACCCTATCCTTAGGGTTTCATTTACCTCATTCAGTTATCACATAAATCGCATAAGGATTGAATACATCATAACATCATTCCTTAATAATTACTCTCAGCAGTTCACATATAATCGAATATATATATATATATATATATATATATATATATATGAAACCCTGGAATGATCTAAACTAGGGTTTTCATGCCATTTACTAAAACATCATACATCAAGAATAACATTGAATCATCGAATGAAATGCAAGATCTTATCTGACATATATGTAATACACATACTAATAAAACAATCATTCATAAGAAGGGAGATTCAACTAGGCAAACTTCTTTATTCAATTATACAACATTTTCAGTCATAGCTGAAAATCCTACATTTCAGTATAATCATGTAACCTCTAAAATTAATTTAAGAATTCTCATTTAGTTGGATTGTGATCATTTCTAATGTGATTTCATAATCTGAAATTCATCACAACAGAGGAATAATCAATATCATATCATCTTGCAAAAGCTAGATCAAAGGGCAGCTTAGGGTTTGTACTCTCATACTAAACAATTAAAATTATTGATGATTTAACTCATTTTCGTGAAATCTACTATTTAAAGAAAGTACCCACTCACCCTAAGGTGTGAAAACACCTTACAAAATGTAGCTCATCTCTGAAGATCTCGAATCCAAATCAAAATCCCATCAAATCACCACTTTTCTTCTTCCTTTCAACCCTAAAGAAGGTCTTCTGTAGGTAGAAGATGAAAATACAAGGTTAAATGAAACCTCAGATTCACAGGAATAGGGATTACGAGCAAGTGGAAATGAAAAGAAGGAAGAATCAAGGGTTAAACCTACTTACCAAGTCGAATCTATAGCAAACCCTTTTGATTTCTGTTGTTCTTCACATTCTTCCCCAAAAATTACCCCAAAAATCGCCTTGTGAGTCACCCTCTCATAGAAAAGTTGTTTGGGATGATAAAGGATCGAATTGCGGTTCCAACACACTTTGTTTTGTTGAAAACAGATAAGTATTGCTCGAGATTAGATCGTTTTACGATTTGCTATCCTGAGTGGTGTCGGTCACGGTCGCGGTCGCGGTGTTGACGTAGCATCGTGGGTCGTGATGTAGACCACGGTCGAGGTGTCAATGCAGGCTGAGTCATGGTGTCTACATAGCGTCCCGGGTCGCGGTGCAGACAGTGGTCGTGGTGTCGACCGCGGTCGCGGTGCTCTGTATATGTTTACTAAAAAGGGCATAACTCTCTCGTTTTAACTCTGATTTGGTTCATTCTTTTATTTTGATTCATAATTGAATTCTTTACAATTATAAAATATTATTTTGATAAAATTCTCAGAGGAAAAATTATTTATTAATTATTTCCTTCAATGTCATTAACTCTCTTCTTGCATACATGTATGGGTTAATGCTATGTTACTCCAACTCTAATCTTTATAGTAGGCTTAAGTCATGATTATGAGTTGCCCAAACAAGTATTTAAGGTTAACAAAGTTAAGACAAAGCACAACATAGAATATTACTAACATAATTATGCCAAGAATTAATATTATCTTAAAACTCTAGGATTACCATCAAAGCGAGGAACGAGTTGTAACAATTTTTATATCATAATCACATCCAAACATAGTAGAATGCAAGTTAAATCCCCCAATATGCATATTATTGTCAAATGCACTTATAGACGTTCTCTACACACTTTTCAGATACTTGGACCATGCTTAGGATGGATGAGAGATAAAGAAGGAATTCTAGGGTTCCTCTACCCATGGAGGGGTTCAAAGAAGACCCCAAAGCTCCCTCAACCTACCCCTAATGGTCAAGGGTCAACATCAAGCAAAGAAGTCCATTGATCATGAAGTTTCAAAGTGAATTTTCCACTTAAGACCCCAGCACGACCGTGGTGCCAAGGAACGACCATGCTATACAATGCCAAAGTTATAGAGTCAACATTAAAATTAGAAAGCTACAACAACATTGCCACCACAGTTGTGTTATCCAGTATGAACGTTCTACGAAGCCCCCAAAATGGTTGTGTTGCCAAGGATGAGAAAATACATGCTGGCTAGAATGACCTCCATCACTTATCAACACCACGACCATTCTACCCAGCACAAACGTTCTACCTAGCACTCACCATGATTGTACTTCTCAGCACGGTCATGCTACCAACCTTCATTTCACCAAAATTCATCTATCATTTTCCATTTCCTAGAACAATCATTCTCCACCACCACGGCCGTGCTACCCAGCACGGTCGTGCTACCTAAACCCTATCTTTTTCTACACTATATTTTCAACTATACCCCTACTTACCCTAGTTCTTCCACCACCATCTATATAAACATGGGTGGTAGCCAAAACACTAGGTTTTTTCCATTACACCCCCACCTACTCTAGAGAATTGATTGCCATATCCTTTGCATTCAAGCCATCCACCCACCATTTTCAGCTCATCTCCACCATAGAAACCTAGTTTTCTATGTTTTCTACCATAATCCCCTTCATTTCGATGCCCTTCACCCACCTTGGAGGAGGGAGGTCGTTCTACAATAGCTAGGAGGTGAAGAAGAAGAAGCTACATTGAGCTCTATGGATTCCTATCCATTTCTTCTCATTTCTTGTCTCTTTTGCTTGAGCATATCTAGCTAAGCCCCTAGTGGTGGGCTATTTGGGGTTAAAAGGTGACTTTGATACCATGTAGGGGGGAAATAACTTGTATTGAACATAATTTCACTCTATGATGATTGCCTCTTGCTTCTATCTCATTTCCCATTATCTTGCATGTGGTTTGTGCTTTTAAACATAGATTGCTTGTTTTTCGATGCTTGATGACACTTAGCTTCTAGGGAAAAATGGAATGTATGTAGAAATCTTAGGAATGGCTCCTAGGTCATATTAGTGGATCCCTAGCTAGCCCCCTTTGTTCCTACATTCATCTCCCTTCTCCTAGTTTGTGATAGTTAGTTCTTATTAGGTAGTTAGGGATCTTTTGAGCTTGCTTTTGTTGTTTTAGATAATTAATGATAACTTAGGGTCATTCTTGTCTCATTGCTTAGCTTGCATCTTAGTTGTTATCTTGCCTTGCTAGGATAGTGCAACTTCTTGCTTTATCCTAGTTGTTTGTCTTGCCTAGTTTCTTAGTCTTAACTTGCTTAGAGTAATCTAGGGTTTTTTCTAATCTAGTTTCTTTCTTGTTATTACATGTTTGTAATCGTAAATTAATCTAACAAAATCAACTTTAATCCTTCAAACCTTAATCTATGCTTTAAGAACATAGCTAACATTAACCTAGCTCAAGTTCCCCTTTTACCCCTGAGGATTGACCCAAATCATAGAAACTGCACCATGATCTCATGTGCTTGTAGGTACATGTGATTAGATGAGCATGTGTGTTGGACTTGGTCCATATACAAATTTTGAGAGATCTGTGTGTTTTCCCTTAGGGTTGAATCTAGTCACCTTTAGTTGGCTAGTGTGTGGCCTTGAGAAGATTGCACTAGTCGTCCCTCTCTGTCGGTGTACTAGTCACAAATGTTCTCTCCCATGAAAACTCTCAGTTGTTCTCTCCCATGGCTATCCCTCCTTTGTCACGTAGGACTTGCATGGGCTTTCGTGGTTACCACAACCAGAGAGGACAACAATTGTCATAGGAACTGATTCTTAGTTTTCTGTGTTGTGCTCTGGGAAGCCCCCATTACCCCTCTCTATATAGTAGAGGCCATGGTCAAGGTTCCCTATTGCTACCCGGTATGAGATTAATATGCGGGAGTGGGACAAACACAACAATTGTGGAAACTTTAAAACATGTATCAGCCGAAATAGCCATTTAGCAAATGTAAATGACCATATGGCACATGAGATAATCATCACACTTTGTGAGACAGTCATTTTTTAGTTTCCCAGTTGAAAATGAATTTGGCAAATCAATTCCCATCATTGTTAGACATTGATTTCCTTGTACAATAAGTATTGCTCAAGGGAAATGAATAGGGAAACATATAGAACCTTCCCTGACCGAATTGGACCATCTCGGCCATGCAAGACGACCATCTCAGTTCACCCAGAGGATTGCCTGGTGACCCAAGTTGAGCCCATTTTGTTGGGTTGGTTCATTCCTTATCTAAATTCAACTCACAACCAGCCTGAAACCCAAACGCCCATCTCAACTCTTGAGACACCCATTTGTCACTTCCAAACGCCCGTATTAACACTTGAGATGGACGTTTGGCAATGTTATCAACCTATTTGTTTCCTGAATCAAATGCTTAAACACTTTAGCACTTAATTTGAATGTTATTCGAGATCTGAACTCCTCTTCTAGGTCAAGACTTATGTGTGTGACCCTATAGGTCCCACATTACGTTGGCAGTGAATGTACATAACAACTTATGGCATCACAAGAAAAAATCAGTGCCTAGTCGCACATCATTGCTATCCAAGTAAATAGAAAAGTTGGGGAACTACTTCAACCTACAATCTATGTATGGTGTTGTAGTGTTTGTATAGTTCCTTTGTCACTGATATCCAAATTGAAATTGAGGCATGGAGTAGTCACCCTCATTATTATTCAATCTTGTTCCTAGAACCAAAGTATACTGTTTGAGATATATGTAAGCTCAATATCATATATTGGCTTACATGTGCATGTCCATACTTTTCTTAGTCTCGCTAATTAAGAGGCCTATGACATCAATCTCCCATAGGAGGGAAAAATCACATATCTATCACTCACAGTCAATCCCCATGTGTCAAATCCATCCAATCATCATTGTTATAACAACCCATGTTGAGGACTACATTTGATGTTGTCAAACGGTACCAAACAACATGTTGAGTGTAGTGATTTTAGGTCCAAAAACCAAAACCACCACCATCACTGTGAGACCTGACTATGACTTCCATAATGATGGCATCTATGTGTCCTTCTCAGTAGGTCTGTCTGATACATTGTTTGCTAACATGTATCTGTATGCTTGGTTTGATATTTCCATATCATGACTAATGAGATTTAGTCATCAACCAACTCACACTCTGATCTTATGTGTTATTGTTTTCTATCAACCTTCCACAATAACAATTGATCACGTACATAGTGAGAATATCTATATGAAATATTAGCATATGTATGATCTCACCCACAAGGTTAGTAACTTGAATACATACATCAGTGAGTAATAAAATTCTATAGACATTTATAATGTTACATCATTATGTCATAACTGAATTAAACAGAATAAATAGGAAGCTTGCCTTTTTATTAATAATCAAATTGTTTTACATGATATTCCATTACAATCATCACATGATTGGCTCTTTGGGCACACATAACCAGTAGACTCCCACTTGAACTTGGATCCAATCACCCAAAAATCTAATTCTGATGACCTTAGATGACCATTATGATTTTGCTGGGAAAGTGCATTCGTCAAGGGATCAACAACATTGCATTCAGTTCATGCTTTGCAAACCTTTACATCTCCACATTGTACAATCTCTTATACGAGATGGAATTATTTTTGTATATGTTTTGATCACTGATGCAATCTGGGTTCCTTAGCGTGTGCAACAGCTCCAATTTTGTCACAATATAGCTTGATTGCATTATTGATGATTGGAACAACCCCAAGTTCTGTGATGAACTTCTTGATCCATACAACCTCCTTTGTTTCATTTGATGCAACAATATACTCAGCCTTTATTATACAATCAACAACTATTTCTTGCTTGGAACTCTTCCAACTCATAGCTCCATTATTGAGGCAGAACACAAATCCAGATTCTGACTTATAATCATATTGATCAGTCTGAAGGTTGCATCGGTGTAACCTTTTACCACCAACTCTTCCTCTCTTCCATAGACCAAGAACTGATCCTTAGTCCTTCTCAAGTACTTGAGGATGTTCTTCATGGATATCCAGTGAGAATCACCTAGATCTGATTGATATCTACTCGTCATGCTCAAGGCATACAAGACGTCTAGATGGGTACACAACATTACATACATGATTGATCCAATTGCTAAGGCATATGGAATCTCACTCATGTGTTCCCTTTCTTCACAAGAACTGAGACATTGAGCTCTAGTGATGGGGACATCGTGGCACACAATAATATTTCCTCTCTTTGAGTTCTCCATGCTAAACTGCTTCAACACTTTATCAATGTATGTGCTCTAACTTAATCTGAGAAGACTTCTGGATATGTCTCTATAGATCTTTATCCCCAAGATGTAGGATGCTTCTCCTAGGTCTTTCATAGAGAATGTATTCCCAAGCCATGTCTTTACCTTTTGTAAAGTAGGAATGTCATTCCCCATCAATAATATGTCATCTACATATAATATGAGGAATGTTACTATGCTCCCACTAACATTCCTATACACATAAGGTTCTTCTTCATCTAGAGCAAAGACAAACCCTTTGATTGTCTCATCAAGACAAAGATTCCAGCTCTGAGATGTTTACTTCAATCCATAGATTGATCCTTTATAGCTTACAAACTTTATTTGTAAACTTTGGATCTATAAACCCCTCAGGTTGTGTCATATACACATACTCAACAAGATTCCCATTAAGGAATGCGGTTTTAACATCCATTTGCCAAATTTCATAGTCATAATAAGCTGCAATAACAAGCATGATCATAATGGACTTAACCATGGCCACTGGAAAAAAGGTGTCGTCATAGTCAACACGTTGAACTTGTCTGAAACCCTTTGTAACCAATCTACCCATATAGGTTTTTACTTTTCCATCCATGTCAGTCTTGTTCTTGAAGACCCACCGCACCCTATGGGTTTTACCCCTTTTGGTGGATCCACCAAAGTCCATACTTTTTTGGTATACATGAATTCCATCTCAGATCTTATGGCCTCAATGAATTTCTAAGAATTTGGTACCTCTATAGTATCTTTAAAGGTTATTGGCTCATCATCTATGACCAATTCACTGCCTTCTCGAGTTACAAGATATTTGAATCTTTTAGGCTCAAGGAGTGCCCAATTAGATCTACAAGGTTCCTCTGTTACTTGAGAAATTTGAGATTCCTCAACATTTTGTGAATCTTTAGGTTCCTCTTGTACAATTCACTGCCTTCTCGAGTTACAAGATATTTGAATCTTTTAGGCTCAAGGAGTGCCCAATTAGATCTACAAGGTTCCTCTGTTACTTGAGAAATTTGAGATTCCTCAACATTTTGTGAATCTTTAGGTTCCTCTTGTACATCTAATGGTTCAATTTTTTCTTGTTGGTCTTGAACCTCTTTGAGTTCTATTTGTCTCCCACTAACTCCTTTGGAAATAGAGTCCAATTCAAGGAATACAACATGTCTAGCAACAAACACTTTATTATCAGAAGGATTATATAAGTAGTATCCTATGGTTCCCTTGGGATATCCAACAAAATAACATTTTTCAGATCTAGGGACAAGCTTTTTAGGAAGCATTTTTTTGACATACCCTTTGCAATCCTAAATCCTCATAAAAAACATTTTGGGACATTTCCCAGTCCATATCTCATATGGTGTCTTTTGAACTAACTTAGATGGTACTCGTTTTAGTATAAATGTGGTGGTTTGTAGATAATGTCCTCAGAAGGTTATCAGAAGCTTAGATAAACTCATCATTGATCGCACCATATCCAGTAAAGTGTGATTCCTTCTTTCTGATACACCATTATGCTGAGGTGTTCTGGGTGGATTCCACTGGGATACAATCCCATGGGCTCTTAAAAGGTCCTCAAACTCTTAGTTTAAGTATTCTCCACCTCAATCAGAATGAAGTTCCTTAATACTTTTAACAAGTTGGTTCTTTACTTCAATCATAAATTCCTTCAACTTCTCAAGAGATTCTAACTTATGTTATAAACATAGCCATACCTACTAAAGTCATTAGTGATAATAATGAAGTATTGATACCCACCTCTAGAGGTTGTCCTAAAAGGTCCACACATATCAATATGTATGAGTCCTAATAGATCAATATCCCTGTCATTGTTACCAGTGAAAGGGGTATTAGCCATCTTTCCCGAAAAACAAGATTCACATGTCTCTATTGATTCAAAATCAAAATAGTCTAGATAACCATCTTTATGGAGTCTAGATATACGATTCTCATTTATGTACCCTAGACGGCAATGCCAAAGGTATCTTTTGTTTGAGTTGTTGATTTTTAGTCTTTTGGTTTTAACGTTATATACATATGTCTTTAGATCTAACAAGTAAAGACCATAAGACATAGCAGAACTACCATAAAAAATCCCATCTTTTGAAATAGAATATTGACCACTTTTAATATGGAATTCAAATGCATACTTGTTCAAACAAGATATAGAAATGATGTTTCTATTTATAGTAAGGTACATATAGTAGTTGTTTAATTACAAATCCCGTGGATAGAAATATATTATAGGTTCCGACTGTGTTGGTTGTAACTCTTGTGCCATTAGCTACTCATAGTTCCACCTAACCTTTTGCCATAGGCCTACTTCCTTTCAGATCGTTCATATGAGAACATATATGAGATCCACATCCGATATCTAATACCCAAGATGATGAAGTAGATAGATTTATCTCAATAACATATATACCTAAAGTGGAGATCACCATCCACAGCTTCTGCTTCTTGGAAGCCTTCACGTACAAAGGATGAGTTCCTCTTATACTTTTCTTTCTCCTTATTGTGAGTGTTGAAGAATTGGAATTAGGCTTGACCACATAACTCTTCTCAGTCTTTCTTTGATCCTTAGACTCATCCCTACTGATCACTATCATGGGCTTGTCCTTCTTCAATTTTACTCCAGCATGAATAAACATGGAAAGCAGTTCTGACATCTGTCTAGCCAAATTGCTCACATAGTAACATGTAATAAAATGGCTATATGATTCAGGCATAGTATTTAGAATCATATCAATGGCCAACTCTTGGCTCAAAGTGAATCCCAGTTCTTCAAGATAATACACATGTCGAATCATGTTGAGCACATGTTCTTCTATTGAGGTCCCCTCTGTCAATTTTGACTCAAGAAACACCTTTAGGATATTGTCCCTTTCTTGCTTTATAAACAGAGTTTCACTTTATGAATATGTTCTACTATCTCAAGAACACTCATGTCGTCACATTGCTCATGCAACTCATAGTTCATGCAGCTAAGCATAAGGTACTTTGTGTCAAAGGCATCATTGGCATGCTTCCAGTAAGCATCCACTAGTGCCCTAGGTGCATCAGGAGTAGGTATTTCTGGCACTGGTTTATCAAGGATGTAGATCTTGCAATCTTCATTGAGAACCCTTCTCAAAGTCTAAAAATAGTAATGGAAATTTCTCACGTCAAGTTTGTCATTCTTCAGGAACAATTGCAAATCAGATTTGTTCGTCATTGATTCTAAAATGAAAAATTTGCATTTGTTAAAAATCATTTTGATTTGATTTGATTTAAAACATTTTGGTGATATTAATCAGGTCTTTAATTATTACCACTCCTACTATTTTATTCAAAATGACATCCCTCAATATCGATATGGAAAACTACAACATACAATATTCTAGTGGGTCAAGATTCAAAATAATTCAACCATTACTCGATCAACATGATCATCGATTGGCCAATTATTAAAGTAGGAAGTCATGCTAATTGAATCATATGCAACTCTTGGATATATGATATGTGCAACCCCTTGCCATAATCACATGCATGCTTCTGGGCTTAGATTCTCTAAGAATCACTAGTTAAGCCTGACCCAAAATCCTACACGATAGAACATGCACCCTGCTTTAGTGGAACCTACATATATATCATCACACTTCTACGAGATGGACGACACACCACATTTTAGTGTAACCTATTCTTGGTGGATCATGCTTTTCATGTGTGCTGCTTATGGTAATCATATAAGACTTAATATTTTAATTAAGGGAGTTTGTATTTATAAGTATATACATATACTTTATCCTATCACCACATATATATAATATGTGTCATATACATAGTATATTCCACAACAAAAACATGCAATAAATAAAAGTGATGGTTACGGCCAGTCCTACTGTAATCCCTTGGAGCCACAAGAAATTACAAGCATCTAGGTCTACATCATATTCAAAAACTTATTATTGATGAATATTTTTTGTTTCCAATCTGGGTTGATTGGTTCAAAACGTAAACTGGTCAGCTTGCCTCCTGGTCGATTGTTAGGTTGTCTCATCGGTTGTCTGGTCCTACTATTTATCATCAGTTGTCTCCTCTAGCTGATCAGTCAGGGACACCAGGTGATCGGTCCGGCTTGTCCACCATGTCCTCCAATGTCCTTTAGTCAGTTGACTCATCTTTGGGATGCCTTCATCTTCATCATAACAGGAAAGTAAACTATCCTTGTAACATACTAGATCTCAGACCCCAACCCAGAAGTTTGACCTCTTGGACTTAGCCAAACAAGGTTTAGAATAACCCTAATAAGATAATACATGAACAAATCACCCTAATGTAACCTAATGTTCTCATATTAGATTTAGACCAATAATGGAACATAAAATGTGATAGATGGGGAATACATTAAAATTCGAGCTTAATAATCACACATAAATATTTAGGTCATTTTTGAACATAATTAGATGGATATAAATAATAATGATGATAAATGTGAGGAAAATAGGCTCAAATATTAACTATTTCATAACTCACTAAAATAAACCCCAAAAGTGGAATCTAACTTAAAAATCGTATTCCTTGGGTCCTAATTGTCTTGGGAGTCAAGTTTCACATTATTCACATAATAATAATAATTAATTTAATTCATTTTGGAAAGAGAAGATCTAAGCGTTCCCCAAGATATCAAATAAAATTATAAATGACTCCAAAAGAGGAAGATAATCTTGGATTCATAATCTACATAATAAATATAGCCTTTGGGAGAATTTTCATCCAATTTGGAGAAAGTTCACTTAAAAGGTGAAATCAGGAGAAAGTGTGTAGAACGTTCAAAATATTAAATGAATGCACAAACAACTCCAACATGTAAAATTGGTGGCAAATTCATATCCAACACATTAAATATGACTTCTGTCTAGAGTTCCATAAAATTTGGAGAATCTTAAAGTGATTAATGCAAGAGGAAAGAGAAAATATGATTTGATTTATTTAACACAATAAAATTTTCCAAAAGAAAAACTAAGTGCATAATCGGAATCTACATGATTTAATTAGCCTCTATGCAAAATTTCAACCAATTTGGGATTTCTTTGCACACTCAAATGAGGAGAGAGAAAATAAATAAATAAATAAATGTGTTTACACTATAGTCGAATTTGATTGGGAATGCCATTTAATCTGTCACATGCCTTAGTTATTTTCGCACATTATGAGGACCGTCAGATGGAAGATTGGATGGCTCACGTTTGTCTTCTAGCTCACGTCGGGTAGGAGAAAGAGTCAACTCCGACGCAAACTTCCAACTTGGATTTCTTGCTCGATTTTCCATCTTTTTCGCTGATTCTTTTGCCAACCCATTCCAAATAGGATTGCACATCTTTTAATCCTAATATTTCACATAATCATTGAGTTTTAATAAAACACCTAAATCTTGGGCTTCACAGTTCTCGTCCTTTTGAATTAATGATGTACGCATACCCTCACCTATATATAGGGGTACTCCCCACATCTCTAACCATTGTACAATCATCCTATCAATTCAATTGCTTCGTGCTCATGCTTATCTCGATCGACAATTAGATTTCTCATCCTGACTTGGACCAACTGATCCTTCTCCACCCCGGTGTCTCCGAACAAATTACCCACCATGGTGAGTTCGTCTGGACCTGATCATCCTTTCTTTACTTTCGTATCGCTGTTTAAGCAAGGTTTCATTTTTGCCCAATTTTTCCTGAGCTGCAGCCATGCTGCTTCACAACCACAACATGCGAGCAGAGAAGGAAGAAATGTAGTGATGAATTCCCGATTCTACCCTCATCACCTCTATTTCCTTTCTTTTCTCGCGAGGGTTAGTTTTGTCTTTTCACAATATTTTCTTTGCCTTGATGCAAGGCAATGATGACCTTGACCATGCGACTTGGCAGTCCCTGACTGGGCCATGTCACGTGGGGGGACCCTTCCCTCTCTCTCTTTTCTCTCTCAATGCAAAGCACTGGCGTGTAATTTCCTGATTAGCTGGTTTTCAAAAATGCATAACTAGTTATTTGTTGGGCCAAAAATTACAAATAAATACTCATTGGATTCGAAAACATATAAGCTTTCTGATGGTGTTGGTTTTGCTGCCTGAATCTAATTTTATAAAGAGGTGATTTTAATGGATTAATCTAAATAAGTAGTAACTTGTGAAATTTATAACTAAATATATATAAGTCAAAAAAATATAATAAAATATGTTTTGAACTCAAAAAAATATAACCTAAAACATGGCATGATAACCTAATTCACTAAAATTAAAAAGGAAAATTTTAGGGTTTGTGAAATCAATGTAAGTCAAACCCTAATTTCACATATATAGTTAATAGGTTCTTTGGGAGACCTAGAATTGGATTAAGAAGTGACCTTGGATTATTTTGACTTTTAAGAGGTATGTTTGCATTCCCGATTATTCTTTTGAGAAATTATCTTATGTTTCTTCTTTCTCTTGGTCCTATGGACATTAGCCTATACACAATGCCTTTTCTTTGAAAATCATGGTTCATGTGAACTACCTTGTTTGTTATTAATCTTGTGATCACATATATTCTTTTTGTCTCTTACTTATCATTTTCTCATATTGGAACTCTATATGATGACATGTGATGTCTTTTTCCCACTTATGAGGTGGATGCATATGTTGGTCACTTATGTGGTGACTAGTTGGTATAATCTGATTATACTTTCTACTTGACTTTACATTTAACATGCTATGTGATTCAATAGCACTAGAGTAGTGTAATTGCATTTGGTTTTGGGTTATGTGTCCTTTATGATTTTGGGATGCAAGTTATGTGCCCCATACCCAGGTTTCAAATTTATGAGGTTTGGCCTTCATTTATATATATATATATATATATATATATATATATATATATATATATTTGTGAGTTTGGTTAAGTGCCATTCTCTATCAGGTTTCAAGTTTATGAGGCTTGGCCGCCATTTTCTTTATATTATTCTAGGGCTATGTATATCTCACATGCGTGCAGGATGCTGATAATTGATTATGGGTTATGTTCCCTAATCTCATGATATGCGCTTATGTGGCACAACTTTATTATTTATTTATGGCAAGTAATTCCTTTTATTATCTCTTGTTTGCAAATCTAGTTCTTTTATGCCTCTTTGGGTAGTCCTTGTCTTATCTATGGGAAGCCTTTTATATTTAATGTCCTTTATTTCGTAATATTGCTCAATGCGCATATTTCATATGCACATACCATCTTTTGTTGATGTTTCCTTTTCTTCTTCTTTTGTGGGGTATGCTTCCATCCCTAGGTTTAGATCAAGGAGAGGATAAGCAAGGTGGACTTGGACAACAACCTTTGTAGCTGAGCTTTTGGGAGACTTGAAAGAGGTGGTTAGATGATCCTCAGCTAGATCCTTATAGTTTCTTCTGTAGCTCACCCATGTGTGGTGTAGTGTTGTAAAAGATATCAAGCAGTCTAATAGTTGGATATATTTGTTTTCTGCTTCTACTTATTATTTTATGATAAATATATGTTGAATAAATTGGTTATCATCCCTTTGGTGAAAATTTTATGTGGTGTTTGGCTCAAGGGATGTTGCCTTTTTTACTTCTAGTAGGGAGTAGTTCCCCTTTGGGATCCCACTCCTAACAATCCCACTTTTACATGATTATAGGTAAACCTTGAGTTACATACGACTGGAGCAAAGGTAGAAGAGAATTAACTTTACGTTGGGAAGATGAGATAGAGGCTCGATATGCAGACCAAGATAAATGGATAAACCAACCACATACAACCATGAACAGATAGGGGTTATTGGCCATAACCATGCTACAGATCTAGCATTATAACTTCTTTTAGGGAGACATATAAATTTCATATATATATATATATATATATATATATATATATATTAGTTTAGATTGTTGTATTATTTGGATTGGACAAGGTATCATTCGCATCACATGCAATAATAGAACGAAAAAACCAAAATCCGATCATATCAATTATCCCGTAATATAGTAAATTGACATTGGCTCTGATGCCAATGTTGGGAAAAATAACACAGAGCAGGTAGTGAAATTTGAAATTTTATCTACCATATTCCCCATAAGCAGTAGATCACATCAATAACTATAATGCAGGAAGGATGGTTTATGGGATATACCTAGTCCTAGAGCAAGTCCAATGACAATCTTCATCATTGTAGATATGCAACTCTAAATCCTAGTTGTAGTGGGACATGTCTGACTTATGCGCCTACAAGTATGCACCATAGACTGCAACCACAAACTTCATCTTCTTCAATAGCTCCCCTCATCAAAGACTGTTGGTTGACATTGTCCTCTGAGCAGCAAACAACAACTTGCCACCTCTATGGTACTCCTCACGGACCACTTAGAACTCTTCTCATCTTGCTATAATGATCAGGAAGGAATCGTCCCTCTCCATCGGTGTACTAGTCACCTACTCGCTCTCTCAAGAAACCTCTCAGTTGTTCTCTCCCGTGTCTTTCCTTCCCTTGTCGGGTAGGACTTTCCTGGTCTCTTGTGGTTACCACAATCAGAGAGGACAACATTTGTTAGAGGAACTGATTCTCACTTGTTTGTGTTGTGCTCTGGGAAGCCCCTAATACCCCTCTATACATAGTAGAGGCCAGGGTCCAGGTTCCTAGTTGCTATCTGGTATAGGATTAATGTGCGGGAGTGGTAAGGACCAGAAGAACTCGAATGTTCACAACAATTATGGAAACTTTGCAACATGTACTAGCCAAAATGTCCATTTGGCAAACCCATATGATCGTATGGCATGCGATACGGTCGTCTCACACTGCAATATGGTCATTTCATGGTTTCCACATTGTACACAAATTTGGCAACAATTCCCATCAATATCGGACATTGATTTCCTTGTGCATTAAGTATTGCTCAAGTGAAACAAATATATAAACATTTAAAACCTTCCCCGACTAAATTTGAACATCTCCCCCACATGAGATGACCATCTGGTTTCACCCAGATGGTTGTCTGGTGACCCAAGTTGAACCCGATTGGTTGGGTCGGTTCGTTCCTTGTCAAATTCAACTCACAACCGGACTGACACCCAGGCACTTGTTTGAACTCTTGAGATAGTCATTTGTCACTTTTAGACGACTGTCACAACACTTGAGATGGGTGTTTGGCAGCTTTGTCGGCCTATTTGTTTCCTAAATCAAATGCTAAACACTTTAGCACTTCATTCAAATTTTATTCGTGATTTGAAATCCTCTTCTAGATCAAGACTTATGTGTGTGACCCTATAGGTCCCATATTATGTTGGCAGTGAATGTTGATAACAACTTATGACATCACAAATAAAGAGTGGTGCCTAGTCGTACATCATTTCTACCAAAGTAAATGGAAAAGTTGGGGAACAACTTTAACCTACAGTCTGTGTATGGTGTTGCAGGGTTTGTATAGTTCCTTTGTTACTGATATCCAGATGGAACTAGAGGCATGGATTAGTCACCCTCACTATTATTCAATATTGTTCCTAGAACCAGAGAAGACTCTTTGATATATAGTAACCTCAATATCATATATTGACTCACATGCGCATGGCCATGCTTTTCTCAGTCTCGCTAATCAAGTGGCCTAGGACATCAAACTCCCATACGAGGGACAAATCCCATATCTATCACTCATAATCAATCCCCATGTGTCAAAGCCACCCAATCATCACCGTTATAACAACCCATGTTTCAGGACTGCATTTGATGATGTCAAAGTGTATCCAATGACATGTGTTGAGTGCTTTGATTCTAGGTTTAAGAACCACAACAACCACCATCACTGTGAGACCTTCCTATGACTTTTGTAATGATGGAATCATTTTGTTAGTCTCACGGTTGATCTGTCTGATACACTATTCTCTAACATGTATCTATGTGCTTGGTTTGATATTTCCATATCATGACTCATGAGGTTTAGCCATCAACCAACTCACACGTTGATCTTATGTGTTATTGTTGTCTGTCAACCTTCCACAATAATAACCGATCAGGGAGATAGTGAGAATATCTATATGTACTCTTAATATATGTATGATCTCATCCACAAGGTTAGTAACTTGAATACATACATCATTGAGTAATATAATTCTCTAGACATTTAAAATGTTACATCATTTTCTCATAACTAAATTAAATAGAAGAACCCGGCGGCACCATTGGGGGGAGGGGAGAACCTGCTCGGAACTTCCCTCCCCCTGGTATCAGCGACGGTTGGCTAGTCAGAAGCCTGTGCATCTTATCCCTAGAGGACTTAGGAGCCGTCATCTTCAGTCGTCGTAGCAGCATGTGCCCTGGTTCGCAGCTGAAAGGAAGCGCAAGCATGTCAGGGGTTCTGTTTCGGTGGTTCCCTGATGTGTTTCCCTGTACACATCCCTTGTTATCTTGCTGCCGTCATGGGTTCTCCTAGGTCCTGCTATGGACTGATCGCCGGCGGTCTCAAGGTGTTCGCTGTTCTGCCTCTATGGGCAAGGGCATGGCTGTGTCTAGTATTTGTTTGTCGAGGATCCAAATGAGGCCATGATCTAGTTAATTGATGTTACTGATTACAGGCTTTCTCTGGCTTGCTGCAGGTGTCTTTTTCTATTCGTATCCTCTCTGTGTAGGTTAGCTGAATGCCAGAGGCTCTATGATGGCCGAAAATCAGCTATAGCAGCCAAAGGAAGTATGTTTGAGGTTGTGCTTTGGAGCTACTTCTGGTGCCTTGATTGATTCTCTACCCAGTGAAGTAATGACGAGTTGCAGTTGGTTCATTTCTTTAGGAGGGAGACAAGAAGTGGCAGACTTGTCTCCTTATATGAGTCTCTTATTATCCAATTGAGAAGACCGGCTAGGAGTTGGGACAGGGGATGATCAACCTGTTTGAGGTGGTAGCCGAGGGGTAGATCATATAGACATTTTTATGGGTGTTTTGATTGGTCCTATTTGTTCTTCCTCCTCCCCTATTATCTCAACTGGTTGTTTGGAGCTTGTCTTTCTTTTTGCCCCTTCTTAGTTTGGAGTTTTTTTTCTAGTTTCGGGTCCCTTATAGCCCCCTGTGTGGGGCTTGGGTCCTAGTAGTTTCTTTATAGGGGCACAAAATTGTACCCAAAGTTTTTGGTTTATTAAGTAACAGGATTTTCGCGCGACCAAAAAAAAAAATTAAATAGAAGAAATTGGAAGCTTGCCTTTTTATTATTAATGAAATCATTTTACATGATATGCCATTACAATTATCACATGATTGGCTCTCTGGTAACACATAACCAACACTCTTAACATCCATATGTTCTCATCCACAAGGTTAGTAACTTGGCAACATACATCATTGAGTAATATAATTCTCTAGACATTCACTCTGTATCCTCATTATCTTATAACTGAGCGAAACAAATGAATTGGAAGCTTGCCTTTATATATGTTATTATTAATCAAATCCTTTTAGGTAATTATGTCATGTCAATCATCGTATGATTGGCTCTTCGGGCATGCCTTACCAATACCTCATAATTAATTTAAGGGATATATCAAAGAGAGATATAACATAATAATCTAGAATTCATGATCAAATTATACAATAAAGTACCTCATAATTATGTGCTTTCCTTAATGGATTTTAGTTTTCCAAATTCGAGTCTTAATAAGAAATTGGGGACTTCTTTTTTGGTGACCTTTAGAATTATAGAATAAATTCTTAAAGTTTATATATAAGGCAAGGAAGGAGGAATGTATTTAGTTACTTCCTAAAAGTGATGCCTTGCCAATTATGTTCAATATAAATATATATATATATATATATGTATATATATGTATATGTATATATATAAATAGATGTATATATATGTATATATATAGAAAGGCTATCTTTCTCATCATGCTAGGACCCTCCTTGACCATTATAGTGTGAGTTTTCTCTATGGAAAGATGCTTGTCAACTTGATAGCCTTGAAGGAGATAGGAAGCAGATGGCTTTAGGATGTTTCACCCTAGGTATTGTGATCTTCAATGGAAGTGGTTCTGACCATCTAAGGTCGGACCAGTGATACCCTAGTCTGGGGATAGCCAATGACCCTACCTTGTGTAGGTTGATGTTTTCCCTTCTTGACAGTAATGAGGAGAGGATCTGGAAGGCCACCGAGAGTAGTGATTGTTTATTAGGTAGATAAGTTAGGGACTCTATTGAGGGCCGCCCGAGATCCACTCCAGTCGGCCATGCACTGGCCACGCAACATAGGTAGGGCAAGATTGCAAATAGAAAGGTCCAATAGAAAGGGGAGGTCTAGGGAACAAATGCTAGGCGGTGGTCGGTGATGGAAAAAGTTGAGAAGCTAGTCGTCTTCAGCACTGAAGTTAGATCTGGTGATGGGCGTTAAAGAGGGTGCCATCCACGACGATGAGAGTCTGCAATCGCAGAATGTCAGAAGGAACCCCGTGTGAGAATGAGAGGATGAGGGACAAAGCCCTGACCAGGGTTGCTACCAAACTAGGCAGTTTAGTGTCTGCCCAAGACTTGAACGGCGTACCAACATGGCATTGATTTCTAATAGAATCGACCAATAAGGAGGTGCCACGTGCCATCAAGCTTAAGATATAGATGTTATTTTGTTTAAATTGTAGTAAATGCTAGGATTACCCAAAAATAGTGAAATTATATATCAAATGATGTGGAAAATGAGAGGAACACAAATAAAATATAATTGAGACCCAATTTTGCTCTCAATATCCAAAAGTAACTTGGATACATGTTTAATAAGCAACTAGTACATGTTGAATAAATTTATACCTTTAGTTCATGTTATAATCTAATATTGATGAATATAAGGGTGATCCAAGATGATCATGATACCAATGATTATAAATATGGTTTCTAAAGTGGATAAGCATGCTTATGAAGTGTTAGGGCTAAGGGTCATACCTTGCATTGTCTTTAAGGAACATGATTGAGTCTAGTGTTCATAATGGAAGGATATGACGGAGATAACAATTAGGGTTTCACCTAATGTTTAATAGGTACTAGAACTAGGGTTTTTACCTATATTCCTTATCCAAACCTGAGACAACCCTAGAAATCTAAATAGGACCTAAGTAGAATTTTATGTGAATAATGTGATGGTGACACTATAGGAGTTACATACATGCAAATTAAATGATCGGATTCCTCATTGCTTGCTTAATTGGATGATTTTTTTAAAGTATGACTATATGATCTACATGGTTCTGCATTGAGGTATGTGGTTATGATTATGACAATCTATAATATATTTTGGGTGTTTGCTAAGGATTTCTTAAAGATTGTTGAAATAAACTATTGAATGTTTATTTACATTTTATTCAATTATAATGCCACTATGAGTATCACATAAAGTAAGTATCATATTCTGAACCCTAAGATGACTATATCAAGGGAGATGCACACATGCCCTAGAGGGACACTGATCACATCCATGATAGCATATCAAGCATGGATTAGAATATGCAATAAAATTTCCAGTTCTTATTTGCAAGTAATTTATTGATTATATGTTGTTAGATTACTTGCACACTTTTGCATGCACCCACTTGCACAATATGTAAATAGACTGATTTGCACTTTTGTTTCACACCATTTTAGGTAAATGAAAGATAAGAAGATATCAAGACATGATAAACTAGATGAAATTACCTTAAGGCACCAAAGCTAAGTAAAGGAGTATTAGATAGGTACTTCTTCTCAATGTATAGTTTTGGTGATAGAAATTCATGTAACTCCTTAGAGGAGCATCTTGTAAAAAACTTGAACTAATGTAAATTATTTGCTATTATTTGTTATTTGGTTAAATCTGGATCTTCTAAATTTTAGGTAATTCTCTCAATTTGATGGTCTTTTTTTTAACTGGGGGGTGCTAAAAAGTGAGGTTGTTATATTTGGTATTAGAGCCCCAAATTTTTCAAATAATATTTAGTATACTTTATGATTTCAAGTAATCTATAGAAATATAAGGAGAATTACTAAGGCGTAACCTGATGGTAATGGTGTCTAGAATGAATCATGGTTTTGTGGGCTAGCAATATTTTCCTCCACACCATTAAGTTGGAATACAAGGAGTCCCTTAGCCAATGTGATACTGGCTTAGCCAGAACCTATGTTTTTTCTGAAATAGTGCTTCTTGTAAGTCTTCTCATCTCTAATTTCATCAACTTCTCATACTTTTTCTTAATAAACCCTAAAAGTTACTTCCATCCTCATCTCAAGTGAGGGATGTTGAGAAGAAGTAGGATTAAGGCATCCTCTATCAATAAAGTACATGTAATGTAGAAATAATGATAAAGTAAAGAAAGAAAATGTTTAATGGGTTTTTTCCCCTTGCAAGGGTAAACCCTAGACGGAGTTAGGTTTGATCTAGGAAAACCCATGATGGGTTAAGGGAATCATAGAACCCTACGGTGTATGGGTAATCCCTAACCCTAACACCAACACCCTAATACTAGGCAATGGGAGTAGTATGGGAGAGATAGAAATCTTACCCATGTGAACCCTATGTAGGATAAGAAGAAAGAAGAATATGAATGAGTTTAGGTGACCCAGTCTCTCATGCATGCATGTGAATGGTTTAAGAAAAAAATGTAACCTATGAGTAACAAAATATATAACATGTTCGAACCCCCATGCTATCTCTGGAAGTTTGGATAAGAAAGTCATTATGATGACTATGATTAAGGCCCTGAAGGGGAAGGTCACAAAAGATCAAGATCCTAGAGGTGAATGTCATAAAAGATCAAGCTCCTAGAGGGAAAGGTCACAAAATATCAAGACTGTCGAGGGGAAGATCACCAAGGATCAAGCTACTGGAGGGGAAGGTCACAAATGATCAAGACCCTAGAGGGTAAGGTCAAGAAAGGTCAAACCCATGGATGGGAAGGCCGATATGGCACTAGTCCACAGATAGGGAAGGTGTCCTGAGTCTGAATTGTAGATGACCAAGCCCTAGATAGGGAAGGTCACAAAAGGTCAAGCCCCAGATTGGGAAGGTTGGTAAGGCACCGAGCCCCTAGACGAGAAGGTGGTCGAGGTCCACTAAAGGAACAAAACCCCATGAGAGGGTATCTGGGAGATTGAGAAAACAAACAATTGAGAAGTTATAACCAAAAATGCAGGCTCAAAAACATAAAACCCTTCAATCAACTTTTAGGATAAGTGTCCCGACCTGGGGTGGGTCAACCCAAGATGGGAAGAAGACCTATGGGGGAGGAAAAATCGTAAACTTGTGGGCTTGGGTTGCGACGAGGGAGCCTAACCTCCTCCTATGAATTAAGAAGTCACCCTAGGTTAGGACCTTCCCTAGAAGGGTGAGTTCAAAAATCAATTATGAAATGAAGTAACCTTGAATGTCACCTAAAGCTTGGAAAAATTAAATATGTGATATCTCAAAACACCCTAGGAATCATAGAACCCTAAGTCAATCCTTAGGTCAAGTAGAAAGGATTAAAGGTGCATACGAATGATGAGATTAGGAGGTGATTGTGCATGAATGCATAAGAGTTGATGGCCAGGAGGTAGACAACCATGTTTTCCTGAGCCCATGCTTTAAGAGATTGGCTACCTTCATGAGTTCAAAAGTCATAAGGGGTACATGTGAGAGGCACTGCCTAAGTGCATAAGGTCCATGAGGATAGGAGGATATCACTCCAAAGGTACTTGTACCCCTAGAGACCTTAAGGAAATGACTAAGGCTAATGAGACATGAGGTTTTGATATAAAAGGTACTACAACTCATGTAATATTGAAATCTTAAAGGATTTGTCACAAACTCAAGAGTGAGAAAGGCACTTGACTTCATGGAATATAAGAATTTGTGGAATTAAGAAGTAATTATGGTTTGCAGTCCTTGCTGAGAGTGATTCAACCCAAAATTCAAAATTTTGAGATAATGTGTGGATACACCATCTCTGCTCTTAGAATGGGATGAACATTGTTTTTGGGTTGCAAACAAACATTTATTTCATCTTATTATGAGTGAGAGAGATTGGAGTAGACACATGTTATGCTTAAAATGGACATATGAGAATGAATACCTTAAGTTCTAATGACATATTTAGGGTTTGAGGTGTTACCTCACCGTAATATGATCATAAATGAATAATAAGTTGGAACTTAGGTGACAAGGTAATACCCAAGTGAAATTGAAATTACAAATGAAAATGTAATTAACAATAGATGATATCATGTAGATGAAACTTGAATTGGATTCAGGAAGCAACTTAGTAATAGTGTAAGGAATTTATGTATCTATAAAAGATGTTAAGGATGCCCAAGAAGGGTTGCCAACCTTCATATTTGAAGCTAAATTGAGTAGTCATTCACCTTAACCTTACTAGGTGTGAATTTTGGGGACAAAATTCCTTTTAAGGAGGGGTGAATGTAATATCCTTAGTTTTGATGAAATCAAATTAAATAAAGATAAGTCATAAATTTATAAGTAAATTCCCCACTGGTATTAATTGATAGAATTTTTAGTGTTACCCACTTTGTGGCATAGGAGTAACACATGGCCTAAGAGAGTATTTGCATTCCAGATAGGTCCTTGGGGAACAAGATTAAGAAATAAGATATTTTGTGCATAAATAAATAACAACGGCTTTATGAATTGTTGAAAAATAAAAATATGAGAAATAAGCAAACCTCCAAAAGAAAATAAGATTTTGGTATTTTAGATAATTAATCGAGTAATTATGTAACCTAGTCTGGAAACACAAGTTTTGAGACATCAAAAAGTATTATTTCAAATTGAATTTTAGTATACTTCAAAATAATAATAGAAGAAAGAGAATTCTAGAAATTGGGAGTAAAAGGACATTCCTTGGAATGATGGTGATTGTTTTAATGAAATGTTTTAAAGAGAAATTTTTTTATACAAAAGACTTCCTAATAAATCACATGCATTAGATACGAGTTGGGAAAGGCATTAATGAGTTTCTATTAAAAAGGATAATTAATTTCAAGGATATATCAAAGAGAGAGAGAAACGAATAATCTAGAAATAATGATCAAATTATCCATATAATTACATGATTTCCTTAATGGCTCTTGGTTTTCCATATCCAACTCTTAATTAGTAAATAGTGATTTAATTTTTAGTGACTTTTAGAATTATAGAGTAAAGTCTAAAAGATTTTACATAAGGGAATGAAGGAGGAATATATTTAATTACTTCCTAAAAGTGATGCCTTGCAAATTATGTTTAAACATGGAAACCTACAAATCCACACTTCTAGTTATATATATAAATATAAATATATATATATATATATATATGTTCGTTAGGATGGAGAAGATGGGGGACCATCCCAATCCCATCCATCATGGGTATGTCTCTTCCATTAAAATTTAGTAGAAAGGCTATCTTCCTCGTCATTCTAGGACCCGCCTCGACCATTATAGCCTAGAGCTTTCTCTATGGCAAGATGCATGTCAACTTGAAAACCTTGAAGGACATAGGGAGAAGATGGCTTGAGGTTGATTCACCCTTTTTGTTGTGATCTTCTATGGAAGTGGTCGGGACCATCCAAGGTCGGACAAATGAAGCCTTGTTCTGGTGATAGACAATGACCCTACCTTGTGCAGGTTGACATTTACCTTGTCTAATGGTAATGAGTAGTGGATCTAGGAGACCGATGAGAGTGGTGGTTGTTCATGAGATAAGTGACATTAGTGGCACCGTTAAGGGCCGCCCAAGATCCCCTACAGTCGTCCATGCACCAGCCACACAACATAGGGAGGAGCTCAGATGCAAGGTGCATGTCAGTGATGAATGAAGTTGAGAAGTTGGTTGTCTTCGACACTAAAGGTAGTTCCGGTGGTGGGTGTTGGAGAGGGTTCCATCCATGTCTCTTAGAGTCTTCAATTTTTGAATGATAGAAGGAACCCTGCGTGAGAATGAGAGGAAGAGGGAAAAATCCCTAACTAGGGTTAGTGCCAAATTAAGTAGTTTAGGGTCTACCTATGACTTGAATCGTGCCCCATTGTGGTGATGGGTTTTGATAGCATCAACAAATAAGGAGGTTCCATGTGGCCTCCGTCTTAATGTATTCATGTTAGTTTATTTAAATTGTAGTAAATGCTAGGGTTATCCAAAAATAGTGAAATTATATATATCAGAGTGATCTAGAAAATGAGAGAAACACAAATAAAATATAATTGAGTTCCAAATCTGATCACAGTTCCAAAAGTACCTTGGATACATGTTTAATAAGTAATCAGTACATGTTGAATACATTAAATATCTTCAGTTCATGTTATAATCTAATATTGATGAATATAATAGTGATCCAAGATGATCATGATAACGATGATGATAAATAGGGTTTCTAAAGTGAATAATCATTCATGTGAAGTGTTAGGATTAAAGGTCATAACTCGATATGTCATTAAGGAACATGATTGAATCTAGTATTCATGATAGAATTATATGATGGATATAACAATTAGGGTTTCACCTAATATTTATTTTGCAATGGAACTTGGGTTTGTAGCCATTTTCCTTATCCAAACACACGTTAACCCTAAAATCATAGATTAGGAGTTGAGTAGGTTTTAATGTGAATCTTGTGATGGTGATAGTGTAGGATTACATACATGCAAATTAAATGATTGGATACCTCGTTGGGTGCTTTCTTGGATGATATTCTTAAATTATGATTGTGTAATCTGCATGGTTTTGCATTGAGGTATGTGGTTATGATTATGACTACATGCAATATAGTTTGTCAATATTTTCTGAGGATTGCTTGAAGATTGTAAAATGTTGAGTATTTATTTACATTCTATTCAATTATAATGCCACTATGAGTATCACATAAAGTAACTATCATATTCTCAACCCTAAGATGACATGTATCAAGAGGTGATTCACACAAGCCCTGAAAGGACAATGATCACATCCAGGATAGCATATCAAACATTGGTTAGAATACACATTAAAACTACAAGTTCTTATTTGTAAGTAATTGATTGACTATATGGCTCTAGCTTACTTATACACTTTTTCATGCATGTACGGGGTTTAAGAAACATAAGAAACCTATAAGTAACACATGATATAAATATAACTTGCTTGAACCCCTCATGATATCTCTAGAGATTTGGATAAGAAAGTCATTGTGATAATTGTGATCAAGCCCCTAGAGGAGAAGGTCACAAAACATCAAGCCCTTGGAGGGGAAGGTCACAAAAGATCAAGCCCCTGGAGGGGAAGGTCATAAAAGATCTATCCCCTGGTGGGGAAGGTAGAAAAGGATTAAGCCCTTGTAGGGGAAGGTCAAGAAGGTCAATCCCATGGATGGGAAGGCTGACATGGCACCAAGAACCATATAGGGAAGGTGGGCTGAATTTGCAATGTAGATGAGAAAGCCCCAAATCGGGAAAGTCACAAAAGTTCAATCCCCAAATTAGGAAGGTCGGTAAGGAACCAATACCCTACATGGGAGGGTGGACCAAGTCCATTGTAGGGACAAAACACTATGTGAGGGTATCCTAAAAATTGAGAAAATAAGGGTTGAGGAGTTATAACAAAAAATTCATGTTCAAAAATATGAAACCTTCAAATTAACTTTTAGGGTAGTTGTCCCAACCTTGGGTGGGTCAATCCAAAATGGGGAAAGGACCTATGGGGGAGGCAAAACCCTAAACATGTGGGGTCGAGTTGTGGATAAAGATCCTAACCTCCTCCTATGAGTTAAGAAGGCACCCTAGGCTAGGACCTTCCCTGGAAGGGTGAGTTCACAAATCAGTTAAGAAATGAAGTAAACTTAAATCTCACCGAAATATTGAAAGAATTAAAGATGTGATATCTCAATGAACCCTAGGAAGGGTAGCTCATTAAGCCAATATGAAGGTCAAATAGAGAGGATTAAAGGTACATAAGAACAATGAGATTAGGAGGTGATCGTGCATGAATGCATAAGACCAGAGGGCCAGGAGGTATCCTAACATGTTTGCTCGATCCCATGGGTTAGGAGATTGGCTAACTTCATGAGTTCATAAGGCCCAAGGGGTAGATGTGAGAGGCACTCCCTAAGTACATAAGGTCCATGAGGCCAGGAGGAGATCACTCCAGAGGTACCTATATCCCAGAGTCCTTGAGGAAATGACTAAGGCTAATGAGACATGAGGTGTAGATATAAAAGATACAAGAAATCATGTAATAATGAAATCTTAAAGGAATTCTATACAAACTCAAGAGTGAGAAAGGCACTTGACTTCATGAAATATATGAGTACTATGGAATCAAAAAGTAATTTTGGTTTGGAGTCCTTGGTGAGAGTGATTCAACCTAAAATTCGAAATTTTTAGATAATGTGAGGATACACCATTTCTTCTCTTAGAATGGGATGAAATTTGTTTTTGGACTGCAACCAAATGCTTATTTTATCTTATTATGAGTGAGAAAGATTGGAATAGACACATCGTATGCTTAAAATGGACATTTAAGGTTGAATACCTCAAGTTAAGTTTTAATGACATAATTTATAGTTTGAGGTGTTACCTCACCCTTATGTGAAGATAAATGAATAATAGGTAGGAAATTAGGTGAGAAGGTAATCACCAAGTAAAATGGAAATCACAAATGAAAATATAATCAATAAGAGACGATTTCATGTGAATATACCTAGAATTGAATTTAGGTAGCAACCTTAGTAATAATGTAAGTAGTTTGTGTATCATTAAAAGATGTTAAGGATGCCCAAGAAGGGTTTATAAGCCAAGGATTTGTAGCTAAATTGAGTAACCATTCAACTTAATCTTACTAGGTATGAATTTTGGGGACAAAATTCCTTCTAATGAGGGGTGAATGTAATATCTTCAATTTTTTATGAAATTCAATTATATATAGATAAGGCATGAATTGATAAGTAAATTCCCCAATGGTATTAATTGATAGAATAAATATGTTACCCATTTTGTGGCATGGGTGAAACCCTTTTCCCATAAGACTATTTACGTTGCAAATAGGTCCTTGGGGCACAAGACAAAGAAATAAGACATTTTTTGCATAAATAAATAGCAATGTCCTTAAAAATTATTTAAAAATAGAAATATGAGAAATAAGAATATCTCCAATAGGAAATAAGATTTATGATATTTTAGATAATTGATGGAGTAATTATTTAACCCAATTTGGAAGCGCATGTTTTGAAGCAGAAAGTAGTAATATTAAGAATTGAATTTTGGTATACTTAAAAATAATAAAAAAGGAAGAGAATTCTAGAATTTGGGAGGAAAAAGGAATTCCATGGAATAATGATGTTTGTATACAAAAGACATCCCAATAAATATCACACATTAGATATAAGTTAGGGAAGGCATTAGTGAGTTATAATGCAATAAGGATAATTATTTTAAGGGATATATCGAAGAGAGAGGTAATAGAATGATCTAGAATTCATGATCAAATTATACAATAAAGTACCATATAATTATATGCTTTCCTTAATGACTTTTAGTTTGATAGAACCAAGTCTTAATAAGAAAGTGGGGACTTCTTTTTTGGTGACCTTTAAAATTATAGAATAAATCCTAATAGTTTGTATATAAGGGAATGAAGGAGGAATGTATTTAATTACTTCCTAAAGGTGTTGCCTTGCCTATTACGTTCAAACATTGAAACAGACTGGTCCACACATCTAGTTTTACGTATATATATTTGGTGGGATGGAGAAGAAGGGGGACTTCCCCAATCCCCTTGGGCATGGGTAGTCTCATCCACTATATTTCAATAGCAAGGCTATCTTCCTCGTCATGCTATGACCCTTTTCGACCATGATAGTCTAGGGTTTTCTTTGGGGCAAGATGCATGTTGACTTAATAGCCTTGAAGGAGACAGGGAGAAGATGGCTTCAAGTTGCTTCACTCTTGTTGTTGTGATTTTCTATGGAAGTGGTCAGGACCATCCGAGGTCGAACTAGGGATGCCCTACTCCGGTGATAGACAATGAACCTACCTTGTGCAGGGTGACATTTTCCTTTTTTGAGGGTAATGAGGAGTGGATCTAGGAGGAAACGAGAGTGGTGGTTGTTCATGAGGTAGGCGACATTAGGGGCGACATCGAAGGCTGCCCGAGATCTGCTATAGTCAGCCATGCACCATCCACGCATCACAGGGTGAGCAAGCTTCCAGACGACGAGGTCTGGTAGAAAAGGGGAGGTCCGGGGCTCGGATGCCAGGAGGTGGTTGGTGATGGATGAAGTTGAGAAGTTGGTCATATTTGGCGATGAAGGCAGTTCCACTGTAGGGCATTGGAGAGGGTTCCATCCATGGTGTTAAGAGTCTCCATTCGTGGAATGGAAGAAGGAACCCCATGTGAGAAAGATAGGAAGAGGGATAGAGCCCTAACCAGTGTTGGTGTAAACACTTGGGCCCACTTCTTAGACCACTAGTAGAGTTTTAAGGAATGATGACTGGCCCCACAGACCACCACTAGCCTTAACTGCATGATTTTTCCCTAGGAACAAATCAAGATAAACTTCCTGACTAGTCACCCATCCTAGTACTACTCTAGGTTGAGCACACTTAACGACAAAGTACTTTAGTGACGGGATCCCTAAAAAGGAGGTGCACCTTGGTGATATGGATAGTCTAGTCATTTCTTTCAAGATCATTTTATCTGAGGCCTCAAATCCTGAGATGATACAATCTCCCCAACTTAGACTCTTAACGTCCTTGCAATGACTCAACTATATGACCTCACAACTTTCCCCATTTCAATTCAGAGCCAAATGGACCATGTATACCTAGCTCCCAATCACGGCTACCGGCGCAAGGGTGGCTCCATCAACTCGGATAGACCTTTCTGACATGACTGGACACTACCAACGTGAGGGTGTCTCCATCAACTCAGATAGCCTTTTCCAACATGTCTGGATCGCACGAATCAAAGACTAGCATGCCATAGGCCCATATGGCCCCCACCTACTAGAGGGGTTATGGCTCTGATACCATTTGTAAACACCCAGGACCCTGCCCAAGGCTCTTGTAGAGTTTTAGGAATGATGAATGGCCCCATAAACCAGTACTAGCCTTAACTGTGCACTTTGTCCTCACTCACACACAAGCCAGTGTCCACTTCCCGACGGGTCACCCATCCTAGTACTACTCTGGGTCGAGCATGATTAATCATAGAGTTCTTTACTAATAGGATCCTTGAAAAGGAGGTGCACCTTGGTGATATGGGTAGTCCCATCATTACTTTTAAGATCATTTTATCTGAGGTCTCAAATCATGGGATGTTACAATATCCCCCACTTAGAGTGTTGACATCCTCGTTAAGTCTCAACAATATGGGCTCATAATTACATCCCCATTATAGTACAAACACAGAATGGTCATTTACTCACAACTCCCCTTCACAGGTACCAATACAAGGGTGGCTCCATCAACTCAGATAGCCCTTCCCAACATGCATGGATACTACTAGTGTAAAGGTGGGTTTGTCATCTCAGATAGCCCTTTCCAATATGACTAGACCGATGACTCATAGACTAGCATGCACATGCCCATGTGGGCCTCACCTAGTGGAGGAGTTATGACTATGATATCATTTGGAAATGATTATGCCCACCTCCTAGAGTTGTAGTAGAGTTTCAAGAATGACGACTAGCCCGATAGACCACCACTAGCCTAAGATGTGCTATTCGTCCTCACTCACGTGCATGTCAGGATAAACTTCCTAAGCGGTCACATATCCTAGTACTATTTTGGCCTAAGAATGCTTGACCATAGAGTTATTTAGTGATGGGATCCCTGAAAAGGAGGTGCACCTTGGTGATATGGTTAATCTAATCATTCCTTTTAAGATCATTTTAATTGAGGTCTCAAAATCCATGGATGTTACAATCTCCCCCTGTTAGACTCTTGACGTCCTTGTCAAGGCTCAACTATATTGCCTCAAAACTTTCCCCATTTAATGCAGACCCAAATGGACCATGTATACCCAGCTCGTGATCACGCCTACCAGGGTGGCTCCATCAACTTAGAGCCCTTTCCAACATTCTTGGACACTATGAGTGCAAGGGTGGCTCCATCAACTCGAATAGCCTTTCCAACATCCATGGACCGCACGGCTCAAAGATTGGCATGCCACAACCCATGTGGGCTCCACCTACTATAGGGGTTATGGCTCTGGTACCATTTGTAACACTCGGTCCCATTGCCCAAGGCTCTAGTAAAGTTTTAAGAATGACTACTGGCTCTATAGATCACCGCTAGTCATAATTGTGTGCTTTGTCCTCACTCACACTCAAGCCAGGATAAATTTCCTAACTGGTCACCCATCATAGTACTACTCTATGTTTAAGTGTGCTCAGCCCAGGGTAGTACTAGGTGGGTGACCAGTCCAGAAGTTTATCCGAGCTTGTACGTGAGTGAGGACAAAGCACATAGTTAAAACTAGTGGTGATCTGTGGGGCCAATCATCATTCCTGAAACTCTACTAGAACCTTGAGCAGTGGGCCCGAGTGTTACAATTGGCTCCAAATTGGGTAGTTTAGGGTCTTCCCAAGACTTGAACCACGCCCTAGTGTGGCACTAGGTTTTGATGGTATCAACCAATAACGAGGCATCACGTGGCCTCAGGCTTAAGGTATAAATGTTATTTTGTTTAAATTGTATTAAATGCTAGGATTATCCAAAAATAATGAGATTGTATATGAAAATGATGGGGAGAATGAGAGGAATACAAATAAAATAAAATTGAGACCCAATTATGATCCAAAAAGTAATTGGGTGCATGTTTAGTAAGTAATTAGTACATTTTGAATACATTAAATACCTTTAGTTCATGTTATAATCTGATGTTGATGAATATAATGGTGATCCTAGATGATCTTGATAACAATGATGATATATAGGGTTTCTAAAGTGAATAATTATGTATATGATATGTTAGGTTTAAAGGTCATAACTTGCTATGTAATTAAGGAACATGATTGAATATATTTATAAGGAGGCAGGATGACCCCCTTAAAAAATTTGAAGAATAAAACATCTATTCCAAACACACTCAAAGGTATGCTAGAATAGTTGCAAAATTTTCAAACTTCAATAAACAGTATTCAAAACAACCAAGTATAGTAGTGGAATAAAAATGTTGACTATATTAAATTTTCATAAAAGATTAGAAAAGTACATCATAATATCCCATAAGGGTTTAAATGTATGATACAACATAAGGATCTAAGTAGAGGGAAATCTAAACAATAACGACTTTGTCTCTAAGCTTTAACTCCTTAAGCTAGTCCAAAACTTCATGCCTTATCATCCTAGTCCTTCACCTAGGGTTGGAAGCATACCACAACAAGAAGAGGAAATAGATGACATCAATAAAGGTTGGTATGTGCATACTAAATAGGAAATTGAGCAATATATGGAATAAAGGACATCAATTATAAAAGGCTTCCCATAGAAAGGATAATGACCACCCAAATGGGTATCAAGAGAAAAGGAACTGAAATCATATGATAACAAAAGAGTATTTTCCATTAATAAAACATAAAGATTGTGCCACACAAGCACATGTAAAGAATTAGGGCACACTCCCCATATCATCAACCTGCATGCATGTGAGATAAACATAGCTCTATAACAATATAAACACAAAGGTGGCCAAGTCTCATAAACTTGAAACCTGATAGAGAAATGAATGATGTCAATCTCCCAAATATATAAAACATGGGACAAGAATCAAACATCTTTCCGTGGGTATGAGGATCCTTTCCATCCCAAAAGAATTGGAAATATCACATCTGCTCGGCAAGAAATAACACATTTGCCATAAATACCAATGCAATTACACTACTCTCGTGCTACTGAATCACATAACATGATAAATGTAGAGGCAAGTAGAAAGTATAGTCATAATATATAAACTAGTCACCACATAAGTGACCAACATATACATCCACCTCAAAGTGGGCAAAGGACATCACGTGTCATCTTTTTGATTTCCATCATGAACAAAGCATAAGATAAGAGTTCAAAAGAATATTCATGATCACATGATCAATATTAAATAAGGTAGTTCACATGAACCATTATTTTCAAAAGAAAAGACATTGTGTATAGGCTAATGTCCATAGGACAAAGAGAATGAATAAGCATAGGTGAATTTCTCAACATAGAAGAATAGCGGATACATCATACCTCAAATTCAGAGTCTAAACAGTCCAAGTCAATCCTAGATCCAAGCCTAGGACTCCAAAGAACCTCTAGGGAAGGTGGATAGGTCCAATAAGTAAGGTTACCAAGCTTAGAGAGGCTGGTTTCTCCAACAAAGCTCCTATCTCGAGCAAGAAGCACATTCTCCACTTTAGAGGTGAAAAACCCTAACAAAAGAACATGGAGATGAGGTGTTTATGAGTTCTAGGTGGGGTTTCACCATGGAAGGCCATGGTTCTGACCTGGAGGAAGGTGGAAGGAAGACTAACAACATGAAAATAGGGAAGGAAAGGAGAAAACTTACTAGTTTTGGTCGAAATAACCAATGAGGAGCTTTAGAAACCCTACATAGAGAAAACTTGGAACCCTAGGGGCCTTCTTCACCAAGGTAGGCACCTCCTTTTACCTTGGGACAAAAACTTCATGGAAAAATAGAGCAAGAATGATGCTCTAAGATTGAGGAAATAAAGGAGAGCAAGAGTATTTGAATTGGGAGTTGGGAAGCGGTAGATATGGCTATATAAAGAAAGAGGTCAAGTATGAGGTGTCTATGACACTTTGCATGTGTAATGTATAAGGGTGTCCATGGACATGCAAGCCTTTATGGATAAGGAAGAAGTCAAGCATGAGGTGTCAAGTTACTTTCTATGTGTCCAATGCTACGGGTGCCTATGGACATGAAAACCTTTATGGATAAGGAAGAAGTCAAGCATGAGGTGTCCATGGAGCTTTCCATGTGTCCTTAGCTTAGGGATTTCATGACCATGCAGGAGGACAGCTCATAGAGGCTTCTTGAATATCAAATGTCAGTTTATGGACACATATAGGCCATCCCAATCGATCTCCAATCAATGAAATAACCTCATTGGTTGATAGCTTTTAAAGATAAGCTCATTTACAAAAAGGGTAATCCCTAAAATGCCCTTGGTGAGAAACACTTTCAAACCAAGATGCAACCAGGTGCCCTATGGTTCAAAAACTCAAGAACGGTAAGAGAATATATAAGGATTATAATGCATGTGACAATTTGCAAAGAAAACCTCCCAATTAGGTAAATTGCAGAAAAGTCCAGAATGTACCTAAAATTGCATAACTTGCACAAACATCCAAATTGGACCAAACTTCATCCACATGTTATCTTCGATGTGAAGAATATGAATTTGCCATTATTTCCATATTTTGAAATTATATAATCACATTATTCAATACTTATGCCTTTTACTCATTTTCTCTCTCCTAAACTTATCCTAATATTTCAAGGTTATCAAAATTAGATGAAATTTGACATTTAGGCTAATTTTGATATGTAAATTTTGAATTTGAAGTTTGTTTCCAATTTTGAGACTTCTATTTATGAGATATGTCATATGTACCATTAATGACCCATTATCTAAATTATTCAGCCAATTAAGTTTCTTATCTTCATATTACCACCAAAATGAGTTATGTGGCATATTTTATGTATCCGTTATAAACCTGAGATTAATGGAAATGACCATTTCCATTGGGTTAATCTATCTGTACAAATTTCATAACTGTTGCAGATGTCGTCTGGGGTGATAGGAGAGGCGACTGCTGCCGGAGAAGGAAAGGGTGAAGGGCAGTCATCTCAAAACAAGTCGAACATCTGGAGTAACCTATTCAAGAAAGTGATCTAAGGAGACACTTCTCTAGAAAAAGTTAGCATTGAGCTTAAAGATCAGACTCTGATATACCCAAGTGACAAAGATGAGAAGAATGCAGAGAAATGGAGGCTTTGCCTTGCAGGCTATGTGGTAGGTTTTAGACCTCATCTCCCCACTCTAGAGTGGTATCTGAGACAGATCTGGGCCTTGAAAGGTTCCATTGAAGTGCTAAACCATGGAAAGGGGTTCTTCCTGATAAGTTTTACTGATGCTGAAGATTTGGAATCTATATTATATGGAGTGGCTTGTTTTTTTAGACCAGGACAACAACTCACGAAGTTTAAGTTGGCAGAAGTTCTGATATGGGTTCAAGTCCATGACCTTCCACTTGAACTTTGGGAGAAAGCCCTGTTCGACAAAATTTCTTCATTCTTGGGTGATCCCTTAAGTGTCGATTGAGATACCTATGACTTTAAAAGATTGGAGTACGCTAGAATGCAGGTTCGTATACCTACAACCTCTACCTTTCCTGAGAGCCTGGAAATGGTGAGTGACAAAGGTGAGTCCAAGACTATCAACTTCATCTCTGAGTGGAAGCCAAAATTGTGTACTACTTGCAAACTATTTGGGCATGAGTTCCAAGACTCTATACCTCAGTAACAGATTAAAAGAGTGTGGGTTCCCAAAGCCAGTTCAGTTCCATCTACTGAAGTTGCAGCTTCTACGACTGTGTTAGAAGATGCGCCCCAACTGATTGAAGAAATTCCTATTAAGAACAGTCTTTCCTATAAAGAGTTGAATCTAGATGAAACCTCAGAGACTGAAATCTTTCATGGTACTCATGATAACTTTGAAGAATATGTTTCTGACTTGGTTACAATAGGAGAAGTAGGGATCATGGATCTTATTACTCCGACCAATACCAATGAAGTTTCTAACTCTGTTCAGTCCATCCAAGGACTGAATGATTTTTATAAACCAAGGAAATCAAAGAAAGCAAAAAAAAGAAACAAGAATCAGTCATCAATTGCCTCTTCTAGTCCAGGATCGTTCAACAATAGATTTAAGAATCTTGACAAGGAAGTGGTTGATGATGCTGAAATTCTGCCCAGTGAAGTACTGGGTGAAAAGGGTTCTAATGAATGATCCAAATCTATGCATCATCTTCTGGAATATTAGAGGCTTGAATAATAAAGTCACTTCTATCCGGGAGAGTTTAAATAAATTGGATCCTCACATAGTTATTCGAGGAAAAAAGTTTAAGAAACTACATAGTAAATATTTTTCTAAATTCAAGTGGATTTCTAATCATTCTTCTCACATTTTGGGGAGAGTTGCTATTGTTTGGAGAGGGGAGGATTGATCTGTAACTTAGATTTTTGAAAGAGACCAGTGTATTCAGACCTTGGTTAGAGTGGATAACCATGATTTTAATCTCTTGGCTGTTTATGGAAATAATGAAGATAGGGAAAGAAGTAGTCTCTGAGACAATATTGAATCTCTTAATTTTTCTGGATTTCTCCCATGGAGAATGTTGGGTGATTTCAATGCAGTAAGTCTTGAAAGTGAAAAGATTGGCTAAGAACTTCCTACAAAAAAATCAATGGTCGATTTCAATAATTGCATCCTCAACTGTGGTTTATTTGAGTTGAATTTAAATGGGCCTGCTTTCTCCTGGGACAACCACCAAGGTGGTGATAGATTCTCTACATCTAGCATCGATAGAATCTTGTATAACAACCAATTTATGGAAAAATCTCCAATGTTGCTGGTTTTCTTATCACCAATACAGTCAGTGACCACAAAATTATGAAGCTTAACATTGGGGAAAGAAGGAAAAAATGCACTCCCTTTAGTTTTATCAACTTTTGGGTGAAAAGATCCAACTTCTAATATACTGTGAAATAGGGTTGGTGAAAAACCACTAGAGGGGGGGTGAATAGGGTTTTAAAGTTAATTTAACAATTATTTAACTCAAACAACCAACCACAAAAATATTGGACAAGGGGACAAGGATTTAGAGTGGTTCCAACCTTAGCAAATACTAAGGAAGTCAGTCCACTACCCGGTTGCTTACCCAACTGGGATTTTGAAAGAATTAAATTTTATTACCTCGCAAGGACTTTACATAAAATTACAATTCTTTCACCAAACCCTTCGAACAGCCTTCACCTAGAAGTAATTGCACCAACCTTGAAGCAGCCTTCTTGAAGTAACTTCAAGCTCCCCCTTGAAGTAGCCTTCCTCTTGAAGTAGCTTCTCGTTGCAATAGCCTTATTGAAGTAGTTCGAAGTCCACCTTCTCTTCCTATAAGAACCTTCTCCAATCCGCATCCTCAAACCCGAGGAGTAGCAAGGAGAATACAAAGGATAAAAGGAACAAGAAGGAAAAAGGAAATTACACTTAACCTTTGAAGCACAAGGCTTGATTTGCCTATATCAAACGTGTAGATCTCCTAACCAATGTATATGGAAGTGGGATTGCTGTGGATAGGAGATACTAGCCTATAGGACACAAAATTAGAGCAAGGAGAAGAATAGCCAATGCAAGTGTTTCTCAATTTCTCAAAACAGATTGCCAATTGTAAGTGTATGCTCAAGTGTATCACAAGTGTAGCTTGGGTGATTTTAGGTGTCCTAAGGCATGTCCTATTTATAGGAATGGCCTACAAGTGCTTAAGGACGCTCTAGACACTTTCTAGGGGGTTCTAAGTGCTTAACTAGCTGTTAGGTTCAAGTTGGTTGCATCAACAACGACTAATTAATTAATTCTGCAGTTGCTGTCAGAGTCCATCTCGGTCGAGGAATTGTCGACCGAGATACCTACTCGGTCGAGGTTTTTTCGACCGACAGGCTCTCTGGATCAAGTGTTTGCAATGTTCATCTGCAACTTCCAACTACCTTGTCAGCTGTGTCTAACGGCTACTTGGATCTTTCTCGGTCGAGAAGTTTATCGACTGAGAGTGTCTCGGTCGAGGAGTTTGCGACTGAGATTGCCCCTGTTTCAATGTTTCAATTTAAGGCATTAAGTGTGTGTATGAGTGTGCATATGTGACACTATTGAAAGGGATGACCTATCTAAGTGTAGTGATTGGCTAGAGGAGATCTAACGCTTGATTTACATGAAGTCTAAGTACTTGTACATTATATATTTGTACAAGTTTACAATTGATTACATTTCATGAAATTTACAAATATTCAAGCGTATAGATTCCCTAGTACTTTGTCATCCACCTTATTCCTGCAACACTCAAGTAGCACGTTAGATCGACAAGAATGAAATGTTTGTCATCATCGAAACAAAAGGGATTTATTATAATGTCAATTTAGCCAACAATCTCCCCCTTTTTGAAGATGACAAACATTTCCTAAATATAAAATAAGGAAATATAAAACATGTGAGTTTCATACCTGAAATTTACCTTTGTAGCCATCTTTGGTTTTGCAAGTGACTGCTGGCTAAGATATTATGAAACTCATTTTAATTTTATGTTTGTGATTTTATATTATTTATCCCCCTTTGTCATTTCAAAAAGATATCCAATACAATCATTTAGTATGACTTTGTGTCTATCTTTTTAAGCTTTGCTCTCCCTTAAAGATATATCCAATTAAAATCAAGGGATTTTATCGTCCAATTTAGCCACAATTTGTTTCTCAATCATTTGCAAAGGATGTTAAGCCTTGAAATGATATGAGTTTCTTTTAAGTTTATGGCTTATGTGTATTGATTTCTCACTCATTTTACAAGGGATGTCAAGCCCTGAAAATGATATGAGATTCCCTTAAGCTTATGATATATATTGATTTCTCATCCATTTCGCAAGGAATGTTAAGCCCTAAAAATGAAATGAGAGTCCTTTAATCTTAGAGTACATAAAATGTCTCTAACCAAATGCATGGGATGTTAAGCCCTGATTTGTTTATAGAGTTCCTTTAAGAACAAGATATATCATTTTTATGAAATTCATAGATTTCTTCATAACCAAGAGTAAAAATACTAAGGTCGTAACAAGCTTCAAATGATGTTTACAATGTTTTTGTAAGCTTGTTAATCAAATAATCCAATTTGTTTTTATGAGCTCCCCCTTAATCTTACAATTAAAGCAATTTAAAGCTTCTAAGGTCACAAATGATTTTAAATTTTGACCTTTATCAAAAGTATACTAAGATTAAGTACAATAAAATGATGTCCAAATAAGCATTTTGTCAAAGCTTATTTTAGGTCGACATTGACTTCGACCATATCGCCCCTTGGTCAAATTTGATTTCAACCAAGAGGCAATTTTGCAGATTTCCAATTTGAACACTCATATGTGAAGTATAATATCTGCATGTAATTTGATTAGATATCAATTTGAAGCATTTTGAATGATACTCAATATGAAGATGTTCGTCCTTGATTTTCCTATAAGCTTTGTTGTAGGTACATAAATATCAAATTCTATTTCTTCTTGTACCCATAAGATTCTTAAAAAAAATATCCTTGAAAGCACGATTAATATCTCAAGTCTTATGTGTTACGACTATTTGCTTTAGAAGAGCAAGCATTGAAGTTCTAAGCAATATATCAACAACAATTCATTTTGCTTGCCTATGTATCATCAAAGACCATTCATGCAATAATCATTATCTATTTGTGCCATAGAGTTTTATTTATTGCAACAAGCATCATCTTTGAATAATGAAATGGTGAAAGCATATCCATGATGTAATGATAGAACAATAGCAACATGAAATTCAACATATGGTTTCTATCAAAGAATACTTAGAATAGACCATGAAGGCAGTAATTTGACTTAAATCAACATGGTTCATAATTTTCAATTTTAACCTAAACCATGTAGAGAATAAACCAAATTAATCTCATATAAGTTTTCAAGGATGATTTCCAGAATTTATACTTTATTTTGCATGTACAAACAATTATTAACAACAAATAGATAGCAATTTGATTAAGTGAAAAACACATTCAGCAGATTTATTACAGACTGGAAATCAGTAACCTTCTCGGTCGAAGATTTCTCGACCGACAGATTGCTCGGTCGACATTTTCTCGACCGACCAGGTTTGTGTACTGTTTTTCAGAACTGTTAATTGTTTCCAAACATAATTATACAAGTTATTTCTTGACTGTGTTGAGATATGACATTTGTATATCAACAATTAGTTTAGGTCAGATCTCAACTTGTTAATTTTAAGCTTCTAAGTTTTAGGAATCCAAGCTATATCATCATTCTTTTTCTTATATGGGCATGAAAATGAATAATGTCCAATGCGCATGTAATAATGACAAATAATGGAGTCAACTTCATTTCTCTTTCTAGGAATTGTGTTCTTAGGTACAAACACAATTTTAGGCTTGGATTCTTTAGCTCTTTTAGGTTGATTCTTCTTTGGATCATATCCTAATCCTCTTCTTCCATTATAACTAGAGGAAATTTTTAGAATATTCTCAAGGATGCCATTTCCTCTTAACTCATTTATTTTTCTCTGTAACTTATTAATATCATCCATCTTCTTGTTTATATCTTTCTTTGCTTGATCTAAATCAGATACTAGAGAATTTCTTTCTTTTACAACCTCATCATAATCTAAGTGTGAACATAAAATAGGTTGTTTCTGAAGATCATTCACTTGAGTTTGCAAGTTTAATTTCTCTAAGGAAAGAAGATTGTAATCAGCTTCTAAAGATTTTAACTTAAGATCATAATCTTCATTTGCCTTTTGAGATCTTCATTTTCAGATGCAGGAGCAAGAAGTTTAATGTTTAAATCAATATTTACTTTATTTGATTTCTTAAGTTTCTTCTTGCACTCAATATATTTCTCATGAGTATCTTGAAGACTAGCAATTAGATCTTCTTTTGGTAGATCAAAAAGACTTACCTCTTCTTCTTCTTCATTTTTTGTAGCAATGAGGCATTCTACTTCTTCTTTTCCATCATCACTATCATCACTTGAATCATCCCATGCAGCTTTATATGCTCTTTCTTTCTTTTTGTGAGATGATTTCTTCCCTTTCTTGAGTTTTGGACAATCACCTTTCATGTGTCCCTTTTTGCCACATTCAAAGCACCTGGAAGAAGAACCACTAGAAGTTTTATTAGTTTTAAAACTTTTATATTGCTTACCATTTACAATGAGAGTTTCTTCTTCACTATCATCTTCACTTGTGTCATGATTGTCCTTGGTTGATGCTTTGAATGCAATGTCCTTCTTTTTCCCTTGTTGAACTTCACGTTCTCTTCTTTCTTCCTCTTCTAAAGTTGCCTCATGAGCTTCTAGGTTGCCAATGAGTTGTTCCATCTTTAGTCGGGTGAGGTCATTTGCTTCTTCAATGTCCGTCACCTTGGGCTTGTATTTGGGAGGAAGTGATCTAAGGATCTTTGACACCTGATCTTCCTCAAGAACAACTTTACCTAAAGCATTTAAACCATTTACAATAGAAGAGAATTTTGCATACATTTCACTAATAGATTCATTTGGATCCATACAAAAATGTTCAAACTTTTGTTTAAGCGTACTAATTTAGGAATTCTTGACTTGAATAGTCCCTTCATAAGTTGTGGAAAGTCTATGCCAAATTTCATAGGCTGTTTCATATTTAGATATTCTATTAAATTCTCCTAATGAAATTGAACAATAGAGAATACTTACAGCCTTTGCATTCATTTGAGCCGACTTTACCGTATTTGCATCCCATTCTGCATATTGCACTTGAGGAAGCTCGTATGGGGTTGACACCATTCTCCATAGATCCCAACTAACGCCTTGGAAGTAGAATTGCATCCTTCTCTTCCAGTATGTGTAGTTTGTTCCATCAAACGCCGGAGGTCTAGCCACAAGTGTTCCTTCAAGATTGAGGTTGTTGAGCAACCCGTCACCCATTCTTCAAGACTTGGTTAGAGTTCCTTGAAGCCTGCTCTGATACCAATTGAAAAACCACTAGAGGGGGGTGAATAGGGTTTTAAAGTTAATTTAACAATTATTTAACTCAAACAACCAACCACAAAAATATTGGACAAGGGGACAAGGATTTAGAGTGGTTCCAACCTTAGAAAATACTAAGGAAGTCAGTCCAATACCCGATTGCTTACCCAACTGGGATTTTGAAAGAATTAAATTTTATTACCTCACAAGGACTTTACATAAAATTACAATTCTTTCACCAAACCCTTCGAACAGCCTTCATCTAGAAGTAATTGCACCAACCTTGAAGCAGCCTTCTTGAAGTAACTTCAAGCTCCCCCTTGAAGTAGCCTTCCTCTTGAAGTAGCTTCCCGTTGCAATAACCTTCTTGAAGTAGTTCAAAGTCCACCTTCTCTTCCGAGAAGAACCTTCTCCAATCCGCAGCCTCCAACCCTAGGAGTAGCAAGGAGAATACAAAGGATAAAAGGAACAAGAAGGAAAAAGGAAATTACACTTAACCTTTGAAGCACAAGGCTTGATTTGCCTATATCAAGCATGTAGATCTCCTAACCAATGTATATGGAAGTGTGATTGCTGTGGATAGGAGATACTAGCCTATAGGACACGAAATTAGAGCAAGGAGAAGAATAGCCAATGCAAGTGTTGCTCAATTTCTCAAAATAGATTGCCAATTGTAAGTGTATGCTCAAGTGTATCACAAGTGTATCTTGGGTGAGTTTAGGTGTCCTAAGGCATGTCCTATTTATAGGAATGTCCTACAAGTGCTTAAGGACGTTCTAGACACTTTCTAGGGGGTTCTAAGTGCTTAACTAGCCGTTAGGTACAAGTTGGTTGCATTAGCAACAACTAATTAATTAATTTTGCAGTTGCTGTCAGAGTCCATCTCGATCGAGGAATTGTCGACCGAGATACCTACTCGGTCGAGGTTTTGTCGACCGACAAGCTCTCTGGATCAAGTGTTTGCAACGTTCATCTCCAACTGCCAACTACCTTGTCAGCTGTCTCTAACGGCTACTTGGATCTTTCTCGGTCGAGAAGTTTGTCCACCGAGAGTGTCTCGGTCGAGGAGTTTGTCGACCGAGATTGCCCCTATTTCAATGTTTCAATTTAAGGCATTAAGTGTGTGTATGAGTGTGCATATGTGACACTATTGAAAGGGATGACCTATCTAAGTGTAGTGATTGGCTAGAGGAGATCTAACGCTTGATTTACATGAAGTCTAAGTACTTGTACATTATATATTTATACAAGTTTACAATTGATTACATTTCATGAAATTTACAAATATTCAAGCGTATAGATTCCCTAGTACTTTGTCATCCACCTTATTCCTGCAACACTCAAGTAGCACGTTAGATCGACAAGAATGAAATGTTTGTCATCATCGAAACAAAATGGATTTATTATAATGTCAATTTAGCCAACAGTTGGCCCACTAATAAGGAGGGTTTCCCTTTATTCAAAGTGTACTCTAAAATGAGAAATCTAAGAGCTTGTTTATCTTAGTGGAACAAGGTTAAGGTAGGGAATCTCTTTGATAATGCCAGGTCTGCTAAAAATGCTCTTCTTGAAGCTCAGATCTCTTTGGATGCTAATCCTATGCGTATTGATTTGAGAGACAAAGTAATGAACTGTAGGAAGGTGGATCAAGCTACTCTTAAAGACAAAGAATCTCTCTTGAGACAAAAATCTAGAATCCAATGGTTGAAAGAAGGAGATTCAAACACAAACTTCTTTTATTCCTCTCAAGGTCAGGAGGCATATCAATTTTATTAAGTGTCTTGATGTTGAGGGCCAGTTGATAACGAATGCTGAGGATATTAAAAATCACATTCATAATTTTTATTTTAATCTTTTTAACAATGGACACATTTGTAACATTGCTCTTCTTGATAATCTTAGTTTCACTAAGTTGAATGATGTCCATAGACTTCACCTTGATAGTTTGTCGCTTGTAATGAGATAGAGGATATTGTGAAGTCTCTTAATACTGACAAATGCCCTGGACCAGATGGCTACAATGGCATGTTCTTCAAGAATTGTTGGGATGTTAATTGATCAGATGTTATTGAAGGAATTTCCCATTTTTTCAAGACTGACAGGTTTCTTAAAGAGTCCAACAAAACTTTTATCTCCTTGATCCCTAAATCTAAGGATTCTCTCAATCTTAAAAACTGGATACTGATAGCTCTTTTCAATGTTACTCTCAAGATTATCACGAAGGTTCTTAGCAATAGACTTCAAGGAGTCATCTAATCCATTATTAGCCCCAGTCAATGTGCTTCTGTCAAAGGACACACTATTCAAGATGTAGTTCTTTGAAGTAATGAGATCATCCATGACTTTAATAAAAAATGGGTGAAGCATAAAATTTGCCTTAAATTGGATATTTCAAAGGCTTATGACTCTGTATCTTGGGAATCCTTGTTTCGCATTCTTGAACTCATGGATTTTCCTCATTGTTGGGTTATCTGGTTAAAGGAAATCTTTGAAACTATTTCCTATGAGGTGTTGGTTAATGGGGAGGCTACCAAGTCCTTTAAACCTAGAAACAATATAAGGAAAGGTGACCCTCTTGCACCTCAACTTTTTGTCTTGGTGATGTAGGTTTTTTCCATTTTAGTGGACATGGTTGTTAATAGTGGTGATTTTAAACCACTTTGTGCTTCTAGAAATCTGGCTATTTCTCATTTAATCTTTGTCGATGACCTTACCGTATTCATGGAAGCAGATGAAGGTAGTGCCCAAACTCTTAAAAATATTCTTGATGATTTTTATTCAATTACTAGTCTGAAGTACAATATTGAAAAAAGTTCAATCATCTTCATCTATGGAGTTAAGAAGGAAAATTTTATTATCATCTTGGGAATTAATGAAGGTTGCATTGGGAAAAATTATATCAGTATCCCTCTATTTATTGGAAAATTAAAAAGGAAACATTGTGGTCCTCTCTTGGATAAAGTCAAAGTAAGGCTCGATCGGTGGAAAGCAAAACAATTGTCTATGGCAGGAAGGATTGAATTAGCCCAATCGACCTTGGCTTCTATTAGTCTTTATTGGTCCAACTGCTTTCCTCTCTCTTTCTCTATTATAGATGAGATTGAAAAACTCATCAGGGATTTCATGTGGGCATTTCTAAAAATCATTCTAATGTGCATTCAATCAAATGGTCTTCTATTACTAAACCCAATGATGAAGGTGGATTAAATATTCGCTCTTTCAGAGATATCAACTATTCTTCCCTCATTCATCATGCTTGGAACCTAGCTAGGAAAGCGGACTCTCTTTGGAAAAAGTAGGTTCATGAGAAGTATTTCAATAAAAATACCTTCTGGTCTACAAATGATAATGGCAACTATTCCTGGCTTATCAATAGAGTTATCAAGGAAAGGGATTCAATGAAATTGCATATAAATTTCAGAATTGGTGATGGAAATCATACTCTTTTTTGGGGAGATCCTTGGCTCCCAAAAGGTCATTTTGTGATGGATGTGTTAGGCAGGAAAAGCATTATTAAATTGGGTTTGGACCCATTCTGCAAAGTTTCTAGCTTGATTGTTGATGGTATGTGGATTCTAGATAATATCAGGTTTCATAAAAATCTTAATGACTTGCTGGTTTCTCTTGATATGCCTTCTGTTGGACCTGATATTATCACATTTAATGGTCTGACCTCTGTCAAGTTGAAGGACATCTGGGTTGTTATTCTCTCTAAAGGTGAACCCAATATTTTCTTCAAATAGGTATGAAGTTTTAAAGCTCCTAGTAGATTTGCATTCCATTCTTGGAAAGTGGGGTATGGTAAACTACTCACCACTAATTATGTTAGAAGAATGGGAATTATGACTCCTTCCTATTGCTTTCTTTGCAAAATGATTGAGGAAGATATGAATCACTGTATGTTCAAGTGCAGATTTTCCTATTTAATCTGGGACAAAGCTAATATTTGTTTGGACTTTCCTATTAAGCCGAACTCTTACAGTGACTTGGCTATCTATGTGAACAAGAGGAATCATCTTATATCTTTGTGTATTATGTATTGGCTCTGGGATGAAAGGAATCCCATAGTCCATTTAAATAGAGAAAGGGATTGGTATACCATCTGGGAGTTAATTTTGAAGGATGTTCGATCCCTTGAAGGTTGAGCAGGATGGTTTTTCTGATGATATGTTGCTGCAGTTTTCTGGTGAAGCATTTTCTGCACTACTACAGAAACAACCTTTGGCATCAGTTTTTTAACCCCCTTTGGCGACGGTTTTCAAGCGACGCCTATGTGGGAACCGCTAAAGGTCGAACTCTTCCGCCTATATGATATATAGGCGTCGATTATATTTAGTTGACCGACGTCTATAGGGTTCGCACCACATTTTTTAAGTCATCACACCTTCAGACCAAAGTTTCTTTAAGTCATCAATCAGAGGTTCAAGATAAACATTGATATCATTTTCAGGTTGTTTAGGGTCTGATATCAACAACGACAGCATAACATATTTATTTTTCATACACAGCCAGGGTGGAAGATTGTATATAACAAGCATGATTGGCCAAGTGCTATGTTGGCTGCTCAATGTCCCGTACGGATTCATCCCATCTGTACAAAGCCCAAGTCTTAGATTCCTATCTTCTTCACCAAATTTGGGGTACAATAGATCAATCTTCTTCCACTGTGGGGAATCAGACGCATGCCGTAGGATCCCATCATTATTTTTCTTAACATCTGCATGCCACCTCAAATTCTTCGCATCTTTCGGATTTGCAAACAAGCATTGAAACTGTGATATTATAGGTAAATACCACAACACCTTGGTAGGAGAACCAGTTTTGGACTCCCCCGAAGTCATCAATTTATACCGTGACACACCACATTTTGGACAATCTTTCAAATATACATAGTCCTTTTGAAATAATACACAATCATTCAGGCATGCGTGTATCTTCTTGGCCTCCATTCCCATTGGGCACAACATTTTCTTTACCCGGTATGTTGAGATTGGCAGCTCGTTTCCTTCAGGAAGCATTTCTTTCAACAAAGTCAACAATTCAATGAAGCTTTTGTCGCTTCACCTATTGTTAGCTTTCAACTTATACAATCTCAACACAGTGCTTAGCTTCGTAAACTTAGCACAGCCTGTGTATAACGGTATCTCAACATCATGCACAATGTTTCTAAAGATAGGAGGTGGATCGGTGTGCTCTACCCTACAACTATCCAGCATCGCATCAACGATGTCTACTGGAACTGGTTCGTTCACACCTATGTCATCGGAGGCAATTTCTTCTTCCACCCAAGCACTGCTATCAACATCTACTAGTTTCGAGTTTGAAATCTCTCCATGCCAGTGCCATTCTGTATAGCCTTGTACAATCCCATTGCACATGACATGACTTTTGATTTCCTCACTAGTGTTGACTTTCAAATTGTTACCGCAATGCCTACATGGACAGTAGAACCTATCTGTAGGTTTCTTCCTATGTTCCTCAGCAAATCTAATAAACTGATCAAGACCAGATATAAACTCTGGGGTGCAGCGATTGCGAATGGACATCCATGATCTATCCATTCTATGATCAATGAGAAAACAAGTATATATTAGGACAAGATTAGGGTATACACTTACATCCTATCCAAGATTTACTCCTATTATCTACAATGAAGCCGGACTCCATACAAACAATATATAATTTAGTGATTGTTCATTCTAATTTATACCAATGTACAAGTAATATAAAGAACAATGATTGTTCACTTTCTAGGCCAACAAACACATGTAATGTCATTCTTATATATAATAAATGTGTACCACCTATCCCATCCTTGAACACCTAATCTCACTAGTAAGTGTATAATGTGTACTGGGTTTTCAAGAAAATTTCGGCAGCATTTCCCCGCTGTTCTCTAAGTACATATGTACTTAGAGAACAAACGGGGAAATGCTACTGAAATTTTCTCGAAAACCCAATACACATTATACACTTACATCCTAAGTGAGATTAGGTGTTCAAGAACAGTCCCAAACTGAGGTTTGTCCAAGATTTACTCCTAATGAGTAAATCTTGGACGGGTTTCTAGGCCAACAAACACATGTGATGTCATTCTTATATATAATAAATGTGTACCACCTATCCCATCCTTGAACACCTAATCTCACTAGTAAGTGTATAATGTGTATTGGGTTTTCAAGAAAATTTCGGCAACATTTCCCCGCTGTTCTCTAAGTACATATGTACTTAGAGAACAAATGGGGAAATGCTACCGAAATTTTCTCGAAAACCCAATACACATTATACACTTACATCCTAAGTGAGATTAGGTGTTCAAGAACAGTCCCAAACCAGGGACTATCCAAGATTTACTCCTAATGAGTAATTCTTGGACAGGTTTCTAGGCCAACAAACACAATAATATATATGTACATGTTAGGGTTTCATCACAATTAATGTTAGGGTTTCATCACAATTGATGTTAGTGTTTCATCAATGTTAGGTTTAATCAAATCAAATTAGGATGCTAGAATTGACAAGTTTAAATATTTTTTCAACATGCATCAAAATTTACTGAATTAAGTCAAACATTAGGATTAAAAGCATAAATATATGCAAGCAAAAAATTTGTTCATATCCTAGGATTTACATAAATCATTACATAAAAATTTGTTCATATCCTTACCAACAACAAGCACGGCCGTGGCTGTGTTGGCCTACCACGGCCGTGGCTGTGTTGCCCTACCACGACCGTGGCTGTGTTGCCCTACCACGGCCGTGCTGTCCAGCATGGCCGTGGTAGGGCAACACAGCCACGGCCGTTACCATGGCCGTGTTATCCAGCACGGCCGTAGTAGGCCAACACAGCCATGGCCGTGCTTGCATGTTGGTAAATAGCTAGGGAGAAGGAAGCAAAGAGGTAGCGCTACCTGGAGCTAGCATGGAAAGCACAACGGCGAGCGGCGGCAGCAGTGGCGGTGAGCAGGCGAAGAAGCAGAGGGGTGGGCGGCGGGCAGAAGAAACTGACGGCTGGAGAAGCAGTAGGCTCTGGTCGGAGAAGCAGCAGGAGAAGAAGCAGTAGCGGCAGGCGGCGGGCAACGACGCCAGTGAGTAGAAGAGCACCAGAGCAGCAGCGGCGAGCAGCAACAACCGACGACGGGCGATTTTGGGAGAACAGCGGCGAGCAGCAGCACAGAAGAGAAGTCGCGATGAAACAGGAAGAAAGGGGGAAGAGCCGGGTGTGATCGGGTCTATTAAGTTGGTCATCGGCGTCGGTTATCTACAAAACTGACGCCTATTATGCTTTAGCGTCAGTTATTAGTAAAACACTGATGCCCAACTAGACAACCTTTACCCTAAATTATTTGGCGGGAACCATTATCAGCATCGGTTATCGAAGGATAACCGACACTGAAAGTGGGACTTTTCGCACAAATTTTCATTTTCAATAGGCGTCGGTGAATAGTTAAAAAACCGACGTTGTAGGTGACCTAAAATGTTTTCGCTCGAAAATTGGATTTCACGGGCGATTTTAGGCGTCGGTCTATTATAACCAGCCAACGCTGAATACAAAGCGGTACCCGTGTCTGGCTGGTCTTCAAATATAGACGTCGGTTTGCATAAATAACCGACGTTTAATATTATAGGTGTTGGTTTTCCTTAATAACTGACGCCCAGAAAAGAGACACTGAATGCTATTTCTGTAGTAGTGTTGGAGCTTTTTCTTGCTTTCTTGGAGTTATCAGGCAAAGTATCAGCCTTTTGATGTGCTTTCCTGATACAATAGTTCTGCTTCTATAGATTCTGTTGATGTGTGGATTCTCATATCTTTATGTAGTTCCTTTTTTTTCTATAAATAGGTTTTCCTATTTTATGGATAGATATATTTGTATGTTACAAAAAATACACAAAAATAGTAATACAATGAGCTCGGTTCACCAAAAAAATGTTAGAACATTAGTTTACATTGAGGTGATTTTCACAGAACTGGAATCCCAGTCTCATGAACCAAACGTATAATAAAGGCAACATGCGGAAGCATAAAGCTTAGCATACATGAACAAGTAACAAGATAAATGCACCAACATAGTCTCAACATTCAATAAGTATAAATTATACAAAATGCATTATATTCATGAATTCAGTTACATATTTCCAGAGTCAAGGTACAAGTCATTCATGTGCACTAAAACTAGATCTTACAACAAGTACACCTAGCATAGCTCACCAAGCCCATCAATCTTCTAGCCATCTCTGAACCTAAAAACAAAATACAAGAAACTGGTCAACACACGAGGTGTTGAGTATGGGGTAGAAAGATACATATATGTATAAGCTTTGCATAATTTGAAAAGATTTCAAGACAAAATGAACAAGAATAAACATGTTAACTGTTTAACAAAATGTGAAACCATGTTTTGATGTCATTTCACTCCATTATATCAACAATATCCAACATGTTTAAGGCCTTTGACCATCTTCCCATCAGAAGGGTCCGTAAGGGTTACAAGATTAGCTAACCCTTTTATACAATAGGTACCTCGAGGCCATAGCTAAGAGCTAGCCCTTTATCAACAATATTATAATGGAGTTCTCTCTCTCTATATATATATATTTATATATATATATACATATATATATATATATATATATATATATATATGTGTGTGTGTGTGTGTGTGTGTGTGTTCAAGTTATAAAACCGATGAGGCAAACATCGAGTAAGACATAGACATACTACATGGCAATATTTGAGCAAGTAAACAAACAAGCATACAATACATGTCTTTTCAAACAAGGAAACGATATTCATATAACTAGATAAGGCCCATACCTGATTCAGAGTTTCTTAACTTAACACATTCATTACCATCTAGATCATAAGACAACCTAATTAACAACAAGATTACATATATGCATTAGATTCTCATCATTAACCCTAATTTGATGCATTTTACGGCTTTGACCAAGATGGGTTCCAAGTTTCTTATTAGTTCATTATATGATCTTGTAATAATTTAGAGATCATCATGATGGTGTGGTTCAAGTTTCATATCATTATGACGTTCCATTAATTATATAAGATCTTTTCAAGGCGTAGGTCCCCTAAATACATAACTATGACAAAAGACTCAAAATAGGGCAACCAAGATGAACTATCATCAAGGAATAAGAGCCAAGGATAAGGGATGGTTTTATCTTAGCAAGAAAAGAACATAGGAAATACATTTAAAGTCAGGTGATGTCCACTAGGGTCTGGGCGTCAAACTAACAACGTCGGGTACCAACATTCAATCATACATGCAATTATCATAATAGCATACTTATGACATAAAGAGTAAAAGGAAGGTTATAAGGTATCCCAGAGGTTTCAACAACATAAAATTACTAATATCATGATTAGTTAGGCATTTGGAGTCATTCAGAAGCAAGGCTAGTATCAGAAGAGCAATGTACATCATCATAGCCCAATACGGTCACATATGTACAAAAAAAATCATTTATGAGGAATAGGGAGTGTGGGACCTTCATTTAGTTTAAGTATTCATCACAAGTATTGATTTAAGGGTCATAGGGTAGATTGAGTAATCTAGATCCAAGTTTGCATCAAAATCATAAATCAACTATACTCCAAATGATTAAAGTATGCATCATTTGGTAAAACAGAAAACAAACAATGGAAATAGACCCTGAAACCTAGTCCATTGTGTAGATCTTTTCGAAAGGATCAATTTGGTATATAATTTCATATATTTTGGCCAAGGGATTTGGGAGATATTGATTTTATAATATTAAGAGTCAAACTATAGAGAAGCCAAGCAGCATACCCTTGATTATTTCCCTTGTGACATAGATCCTTGAATCGGGGATCGACGGCCACAGTCAGGGTCTCTCATAACAACACCCACTTCTGATTTGGGCATCCTTGAGCCTGCTACTCACCGCTCTAGGTGTTGGCCTAGAGATTTCCATCGGCCAGGAACCGAGTCGAGACGCCGTCAATCGCCAACGAGAGGTCGTGGACCCTCACCCACCACTGCCTCCTACCCCTTGCAATCTCGCTCATGATTTCTCTGTTCCATCCATGGAATAGGGGAGGAATAGGGGTTCCATGCTCCCACTCAAAAATCATGGCCATCGCGGCCGTTTAGCCTGGGGAAGAAGCAACAAGCCTTCTGGAGGTTTGAGGCACTCCAGTCGCTTGGAATCTGGCCGTGAGTGCCACTGTGGTGGCATGTGAGGGGGATGGCTGGCTGCCTTAGCCATCGACTTTGTCCAACCCACCACCTGGGAAAATTAGCATAAGGAGGAATGAGAAGGGAGAAGGGGGTCTAGGGTTAGAGCTCGAGGGGTTTATAAGCAAAAAATAAGGCTAGGGTTTGAGGTCATGCCCCCTTCGGTTACCTAATCTGGGTGGAGGTGGGGAAGCTTTTTCCCAGCTACCTCACTAGTTTCCTAAAGAGGAAGGGGAAGAGAGAACAAGTGCTTGGGCCACAATTTGATTTGGGCCTGTGTAGGATGGCCCAATAGAGAAAAAGGCATAAAAAGAGCTAAGAAAGGGCATAAATTGCCAAATTTCAAGGTAACATAACTTGGACTCTAAAGGTCCAATCAATGTGGCTTTTATATCATTAGAAAGGTGATTGAGCCCTTCTCCTACATTTAATACAGTAGGAGACACAATGTTCATACTAATAAGGCTCAATCTCATATGCAAGATGGATACATAATAAGTAATTGTCATAGTTCAAAACACAATGAAATGTCACATTTAGTTAAAAGTGAACAATGATGGGACGAAATTGGAGTCCCATAACCATCAAAATATGCATTGGACATTGAGTTGAGTAAGATGCTACTTGGTGAGAGAGAAAGGGTACATGATAGGAGAGAGGAAAATTAGGTTGTCATCTCCTTCCCTCCTTGAAAGAAATTTCATCCTCGAAATTCATCTGAGATCATAAATAAGAGTCAAAGTCAAAATTCATCAAGTCTAGGTATCCAACCATGGTTGTCAACGAATTATCCATAATGGGATGCACACTAGGTTGTTATCATCAATGGTGTACTCATCTGAATGATATACACATTTACTTATTATCCCACCATATTATGACATCATCATGGCATTAGGGTTTTACATCACCTAGTATCCATACATTAGGGTTTTTGTTCATATATGAGACCAAGGGGTATCATCAAAATCTATGTTATCAATTCTCAAATGAATATGTTCATGGTCATGGTTTCAAGCAGACTATCATCGAGTGTGTATCTCATCTTACTCTAGATTTCATGCATGTTTTTTGTTTTTCCCCAAAATTTTACCAACTTATCCAATCATGTTCATCATTTTTTTGGGACCTGAAATGAGAAATTTATTCATCTTACTTATTCGAGTTATCACCCCAAGAGAAACATCATATCGATTTGATTTGTTTTCATTTGGGTATGATATTAGGCATGTTACCCCTGATTACTCAAGCTAAGATCTCTAGACATCATCGTATCAAACTCATGATTTCAAAGCTCCATATTTTATGTATAGTATGATTTTGTATTAGGTCTAGCTTACAAGAGTGACTATTGCACATTTATCAAAATTTTAACTAAAGTGAGATTCTTTCATGTATCAAGCATCATTTGAGGAATAACATTATCATCAACATCAAGGTTTTGAAACTTTCTCACTTGTATCTAGAAAGGGATCCACAAGTTCAAGCCTTTCAAGCTAAGACATATATATATGTTCCACAAGACATGCTAACCACAACCTTCTATCCATAACAAAAATTTCTACCCATCTTTAGAGAAACAAGGGTAACCAATATATTCCTTTATATACGATCACTAACCTGAGTATGAGACTCGTCAGGGATATCACACAACATGTACATCATCTTAGGGTCTTGGGATGTCTCCCTCACCTATATAGAAAGCATCAAATTTTCAATTTCCTCTTTCTTTAGGGATATATATTTTCATAGGAAATCTAGGGTTCAACACTTTCAAGGAAACCACACACTAGGTCACTCAACTCATATACTTAGAAGTATTCTAGCTATGGACTCGTCATCAAGTATTTCATCATTCATAATTTTTTTTCAACATTTCAAATAATTCTAGTACTCTAACATTCTCCCGATATAGGTTGACTCATATCAATAGGTCACCCTATTCATATGTCCCATGCTAGAGGTCCTCCTTTGTAAAGAGATTGAGTCCCATGTTGGTCTCAAAGTATACGTCACATGTCGTATCTCAACATGTACAAGACTAGGTACAAGCAAACATGCCAACCCACTAGCTAAGTTTAGTACATCAACCAAGTCATATGTATCAACAAGGTGCTATGTCTAGCTAGCGTTGCATGGTCAAACTCATTTCATATCATCAAACTACTTGGCCCTCTTAAGGACAAACTTGGGTCTTATCAACATCAACATCATCATCAATATCATTATCATCATCTTAGGTTTCTATGTTACTCACTTTCCTAACCTATATCATGGCTCTAGACAACTCTAGATACTATCACTATTATCTAAACTCTCTCATCTAGACTTGATGTTACATCTGTTTCTCCTTGGTTGCATGGAAACTCACTACCTTTCTGTGTGTGGTAACATTTTTCAAAAGTACATATAATAATACTTGAAATATGCTTTCTCCAACTTTTAAATAGGAGATGAAAACCACCATACTCCATCTGAATAAAACCAAAACCAAAACGAGTTACCACACTCATTAGGCAGTCTAGTATCATGACACCTAGAGAACTAGCAAGAACATGGTGCACACTTGTGTAGACATCCTAAGCACATGTCGCGAATCATGTCTAGGGAGGTAATTTACACAAGTCTACACCTAGTTCTAGAACATATAGGTTCTAACCTAGAGGCTAAGTCAACCTAATCCACAAGGATATTTCATTAAGTTTCTAGGGTTGAGATGTAGGGTGAGTTTAGTTTGTGCTTCATGTGAGCAATGTTTGGTGTAGTTATTGTTCATGCTCTGATACCATCTATCATGGAACCAGAATCCCAGTCTCATGAACCAAATGTGTACCAAAGGAAACATGCGGAAGCGTAAAGCTTAGCACACACGAACAAGTAACAAGATAAAGGCACCAACATAGTCTCAACATTCAGCAAGTATAAATTATACAAAATGCATTATATTCATGAATTCAGTTACATATTTCCAGAGTCAAGTTACAAGTCATTCATGTGCACTAAAACTAGATCTTACAACAAGTACAACTAGCATATCTCACCAAGCCCATCAATCTTCTAGCCATCTCTAAACCTTAAAACAAAATATGAGAAATGGGACAACACATGAGGTGTTGAGTATGGGGCACAAAGATACATATATGTATAAGCTTTGCATAATTTGAAAAGATTTCTAGATTAAACTAACAAGAAAAAACAAGTTAACTGTTTAGCAAAATGTGAAACCATGTTTTATGTCATTTCACTCCATTATATCAACAATATCCAACATGTTTAACGACTTTGACCATCTT